>CM075764.1:90712824-91970324 GCA_037974665.1 Ehretia macrophylla
TTGGGTTTACCGATCGAAATGACACCACAGTTGACAGTGGCAGTAGGCAATGGCCAAAAGCTCCTTAGTGCTGGTTGTTTTGATACAAGGTCATCTGGTGGTGGTAGATCTACATGTGTTATTGTAAGAAAGATCGGAGGTGGTATTAGACGTCTCCTGGTTAGCTACCTTGGGGCCTATTATTCATGACTAGGCCGAGCTCACTATGAAATTCAACCTAGTTGGTAAGGAGGTGGTTCTAAAGGGAGATACACGGTTGTTAATCGAGCCCGTTCAATACAATTGTTTGCGAAGGCTTGCAACAATAGGATCAGTGGCTGAATTCTTTAGTTTGACAATAACACATAAGGAGGACATAGATCATGCAATACACCTATTATCGGGGACGATGCTAGTGAACATGAAACCGTATCGATAGCCGTATTTTTAGAAAACTGAAATTGAAATAATTGTTTCAGAAATACTAGCTGAAGGTATTACACAACCAAGTACTAGTCCCTTCTCGTCACTGGTTCTACTAGTTAAGAAAAAAGATGGCACGTGGCATTTTTGTACTGACTACCGGGCATTTAACGCAGTTACAGTAAAAGACCATTTTTCGATACCTACTGTTGAGGAGTTATTGGATGAATAATATGGGGTGAAGTTTTTTTGGAAACTGGATTTACGGTTCGGATACCATCAGATTCGGGTCCAGACTGAAGATACTTATAAGACAACCTTCCAAACACATGATATGCACTATGAGTTTTTGGTTATGTCGTTTGGATTAACTAATATGCCTTCAACTTTCTAGGCTATCATGAATGATACATTCTGCCTCCTATTGCGCAAATGCATGCTCGTATTCTTTGATGATATATTGGTGTACAACCCATCTTTCATCCAACATCTTCAACATTTGGCACAAGTCCTTCATCTTTTGCACTCTAATAACTTTTTTGCCAAGAGATCAAAATGTCTCTTTAGGGAGCAGTCGGTGGAATATTTAAGACATATTATTACTTACAATCAGATTGCTATGGACCCTATTAAGATAAGGGCTATTCTCGATTGGCCGGCACCACACACGGTGAAAGGCTTGCGAGGGTTCTTGGGGTTGACAGGCTATTATCGAAGGTTCATAAGAAATTTTGCTACATTGGCGGAACCACTCACTGATTTGCTTAAATTAGATATCTTTCATTGGAACGAAGCTGCAATTGAGGCTTTTCGAATGTTGCAACAAGCCATCACCACAAATCCGGTACTTATACCACCCAATTTGAATTTACCATTTATTGTTGAAACTGATGCTTTGGGTTATGGTATAGGTGCTACCTTAGTACAGGAAGGGCATCCTATTGCATTTTTTAGCCAAACATTCAACTCTATATGGCAAGCAGCTTCCACCTATCAGAGGGAGATATTTGCCATCACTCAGGCAGTAGCTAAATGGCGCCAGTACTTGTTTGGGAGGAGGTTCGTGATTAAAACAGACCAAAAAAGTCTCAAATCGTTAATGGAGTAGAATATTCAAACTCCAGATCAACAGAGGTGGTTGACAAAATTACTTGGATTTGATTTCAAAATTGTGTACAAGCCTGGCAAGGAAAACATTTCAGCCGATGCACTTTCAAGAAATCCTATTGAAGCTACTTTTGCAGCTGTTTCCTCAGTCCATCTTTCTTTCTTAGATGAGCTACGACAACTTAATGCTACTGACCCTGAGATGATCAACATTCATCAAAAGCTTCAAGAATAGTCAACCAGCTTATATGGGTATGTGCAACACAATGGTTTATTGCTCTCTCAAAATAGACTTGTTATTCCTATGGCTCTCAGACCAGTTGTTTTTGTGAGATATAAAAGTTTGGTGCAAGTCAAAAGAAAACAAAAAGCAATGGGAAATGAAGAAAAATCTTTGGTTGCAAAGTTAGGCACACACAATTTTGGGTTGATTTCACACTATATGTGGGAAGACTTTTGGTGCAAGATGAGCCTATCAATAGAGGCTCATTCTTCACCATTTGAGCATCACCAAAACATCCCAAGTTAGAGAGAAAACATAAGCTTTCTCTTGAGTATTTTTCTTCCTCTTTTGTTGTTCTATATTTGTGAGTGAGAGTTAGTTTCTCCTATTATTTGAGAGAGTGATATTGTTCTCTCCTTATATTAGAGAAAAGGTTATTGTAAAAGACTCCAGATCATAGTGAAATCCTCCATTACTTGCCCGTGGTTTTTCCCTCGATTTATTTGAGGGTTTTCCACGTAAATCTTGTGTCTCTACTTTCTCTGTTCTCATTCATATTTTAGTTGCGTGATACTGCTTATCCCCGACCGTTCTGCTGCGTCGATACCCAACAGTGGTATCAGAGCCATTGGTTACAGGTCACTGGTATTCATACAGGGTTACTGTTCACAGTTACTATTCACGCATACAGTATAGTACTATTCACCTATACGGTATCAATACTATTCTTGTATACGGTTTTGGTACTATTCACATATACGATACTATTCACGTAAATAGTACTATTCACAGTGAAATAGTGGGAGCCGGTTCAAATTACGAAGCAGATCGTCGTTAATACTATGGCGGCAAAATTTGAAATCGAGAAGTTCAACGGGAGAAATTTTTCCCTATGGAAATTAAAGATGAAGGCAATTTTGAGAAAGGAAAATTGCTTCGCAGCAATTGGAAACAGACCAGCGGAGGTGACGAACGACAAGTGGAAAGAGATGGATGACAACGCTATGGCTAATCTGCACCTGGCATTGGTAGATTCGGTATTGTCAAGCATTGAGGAAAAGAAGTCAGCAAAAGAAATTTGGGATGCGCTGACCAAACTGTATGAGGTTAAGTCACTTCACAACAAGATTTTCTTGAAGATGAGACTTTATACCCTTCGGATGAGTGAGTCCACATCGGTGACAGATCACATCAATACCTTAAATACACTATTCTCTCAATTGACTGCAATTGGGCATAAAATAGCGGAGCTTGAACGTGCAGAAATTCTACTTCAAAGTATACCTGATTCGTATGATCAACTCATCATTAGTTACACTAACAATGTTCTTTCAGATTTTGTTATTTTTGATGATGTTGCAGCCGCTGTTCTGGAAGAGGAATCTAGGCGCAAAAGTAAGGAAGACAGAATCGAAAGTTCACAACAAGCAGATGCATTATCAATGGTGAGAGGTAGATCAATGGAACGTGGCTCTAGTGGGAGTAACAACCAAGGTAGATCAAAATCAAGGAGTAGAAAGAATATCAAATGCTACAACTGTGGCAAGAAAGGGCACTTCAAGAAGGATTGTTGGAGCAACAAAAAGAATCCCGAGGTGACAAATTCTCAGGGATGTGTGGCGACTGCACTAGATGATGGAGATATTTTATATAGCGAAGCAGCAACTGTATCAAAAGGCAGAAATGAGCTCACTGATACTTGGATAATGGATTCAGGAGCAACATGGTATATGACCTCTCGTAGAGAATGGTTCCACAACTATGAACCTGTCTCTGGAGGATCTGTGTACATAGGTAATGATCATGCCTTGGAGATTACTGGTATCGGTACTGTCAAAACTAAAATGTATGATGGTACCATTCGCACCATTCAAGGGGTACGACATGTGAAGGGCTTGAAGAAGAACCTATTGTCCATTGGACAATTGGATGACCTTGGCTGCAAGACCCATATCGAGGATGGGATCATGAAGGTCGTCAAAGGAGCGCTTGTGGTGATCAAGGCAGAAAAGATTGGGGTAAATCTATACATGCTTTTGGGAGATACGTTGCAGGAGGCAGATGTATCAGTTGCATCAGCCGGTCAAGAAGAATCAACTATAATGTGGCATCGCAGATTGGGCCACATGACAGAACGTGGCTTGAATATTCTCGCTGAACGTAATCTCCTACCCGGGCTCAAGACGGTAAACTTACCTTTCTGTGAGCACTGTGTTACCAGTAAGCAGCATAGATTGAAATTTGGGAGATCTACTGCCAGAAGCAAACACATTTTAGACTTGATCCATTCAGACGTTTGGGAATCACCGGTTTTGTCCCTAGGAGGAGCCAAATACTTTGTATCATTTATTGATGATTACTCCAGGAGACTGTGGGTGTATCCAATCAAGAACAAGTCAGATGTGTTTTCAATATTTAAAACATTCAAAGCGCTGGTGGAACTTGAATCCGGGAAAAGGATCAAGTGTTTTAGGACGGACAACGGAGGAGAATACACTGACGGGAGCTTCTTGGCATTTTGCAAGCAAGAGGGTATTCAGAGGCAATTTACTGTTGCACATACACCTCAGCAAAATGGTGTAGCAGAGCGGATGAACAGAACTCTTCTTGAAAGAATGAGAGCTATGTTGGAAACTGCAGGTCTAGCCAAATCATTTTGGGCAGAAGCAGCTAGAACTGCCTGTTACGTGATAAACCGGTCACCGTTAACTGCAATTGGGTTGAAAACACCAATGGAAATGTGGACCGAAAAACCCGCAGATTATTCTACTTTGCACGTATTTGGGTGTCCGGCATATGTGATGTATGGTTCCCAAGAAAGAACAAAGCTGGATCCAAAATCCAGGAAATGTGTATTCTTGGGAAATGCTGATGGTGTTAAGGGGTATCGCCTGTGGGATTCCACTGCCCACAAGGTTTTCATCAGCAGAGATGTCATATTTGCAGAAGATAAACTGCAAAGTGAAGACGACAGCAACACTTCAAAGGAGACTACTACAATACAAATTGAAGATAAGTCAGAACAAGGAGATGTTTCTTCTGAAGCTGCACCGGAGCACGAGGAACAAGAACCAGATGATGTTGAGGTTATAGAAGTCCGGTGTTCATTGCATCAGACAACAAGACCAACTTGGCATTCAGATTTTGTCATGGCGAGCAATGCTGCATACTGTCTTCTAACGGAGGATGGAGAGCCATCTACCTTTCACGAGGCTATAAAAAGCCCCGATGTTGCCTTGTGGATGACAGTAATGCAGGAAGAAATTGAAGCTCTACATAAAAATAAGACGTGGGAGCTTGTTCCACTACCACCTGGACGAAAAGCCATTGGTAATAAATGGGTCTACAAGATCAAGCGAGATAGTAATGACCAAGTGGAGCGATATCATGCAAGACTGGTAGTGAAAGAATATGCTCAGAAAGAAGGAATTGACTTCAACGAGATATTTTCTCCTGTGGTAAGACTTACAACTATCAGAGTAGTCTTAGCCATGTGTGCTGTGTTAGACTTACATCTAGAACAGTTAGATGTAAAGACGGCTTTTTTTCATGGTGAGCTTGAAGAAGAGATTTACATGCTTCAACCAGAAGGTTTTGTTGAGAAAGAAAAAGAAAACTTGGTTTGTAGGTTGACCAAATCTCTGTACGGTTTAAAGCAGGCGCCAAGGTGTTGGTACAAGAGATTTGATTCCTTCGTGATTAGCCTTGGGTACAACAGACTCAATTTAGACCATTGTACGTACTAAAAGAGGTTTGGCGATAATAATTTTATCATTTTGCTGTTGTACGTGGACAACATGCTGGTTGCAGGTCCCAGTAAAGATCGGGTCCAAGAACTGAAGGCACAGTTGGCTGGGGAGTTTGATATGAAGGATTTGGAACCAGCAAACAAGATTTTAGGGATGCAAATTCACCGAGACAGAAAAGGCAGGAAGGTATGGATTTCCCAGAAGAATTACTTGAAGAAAATCTTGCGGCGCTTCAATATGCAAGATTGTAAGGAAATCTCGACCCCACTTCCTGTCAATTACAAATTATCCTCAAGTATGTGCCCTAGCACTGAAGCGGAGATGATAGAAATGTCTCGAGTACCGTATGCATCAGCAGTGGGAAGTCTCATGTTCGCTATGATATGTACGAGACCAGATATCGCTCAAACAGTTGGTGCAGTCAGTCGGTTCATGGCGAATCCTGGTAGAGAGCATTGGAATGCTGTTAAGAGGATCCTAAGATACATCAAAGGGACCTCAGATGTTGCATTATGTTTTGAAGGATCAGAATTTACTGTCAAGGGTTTTGTTGATTCAGATTTTGCAAGTGATGCCGATAAACTGAAGTCTACTACAGGCTATGTGTTTACAGTTGCAAGCGGCGTGGTAAGCTGGATATCTAAATTACAGACTGTTGTGGCCCTATCTACAACAGAAGCTGAATACATGGTAGCTACACAAGCTTGTAAAGAAGCAATCTGGATTAAACGATTAATGGAGGAGCTCGGGCACAAACAAGAGAAAATTCCCTTGTTTTGTGACAGTCAGAGTGCCTTGCACATTGCAAGGCATCCAGCATTTCATTCTAGGATAAAATACATAGGTGTTCAATACCACTTTGTTCGAGAAGTCGTGGAGGAAAGGAGTGTGGATATGCAAAAGATTCACACCAACGAGAACCTAACAGATGTCATGACAAAGCCAATCAACGTTGACAAGTTTGTTTGGAGTAGATCCTCCTTTGGCCTAGCAAAGACGTAAGCAACATGGAATTGGCAAGTATGGAGAGATTTGAAGTGTCACCAAAATTTTAAGTGGGAGAATGTGAGATATAAAAGTTTGGTGCAAGTCAAAAGAAGACAAAAAGCAATGGGAAATGAAGAAAAATCTTTGGTTGCAAAGTTAGGCACACACAATTTTGGGTTGATTTCACACTACATGTGGGAAGACTTTTGGTGCAAGATGAGCCTATAAATAGAGGCTCATTCTTCACCATTTGAGCATCACCAAAACATCCCAAGTTAGAGAGAAAACATAAGCTTTCTCTTGAGTATTTTTCTTCCTCTTTTGTTGTTCTATATTTGTGAGTGAGAGTTAGTTTCTCCTATTATTTGAGAGAGTGATATTGTTCTCTCCTTATATTAGAGAGAAGGTTATTATAAAAGACTCCAGATCATAGTGAAATCCTCTATTACTTGCCCGTGGTTTTTCCCTCGATTTGTTTGAGGGTTTTCCACGTAAATCTTGTGTCTCTACTTTCTCTGTTCTCATTCATATTTTAGCTGCGTGATACTGCTTATCCCCGACCATTCCGCTGCGCTGATACCCAACGCTACCTTAGTACAGGAAGGGCATCCTATTGCATTTTTTAGCCAAACATTCAACTCTATATGGCAAGCAGCTTCCACCTATCAGAGGGAGATATTTGCCATCACTCAGGCAGTAGCTAAATGGCGCCAGTACTTGTTTGGGAGGAGGTTCGTGATTAAAACAGACCAAAAAAGTCTCAAATCGTTAATGGAGTAGAATATTCAAACTCCAGATCAACAGAGGTGGTTGACAAAATTACTTGGATTTGATTTCAAAATTGTGTACAAGCCTGGCAAGGAAAACATTTCAGCCGATACACTTTCAAGAAATCCTATTGAAGCTACTTTTGCAGCTGTTTCCTCAGTCCATCTTTCTTTATTAGATAAGCTGCGACAACTTAATGCTACTGACCCTGAGATGATCAACAATCATCAAAGGCTTCAAGAATAGTCAACCAGCTTATATGGGTATGTGCAACACAATGGTTTATTGCTCTCTCAAAATAGACTTGTTATTCCTATGGCTCTCAGACCAGTTGTTTTGACAGAGTTCCATGAGACGCCGTTGGGGGGCACGCTGTGTTCTGGCATACTTATCAGCACATTGATCCTAGTTGCTTTTGGTCTCAACTTCGTTCTGATGTGAAAAAATTTGTGGCTGCTTGTTTGACTTGTCAACAAGCTAAAACAAGTAATTTAGCACCAACTGGTCTTCTTCAACCATTACCCGTGCCTAAAAGGATATGGGAAGATGCTTCTATGGATTTCATTCAGGGTCTGTCATTGTCACGTGGATATTCAAAAATACTTGTGGTAGTTGATAGACTTTCAAAATATGGGCATTTCGTTCCACTACAAAACCATGCTACAAGTTTGAAGGTGGCAGAGATGTTTGTGAGGGAAGTGGTTAGATTACATGGGCTGCCTAAATCCATTGTTAATGATAGAGATAAACTTTTTTATGAGTGCATTTTGAAAGGAGCTATTCAAATTACAAGGGATGACTCTAAAATTCAGTAGTGCATATCACCCCTAAACTAACGGTCAGACCAAATGACTCAACCGTCCACTAGAAATGTATCTTAGATGCTTTGTCATGGATGAGCCTCAACTTTGGGCTAAATATTTACCCTGGCCTGAATTTTGGAACAACACCTCATATCACTCTTCAATTGGTATGACGTCGTTCATTGTCGTTTATGGCCGACCCGTTGTAACTTCTAATGCTACAGTAAAACAAGAGTTGCAGAGTTAGGATGCCATCATATCACAGCTTAAAAAGAACTTGCAAATGGCTCAATAGCGCATGAAGAAACAAAGTGATAAACGAAGAACTGAAAAGGAATTTAAAAAAGGTGATTGGGTATTGGTGCGTTTCTAGCCGTATAGACAATAGTCTATACTAGGACACAACAATCAAAAATTGAGTCGGATGTTTTTTGGTCCATTTTTTTATTGAATCTCGCATAGGTCCAGTGGCTTACAAGCTTCATCCCGTATTCCATGTGTCGTTACTTAAAAAGGCAGAAGGATCTCATGCTGCGAATACCGTGTTACCACCTTCACCCAACATACCTCAGCTGCAACCTCAAGCTATTCTGGCAGAACGTACTATAATTCGCCATGGACAACACCAGCCTCAATTACTTGTTCAATGTGAAAGAGAATATTGAGTGAAATGTTTTTCAATAAATTACAATAATCAGTTGTGTACAATATATAGTGCAACAATAAAAGTTACAATAACTGTACAGACTTATCAAAAAACAATTCAAAGTTTAAATCTCAAAATGTTGGAGTAGAAAGAGAAGATGTACCAGTATGCAAAATAGGAAGGGCCTTACCATCACCCACAATCACTTGATCAGGACCATGGTAGGGATGAATTTGATGTAGTAAAGACGGATAAGACGTCATATGAGACGAAGCTCCGGAGTCAGGAATCCATTGTTCGACAGAGGTAGAAGCAGAGAGAGTGGAATGGTTCTGTTGAATGTGGAATCCTGCAAAGGGTGAAGAGGCAACACTGTTCCTGGATTGGGCATAACGACAACGACACTTAGCAGCAGAATGTCCAAATTTGTGACATATTTGACATTTGTTACGAGAGTTAAATGAGGACTGTTTGAAAGAACCATTCTTGTTATTCCCACTGGAAGAAGAAAGCTTTGGAGAAGGAGTTGACAGCAGACCGGCATGAGTGATGGACATAGGGCACATCTGGGCAGTAAGAGCAGAAACACCATTGTCACCAGGCAAGGAGGAGGAATCTGAATCCAAAAGAGCTCGCTGCTCATACGTCAGTAATTTGGCACGAAGCGCCGAAAAGGATGGAAAAATGGGTAGATTTTCCACAGCAGTAACAAAGGGACGATAGTCCCTTGGTAGTCCATCAAGAGTGACGAGCACTAAATCAGAATCAGAGAGTGCGTCACCAATGGCAGATAGCGAGGCAGAGATTGTAAGGATTCGGTGGAGATAGTCCGCTATTGAAAGAGATCCTTTGCGAAGATTGCGAAGTTGAGCTCGCAAAAGGGATTTTCGGGCTAAAGACTGCTGTAAAAAAGATTCTTTTAAGGACTCCCAAAGTGCATGAGCAGATTCATGGTTAACGACCTGATGGATTAGCGAATCGGAAAGAGTAGCAGTTATGCAAGTAGTAGCGAAACTATCAAAACGTATCCAATTAGAAAGGGACATTGAAGTGGTAGAAGGGGGAGATGAGGAAGAAGTATCATCAGAGGTACTAGCAGATGAAGCAGAGGTGTTCGGTTTAGGCAAAGTACCATCAATGAATCCCAAAAGATCAGTAAAAGTGAAGAAGTGGAGTATTTGTTTTTGCCAGGTAAGATAATTAGTGTTGTCAAGAGTCACTGTCACAAATGTTTTGACGTTGTAAGAAGGCAAAGGGAGGACGGAAGACTAACTAGCCATGTGCGGTGGAAAGAAAGAGAGACACCAAACAGTAACGCAAGAAGGGAAAGTGACAGTAAAGATGATGGTGATGTGAGAAGGAGGGGGTGATGATGATGAAAGTAAAAAGGAGTTATGATGTGGACGGAAGAAAAGAGAAGTAGAGGATGGCAGTAAAGTATGTGAGACAAACAGATTGTGTGATGAGAAGAGGTAGAGGACTTTCGTCGTTAAACTTCTGATACCATGAAAGAAAAGATTGAGTGAAATGTTTTTCAATAAATTACAATAATCAGTTGTGTACAATATATAATGCAACAATAAAAGTTACAATAATAGTACAGACTTATCAAAAAACAATTCAAAGTTTAAATCTTAAAATGTAATAACTGCTATCACAATGGTACAACCTACCTCAAGAAGAGGCCACTTAGGAAGATGCACGTCAGTTCCTACTTACCTATCCATACTTGAACCTTGAGGACAAGGTTCCTTTTGATCCGGGGGATAGTGTTATGGTTCCAGCAGCAGCCCAAGCCCAACCACAGAACAGCAACCCAAACTTATCTTCAGAGTTCCCTCAATCCAACAATACAAATGAGCAGCCCATTCACCAAGTCAGGAGGAGCACAAGGGTTCGGACTTGGCCCATATTATTTATGGATTATGTGGCATAATCTGTTAGTTAGTTACAGATGTGCATAATGTATGCAAGGCTAGAGCTCATATATATATAGAGACTCTGTTAGCAGGGGAGGCCAAGTCTGAACATTGTTTATTTTTAGTCATCCACTGAAACCATTGTAAGGGCAAGCTCAATGGGGAGCTCTAAAATGTAAAACTTTCTATTTTTGAAGTTCGGTACTCTATTTTGGCATCTTTTAATCCAAAAGTGGTAGACCTCACGTACTTTTTTTATGAATAGTGTTACTTTTTAGGATATGGGGCTCTAAAAAAGTACAAAAATACCCAAAAATATAAAGTGTTATATTTTAGAGCCCCCCATTGAGGATAGTATAAGGCCTTACCGTCCATGTGAAACGAAGTGATCATCAAACGTTGATCATCTGGGGTATAGTGATAGGCAAAAAACTGTTCTGCCATAAAAATCCATCCCGATGGATCGCTGCCATCAAACCGAGGAAAAGCCAAACGCATCTGTCTTGCTTGAATCACTGACTGAGTAGGTGGAATTGGACAAAGTGAAATTCTTCTTATGTTCTTACAACTTCATCGCTTTTGCCTTTTATGAATTGGACAAAGTGAATTCTGATCTGTGAAGTGGATGCTAAAAACCATTTCTCCCAAAATCATAAACATGAACTATTGTATCTCATTTATCTAATTAATATCTTCTTAACTATCAACTCAGAAAAGGTAATGCTATGTTGTATCATCTCTCAAATGCGAGTTCTAAATGAAAGCAGCAGATCTGCTTCAGTAATATGTAGCAAATTTCTCCAGGGTGTTATCCGCCATCATCTTATACAATACATGAAAGAATAACCTTCACATGTTTAGTCTTAGCAGTATTTGTATGCTATGAAATCCCTAGTATATGGAGAAGTACAAGGGATATCACTCGGTAACAGAGAAATTCCCGTCTAGCTTCTTCACTTTGTGCAAGTCTCTATATGCTGAAATGATTTTCGGTTTCCTTTCGCTGTCAATCTAAAAGCTTTAGCTAAATGTTTAAACTATGTCGTTCTAAGATGTATAATATGGTGTCCTTCTGTGAAGATCTCGATTCAAGCCTGTGATAAAGGCTTTAATACCTCAATCAAAATTAATATTCTTCTATTGACCTTTGAATAGAGAAATTCCCCCTTAATTGAAGGGCATGTCAATCATTGCATTAATTTTAAAGTACTCTACATTGTGAAATTTTTTAGTTCAAGTTAGTTGCTAATTTTCTTATTTGGATCTGATTATTAATCTGCATGTGATGGATATTTGATTCTTGTTGTCTTACCTTTTTGTTATTATCATACGCTTAAAAGTAATTAGCATGGTACATAAACACAGTTTAATTTTTATTTACTCTTAGGGGGCATTTGGTTCGCGGAATCATATAAGATTCCTAAGAATGTGAAGTCTGAAATATGTTATTCTCATGTTTGGTTCACGGGAAAAAAAAATATTCTCGGGAATATCACATTCGTGGGAATCCAATATTCTCATGATTTACTCAATTTCTATTCCTATGTGAGGGGTGAGAATCTTCCATTTCCAAGTTGTGGGAATGTTTTGAAGAATGCAAAAGACAAAAATACTCATATTAAAAAATGCAAAATTAGAAAAAATAACATAACATAATTCAAAAAATAAATTAAACAGCAAAACATAAAAAAAATTAAAAAATTAAAAATAACATTAAATAATTAATAAAATAAAAATAAGATAAATAAAATAAAAATAAAAATAATAAAATAAAATAAAAATAAAAATAGGTTAAAAATAAATGATAAAATGAAATAAAATAAAAATAAGATAAAATAAATAAAATATAAAATAAAATAACACTAAAACTAAAAGTAAAATAAAAATTAAAATTAAATAATAAAATTAAATTAGAAATTAAAATAATATATAATAAAAATAATAAAATAAAATAAAAAAGAAAAAAAAAAAATAAAAGTAAAAAATAAAAAAATATAAGAATAAAATAAAAAAATAATAAAATATTTATTTTTTAAGTTAAACTAACATTTTATAATTTAACATAAAATAAGATAAAATAAAATATATAAGATGAAGTAAAATAAATAAATAAATAAGAATAAAATAAAATTAAATTAAATTAATAAGAATAAATTAAAATTAAAATTAAAATTAAATAAAATATTTAGAAAATAATAAAATAAAAATAAAAATAAAAATAAAATAGAAGATCTAGAAAATAATAAAATAAAAATAAAAAAAAAATAAATTAAAATTATTAGTTTTTTTTCTTTGAGTTAGGGCATTGTTGAAAAATTGCTCAAGATTCTTAAAAATATTGAGTCTAACCAAACATAACAAAAAAATATTCTTAAGAATATTTTTGATGTACTAAACAGTTTTAATCACAATCTTGGCATTCCCAGGAATGTTATTCCCAATAATAAACAATCAATCCGTGAAACAAACGCCCCTTTATATTCTTTTCCTTTTGTGAATGCTCTTAGCCATGCAGGTGCATCTCCAAACTTTCTGAGACTAACTCGATTGATTGTGGATAGGGATGGCAACGGGTACCCGCTGTATTCGAAACTGATGGATACCCACCCGATAAAAAATCGATAATGAAAACTGATAGGGAAACCGTTAGGTTTTGGATTTTATAAAGCAAAACTGACGGATAAACTGATAGGTTTTGGTTTTTGATATTAAAAAAAACCGAAAATCGAAACCCGATTAGTAATTTATTATTTTATTATATATATTATATTATACACATGTATATAATATATATAATAAAATAATATATTTTTTATTTTTTATTTTATATATATATAGTATACACATGTGAACTTTGATTTAGTTGTATTAATGAACAAATAGTTTCTCATTTTTATTATTTTTAAAATTGAATATTTGTGATTATCGTAGTATATTTTTTAATTTTATTGTCTTATTGTATGAATGGACGAACAATTTCTCATTTTTATTTTGTTAGAATTAAATATTTGTAATGATGTAGTATATATATTTCTTTAATTTTATTATTTAATATGTATAGATTGTGATTTATTGTATTTTTATATTTTTTTATCATGTAAATTAATATTTTTTTCACAAATTTGGACTTTTTTTCTATTTAAATTGATTTTTTTAAGTAATCGGTTTCGGTTTCGGTTATCCGCGGGTTTTTTAAAACCCGTCGGTTGCGGCTTTGGATATGGATTTTTTAAACTCGTCGGTTTCGGTTTCGGTTTTCGTTTTCGTTTTGCTAAACAGTTTCGGTTTCAGTTTTGCCAAAAACCGCGGATAACCGACCCATTGCCATCCCTAATTGTGGAGGCTAAAGGCTGTCATTTGAATGCGCTGCTCAAGTTGGTTGAAGGGTTGCATCAATTAGAATCTCTTACCTTTTCAAAGGTTAGTAAAAGCCTATGGACAGAGGAAGGGGAAATGGGGTGTAGGTTCTTTCTAAGCTCCATTTGTTTGCTGTAAAATAACATACTTGTAAAAAATATTTTTTTGAAAAATAAAATATTTTACAGGACTCTGTTTGTTTGCCGTAAAATAACTTGTTAGAGGAAAATAGAATACTGAAAAATATTTTCTAGTATTTGAATGTACTGTGAGTTCTGTAAAATATTTTTTTTCTTCCAAATGAAATGAAAGCATTTTCGAGAATTTTGTACTAGCCGCAATTATTGACCGAAAAATATTTTACAGTTGACCATATTTTCGGTGTTACCAAACACCATAAAATTAAGAAAAAGCAGCCGCAATTGTTCACCGGAAATCATTTTACAGTTGATCAATTTTCTGGTGTTATCAAACATCGTAAAATCTAAAAAATATTTTTCAAAAAAATATTTTACGGCAGACAAACGGTCCTAATCAACAAACTTGTTAACATTTTGTTGTTGTTGCTATAGATATTGACTCATAAGGACCCAAATATGAGAAGTTTGAGCAAACCTGAAAAAGTTCCTATATGCTTGTCCTTATGACTTAAAAGAGTATTTATGCATAGATTCGAAGGCCTGGAAGATGAACACTACAAGAAATTTGGAAAACGGAGACAATATATTTTCGTCTCTTTTCCGTCTCTAATCTAAAAAGGAGACAAAACTCGAACGTCACCTATCGAATCGTCTTCAATTTTGAATTTCATCTCCGTTTCGTCTCAAATGGAGACGAAAAAATATTTCGTCACTTTTCCGTCTCCCTCACATTTCGTCTTATTTCCGTCTCACGCACATTTCATCTCATTTCCATCTCCCTATACATTTCATCTTCGTTTCGTCTCCCTCGCTTTTTATCTTCTTTTCGCTACAATTTTTTTTAAAAAAAATAATTATAAATAAAAAAATTATAAATTTGGATTATGTCAAATTTTTTATAAAAATTGAAAATTTAAGAAAAATTATACAAATTATATATATATATATATATAAAAGAAAAATAAATAAATAAATAAATAAATCTGAAATAATATATAATCAACTTAAAATCATGATTGAACTACAATATATATATATATATTTACCTAAATCTATCACTTATACAAATATGAAAGAAAAACAAAAATAAATCTGAATTTTTTTTTAAAAAAACCCTAAACTCATGATAAAACTACAAAAAATCATATATTTACCTAAATCTTTCACTTACACACACACACACACACACACACACATATATATATGAAAGGAAAAAAAATAAATAAAGCTGAAATTTAAAAAAAAAACCTTAAAAACATGAAAAAAACAACTAAAACTAAATATATTTAAGTAAATCTATTATTTATACATACATATATACATAATACATATATAATCCAAAAAAATGTGGTAGTATAAAAAATATCTAAAATCATAATAAAAGAACACTATATACATATATTTATATATATCTACAATGTAACATATATATATAACATATCTACATATATAATCAACAAAAAGACTTAAATTAAAAAGAAAAAAGTTTAAAATCATTATGTATACATATATTTAGGATTATATACAAACATATATATAATGAAATAAACCAAAACAAATTACAAAATTTAAATAAAAGTAAAAAAAAAAGAATTACCTTAAAATGAGGTCAAAAGTGAGTGAACACTTAGAAGTATGAGGTAAGAAAAAGGAGGGGAGAAGGAGGGTTATGTTCAAAATTTTATTTTATTTTTTAATTTTCCCCCAAAAATCTTTTGGGAGAAATGAAAAAAATGGTTCAAGTGGCTAGAAATTCCAGCCACTTAAACCGTGGTGCCAAGTCATTTGAAAGGACTTGACACGTTTTTTTTTTTTTTTGAATTTCTCCCCAAAAATATTTTGGGGGGAAATGAAAATAATAGTTCAAGTGGTTGGAATTTTCAGCCACTTGAACCGTGGTGCCAAGTCCTTTGACTTTTTTCTTTTTTGAATTTTCCCCCAAAAATTTTTTTTTTTTGGGGGGGGGGGGGGGGGGGGGGGGGGGGGGGGAGATGAACAAATTGGCCACTTGAACTATGTTTTGGAAGACATACCCATTAGGTCCGTCCCCTTTTGGAGACGGACCCATCCTTTTGGGAGACGGACTGGTTTTGGGGATTTTTTTTATTTAATTAGTATTAATTTATTTACTATTTAATTAGTAATTTAATTACAAGTTTAAGGTAAAATGTTAATAATATTTTAATTATTAATTATTAATATTATCTTAAATTTTAGATTAAAATAAAGTATTTAATTTATGAGGATTTTTTTGAAAAAAAGAGGTATTTAACTATTTTTAAAAAAAATTATGGAAGAATTAAATTAATAAAGATAACTAGTCCTTTATTATTATTGATTTATTTACTATTTAATTAGTAATTTAATTACAAGTTTATGGTAAATTGTTAAGCAAAATTTAATTATTAATTATTAATTATTTTTCGTCTCTTTTTCATCTCTCTTTTGGAGACGGAATGAAGACGAACCCTTAACACGTTTTTTTTTTCAATTTGTTTAAATTTCCCCCCAAAAAATTCAAACAAAAAAAATTATATTTTTGGAGATGAACCATCCATTTCATCTCCAATTTTGGAGATGGACCTTCTGAGATGGACCCAAAGTTCCGTCTCTTGGGGATAGAACTTTGGGTCTGTCTCCAAAATTGGAGACGGAATGGATGGTTCATCTTCGTTTATGTTTTTTTTTTTTTTTTGAATTTTTTGGGGGAAAATTTAAACAAATAAAAAAAAACGTGTCAATGGTTTGTCTTCATTTTGTTTTCAAAAGGGAGACGAAATGGAGATGAAGAACATATCTTCAAGCATATCATCTCCTTTTCCTCTCTTATTGGAGACGAATTGGAGACGACATTCATATTTTGTCTCCAAATCATCTCCATTAGAAGACGGTTTGAAGACGACATACCTAAGTCGTCTCCAAACCGTCTCAAAATTATCACTATTCATGTATGAAAAGTTTCGTCTCATTTTCATCGATTTTTTGGCGATGAAAAAGAGACGAACCGTCACTGTTGGCAGTTTTTCTTGTAGTGAACTTGCAATGGTAGCTTATATTCTGAATAAGGCTAAGGTCTTGAGAACAATGACAATACACGCAGCCTATACTCTTGACTGTGAGACTAGATTTCAGTTGCTTTAGAAGGTACCAAAGTTTCCCTGAGGATCTGAATATGTGAAATTACATTTTCTTGAGATTTGAAGAAGCATGTCCATCTTCTGTTTTCATTTGTGAAGTTGGAGATGGATAGATGTGCAAATATGTTGACAAGCTACGCTCTGGTACAGATAGCAGAAAAGAATAACAATTGCGTTTCTTCAGAATTGCTACATTATTTGATCTGTTGCACTGATCCTTATTGATTATGTATGTTTTAAGCTTGTCTCTAGCTCTAGTTTCTTGAATCCACTCAGTCAAAGATATCTGATAACTTATATTTATCTCCAAGATGTTGAATATGACTTGTTCATCCTATTTAGGTCATGATTACAAGTTTGAAATAAGCTCTACTTCTCTCTATCAATTATCTGTTTATACGTTTTCTTCAAAAATTTCCTCTTTATAGTTGAAATAAATGTCAACCATCGTACAAATGGTTGCACTTCTGATGTTTTTTCCTGTGGTTTAATTTTCTTGAAGCATTCTATGTCGTGATTCTTCTTTCTCTATGATTTGATCGATGAAAATTATTAGATCAGTCTTGATTGATGGGTCAGTCTTTCATTACATTATGAATTCCACCAATGTGTAAGATACTTATGTCAGTTTGAACTGACCTAATAATTTTCCTTCAATTAGATCTATGTACCGACCTCAAAATGATATAGAATTACTACATATTCATAGAGAAGTACCTATTGCATCTATTTTTCCTATGGGAAAAGGGTCACTTTAAGGAATGAATTTAGTCTAATATGGAATTAAGGGTCTGAATTTCAAACATTTCATATAAGGGTTCAAACTTCTAAAAAAGAGATGTTCTAGATACCGTTAATTAACAGGGTTAATATTTTGGTTGTTTGATATTAATCTTTTCTTTCAAATCCCGTGTCTATTTTTTTTTTTTCAACTCCTATGTGGTTTTTTTTAATTTTTAAATACCAATAAAAATGATTTTTAAGTATCTTAAATCCAACAATAATAACACAATTAATTCTTCACCTTTTGTTTAGAAAACAAGATATCAACATATATATATATATATATATATTCCTACGCATATAAGCACAACCCTATATAGAACATTTGAGCAAGTAGGTTTTTCTCTAATTATATAGATAAATAAATATTTGTGTTTATATGTGTATCTATGTATATAAGCGTATATATGTTGATATCTTGTTTTTTAGTTTTAAAAATATCTAGAAGTTTTTTCGTTATTCGCTACAAAAAAAAAAAAATAGAGATCAGCAACCGAATAAGGCGATGGCTTTTGTGCCGTTGCCATTTGCAAGGCGACCGCGACCAATGACAATGTACAATGCGCAGCAAAATTTGGTGCTTAAAGTAGAGACAATTTGCGACAATAAGGCGACGAACATAGATACCCATTGCAAATACATTACGGATTAGTGACGATTCAACGACTGGCGTCGCAAAGTCGTGCTAAGTAGCGACGGATGAACTTGCAATTGTAGCTTAGGGCATCCTCAATAGGGGCTCTAAAATACAAACTTTTCTATTTTTGGATATTTTTAGAGCCACATAGCCCAAAAAACAGCACTATTCATGAAAAAAATACATAGAGTCCACCACTTTTAACTTAAAAGATACCAAAATAGAGTCTTAGACTCTATTTTGTTTAACAAATTTGCTGAACAAAATGGAGCATGTGGCTCTATTTTGGTATCTTTTAAGCCAAAAGTGGTGGACCTTGCGTACTTTTTTCATAAATAATATTACTTTTTGGATCATAAAACTCTAAAAATATCCAAAAATAAAAAAAATTAGATTTTAAAGCTTTCATTAAAAATAGCCTTACATTCCAAAAAATGCTATAGTATTCAAAACAATGACAATACACGTAGCCTATACTTTTGGCCGTGAAGCTAGATTTCAGTTGCTTCATAAGGTACCAAAGGTATCTGTGGGATTTTTTTAAACACGAATTAATACAACTTTTAAGTATTTTAAATTCAACAAAAATAGCACAATTAATTCTGAACCTATTTTAGGAAACGAGATATCAACGCACGCATATATATATGCGCATACAATACTGTTTTCCTGTCCACCAAATATGGTGACCTGCTAGAACAACCTAAGAAAGACTTAAGACTTCACACGGGCAGATGCAAATATTATCTTCAGTGGGGCTGAATATACTTAACAAATTCCACTATAGTTGTTGAGCCAGCATTAATTACATCTTTTACTCTCTTTTACCTCACATCGCCTCTGTCTCTCTCTCTCTCTCTTCCCTATACATACATCTAGCAAGAAATCTAGTTTGGCGTTTGTGTACACAACCGACAACCCAGAAAAATAATCAAAACCCTACACTGTACACAACCCACCCCCGTCTTTCTCTTCTATATATAGGGTTTAGGGAAGAAATCAAGAAATCAAGAAATCAAGAAATCAAGAAATCAAGTTATCAAGTTGGCATCTAGCAAGAAATCAAGTTGGCGTTTCTGTACACAACCCAAAACCCAGAAAAGTAATCAAAACCCTACACTGTTTCCTATTTTTCCATTAAAGCGTTCCCACCATTCTGAATAATATGTCATCGTTTGCAATTGCAAGCCCTTCTTGCCATAAGCGCCAACGACCTTCAACTGATGTTGATAGGCTTAGTAACTTGCCAGAATCTGTTCTTTGTCACATACTTTCTCTTCTTCCAACAGAGGATGTTGTGGCCACCAGCTTGCTATCAAAAAGGTGGAAATTCCTCTGGAAAAATATCCACAATCTCATCTTCAATGATATCGCAAGAAAAGCCACGAAAATTAAGTTCGCACATTTTGTTAACAAGGTTTTGATATTCCTCAACGAACAAACCATAGACAAGTTTTCTCTTAAGATTGACAAATATTGTGAGGTGTATGATTTTACTACTTGGATAGCTACTGCAGTTGGTAGGAACGTTAAAGTGCTTGTGTTTTGTTTACGATATCAGTCCTCTTCTGATCCACACATTAAGTTGCCTTGTAGTCTTTTCACTTGTAAGAGTCTAGAGGTTCTTGTTCTAAGAGGGGGCATGAGTCTCAATGTTCCAAGCTTGGTTTTTCTTCCAAATCTCAAAACCCTTCGTCTCGAATTTGTGAGGTACCGATGCGATGAATCTGTGTGTAACCTTATATCTGGCTGTTCATCGCTCGAGACTCTTTATATTCAAAGACATCTATATGATGATGTGGTCACCTTTACCATATCTTCTCCTACATTGAAAAATCTCACCTTCCTATTTTACCAAACACGGCACATCTTCCATAAAGAAATTGACTACAAGCTTGAGATAAATGCTCCTGCACTTACATACCTTCATCTACCTGACACTTTGTCAAGGGACTTCTCTATTGGAAACTTATGCTCGCTAGAGAAAGCACATCTTTGGAGGAAAAATATAAAAGACAGGGCAAATGTTCCGCTGATTGATAACGATCGTTACTCCAAATCTGTACTTAAACTTCTTCAAGGAGTTCATAACGTAAAGTATCTACTTTTAAGGGATGATATTCTTAAGGTAAACTGCTAATTTTTTATCTTACATTCTTGTTATTCAAGTGAGTTTGAAAATTTTGTGAATTGAAGTTTTAATTAATACATATTTGTTTACTTCTCTACGTGAATAATCTCATTATATTGTGTTTCAAGTACTTTTCATATCAGTGTACTTTTGAAATAAGTTGATGTCAATCTTTGCATCATGGTATCCTCTAAACTATTAATATGGGTTTTGTGAAGGCTTTTAGCCATGCTGGCGTGGTCCCAAGCTTTCGGAGACTAACTCGATTGGGTGTGGAAGTTGAATACTGTGGCTGGAATTCACTGCTAGACTTGGTTAAACGCTTGAATACATTAGAATTTCTTGTTATAAAGGTCAGTAAAAGCCCATAGAGAGAGAGATGCGGGAGGGTTGGAGTGGGGTTGGGGGGGGGGGGGGGGGTGAGGGGGGGTGTGTTTCTTTCTTAATCGGCAAACATCTTAACTTTCTTCTGTTTCTGCTACAGTATTTTGGTCATAAAGATGCACATGTGACATGCTGGAGTGAACCTGAGAAAGTGCCCATATGCTTCTTGTCATGCTTTCACAAAATGTCAATTCATGAATTCGAGGGAGTGGAAGACGAACTTGCAATGGTAGCTTACATTCTGAAGCATGCTAAAGTCTTGAGAACAATGACAATAAAGGCTGCAAATACACTTGACCTGGAGGCTAAATTTCAATTGCTTCAAAAGATATCGATGTTTCCCCGAGGATCTGAAAAATGTGAAATTACATTTTATTGAGATTGTTTGAACAATGATGTGTCCATCTTCTCTTTTTTTGTTTTATTTAATGTTTGTTCAATTACTCTTTTACTCGCAAGTGCAATGTAGGCATTGGATTCGGCAATAATCAGATCCCCAACATACTCAAATAAGAAGTTATTTTATGTATCAATCCTTAGTGAAATTGGAAAATGGAATAGATGCACAATATGTTGACGAGATATGCAGATCCAGACAGCAGCAGAAAATTATTTTTGTAATAATTTACATTTCTTCACAAAGCTGCATATTTTTATGCACCGATACATTTACAGACAAATTTCCATGAGTTACGAAGTACAACTGTGTCCTGATTAAACATATTTAGTAATTGGTATGTATCTTACAAGAAGTTGAATTTGATCTGTTTATTTAGTAATGGCAGGATATATCATAATACATTCAACTCGGAGGAATCCATTGTTACTAGTTTGTTTCAGTCGATTAGACTTAAACTTTATACATGTAAAAAGTTTAAAGATAGTCCAAAAAATAGAATGCTGAGTAGGAAATGGAACGTAGAGAATATCTTTAGTTGATTTTGTTGACTGATGATTGTATCTGTATTTTGTTGAGCTTAATGAATACTTTGCTTTCCCAGCTAAAAAAATTTAACCATCGCACAAATGTGTTGCACATCTGATATTTATTCATGTGATGTAAATTTTCTTGAAGCCTTGTATGTTGTAAATCTCTTTCTTTAACCAAGTTGTAGATAGGTTTCCGACTTTCATGTAGTTCTCTGTACTGATCTGCGCATGGTGGAAAGTTTCTCCTCAGTATCAGTCATTAATATCGTTTGATCGTTCTGTGAAAGCCTTTAACCTTGAAGGTGTATGGCAAAGGTTTCAGAGGCAAGAATACATATATACTTGACATTGAACGCTGCCTACTCTTAAAGTTCTTACCATGACTAACACCTCAAGTATACACACACATACACACACCAACGCTTTCTCTATGGTTATGTCCTGAAGAGTTGTTCTGCTGCTAGTAGACATTTTCCATGCCAGAATTAATGGGCGACCTATTGGAGCCACCTAAAAAAGAGCTCATGCATGTTTTCACGCCTCAAAATAGCATTGTTTGATGGATTTAAAGGATTCAAAGTCTTGCTTGTAACAATAAATCATATTCTAAAGAACCTTAAATCTTTGAGACGAATGAAAATACGGCTATCATTGAAGGAAGTTTTAGCTATTTTTTTAAAGTAGCAAAGTTTCGGAGGATCCGAAAACTTTGACATATATACATAGCAAGATGGTTTGAAGGACCTGGACTATCTGCTTTGCATCTTGTAATTTGTGGACAATTTTTAAATGAACTTGGAAATGGATCAAATTAACGTGTATGAAGTCGAGCTTTATCATGACTCCAATTTATTTCTTGCATTGCCCAATTATCGAACTTTTTTAGTCAAACCCACCTTTTCTAGTATGAATGTAAAACCATTTATTATTTTATGTTGACATCTTAAGGGACTTGTGAAAAGGGTGGAATGTTTCGCTATTTTGTTATTTTTGGCTTTAGGGAAATGCGAGTTAATGTAGAAATTTGTTATGTGATGTCTCAAATTTATTTATTTTTGCTTGGACGAAAGTAGTGTTGGACAACAAATTTCGTAATTAAGGCAAAAGTCTTGTATGGTAACTCTTGAGAAGTTTACTAGCCAAGTAAGAAGTCTTGGAAACCAAGTCATTTGTGGGACCAAGTTTTGCAAGCTTATAAATAGAGGTGAAGTTTTTATTGAATGCATCTCAAAATTTGTAAGAGCAAAATTTTAAAATTAGAGCACTTATTCTCCAAACTTTGTACTTAATTTATTATTAGTGAAACTCTCTCCTCCTTTATTCGTGATTTTTTTCTGTCCTGAAAATTTTTACGTAAATATTGGTATTCAATTTATGTGATCATTCTTTTATATTGTCTACTTTACTCTTCTTATCTTACTTTTATTCTAACAATAATCTTTGTCCTGCAATAGATGCACTTCAAATACATACAATGAACTAGATAAAGTAGAACTATTTCTCTTTTTCTTTTACTAAGTCAGTGAGCAAAAGTATCATAATGAAAACGAATGTGCAAAGGTAGGTCTAATAACCATTACAATAAAGAGAAAATAAGTTGAAATCCTATACTAAAAATAAGCGTCAGAGTACAAAGGGATTTTAAATCATCAACGAGATTGAAATAAGAAAAAGTAGCAAATGCCTCCCCTCAAACAATATCATGGGAGAAAGGTAGGGAGACCCAAAGAGAAATCTTCAAGCTAAGAGTCTCTTGGTCTTCCCTGAATGAAATCTTCATAAGCTCAAGTAAACGTATGTTTACTTATATTGCATTACAAGTTCTGTTGTCATTGCATAGTTTATAGCACGATAATACCACGAACAATTCCATACTTTATATTCGATCGCCAATTCACCATCCATCGCCACTATGCGGCTATATAGCAACAAAATATAGTAATTAACTTTTAAAAAAAGCTTTAATTAGAGATTATAATTTTTTAATAGTACAGTCTAAAGTTAATTAAAAGTATAAACAAGTGTTTTTTTTTTTAACATAGTTTTAGGTTCAAACCACCATTGAGACGAAATTAGATAAAATGGGATATCATTTTTTTTATCGCACTATAGAGAATGATATATATGTTTTTTCTTCGAGTCCCATACAAAATTTGATTTAATTTAGATAAAACACTTTTTTACACTTTCAATTTAATTTAAAATATATTTAATAAAGAGTACAATTTCTAATGCTTATTTTTTAAAATTAATTACTACCTCATGTAGCAATCCGTAGCCAAATGGCCAGAGAAGGTGAATTAGTGATGAAATAGCCACGAAAAATCAACTTTTGTCACCTTTTCATGACCAAATTTAGTGAAAGAATGACCACTGAAATAGAAAATTAGTACGTAGTTATTCCATCACTCTTTTTATTTCCATAGCCAATGACTACAGATTGGCTATCGAATTTTTTCAAAAAAAAAAAAAAATCTTCGTCACATTTCTGTAGCTACATAGCGATAACAAGTTTTTTGTCACCTTTATGCAGCTATTTGATGAGAAAAAAAAATTTCATTGCCTTTCGGGGCTATCAGGTGACGAAAAATATTTCTGTCACCTATATATATATTTTTTTTCTTGTAGTGATGAGATTGTTAGCGTGGGTGTATAATTTGTTAAATTTATTAGGTTAATTTTAATTATTTTCTTGTTTGAAAAAAGTATGTCATTTTGTTAAACTTATGAGGTTAATTTTCAATGATTTTGTCTTTTAATATTCAATTATAACAAAAGATCAAATTTCCTTTCATTAGAGAGCTTCCAAGAAAATTTTAAAACCGAATGATCTAATTGAGTTTAATTATTGGCTTTATCGTCATTAATTGTAGCCTGTAATATCAATGGGTCACCTCGCCTCTGTCTTAGGGATGACAATAAGGACGGGTTTTGTGGATACCCGCCTCGTACCCGCCTCAGATGGGACGGGGATTTGAATAGAAAATGGGGAATAGGACGAGAGGTAGGGATTAACTTTTAATCTCTACGCGGGGGCAGGGTGGGGCTCGGGGATAAGCATATCCCGCCCCACACAACCTGCCCCGCATACATATGTATTATAAAAAATAGAGTAAAAATATTATATCTTTAGTTTTATATATATATATATTAAAATTTTAAAATCATAAATATAAAAATATAAAAAATGACATTAGATAAAATATTATAAAAAAATAGAGTAAAAAAATAGATTATTCAAATGCATTTTATAATTTTTTTTAATTAAAACCACTGCACTGATAAATATTTGTTATCATTTTGCATAATTAACTCCATTTTACTATTGATCAAGTAAATTTACGAATTTTGTTAGTTGTTCCTAGTTGTACATTAAAATATATAGTTTCAAATAACATAATTAAAGACGATATGGTAATTACTATTATATGTGGCATGCGATAACCAAAAATAATTATAATAATCAATACAATCCCATAACACAAATAAGTATTATTTTTTCACATATAGTTCTCATACATAATGGTTTTAGTTAAAATTTATTTTAAACGGTTAAGATTCAACTACTGTAAATTTATTTTTATTATTGAATTACAACTATAAGACTCGATATATGATTAATATTTAACCTTTGTTTAAAACATTTATTTATATTTATAGTTACTATAATTTTAATTTATATTTTGAACTTATGATATTCAAATTAAATTTAAAATCATAAGATTTAAAGAATAATAAAAAAAATCTGCGGGTAATCCCCTTTCCCCACAGAAATTTGGGGACGGGGCAGGGACGGGGGATGGAGGCATACAATGCAGGGGCGAGGCGGGTGTTGGAAATACTTTTTAAGTGGCGGGACATGACATGGGGATAAGTCCCCCTGCCCCAAACTCACCCCATTGCCATTCCTACTCTGTCTCTCTCTTCCCTATATATACAACTAGCAAAAAATCAATTTGGCCTTGACAAGCCAAAATCAAGAAAAATAATCAAAGCCCAAGCGTGTTGCATTCGTCTTTAGCCCCTAACTTTCCATTAAAGCGTTCCCAAAACCCTTCATCTTGAATATGTCGTCGCTTGCAAGACCTTGTGGCCTTAAGCGCCAACGACCTTCAACAGACGTTGATAGGCTTAGTAACTTGCCAGAATTTGTTCTTTGTCACATACTCACTTCTTCCAACAGAGAAAGCTGTGGCCACCAGCTTGCTATCGAAAAGGTGGAAATTCCTCTGGACAAATATCCATAATCTCATCTTCAGTGATGAGATCCCCATACCATCTCGTCGGGGCACGTCAAAAGAGAGAGAGAGATTAAGTTCGTAGATTTTGTTAGTTAACAAGGTTTTGCAATCAACAAACCATAGACAAGTTTTCTCTTGATATCGAGAAATATTCTGAGGTGTAAGATGTTACTACTTGGATAGAAACTGCGGTTGCTAGGAAACTTCAAGTGCTTGAGCTTTTGTTGAGCGCTTACTCCCTTTCTGATCCACGCATTAAGTTGCCTTCTAGTCTTTTCTCTTGTAAGATGCTAAAGGTTCTTGTTTTAATGGGTGGTATGATTAGTCTCAATGTCGCAAGCTTGGTTTGTCTTCCAAAGCTCAAAACCCTTAATCTTGAATGTGTGATTACCAATGTGATGAATGTGTGCGTAAGCTTATATCTGGCTGTTCATCGTTGGAGACTCTCTATATTTATAGAGGTGAACAATATGCCAATATGGTAACCCTTACCATATCTTCTTCTACATTGAGAAACCTCACTGTGGAATTTTGCGAAGAAAACTTCCCCTTCCCACGAGAGCTTGACTATAAGCTTGAGATAAATGCTCCTGCACTTCGATACCTTGGTCTATTTGACCGTTCGTCGAGGGACTTCTCTGTTGAAAACTAATGCTCGCTAGATGAAGCAAAAATTCACACAATAAATCTAGAAGCTGAAGTTGATATTCACTCTAGAGCTGTAGTTAAACTTCTTCAAGGAGTTCATAACATTAAGCATCTATCTTTAAGTGGTGACATTCTCGAGGTAAACTCCTAATTTTCGATCAGACATTCTTGTTATTCAAGTGAGTTTGAAAATTTTGGGAAGTTTTAACCAATACTGATTTGTTTACTTCTCTTCGTGTAATGTCATTATATTATAATAGAGTAAATTGCTTGCCGCCCCCCTGTGTTTTGCTCGAAATATTCATTCACCCCCTGTGTTTTTAAAATAGACTCATTACCCCCCTGTGTTTTTTCGATTAAGCTGACGCATCCAAAATCGCTTATTCCGTTAGCAAACATTACCAAATTAGTTAATTGATCGTTATACCCTTACAAAAAATTAAAATCGAAAAAACACAGGGGGGTAATGACCCTATTTTAAAAACACAGGGGGTGAATGAGTATTTCAGGAAAAACACAGGGGGGCGGCAAGTAATTTACTAAAAGGGTATTTTTTGTCCAATAAAGAATTTATTTTAACCAAAAGCATAAAAAAAATCACATTTTAAGCGCGTGTGTTACAATTGCTGTTAAATTAGACGATTTTTCTAACCTGGGGGGGGGGGGGGGGGGTCAGCTACATTCCGAAAATCACAGGGGGGTAATGAGCCTATTTTAAAAACACAGGGGGTGAATGAGTATTTCGAGCAAAACACAGAGGGGCGGCAAGCAATTTACTCTATTATAATATTTTGGTAACTGCAAATTGTTACTAGTTAAACTTGATTAGAATTTAACTACACTAAATTTAATTAGTTTTGAATTGATTTTTGTCTAGATGGTTTTTGTCTTGGTGGGTAATGGTTTCGTAAGTTTATACCTTAGTTGGTTTTAAATTACCGTGAGTCTTATAAATAAGAGTTAGTTCTTTCATTTATATGCATCTCAAGTAAAAAAAAAAAAAAACGATGAAGTCGTTTAATTTTTCTATATCCTTCTCTTATATTCTCTTGACTTTAGAATAGTTTTTTCCACGTTCAAACATAAATTATTGTGTCTATTGCCACTACTCTTTGTGTTTCAAGTACTTTTCATACGATGTAAAGTAGAATGTCACTCATTGCATCATATAGATTGCTTTTTTTATCTTGGAAAAATGTCACATTTAGTCGCAATTGTTTTAAAAAAAAATTAATTTCATCTTTATTGTTTAAAATTTCTCAATTTCGTCCATATTGGTTTCTCATAAGTTTTAATTTTATCCCCATTACTTAAATTTTTTTTAATTTCATCCATATTATTTTTTAAAAAATTTTAATTTCATCCATATTATTTTCTTAAAAGTTTTTATTTGCCCTGTTGTTTTCTTAAAAGTTTCAATTTCGTCTCTATTATTCAAGGACTAAACTAAATTTTTTTGAGAAACAATAGGGATAAATTTGAATTATTTAGAAAATAATAGAGACTAAATTGATTAATTTTGAACAATAGATATGAATTTGAAATTTTAGAAAAATAATATGGACGAAATTAAAACTTTTGAGAAATAATAGAGACTAAATGTTATATTTTCTTTTTTTTATTTTGAATTTTTATAGTCATCTGCACATTGTGGAGATCCGATGCCTGTTGCATCACATCCTTGCTAATATGGTGTATAGTATCATCTAAATTATTAACATAGGACATAAGCACAGTGTAATTTTTTGTCCACTTTTATAAAGGCTATTAGCCATGCTGGCGCGGTCCCAAGCTTTAGGAGACTAACTCAATTGGTGGTGGAAGCCGAAGGCTGTGGCTGTAATTCATTGTTAGACTTGGTTCAAGGCTCGAATAAATTAGAATTTCTTGCCGTTACGCAGGTCAGTAAAAAGTTCATGGAGAGAGAGTGTGAGAGTGCACAGGGAGGGGCGGTTGATTTCTTTCTTAATTGGCAAACTTCTTAACTTTCTTATGTTGCTGCAGCAGTATTTTGGTCGCAGAGGCGAGCATGCGCATGCGACATGCTGGAGCCAACTCAAGGAAGTGCCCATCTGCTTCTTGTCAAGCTTTCGGAGAATGTCAATTTATCGATTCAAGGGACTGGAAGATGTGTTAGAATATTTATCTTAAGTGGGCTACCGTTAATTACTTTTGATTTTATAAAAATAGGTTGAATATCTGATTCATAGAGATTGGGTTGTAATCATATTGCTTTTAAGCCCACCTCATAAATACATGTACGGTTAATTGTGTAGGCCTTATATTCTGACTAAGCCTTTTATGGGAGGACCTATTAGAATAATTATAAATATATGGCTAGGTCCCCTCTCCTGCTCTAACCCTAAAACTAATTGTTCCCATAAACGTTAGTTGTTCTTGGATAGAGAAAGAAAGAGGAAGACCTTGCCAGAAATCGGGTAACGATTTCAAATTTTAACTTGGTTTTATCATGGCTCAAACAGGTATGTTATTTCGCTGCTAATTATGTTTATATATATTGTGCTGCAAAATCATGTATATTGGAATATATATATTTTATATGTGTGCTTACATGTGGTATCAGAGCCAATTATGCATGATTTTCAGCCATAAAATTAAAAATTTCGTGATACTTGTTTGACTATGAATAAACTATGAAAGTTCTAGATGCAATTAATTGAAAATATTAAGAACCCTAATTTTTTTTGGTTTAAATCCGAGACCCAATTGCATATTTCAGTAAAATATAATGATTATTTGGTGGAATAGATGCCAAATTTGAATTCCTTGGTATCAAATACCTAGGATTAGAGTATTTATTTGCGAAAAACGGATTAAAATTGAAGAATTTGTTTGATCAAACAGATTTCGGGCTTTAATGGGCCGCGTCAGCCCGATCTGGAGGTTGAAGATGACTTCTGTTTTGTTTAATTTATATTTAATATGAATGTGTTTTGTTTCAAAAGCTTGTGGCTGTCACAATGGTGTGGTGCAAGGATAAAATTTATGAGGTTTAGTGTTTGATTCCTAGCGGCGCGAATTGATTAATTTTATTTCGTTGCTAAATCTCAGAGGTGTGGTTTAAAACAAATTAAAGTTCACTTTAACCTGCGTTCCAGCTAGCCTAATTGGTTTATTGATTAGCTTGAATGTTGACGGCGCAGGTTCGAATCCCTATGCTAGGGTTTAACCTTTGTTTTTTTTTTTTGGTCAAGTAGTAAGCTGGATAAGTTGAGTAGTATATATAAATTTCAGTTCATCTTTGTTACAATAATTATTCTAGCGCTGCTGGTTAAGAGCCTTATTAAATTTATGAAGGACGCGTGGGTTCGAGTCTTTGTGGACACGCTGGGTTTGTTTTTATTTTATCAAATAAGAACTGAACCAAGCTGAATTCGTATATATATAATTTAGTATCCTGTTGCTCACATCTAGATCCTAGTGCTGCTGGTTGAGGTGTTCAATAATTTAGCTATGGTCATGGGTTTGAATCTCTTAAGCATGTTTTTATGTTTTATAAATTGAACCAAACATATTAAAAGATATAGGTTTTCCTAGTCAGATTTTGTTGAAAGTCATAGCTTGGTATTGTTGGTTAAATGCTTTGATAAAATTTGTATGTCATGGGTTCAAGCCTTCTCAACCACATATGTTATTTTTGCTTTCCCGCATGTTTAGTAATTAAACCAAAAGAAAAGTTGTGTTTGGCAATTGGATTATTTTATTTTCTAAGCTTTGGAATTATTGTCATTTGCTTAGAAACAAGTTTAAATTGCTTTTTCTTTTATTGAAATATTATATTTAGTACATATTTTACATGGTAATTTTGAATCATGCCTAAATTAATTGAAGTTGATTTAAAGTTTTTTTTAGGCCTCTGAATTCAATGTAAACATGTATCTTCTCTAATTTAATTTGAAATTTTATGTACTTCCTCTATTTATATTTTATATACATTAGATGTGCTCTACTGATTTTATATATAATCTGTTCAAGTTTATTGTAGAATGCAATTTTATAGTGATCGTAGAAACACATTACATTGAAGTGTTTCATATTGTTTGATCAATTACATGCATGACAGTTTCATTTATATTAAACACTAGTTTTTTTTCCAATGAGTTGACAGCATAGGTTTGATTGGGCAGAATTCACCAAAGTGACTAGTCTAATTAAATCTATGGCTTTTCTCATATTGGTTGGAAAACTACCATGGTAAAGTGCTCAATGATCACCCAAAGGAGGTCATTATACGACTTTAGCTAGGTAGCATGAATATAAAGTATAGGTCGAGATTATACTATTGTTAGGGAGTTCAATTGCCCAAAGGTGATTGACATTTTCTTTTAGTAGGATGATCTCATTGACGCTTTATGTTAAAAGGGTACCTATTTACATGTTATGTTTCCTGCCCAAAAGTGGGGAATGTAATGATGTATCTGGGCTCTTTTGTTTGAAGTGTTTATTTTGTAATGGAACATGTATGCCTATTGTTTGTTGACATTGCATTCTTTCCTTGAACAATTTCTTTTATATTGAATAGTGTGAGTACTACTTTCGTTTTGAATGGGCAAAATTTTAATAAGTTGAAGGTACACATTAAGTTGATCTTGGGGATAGTTGACCTTGATTTTGCCTTGGACTCTGATGCACTTACTGCATTAACTGATTAGAGTAGGGAAAAATAAATGTTATATGATTAGGACCTGATGAGAGAACTTATGATTATAAAATATGATAAGTAAGGTGGTTTAGGGATTATCTTGAAAATGGTTAATGTTCAAACCAATCTCAAATCTCTTGGTGTTTAGATCATTTTGTTGTCCCCCCGTGCCCTTAATACCTTACCTTATGAGTTTTCTCACATAAAGATTGTTTATAACACCCAAAGGGGACGTAGACTATTAGACTTGACTACCAAGTGTGTAGACTGAAGAAAACAAAGTTAAGAGTGAAATCATGAGGTTGATATTACTTATTTCCAACCTTAAGTGCTACTCTTATAAGGTTATTACCTTAAAAATTGAGGGATATATTCCTAAGTTGTCAGCGTTTTAAAAGGGTGGTAAGGGTTAGAATCAAAAGATGAATCACAATGTAAAAGGTCCCAAATCTGTTGCCACTTGATTTGAAAAGAAGTGCTACTTTTGTAAGGGAAAAGGTCATAAAAGAGCTAATTGTGCCAAGTACAAATCATGGTTAGAGAAAAGAAAGTTGAAGAAGATAATTCACTAGCCTATGTTTGTTTAGAATCCATTTTAGTTGATGTTCCATAAAATATTTGGTAGATTGACAACAGTGCAATTGTTCATGTTGTTTTTTCTTTGCAAGGATTTCAAAAACAAACTGAGTCAAGTGAATTAGAGTCCAGAGTTAAAGTTGGGAATAATTTTGCCATCGAAGTTTAATTCATAGGGTCTACTAGTCTATGTTTAAAGACTAGTTTTGAAAAACATTCTTGTTTTGAAATAATGCTTTTCATGTTCTGTCTTTTAGGTGAAATTTTATTTGTGTTTCTATTTTGAACAAGCCTTATATTTGTTATGTTTTAACTTTGACAATGGCAAAGTAAACTTGGTGTTTTAATTCTAAAATTATTGGTGAAAGTATTTTATCCAATAGTTTTTATCAACCACCTTTATTCTCAGAAAATTCCTATGACTATTTTTTTTTTCAGAAAAAATTGTTTCTATAAGGACTTTAGTTGAAGAAACTTATTCTTTGTTACGGCATAAATGATTAAGTCATATTTCTAAATGAAGGGTTGAAAGACTCATTAGAATTGATATTTTGCCTTCTCTAAGTTTTGATTATTTTGATACTTGTGTTGGGTGAATTAGGGGTAAACTCAATAATAGTGAATGAGAATAAGCTACCCACAACTCTAACCTTTTACAAGTAATACATATATTAGTGGACCTTATTCTATTACATTGTGTAGTAACAAGTTTTTTGTTACATTTGTTGGTGACTTCTCTCATTATGAATACCTTTATTTAATTAAAGAGAAATTAGAAACTATTGACAAATTTAAGCTCTTTAACACTGAGGTAGAAAATGACTTGGGAAGGTCATCAAACTTGTTAGATCTGATCGAAAGTTAAGTACTTTGGTAGACATTAGGTCATTAGGCAGCATATAGGACCGTTTGCCATGTACTTACAGGATTGTGGGATTATTGCCCAATATACCATGCCTTTTAGCCCTTAACATAATGATGTGGTCGAGAGGCAAAATCGTACCTTTAAGGATATAATGAGGAGCATGTTGAGTGTCACTAGCCTAATATACCTTTTGGGGTGAAGGCATTAGAACAACTTTCTATACTCTTAGTCGTGTTACTAGCCAATCTGTTCATAGAACTCCTATTGGACCTTGACTTGGGAGAAAACCTAGCTTAAATTATTTTCTGATTTGGGGTGATCTTGGTGTAGATAAACATGTTGTGGTTTATTAGTGCATGTACCTCAAGATTAGTGGGAGTAAGACTATTTTCCTAAAATTTTATGTTGAGGACATTTTGCTAGGTATAAATAATTTGACTGTGTTTTATAAGTTTAGTATTTTTGAAGACTTTCAACATGAAAGATTTTGGAGAGGTCTTTTTCACTCTTGGCATCTAGGCACACCAAGATAGGTCTCGTGGGCTTTTGGATCTATATCAAAAGGTTTATATTGATCGAGTTCTTAAATGATTTAATATGGAGAACTGTAAGCCTTATGATATCTTTTGTAAAGTATTTTTATGGGGTTTTCATAAAAATACTGTGAATATTATTTCGAAGTACAGATCCCAGCATAAATGTTGTTGAAGTTATAAATCAAGCATGTGATTTTTATGTTCTAAATGGTTCTCCCATAATTTATGGAAGGAAATAAGACTCGATATGTATTCCTTATATTCTCCAGATTAATACATACAATAGCCTACCCAAAGGGGATCATTGTGTGTGTTGTTTTGGAGTGGATGAATAGTGGTTGTGATTATATATAGTCAAAGAAATTTATCTACCCAAGGGGATTTATTTATGAGCTTGTGCATGCTCTATTGGTTTGAGAGAATGCATGCCTTAGAGCGATTTATTTGTCTAGAGGTGATTAACTTCCTGAATGTTGTGTATTCTCTTATTCACCTTCATGATTGGGATAATTATAGTATGTTGTATCCTCTATTCAAATGGGAGATTATAATGATACACTTGGATCTCAGATATAACTTATTTTTATTCTGAGCTATTCTAATTACCCATATTCTAATCTAGTTTCCCTATGAACAAACAGTCATAGTTTTGACAAGAAAAAGGAAACATTGTTACTAAAAATATAAAACAAACTCGATGCTTGTTGATCTTCTAATTAGATTTTTGAGATCATAATGTTTAATTAGAATGTTGAGATATGGGTATTATGGAGTCCATGACATAAACAGATACATGAGACATGTACCATATGCTAGTGTTATTGAGAGCTTGATACATGTTTAAGTGCGCACTAGGCTTGGTATTGATTTTGTATATGAGTGTTCTACTGTCATTTGATGCTATTGACTAGTGGGAGTTTTGCATTTTTATGCATTGTTGAATGTTCCCATTATTGTGTGTTTCTATTTCACAATTTTGTACAATTATGAAATAGCATAATGTTTATGTTTTATAACATATACTTGATTATTCTGTGAATACTCATATGTATATTGAAGGTCTTGGTTTGGTGTCCATATTGGTAAGACCATCCATTGAGTTTAAATATCTCCTTGAGGACACCATTTTGATCGGAGATATGCATTCTTTTCTCTGGCCTATTGACTGCCATTATGGGAGGATATGAATGGTTGATTTCCTTGGCATATCGACCGCCAATTTTGGGGAAATCATGTTGAGGACTGACAAAGAAAGAGCACATTTGATCACATGTTGGTGCTGCTTTCTTGCTACACTGCCGTATATTAATCCATGTCAATGGGGTTGTTGGCATTTGTAACCATGGAAGGTCCTGTGTCAATATGGAACACTACGATCGCCATGATTCGATGTTTGATAATCTTATTGGACAGGATATTGTTCGAGGTATTGTTCTATGAATCAGTGTTTTCAAAATTGTGGCCACGTTAAGTTTATTATTCAGCCTAATAAATGTTTTCAAAATATTTTTTAGAAATAAACAAAACAATTAACGTTGCCTAAGTGGGAGATTGTTGGAATATTTCTCTTAAGTGGGCTACCGTTAATTATTTTTGATTTTATAAAAATAGGTTGAATATCTGATTCATAGAGATTGGGTTGTGATCATATTGCTTTTAAGCCCACCTCATAAATACATGTACGGTTAATTGTGTAGGCCTTATATTCTGACTAAGTCTTTTATGGGAGGGCCTGTTAGAATAATTATAAATATATGGCTAGGTCCCTTCTCCTGCTCTAACCCTAAAACTAATTGTTCCCATAAACGTTAGTTGTTCTTGGATAGAGAAAGAAAGAGGAAGACCTTGCCAGAAATCGGGTAACGATTTCAAATTTTAACTTGGTTTTATCATGGCTCAAACAGGTATGTTATTCCGCTGCTAATTATGTTTATATATATTGTGCTGCAAAATCATGTATATTAGAATATATATATTTTATATGTGTGCTTACAAGATGAACTTGTAATGGTAGCTTATATTCTGGAGAATGCTAAAGTCTTGAGAACAATGACAATAGAAGCAGCCTATAGTCTTGACCCTAAGGCTAGATTTCAATTGCTTTAGAAGATATCGAATTTTTTTCAAGGATCTGAAAAATGTGAAATTACATTTTCTTGAGATTGCTTGAGCAATCATGTCTATTTTCCCTAACACTTATCTGTTTAAACGTTCTCTTTGAAAATTTTCTCTTTATAATCAAAATAAATGTTACTTATTGATGAATGGTTGCACTTATGATGTTTGTTCCCGTGGTTTAATTTTGTTGAAGGATTCTATATATGTCGTGAGTCATCTTTCTTTACGATTTGGTGAAAATTATTGGATCATGAGTAATGGATCAGTTTTTCACATAATGAATCCTACTAATATGTGGGAGACTTGTGTCACGTCAGAGGTAAACTACCTCTGTAACCATCTCTAAATGATAGAGAACTACTACATATTCACGGAGAACCTATTGCATTGCCATTTTTCCTATTAATATGCAATAATCTTCTCATTATCAATCATTACTACTTCTATAGTTCTATATATATGAGTTTTGCTGCAAGACTTGCTAGCTTGAATGGTTAGTAGTTCTTACCTTGACCAACGTTACATCAAGCACGTATACTATATATGACATTTTCCATGAGATTTGGTGACCTATTGGAACAACCTAAGAAATACTTCACAATTTCAAATTTAGAAATTATTTTTAGTGGGATTGGATTTACTTAACGAATTCCATTAATTACATGTTAGTGTTAAATTTAATTTTTACTACACATCTTATTACGCTTAAAGGCCAAGTGTCTAACAATTCACTAATAATTACTAGTGAGAGAAAAAAAAATGCAGAAAAAAAGAATGGAGAAAAAGATAATGAGCCTACCTTTTTCTTATTTAGATTAACTCAATGACCAATTTTACCAGAGAGAAAATATATAAGCTCGTGAATTGAAACATTTATATTGACCAGAATGAGTATCCTTTATTCAGCATTTTTGTTTTTTTGATTAAGTAATCATTTCATTCTAAATATTCATAATGAACATGTTGGTCGCTTTATTCAGCACTCTTAGGCGAGTGGGGTAAGAGGAATCAGTTTTAAAATTTCACAACTGTGATAGTGGAACGAAAGAAGATTATGGCAAATTCAGTGTGGCTATACACCTTAGCTTTGTCCCAGACTTCACACGTGTGCTCATTTCTCAACATTGTGTCGATTTATCATCCTACCTAATCCTGAAGGATTTTTTTGGTGTCTGCAAAGATGCACATAAGCTTAGTGATCAGTCAATGAAGTTATTATGATCCCTAACTCATCTCATTTTGGGCCTTTGGCTAGTTTGACGTCGGGTCAATAATGTCTGTGAATTGTCCTTTCTCAGAATTATTTTTAGATTAAAACCAACTTAATCATTGAATAAATTCGCCTATGCTCTCCATGATTTTTCAACAATCGTTGGGCTTTTTCCAAGAATGGGTGGGATGATTCCCGACATAACAATAGACCCCATATGTTGGCAGTTATAAAAATTGTCGTTCATGCTTGTATTAACCCTTCCTTAACCATTTAAGTAGTGTCAGAAAACCATTTTAGTAGTATCAGAAAAGAGGGTGTAACGGAATAGTTACGGATCTATAAGTGTTCGTAGTTAATTCGTAGCTAATTCGTAGTCTTTGGTCATGAATTGGTTACATACTTTGAAATAAAAATAAAGTATATCACTTTTCATTTAATTTATAGAAGTGTGATTTAACCTACAGTAGAGGACAAACAATATTATGTGACTTGCAAGGTTTCCAAATAATAAAAAATTTGGTTCGTATTTCATTATCATGTGTATTTAAAAATTTTCAAAGACATTCAAAAATCATTTCAATCAAACTTAACATATTTATTTAAACATTGCACTAATATTAATTAATGGCCAATCTAGTAATTTAAAAACTTTCACATGTAGTTTAAACTTCGTAAAAAAGTAAAATATCAAGATATTAACATATTTTTATAACATTTTTTCCTATTTATTAATAAGTAAAAGATGGATATAATTAAGCTTAGTGGGAACAGCTCTCACTTGAGACCTAAATAGTCTTAAGTTCGAGTAAGCTAGAGGGTAAATGGGAAACCACTATTGATCCCCTTTAAAAAAAAAAAAGTTGTCAGTAGTCATTTCGTCTGCACTGGCCACAAAAAGACTACTGATAATAATGGTTCGTAGCCCATGCGGTGGCCATTAGCCACGAAATAGCTACAGACTTGTAAGTGTCCGTAGCCAATCCATAGTCATTGGCCATGGATTGGTTGTGGACTTTAAAATAAAAAGAAAGTAGAACGCTTTTAATTTGAATTATAAAAGTGTGATTCAACCTACAATAGAGAACAATGTCATGTGACTTGCAAGGTGTCCAAATAATAAGAAATTTGGTTTGTATTTTGTTACCATGTGTATTTTGATTGAAAAATCTCATATCCATTCAATAATCGTTTCAATCAAAATTAACAAGTTTTATTAAATATTGCATTCATATTAATTAACATTCAATCTACTAGTTTAGAAACTCTCACATTTGATTTGAAATTCGTTAAAAAAAATATTAAGATATTAAGACTCTATTTGGCCTAGTTGTGAAATTTTAACTTTTGAGTTGTAGAGCTTTTGTAATAGAGCTCTGGTTAGAAGTGTTGTTGAACAAAAATCATTAACTGTTTATTGAGCTTTTAGAAAATTTAAGGGTAATATTGTACTTTAAAAAATATGAAGGGTTATATTTGAGAAAGAAAAAAAAACTTCTTGCATTATATAAAAACAGTTTCAGAAAAGCCTATCTTAAAAAGCTCCAATTTCGAGCTTCTTATTTTTTAACTTCACATTTTACCTAAAATCACTTTCAGAAATGGGTGAAACAGGTGAGATCCGCTTCTAAACTCACAAGAAATACTTTTGAGTGTCAAAAAGTTAGGCAAACAGAGCCTAACATGTTTTTATACGAATTTCCTATTTATTAACATATAAAAATAGATACAATTAACTGTTTCATTCCATCTCCATTGGGCACGGAACACTACGGATAATATTAGTCCATAGCCATGTGGTGGTCATTGGTCACAAAATAGCTACGGACTTTGTCACGACCCCCTATCAATAAAGTCTCTGATACCATAGAGTAGTCACAAATTCACAAAATTTTAACGGATCGTGATGTCACGGGTTTAAGAAGATCGCTCCTCCTAAGTCCGCTAAGGAACAATACAATAACCCGCACACTAATACCCATAAAGTAGTACATCAGAGCAATTAACATCCTTCTATTATATTTAATATAATTATTCAAGAGTCCATTACAATAACTTTTTATAACAATTTTCCATTACAAGAGATTTCACAACTTAAACTAGCTATACAATCCCAAAAAATCTCTAAAAATCTTCTCAACGGCACTAATCTCTGAATCCCAAGAGTTCATCTAAAAATATTTTATAAAATGAAAGGGGTAAGCTATAAAGCTCAGTGATTGGAGAACACGGGAGGCTTTGGAAAATATTTTCGTGATGCATCAATGCCATGACATGGAAAGCATGAGATATGCAAGCAATTTAACATTGATAGGAAACATATAAGCACTAAACATTATAAGAAAACATGCAGCACATCAATTAGTAACAATAAAGCTTTAAAACCACTCAACAAAATGATACGGTTTCCATTCCACCTTATCACTCCCGCTTCCTTTGCTCCAATGCGCTTGCGATGTCGATAATCCCCTTATAACGCCGGTGGGTGTACTCCGGATGTACTCCAAAATCCTACGACCTAACGCCTTATGGCCTTCACCGACCAAGCGAGTAAGAAAATAGGTCCATGTAGAGTAACCAACCACTGGCAAGCCCGTTGCTGCCTAGTGGAGACACAACACTACCGTGCCTCGATAAAAGGTTGCAACCTTTCGATAACATTCAATCAATCATTCACACATTCGTTAAATGCACTTTAAATAAGGGGACAATAAAGTAGGTTGCCCCTCAATCACATTAACAAACAATGATACTTTAATAACACATTATCACATTAACAATCAATAAACGCTTCAATAACACGTTTGGCAGATGACAAAGTAGACCTCATATTGTTTATACAACATCTATACTCATTAATAACTTTCAATGGCAAGTACACATGCATGCATTTATGTAAATCTTTGGTTATAGCATAAATTCATTTTACATGACATGTCCTTATTTCACTTACATATACATACAAATATTTCAACCATAATATCAAAGCACTTTTTCTTTCACTTAAGCCTTCATTTCCCTTTTACACTTATACTATCTAAACTTTAATTCCATCAATCAATCATTATTTATCTAGTATTCATTTCATCTGAACATTCTCTCCCAACAAATACTTAATACCACCAAGCATTCAAACTACCTATGTTCAATCATTATATATACCAACTATAATACACCGCTAATTCACCATCTTATAAAGCTATACAAATGCTCAATCCTTGCACAATCATTATATGTACCAACTATAATACATTATAAGTGCAAAACTTTGGCAAAACCAAGCTTAATACAAGTTTAATAAGCTAAATACACCAAATGCACATTTGCTGAAAAATCTGAAAAATTCACTAAAATCACTCTAAAGTTCTCCTAAATTGCACCTAAGCCATGAAATTAAGTTATAAACATATATATATACATATAAATTTAACAATCCAACATTTCACAAAAACTCCACCAATTTTTGTCTCCAAGCTTTGAAATCACTCATAAGGCTTATATACCTATAGTGTACACTTTATATTCAAGTTAAGAACACTTTTTTTAAGCATTTTATCAAACATATATACTACATAGTATTCAACATACTAGACAACTATTTTAATCACTTAAGATTCCAACTTCCAAGAGTATAATGCACAAGTTTCTTGCAACAATCACTCTAATATGTAATTTCATAGCTAAATCTACTATTCCATAACATAACATAAACCTTCCTCTTTCAAAACTACCATAAATGCATAAAATAACTACACCCCTCACCTTAGTTTTGTAGGAAATGCAAAATAGAGCAAAGTTTGGAGCTAGAATTGCAAGAAATTGGCTTGGATTGAACTATTTTTTCTTCTTTCTCCTCTTCTTCTTTCCTCCTTTTCCTTTCTTTCTTCCTTCCTTTCTTTCCCTTCTAGCCGTTTCCAACTTTCTCTTTTTTCCTTTTGTTTGGCTTTGTTTTATCTTTTCTATTATTTCATTATTTTGCCAAATGCCAAATGTCCCCTTCTAGAAGTTTATTTTAATGGTTAGGTAAAAGAAAAATATCTCTCTAATGCCAAAAGACTACTAACATGTGTACAATTACAACTAATCTTGACCCAATAAATCCAATCAGAGTTGAATATACCATATTCGGTACAAAACAACGTCAAAGTTGTATTTTCGCGTCTTAAAGGCAGTTTGGACGCATTTTGCTAAAATGATCATAACGTATGTTAGAGAACTCCAATTCGCGAACTGTTTGAAGCGTTAGAAATTAACTCGTAGAACTTTACATCCATATATAATTCACTACCTAAATCTTCTCCAATTGATACAATTTTTATTCTGAAATTGGCCCAAAATCGATTCGTAACTTTCGAGTAAAACTTATTTAATTGAACTCGATATCCATTTTAAATGTCCCACCATCACTTTCGATACATTTCAATCACGTATTTAACTCGAATGCATTAAATGGCTAATAGATCATTTCTTAATAATTTATCAATTTATCCTGATTCGCACCTGATAGAGGTATTACAGACTTATTATTGTCTTTAGCCAATTTGTAGCCATTGGTCACGGATTTGCTATGGACTTTTAAATATAAACAAAGTATATTGCTTTTAAGTTGAATTATAGAAGTGTGATTCAACCTACAAAAGAGGACAATGACATAGGACTTGTAATGTTCCAAATAATAACAAACTTGGTTTGTATTTCATTACCATGTGCATTTTGATAGAAAAATCTCATAGGCATTCAATTATTGTTTAAATCAAACTTGGTTTGTATTTCATTAATGTTCTATCTACTAATTTAGAAACTCTCACATATAGTTTAAATTTCATGAAAAGCAAAATATCTAGATATAACTTATTTTTATATTTTTTTCCTAATTATTAATAATTTTAAGATATATACAATTAAGTATCTGTAGCTATTCCACCTCCATTGGCCACAGAAATGTTACAGATAATATTGATCCGTAGTTGATAGCCACGCAGTGGCCATTGGTTACGAAAAGGTTACGGACTATTCTGTGTTCATAGCCAATCCGTCGCTATTGGGTGTTATGAAAAAAAATATTTGGCTAGGATAGTGAGGATGAAATTTTTCTTCAATTGGCCACAGAAGGGCTACAAATAATATTGGTTTGTAGCCATACGAAAAAAGGTACGGACTATTACATGTTCGTAGCATATCCGTAGCCATTAGCAATAAACTTTTTCGTAGCCATTCTGTTACCATTGGCTGTTATGAAAAAAAAATATCACATTTTTTAAAATTAGGCACAGAAAGGCTATTGACTTTCACTTGTCCATCCAATCCATTGTCATTGGCCACAAACTTTCCGTAGTCATTCCATCACCATTGGATGTTATGAAAAAAAATATCATCCATACTATCCTCGCAGGACAAGAGTGTCGACCGACTAATGCCCTCTTTCAGTAGGGACAGAGACTAAGGAATTCCGTCTCTATGCCATTGCTGGCGTTTTTTCTCAGCTACAACTACAAAAGTTTTTTGAAAATTTTTTATTCCCCTCTACTCTCTTCCCTTTCTTCTTATTCTTTCTTCTCTTTCTCTTGGGTCTCTTTCTCTCGGGCACTATTACCACTACCAAGAGCACTATCTCTACCACTACCACTACCAAAAGTGCCACCACCAACACTACCAAAGGCACCACTACTGATGCAATCGGGTTGTGCGTTAAAATGTGCGCAAAATAAACCAAGTTAAAATACTCGCAAGTACACGGATCTTCGTAGTGTAGTGTGCTATGAGTGCGGAATCGTACCACAGGAAAACTCGTTAGTTAAGTTAGTTAAGTAGTGTGAAAGTGTTAAATCGCTTAAGTGATAGGTTTGCAGATTTGTTTGAGTGACGTGCTAAAATGTAAATTATTCTACAACTAACTAAATTATCTAAGTTAAGCTAAGTATTAGTGGAATACGAGATGTGGTGATCTAGTGGTTTGAACATGTAAATGAGGCAATTAATATAGGCTCGGTATCTAGTTTATCTAATTCTGCAAGGGCTTAAGCTACAAGCATATACCCGGTTAAGCTAAAAGCTATAGACCTAGTTAATCTATTTAGTTCATTTGCAAACTAAACTAAGGAACTAACCTTCAGATATAAATTATGGTACAACCTATAGTTTCATGGAATTTATGGTACAACCTATAAATTCATGATTAAAACGTTATATGGCACGAAAGTAACGCATTCATAATATTAACTACAAGTATAATATTTATGAAGCGAAAGTAAAGCAATCATAACGTCTACTTAAAAGCATTATGTATGAAATACTGAATTAAAACAACCCATACATTGCAATTTGAATTGAATAAACTAAATCCGAAACCATATATTAAAATACTGTTATTTATAATATTCACCCTTAGATATCAATCTACTCAGACATAAATGAATACGAGTTATGTAAATAAAAGAGAGTAAGAAAGGCTTTCCCATATTGACGAACGCGTATTTCTGATTTCTAAAATTTGAGCAGAGGTTCGACGCAAATAGCTATACGGGCGGAACTAATTTCTCCCAAATAAGAGCTACTAGGGATGAATTTTTCCCGAATAAGAGCTTTTCTATTAAAAGTTATTCGGGCAAAACTTCCCCCGAATAATAACTAATTAGGTTGGATTTTCCCCGTAAAGTAGCTATTTGGGCAAAATTTTCCCGAATAAGAGCTACCTAGGCATGACTTCTCCCGTATTCTACTACTACTTAATTAACTAAAACTAAAATTAAAACTAAATGGAATTAACTCAAAATTAAATCAAAAATATTGATAATACTCCAAAATCTCATAATTATATCAAAAATATTAATAATACTCCAAAATCTCATAATTATATCAAAAATATTGATAATACTCCAAAATCTCATAATTATATCAAAAATATTGATAATACTCCAAAATTAACTCCAAAAATTCTCAAAGGATTGATGCTCTATTTATAGACAAAATTCTAAGAAAAGTTGACTTTTTCAATTTGTTGACTTTGACCGGATCGTTGACCGCGGTATTTTCGGGCGTTTTTCACTGTTTTGACCCTCCAAATGATGGAATTTGGCTACAATCATGTTGTGCGCTCAGAAGGCTGTTTCTACCCGAAAAACTGATATGATTTGCCAAAAACGGACATGGGTCACTATTTGAGATCATTTGGGTCAATGTTCTGAGTCCGATTTCGTGCTAGTTTCGGTCAAATTTCTTCTCTATGAGCTTCATTCTTCAACCGTTTCTCGTGCTTCCCCATTCTTACTTCTTGACTTGCAATTTGGATCATTTCGGGTTTGATTCTTCACTTTTCAGTATTTTCTTACATTGCATCGAAAGTATCAAAGTGTTGCATTTATTCCAAAGTTAAGATGCAAATGCAGTACAAATATCATGGTTTGAATGCTGCAAATACAATCACATCAACATCCCCAAACCTAAACATTGCTTGTCCTCAAGCAAGACTGTCTTTAAAACAGTTCCAAAGTGAAATTTTTAGAAAATTTTGCAAGTCAAAACAAGTGAATGCATCTATCCTAACCTTTTGTCAAAAATTTTCCAACATGTAGTATGAGAAATGCAATTCACTATCTTAAACCTATTTAGCAGTTAATGATAATCATGATAAGAGAACCTTTACATATTTTTCACAAATAGATACTCTTTTTTGGAAATCGACTATTGATTACTTTGGAGTACATATTTAGAAGTAAACTAAGTAAATTAAGTTCAAACGATTCCCAACTTTCAAGAATTTTCAAATAGATTGGACTTTGATATTCTTGTCTTATTTGTAATCAAACTCTTGATCATGCCTTTACCCTTTTTACATTTGCCAGAAATATAAAAGTAGAACTTACAATATCTCTATATAGTGTTCAGTTTCCTTTACTTTTTGAATATCCCATGTAGCGGGCTTTAAGGTCAACAATCCCCCGCCATTATGACTGAGGTTGCCAGGTTTTAAAGGGACTCCTACGTGCCTTAATCACCCAAGATATCCAGGCTCGAAACTTTACACTATAACACATATCCTAAATTACAATGTCTAGGATAGTTGTGCTTCGAGATTCACAACATATTTACATCAAAAATTTATTCAGTAGTAAAGGTATGTACAAGTTTTTTTCTTTTTCTTTTTTTTTTCTTTGTTTTCTTTTCTTTTTTTTTCTTGTATTTTTTTATAGTGTACATACCGATGGAGTAACATAATATAATTTACAGACATGACATAAGGGTTTAGGTTTCAATTACAAGAAGTTCTGATAACACACGATAATACTATCTCAGAGCTTTCCTAATCCCATAGCTATCAATTGAAGAAAAGAAGAACAACTAGGTTTACTCATGAATACAATACCCCAAAGTTTTTCTTATAGAGTTTCCTCAGAGTTTTTCAAAATACATAACTAACAAAATTGGTTCTCAAATCATCTAAATCTTCTTCTTTTAAATAAGTAAGGTAGCAAACTACTCTTCTCATGAACATAATTGGTGTATTTCTTGCACGTTTTGAAAAGATTTTCATGAAATACACGTACCCCCACACTGAAACTTTGCTTGTCCTCAAGCAAATAGTAATATAAGACAGTGAGAGTGTAATATGCAAGTAATAACAAAATGACAAATGCTACATCTCCAAACCTATGATGTGCTTACTCTACAACGCATGTTGATCAGGTATAAATAGAAATGTAGTAAGGAAAGATATCACATGATGTGAAGCATTCCTATGTTAATGTCAAAGCTTTTCTACTATCTTTTCTCAAAAGATGTATCAACAAAAGATTAGTAGACAAAAAAATTTACATATTATCATCAAAACAACAAAAAAATATAGTTAGCTATACTAGATAAATAAAAATAGTCAAACAAATATATAGGGGACAAACCAAAAAGAAATATGGTCACGAAAAATAACTAATACATAAAGCAAATAAATAAACTACCCAAACCATTTAACCTATTTTCTGGGGTTCAAGAATTATCTATAAATATATAAACGAAGTAAATACAGAGGACTAAGGAAATCATAAAATCACACAGACAAAGGAAAATAAACACACATAAGCATTTTAAAAATCGAGGTTGCTTCCTAGTAGCGCTGAGTTTTATGCCCTCAGCCAGGCGCCAATGTTAGAACAATCTATGTTTAAAGCTCTTCTGCACATATTGTCTTATAATCGTTTCAGCACAATTCTTGAAAAGAAAAGGATCATGCAACATATTATGGTTCATTCTTTTTACAAAACATGTATTTTCCAAGTCACCTTGATAAGGTGATAATTCCCATCCCGATGTGATATGTATGGGTATGTTCTTATGTCATCAGGGGCCATAGTGTATTGCAAAGCAGTATGTCCCACTGTTGTGAGCTTCACAATAGGAGAAGATGCATTTAATAAAAAATTAAGATGACTTTCAACAGGAGAGAGAATGGATGTCAAAACTTCCTTTTTAGTATTATAATCAGTTGAAAAAGGCATGGAAGTATTGGACTCATTCTCTCGGTCAACTTGATACAGAAGTCGTTCAATCTCATTAATGTATTCTTCAGGAGATAAGAATGATGGATGAATGAAAGTAGACTCAATAGACTTGTCTTAAAAGAGTGCAGACTCTAAGAAAGTGTGTGCACTCATATTCCTTGAAGAGGAATCAAAGTCAGGTTGCTGTAACTAAAGTCATCATTTCCTTCTAAGTAAGACATTTAATCATTTTCCTCAAATTCATTCTCTCTATCTGATGTCTCCCAAATAATCTTGCTTATATCATTAGTCTGTTCACATGTTATTTCATCAAAGGTGCTCAAAACAGACTAAATGTGTTGATCTAAAGATTGAAACATGTGAGCATTGGATTGGGAAATATGAAAAAGTTGGTCATACTTGTCATTAGATTCGGGAGGAGCAGATTTAACCCAATTTTCCTGGTGATCATTTTGTTTGGAAATATTAAATAAAGGGTCACCAAAAGATTTAGATTGAAAAGGTATAGGGACTTGGCTTTCAAAGGTTTGAGAAAAAATTTCTTGACGCTAAGGTGATGGCTGGTTTTGCCATTCTGGAGTATGTGCCTCAAACATATTATCTGCCTCATTCTTAGTGTTACACTCTCTACCCTGATTATCCTCACTAAACACTTCTATTACCTCAACCTGGTTTTGGGTAGTTTCGTGATAAACAAAACTAGATTGGTCTTGTAACTCATTATAGGTTGACTTGGGTGCTCATCTATATCCCAACCATTTATGCTCTCAACTAATTTACCGAGTTGGTCTTGTAGTCTATCTATGGATTGGTGGTTGGATTCGACAAGTTGGCCAAACTTCTCATCGAAGTTTGGTTTAGGAGAAGAAAGTTCAACCGAGTTTGAATAACAAAAGTTTTGTTTGAAAGAATTACTTTGAAAGTATTCGCAAAACTAGGAAGAATTGGGGTTTTGAAATGCATTTTCAAAATTTTGAGACAGAAAACATGTATCATTTTGATCCCAAAATAAATTTGGATGATTTTTCCATTTCGAGTTATATGCATTTGAGTACAAATTATTTTTTGAAAAATAACCGTGAGCAGTAGAATCATGACTATGTAAAAACTTGGGATACTAGGGAAAATTTTGAAAGGTATGCCCAAATTGAAAACAAACTTCAGATGTATTTGGGATAGGGGGTTGGGTTGTTTCATTAAAAGTCTTTGATCATTTGGATCATTAAAATGAGTCACTTCTCACTCTTTAAACTTTTCCCTTTTTTTTTTTATTATTATTTTTTATTTTTTATTTTTAAATAAAGCGGATAAAATAAACACTTTAAACAAGTTCACATATACTTTTATCAAAAACTAAACTATATCGTGCTTCCCCGGCAACGACGCCAAAAACTTGATGCGATCGGGTTGTGCATTAAAATATGCACAAAATAAACCAAGTTAAAATACCCGCAAATGCACGGATCTTCATAGTGTAGTGTGTTATGAGTGTGGAATCGTACCACAGGGAAGCTCGTTAGTTAAGTTAGTGAAGTAGTGTAAAAATGTTAAAGCGCTTAAGTGACAGGTTTGCAAATTTGCTTGAGTAACGTGATAAAATGTAAATTATTCTACAACTAACTAAATTATCTAAGTTAAGCTAAGTATTAGTGGAATACAAGAGGCGGTGATCTAGTGGTTTGAACATGTAAATGAGGCAATTAATATAGGTTTGGTATCTAGTTTATCTAATTCTGCAAGGGCTTAAGCTACAAACATATACCCGGTTAAGCTAAAAGTTATAGACCTAGTTAATCTACTTAGTTCATTTGCAAACTAAACTAACGAACTAACTTTCAGATAGAAACTATGGTACAACCTAAAGCTTCATGGAATCTATGGTACAACCTATAAATTTATGATTAAAACGTTTATATGGCACGAAAGTAACGCATTCATAATATTAACTACAAGTATAATATTTACGAAGCGAAAGTAAAGCAATCATAACGTCTACTTAAAAGCATTACATATGAAATACTAAATTAAAACAAGCCATACATTGCAATTTGAATTGAATAAACTAAATCTGAAACCATATATTAAAATACTGTTATTTACAATATTCACCCCTAGATATCAATCTACTCAGACATAAATGAATACGAGTTATGTAAATAAAAAAGAGTCAAGAAAGGCTCCCCCATATTAACGAACTCGTATTTCTGATTCCCGAAATTTGAGCAGAGGTTCGACGCAAATAGCTATTCGGGCGGAACTAATTTTCCTCAAATAAGAGCTACTAGGGATGAATTTTCCCCAAATAAGAGTTTTCCTATTGAAAGCTATTCGGGTAGAACTTCCCCCGAATAATAACTAATTGGGTCAGATTTCCCCCGTAAAGTAGTTATTTCGAGCAAAATTTTCCCGAATAAGAGCTACCTAGGCGGGACTTCCCCTGTATTCTATTACTACTTAATTAACTAAAACTAAAATTAAAACTAAATGGAATTAACTCAGAATTATACCAAAAATATTGATAATACTCCAAAATTAACTCCAAAAATTCTCAAAGGGTTGATGCTCTATTTATAGGCAAAATTCTGAGAAAATTTGACTTTTTGAATTTGTTGACTTTGACCGAATCGTTGATCGAGGCATTTTCAGGCCTTTTTCACTGTTTTGACCCTCCAAACGATGGGTCAATGTTTTGAGTCCGATTTCGTGCTAGTTTCGGCCAAATTTCTTCTCCATGAGCTTCATTCTTCAACCGTTTCTCGTGTTTCCCTATTCTTACTTCTTAACTTGCAATTTGGATCATTTCGGGCCTAATTCTTCACTTTCCAGTATTTTCTTACATTGCATCGAAAGTATCAAAGTGTGGCATACCAATCGTACCACCAAGGGTACCATCACTACCAAGAGCACCAACACTACCACCAAGAGCACCACCACCGTTTCCCTATCTCTTTTTACATGTAAATAATTTGGGGTTTACATATATATGGATATTTATCTCTCTCTTTCTTTATATATTATAACATATATGTAGATATATATGTGTACATGTATCTATCTATCTATCTATATATAAATATATAAATTTTAGATTTTTTATTTGTTCAATTTTTAATTTTTGTATTTAATTTTATGTTTTATGATTATTCAATTTTATATTTTTATAATTTTTTTGGTGAAATAATGGAGTCATGTGCCAATTTAGAATTGAAATAATGGAGTCATGTGCTAATTTCTGTTTTTAAAGTATCAAACATGCTTATAGTTCAATATGTATATGTTAATGTTGATAATATGTATATGTTAATGCTAATAATGTATATGTTAGTGTCAACGTATTGAATATAAAATGCTATTTGGTTGGTAGTGATACTCTTTTGTTATATTACGACAAATGAATATGCATATTGCGAGATTGAATATGTTATTTTGTCCCTTCCCAATCTATAGTTTTATTTCTTTTTAGTATTGAATATGTAAAATAATAGAGTCATGTGCTAATTGAGAATTGAAATAATGGAGTCATTTGTTAATTTATAATTAAAATAACTGAGCCATGTGCTAATTTAGAATTAAAATAGTGGAGGCATGTACTAATTTATATTTTATAAATAGACACCAAGCTTATAGTTCAATATGTATATATGTCAATAATATTTATATGTTAATGGCAATAATATATTGAATATGAAATGTTATATGGTTGGTAGTTTTAATTTGTTATATTGCAAGAATTGAATATGTTACTTTGTAACTTCCCACACCATAGTGTAATTTCCTTTTAGCATTGAATATGTAAAATAATGAAGTCATGTGCTAATTTAGAATTGAAATAATGGAGTCATATGCTAATTTAGTTCAAATCAAAGAGAAAATCAAAATTTGCCACGTGGTTTTGGATCTCGTTATGAAATGTTTGTGTTAAAATGTCTCATACAGATGCAGGATCGAGCTGAGGTAATCAGCCAACTGAAAACATATTGCACACCATATGAGCGAGATAATTAGAAAAAATAAGTAGATTATTTTAGGTTTTTTTGTAAATTTAAATTTTTATTTCAAATTTTTAGTTTTATATGAAATTTAGGTTTTTTTGTAAATTTTGTTGTAAATATTAATTTGTAAAAGAAATTTTAAGTTTTTTGTAAATATTAATTTTTAAAAAAATTTGTAGGTATTTATTTGTATATCTAATTTTAACTTTTTGTAGATACTAATTCATTTTCTTCTATATTATGTACTTTAATTTTAAAATTGTGATTGCCTGATCAACAATTGCATGATGCTTGATTTGGTTTGAGACTGAGAAGTAATAACTAAATTAGACCACGTATGAAATACCATTAAATCGTTATAAGCTAGAGAGAGTTATTAGATCTAGTGCAGCACTCGAATTTTTAGGACTTAATGTATTCCATAAGTTCACAGTTATCACAAAGATGTAGTTAGCTTGCTTATTGGGATAGGTTATTGATGCTTGAGAAAAGATTAATATCTACCTTAGCGAAATTGCTCGTAACGTAGGAAATAGGCGTCAGTTAATTTAAATCAATAGTTTCAAGTAGGATTAATCTTGGTGAAATCGGAACCCCTAGAGCCTTTTAATTATTGAATTACCAATTTCTTTCGTTAATTTCGTAATTGTTTAGTTGTTAATTTTATAAGTTCTATAATTTCTTCAGCCGTTAGTTACAAACTTTCAATTTGTGATTGTCCAAATAAAGTTAAAGCTACACCAATTTCGGTACTTAATAATCACAGTCATCGTGGAAACGATCTTTACTTATTACTTTATTACTTGTTGCGATACGTGCATTTGCGTTAGAATTCACACAACAAGTTTTTGGCACCGTTGTCGGGGACCGTGTCAATTATTAATATCGATACCAAATAGCTTTAATTTTACTTTAGATTTTATTTTGTTTTGTTTTGTTCTCTTATTTTCGTTACGTGTGTTTCAGGAACATATTCCTTTAGGTGCATGCCAAAGTTAGGAGGTAGCAATTTGTTGTTTTTCGATCTTGAGATAGAACGGACTTGTCGGAAGAATAAAAATGAGAAAATAGCTACTACAACTACCCATCATTTGAAAGGAAATATGGCTGACGTCATGGTAGGACAGGAAGGAAATAATCAAGCAGTTAATCAGGAAAATCCAACTAGAACACTGCGAGATTATGCTTTGCCACCCGCTGGAATTCAACCTATGATTAGAAGGCCATCGATTCAGGCGAATGATTTTGAGTTGAAGACAGTGACACTACAGTTGATTCAGAATATCCCGTTCCATGGACTGGCCACTGAAGATTCTAATTAGCACATCGTGAATTTTCTGGAAGTCTGCGGAACTGTAAAGTATAATGGAGTCACTGAGGAAGCTTTGTGCCTTCACTTGTTTCCTTTCTCTTTGAGGGATCAAGCTAAGGAATGATGAAATTCGCTGCCTTCGGATTCAATCACCACTTGGGAGGATTTGGTGCACAAGTTTCTGTCAAGATTTTTCCCACCTGGCAAGACAACAAAGCTGCGCATATAAATCAATAATTTCGTGCAACATGAAGGAGAAACTCTATGTGAAGCATGGGAGAGATATAAGGCGTTGTTGAGGAAGTGTCCTAATCATGGAGTACCCAAGTGGATGCAAGTTCACAATTTTTATAATGGGTTGGTAACTTCGACAAGAACTTTGATTGATACATCAGCAGGAGGAGCTTTAATGAACAAGAAAGCAGATGAAGCTTACGAGTTGCTTGAAGATATTGTCTTGAATAATATGTAGTGGTCAAGCGAGAGAGTCACACCAAAGAAGACAGTTAGGGTCCATGAGATTGATGTCATAACCGCTTTGACAATGGAAATTGACAATCTCGCGAAACAGTTACAAAATAATCAAGTGACAACTAATGCTATTCAAGCAGCAATGATGTATGAGTTTTGCTGTGGTCCACATTATAGTGCAGAATATCAGGTTGGCAATCCATTTACGCAAGGTGTAGCAGAACAAACACAATATGTGGGAAATTTTAATGGGCAGCAGCACAATCAATATCCCAACAAATATCATCCAGGGTTGCGTTATCATCCAAATTTGTCATACAAGAATACACAAAATGTGTTGCAACCTGAACAAAACAACCCACCACAAGAGAATAAGGTGAACCTGGAGGAGGTAATTGCTCAGTTGGCGACTTCGTAGACATAGTTGGCTAATTCCCAGACTCAGTTTATGAATGAAACTAGGACCGCCCTCCAGAACCAATCCGCACAATTCAGAAATTTAGAGGTGTAATTTACTCAAATGGCTACTTTGTTTTCTGAAAGACAACAAAGAAGTTTACCTAGTACTTCGGAGATAAATCCCAGAAGAGATGACACGGAGCATTGCAAAGCAATCACTTTGAGCAGCGGCAAGGAGTTAGATGAGCCAGTGAGAACCAAGAAGGTTGAGAAAGGTGAAGCGAAAAATGAGGAAAAAGATGAAGAGAAAACAGAAGAGCAGCTACAACCTCCTCAAGAACCACCTCTGAAAGTTCCTTTTCCACAACGCTTGAAGAAAAGCAAGCTAGACAAGCAATTTGCTAAATTTCTTGAAGTCTTCAAGAAACTTCACATCAATATTCCATTCACGGATGCTCTTGAACAAATGCCGAGTTATGTGAAGTTTATGAAGGACATCCTTTTGAATAAGAAGAATCGTGGAGATTATGAGACAGTTGCACTTACAGAGGAGTGCAATGCCATCCTACAAAAAAAGCTACCACAAAAGCTTAAGGATCCAGGGAGTTTTACTATTCCATGTGAAATTGACAATATTTTTTTTTAGCGAACGTTATATGATTTAGGTGCTAGTATTAATTTGATGCCTTTGTCTATTTTCAAGAAGCTTGGTTTAGGAGAGGTAAGACCCATAACTGTAACACTATAGTTAGCTAATCGTTCGCTCAAGCACCCCAGAGGAGTTATTGAAGACATGCTAGTCAAAGTCGATAAATTCATTTTTCCTGCAGATTTCATAGTACTAGACATGGAGGAAGACAAGAAAATTCCTATCATTCTTGGAAGACTTTTCCTTGCAACTGGAGGAACACTTATTGATGTTCGAAAGGGTAAGCTTAGGTTGTGAGTACAAGAGGAAGAGGTAACCTTTAAAGTTTTCAAAGCTATCAAGTACCCAGAAGCCAACGACATTTGTTTTTGCATTGATGTCATACAAGCTATAGTGTCTAACCATGGGGGTCAATTGAATCCCTTGGAGGCTATCTTGTTACATGATGATTTTTTTATTCCGGTGGGATTGGAGCACAAGGAATATTGGTCTACTAAACAACTAAACATGGGTGAGAAAACAATGGGTAAGAAAGAATTATTGCAATTGAATAAGCTAAAAAGATCATGTGATGAAGCGAATGAGAAAGCAAGAGGTTACAAGGAGAGGACAAACGAGTGGCATAACAAACCTGTTTCGGGAAAAGATTTCTCTCCTGGGCAACAAATACTTCTTTATAACCCACGGATTCCTGAAAAACGCAAATCAAGATGGTTTGGCCCCTTTGTTGTGACTAAGGTATTGCCTTATAGTGCTGTGGAAGTCACCTATTCAGAGAAAGGGACGTTCAAGGTCAACGAACAACGATTGAAAACTTATTGGGATGATGAGGATAAGCACAAGACCATTGTCTACCTTAACTCGTCATGAAAAATTGCCCTGTCGGGCTGTTGACGTTAAAACAAGCGCTTTTCGAGAGGCAACCCGAGTTTTCTTACTTTTCTTGATTTAATAGTTATGTTTGTATTTAGTTTATTTTTCAGTTATAGTTGTCATAGCTAATTTTTTAATTTTTCTTGTCATATTAGGTTCAAGAATAAGTTTGGGGAAAGATAAGCCAAAAATAAGTTCTACCAAGTCAATTCAGAGAGAAAATATGCGAACGATGGTGTTTGGGTTGCATAAGATGCGCGCATGGGAGAGAAAATGAAAAGAAATAAAAGCTGAGAAGTAGCGTTGTTGCGCTATGATAGAGCGCAGCTGCACTCACGTTGTTTCAAAAGTTATGTTCAAAGAGGAGCTGTAAAAGGGAACGAGCGCAGGCGTAGCGCACCTGCGCTTATATCCTTCAATTTGACTTCGAAAAAAAATGCAGGCGTAGCGCTGCTGCACTTACGTCCTTTTTTTTTTTACCTTTGAAAAAAAAATTGCAAATAAAAAATTAACCCTTCTTCTTTCAGCCACCTCCATCACTACCCAAATATCTCTATTTTTCTCTCTCTAAACCCTAACCCCCATAAACACAAAACACAGACCCAAATCCTTCAAACACACTAAATCTATACCTCCTCCGATCTAACATCTCTCTCACTAAAGCTCTCAAGTTCTACACATCTCTCTCTCACTCACCAAACTACCCATATCTAGAAACAAACCCAGCCCACCTACCTTGACCCACCCCGACGATGGAGCCATTCAAGCTCAGCGCTGATAGTAGTGTTCATCGGCGTCGACAACGACTTTAGGCTTGAAGGCAGCATTTTACAAGCGGCAGAGGACTTGCGTACTGTAGTAAGTGTTATTCTTTTAAGTTGCTGTGTTGTGGGTTAAATATGAAAAACATTGAAGCAAGCTACCTACACAAATTGTTTGGTTAAAATTTTTGTGTTGTGGGTTAAACAAATTGTTGCCACGCGAGAACAGGGTAGTAAGTTGTATTGGGGTATTTTGTTAGTGTTGTGTGTATGGGTGATATACATTTTTTTGGGTAGCGTATGTATGGGTATTGATTGACCACCTGTTGGATTCGAGTTGGTGTTGTGTTAAAAGATGAATTTATTTTTGTACACCTACATTGTGGTTGGGTGACTTATGGTTAGATTGTGAAACTTGCATGTGAGGATTAAAACAAAAAAACAAAAAACTGAGTGCCTGCAATGTGTTTGCTTAAATGTTTCAATGAAAACACGCACAAGACTAATGTGTTTTTCGTGATCTGTAACGGGTTTGTTGGTGGTTATGTGTTTACTTCGTGGTTGCCTATGAGTTATACAAGTAACTTTGCATTGTGGTAGTGAAAGTGTGGTGCTAGTTGATTGCGTGAGGTTGTGCTCCTGGGTTGAGTGAAAAGTGATTGTAGTTAAAGTTTTGTTTGTTGGGTGGTGTCAGCTGGAAGAAGTTGTTTATCATATCAACATACTAATGACATCTACTGGAACAAGCTGCTTCGCATAGTCGGAGCTGACATATTTGAAGAGCCTTCGGACAATGAACAAAATGGATATTCAAGGAAGTCCTCTGTTTTCTTTTCTTTCATTTTTGCCATTGAGGACAATGTCTTGTTTAAAGTCTAAGAGTAGTTATTTGATGTCTATATGTCTAACTTGTTCTACTTAGAGTATGTGTACTTTTATTTTCTATGAGTTTTGCTATTCATATATAAAAAAATTTGAAAAATTTGAAAAAAAAAAACAAAAAAAATTGAAAGTGATGCTGAAAGGATAAGAAATTAGGCCGATAATGAGTAGCATAAGAATGACATGATAGTAGTGAGGATAATTGATTGAAACATAGTTTCGTTTTACGGAAAATCCCCACCTATTGTGCACTTAGCCTCACCTAGTTATGTTGTTGCTTAGAGAAGGATTATGTGAGCTTAAGTGAACAGGAACATGATGAAAGGGGACTTTAGAACTTACTTGATTGTCACTTGAGGCGAAATCCTAAGTTATGTAGCATTAGAGAAATGATTTAGACCATCTTTGGATCGTTTAAGCCTTTCAAGCCAACCCGTGCAATTATTAAATATCCCTAGTCTACCCCTTTGAGCCTGAATTAGCCTTTTCTTTCTTTAGCCAGTAATATCTTCCCTAGCCTTGTGAATTTATTTTCCCACATAATGACCTTCATACTTGTAACATATGATTGATCTAGGATAATTATATGAAGCTATGTTTTGTATTGAATGATGTGAGATATGATGATTGGGTGATATGTTGTATTGTTTTTGAGAAAAAATAAAATATTGAAAAAAAAGAAAAGAATGAAAAGAAAATGGAAGAGTCACACTCCTTGTAGTTAATATCAAAATGCAAGTTTGGGAGTGTGGATTCTTTATGTGTTTTGTAAATGTTGTGGATGAATGTTGAGGAAGTGAAATGAAAGATGAAAGAAAAGAGTTATGTTGAATAATTGTGGTGGTAAGAAGTAGAGTTGGCATGTGCTTCATTAAATATCCTCAAATAGTTGTATGCTTATGGGTAGTTTAGCCATATATTGTATCCATTATCCTACCTTGACCCTAGCCACGCATTGCAACCAAAAGTAAAGTCTTACTGATCTTTAATGTTATGATTAACCTACATTAATAGAGAGTGGTATGAAAAGTGAGCCCATGAAGTCTTAAGTGATTGAAAATAAAAGATCCACATTGTCAATTCACTTAGCTTGCATAAACTCATCCGGGTACAATTGATTAGGATATAGGCTATTTATACACTCACTTGGGGGATTTGAAGTAAAATGCAAATTATGTGAAGTTAAGATTTCTCATGTTTATGACTGAGAGTCACCTCTTGAGTTGTGAAATAAAGCTACTGAGGCTGTGAAAATTTACTATCCTACAGCATTGCTTTCTTGAATTTTATTGTGTTGTGTCTTTAGTTTTTAGGTTGTTTGTTTCTTTAGTTGTGTCTTTTACTTGAGGACAAACAAAGCTTAAGTTTGGGGGTGTTTGTTGGTTGTGTTATTGATATATTATTTAAGCACCTTTTCATTTAAATTTTGTTAGTTCTTAAGTAATTTATGAGCAATTTGATTGGTTTTGTGTTTGATTTGCGTTGTAGGTAATTTCCATGAGACATTCTAAGTTTTGATGCATGATTGAAGAGAAATGGCAAGGATTAACTTTCATGCAACTTGTGGAGCAATTTAAGAGGAATCAGAAGTAGTACAGTCATAGCGTAGTTGCACAACGTTGCAGGAAATTTAAGGGCAATTTTGTAAAAAGGCGCGAAAAGAAGAAACCCTATGTTAAAAAGAAGGAAAAGAATGTGAGATAGGGCTGGTGGGTGGCGGCTGGGTTTTGAGGAGCAGAAGAAACATTCCAAAGGGGAGAAAAACTTCAAGATTCACGAGTTGAAGGCGGAGAACAATCCGGAGACGGACTTCTGTCCCAATTCTTCTCCTAATCCTAGTTTTTTCTATCTCTCTTATCATGATTTATGTTATAATTGGAATTTTATTTAATTTCATTATGATGTTCTAGATTATTTTTCTAGGGCTACGATGTAGTAAGATTATGAATGTTTGAAGTTTTTGGTTTTAATTAATTGATGAACTATTCCAATATTGCGTTGAGTATTTTATGCTGAGTTTAATGCTTGTGATTACCTGATCACGTGTGAAATACCATTAAATCATCATAAGCTAGAGATAGTTATGAGATCTAATGTAGCACTTGAATTTTTAGGACTTAATGCGTTCCATAAGTTCACAGTTATCATAGAGATGTAGTTAGCTTACTTATTGTGATAGGTTATTGATGCTTGAGAAAGATTAATATCTACCTTAGCGAAATTGCTGGCAACGTAGAGAATAGACGTCAATTGATTTAAATTAATAATTTCAAGTATAATTAATCTTGGTGAAATCGGAACCCCTAGAGCCTTTTAATTATTGAATTACCCATTTCTTTCGTTAATTTCGTAATTGTTTAGTTGCTATTTTTATAAGTTCTATAATTTTTTCAATCGTTAGTTACAAACTTTCAATTTGTGATTGTCCAAATAAAGTTAGAGCTACACCAATTTCGGTACTTAATAATCACAGTCCTCGTAGGAATGATCTTTACTTACTACTTTATTATTTGTTGCAATACGTACACTTACGTTAAAATTAGCACAACAATGACAGATTGGCTATAGATTCCAAAAAGAACAAATGTTTATTAATTTTCAAAATTGACCATGAAATAACCACAGACGTTGAATTTGGCTATGGGGCCAAAAACTACGATCGATTTTCCTAGTCAATCTGTCGTTCGCCCAATGGGGTGACGCCTTGGCGATAGAATCTATCTGTAGGCTCAGGCGTTTTTTCTTGTAGTGTTTCTATAGTTAGGCTTTGGTTTTTTTGTTTTTTTTAAAGATATCATTTTGTTCCTCTGCTTACTAGTTGAGTTGTCCTCTGGAAAGAGAGTTTCTCTTGCCACTTAACGACTTATATTAGTAGCTTTGTTAGGTTGTTTGTGTAAGAAAGAGACGACGACTTGTGTCTTCTAGCTTGGTATGAATGACGGGGTAAGTAAATCCATCGCCCTCTTAGGAGGTTTAGGTTTTATGTCCCCTCCCTTCTTGTATATATTTTTGGTTATTAATAAAAGTCTGAAGATAAGTCCCTCTTCTGGGAGGTTTAGATTTTATGTCCGCCGTCCCTCTTGTACATATTTTTGGTTATTAATAAAAGTTCAGAGGGTAGTCTCCCTCCTTCTACCAAAAAAAGAAACAAAAAATAAAAATAAAAATAGAGAGGTTACATGTAGATAAATATTACTGGACCAATGGCCATCTCTGATATCATATTAAGAATCATGAGATTCCACCTTAAAACCAATTGGTGTTATGTAGAGTAATCTAAAATCTTATATGGTGGTCTTTGAGTTTAGTGAATTTTCGATGTGGAAGGAATATAGGTTCCAACACATATGATAAAATAAGTTCATGTGACACATGGGTAATAAGGCGCACAGAATAGAGCTATTAGAGTGCGAATATGGTAGCTGAGGAAGCTATGGTCCAAAGCTTGTGAGGGTTGTATACTTGAATGATCCAAAGATTGCGAGAGTTGTGATGAATTAATATGAATGCATCTATGGTGATTATGAATTAAAGGAAAAATTGAGGCCTGATAATGTTAGTTCACTTGTGCAAAGAGATCTGTTAAGATCTAGTATGCAAACTAAAAAGGATATGGAGTAAATCAATTATCCCTCAATGAAAGATAGGAGGAGGAGTAGTTATATATTAACATACACGTTTAGGCTCAAGTTTATACTTTTAGGTGAAAATTCTCTCGATTCCCCAAGCTGGCCCTAGAACAACTGTAGATGACTTTGCGTATATTCTCCATTTCTGTCTAGCATAGTTAAAATTAGTCTTCACGAAAAAAAAATTCAAACTGGCCAATAAGTAAAGTCTCATTTCGCAATGAGAATAGAGCACTGTGTACCAGTATTATGTCAATACATAGGGGGGATACTCAACAAGATGCAAGAAACCATAAAATTAACCATAAACCATAGTGATAGCTTACAAACGAACAAAAGGATTAAGGGAAGTGCGTATATTATACAAGACAATTGCATATAACAGATCTTAGCAAATGTAACACATTAATAGCCTATTTAGATATAGGTAATTATTTACTCTCTAGAAGATAGACAAACTAACAAGTTTACTAAAGTCATCTGACATTTTAAACCACAGAGATATCATATGTAGTTCTGGAAAAACACAAGCGAGTTGTGTGCACTTCACCCATTTAAAAAATAGTCGAATGCCTAAATTACCTGGAGCAAAGAGCACACTGTTTGTATCACAGTGAGAACGAGTAGTATTACTGCTGCAATGACAGAAATGAAAGACCACGGGTTGCCAAAATAGTCACGTCTCAGAATATTCTTCCACTTGAACCAAGTCGATTTCCACTCGTGCCAATAATCTTTGCTATACTCATTCAGATCTGCGCAAAGCTTAGCAAAGTAAAAATTTGTTGTATCTTCGATAACCTCCTTGTAGAGATTATTAAATAGATCTGCGACTTGTTGACTTTCACCAAGATCATTCACAATGATTTTTTTATCAACCAGCAGGTCGACATCCTCCCGGGTGTTTATCAAGCTGTCCATGAGGATGACATAGCTTGTTATGTGTTTTTCAAAATATCCTGATTGCTCATATGCTATCAGATTCCTGAAAAACGTTTCTGTCAATTCATTTACAGTCAGTTGTGGGATGTTCAACTCTCCATTGTTAAACTCTACATCAAATAAACAGTTCTTATTCCCATGAACAAATTTGACTCCAGCTGCCAGTAGCTCTGCTGCACCGCGGGTATACTCAAACTTCTGTTCGGTCGATGGCTCGTCTCTTGGAACGAAGGGAAAGTGAAGATCTATCAAAAAGTCAACCAAATGCTTTGCAGAAACCCCATGATATTCTATCATCTGTAATTTGCTTGTATTTCCGACCTTGTTGAAGTATTCGCGGGCAAGTTCGAGGAAAGATAACTGAGGTTCATCAGGCATCATCCCAAAGACTTTCAAAGTGAAATCCAAAGGAATTTGGTTCTCCAATAATAACATGTCGTGCATTATATCGCTTAACATCCATCGATTATCGAATATAGTATCATCCCTGTTAGTGGATAGTTAGGCATATGTTAGATAGTTAGGCATATGTTAGGCATATGTTAGATACAATGGCATATTAGTATCCTTACTTAGCCTATATAAGGAAGTTGTAAACATTGCAAAGACACACACAAGAAATCATCTTCTTCTTCTCATTTGCTCGTTATCTTTTTCACTAATATTTAGTAAATTCGACATGGTATCAGAGCTACCATTCTGGTAGCTTGTGCCACTGTCATCTCACAATACAAAACTCACATATCTTATATTTTGCATTGCTTACACCATTGATATCAATTCAGATCAAACACCACCACCACCACCAACTGTTCATCACTATTCGCTACTGTACACATCGTGAACAGTAACACGCGCCACACCAGAACGTTCTACTCGTCGAGAGGATTCTAACGATACCAAAAACGTAAAATTCCGACATCGGACACACCTCCACCTTCCGTCAAAAGAACACTGCGCTGTTGGAATATTTTCCAGCATTTCAGCACACCAAACAAGGCCTTGCTGACATCATTTGCCACGTCAGCAACATCTGTCAGTCAACTGTCAGTCCAGTCACCACAGGTCAGCAAACCGCCACGTCAGCCAAAAAAAAAAAAAAAAAAAAATTGACAAGATCATTCTTAAGGTTTTTTGACGTCCTGATTTCATTTTTGCATTCCGTTTTTCAAAATTCCAACTCAAAATCCCAGTTTTGTCTACAAAATGGATCATTCAAATGTTCCTCAACCTATTAATATCATATTTGATGGAACCAATTACGTACCTTGGGCCCACGCCATGACTAGCTTTCTTCGAGGTCGTAAATTATGGAGATTACTTACTGGGGATGTTCAAGAACCTGAGAAAACAACTGGCGAATCTGATGATAAGTATGCTGAACGACTTGAAGAATGGGATAGCAAAAACCATCAAATTATCACTTGGTTTCGCAATACTTGTATTACCTCCATAAGTCTTCAGTTTGGACGTTTTTATACGGCCAAAGAGGTTTGGGATTTTCTCGCACAAAGGTATACTGCTGCAGATGGAGCTCATCAATATCAACTTGCCATCAGTCTTCACTCCATGCATCAAGAGATTGGTCAATCAATCAACAACTTCTTGTCGCAAATGTATGCTATCTGGGATCAACTTACATCCTCCGAACCTACTTGGAAATGTACTGAGGATACGGAACAATTTGTTGTTTGGAGAGATAAAAGTCGACTTGTTCACTTTCTTATGGCCCTCCGCGACGACTTTGAACCTGTTCGTGCCTCCTTACTTCATCGAAATCCTTTTCCAACACTAGAGCAAGCAGTTCAAGAACTTCTTTCCGAGGAAACTCGACTTCAGTCTCGAAATAAGCATCGATCTTCTGATATGGTACTTGCGACATCGAATTATGCACCGAAAGGCCAAGTCTCTTTGCCATCTGCTCAACAATACTGCAAATATTGCCATAAATATGGTCATACACTAATCAATTGTCCCACCAGGACTTGCACATTTTGCAAGAAAACTGGACCTAATCACTTCCAAAGTGATTGTTATCGCAATCCTAACAGGACTTCTCGTGGAAACAATTCCAAAGGTGTTACTCCTAAGGGTCCATATCCAATGTCCGCCTCACACTCTGCTGCTGTCACTACTGAAGATGGGTCCTCAATTATTGCCACTGATACTACCATTGACCCGTCGACCTCATCTATGTCACTTATAGATCTTCAAGAAGTTCTTAAGCAGGTTTTGGCTCAATCTAGTCATTCTTCTTCCATTGCATTGTCTACCACGGTTGGTAAGTCTACTTGGTACTTTGATTCTGCTTGTTCAAATCATATGACTGCCGACTCTTAAAGTTTGACAAACAAAATAGTGCCTATTTCCCATAAACCCTCTATGTATACAGCTGATGGAAACTCTATGCATGTTAGTCATATAGGAACAATTTCTACTTCTTCTGCATCACTTCCAAACACTTATCTTGTTCCTAAACTTACTCTTAGCCTTATCTCTGTTGGCCAATTATGTGATCTTGGTCTCGTTGTCACTTTTTCTAATTCTGGTTGTCGTGTACAGGACCCCAGTACCGGACAGATTCTTGGGATAGGCCGTAAGGTTGGAAGACTCTTTGAACTCATCAGTCTACATCTTCCATCACACCTTCACACCGCTGCTCCAGTCGTCTCCTCATCAACACCTTCCTCACTTTATCTCTGGCATTCTCGATTAGGACATGCCTCATTGGGAAAACTTCAACCTCTAGTTTCTGCAGGTTCATTAGGAAAAGTGTCAATTGAAAAGTTTGATTGTCTCCCTTGTCAACTTGGCAAACAACCTGCTTTATCCTTTAATAAAAGTGATTCTGAATCTTCTGCCTGCTTTGATTTAATTCACTCTGATATTTGGGGACCTTCTCCTACTCCTACAATGGGCGGATCTAAATACCTTGTGATTTTTGTAGATGATTATTCTAGATTTACATGGCTATATCTTATGCATGCTCGATCTGACTTTCCTCGCATCTACTCTGAATACACTGCCATGATTTTTACCCAATTTTCACAACGGATTAAAATCCTCCGTACTGATAATGCCATGGAATACAAGGAGTCTAGTGTCCTTGACCTTCTTCATCAACACGGTACTATTTCTCAACGCTCATGTCCATACACCTCTCAACAAAATGGGCGTGCTGAGCGTAAACACAGACATATTCTTGATATCACTCGCACATTCCTTATTTCTGCCTCTTGTCCTGAACGATTTTGGGGAGAAGCTGCACTCACTGCTGTTTACACCATTAATCGTTTACCTTCTCCTGCTATTGGTAATCTCCTTCCCTACGAACGTCTTTATAGATCTCCACCTATCTATGAGCATCTTCGAGTTTTTGGAAGTACATGCTTTGTACTACTTCCTCCACATGAACGTACCAAACTCGAACCACGAGCTCGATTGTGTTGCTTCTTAGGTTATGGCATTGAACATAAGGGTTATCGTTGTTGGGATCCTATCTCTAAACGACTTCGTATTTCTCGCCATGTGATTTTCTGGGAAAATAAGATGTTTGCTTCAATTTCTTCCTTTTCCATTCCCCATACTCAATCTGCACCACTCTTCACCAATTGTTCTCTTCCTTTATTTCCTAATGATGACAGTGACACAGGTACAAATACAAGTCCAAGTACTTCCTCAACAATTGATACGGCCTCTCCTGAGTCATCGGTTCCGGACAGTGGTCCTACACCTCACTCTGAGTCCATTTTTACCTCAATCTCCACTGACCTACCTGTACGTCATTCTGCACGAGTAAGGTCCATTCCCTCTCATCTTTTTGATTATCATTGTTTTTCTACTATTCTCTCACTACATGAGCCTCAAACATACCGAGAGGCAAGTTGTGATCCTCTTTGGCAGCAAGCTATGGCAGATGAACTGAAGGCCTTAGAAGACAAACATACTTGGGACTTAGTCGATCTTCCTCCAGGAAAGAATGCTATGGGATGCAAATGGGTTTACAAGATCAAGACAAAATCTGATGGCTCTATAGAACGGTACAAGGCTCGTCTCGTGGCAAAAGGGTTCACTCAAGAATATGGCATTGACTATGAAGAAACATTTGCACCAGTTGCTCGTCTCACCACTGTTCGAACTCTTATTGCCGTAGCTGCAATACGACAATGGAAGTTGTTTCAAATGGATGTCAAAAATGCTTTTCTAAATGGTAATCTTGATGAAGAAGTCTTCATGAAGCCTCCTCCAGGGTATGATCATCCTTCTCACAAAGTGTGTAAACTTCGTCGTGCACTTTATGGTCTTAAACAAGCTCCTCGTGCATGGTTCTCCAAATTCAGCTCTGTTATTGGGGAGTTTGGTTTTACTTCGAGCAACCATGATTCTGCTCTTTTTATTCGTCACTCTACCTCTGGTATTGTTGTGTTACTACTTTACGTAGATGACATGATTATTACTGGCAATGATTTGGTTGGTATTTCTAATCTCAAACAGTTTCTTGGCCAACATTTTGAAATGAAAGATCTTGGTACTCTCAGCTACTTTTTGGGCATTGAAGTTTCTTCCCATACAAATGGCTATTACCTTTCTCAGGCCAAGTATTCTTCTGATCTTCTCGCTCGTGCTGGACTCACTGATAGTAAAACCGCTTCTACCCCTCTTGATCCCAACATACGACTCACTCCTATGGATGGAACACATCTCAGTGATGCTTCCCTCTACCGTCAGTTGGTTGGTAGTCTTATCTATCTTACAGTTACTCGACCTGATATCTCTTATGCTGTTCATATGGTGAGTCAGTTTATGTCCGAGCCTCGTTCTTCTCACCATGCAGCTGTTCTTCGCATTCTCCGATATGTCAAAGGCATTCTATTTCATGGTTTATTCTTCTCTGACAGCTCCTCTCTAGTTCTTCGTGGTTATTCAGATGCAGATTGGGCTGGTGATCCCACAGATCGTCGTTCTACTACTGGGTATTGCTTTCTACTTGGTGATTCCCTCATTTCATGGCGGAGCAAAAAGCAAACTGTTGTTGCTCGTTCTAGTACTGAAGCAGAATATCGGGCACTTGCAGATACTACCCAAGAAGTAATCTGGCTTCGATGGTTACTCCATGATCTAGGTGCATCGCAGCCTCTTGGTACTGTCCTCCATTGTGATAATCAGAGTGCCATCCAAATAGCCCACAATGATGTATTTCATGAGCGAACTCGTCACATTGAATGTGACTGTCACTTCATTCGTCAGCACGTCACACAAGGCACTACGCAACTTCGTTTTACTCCCTCTGCTGATCAACTTGCTGATATCTTCACTAAAGCACATCCTCCATCTCGCCTTCAAGACTTGATTTCCAAACTCAAGTTGGTATCATTCACACCTCCTTGAGTTTGAGGGGGGGTGTTAGTGGATAGTTAGGCATATGTTAGATAGTTAGGCATATGTTAGGCATATGTTAGATAGTTAGGCATATGTTAGATAGTTAGGCATATGTTAGGCATATGTTAGATACAATGACATATTAGTAGCCTTACTTAGCCTATATAAGGAAGTTGTAAACATTGCAAAGACACACACAAGAAATCATCTTCTTCTTCTCATTTGCTCGTTATCTTTTTCACTAATATTTAGTAAATTCGACAATCCCGCCCTCTCATTTTCTCATAATAATTCTTCAAGAAAAGCTCAATAGTAAATACACTATCCAGCAAGATCATCTCGACGAATATCTCTGAGCTAATTTGTTCCATAGGATCTTCATAGCATACACGGATCTGATACTCCATTTCTTTTGCTAGCTTGACCAACATCTCAAGATCAAGTTCAGTTCTCGCCAAGAAATTCTGTAAGCATCTCAATTTGTAGATATGCATGGCTTGAAGTTGGCTTCTATCATGATGAAGTGGGCCTAATCTAGGTGTATATGCTTCTTCATATGCCATACGACGTTTCTCTGAAATTCTATAGATACAAACTCTATCAAAAGATCTAGGCAATGTGCTTAGTCTATTCTCAATGGAAGCCGTTAAGCTTTTACTGAATGATTCATGATTCGCTGGTTTTGACTGGCCAAGCTTCGATATTTTTGACTGATCAGGCTTCGGTGAGTCTGCTTCTATATCAATGACTACATTATGATTCTCCATGTTCAAACCTTGATCCACCAAATCCGAAATGGTCGAATCACAACTTCCATTGGTATTGTGATCAATTCTTGATTCCGCTGCGAAGGCTTTCATGATCATGGCAGAAATTTTAATTCTTCCTTGAAATGATTCTAAAAGTTTTGAAGGTTGGAAGTAGATAGCTCTGGCCATTTGTTACAACAGTTTATTAGATGCCAAACAAAGAGCTACAGTAATATTTTTTAATTTTTGAAATGATATTCATACTCTATATGGAGTAGATGAATTATGAATACATAAAAATTTGATTAATCAGCCAAAAGCATAATAATTAGACTACTTGACTATTATTTTACAATTCATTTTGATGAAGTAGCATGTCAAATAGGAACATTTTATGGTATTTGTCGCTAGTCATACAGATAATCTAAACTAAATAAGACAATCCCAATCCAAACGCATTTGAGGTTTGATATATTCCATATTCTACTTACGAGCTTAGGAAAAACTTTAAATCTTTCAAAATTTGATTTACTAATTGCGTTCTCAAAGAGTATATAAATATTCCTCATTATCTTTAATTTAAAAGGATAAAAACTAAATGAAAGAGAAAATTCTGCACATGGAATTTTCAATAAGGAAATTTGTACCAGTAGTCCCAATGTTTATTCGAATTTTTAAGTTAGTATCTAAAACTATAAAACTTATTAGGGAAAATAGCTCAATTAGTTTAAACCTATGTTTATTTTGATATTTTGGTCCCAAAAATTTCAAATCGGATACTTTAGTCATAAACATTTTACGTAAAAGACACCATTAGTCCATTAGCTCATTTTTGTTAAATTTGCTTTCGTACATCGCACGTAAAAAAAAAAAAAAAAACTTACAAGGTTAAATTGGTTACACGTGGCGTGCGAATCACGTGACTTTAATGGAGAAAATTTAACAAAAATAAGTTAATGGACTAATGATGTCTCTTTTGTAAAACGTTTAGGACTAAAGTGTCTGATTTGAAACGTTTGAGACCAAAATATCAAAATAAGTAAACGTTTGAAACAAATTGAGTCATTTTCTCAACTTATTATGAGTCCCAAGGTTTAATATCAGTCAACAAATTAACTAGTCCCTATCATTATGATTCCATCAAATTTGGACAGAAAATAAAAAAATTACTTTTATTGATCCTTGCGAAATTATATTCATGATTGTAAGTTACTCAGTATTTACTCAAATTTTTTAAATAGTCCCAAAATTGACGTGTGTTGTTACACCCATTTTTTATTATATTTTTGGCATAAAAATGATGATAAGGGGGACTTTGAGGGCAATGAGGACGAGCTCCGTAGATACCTTGTGCACAATGTCCCTAGATAGGGAGATTATTGGAGTGAGAAATCAGAATGAGGCAAGAGGTGAGGATTAGATTTTATTACTCATGTGAAAGTCAGGATAAGTATTTTTCACCTTACATGCTATCACAGTTACTTAGAGGTAATATTTAGTTTGGGCTGACAGAGGTTCAGCCTAGCCAAGCACACAAAAACTCAGGTCTAGCCCAACTCAATTAAAATTAGTTTAACTCAACCTAGCCCACCACATATAGATTGGTCGAGTTGGGTCATATAATTTTAACTCAATTCATTTAAGCCCGGACCCATTTTGACACAGGACTAGCCCATCCCAGCCCACCTCGAGGCACACTTCAACTCGATCCCATCTCAAGCCCATCTCGGACCCAACACAATTCGAGCCCACTTATTAAATACAAATTGAAATATTATCAATTATACAATGTAACTTGTAGTAACTAGTAACTATTTAATTTTTAAAAATAAACTAACAAGTCGTAATAATTATTTTTTTTAAAAAAAAATAAAGTAATAATAACAAGTAGCAATTTTTTTTTTTAAATTGATATTAAATGACTTATCATTAATTCTTTTTTGAGATATTGCAAAATGCAACTTTAATTCCAAAAAAAAAAAAAAAAAAAAAGATGTAAAGTCAAAGTTGAAGAACAGTGCAGACTTTAAGTCTGCAATTTTCTTCACTTAGTTTCTTAGCTGTTGGCAACTTAAACCAAAAATAAAATAAAAGTTGACAACTGTTATGTTTCAAAACTTTAATTAATAAATAGTCGTTGGCAACGGCAATGTTACCGACGGCTACTTTATTATTATTATTATTTTTAATTAAATATTTTTAATTTGTTTTATTTATATTTTAGTCTCTCAATATTTTCTATAAATAACCTAACCATTTTTTTATTCTTCTCACATCAAATCAATTTTCTTTTTCTCAATTCTCTATAGATTCTTTAAGTGTTCAGTATTTTACAAGATTCAAATTTAATTATTCAAAGTTAATTTAAAGACTCTTAACTCTTAATTGTTCAAAGTTTCAAGGTTAGATTCAACTTTCAAGTCTCAATTTATTTTCAAGAAGACGAGCTCTCCTTTTTTTCAATTAAATTTGGTTGAAGTAATTTTCAATTATAATAGTAGTTTTATTGAAATATTTATTTTGATTACCATGGATTCTTACTCTCAAAGCATTACTCCACGAGTTTAATTGAAAAATATAAATATTTCACAACCACCATCACAATCACAAACAATTTTTTACTCCAATGCGTACTATTCCCAACACTAATCCTAAAAGAGGTCGATGTACAAGTTCATATGTTCAGAAAATTTTTATCCAAGATAAGGAAAAAAAAATTACTACTTGTAATATATGCAAAAAAAAAAGTATTTTCTTTAAAAAAAGTTTTGAAACAGATACTTTAAAAAGACATTTGGAGTATATACACCCCAATTTAATTAATAATGAAATTCAAAGTCAATTAGATGTTTCTTCATCCAGTGGTGTGACTACAACGCTATTCACATGAAGTAAATAGGAGATAATTAGCGAAATTTGTTCTTACATCTAAAAAATTATTTAATTTTGATGAACATCCTGCTTTATCATTAGCTAGCCAAAATCCTTATTTGCCGGGCAAAGTTCAAAATTGCCTACTAAATGAATTGTGTTTTTTCTGTTTCAGTTTACCTCCGCTCCACTGGTTTTCTCACGTACTTTAACGGGTTTTCATTAATTTTTATCCAAGAAAATTTATCATATGTCACACCATTTTTAAGGCGTGAAATTTTTTCACCTAACCGCACATTGTTGCCATAATTTCTGCCTTCATTTTTGCATAGCTATCCTTATTAAAAATATTAAAAGTACGTAGATTTACAATTTGTTCATTTTTTAATGATTTTTAGAGTTTTTTTATGGGAAATTGATGTAACTAAAATGCTTTTATATGTTTTAATACTATACTTACAATTTTTTCAAAGTATAATAGTTTTATCTCGAGTTCCCTTTCTTGAAGAAGTTAAATAAAACCAATTTTTTAAAGCATATTATTTAATGAGAGAGTATTGTTAATGTTAGATTATTTATTAGTATAACGACTTGAACCCATAAATTTAATGGTAAAGTGTCGGGTAATGAAAAAGTAATGTGTTAGCGTGTGTATTTTTTGTCTAAGTTGTTCAACAAAACCTCTACAAGAAATATTGTTTGCGTTTAAAATGGTGTGACAAATAATCATTGCGACTAGACAAAAATAAAAATCTATTAAAGTAAGTGAAAAAACTAAATGAGTAGGCAAAATAAAATAAAACATTGTTTAGTTGATGATTTGAAGCCAAAAAAAAAATAGTGAGTGATTTGAAATGTTTCCCTCTTTGTACTGTGACAAATCATTATCTTGCATGGCCTAATTAGAGATATACTAAAACTAACTGAAAAAAGTAATAGAGTGGTCAAAGAAACAAAAATTAGTTGAGTGAGTGATTTCAAACCAAAAAAAAAGTTTAATGGGTGATTTTAAACTTCATACAATTTAGTGACGTGGCATAATTTATCTTTTAAATTAAACTCAATGTCGCACAGTTTAAAAAATAAAATTATGGGCAATCCCCATTCCCTGTTCCCCACGGTGATTCAGAGATGGGTTGCGGGCAAGGTCGGGAGAGGAGGTGAAAGATGCAAGGGCAAGGCAAATGTTGAGGTTCTTTTCAAGTGGTTGGGTAGAGTGTGGGGATAGATCTCTCTTCTCCAAACTTATTCCATTGCAATCTCTAAGCATGGGGCCTCATATTATGACTCTTTAAAGTATTGGAATTATTTTGAAAATCCAAGTTACTATAAAAACTAATAGTAAATAGATCATTTTCTGATACTTAATCTTAGAAAATTCAAATCACGGAAACGCAACCAATCAATTTTTCATCATTGTTATCATTTCTAGCAGGGGTGGAGTCAGAACTTGAATGTTGGGGGAGCCCTTTTTTTTTTAAGTATTTTTTTGGGTTAGTAGAGAAGAGACTCAATTTTTTTATATAGTTAAAGTTGAAAGTTATATATATCCATCTAAATTTAATAAACATACTCATATATATATATCTATCTAAATCCAATAGACATACACATACTAGCAAAAAATTGGCAAAAAACAAAATGTAATTGCAGTGACTTGAACCCACACCATCAACATAATGATATTTGTGACTAACCACCGCCCTTGGGATTTTTTTTCTAGAATTTGATCGGCTCTGGAAAGATTTTTTCTATACATAGACATATGTCTCTATTATACATAATTATCTTGCTTTTGCTATTTGAACTCTAGCATCTTTCTTTTTCTTTTTTGGTTAAATATATTTCTCGTGATTCAAAGAAGTAGTTTCATGCATCTAAGTTACTTAGCTATATGTCAAGTACAAGAGAAAAAAGTGATCTCACATCTTCAGTGATGGAACAGAAATAGATGATAAAAATCATGTGACAACCAAGCTTAAATTTATTGGCAAGAGATTTCACAAAGATAATGGTAACTAATATATATATATATATATATATATATATATATATATATATATATATATATATATACACACACACAAATACACACATACCTACACGGTCACACAAAGAGTATAGAGACTTGAAAGAAGATGAAAATTGCTAAAGTAATAAAGTTGAGATTTGAGAAGAAGATAATGATAGTTTTTTTTTTTTAAATAAAAAAATAAAAGGTAACCGAAAAGGAAAGTGTAACTATGGTAATTTGAACTCTCACCAACAATGCAAATGCACTTGTAACTAATCACCAATGTTAATTGATATCTTGAAATTTTTTACAAGTTTTATTTTATTTTATTATTTTTTTTTTTTTTTTGGGGGGGGGGGGGGGGGGGGGTGGTGGGAAGTTAATCTTTTTTTTAAAAAAAAAAAATACATTAAAGATTTTTTGTTGTAGGTTGGGGGGGTTGCACCACCCCCTCACCCCACCCCTGATTTCTATCATAATTTGCTTACGCAAAATGTGAATATTGGCAATAAAAGAGATATCATATAAATTTTGGTTATCTTTTCACTCAACATGCTAAAATATATGCAAGCAAATGCAATTTACTAAATTCTAATCCATATATAAGTAATAGTTACGAATTTGGAAAATCTCAGTTTTAGTCCTCATTGCTCCATCGAGTTTTCAAGTTAGTTTCAATTGTTAGAAAAGTTACACTATGAGTCCTTATTGTTTTCCTTACGTTACAAATTGGTCCCTGCTCATTTTTGTGTCAAAAAGTGATGGAAAATTGTCAAATAAAAATGATCCTGAATATTTGACCAAAAAAAAAAAAAAATGATCCTGAATATCATGTGACGTCACGTAATAATTTATGTCCACATTTAATGAATGATTATGGAAATAACCAATTTGAAAACTTTTGAAAAACACTGGCAACACATGACGTAAATTTTGAACAACTAAAAGCAAAGTTGTGAATAAGATCAAACCATAGAGACAACCATTAAAAATTTTCCATTACAAATTCAAGGGGAAAATTCCATCAGACCTCCCTATAGTTTACTGTAACTGCATAATATCCTATGTAGTACAAAAATCACCTAACAGATGTCTTGTAATTTCTAAAACTAAGCTGACATGCCCAATCCCACATTTTCATTAAAAATATTGACAATAGTCATTAAAAAACTTATATGCCCTTAATTGTTTTTTTCCTCTTTGTTTTATAGGGTCTAGGGTAAATTTCACAAATGGTCCTTAATGTTTACATTTTTTTAATTCATCCTTATTATTTCAAAAATGATATGCTTAGTCCAAAAGATTGCAAAGATTTTTAATTAGTACCCAGTGCTTACACTTTATACAATTTTGTCCCCATTTTTTAGAATTGGCAAACTTAATCCTCAAAGTCTGCAAAACGTTCAATTCAGTCCCTAATATGATGACCTAAACGTGAAATTTTGGGACTAAATTGAAACATAGTAAAAATATTGGGAACTAAATCGAATCTTCTCGCAAACTTTTGGGAATAAAGGCGTCACCTTTCTAAAAGATAGATTTTTTTTAAGGGGATTAATAGTAATTCATCACCTATCTCCTAAGTGATTCGAACTCGAGATCAGTTAGGTCTTAAATAAGGGCTACTCCCACTAAGCTTAACCCTCTTATTATTATTATTATTTTTTTAAAATACGGATAAATTTGAAACAAAGTGTAAACATTGGAAACCAATTGCATCACGTTTGAACAATAGACACAAATTTTTTATTTTTTTTTTAAAAGTGAACATTGAGGACTATTTATGGAATTCGCCCTATATTATGCATAAACAAATACACACACACACACACACATACACACATATATATATGTATATATATATATATGTAACTAGCAGAGGTGGTGGATTAAGTGGAGTGTGGATGATGAGATGGGTTTGTAAGAGGTGGGGGGTGAGGGCTAATGGGGGTAGGGCTGACGGGGTAGATGGGTAGGGGGTAGTAGGGGTGTTGGGCATGATGATTTTTTGGGGGAAGATGATTTTTTTTTTTGTGAAAATTGTGGCTGGAAAGAGAAGAAGAAAGAAAAAGAAAATGCATGTAAGTAAGGGTATTTTTGTCCAAAATTAATATATTTAAGCAAAAAAAAAATGAAAAATCGCATGACCCGCACAAGATGCACTCTCTGTTAAAATTAACGGATTTTTTTTATAAAAAGTGATATTTAGCTTAGTTTCAGAAATCACAAGGAATCTATTAGGTGCTTATTGTACCACATGGGAAGTGTTATGCAGTTATCGTAAATCACAGGGATTCCAGTGCAATTCACTCCAAATTCAAGGGCTAAGAGTAGATTGGTAGGTAGCCTACCAAGATCGTGTATATGTAATATACACTCATGAAATGATAGAGCTATCAATCTTCGAGGCCATTTCCATGAATCTTACTGCTGAGAATTTTATTCATCCTATTCACCTTTCCTCTCATACTCTTACTCAAGTTTGTATTGTATCACTAACCAATAAAAAGAAAAATACATCGGATTGATGGAGGAGAGTAAGCAGGTCTAGAGGAAAAGAACCTGTTTTCACTTCTGGAGGTGCATAGATTGAATGGTCAAAGCACATGAACGCGGTTTTCTTGAACCACAGCGAGAGACTTAAGGTCGAAAGTTGATCGGCCTGGTCAATTATTGAAAAAATATTTAGATGCTAAACTAAGAGCGATATGAAGGTCATTTAATACAAGGATGTCTGCAGTCTTTATTTATAAGTTAGTAATACTTTAACCCTTTAAGAAATAGAGTGTAGCAATTTACATCCTAATACTTATTTTGCTTCACTTAAAACCCTCAATGGTACTTTTTGACAAAAAAAAAAGTACTTATTTATATTCATTATCATAAGGAAGGGGGTTAAATGATACAAAAAGAACATTAGAGAGTAAATCTGTATACTAGTTTTACACCAATGGACAAAGTGTTATTAACCCGTAGATGTATATTAGGGAGCATAACTTTAAAACTCATCAGACACTAATAAAAGTCTTAGGCGGAGATTGATATGTGGGAATGGAATGGTATATTCCTAGTTCTATTCCAAATTTCACGTTTGATATAAATGATTGAACTTTAAAATGTTATTTCCCCAGTAATCCTATTCTCACAAAAATAGAATCCATTCCTGACAAAACATATGGAAATAAGTTATTCCCATGAGCTCTGCAATTAACTTATTACCCAAATAGTCAAAATACCCTTAGAAAAATATATTTCACACTATAAATAACATTACTCGTAGCATAATAATTATTATTACTTTTATTTATTAGTATTGTTCCTTATTATTATAGCCATTATCATTACTATAAGAAATAATAATATGAAAATATATAATAATAACAATAAATAATGTAATAAAGTAAAATAAATAACAATAATAATTATTATAAATAAAGTATAATTAATTGTAGTAATAATATAATATATAATGAAAAATACATGATATGATAATAATATTATAAAAGAATAATAATTGAAAATATATAATAATAAAATGTAATAATAAAAATATGTAATTTAATCATATAAGAAATAAATATGAATAATAATAATAATAATAATAATAATAATATTATTATTAATAATAATAATAATAATAATAATATTATTAATAATAATAATAATAATTATTATTATTATGAATAATATATATATAAAATAATGAAATAGATATAATAGTCATATAAAGTACTTATATATAATATAGATATAAAAAATAATAATATAATAAAAATCATTCCATTTTGGTTCAAAATTATTTCAGAATACCAATTCTCACCTTATATAGTATAAATGAACGAACAAATCGTAAGCAATTACAGAAATTGGATGAACTAATGAACCTAAAGCAAAGCAGTTAGACTAAAATTGACTAAGATTATGCAATTCAATTTGGCGAATTTGCAAGTCAAATAGGTGTATTTCATTCATTTGTCATTTGTTGTTAGCCATAATAGTTAAGGCAGTCTCTAAAATGTAATTTGAATTTCAAAAAAATAACAATTGAGGTTTTTAGAAACCCTATGAAAATAAAAGCAACACCAATGCGATTTGTAAAATTCAAATATACATAGGGTCTACCATTTTTATAATCTTTTAAGCCAAAATAGAGCCACAGTCTCTCCCCAATCTCTATTTTCTTAACAAATTTGTAGAAGAAAATAAAGACCGGAGTTTTATTTTGGTTTAAAAGATGACAAAGTGATGGACTTCATGTATATTTAAATTTTATAAACACATTGGTGTTAATTTTTTTTTATACAATCTCTAAAAACCTCAATTATTGACTCAAATTATATTTTAAAGACACCAAAAAAGATGCATTTACAAGAAATCAGGTATTTTTGACCCAGCCTTACTACCTCAGCCATTGCACACTAAAAGATCTTCCATTTGACTTGTTTAGACATACCCAAACATAAGATGCTAAGATAAATAGATTTTCATCCTTCCTATCATTTGTTTTGTCTTTATTACCTGAAAAATATAAAACTGGAGCTGGGACTTGGGAGCAAATCCCGGAGCCTTCTTGAAAGAGAGAGAGAGAGAGAGAGTGTGTGAAAAAAGAGAGGGACAGGGTAGGTAAGAAAAAAAAAATGAAAGAGAAAGAAAAATAGAAAATGGTGAGAGAAAAGTGAATGTAGGAAAAAGTGAAAGAGAGAATCTGGATAACGTAAGAGAAAAGTGGAAAGTGAGGGAAGAAAGGTTGAGATGGAAAGTGGATGGTCCCAAAAAAAAACAGATGAAAAAGTGAATGACGCATTTTTAAGTTGGATGTAGAATGAAAACAAGAAGATGAAATTGGGGTTGGGGGGCTGGGGGGGAGGAGCATGGTGGTGGGGTTCGCGGCCAAGGCCACACCTGGACCTGGTCATCGTGATGCCAAGATATACGACATAACTTTAAAGAAGAAATTGATGGATGGGTGGGTGAGTTGGTGGGTATCATTCATTCAACTTTCTACAAACATGCGACAAAAATTCACGAGCTAAAAGTAAATCAGGGGTTGGCCTACCAAGGCCGTGAATATGTAAGAATCATTAATGCAAAGACCTATCAATCTTCAAGACCCACAGAATGAACCTTATATCTTATGCTTTTGTTCATAAAAAAAAATGTTGGGAAACCATTGCAAAAAGTTATCTGCAACGAATTTAGTTTTTTTTCTACAATTTCAAGTGTTGCACTGTTCCTTCCTGGGTTAGCCGACCTGGTCACCTCCAAAACAAAGGATTTTGGAGTGTTCTCAAATTCTTTCTCCGACACTCATGTCAGGGAAAATTTATGTAGAAACAAGAAGGGAAGAGAGTATTTTGGCTATGAAATGAGATATGTGAGTGAATGGTATGCCTTATTTATGTTTACCCGATCCTAAATTTTTTGGTCCATGATATGGTTGAATCACTAAAATCTTGGATGAATTCCCAACATCAAGGACGATTTATTTCCTAACCATATTTAAGATTCCGTTTGTTTGGCATAAAATAACTTACTTATGGAAAATATTATCTTTCTCTTTTTTACGGAAGTTTTTCTGGGCCGCTTTTTACCTTGGGGGCCTGAGGCATTACCTCCCAAGCCATCACACTGTTCAGGTCCTGGAGCCCTGAACTCATGCCGACCTAGGCTACTAGTTGTCCCGTGCTTCGTCTATAACAAATAAAAAATGTGATTTTAGATGACAAATAGATATACAACTGATTTCTCGTAATTTTTGCTGAAAAGGACGATCAATTCTATCTTCATGTGCTTACCGTAAAATATGTAAAAATGGAAATAGAAAGAAACTCCACTCAAATTATTTCGTTCAATTTTTACAATCATGTGCACGCAAGTGCATTTTCCCAAAGTGAAATCTAAGTAAGACTTAAAACTTCACCCGATATTTTTGCAATAATTTTTTTTTGTAATTTCTTATGACACTATTTATGTCAATTGAATCATTCTCACTTTTGTAACTTTCAGTCTCGTTGTAGGCATTGTGATTGTATGTATTGACAATTATTTCGTTCAATGAATTTCGTCCTTGTTGACCTGGCCAAAAAAACCTTACAACTTCACGGGCTAAAAGTAGATGGGAGATAGCATATCAAGGTTGTGAATATGCAAGAGACATTGAAAATCTAAAAAATGACTACGGCCAACTAGGATACAGAAAAAATGACTCTTAATCCCTACAGATTAGGGTCAATAGCAGAGCTGATTTAGGACCAATTTTAAAAAAATCATGTTTTTTGTCGAAATCGAATTCAAAAGAAGGATGTCAATACATGAATAGATTTAACAAAGTCTAAAATCAATCTATAAATAGATCCATAGATCACCCTGAACGGGTTGATCAATCGCCGATCAATCGCCATGGCTATTGGATTGAGCCAAAATAGGCCGTGTGAATGTCGATCATCACCCAGAAGGGGGTTGTTAAGGTAAAAATTATTCAAACTAGACATCGGGTAATCTTGTGAAATGAATAAATGGTGGGTGTCGAGGTTGGGAATCTCGCAATTGAGGTTGGACGGCTACACCTGCCAAGCTGGACTTTCAGATCGGCTGCTTGACCTACACAAGGAAAATAAAGGAAAAGGCGGGGTGATAACCCGGATTTTCCCCTCGGGTATGCGAATGATTAGTATGTTCGAGCTGGCAAAGTAACTGAAAGTATTAATGACAAGTTACCTCCTTAAATGCGGGGATGGAGCTCTATTTATACTAAATTCGGATCTGACAGCAATTAATACGGTGTACTGCCCGACACGCCTCCGACTGTACCGCGCAGCTTTATGTCCTATCAGGACTTTATGTCCCATCAAAATAGCTGGAACAGAGGTCGGGGGTTTTCCTAGGTCTGGGTGAGGTCGGGTCGGCATCCAGGTTGGACATTAGCTAATTGGGTCAGTTTCAGCTCGGGTTGACTCACCTCAGCTCGGTGACCCCCTCGTCAATCCCCTCTTCCCCTCCAAGTCGAGATCGCGAGGGTGAGATCTAGATTTGAGAGTTGTTCTCGAGCTGGCGGCTCCCGACCCCAGTGGAGGAAGGAAACCACATCAGTAGAGCATGCCTTTCATATGGCTGACACGTCACCCCATAATTATGACAAGACGTGACGTTTGGGATTCCCAAGGCAGTTACAGTAGTTGCCTATAAATAGGGCCCTGATGTCTGAAATTTATTTCACACTTTGCTTACGAAACTTCAAGGGCTTTCAGGTCGGCAACTAAAGTGGTCGGACCTTCTAACTCGACAAGCGATCTGGTCAGCGTGTTCAGCTCAAAATCCTACTAGTTCAGAGTCATTTAGCTCGGGTCACCTTCCATAACTAGAGCCGTTAGGTACGTCCCGACTCCCTTTAGATCATTCCTGTACATATATTTTCAATTCATATACAAGATGGGGAGGTCAGAGTCTGAAGATTCCCAGATGATGGAGACGAGATCTTATGATGGGGACGAGAGTCCGCCGAGCTCGGAATCCACCTCAGATAGAGGTCAAGATGATAACAGCTCCAACATATCTCTAGGGTCAGTTCGGCGGGCTAAGCCCAGAGACAGTGATGATGATTGCCAAGTTATTGAGGTCAGGTGAGTGCAGGAAGAGGCCGAGGTAGATCCTTTGGCCGATTTGGGAGACTTAGGGAATAAAAAGGATGGGTCCCCCTTGAACCAGTTTGTGGGGCTCAAGATGCCGTGGGAATTCTTGGCTAGAGCCTCCACTACGGAGCCAGTTAAGGCAGTCCCAGTGAGGGCAGTCCCGCCAGAGAGCTCAGCCACAGCCAGCGGTTCGTCAGGTCAGGGAAAGAGGATCGAGCAGCTATTCGCTTGTTGTAAGCGCGAATGCTACTCTACTATTTGGATGGCGAATACTAGGCTGAGGAACTGGTCGGTAGATTAGAACCACAAGCTGAAGGTTCCGGGTCGGCACAACTTCGCTTGCTATCCTTCATTCGACCACTTTACCATCTACGACCTCGCCTTTGATGTCATCCAGCTCCTGCTCCCAGGCTTCATCACCAACATCCTGAACTATTTCGAGCTCAGCCCGGGTCAGACATCTCCTAATGGCTGGGCCGTAGTCATGGCGTTCTATGTGTTTTGCCTCGAGAAGGATGTAGAGCCGACCCTCCTCCGATTTAGGCAATTTTTTGTATGCAAGCCCAACCCTAAGCAGCCTGGATGGTTCTATTTCATAGTTCGGGCGAGTAACGACATATTTACCAAGTGGTACTCCTCCAACAAGGGTTGGCACAATGACTACTATTGGGTAGAGCCGGCTGTGAAGCCGGGGTATAGGAAGGATTGGAATCCCACCCTAAAGAAGAAGCTGAACGACGACCCCAAGCCTTCAAATACGAAACTTCAGGAGGTCGAAGTGCTTAGACCCAAGGCGGGATCGCTAACCGATATTAACAGCGTGCTAAAGTGGGACAGGATTTGGGACTCCAATCTATTCGGGGGAGAACCCGACCTAACAAAAGAACATCCGAACTTGCTCCCCGAGTTTGAGAAAGATGTTGAGTCCAAATCAGAAGAGGGTCAGGTCGCAAGATCAGAGCCCGACCTCCTCATCGTATTGCCTTTTACTGTTATTATCTTCAATCAGTTCTCGGTCATTTCTCACTTTTTTTTTTGCAGACATGTCAAAGGTTGGGAGGCTCACTTATGTCAAGAAAAAGAAGGCCAAGGCTAGCGGCAAAGGCTCGGCTAGGTCCAGATCCTTCACTACTGCTCCATAAGGACATAGGCAGCGGTCCAACGGCCATGGACGGGAGGTCGGCAACGAGGTGTCCTCCAAGAAAGCCTCGGAGTCCCTTTTGCAGAAGAAGCCAGCCTCTGGGATATCAATCCAAGAACGCTCAACAACCCGCCCCGACGCCAAGAAGAGACCCCGACCCGAAGATGCCGAGAAGGGCAAAACAGCGGACCCGCTCCAAGAAGGATTATGCAAAGGCAATCTCGGTCAGCTGCGACCCTAAACTGGCAAAGGTTCCCACCGAGCAGTTTTCCCTCGACCTGAGGACAGCCGTGGTCACGGTGAGTTGCACTCAACTATATTTGCATGGTAATTTTTTCAGCTCGGCTTTTTTGTGCAGGCTGAGTCCCATGCTTTCTTCATCCCTAGCCTCCTCACTAAGGCCCAAGCTTACTGTGTCGAGCTCGATCAGCGATGCATAGATGTCCGAGCCGAGCTTGACGCCCACAGAGAGGAGACCTTCGGGAGGTATAATGAGGATGCGGTCGAGATTGACCAGCAAAAGAAGGAGCTCGATGCGGAAAAATCCTGACGCTTGACGGTGACCAATGAAGTGGAGCGCTATAAGTCGGAGAGGTGCAAGGCCGACGCAAAGCTCCGCGAGCTCATTGATCAGGTCGAACCCAATTGAGAGAAGACGGTGGAAGCCTTCAAGTCTAGTGATGCGGGTGTGAGCTGGGTGAAGAGTGAATGCAGAATAATGGCCCCAAGTACACCGAGTTAGAGTACTATTTCCGAGGTCAAGTCACTGCTCAAGAGCGAGCAAAGACCTTCTTTCCCGCCTCCAAGAATGACTACATCAAAGTCTTGGAGGCCTCACCGCCAGAATTTTGGGAGGTTCTTGAGCTTCCGGTCGATCTCAAAACCCAAGCCCAGGAAGTGATGGACTTCGTCAAGAAGGGCATGGATCAAGTCGGGGAAGAAGCCAACGCCGTTGCCTCTTTGACCCCTTCCTCTGTACCTAAATGAACTTTGTAATTCGCCCGGGTCGGGCTTTTGTAATATGCACTCCTTTCAATTTAATGAAATAAATGTTTTAATGTTATTTGCGTTTTGTCCGAGTTCGTACAAGTGTACTTTCCTCTTTGCAAATTTTCTTAAGCAATCGGGGTTGGACCAACATAATGGACCTTTCAAACTTTAGTAATGGATTTTTTATATAAAGAACCGAGCTAGACGTGATTGATGAGCTAACAACCTAATCCGAGCTGGCTAATTGGACAACTATATCATTGTTGCCGACCTGGACTCGTCAGTCCGAGTTAAAATTTGTCAAACTAATGTTGACTAATGTTAAGTTCGAGTTGGGACCCAAACTAGCGTAATGAACCAATCCGAAACTGGTTAGCACTAAGTTGGACATTAATCCGAACTAGTGAAACAAATCAAATTGTTATGGATTAGAATCGAGATGGAATCTAGTCCGAGCTGATTTACTATGCGCAATTTTAGCTCATATTTAAGCGTGACCACTTAAGCGTTAATTTGAGTTTACAAAAGCTGAATAGCTGAGGCGTTTAGGCCCAGGTCAGTCCTTACACTGGTATACAAAATACATATTGTATTGAAATCATGTACATGGCGTACTTGGGCTCAAGAGCCAATTACAGGAAATGTTTTGGCTCGGGGCCTCAATAAAATATTTCAGCTCAGGGGCCTTTACAAAATATTTTGGCTCAGGGACCTTAGACAAAATATCGTTTCAGGTGTTCTGCGTACTATGCATTCTTCAATTGTTTACCGTACTTGTCGCGGAGGTAGAAGGTCCTAGGTCGAACTTCTTTCACGACTTCGTACGGTCCTTCCCAAGTTGGGAGAGTTTGTTACCCGAGCGCAGGAAAAAGATGGCCTTTTTGAGGACGAGGTCTGTGAAACCCCATTTTTCTGCTTTAACTTGATTTACGTGCTTTGTCTCGTTTTGCGTGCATATGATCTGTTTATGTGCTATAGGACCTAGAAAGTTATAATTTTGATTTCAATACTCCTAATACGTGCTAAATGTGCATTCATGAAATTTTCATCAAAAACGGAGTCAGAAATTTTATCGTCGATTTTCAGTGAATAGTGTTTTCGAAACACGTCCGCTATAATTTTGAAACTGGTCTTTTTAACCCTTCTAGACCTAGTCCACGGACTTTAATAGACCTGTGTTGGATGAAAACGGTTTTAAAATCGGCTTAAGAATTTATTAGGATTTTTACACCGACTTTTGCAAAAATCGAGTTTTAAGCCGACTCGGGTGGAATTCTTTGAATGTAAAACTTCTTGTCACCTAAAAATAATCCACTTGTGATATTTTGGGGGTTGCATAATTATTTTTAACTTGGTGAGCACTAAAATGCAATTAAAGTCATTAAAAACACAAAAATACCTATTAAAACTAACTTTGACTTTGCATTTTTCTAATTGACCAAGCTTTTAAATACTCCTTGTCATCAACACACACTCACACAACACAAAACACACTCCACAAACACACACATGGCCGAGAGAAAGAGGAGAGAAAAAGAAAGAGAATTTCAAAGCTTTTCAATCCAATTTTTCAAAGAAAAACCTAGTTTTTGTCCGTGAAACTTCGCACCGACTTGGATTCCGCTTGTTGGGCACGCATTGCACGCATTCCTAGGCTTATATCGCATCTAAGGTGAGAGAAAAATTCTAGATCTCAAAATGTCATTTTTGTGTTTTTGCGTATAAATGAAGATTGAACCGTTAGAATTGTAATCTGATGTTAGATTATTGCTCCTTGCATGCTAGGGATCATTATATACTAATACTACGAGTTTCTGTCGGATATAGCATAATTTTTATTTTCCGGGTATTTAATTTTGATTTAAATGTTCAAAGTTGAATTAAATGAGTTGTGTTGATCGAAATCGATTGCCGTCGATTTCTAAATACTTGATAATTACGTGTTAGCGCTGTTGTAATGCCGAATTTTCGATTACATTGTTTGTGTGAAAATCCGTAAAATCCAGCCATGACGTCATAGGGTTTTAGGGTTATCGGGCATGATTTAGAGGTGTTATGGTGGATTTCCGAGAGGGCTAATGTAGTAGGTTGAATGGGTGAGTGATAGGAACTGATTTGGCAATGTTTGGATTAGTAGATTGTAAGTTATGAATTTTAGAAGTTTAGGTTGTCATTCTTTAATTTCTTGAACGATGCCTTTAGATGGTTGGGTAGTGTTCGAGTGATGAATGGTGAGTTGTTGATGAGTAATTTAGAGTTTAATTATGTATATTATGCATGTCCGGTTAGATGGCCTACTTCGTCATCTAACTACGTTGTTTGTTGTTTAATTTAATATTGATGTTATATTGATGTTATTGATTGATTATTATTGAATGCGGGAATCGGGCACTCTTGTTGCTGATCTCCCAATTGATTGATTGATTTATGCTTGCATGATGATTGATGAATATGGAGTCTTGGTATGTGTGTGCCACCTCTCGGGCAGCGTCGGGCTGTCGGGTTGATAACGGCATGACTGCCATAGGCTACCCCCAGCTCGCATGACGGAGATGTCATGGAGGGAAGGGGCTAGTGAGGTACCTCGGGTGCGTGAGTAATGGGGAGTTATAAGAAGAACGGTTGAGATCGTGATGGCGTTTGGAGCTACACCAAATAGAGTATCCTTATTGATTGGTTATATAGTTACGTGATGATAGCTTTATTTATGTTATTTATGTTGTTGTGTGTTTACTTGCTCAAAGGACTAAATCCAAGGAGCGTAGTGAATACTGTCGAGGTCTATCGGATCCTCACTGGGCTTATGTATATAAGCTCACTCTCTATTAATGCATGCTTACAGGTGTTGCAGAGCCGGATTAAGGGTATGTGCCTCCTGAAGAGGAGAATGTGGAAAATGTGCTTTACGTGGACGAGTCATATGTTCCCGAGTCTTATCCATGATTATATGTTGTTTAATGTCATGTATATTAGCTTAGTAGACTTTTATATGCTTTGTAGTTCATTATGTAAAAGATGTTGAAAAGATAACGAATTAGTTGATGCAATCTTAGTAGTCTTTATTTTGTCTATGATTAGGTTGCTAGGTAGGCTATAACCTATTTTGGAAGTGTATGTTATATAGTAAATGTATTATGTTGGAACGGAGGCGCATAACTATGAATGAGTTGATGAAAGAATATTTAATGTATGAAATAGTTGCGTTGTATGTTGTTGATTTAATTGTGGAGTTGGTTGGTGATTTGTGGAGTTTGATGTATGTTGTTTTTAAGGGCTGGTTTAGAGCCCTGATGTTCATGTTACTGTCGTTATGCTGCCGAAATTCCGTTGCGTCCTGACTGATTGTAAGAGGGGTCGAGTTGGGGCGTGACAGTTTAAGTGGTATCAGAGCGCATGTTAGCTGTCAGCCGGGGTATCCTCGGAATGTGGGTAGTGGTCTAAGCATGCAAGTATGTATTAAGTGAAAGAAAAGTGAAACATATGTTAATATGTTTATGTGATTAATTTACTTATGTGTCTAACTATCTATGTGACTAGTATGCCTTGTGTGTTAAGTGAACTAATGTGGTCAATATGTTTTATGTGATAACGTGTTATACGTACTCAATGTGTTGTAATTAATGTGCATAATGTGATTAATGTGTATTATGTGACAATTGTGTTTTATGTGATTTTGTGCCTTGTGTGAAGTTAGTTCTTTATGTGCTTTTAATTGTTTATAACTAGCTTATGTGAAACAACGTGCTTTAGGTACTCAATGTACTTTAAGTGACCAATGTGAGTTACGTGATCAACTTGTCTTATGTGAAGTTTGTTGCTTATGTGACTTTAATTGTTTATAACTTACTTCTATGATATAACCTGTTTATGTGATGTTGGCTTCTTATATGTTGAATTGTGTGTTATGTGATAATGTTGCATTGTATGATAATTGTGTATTACGTTATACTTGTCTTTCATATGATATAGTTGCATACATGTTTTAACTCGTGAGTGACCTTTTAATGTCTAGGGTGGTTATAAGAGTTTTCGGAAATAGAGATAGGCCATGATTTTGAATTATTATTATCCTAGAAGTTTATCAGTTAGATTTTAATTGTTATGTTTATGGATTTTAGTTTCGGCTTAGTGGATTGATCTTGATGTTCCTTTAGCGAGAATGAAGTTGTTCGAAGAAATAGCAACGTATCTTGATGATTATAATTACTTTTGTTGCCATGTTTAACTTGTTATTACTTGGAGATGAATCATAAGTTGAGGTTTTTGTGAGGTTGTGATTAGACACTTTTGGAGTCTCAACTCAGATTATACTTTCTTGAGGTTATTTTAGAATGAATTTATTTGAGGAATTAGTGATGTATATTTGTGAATGGAATGAAGTGTGGTATAACATGTGAATATTTCTACTATTTGGGATTGCTATATTATTAATGGATATTTTGGAGTTTTGGTCTTTAAGCCTTGGAGACAATTGGAGTGATTCCTGACTAAAGTTACTTTATTCGAGGATGTAATTGTTGGGAGATAGAATTATTTGAGGAAATAAGAATGCATTTTGGTGACTGAACATTTACTTACCTACATCAAGCTTTTGAGTTCTAGGTGGTATGACTCTCTAAATTGTTGATTGGAGATTCTCTTGTGTTATAGTGGGTTAATATGAATCTGTATTGTGTTATCAGATTTTGGAGTCTTCATTAGTTAATCTTGTTGGGTAATCGGTGATTTATCTTGTTTAGTGATTGGTCTGGTACGGAATGTAAAATTTTGGAGTGATTTATCTTGTTTGGTGATTGTTATGACTCTTTAGGTTCTCTAGATCTCCTTAGTGTCTTGTTTTGGAGGAAGATAGATTGTAGGATTTGACTTGTTGGTGTTTAAATGTGTAGGTGGGACACCCTTCTTGTGCTTCATAATTCTATCGGTCTTATTATTCTTTTCTACTCTATTCTCACTTATTTGAGAGAGGGTTACACTTTTCTAGCCTATCAATTGTTTCTTGAAAGTTTTGCTTACTGGATTAATGGATCCTATACTCATTTGACATTGTTTCCATTCTTAACATTCATATTTGCTTCTTATAGCAATGTCGCTTATTGGAGTTAAGGTTTGAGACTTCTATATTTCATTCTATATCTCTAGCCATTCGTTTCAATATTTCATTTCATCCTATTACTATTCATTTGAAAGTAATTTTTCCTTTGGTATACCATTTTACTTATTCGAATTTCACTTGCTTGATGTACTCCCTACCTAAGTACATCATTGTCATTCTTGTTGATCCTTGTTAATCCTATTGTTTCATTATTAAATCTTGAGTCATTACTTTGCTTGTAATTGCTCATTCAATATACTCGGCATTGTCCTTCTTATTAATACTTCTTTGGTTATTGCGTGCTAAGATACTCATTATCTTGACACTCATATTTTCTATTGAATTAATCATCTCTTATCTCTTAATTTTATTTCACCTCAAGTACAACTTACTTGTTGGTTCTTTGAACAATCATCGAGAATTGAAATATCTACTTGTTCAGGAATTTTGTTCAACATACTCAGCACTGTTTTGACTCGCAATTATCCTTTGTTCGTACTTATTTAACTAAAAGGTGCTGAGACATTTCTTATCTTAGTTATCATGCTTTCTTATTAAACTATTAGCCTCTTGATTCTCTAACTTGTTTGACATCTTGCACCCTTGATTGTTGGCTCAAATATGACTTTCCATATTCTTAATTCCTTGTAAATTTCATAAGAGCCATATTCTGACCAATGTCACTTTTGAGATATTTCCTTGATCAGTAATCATTCATGTTATCGTGATTGAGTTTTAAACCCTCGGGGTGTTCATAGAGCTCTTTAGTGTAGTAGGGGATGATTGATAATTAGTGGTGTCATGCTAAGACTTTGGAGTTGTGATTCATTTCATATGCAATATGATATTAGGTGGGAGAGAATTATGAATTGAAGATTTTCTTGGAACTATGATCATCAACTTGCAGTCAACAGCGATTGTTCTTTTGAGGTCTTTGGTTAGTTGTCATCCTAAGAGATAAATAAGAACTAAGAGAAGTATTATTAAGTGTAACGATTGAGGATTTAATTGTATGTTGTTGATTTAATTGTGGAGTTGGTTGGTGATTTGTGGAGTTTGATGTATGTTGTTTTTAAGGGCTGGTTTAGAGCCCTGATGTTCATGTTACTGTCGTTATGCTGCCGAAATTCCGTTGCGTCCTGACTGATTGTAAGAGGGGTCGAGTTGGGGCGTGACAAGGTCACAACCTTAATTGGCTTAGGCTTGACTTGCTTGGCAAAGGCTCTTTGCATGGTAGCCTTGTCAGCCAACATCCTGACTTGAGCTTTAGCTCGGCGTTCTTTAGCGAGGTCGAGCTCCTCACGGATTAGGGCTCTATTTATTCCTGGATCATGGTGGAGGGTTCTACTGGTAAGAGAGTCGATCTCCATTGGTAGCACTACTTGAGTACCGAAGGTCAGCTCGAATAGCGATTCTCCCATTACCGAGTTAGTGGTGGTTCACTAGGCCCACAGCACTTCGGGGAGAATCGATGCCCACTGGCCTTCTGCTTCCTCCAGCTTGGTTTTCAGACCCTTCAAAATAATTTGGTTAGTCCTTTCGACTTGGTCATTACTTTGAGGGTAAGCAATAGATGAGAATCTGAGGTCGATCCCAATCTCAGCACATTTGCCTCGAAAGTATGCACTGTCAAATTATTTGTCGTGGTCGATAATTATGACCTTTGGCACCCCAAACCAGCAAATGATGTTCTTCCACACGAAATCCCAAGCTGCATTTTCTGTTATTCTAGCAACACCTTTAACCTCGGGCCATTTGGTGAAGTAGTCTACTATTACTAAGGCGTGCTTCTTTTGACCAACACTAGTTGGAAATGGGCCGATGATGTCTAGGCCCCATTGATAGAATGGCCACGGGCTTACCATCATAGTTAGATCTACCACTAGCTTCCTCTGTATATTGGCAAACATTTGGCAGGTATCACACTTCTTCACATATTCCTTGGCATCTTGTTCTAAGGTTAGCCAAAAATAACCTTGCCTTAATACTTTCCAAGCCAGAGCCTTGCCACCCAAGTGGTTTCCACATATCCCTTCATGAATTTCTCTGAGTATATAGTTTCCCTACTCGGGCCCAACACATTTTAAGAGAGGGAAAGTGTAAGCTCTTTTGTAGAGTTGTCCAACTATTATGACAAACCGTAAGACCTATTTCTCAAGTTTCCGAGCTGCCTTTTAGTCCTCTGGGATCATACCCCCACCAAGTAGTCCACGATTGGTCTAGTTCAATCTGGGCTTAAATTGAGCTCAGCTACGGATTGCCTTCCCAACTGAATAGTAGGTTCGGAGACTTCTTCCATATGGACTAGTGCAGGTCGGCTCTCTCCCAAGGCCAACTTAGTTAGAACATCAACCTTTATATTCTCTTCCCTCGGAATTTGCTGTATTGTAAGCCTCGTGAGCCCTAAGGTCAAATCCTTAACTCTGTTGAGGTAGGCCATTATAGCATTATCCTTGGTTTCGAATTCCCCTGATACTTGACTGGCAACCAATTGAGAGTCGGTGCTCAGGTCAACTACTTGCGCCCCTAGCTGAGTCGCGATTTTCAATCTCGCGATCACTGGCTCATACTCAGCCTCATTGTTGGACGCTAGAAAGGCGAACTTGAGTGAGTATTGGTATTCATGCCCGGTTGGGTTGAAGACGATCACTCCGACTCTGCTTTCTAACTTCCCGAGGCTCCATCCACACAGACCTTCCATACATTCTCCGGGTCATATTCGGCTCGGCCAGTACATTCTACCACAAAATCTGCAATGGCTTGGGCTTTGATAGTTGTACTGGGTTGGTAAATGATGTCAAATTGACTCAGCTTAACTGCCCATTTCAATAGCCTACTCGACGCCTCTAGCTTGTGTATAATGGACTTAAGTGGGACGTCCGTCATGACCTTAATTGGATGGGCATCAAAGTATGGTTTCAGCTTTCTTGCGGCCGTGATGAGCTCGAGAGCGATTTTTTCCAAGGATGAGTACCTCGCATTTACCCCTTACAAGATTTTGTTGACATAGTAGACCGGCTTCTGCTCCTTGCCTTCTTCTCTGGCTAGTGCCGCCACCACTACTATTGTAATACCCCGATCCCTCTCGAGACCGGGAGTTCTATCAATCGATCTAAACACAACCCAAACCAAACCCGGGCATAAATTTTCAGGGAAAACGGACGGAGTCTCCCCTGTTTCTAGGTGAAAAGTAAAACCTGCGACAGCATATAAATGGACCAATACCATGTCCAAACATTCAACCACCTCAAGGCCATCCGAGCCTTGGTTCACAACAAGCAAAACACAAGTAAATATACATTCAAGCTTAGCAATTAAACTATACCAACCTATATCATAAGCTAGACTATCATACCTTTCTATCTCTTTTCCTTTGTCATTACAAATATACATTGAAGTTAAGCTACATTAACTAAATACATAATCTAGTGAAACTTAAATTACATCCCATTTAACATTAAATACATATAATACATAAAAGCATACAACTTTACAACTTTGACAACTCAAGTCACATAGGCACGCAGGACAACTCTTCAAGTACGGACTTTCACGAAATCACGAACTTTCCAGTTAACATGGCATTTCCTGAAATGTGGTGGTGATGAGTGAGTATACACAACACGTATACTCAGTGAGGGCGAGACAGATATCGAATTGGAGAGAAAGAAAGTCGTGCAATGCAAATAAGACAGTTAAGCAATATAACTGATAAATAAGCAATCAAAACAAATAATCAATACGATAAGCAATTACTGAAAGTATTAACACAACCATTCAAAGCTATACCACACTTTGAAGGCTATGGTTCACTCATACGAGCAATGTACTATTTCACGAGCGATACATCAATCTCGAGCTTGATGTTGACAACGATGACAATAAGCGCGCATCCACCTTATAACACCAGTTTAGAATACCCCGGAAGTATCCATCAATCTACGACCCAAATCTCCCTGGGAGGCAGCCCAAGCGAGAAGAGGGAATAACTATGGAGCTAGAGCAACCAACACTGGCAACCCGAGGCTACCCAGAGAGGCCCATCACTCACGTGCTGATACTATGCAATGCAAGACTCGATACAAGGCAATAAACGAGCGATAGCACAACAATACAAACTAGTGACAACAAACGAGATAACAAGCAATCACAATCAATACTAGCATTCAACTAACTTTTCAAGCATAACAAGCAATAATAAGCAACAATAACACCAATTAAACAAGTATATCAAGCAACCCAAAGCATTCTATAGGCATAATATCAAGATAACAAGCAAAATTACAAATCGGCCCCAACTATCAAAACACTACCATTTCCAAACGAGCCACGAGTTCTGGAAACCGACTTCGCCAATCCTCCTAGGTCACCATAAGGCACGTCCAAGGACCCCGAAACCCTACTTTACCCTAGAATTCGTGCAAAGCCCCGATTTCCCCCTTTGCTCGTTTGAACTACAACTATACCAACCAAACACCCAACCAATGCCATAATCGCACCAAAAGTGCTTCCATGGCCTCCCGAAATAATGTCAACACACAAAACGAGAAAATGCCAAACTCAACCTAAACGACCCCGACTTTCACTAAGCCGTTTTTCTCCGTTTTTCTCCGTTTTTCCATTACACATTCCAATTAAACCACACATTTAGGCATTCTAGCATATCTAGCATCTTCCTACATCAACAGAATGTATAACGGAGCAACTTCATTGAAACGGGGGTTTACTATTCATAATTTACTATTTATCACACAATTTATATTTCAATTCCAATATTTAACCGCAGAAAATGTTAAAAAGCTATAAATACATGTTCTACAATCAACAAGGAACATTCTTTAAGCAACAAAACGATTAAAACAACAATCTACGCATAAAATCCAAAAATCAAAGTTTAGATACAAATATTTCAAATGTGTAAATAACGATGAAACCCTCACCTTAGACGCTCCTAGACGCTAGGAAAACCTCGTAGAGTGCCTCGGAAACCACCCCGCACAAGCCCACGCGAAGAATCGAAGATTTGAAGTTGAGATTTTCTTTTTTTTTTCTCCTTCTTTTCCTCATGGTTTCAAGCCTTTTTCTCTCTGTTTTTTTCGTGTGCATTCTGCTTATTTAGAAAAAAAAATGACAAGAAGTCAAAGGTCAAAATTCGGTCAACCCGCTAAACCAAAATAGTTATGCGCGACCTTACGAAAACTGCCATAACTTCTTCTAGAAAACTCCAATTCACGAACGGTTTGAAGCCTCAGAAACTAGACTCAGAGAGATTTCCAACCATATATAATTTGCTACCTAATTCTTCCCCAATTGGTTCATATTTAATTCCAAAGTTGACCCAAAATTTGACTAACTTAACATTGCATTTTTTTATTTCTAATCCCAAGTTTGCCTTTTATTAAACATTTCAAAAATTTTCACCTTGTCCTAGTTGGTCAATGTAGATGAAAAGTCAACTAGTTTGGTCAAAGAAGGTGAAAGGTCAATAAAATGCAATTTAAATTAACTTTAAATGCTATTGAATACATGCCAAGTTCGGGGTATCACAACTATCCCCGAGCATGCCAAGTATAATATCAGCTCCTCTCCTTTCTCAGGTCGGGATAAAAGGGGTGGCGAAGCTAGATATCTTTTCAGCTCTTGGAAGGCGTCCTGGCATTCTTTAGTCCATTCAAAATTCTTAGGATTTCTCAATATCTTGAACAGATGAGCACACTTGTCGGCCGACCTCAACATGAATCTACTCAACGCTGCAACCTTGCCCGTGAGCACCTGGACATCTTTCACACAGGTTGGCGGTGCCAAGTCTAGTATCGCCTGAACCTTTTCCGAGTTGGCTTCTATCCCCCGGGGCTGTGACCATGAATCCCAAAAACTTTCCCGCCTTGACACCGAATGCGCACTTTTTCGAGTTTAACTTTATCCTAAAGTGCTCCATTACAACGAATGCTTCAGCCAGGTCAGTTACATGGTCTCCTGCCCTCCTGCTCTTGACCAACATGTCATCTACATAGATCTCCATATTTCAGCCAATCTGATTTTTGAAGGCCTTATTCACCATCCGAATGTGTGTAGCTCTAGTATTCTTAAGGCCAAAGGGCATGACCTCATAGTAGTAGAGGCCTTTATTAGTGATGAAGGCAATTTTCTCTTTATCTTTGGGTGTCATCTTAATCTAGTTATAGCCCTTGAAGGCATCCATGAAGGAGAGTAGCTCGAACCCGGAAGTGGTATCCACCATCTGATCAATTTGAGATAGGGAAAAGCAGTCCTTGGGGCAGGCCTTATTGAGGTTGGTGAAGTCAATGCACAATTTCCATCTGCCTGAGGACTTAGCCATTAGTACCACGTTGGATAACCAGGTTGGGTATTGGATTTCTCTTATGCTACGATTTGTTACTTATGATAATGGAAGTACCTATGCTTCTGCTTTACCGGATAGTGATTTGGTTCGGCATTCAAGTGATGCTCAATCACGCTCAGGTCGATACCTGTCATATCAGAAGCAGACCATGCAAATATATGTTCATTTTTCAGAAGAAATTGGCTTATACCTTTCTTGAGGTCATCGGGAAGCTTATTCCCGATCTTTGTTCTCTTTGCTTCATCAGAAAGCTCCACCTCCTGAAGGTCTTCAACCGGGCTTTCTCTCTTGGCATCCCTCTTTTCCTCGGGCAAATCTGGTCCCCAGCCAACCTGATATTTGGGGCGGAGGGAGTTTTTATAGCATTCCCTAACCGAGAGCTGGGCTCCTCGGATGGTGGTCGTGCCTCCTGGGGTCGGGAACTTCAAGGCCTGATGGTAAGTAGAAAGAACGGCCCTGAAGTGGTTGATGGCCACTCACCCTAGGATCCCATTGTAAGTGGAGTTGCAATCCATTACAATGAAGTTGTCCTGCATTGAAACCCCCTTATCTCCATCTTTCAGCGTCAATGGAAAATTGATGACCCCTTCGACTCGGTGGGCATGTCCTATGAAACTAGCCAAGGTGCCCCTCAATGTCCTGAGTCGGCTGTTGTCCAACCTCATATGCTCAAATGCACTAAAAAATAGGACTTCTGCCGAACTCCTAGTGTTCACCATCAGCCTTTTTTACAGTAAAGTTGGCTATTTCAGTGCTGATCACCAATGGGTCATCATGGGGTAATATCACCCCTTCCAAGTCTTCTGAGGAGAAAGTGAGCTCTTCCATTCCCGAGAACAAACCCTGCACCGGCCCGTACTCTCTTCCAGCCCGAACATAACCCTTTCTGCCAATCGAGGTCTCCCCACTCGATGCCAATCCTCATGCGATAGTTTCAATCACAGCCAAACGTCCGCCCCCGACCTAGTGCTTGGGTGGACTTCTTTCTCTATCTCTTCTTCCTCCCTAGTCGTGATTACGGGTTGGCTATTGGTTTATGTACCACCGGAGGTGACCACGGGCTATCAATGCCTCGATCTCCTGTTTCAAATCTTGTCACTCCTCGGTGGTATGGTCATAGTCCATATGGTAACGATAATACTTGGTCTTATTACGCTTCTCAGGTCGGCCTTTCATCCTTGGCGCTAGAGGTAGGTAGTTCTGGTGCTGGATCTCCATCAAGATCTACTCCCTCGAGGTATTAAGGGGAGTGAACATGGTGAACCGAGGGCTCTGCTTTGGCTGTTGGGGCTGCTTGCCTTGGTCATTTTGGATCTTACTCCAAGGTTGGCCTCGGGATATCTCTGCCTTCTTACCATTTCTTTCTTCTTGTCATCGTCCCTCTTCGCCTGATGGATTTCTTTCGAGTGTATATACCATTCTGCCCGTACCATTAGTTCGACTATAGTATCCACGGGGTCAGTGGCTAAGAATGACATGAGGGGACTCGACCTAAGCCCACTTTGGTAAGCCATCAATGCCATGGAGTCATCTAGGTTGGGGATTTTGAGGGACTCTTCATTAAATCGGGTTGTATAAGCCCTCAAACTTTCTCCTTTTTGCTGCTTCACCGATAGCAACGATGATGTATGATAGGTTGCATGTCAGCTCCCCGCGAAGTAGGACAGGAAAGGCTCTACCAGTTGATAAAAACTTGTAATAGAGCCGGGATGAAGTTTTTGGAACTAGTCCAAGGCATTGGCAACCAGGGTGGTCGGGAATGTCTTCATCTTCATGAAGTCGGTCATGTCATGCAGAGTCATGTGGTGATCAAAGTTGAGCAAGTGGCTGGCAGGGTCTGTGTCCCCATTATAGACTGCCAGGTTGAGCATCCGGTTGCCGATGGGTAATGGCGTGGCCAGTACCTCAGGAGAAAGCGGGTTTACACCGAGCTGGTTAATGACCTTAGCTATGGCAGCCACGGTCTTGGCCTGCTCAGGGTCGGCATGTGCTACCCTTTTGCCTCTCGCCTCCTTGGGTCTCGCCACCAGTTCCAGGAAACCCTTTCTGTCTTGTGCTCGGGTTTACCCTGGGGCTGGAATATGGAACTGTGGGCACGCGGGCTGCGACATAACTACTTACAAAGTTGGAGGATCCGTAGCTAGCCAGGCTACCTGCTTCTTGAGTTCCTCAAACATCCCGAGCATCATCCTCATCTCTGGTGACAGGTAGAAGTTGAGGTCGGCATCTATAAACGGGTTAGTTTGTGAGGCTGAGTGTATATGTTGGCTCGTTCCAACGTCATTTTGGATTGGGTTTGGGCTAAGCGCCTGCATGGTTTCGAGGTCCTCATTTGGGTTGGACGAGTCATCTACCGGTATGCTGTGGCTTCTGGTTTGTACCATAGTGGTTTGTCAGTGAGTGAGAAGAGCGATGGAAAGAACTCTTCCTACAGACAGTGCCAAACTATCGAGGTTAAGAATCTCGCAGTTGAGGTTGGACGGCTACGCCTGCCGAGTTGGACTTTCAGGTCGGCTACTTGACCTGCACAAAGAAAGGGAAGGAAAAGGCGAGATAATGACCCGGATTTTTTCCTCGAGTGTGTGAATAATTAGTATATCCGAGCTGGCAAGGTAGCTGAAAGTATTAATGATAAGTTACCTCCTTAAATGCGGGGATTGAGCTTTATTTATACTAAATTCAGATCTGACAGCAATTAATGCGGTGTGCTGCCCGACACACCTCCGACTGTACTACGCAGCATTATGTCCTATTAGGACTTTATGTCCTATCAGAACAGCTAAAACAGAGGTCGGGGATTTTCCTGGGTTTGGGAGAGGTCGAGTCGGTATCCAGGTTGGGCATTAGCCGATTGGGTCAGTTTCGGCTTGGGTTGACTTACCTCAGCTTGGTGACCCCCTCGTTGGTGGGCTATCTTCATGAGATAATTTCGACGTTTAAGTTAGTAAGCTTGAGAAGGGGACCTGAGGTCGGAGTCTAAGAGTTGAGTAATGATTAAATATAATTAAATAAATATTTTAGAAAAGAATGAGTTACCTCCATCTGATTGGGTATTGGGGGTATTTATAGCTATTATAATAGTGCACTTGTCACATCATTGCTTAATTACACTACCTCATTAAACGTGTCATAAATAGTATTTACCAGCGTTAGTCTCGAGGTAACGGCGTTGATAGAGCTGATATTACCTAAGCCCCGAGCTTGTTCGACTTTAGAGTCTTAGGTAAAGAATCCAGAGTGATGCAAGAATTTTCCATCTACAACACATGCTGAAAAAAAGTATATATCAAATGATTCTAGCTAATACCATAAAAGTTGAAACTCTTTTCAAATGATTGTACTTCAGAAAGATCATATTTCATATTTTGAAAACAACAAGGTGAGTGAAGTCAAACTTATGATGGAATTTAAGTTAAAGGGATTTGAAAAGCTAGATAAAACATAGGGAAATAGTGCAAGTAGCCCCCATTGTTTCTTTTTGTCCCAAACTAGTTCCCATTGTTTCAACTTACCTAAACAAGTCTCCAATGTTTCCCAAAAAGTCCCATTTTAATCCCTTCTGTTAAAATGATAACATATATTGCATTAAATGACTAATATACCCTTAAAAAAATTAAAAATATTACTAAATACTAACCCCACCCCACCCCCAATTAATCCAATCAGAACCTCCCCCTCCCGCCGATGTGGTCTAGCACACCAACCCCCCACGCCGATCTGGTCCAGCGCCCCAACCCCCTACCCCTAGCACCCCAGCGTCCCATCCCCATCTGAATAAAAAAAAAAACATAATAAAAAGTAGGTACACGTGTGTGTAGTGTGTATTTGTCTATAGTCTATGTTAGTGGGTGGTAAGTGTATTTGTGTGTGTTATATTTATATGTGTAGTGTGTGTATATGACTGTTGTATGTATGTAAATGTTATATTTATGTGTGTTTGTATGTATTTGTATATGTGGTGGTCACCAGAGATGGCAGTGGTGGTGGTGGTAGGTGGAGATAGCGGTGGCGGTAATGGTGGTGGTGGTGGTGGCAATGTATTGTGTGTTATATTTGTTTGTATGTGTGTATTATGTGTATTTCTTTGTCTGTGTGTGTATATGAAAGTGTGTATTTGTGTGTGTGTGTGTAGTGGCAGAAGTAGTTATGGCAATTGTAGTAGTGGTGGCCAGAGGTGGAGATGGTGACAGAGATAGTGGTAGTGATGGTGGCAATAGTGTGTAGTTGATGAAAGGGTTGATGTACTTTTTTTTTTTTAATTAGAAAATGGGAAAGATATGTTGTTTTTTTCATTTTTAACCCCATATCACTATGCATTTCTGTTAATCTTAACAGCATTTTAACATAAGGGACTAAAATAGGACATTTTGGAAAACATTGAGGATTTGTTTGAGTGAGTTAAAACAACGGGGACTAGTTTGGGACAAAAGGAAACAATGGGGACTACTTGCACTATTTTCCCTAAAAAATATACTTAGGCTTTGTTTGGCCTAACGTTTTGACACTCAAAAGTATTTTTGTGAATTTAGAAGTTGATCTCACCTATTTGGCCTATTTCTAAAAGTATTTTTTGGTAAAAGCTGAAGCTGAAAAAAGCAGAAAAACAAGAAGCTCCAAATTGGAGCTTTTCAAAATAGGATTTTGCGAAACTATTTTTATATAATACAGGAAACTGTTTTTTTTCTCAAATATACCCCTTCATATTTTTTAAAGTACAATATTACCCTCAAATTTTCTAAAAATTCAATATTGGACAATATAGGCCAAACAGTCAACGACTTTTGTTCTTCAGCATTTCTAACCAAAACTCTACTACAAAAGCTCTACAACTCAAAAGCTAAAATTTCATAGTTAGGCCAAACAAAGCCTTATATATTGCATATGAACATCCTTCTTTACCACCTAATATTTTCTCTAGTTAGTATTATTTTTGTTTTAAGTGGGAGAAGTTTTGAAATTAATTTTTTGGAATGCATAATATCCTTGTGATGTGATATTGACCTTAGACCTCCATTTAAATAATAATAATAGAAAAATCTAAAACATGGGATCAAAATGTTTGAATGGTTTGATTTTTCATCTGACAAAACAAAGTACTTTCTTTCATTACATATATTTTCTTGTCTATTACTAATTTAGAATATGCGTTGAGAAAGACGGCTTCATGATAGAGCTTATTATTATTATTATTTGAAAGTGGATCTAATATAATACTACTTACCGTAAGTTTTTTCAGTATTAAACAAATAATTACCTTCTTAAAAGTATTTCACTTTCAACTACCTACCCCTTAACTACCTACTCCTGAGAAGAAAAATAAGCCCCTCTCTTACCCACCTCTTCGTCATTACCCCACTTTGTTTCTCCATTTCTTTTCTCTCTAAAAAAAAAAATAATAAATATATATATATATTTTCTTGGGATATTTTATTTTATTTTTTGTTCCTAATAATCTGAAGTAAAGTCGAGAGACGATAGATATTTTTTGTCATCAATTGAATTAAGTCCGTTAATGTATTTAACGATACTGTCAAAAAGTGTCATATTTGCCGACGTGAAGTACATGGTGATGCTTATTCTGGTAAGAGGGATAAGGGACGTGAATTCTTCATCCATGAACGATGCGCCAAGTTGCCAAAAGAGGTAACACATCCTTTGCATCCCACCCATACTCTCATCCTCCATGAACGACCCTGTGAATAAACCCCAATGTCAAATATGTAAAAGTCCTGATAAATTTTTGTACTGTTGTTCCGATTGTGATTATGATTTGGATTTGAAGTGCGGTTCGTTAATGCCGGCAGAAGACGTGCAAAATCTTTGTAGTTCAGATAGTCTTGTTCCTTATCAAGGACTAGATCACTTTTGTTATGTTTGCGAAGTCTACCAGCTAGTAATCAAAGGATTGGTGTATTTCGACCCCAAGTCTAGCCGCATACTGCACGAGTCTTGCGCTATCTTGCTGGAGGAGATGATCACCTGTTTCACTCTTCTCACCCTCTAACCCTTGTCCTTCGGGACGATTTTGGTGATAGTAGTAAGCAATTTACGTGCTATGCTTGTAGACGAAAATCCTTGGCGAGTCACTAGTGTTCTTCTTCTGTGTGTGAAGGTTATTTAAATATTCATTGTGCTTTCATGTATCCCATCAACGAGGATTATGAATCTAGGCATGATGTCATCCATGCTCACCAACATCTATTGGTTTGATGTGATCAATCAAGGAGCTTAGTAATTAACTGTAGTGCATGTGATAAACGGTGTAAAAGTTCAGTTTGTGTTTGCATCGAGTGTCGTACATCTAGATGAATCTTGCGCAATATTACCACACCGCCTTCAACATATTTTCCACCTACAGCACCCGCTAGTCCTCGTTCAAACTTTTAATATTTACCTCCATTACAATGCTTGTCGTAAACCCTCGCGAGGGTTTTGATATGTGTGCTTGCGATGTTGTTTCGCAATTCACACATGTGCTTGGCCAGTTCCTCCCACCATAGCGTTGGAATATTGACGAGGCTATTTTATCATAGAGAGAAAAATAAAAATAAAATAATATGGAGACTTTAAACAAAATCTTTATTGCTCTAATATTTGGTATGACTACAATTGAAGGGACAGGCCCCTATTTATAGATTCACAAAAATCCTATACTAATTAAGATATGGTTCTAGGAAACTATTACCCACTAGAAAAAACTATCTAGTCAAAAACCCAATTTAAAACTAACTAGAATTAATATAATAGAGTCATAATCAAGTTTATCTACTAACATCCCCTTAAACTTGATTTGACTCTCGTAACTTTGAGCAAAGCTCTAAGCTTCATGAACACGTCACTCTTGAGTGGCTTAGTGAGAATGTCTGCAACTTGATCTTGAGACTTCACTTCCTTCCTTGTGATGCATTCTCTGATGAAATACTAACGTGTGTCAATATGCTTGCTTCTTTCATGAAAGACTGGGTTCTTGGCTAAGGCAATTACATACTTGTTGTCGACATAAATCTCTACTACCCTTCTTAAGGCATCTTAAGTTCTTTAATCAAATTTCTTAACCATAAAGCATGACAAACACATGAAGTAGCAACTATATATTCAGCTTCACATGTAGAAAGTGTAACAATGGGTTGCTTCTTGGAACTCTAAGTGAATGTTGTATTTCCCATGAAGAAAAGATATCCACTAGTACTTATTCGATCATCAAGATCACCAGCCCAATCACTATCACTATTCCTCACAAGTTTGAAATCCTCGGAGTGGGAGTATAGAAGTCCATAATCAAGAGTTCCTTTGATGTAGTGAAATATTCTCTTGGCAGTTTTCAGATGTGTATTAGTAGGGGCCTCCACAAAGCGACTCATAAGTCCTACACCAAAGAAAATATCTGGTCTTGTGCAAGTCCAGTATCTCAAGCTTCCAACCAAGCTCATGAAATGTGTTAGATTTACATGTTCTTCTTCATCAACCTTTGACAATTGTACTCCATATTCAACAAGGGTGTTAACAGGTTGACAATTTTCCATCTTGAATTTATTGAGAATTTCCCTTGCATAACCTTCTTGAGAAATAAATATTCCTTCATCTAGTTGCTTTACTTGAATTCCAAGATACTAAGACATCAGACAATATCAGTCATCTCAAATTCTCTTGCCATTGTTCTCTTGAAGTCTTCAAATAAGCTTGAGTTGTTGCCAGTGAAAATTAAGTCATCTACATACAAGCAAACAATCAACACATCTCCATTTTCATGTTTGATATAGAGAGTATGCTCGTACAAACACTTGGATAAATCATTATGATGGAAGTTTTCATCAATTCTACTATACCAAGCTATTAGAGCTTGTTTTAGGCCATAGAGAGTTTTCTTCAACTTTAAAACTTTATTTTCACACCTTTTCTCCACATAGTCTAATGGTTGTTGAATATAAACCTCTTTATCAAGAAAACAATTCAGAGGAATGTAGATTTAACATCCAATAGATAAATCTTCCATATGTGTTGGGCTGCTAAAGATATGATAAGTCTTATAGTTTTCAAGTGTGCAACAAGAGCAAATACCACATCATAGTCAATGTTAGCTCGTTGACTATAGCCTTTTGCAACCAGTCTTGCCTTGTACCTTTCAACTTCACCTTTAGCATTCTTTTTCATCTTGTAAACCCACTTTACGCCAATGGCTTTGTGGCCTTTGGGTAAAGTTGTAAGCTCCCAAGTGTCATTTTTTTTTTATTGCCTTGATTTCTTCAACTATGGCTTGTCTCCATCTTCTACTCTCATTAGTTTCCTCAAAACTTATTGGCTCGCAATCAGTAAGTAAACAAAAAAGAGTCAGTCCATCAATTAAATTGAGAGTTACCTCATAAATTTCATTCAAGCTTTTGAAATAGGGGGTCTTTTCATGCGAACTTGAAGTTGTTGGAGTTATGTTTCCTTGAGATGAAGTTGGAGCTTGATATGGAGATGGAGTTTGAGTTGGAGTTGGAGTTGGAGATAGAGTTGGAGATATAGAGTCTTCACTGACTTCTACTTCTTGTTCTTGTATGTGTAAGAATTTGTATTCTTTTTGCTCTTTGATATTCGAATGTCATTCAGCTTCTTCATCAAATTGGACATCTCTACTCGCAATAATTCTTCCATCAGTAGGATTGTAGAGCTTGTATGCTTGGGAACTCTTTTCATACCTAATGAAGACTAGCTTTTGGCTTTTGTCATCAAGCTTGATTCGATTTTGATCAGGAACATGAGCATAAGCAATGCTTCTGAAAACCCTTAAGTGTTTGATTGTTGGCTTTCTTTATAGAGACTCTGTAAGACACAAAGATTCAACAGATAGACTGCACAATCAACTATTTCAGCCTAAAATTCTTTAGGCATTTCTTTAGACTTCAACATGCTTCGAACTATCTCAAGAACCACTCTATTTTTTCTCTCAGCAACTCCATTCTATTGAGGTGATCGAGAAACTATCAAAGGGCATCAAATGTCATTCTTTTCACAAAAATTGTTGAATTCTCTGTTAGAAATTGTATGCCTTAAATACTACAAGCACTAAGACATCTCAGCGAAAAGGATATTATAACAATCAATAATCAGTGCATCTTACATGACCATCTTTATACTCTCGTTACATTCTCTATATATATGCATGCTAAGGCTCTTTGATTTGAGTGAATGACATAGGTATGTGGTGATCTGCATAGAAAGTATATGCCATAAAACTTGAATCTAAACTATAGATTCACAACTGTGTAGTGAAGTTGGGCACTTTACTATGGAATGTTATAATGAGAGAGTCTCCTATTTGGTGGGTGACCTACCTCAGCATTAGAGGGGCAACTTTTCTCATTAATGCACGAGAGTGCATTGAACTGGACCATGGTAGATGTGAATTTTGATGAGATTATAAACATCTCAAGCTACTAAAAGACCAATACTCTAGTTCTTGAGCATATGTAGATGACCAATGAATTCAATGACATGTGTTTTGATTCACTATGGGTGAGAACTTATATGGGTCAACAACTCGTTGTTTTGGATACTTGGACTTGACTAGTTGGCATATGCATATATGTCAAGTTGTTCTATGCCATCTTAATTGGTGGGTTATAACCCCTTTGTAACATCCTATTAATCATCTAAACCTAAGTACTTAATAATATAGTCAATCGGGACTATATTTATATATTGAACTTGAGGGTCTGTAAGACCCAGCATGAGACCTCACGTGCATTTAGTTCATATAATATATAAATAAATCATTTCATGTGCATTCATATCATTTTATGTGCAATTATCTCGTTTTACATGTATTTGCATCGTATAGCGTGCGTTGAGTGGAATAGGTGTCGTAGGCATTTAATTAAATCCTACTATTGCATAATAGCTAACTAAACTAGTTAAAATTGGACCGAATGGAAAACTAACAAAACACAATTAGTTGAGGGGCACTTTCGTCATTTGGCATAATAAGAAAATATCTCACCTACCTTTTCTTTTGTCTTCCAAGCAAAACACCACACATTACACACAAAAATACATTATACACACACATATACACACGAGCTGCACTTACACACTCACACACACTACACGATCAAGCCAATGAGGAAGAAGAAAGAAGAAAAAGGAAGGAAGAAGGAATAAAGAGCTTCAAGCATATTCTAGCATACTCTAGCCATTTTCAAGTGTTTATTTGTATTCTTTGCCTATCAAACTTAAATCAAGGTGAGGGAAGATTTTCTAAAAGCTTTGCAAGATCGTATAGCTTGTCATATACTCTATGTACATGTATTGAGCTTGTTAATAGTAGATATAAACTTGTGTTGTACAATAGAGGTTGTGTTGAACACCTAGGGTTCAATGTTGTTTTGTAGTGCCATATGAATCTTGCTATAGCTCTTGAACACTTGTATGAAGTTTAAATGTAGGTTGCACATGTGTTTGGGCTTGCTAGAATTTGAATTTGAGCTACCCAAGTTGACAAACTTGAGTTGTTAATTTAGTGATTGTTGTTGATGGGTTTATTTGATGTAGATAATGCTAGGATAGGTTGAAATCATGTGTTGTTGTTAGTGTGTACGGAGGTACTATAATGTTGTTAACAAACCTCTTTGAATGGGTAAGAAAGTTGGTTGAGGACTAGGAGTAAGACATCTTGGTGGCAAGCTAAATGGTTCAAAATTGCATATGTTTTCAGCCCAGGCCGGTTGAGAAGCCGAACGAGTCACTCGCCTAACTACTCAACCAGCATTTGCCTTGAATCTCTGGACAAGCCGGTCGAGCGAAGCTGGGCGAGTAACTTGCCCGACTACTCGACCGACTTCCCCTGTTCCTCCACTTAAATTTTTGCCTTGAATGTTAGTTTAACTTGCGTTCTTGCTTGGTTGAATGATAACTTGTTTCATGAGCATTTTGGGGATTAATCAAGACATAACCATGGTGTATATGAAAGATGTTTTGCATGACATATGAGTTAAGTGGGGAGTACGAATTATTTATTGAGCATTGTACATTCATAAGTTAATTGTTATTTGCATTTGTTTATGCTTGTTTGTCGGAGGCAACCTACTTTGTTGTCCTCCCACTTGTTGTCTATTTGTATTGTATACAATTATGATTGAATTATATGTGTGCGATAAGGTTGCAACCATTCTATGGGCATGGTAGCGTTCATTATCCACTAGGCAGCATCGGGCATGCCAGTAGGTCTCGACTACCATGGACCCCAGTCTTACTCTTGCTTGGATCTTAACCCTTCAAGAGGTAGGTCGTAGGAACTTGGGTTTAATCCGGATTGCCCTATGATATGGAGTAAGGGTTGATACGGATGATTGATTCCAGGCCGGCCGACTTCAGCAACTGCAAGAACAATTGTATCCTTTTATCCTTGTTGTTACCTCTCTTGCCTGGGCCCTAGCCCTTGGGGAGTTAGGTTATATGTTGTTGTTATCTGTTAGAGATATACCCTAATGCTACATATTTGGATGACATATATTAGGGTATTTTGACATTAACTTGTACATTATGGCATCAGTATCTATATGTGTGTTTTCATATTGACATAATTAGCACATTCATATTCTCCTTCTTTATGTGTATGAATGAGTCCCTAGTATTTTCATTAGAGGAATATATTCTAAAAGCGTTTAGAATATGTTGGCGTATTTCCTTAATATGATAAATACTTAAAGTATTCATAGTCCTTAGATTATTTGATTATGACTTCAATAATCTATTACGGACTATCACATGTGTTGTTACCTTTGATTAACATATGGATGTTAAGGATAAAGGATGGTAAGCCACGTGCCATAACAGCTAGGGATACGACTAACAAACATGTGAGTGACTATTAGTTGAATAGATCACTGAATATGACATGAATAACAAATTACATGACTTCAGATTAATAATTTGTTATTCGTTGTGATCGTGCATGTAATCCTTAGACTTGAGACATTACGATTGTCATCTATATTGGGGTTTGTTTCTAGCGTTTAAACAATGATTGTTTCGACAAACGAGATGAGATGTGTCATCTCGTAGTTTTATTCGTTCGATATAGTGATTGACAAGTAGTAGTCAAGATATGATCCATTAACCTCCGACGTGAGGCGATGTCCTATGCGATCCAAGTTTGGTTGTTGAATGAGGAAGTCCTTAGCCAAGGCATGAATGATGGAAATGGGTTTTTCCATGTGTCATCTCTCATCCGCCATTTGGATCTATGCATCGTTTCGAGTTTATGAACTTAATTGAATCATGGTTCTTGCTCGACGGGACAATTAATAGAAGGATTGGATTGCAAAATAATCGGCGACCATAAATAGATTCACTTGAATAAGACTTCATTGATTTATAAATTGTCTTGATATGTTAGCAGCTAGAACGTCACTCAAGGACTCTAAGGGTGTTTTGAGAATGACGGGAGACATTCTCTAAACAAATCGAATAACTCGATGAATATAGAAAGTGTTCAACGTTTCTTCAGTGCTATATAGTGGTGAATCTAGAAAGTCACACATAATAGAGCATGGTGAAGGTTTTTCTATTGAGCTTTATTTAGTTTCTCTTGAATTGTTAAAGTGTTAACAATTGCATTTAGTTTTCTCTTGAATAGTTAAAGTGTTAACAATAGTATTATGTTTTTCTTGAATTGTTAAGGAGTTAACAATGGTGTAATTGACCTTTAAAAGTTATTGGAGCCAATATGCAATTATTATTAAGTGTTGGAGCTAATGTGAAAATATGAAAATATTATTTTCATAATTTCAATTAATGGTGATTAGGTTGAATATTTAAATACATTAGTGGAAGAATACTACACAATATACATATGATGTATAATGTATTTTAATCTTCCAAGAAAATCAACTCCACATTAAATCTACATCATTATCTTAATAATAATAATATGGCCAATGATGCACCTAATAAATATATGTTATATTTCAGATTATATGTATATGATGTGTATGTATATGGAAGATAAAATATATCTTCCTTGTCTTATATGATAGGGGACAATATACAAACACAACCATAATTTAAGCAAGGTTGTCTTCTCTTTTCTTTCAAAAGGGAGACAAGACTACCTAGAAACCTGGCTTGTTTTTATGAGATGAAGTTTTCAACCATCTCTCTCTCCAAACTCCTACATGAATGAAAATAAGAAAAATAAAAGATGAAGAAAGTCATCAAGAGAACTATACATGGCTGAAAAATAATATGAAAAAGAGAAGAAGTTGTTTTCTCTTCTACTTCATCAAAAACGCATCCATGAAGATGCAAGAAGAATGAAATGGTTTTGCTCTCTTCTTAACATACAAGCTCATAAATCTTGCATGGTAGATCTAGCACAAAACAACCATGAAGATGGAGAAGTCATTCTTTCCTCGTGTGGACGGACTAGAGCTCTTGTGCCTTCAAGAGGTGGTGTCTTCCATCAAGTGAGGATAAATTTCAGATTTGTGGCTTCTATGAGTTGTCTACAAGAGGTATCCTCTACTTCTATATCTTGTCAATATATATATTTGCTATATATATGTTTTACATATGTTAAGAACATGATATCAATATTAGAGTTTCATATGAACATTATGCTTTGAATTCTAGAAATTTTTGAATTTCATGTTATGCTTCCGCTCAATTCTTAGATAGATGATGTTCATAACTCTAAATATATGAGATCCTTCAAGTGGTATCAGAGCAAGGACTTGATATTCATGTGATTACATATGTGTTTGCTTAAAAGTTTCTAAAGCCTTGAGGTCGAAAGAACAAAGAAAAGGTTTCAACATTTCTGAAAAAATTTATGCACACTGATTTTGTGTGACTGTTTTAACAAATCAAATGTTGTTGTTTAGGGCTAATTTTGGGTTATGTTATACTTTAAAGATAGTAGAACATTTCATCTTCTAATATGCATCTCCTAATTTCGTGGTTAAGATTTTCATTTTAAGCAAAATCAGTAGGTTCACTGATTCTCGCGTAAAGCTGGACAATTTGCGCAGTTGTATTCTGAGAGGCATAACTCAGTGAATTTAACTCTGAATTGCGTTCTGTTTGATTCTAAAACTATCTACACTCGATGAACTTTGTCTCTGTGAAATTTCCGGATTTTTGGAGAACTGTAGATAGGTTAATTGAGTAAAAACAATTGGTGTATGTGCAACAGATTTATGATAGGTCATAAATTAAATGCCATGACTAATTGGTTTGATTTTGGTTAAGTCCAATGGGCCTAAAAATCAATGGGGCTTTAGTCTAATTAGATTAGATGAGGTTTTTTCTTAGTGAAGATTAAAATGAGCTTTGGAACTCAAATTGGGCCATGAAATTAACAAAGGATTTGTATTGGGCCTTATTCAAAAGTATGGACTTAAAATTGGTTTTATTTAGTTCTTTTGTGTTGTTTAACATGAGATGTTAAAAGATCAAGATATGAAACTTGTTGCAAACATGCCTCTCATTTATTTTATGTATTGGATACATTAGTTTGTACTAGTTTGCTTGTTTAGCTTTCTAGTGTTTATGTATATGATACATTTACTTAGCTTTATGAGTTTTATCTTACATTGTGATGTTGGATGATAAATGGTGAATTTGATCATGGACTTAGTTAGTGAATGGTTAATTGGTTGTACTTTCATTAGATGGCATTGTAACTAATTCTACCATTCATTAGTATATAATTGAGGCATAAGTCTCGTTTTACTTTCTTGCAATTGAGAGAAAATTGTAATGAGACATAATGCATGTAATTTCTACAAGAAGTTTGCAAGAAGACCATTGAAAACTTTCAAGGAGTTAGAGGCCTTTGAATTATTTGAAGAAATCAAGAAGACAAGACCAAAGAAGACATGTTGATGTGCTTATTTAGATTTTATTTTGTCTTGATTTGATTCATAGTCCAAGTCCATGATCCACCATGATGTATGATTTTGCATGTATGTTTATTTATTTGCCTATATGTGATGTATACTTGTAAATGAACTAATGTGCAAAGTGAGACCTAATTAAATTCAAAATCTTCCTATGTGCAAACATATTAGATTGTAAAGTGGTAAAGGTTTTTATTGTTGCCCTCCACTATCCTAAGTTATATTTGCTCGATTGAGTATGTCTTGGCTAACCCAAAAGTAGGAAGACATATTTCATGAAAGTATTATATTTACCTAGCAAGCATAGTGATGTTGTGTTGTTCCAATATCACGAGGCCAATAACGTACCAAAGCTAAGGTCCGGGATTCAAATTGTCGCAACACTGTGATGGTGGGTGTAATATAACTAGATCATATTTCCAATAATGCACCAAAACTGAGATTACGATGATTTAGGGGCAAAATGGCCATATCCTATAGAGTGATATAGATAGTAATCATTGCTAACTCTTTATATGTATATTCCAATAATACACCAAAGCTGAAGGGTATTCATATTAAAGAGAATCATGGTCACCTACTAATGGGTCTTTAATTAGATTCACGATCTCATTTAGGAAGTGTGGGATTCGATAAAATTAGTGGGAGATATCATTTAATTAAAGGCCAAATTAAATGTTTTGACAAGTTTATGTCAGCTAGCAATCTTATTTTCTGCATACGTTTATGGCTACAACAATGAACCCGTTATTTGAATTAACTAGACTTTATATCGCGTAACCGGACCAAACTTTTTGATTAACGACTTCGTCTAAGAATAGTTCTTAGAAACTTAATCAACTCTTAGAATTGTATGCTCCGTTGTTTTTCATCTTGATAAAGTATCAAAACGAAACATGGTAGTACTTATGGTTGATAAGTAAAAATAAGTTAAATATGTTAAGGATTTGTATTCTTTCATAGTTTTCATATGGGTATGCAAGATGTAAAGAATATGATTCTAAACTAGCAAATGGTTGTGTAGTAAGCATATTTAATGGCATGGTATTAGATATAAATGGAATTCATTCTCATATTTGTATTTCTTCTTTAGTTAGTGGTAATGCAAAGAAGAAAGACAAAGAGAGATGATTTCTATTAGCTAATGGGAGTATATCTAAGAAAATAATTAAGGATTGTATAGGCATGTGTGAAAGGAGTTTTCATAGCCTAGAAACCGGACATTAAAAGAAGTTTTTAATCCAAAGTATTTTTATGGCTTGAAGGTCAAGGTTATAAAACTATTATAAATTATAAATCTTCTTTGATTGTGATTGGTCCTACTTTGTGAATTCTAGTGAAACATTAGAGAATGTGTTGGAGGATAGAATCTTAATCACAGTAGTGCGCTTTCGGAAGCGTGGAATGTTTTCAGTGTTAACAAATGAAACAAAGGTTGTTACGTTAGCTAAAGACAATTTGTTTGAATGCCTTCTGGACATATTTCATATTTTAAGGAATATACCTAAATGTTGTTAGGAATAATATGTTTATTCCTAAAGCTTGTAAAAGCTCATTATGGTGTAGTCTTTATTTTCTTAGTATGGATGAAAGAATGTATTGCAAACATATTGTTAACCGTTATAACCATCTACCAAATTTTAAGTTTACTCAAATAATCCAAATTAATTGTAGTCTCTATATGACTAAGTTGTTCTAGTAATAAGATGATGGTTAGGTTGGTTTGATCAACTTATTCATCTTATTTATTGGAAAGGTAATCGAGTCATCCTTTGTTTAATAAAGGATTAAAACTACTAAGTTATTTGGATTAGTATATTTTGTTATATTTTGGAGCTATTTGTGAATAGGCTCGTGTAGGAAAAGGTTTTGTTGCCTTATGATTGGATCGTGAAGGTAGAAATACTTAAGTACTAGTTTGTTTGAGTATTTCAAATTTTTGATATAGTATCGAAATTAACAATGTCCGGTGTACCGCAATTAAATAGGGTTTTCTTAGTGTAGAAACCGTGTTTTGTTGGACATAGTACATTTGTTGATTAGTTTGACTAATCATTCTATTTATTTGTGGGTAATAGTAAATTTTTATTATTGCTAAAACTTTATATTTGATATAAGTTGGATAACAACCAAGGATTAAACGTGTTAATGTTTGGTTTGTCCTACTTTTATTGAAAAGTTTTATAAGGACTAGTGAGAGTTTTGGTTAAAGGTAATTTTATAGTATATCCTAGTTTTGTAGGATATAATTTCTATTTAATGATCATTGTCTATTGATCTATTAGATAGTAATCTTTCTTGAAGAAAAGATTTTGTTCAAGAAGATGTTATTTTCTAATAAAATGGAAATTGAGGAAGTGTCTTCTAAAGCTATAAAATCACCTAGACCAAAGTTATGAATCTATTCAATAAGGTCCAAAATGTGTCATCACACAAGTTCTCTACAAATCTAATAGTGTATCTCATTCTTTAAAAGGAAATATAGGTATATCTTTTTAAGATGCACAAAAGTTGTTTGTGTATTTGAGATAATGATCATTTAGTTGATCCTATGATTTACAAAGAAATGGTATATGTGATATCAACTCCAAGAAACTATATATTGTAAAGCATATTGATTACACTCCATATACTTTAACTTAATCTGGATATTGATTTCCGAGATAAAGGTTGAAGTTAATGAAAAAGGTAGTGACCTTTTATAACTAGATTGGTTTCTGAAAGATATCATCAAAGGCAAAGGGTTGACTATGATGTAGTCTTTTTACCAATTATTGTGCTTAAGTCTCTTTGTATTATGATAGACATTATAACACATTGTGTTACTATATTAATGATTTGGATCAATGAATATAAGTAATATGTGTATACTTGATAAATTCACTTGTGGATTTTTAAGTAAATTTATTGGAATTGTTTCGTCCAATTCAAATGAGATTAAAGAGTTAGATTTTATTTAGAATGTGGATGAACCTTGTGATTGTAGAATAATAGTGGGAGCGTATCCATTTTTCTATGACTTTAATAATAATGACTTGGATATCATGGTTGATGATATATGTGTTGTGATATTAATTAAAGTCTAGTCATATTAAATGTTCTCCATTTGGAACTTGTCGTTCGTATCTTGTGAATTCGTAGCTATGATAATAGTACAAAGAAATTATTTGGCATATTCCTTAAATTGTACAAAGAGTGTTTTTTAAGATGTTCAAGAAACTCTAGTTACATAGCAAATTTGTGTTCAAGTTATAGTAACTTCATATTTGCTATACTATGTACAAGTCTTGATATTGCATAAACTGTAAAGTGTTACGAGTAGATATCAGTCCAATCCATTTTTGGGAATACTGGATAGAATTAAAATATATTTTAAAGTACTTTAGAAGCACTGAATATATATTTTGGATCATGGAGGAGGTAAATTCCGTAGTGATGGATTTACTAGTTCAGATTCTTGATCGGAATTTAATAATAAAAGGTCTATGTTAGGGTTCATGTTTATTTGTAGTGGGAGCTCAGTAAGTTAGAAAGGTTATGAGCAAACTGTGGATCCCATTACATAACTCATGTCTTTTGTGATATGTAATATTACGAAAAAAGTTGTTTGGATCAAGGAAATCATATGAGTTGGTTATGGTTCCTACTGTTAAGTTGTGATGTTTTTGTGTTACGACTATACGAAACTACTGTACAAGCTTGTGGAACCCAAGTCTCACAGTATGTCCAAACATTAGGAAAGGTGTTTCCATCTTTATGCGTTGTATATGTAGCCAATAATCATATTGAGATATGTCTTTGCAGAAAGCGGTCACATCTCTTGATGTTACTGACCCACTAACCGTAGCTATGAATCTGTCACAGCTAGGTCCTCGTTTTGAAAAGATGGATATTCGATACCATTGTATGTTGTGCTAATACTATGTAATATAGCATTAGTGCAAGTGAGAGATTGTTAGAGATATACCCTAATGCTACATATTTAGATGACATATATTGGGGCATTTTGACATTAACTTGTACATTATGTCATCTATGTCTATATGTGTGTTTTCATATTGACATAATTAGCACATTCATATTCTTCTTTTTTATGTGTATGAATGAGTCCTTAGTATTTTCATTAGAGGAATGTATTCTAAAAGCGTTTAGAATATGTTGGCGTATTTCTTTAATATGATAAATACTTAAAGTATTCATAGTCCTTAGATTATTTCATCGAGACTTCAATAATCTATTACGGACTATCACATGTGTTGTTACCTTTGATTAACATATGGATATTAAGGATAAAGGATGGTGAGCCACGTGCCATAACAGCTAGGGATGCGACAAATAAACATGTGAGTGACTATTAGTTGAATAGATCACTGAATGTGACGTGAATAACAAATTACATGACTTCAGATTAATAATTTGTTATTCGTTGTGATTGTGCATGTAATCCTTAAACTTGAGACATTACGGCTGTTATCTATATTGGGGTTTGATTCTAGCATTTGGACAATGATTGTTTTGACAAACGAGATGAGATACGTCCTCTCGCATTTTTATTCGTTCGATATAGTGATTGACAGGTAGTGGTCAAGATAGGATCCATTAGCCTTCGGCGTGAAGCGATATATTATGAGATCCAAGTTTGGTTGTTGAATGAGGAAGTCCTTGGCCAAGGCATAAATGATGGAAAGGGGTTTTTCCATGTGTCATCTCTCATTCCGCCATTTGGATCTATGCATCGTATCGAGTTTATGAACTTAATTGAATCATGGTTCTTGCTCGACGGGACAATTAATGGAAAGATTAGATTGCACGATAATCGGAGACCATAAATAGATTTACTTGAATAAGACTTCATTAATTTATAAATTGTCTTGATACGTTAGCAGCTAGAACGTCACTCAAGGACTCTAAGGGTGTTTTGAGAATGACGGGAGACATTCTTTAAACAAATCGAATAGCTCAATTAACATTGAAAGTGTTCAACGTTTCTTCAGTGCTATATAGTGGTGAATCTAGAAAGTCACACACAATAATGCATGGTGAATGGTTTTTCTATTGAGCTTTATTTAGTTTCTCTTGAATTGTTAAAGTGTTAACAATTGCATTTAGTTTTCTCTTGAATGGTTAAAGTGTTAACAATAGTATTATGTTTCTCTTGAATTGTTAAGGAGTTAACAATGGTGTAATTGACCTTTAAAAGTTATTGGAGCCAATATGCAATTATTATTAAGTGTTGGGGCTAATGTGCAAATATGAAAAAGTTGTTTTCATAATTTCAACTAATGATGATTAGGTTGAATATTTAAATACATTAGTGGAAGAATACTACATAATATACATATGATGTATATATATATTTTTATCTTCCAAGAAAATCAACTCCACATTAAATCTACACCATTATCTTAATAATAATAATATGGCCAATAATGCACCTAATACATATAATAGATATATGCTATATTTCAGATTATATGTATATGATGTGTATGTATATGGAAGATAAAATATATATTCCTTGTCTTATATGATAGGGGACAATATACAAACACAACCATAATTTAAGCAAGGTTGTCTTCTCTTTTCTTTCAAAAGGGAGACAAGACTACCTAGAAACATGACTTGTTTTTATGAGATGAAGTTGTCAACCATCTCTTTCTCCAAGCTCCTACACAGATGAAACTAAGAAAAATAGGAGATGAAGAAAGCCATCAAGAGAATCATTCGGCTGAAAAATAATATGAAGAAGAGAGAAGAAGTTGTTTTCTCTTCTACTTTATAAAAAACTCAGCCATGAAGATGCAAGAAGAAGGAAATTGTTTTGCTCTCTTCTTCACATACAAGCTCATAAATCTTTCATGGTAGATCTAGCACAAAACAACCATGAAGATGGAGAAGTCATTCTTTGCTCGTGTGGACGGACTAGAGCTCTTGTGCCTTCAAGGGGTGGTGTCTTCCATCAAGTGAGGATAAATTTTAGATTTGTGGCTTCTATGAGTTGTCTACAAGTGGTATCCTCTACTTCTATTTCTGGTCAATATATATGTTTTACATATGTTAATCACATGATATCAAGATTAGAGTTTCATATGAACATTATGCTTTGAATTCCAGAAATTTTTGAATTTCAAGCTATGCTTCCACTCGATTCTTAAATAGATGATGTTCATAGCTCTAAATATATGAGAACCTTTATTATCTTGATTAATTGATTATGTATGCATAGCACAGGTTTTCTAAATGGTTTCGAAAGATCAAAACTCTTGCGAAAATATCCTTCTCGTTATCCCTCATTGAGCTAAGTGGTATAGCTCACCCTTCTTTCTAACAATTTTAGGTAAGGCCGAGCCCGAGCTGACTCTACCAGCTAAGGGTGAGGGTGCGTTGCTTGATGGCGAAGATTTCTGTTTATTGTGATTCCTGCATGTACTTGAAGATATTCTTTTCATTGTACTGGACTACTGATGAACTAGTATAACTCCATGTTATGTAATTATTCTTTTGAACAATTGGGATTGTAACTAATCTAGTACCCGATTCTTTTGAGACCTAGAGGTCATTGTTGTAGTCGTATCATATGAAGGTTGTAAAACCCCAGACCTGCATACATATGTATTTACAATGTAGTGTCATTCATTTGTATACATTTATGTGCAATTATTATTATTATTATTTTAAAAAGTTTATTTTAAAATAGTTACTATTCATAAGATTTTCGATTGTTTTATTTTCTTGGTTTTATATTTTTCCCCTGTTACTTGACATTTATGACGGATAAACGAATTTGAAGTACTTACATAGCACGTCGGGAAGACAAGTAGAAAAAAAAATGTTTTGTGTGTCACAATGAATAGTAAAAATTCAGTTTTTTTTATATTGGGTTTTTAGTGTTTAGCTTTGTTTTTGGGCACTTTAATTAGCTTGTAGTGCATTTTGGCCTAGCCCAAACCCATGACCTATGACCCAAACCCATTTTTCTTGTCTTATAACCCATATTAGCCATAAAAATTGACCAAAAAGAGAAAAAAAAGCTGAAAAATTGGCCTAAAAGGGGAAAAACGGGAATAAAAAGAAAATTTGCAAGAGTTGGCCATTTGATCCAATCCAAAGCTTGGTTGTGAGATTTTGAGCTACCCAAGAGCCATTCCTAGCATCTTCTACTTGTTTAGGTGAGGGATCACATATTTATTTGCATTTAAAACTTGTTTCAAGATTATTTAAATTTCTAGATTTGTTATAAATGCTTGAATTTATGGTTGTTCTTGCTTATATTGCAAGTTATAGAGAGAGTAGAGCAAACTTTTGAGGTTATTTGATAATTTAGTTGGCTAAAAACGGTGGTGGCATGTTGGAGAAGATGATGAATAGTGCCAAAACTAGGGTTCTGAAAAAAAGTTTCAATTTAATTGGATTTGAGGCTTCTAGTAGTTGCTAATTAGGTCCTTGAGCATGGAAAAAATATTCGTTATACTTGCCGTGTGAAAATTTTGAGAATTTTGATCAAAATAGGCTATTTTAATTGGGGATTTCGGGGTTAACTCGAATCCGGGTAAGTTTTCAGGTTATGGCTAGTCTTTATTAAATATTGAAGCCTTAGAAGTGCCTTCGTTTCGCTTGTTTGGATTTTGAAATTGGTACTTGTAGTGTAAACGCACAAAGAGGAAATCGGGGATTTAATGGTAAATGAGGTTTAACAGGTGAGCTCGAGGGTCCTTGGGGTGCCATAAGGTATGGTTTGAAGGATAGGATGACTCGTTTAGGAATCTTGAACATTGCCTTTTGATTTGAAGCTTAATAGCAAAGATTGACAAAGGGGATTTCGGGTTGAAAGTGAATCCGGGTGCATTCGGCCATTAGGGCTAGTGTCTAGTAAGTGATGAGGTGCTAGAAATGTATTTGATTCGCTTAGTTGAGCTCCGATTAGAGTACTTGTAGTGTAATGCATAAAAAGGAAAATTCGGACTTTTCGGGTAATTGTACTTTAAAGTGAGATTTCAAGGGCTTAAGTGGTGCCATAAAGTGTCATTAGAGATTTAGTATAGTTAGATTTGAGGTTCGTTATCTTGTGTGAAGTTTAGAGCTTATTTTGTAAGCATTTAGAAGGAGATTTGTTAGATTTCTTGTGAATTACATGAATTAGTTGCATTAGTATTTATTATATTGTTATGTTTGCTCTAATTGATCATGATAGAGTTATATGTTATATAAGTGTGAAGTTTATGACCTAAATACCAAGAATGTGAAAAGTCTCTAAATGAAGCTTATGTGAATTAGTTAAGCTTATTGCATAAGTAGCTATTTGAATTGTTATACTTGTTATAATTGCTATATTTGTCTATTGATTGAGTTATAAAATGTAAATTGGGAAAAATGAGTATAATAACTTGAATTATCTTGTAATTAGCTAGAGTTGAGTTTAGACAAATGGTTAGCTTGTTGAACATGTAAGTTGAAATGGGAGGTGATTGGCTGCCATTTAGCTTATTAAATGGAATTAGGGCCTTGTGCATGCTAATGCTAAAAAGCAAAGAATGCTTCTTGTCATATCCTCGAAGTTAGTTAAGATAATGCATGTCTAGAGATTTTAGAGTTTGATATTGTGACATGAACTTGTATAACTAGCCAGTTAATTGCATGATTAGCATTCTTAACTCATGTTATTTGTGTATGGTCAATCGGATGAATGTAGAATGATTTTATTGCATAACTGCCTAATTAGAAATTGAAGGGAATTGATGTCATGGGAGAAGGTTCAAATGGGAGTTTGGCTAAGTTTTGTATGTTTGGCTTCCTAAAGGTGAGGGAGTTACATTCTTTTGTGCATCTTAATTTGTTTTACTGCTCATAAATTGTATAGTTCAATATGATTGCTTATATTTACGTGTACTTTGATATGGATAGACTAAATATACACTTGTCTTTTATTTATATTGTTATATGGCTTATTTATTGTAAACTACGTGCGAGGGCAACCTACTTTGTTGTCCTTCATTTATGTGATTCTTGAATTATATTGCCATTGCTTGAAATATTGTGATCGAATATCGGGTTGACATTTTCGGACATGGTAGCGTCGAGAAACACGGGCGGCGTCGGGTTTACCATGCTCCCTCGACTACCATGGTGCCTATTCCCTTCTTGCTGAGGCATATTCCACTACCCCAGAGGTGTGGTTCACCTGCTGGGCATGGACCTACCTCAGGAGAAAGGGTCGTAGGATCGGGATACATCCAGAGTATCCCAACTTGTTGGTGTATAGGTTTGCCGGCACTTGCGTAAAGTTCGTGGCTCGTGGTTCGAGATCGAAGACTTGAAGTGGAACCGTATCCTTTTTAATGTGGTTAATTACTTGACTATTGATCTTGTTGTTTTATGTTATATATGACTTCATGTGATTGCATATCATATTGCACGCCCTGGTATGCTGCATCACCTCCCTCACTGAGTAACTTAGGTTACTCATTTCTCATTTTAATATGTTACAGGGACAGTTAGAATAACTACCTTGAGTGCCGTGTTGCGGGTTGCCTATCGCGCTGAGGTTGGATGCCTACATGTGAATTGTGTGAAGTTGCTGTTATATGATCTACTTTGAAGCTTGGCCTTGTATGTATTTGTTAGGCTTGAAGGAGTTTGTGTTATAATTTAAAGTTTAAGCTCGTGTTATTGGTAGTTGGGATGTAATATTTGAAGTTAGGCTTTACCGCTTTGAATGCATGTTTGTGTGGACGATGAAAACTAATTAGTTGGTTGGACACAAATTATAAGAAAGCTTGTTTGTTAGTATAGAGTGGTATGATAAGTGGATTAAAAGATAGAATTTCAATGGATTTAATTTTGTATGCTTGTGTGACATGTTGTTGGGTTCCAAGGCTCGGATAGTCTTGAAGAGCTAGTTGGCTTTATGAATCTTGTAAACTAGGTTGTATGAATGGTTGATTGTGGTCCAAAACTTGTATGTGATTGTTGGCAGGTTTCTAGATAGTCCTATATATAGGGGAAACTCCGTCCGTTTTTCCTCAAATTTCGTGTCCGGGGTTTGAAATTGGGTGAGAATAGCATGATAAATAGGAGTCCCGGTCTCGTGAGGGATCGGGGCGTTACAAAGGTGAATACTAGGTCTTGTATATATTGAACAGGTTTATGGAAGCTTGAAGTACCCCAGAAGTTGGGCCACCTTTTGAAGTTTCTTGTGGTTTTTTGAATGTTGCTAGGTTCTTAAATCATGATCTTATAGGTATTGAACTATTCGACACGTCACGTTTCGGCCTTTGCCTAGCGATAGGTCGAGGTCGGGCGTGACACCTTTAGGTGGTATCAGAGCTAGCCTTGTTAGTGTAGAGCTAGCCAGTGTTAGCGTAGTTCAGGTTTTGAACTAGGGTCTGTGGGTAGATGCCCTAGTTGGGAGTATTCTAATTGATTGAGTATGTTTGTAAGCCTTGTGTGCTTATATGTGAACCATACGTGCTTATATGTTATGATTGTTTTTGCTTATATGAACTTATGTGTTAGATATAACCATGTTGCATACATCTTAGGAGTATTAACAGTGCATGAATACATTCTCATTCAATGCATGTATGCCATATAACGGTGGGTGGTGTATATATATCTATAGATGGCAGACCAAATACCCGCAAGAACACAGAGGCTCAAGGAGCAGACAACGCAAATCAAGCTAATCCGGGTGTGGTAATGTTTACCATGATAGCAACTACTATTTATCGTATGAGTAGAATGATGGAGCAACAAACCACGGGCGATGTTGGTAATAATAACAATGGAGGATCGGTAGTAACACCGGTAGCAATGGGGGAGACAGGTAGTAACCTCCTAGATTCCATGGTGAATCGGATGACGAAAAAGTAGAGTCTTGGCTTGCAGATGTTGAGAAAATATATGCTACCCTTGATTATACGGAGGTGAAGAAGGTGCAGTTTGCGGTGTTCTTACTAAAAAGAGATGCCGAACAATGGTGGCGCACTGAGAAGCTTCGATGGGAGCAGCGACATATTCCAATAACATGGGCTAACTTTGTAAGGTCCTTTAAGGGGAATTACATCTTACCTTGAGGTAGGGTGGCATAACAATGATATAGTATGAAGCCCGTTTCAACAGGCTCTCCCATTATATCCTTGAGTTGGTCCAGAGGGAAGGTAGAAGGATCAAGTAGTTTATCCGAGGGTTGAGACCCGAGATCAAACACTTCCTAGCTGCACATTGCTTCACCATATATGCCGACATGATCAATGCAGCGACAAGGGTTGAGAAGAAGAGGTTAGATACTCATGGTGGACCGAGTTAAATTGTCAAGAGACTATCAGTTTCACAAGCACCACAAAGGTCCTATCCTACTTAGAGTCAAGCTCAGAGCCAAGCAAGACTAGCTGCCACCAGACGCCAGCCTAGTACTTCAGCAGCTTAGTCGACTACTGGTTCTTTAGGTAGTGTAGCTACATCTCGAGGTGTGGTTTATAATTATTGTAACAGGAGGGGACATACCAAGGCCCAGTGTTGGAAGAAGACTGGCAAATGCTTGGGTTATAGGAGTGATCAACACTTGGCTAAGGAATGCCCGAAACGGCGCAATAGAGGTGTGCAAACACAGACCACAGACAATGTCCCGACACAGAGGGTTCTGGCCCGGGTTTATGTTATTGATCAAGACGAGCTTCTAGAGGCTACTATTGTTGTTGAAGGTACCTTTCTGATTTTAAATCAAATGGTTAAGGTACTTATAGATTTTGGAGCCACGCATTCATTTGTTTCTCCCCAATGTATGCATCGCATTAAGTTGCAAGTTGTACCCTTGTCATGTCATGTAGAAATTAGTACTCCCATTGGTACTAAGTATGGTTCCAAGTTTGGTTGTAAGGCTTACAAGATTCAAATAAAGGACCGAGAATTTGTGGCGGATGTTGTGGTATTGTCATTCCAAGATTATGATGTCATCTTAGGGATGAATTGATTGGCAAAATATTATGCACAGTTGGATTGTCGTACGAAAGTTGTGAAGTTTCGGATATCGGGACAACCAGTGATTAGGGTAAAGGGAATATGTGACCTACCGAAAAAGGCCGTGGTATCCTCAATCAAGGTAGTGAAGATGATGAGGAAAGGTTATAATGGCTACTTAGCTTACTTGATCAACAAGCCAACAGATCAAACCAAGCTAGCTGAAGTACCAGTGGTTAAAGAGTATGCTAATGTATTCCTGGAGGAGTTGCCAAGATTGCCACCCAAAAGGGAGATAGAGTTTGTGATTGAAGTGTTACCCGATACACAACCAGTCTCAAAAGCTCCATACCGCATGGCTCCAACTGAGTTGCAAGAGTTAAAGGTTCAATTACGAGGCTTGTTAGAGAAGGGATTCATACAACCTAGTTCATCCCCTTGGGGTGCACCGGTATTATTTGTAAAGAAGAATGATGGAACATTGAGGATGTGCATTGACTACAGGGGTTAGAATCAGGTAACTATAAAGAACAAGTACCTATTACCCTTGATTGATGAATTGTTTGACCAACTACAATTAGCCAAAGTCTATTCTAAATTTGACTTGAGGCAAGGATACTACCAACTCCGCATTAGACAAGAAGATGTGCTTAAGTTAGCCTTCAGAACAAGGTGTGGATATTATGAGTTCATTGTAATGTCGTTTAGGCTAACAAATGCTCATGTCGCTTTTATGGACCTGTTTGTGGTCATCTTTATAGACGATATCTTGGTATACTTAACAACTGAGGAGGAGCATGAAAGGCATTTATACTTGGTGTTGCAAAAATTGAGGGAACACCAACTATATGCTAAATTCAGTAAATGTGAGTTCTGGCTCAAGCAGGTGATATTCTTAAGGCATATAATTTCTCAAGAAGGGATTGCAGTGGATCCCTCGAAGATTGATATTGTACAATCATGGAAGAAGTGGAGAATATAACAGAGGTACGAAGCTTTCTCGGCTTAGCAGGTTATTACATGAGATTTGTGAAAGATTTCTCAAAAATTGCAGGACCACTCACGAAGCTCACATAGAAGAAAATCAGTTTCGTGTAGGATGACAAGTGTGAGAATAGTTTCCAGGAATTGAAGAAGAAATTGATAACTATCCTCGTATTAGCACTACCCGAGGGAAGCCTGGGGTTCATTATCTACAGTAATGCCTTGAATGAAGGGTTAAGATGTGTTTTGATGCAAAATAATCAAGCCATTGCTTATGCATCACGGAAGCTGAAACCTTATGAGGTGAATTATCCTACACATGATTTGGAGCTTGCAGCCATTGTTTTTGCATTAAAAAAGTGGAGGCATTACTTGTGGGGGAGTCAATTTAAGGTGTTTACTAATCACAAAAGCCTAAGATATCTGTTTTCTCAAAAAGAGTTGAATATGAGACAAATGAGGTGGATGGAACTCTAGAATGACTACATTGCACGATCAATTATGTGCTAGGAAAGGCGAATGGAATAACAGATGCTTTGAGCCAAAATACGAGTTTGGCAAGGCTGGAAGTTAAGGAGTAGGAGATACTTGAGGAGCAAGCCAATGGAGGCCTAGATTGATAAAGAATGGGGTGTCTTTTACTGCTCACTTGATGGTACAACCGATATTGTTGTCTTAGATTCGAGAAGCCCACAATAAGATCCCCAATTCCAGAAGATTAAGGATGGCAAGACCACTCACGAAGCTCACACAGAAGAAAATCAGTTTTGTGTGGGATGATAAGTGTGAGAACAGTTTCCAGGAATTGAAGACGAAATTGATAACTATCCCCGTATTAGCACTACCCGAGGGAAGCCAGGGGTTCATTATCTACAGTAATACCTTGAATGAAAGGTTAGGATGTGTTTTGATGCAAAATAATCAAGCCATTGCTTATGCATCACGAAAGCTGAAACCTTATGAGGTGAATTATTCTATACATGATTTAGAGCTTGCAGCCATTGTTTTTGCATTAAAAAAGTGGAAGCATTACTTGTGGGGGAGTCAATTTGAGGTGTTTACTGATCACAAGAGGCTGAGATATATGTTTTCTCAAAAAGAGTTGAACATGAGGCAAATGTGGTGGATAGAACTCTAGAATGACTACACTGTACGATCAATTATGTGCCAGGAAAGGCGAATAGAATAACGGATACTTTGAGCCGAAAGGTGAGTTTATCAAGGCTGAAAGTTAAGGAGTGAGAGATATTTGAGGAAGCAAGCCAATGGAGACCTAGATTGATAAAGAATAGGGTGTCCTTTACTGCTCACTTGATGGTACAACCGACATTGTTGTCTCAGATTCAAGAAGCCCACAACAAGATCCCTAATTCCAGAAGATTAAGGATGGCAGTCTGGATTTCAAATTATATGACGATGGGTTATGGAGATTTAGAAGCAAGGCTTGCGTGGCCAAATGACCCAGGATTGAAGAGAAAGGTACTTGAAGAAGCCCATAACTCTAGGTATACGATTCATACAGGAGGTACGAAAATGTACCGAGATTTAAAATAGTATTATTGGTGGAACAACATGAAGCGAGAGATTGCGGAGTTTGTATCTCGATGCTTGACATGTCAACGGGTGAAAGTAGAGCATCAAAGACCTGTAAGGCTTGTACAACCTTTGGAGGTTCCGCAATAGAAGTGGGAGCATGTAATAATGGATTTTATGATAGAGTTTCCAAGGTCATCTAGATGATGTGATACAGTATGGGTTGTTATAGATCGGTTGACAAAGACCGCTCACTTCACGACGATGAATAAGAAGGATGATGTAAAGAAGTTAGCTGAAATGTATGTGGCAAATATAGTAAAGTTACATGGTGTGCCAACTAGCATTGTATCCGATAGAGATTTGAGGTTTACATCTCATTTCTAGCAGAAGTTCCAAAAAGTCATGGGAACAGAATTGAAATTCAGTACGGCATATCACCCTCAGACTAACAGACAGTCGAAGAGAACTATCCAAATTTTGGAGGATATGCTGAGGGCATGTATATTGGATTTCAGAGGTACTTGGGAGAAACATTTACAACGATTGGCATGGCACCATACAAGGCTTTGTATGGTAGAAAGTGTAGGTCACCTTTATACTGGATGAGGTCGGTGAGATAAAAGTCGTGGATCCCACATTGATACCGGAATTGATAGAGAAGATTGAGAATGTGTAATTGATCCAGAAGAGAATGCTTACAACCTAAAGCAGATAGAAAAGCTATGCGGATAAACGGATGTGAGACTTAGAATTTGAAGTTAGAGATAAGGTATTCTTGAAATTGTCACCCCGGAAGGGATTAATTCACCATGGCAAAGGCAGGAAATTGAGTCTGAGGTGTGTGGGTCCGTTTGAGATTATGAGCAGAATTGGCAAGTTGGCCTATCGGCTGGACCTACCTCTGAATCTCTCTAACATTCACCATATGTTTCACGTTTCAATGTTGAGGAAATATCACCCCGATCCATCTTATATCCTGAAACCTGAGCCACTAGAGCTTCGGGAGAACTTGTCCTATGAGGAGAAGCCAGTAAAGATCTTGGATGAACAAGACCGAGAGTTGCGCAACAAGAGTATTCCCATGGTGAAGGTACTTTGAAATAATCACAAGGTCGAATAGACAACTTGGGAGAGACGCGACCAAATGGAGCAACAATACCTTGGGTTGTTTGAGAGGTAAGAAGAAATTGCGATGGCACAATTCTTTTAAGGGAGGAAGGATGTAAGACCCAGCACGAGACCTCACGTGCATTTAGTTCATATAATATATAAATAAATCATTTCATGTGCATTCATATCATTTTATGTGTAATTATCTCGTTTTACGTGCATTTGCATGTTTAGCGTGCGTTGAGTAGAATAGGTGTCGTAGGTATTTAATTAGATCCTACTATTGCATAATAGCTAACTAAACTAGTTGAAATTGGACTAAATGGCAAACTAGCAAAACACAATTAGTTGAGGGGCACTCTCGTCATTTGGCATAATAAGAAAATATCTCACGTACCTTTTCTTTTGTCTTCCAAGCAAAACACTACACATTACACACAAAATTACATTATACACACACACATATACACGAGCTGCACACACTACACGATCAAGCCAAGGAGGAAGAAGAAAGAAGAAAAAGAAAAAGGGAGGAGGAGGAAGGAGCTTCAAACATATTCTAGCATTCTCTAGCCATTTTCAAGTGTTTCTTTGTATTCTTTGCCTATCAAACTTAAGATCAAGGTGAGGGAAGATTTTCTAAAATCTTTGCAAGATCGTATAGCTTGTCATATACTCTATGTACATGTATTGAGCTTGTTAATGGTAAATATAAACTTGTGTTGAACAATAGAGGTTGTGTTGAGTACCTAGGGTTCAATGTTGTTTTGTAGTGCCATATGAATCTTGCTATAGCTCTTGAACACTTGTATGAAGTTTAAATGTAGGTTGCACATGTGTTTGGGCTTACTAGAAGTTGAATTTGAGCTACCCAAGTTGACAAGCTTGAGTTGTTAATTTAGTGATTGTTGTTGATGGGTTTATGTGATGTAGATGATGCTAGGATAGGTTGAAATCATGTGTTGTTGTTAGTGTGTAAAGAGATGTTATTAGCAAACCTCTTTGAATGGGTAAGAAGGTTGATTGAAGACTAGGAGCAAAACATCTTGATGGCAAGCTAAATGGTTCAAAATTGCGTATGTTTTCTGCCCAAGAAAATAATATCTAGATGATATCTAGATATCTAGATGATGATTATTGGAGGATTAAAGGCAAAAAGAATAGAGGTAATCAAGAAAGGTTGATAATACAAGGATAAGACCTAGTATTGATTACGGGTTCCACATAGAAGGATATTTCGGTTATTTTGCTTAGTAGGTCAAAGACAAAGGTCATACTTTGTTTGACCAATCTACTAGATATCTAGTAATTGCTATGGAGTGCAACTTTAACTCTTTAGTGGAATGAATTGAGGTTAAAATGATAAAAATGCAGTTAGTGACTAGCAAGGGTATTTTGGTCATTTTATAGCCACGACAATTATGTCTTTTGGTCCCTTCTCTAGCCACTTACTTTTGTTCTAGTATACTTTTTATTTATGGCCTTGTTGCTAAGTATGGTGGCATGTGGATGGAATAGGAGAGCTTTGGAATAATCCTAATGTGTTTAGGATTAAGACATTAAGACAAAAGAATGTCTTGTCTTGGAGAATGTCTTGTGTTGACCAAGCAAGACTCCTACTCGACTAGGATTGTGGCTTGCTGGAATTTTCTTTTGATAATTATAAATTAGGCGTGTAAAAGAGGATAAGAAAGATAGTAAGAGATGTTATATATTTAGGAGTCCTGAAATTATCTCTAAGATAATTCTCCTAGAGAAATTATATTGGTAAACTTCTAGTTTACCTGTATATATATATATATCTCTCTCTCTCTTTATGGATGACTAATACAAAAGAAAATCAAGGAACAATCAAAAAAAAAAAAAAAGACACATGACATACAAACCATACATACACATGGCACAACAAGGAAAAGAAAGTGGGACGATTTTTTCACCAAAATCAACACTAGAACGCGCAAAGGTTATAGAATAGAGGAGTAGGCCTTGAGGTGATCCACGTTTGATTTCACCAGCAATCTTCACATTTTTTTCAGCCCCTAGAACTTCAGGTTTCGTTGTGTATTAAGCCAACGAAGAAGGTACAATTTATAATTAATAGATTAGTGTTCTAAGTTTTGCATGATATTATGACAATGTTCTTGTTTGGTATGATTTCGAGTTCTATTTGCATTCTGTTGCACTTTATGATTGATCAATTAAAATCTTGAACCCTAGGTTGATCTAGATATCTATTAGAACTTGTAACCCATCATTCTCTTGATGTGAATTCTCCACCTCTATCCAATCTCAAGGCTTTAATCTCCTAACCACTTTTTTTTTAGCAAGAGCTTTAAATTTCTTGACCTTGTAAAAAGCTTCAGATTTTTCTTTTAGAAAAGAAACCCAAGTCCTGCGGCTATAATCATCAATAAAAAGAATAAAATATTTATTTTTACCGTAGGAGCAAGGATTGATTGACCCACAAATATCAGTATGGACAAGTTTTAGTGGTCTCGTTGTTCTTGATGTAGCCTTGTTTGGAAAACTTTTCCTAGCTTGTTTTCCAAAAGACAACCCTCACAAATCTATTCCAGATGATTGATAGAAGGAAATCCATGCACCATAATTTTTCTTGACATTAAAGAAAGATTTTCAAAATTTATGTGCCCAAATCTCAAGTGTCATAACTAAGAAACTTATTTTACACAAGATTTAAGACATTTTGCAATATCGTTTTGAATATTTAATAAAAACAATCTATTTCTTGTCATGTGATCTTTAGTTATCAAAAATTTATTTTCATCTTTTATTACACAATGTTTATCTTGCAATAAAATTATTTAATTTTTTCTCAAGAAGTTGACCATGACTCAAAATATTAGTTTTTAATTTTGGCACATAATAAACCTCAGAAATAAAACGATGTCTTCCATCTTTCAAATGGATTAAAAATTTACCTTTTTCTTCCACTGAGACCATAAAGGCATCTCCAAATTTAACATTGCCCTTGACAGTTTCATCGAGTTATGTGAATATACTATTTTGTCCAGTCATATGGTTGTTTGCACCTATATCAAGATGCCATGAAGTATCTCTGCCATCTTGCTCGCCATGATGAGTCATCAACAAGGAAATCTCTTCTTCCCCTTCTTGTCTTCCAGCAAAATTCACTTTTTTTCCCACAACTTTAGGATTACTTCTACATTCATTAGCATAATGACCATAGTTTTGACAATTGTAACATTGAATTTGCGATTTATCATACCTTTGTCTTGAATAATTGTCTCTTCCGCTCCCAGGTTTATTTGAATTTTGGTTTTTCTCTTCTTGATTAAATCATCCTCTTCCATCACATCCTCATCCTCATCCTCATCCTCATCCTTGGTTTTGGACTCGGCCTCTACCACATCCATGTCTACGACCACGTCCTTTTTGGCTTCCATCATTGCCAAAGTTTTCTTCTTTCTTCAAAGCGAGATTACTTTGAAAAACTTTTTCCAAGACTTCTTGGTTCTTCTTCTTGTGTTTTTCTTCATGAGCTTGTAATGAGCCCATGAATTCATCAACGGACATGTCATCTAACTCTTTTGATTCCTCAATGGCTACAACAATATATTCATATTTTGGATGCAAAGAACGAATGATCTTTTCTACAATGTGAGTATCTTTTAAATTTCTCCATATCTTTTTAGTTGGTTAGAAACTACCAAAACTCTCTAAATATAATCTGAAATAGATTCACCATCTTCATATGGAGAGATTCAAACTCACCTCTTAAAGTTTGTCGACGAACCTTTTTCACCTTGTCTACCCCCTTTTGTGATTTTTGGATAGTTTTTCATGCTTGTTTGATAGTAGTCGTGCATGAGATTTTCTCGAACATAGTTTCATCCAAACATAGATGGATGATACAGAAAGCTTGTTGATCCTTCTTGCGATTCTTTATCAATGCGCCGTTTTGATTTTGACTCAAAACTTCATCTTCTTTAGGTTCCACGTAGCTTTTCTCTACAATCTCCCAATCATCTTGTAAGTCAAGGAGAGTCATCACACGAATGGACCAATTATCATAATTGCCCTTAGTGAGGCGAGAAAATTGAAAAGGAAACATACCATGCCCCATCATCTTTACCTAGCTCTCGATACCACTTTGTTGGAAAATGGAAGATGTTATTTTATCGTAGAGAGAAAAATTAGAATAAAATAATATGGAGACTTTAAACAAAATCTTTATTACTCTAATATTTGGTATGACTACAATTGAAAAGACTGACCCATATTTATAGATTCACAAAAATCTTATACAAATTAAGATATGGTTCTAGAAAACCTTTCCCCACTAGAAAAAAACTATTTTGTTAAAAAACCAATTTAAAACTAACTAGAATTAATATAATAAAGTCCTAATCAAATTTATCTGCTAACACATAAACCCTGAGGTTCACCAACACACTCTTGTTTTTCTTGGAATGCAAAATAATAAAAAAAGTTTTCCAGCGGCCATCAATGTGGCATAAATAATTCTAATTCTTTCTGTTGCTGTTTGGAATGTGATTATTATATTTATCTTCATTGCCTTCCTGAATTACCACATCAACTAAAGCATGAAAGCGTCATGGGCATTCGATCAATTTCACTACCTCTCCGATTAAAGATTCCCTAGATGAAGATGAGGAAGCAAAGCTCTACTGTAATGCGTGCAAAAAAAGAATTAAGCCCAGTAATCCTCCTCTGATCTCTCCATTGTAGCGACCCAAAAAAGAAAAAAAAAGAAAAAAAAGAGGTTATAATAATAAAATGCATGGTAATTAGGCCTACGATTTTAGGTGTGAGTGTTGAATTTGTGGGAGATAATTTTCGTAACAATGGAAGACTAGACGTTGACTAAAATTAAGGGGTAAAGGGGACACTTTCTTACCCCCTCATCCCCATGAATAAAGGAGACCTGGAGGAAGTATGTGGTTTTGATGAATAGTCTAGCATGTTTTGCAAGAGTTGATTGAGAAAAGTCAGAAGAAAAATCACGTTGTCTCGAGGTTTAGGATCTTGAACACATGCTTTTGAACCATATTCTTGGAAATATATGAAGTTTATTGAATTAAAAAGACATTTTGCCCATGAATTTTAGGTTAAAGCCCAAAGTCTTTGAGGCCCAACCCTGAATAACGTGTATTACCTCAATTTGTGTGCATTAGACCCAGAATTATATGACTGACCTTGGATTACGTGCCCTATCTTGGTTTACGTGCACCTATATGAAGAGTATGCTTCGTCTTGAAGCACGAGCCTTAACCTAGGATTAAGTACGTCAGTATTGGGTTACGTGCAATACCTTAGATACGTTCCTTGGTTTTTGTGCATGCCTCGCCATACGTGCCTTGACCTAAAATTGTATGCCCTAATCCTCGATTTACGTGTGATACCTAGATATTCGTGCACTAATCTCAATTTATGTGTGATACCTCAATTTATGTGCACTATCCTTGAACTATGTGTCTTAATCTAGATTTAAGTGTCATACCTTGATTTACGTGCATTGCATTGAATTACGTGCCTTGCATTGGTTACGTGCATTAACTTAGGATTGCGTGCATTTGTATTGAAATTCGTGCATTCACCTTGAAGTACGTGCCTTAGTCTTGAAGTTCATGTCTACCTCATAATTCGTGCCCTAAACCTAGGAATGCGTGCCTGCACGCTAATAAATAAAGATTCCTGCACAAAGCACTAGACAATAAAATAATCCTATACAATCCACTAACTAATATTAAATTCCCTAATTCAAATCCTACAAACTCCACTAACTATAAAATAACATTAAACTATTCTTAAACATTCCACTAGTATTATTTTAATCCTAATTCAAATTCACTACAAGACAAAACCCTAGCATCATCCAAACCATCCCCAATATAATATACCTATAGGAAATTGACAAATAAATGAGACATAGTTATCATGCTAGGCTTATTAACCAAATGGGACCTTCAAGATAAATTAGTAGGAATATCGATTGATGACAAGGTAGGAATTTTAGTCGGAATCAAATTAAAGATTTGGAATTTATTTGAGGTGTTCTAGAAATTAGGTCAAACCAAAGGCCCTAAATACAACTGTTATGCTGCCGGTTTTTCGAAAAAATCTTTTGGAGTTCTAGGCTAATGAATAAGCATTAATCATAACAAACGACTAAGTTGTAAAATAACAATGATGATTTAGGTCATACCCTAGTCTAGCCTCTATAAATCGGATTGGGGCGTAACACCGTCCCCCATCAATTATGGAATTTACCCAAAATCCCTCATGCACTTTAACAGAGTTAGAGATATGTCAATTTGAAGGGGCATATTTGTTTTTTTTATCTACAAAAATAAAAAAATAATGCAAGCACTATGTTTAACCAATGCCTCACAACTGCTCGATGAATTGCCTCTAACCACACAAACTTGATCAATGATCTGTTTTTTGACATGTATATCACAGAGCGTAATGCATATTAGCGATATTACGAGAGTCAAGAGTCGCGATTCACCTACTCTCTATCACTTGGCTTCCCTTATCAGAAAAGATGAACTATGTACACTAGCTTGCCTTGTTGATTAGTTTGTATCTTAGTTACCATGATTTGTTGTAATCCCGTAGCAATAGAAATCTAGCTTTCATGTACCTATATATATTGCACATAAGCGATCAATACAAGTGTGTTTTTCATGCCAAATTTCTTTCTTTACAATGCAGAATTATAGCCATCACAACTGACTTCATGTGCTGATCCTTATTTATTCAAAAACTCGATCGTAAAATGTAAAACGTGTGATATGTAAACTTTTACAATCATCTTTTTGTCATTGACTATCTTTCTATTTTCTTGTTGTGTTTTTCTTTTGCTGGTGTATATATATATATATATTTTTTGGTTACAAGGAGGGTTTAAGCCTAGTTGATAACTCCTACTAATTTAAGGGATGTCACACTCATAACATCCTTTTATAGCCATTCATTCAGCAAAGTCGGGGACTCTGTCAGCGTATGAGTCCCAATTAGGGATGGCAATGAGGACGGGTTTTGTGGATACCCCCCCCCCCCCCCAAATGAAGCAGGAATTGGAATGGGAAATGGGGAATGGGGAATGGGGAATGGGGCGGAGAGTGGGGATTAACTTTTAATCCCCGCGCGAGGACGGGGCTCAAGGATAAGCATTTCTCGCCCCACACAACCCGCCTCACATACATATGTAGTTATTTTTATATCTTTAATTTTACATATATATTAAAATTTTTAAATTATACATATAAAAGTATTAAAAAATGACATTAGATAACTATTATAAAAAATAGAGTAAAAAAATAGATTATTTAAAAGAATTTTATAATTGTTTTTAATCAAGACCACTGCACTAATTGAGGCTTGTTATCATTTTATATAAATAACATCATTTTACTATTGATCAAGTGGATTTAAGAAACTTGTTAGTTGTTCCTAGTTGTACATTAAAATAGTTTCAAATAACATAATTAAGGACGATACGATAATTACTATTATATGTCGCATGCGATAACCAAAAACAATTACAATAATCAATATGATCCTATAACACAAAGAAGTATTATTTTTTCACATGTAATTCTCATATACAATGGTTTCAGTTAGAATTTATTTTAAATACTTAAGATTCAATTACTGTAAATTTATTTTTACTATTTAACTGCAAGTATAAGACTCGATATATGATTAATATTTAACCTTTGTTTAAAACATGTATTTATATTTATAGTTACTATAATTTTAATTTATATTTTGAAGTTACAAGATTCAAATTAAATTTAATATCATAAGATTTAAAGAAAAATAAAAAAAAACCCGTGGGTAATTCCCATTCCCCATGAGGATTCGGGGACGGGGCAGGAGTAGGGAATGAAGGCATACAATGCGGGGGCGGGGCAGGTGTGTCACGCCCCAACCCCGACCTATCGCTAGGCTAAGGCTGATACGTGACTTACGTAACTCAAAATCTATAAAATCAATAACTTAATAACCTGTACATTCACACATATTCCAAAAATGTTCAAAAGTCTTTCAAATACATAGGTCTTAGTAAAGGGAGCCACCACTAATTACATATATACAAGACCTCGAATCACCTGTTCATACATAAATCTAGCCAACAATCAGGTGCCTAGGTCTCAAAAGAATATAAGTATTTAGTTACATAAGAGTTGTCCAAAAGAATAAAATACATCAACAGGTAGGGATCACATAAGACATAAATCCTCGATGTCATACCAAGGAGTTTCGCCAGCATCTTGACATGTCTGCTCAGCCTCAACCTCACCTGAAAGGTTAAAAGAGGGTAAGTTAGGCCTGCGTATAGCTCAGTGAGGATGAGACAGGAAGGGTTTTCATAGGTTTCTCTTTTCTCAAACCATTTGAGAAATTATGTCATGCTCATAAGAATGCACATGTAAGTAAACAACTAGTAACTCAAGTATGCAATAAGATAAGGAACAGAGATACTTATTGCAAAAGGATACAATGATTGCTGACGTTGATGGTTTCTGCCATGAATCAAATAATGATAACCCCAAGCCACAACCGAGGATTGAGTCCTCAAAGAAAACCCCACACCAACTCCATCAACAACCGAGAATCGAGTCCTCAAAGAAAACCCCACACCAACTCCATCAACAACCGAGGGTTCCGGATAGCTTCCCTCAAAAATAACAAATAGGTCCATGGTGGTCGTGGGTACAACCGGCAAGCCCAATGTTGCCCGAGGCCATCGATCACACCAAGGCCTTTAGAAGGTTGCAACCTTGACAACATATATATACATATATAATACCCAACTCTCCAAGGGACGTTACCAAGAGATAGAGGGACTAGGATAGCACAAAGTAGGTTGCTTACGTCACAATAGTAATATCACAATGTAGCACGTAGGCATGTAAGCTTTACATGTATGTATAGGAGTACTAAATAATGTATGCAAGCAAGTACATAACTTTCATGCATATAGGCCTAAACAATGTCATGTAATGTTTAGGAATCATATTCGGTGAAATACATTGGTACTATACTATAAAGCTAGCAAAAGACATCGATAATGCCTACGTTCCATAGTCTCCTATGCCTCATATAGAGATTGGAAATAATGTAGCATATATACTATGGCATAAATACACAATTTAAGTCTACCATGATAAACTAGGGTTCGATACGTTTCTAACACTTCCAACCGTGCCTCAATCCGATACCAGTAGCTCCCGGAATCACTAAAACAAACTCAAGGTACGAAGCTATCAAACAGGTAAACCCTCAAACCACCGGTCGACCGGTGCCCATAAGGTCTTCTGGTGGAGAGGCCTCAAGCGGATGAGGGTCCTCCACAGGTCGACCGGTAGAGGGAAGGTCCCCCAGTCATGCTGTTACGAAAAACAAAACTTCTTTTAACAATCAACCCTACAACAACCCAACCTCCTAAGCAACAACTAAGCAAGTTCTAGGTGGCTATTAGACATCACACAAGGGTTCAAACTCAACCAAAACCACCCCACCTCAACAATCAACAATCACCCAACATGAAATTAAAATTCCTAGATCTACAACACATAAACCCAACCAACTTCACAATAAGGTCAAATATGAAATTCACAAGCTATATTACTCAACAAAATACATCATACAACCGTGGATGAGCTTTATCAAGAAATTTTGAAAGAATCCCTCACCTAAATGTGGAGTTGGGTGCAAGTGGTGATGTTCAAGATACAAGTGGAAGCTTGAGAATGCAAGGAAATGGTGGAAAAATGGCTGCACTTGCTTGCACTTTCTTCTCTTCTTCTTTCTCTTCTCCCTTAGTCAAAATTTTAGAGAATGTGTATGTATTTTCAGATTTTTGTGTGTGTGTAGAGATTTAGTTTGTGTTTTGTGTGCATTATGTGTATGAAGTGTATGTAAATAATATCCAAGCTCCTAAAAGACCACCTTGCCCCTCTAACTTAAAACTATTTATTCCATGTCATTCTAGTTATATACTAACTAGTTAGTTACTAGGTTTAGTCCAACAATATTTAATTATCCTTTTATGACATCTAAAACATGTAATGGCACGTTAAATAATGAGATGCACGTAAATCGAGATAATCACATATTAATCCATATAAAAGCATGTAAAATAAGGTAAATGCATATAAAATGATTTATTTATGTACGATATGACATATATGCAAATGTGGTCTCGGGCCGAGTCTTACAAAGTGTTGGCGGGACTTTTTAAGTAGCGGGACGAGCCATGGGGATAGGTCCCCCTGCCCCATTATCATTCTTAGTCCCAATATATCATATATGACAGCCCAGCCTAAGGTTTGCCAGACAATCTGTACATTGATTTGCTTCCCTGAAAATATGTTGTACTTTGAAACCAGAATTACGTTTAAGAATTTGCTGACACTCTTTCTTGTACATGTAGAACCTTGTGCAAGGAAGGATGCCACATTATGTGAGTCGGTCTCCACAATCAATTGCTAGATATCCAAATGTTCAGCTCAACAAAGACCCTCCCACATGACCCGTAGTTCTGCTCCAATACTAGTCATTATGCCAAGATTTATAACAAAACCCTGCAACCACATACATGTTGAATTACATAACAAACCCCCTACCGCTGCAATTCCTGGATTTTCCTTTGAACAACCATCAATATTAAGCTTACAGCCACCTTGTTGTGGCATTTCCCATCCAACTTGCACATGCCTTTTAGTTACTCTAGTTCTAGTTTTTTTCAAAACAGCACCATGCTTCAACCACTTCTTTTGCATATTTTATCAAAAATTGAGTAGAGTTGTAGGCATCCTTTGTTCATTCTTGTCCAAACAATTTTTCATTCCTCCACTTCCATAACCACCACAAAGTTATTGCAAAAATAATTGGCCACTTCATATCATTCATTTTAGCATTTGTTGTTAGATTACTTTGAAACCATTCGGACCACTGAATATGGAAAAAGTTAACATACTCTTGCACAAGCTTGAAGCCTTTCCAAATAACTTTCACATTTGGACAGTCGCGAAAAATATGATCTAAGCTTTCATCAACTGCACCACACGTAATACACTCTGTTGATTCAGTGATGCCTCTTTTGGAAAGCTAAACATTGGTAGGAAGTCGGTCATGAACCACCAGACGCCAAAGAAAAGTTTTGATTCTTTGAGGACAACGCAAACTCCAAATACACTTCCATTTTCTATTAGTAACAGAACATGGTGCTTGAAGTGTATTAAAGACAGATTTCACAGAGAAATATCCTTTACTATCCAATCCCCAAGAAAGGAAATCTTCCACCGTTGTCTCCCAATCAACTCTAACGCTAGCAATCTATAAAATAATTGAAGTGGGTAAAAAAAAGCTCAAAGTCTCTCCACTTCCAACTTCCCTGCTCATCAACATAATCACTCACCAACTTATGGAACTCGCCATGTGGTATCGCACATAATGCTTCTCTCCAAAGAGGTTGAGTCCCCACCTACCAATCAATCCAAAATCTCACTCATTGACCGTTACGCACAACCCATTTCATACCTTTTTTTAACCTTTCAAAACTACTGCAAATATTATTGCAAACAATTGAATTAGTTATTTTAGGCTTATAATCAGTAAGGTCATTATAAAAATACATGTCTCGGAGAGCATGCACCCATAAAAGTTGTGGTTTAGTTAACAATTTCCACCCCACCTTGTATAGCATTGTATCATTGGCTAGTTGAGTTTTCCGGAGTCCCAAACCTCCCCTCTCCTTAGGTTGTGATAATGATAATCTTTTAGTTTGGTTTTATCTTTCTGTTGAAATCATTTATCTGTATTTTCTCTAGATAGATCTTGTACAGATTTGTGTAGCTTTAGGTCTCTTTGTACTCCGTATATATTGTACGTTTGCACAGATGAGGAATATATAAAAATATTATCTATTCTTTCATGGTATGAGAAGTCTAAAGACTTGCGTCTTGATCCTCTCTCTCAAAATAATTCTTTCGTTCCCTACCACGCAGCCATAGCCAAAGAAATACACCACACAGTACTTGCGTAAGAAGCATCTCTCCTCTATCTCACGATAGTTGTTCTCTATCCTCTCACATTAGATTACTTCTTTTCCTCTTTTCCCAGCGTACCTACTCCCTTGGCCATTGTCCCTTTCTTTACTTTTCCTTTTTCACATGGCAGACTCATCACTGTCCTCATTTTCTCTCCCTACATATAACGTTAAGGCTTTTGTAACGTTGGCTTTAGACAACACCAACTATTTAAGTTGGAAATCTCAAATGGTTGATTTCTTAACTTTTAATGACCTGATGAAGTATGATGACGGCACTATTCTACCTCCCACAGAAATTTCCGCAACATCATCCTCGACCTCTGATAAATCTCAGTCTACCTCTACTGTTTCTTCAGGTTGAATGGCAACGTTTTAACAGTTTCGTTAAAGCTTGCCTTACAGCCACACTCTCTGAGTCTCTTGTTCATCATTACCAAGGATTTGACACTGCTCATGACTTATGGGCATCCCTTCAAGAGTCTTTCGTGCATCAGTCTCTTGCTTGCCGCTCTGTTTTTCGTTCTCAGCTTCGAAATCTCAAAAAAAATTCCCTAACGATTTCTGACTATCTTCATCAAATTCGCCTTTTGTCGTCCTCTCTTGCTGCTATTGGAGATCCAGTTTCGGATTCCGATCTTGTGCTCACAACCTTAAATGGTCTCCCAAAATCGTATAGGCCTTTTGTAACATCTATTGAGAATCTTGAAAAAACTCCTTCATTTGCTCAACTCCGCGCGAAATTGCTTACCCATGAACGGCGTGTCCTCCTTGATTCTGAGGATGTTCCATCTACAGAACAAAATTCGGTCACAGCTCTTTTCTCTCACCATTCCTCTTCTCCTAATTCCAACCCAAATATACCATCCTCCCAAAGTTCCTCTAAGCCACCTCATACTAATTACTCTCCCAAGAACTCCACATCTTCCACCAACAAACAGTCATCTCAAAAATCAACAGGTGGGTATCGTGGCAAATGCCAAATTTGCCAAAAGCACGGCCATTCTGCTTCTCGTTGTCGCTTTCGGTATGCTCCGCCTCCCACCTCTGGCTCTCAATACCAATTTGCTGGCTATCATACTCAACAATCTTCTCTTCCTCCGCTGCTGCCAACTCCTGCGCCTCAATCATGGATTCCTGACTCTGGAGCTACCTCCCATATGACGAATGACTCTACCTTGATTCAAAATCTTCAACCGTATCCTGGATCTGATCATGTGTTTGTTGGCGATGGTAAGCCCCTCCCAATCCATAATTTTGGCACTTCTTTCTTTTCCAATTCCTGTCGTTCTTTCTCACTTAAAAATATATTGCATGTTCCTAAGATTACTCATAATCTACTCTCTGTGTCCAAGTTTACTCGTGACAATAAAGTCTCATTAGAGTTTTTTCCTTCTAAATGTGTTGTCAAGGCCCTCCACACAGGGACGCCTCTCCTTCAAGGCCCCGTTGAGTCCCACCTCTACAGTCTTCCAGTACCAGCATCAACTCCTAATTCCGCATTTGTTGTATCTGGCGCCTCCTCTGCCCTCTGGCATGACCGACTTGGGCACCCTTCCAAGAATGTTTTGTCTTCTATGAAGTCTCAGAATCTCTTAGATTTTTCTGATTTTCTCAAATCAAATAAAGTTTGTACTGCCTGCATGTTGGGCAAAAGTCATAGATTACCTTTTACTTCTTTTAGTCATAGATCTACATTTCCTTTAGAAATTGTGCACTGTGATGTTTGGGGTCTTCCCCCGTGCACTCTTGTTTTGTTTTTCGATATTTTGTACTGTTCATAGATGACTATAGTCACTACACGTGGCTATATCCTCTTAAAAATAAAAGTGATGTTTTCAATTGCTTTGTTCGCTTTAAATCTCTAGTTGAGAATATTTTTTCTTCACATATTAAATATTTTCAATGTGATGGCGCACGCGAACTTACTCAAGGACAGCTTGCTACTTTTATTACTCAAAACGGCATTCAATTTCGCATCTCTTGTCCTCATACACCACAACAAAATGGCCTTGCTGAACGTAAAATCAAGCATATTACTGAAATGGGTACAACTATTATGTTTCGCTCTTTCATGCCCAAACAATTTTGGCTTGAAGCTTTTACCACTGCTGTATTTCTAATTAATCGTCTTCCTACACCCGTTTTAGAAAATAAATCTCCTTTTTTGCTTTTATATAATCAAAATCCTGATTATGCATTTCTTCGAGTATTCGGTTCACGTTGTTTTCCTTATCTTGGGGCTTATAAACAAGACAAGCTCAGTCCAAAATCTGAAGCTTGTGTGTTTGTGGGATATAGCGATGATCATAAGGGGTATAGGTGCTATTCTCCTCAGCTGAATCGTGTGTTTATCTCTAGACATGTATTATTCGACTAAACTGAATTTCCCTTTCGTGTCGTGAACTCTGCGCCGCAAACGTCTCACTCATCCTTTTCTTCCCCGTCGTTTTCCTCGTTTTTTAAATCATCCCAGTCTGTCCCTTCACAGTCAGAGACTTTTTCAATTTTTCCACCTTCTCGTGTGTCTTCTCCTGCGTGTATCATAACACATGCTGCGTCTCCATCACCTGCATCATCTACTGCCATGGTTACTGTACCTTTATCAATAAATTCAACTTGCGCTGGTCCTACTCAACTAATGCACTCTACAATAACTCCAACTCTCTCTCCTCAATTCGGTCCTACACCATTACTGGACTCTATTTCTTGTCCAATTTCCACTCCTACAATGCATATGTCAGCACCTTCTACTCCTGCTGGGCCCGTGTCATCATCTCCTAATCTTTCTCCATCTATTCATTTAATGCCTGCTTTCCATTCCTCTCCCTTACACGCCAACAATCAATTGTTCCCATGTTCTCCTATAGCTCAAAATTCGCAGCCTCAGTTTTCCAGTATACCTAATACTCAATCGTCTCATCCAGTCTCTGTACTGCTAACTACTTCGTCTCTTCCTGTGGTATCACATTCTGCTGCGTCTGGTTCGTCTCATTCTATGACTACACGTTACAAGGACAATACTCTGAAACCAAAAATGTGGTCCGACTTTGTTTCTTTCAATGCACAAACTGACTATGTAATAGAGCCAACCGCGTATTCTCAGGCTCAAAAATTTTCTTACTGGAGAGATGCAATGACAAATGAGTACAATGCGTTGTTACAAAATGGAACTTGGGATTTGGTTCAGAAACCAGTTGGTACTAATGTGATCGGGTGTAAATGGGTTTTTCGTGTCAAGCGTCACTCCAATGGTTCAATTGATCGGTATAAAGCTCGACTAGTTGCCAAAGGGTATAGTCAAGAAGCAGGCCTCGACTATCCTGAAACTTTCAGTCCGGTTGTTAAACCCACCACCATTCGGGTTGTCCTTTCTATTGTTGTATCCAAAGGTTGGACCTTATGCCAATTGGATGTCAATAATGCATTTCTACATGGTCTTCTTCATGAAGATGTATATATGGCTCAACCTACTGGCTTTGTTCATCCCTCATATCCACACTATGTGTGTAAGCTACATAAGGCACTTTATGGTCTCAAACAGGCTCCGCGGGCATGGTTTTCTAGGCTCAGTTCTTTTCTGTTGCATCTTGGTTTTGTCGCCTCCAAATCGGACTCCTCTCTATTTGTTTATGTTCATCGTGAGGTTCATGTGTTCCTATTGGTGTATGTTGATGATATAGTGATCACTGGCAGTTGCTCCTCCACAATTGAATCCATCACCATGGCTCTTAATCGGGAATTTGCATTAAAAGATCTTGGAAAATTGTCATTCTTCCTTGGTGTCCACGTTCAATACTCTTCTCATGGGATTTTGTTGAGTCAGCAGCAATATATATCTGAGTTACTTATTCGTGTTAAACTTGATGGTGCCAAGTCTATCTCATCTCCTATTGCTCCTAACCAGCAGTTGTCTCAACATGTGGGTGATCTGTTCTCTGATCCTACTCTCTATAGGAGTGTTGTTGGTGCTCTACAGTATCTCACGCTTACTCGTCCTGATATTGCTCTTGCTGTTAATAAAGTGTGTCAGTTTATGCATCAACCGACTGAGCCTCATTGGACTGCTGTGAAGCGTATATTGCGGTACCTCAAGGGTACTCTTTCATACGGTTTATCTATTACTGCCTCTTCTGGGTTGGACCTTCATGCATATTCAGACTCGGATTGGGCGGGCTGCCCGGATGACCGCAGAAGTACACATGGATACTGTATATTTCTTGGCAAAAATCTCATTTCTTGGTCAGCCAAGAAGCAGACCACTACAGCTCGCTCCAGCACCGAGGCGGAATATAGAGCTATTGCATTTGCCACGGCTGAACTATGTTGGCTTCAGTCCCTTCTCTCTGAGTTACATATTCGTTTAGTTTCTCCTCCCACCTTATGGTGCGATAACATTGGAGCTACGTATCTTACTGTCAATCCGGTCTATCATGCTCGTACCAAACACATAGAGATTGATGTTCATTTCGTACGAGAAAAGGTCGCCTCAGACAAGTTGAAAGTCTGTTTCATTTCCACCGTTGACCAGTTGGCTGATATTATGACTAAGGGTCTCTCAATTACCCGTTTTACTATGCTTCGTAGCAAGCTCACCGTTCGTGATCCGGTTTCGCTTGAGGGGGCATGATAATGATAATCTTTTAGTTTGGTTTTATCTTTCTGTTGAAATCATTTATCTGTATTTTCTCTAGATAGATCTTGTACAGATTTGTGTAGCTTTAGGTCTCTTTGTACTCTGTATATATTGTACGTTTGCACAGATGAGGAATATAGAAAAATATTATCTATTCTTTCAGGTTGACATATGGTATCCCAAGAAATCCAGTGAATTGCTCTTTTCTCCCTTGTTGAACCCCAAATAAAATCACATTGAATCCGATCAATCTCATTACGCGTTGCTACAGGCAGTTTAGCTGACTGCATTAGATAATTTGGCAAGGCTACGATCACAGATTGAGCAAGAGCAATTCGGCCAGCAAGAGATAGTGTCTTTTGTTTCCATCCAGCTAACCGTCGTTGTATGCGATTTATCATCTCCTTATATGTTGCTTTAGTCGCTGGTGTATATTCTTGACCATGTGTGCTGCACATCAAATAGATAGTCACTCAAATAAGCATCTCAGATGCGAGTGCTTGGGATATGTGATATATATCATTGGATCATAAGAGCTTTTACGGCGCCACAAGCTCCACAATGATGGAGGAAAAAAAAGTGAAAACTCTACAGTCCGTCAAGCGCTGTGAGAGATAGAAGTGATCCGTCAGCCGGATTGAAAAGTGACTCGAAAAAGAGAGTTACAACGTGCTTAGTTTTAAACAATACATAGGAGTACTGAGTTTATATGGTACAGCTAACATTGATCAAAGATTCATCCAATCCATCATCTGGAATTGGGTTACAAAAGCCATTACAGAGAATATTCATCACATCAGAAGGTGAATTAGCCACCCAATCAAAAGTTAAAGAACAAGTACTAGCTTGATGCGCTAACCAGTTTGCAGCATTGTTGGCATTTCTATAAATATGCCTAACATTACAGTGAGATGGAATCGGGAAAAGGGACTTAGCTTCAAGAATAATGTTGTCAATCTTCCAATTAGATGGTCTGGAGAGTTGAAGGCGTCCACAACTGATTTGCAATCTGATTCAATAGTGAAATTAGAGAACCCCAAAGCTGATACAAGGAGGCAAGCTTCGAACAAAGCCATGGCTTCAGCATGGCCTGCAGTCTCACAAACAAGACGGCGAGAAGGGCCGCCAACAATAGTCCCGAACTGGTTTCGACAGATAACTGCAAGGCCAGAGAGAGAACAACATTGTGGACTTTATTTGCAGCTTGCAATGAATGATGAGCACACAAAAAGAAGGAATAGGAGTTTTTCCATACTTTTTTTTTTTTGAGAATTCTACCATCTCAAATAGCTTACCGTCATATAATTTTCCATAAATACTTGGATTTTAGGGGAAAGATAATGCACATAGCTTGATTTTCTATGTTGATTTTGCATTATGCTCTGTGATGTACATGTCAAAGAAGACAACTCTTCGGAGGAGTAAATTATTTACTGTGATTGGATAACTCTCTCATTCACTTTGAAGGATAACTCACATAATATCTTTTCACCAACGCCTCTTCTTTCCTTCTTCTTCCGCTGCAGGTCTTCTTGCTCTCGTTTCCTTCTTCTTCTTCTTTGCTTTTATGTCTCTCTCCTCCCTCTTCGTCTTCCTCTGCTGCTCTCTCTTCTCCCAAAAAGAAAACCAAGTTTGTGTGGCAGAGGCAATTTATCGAGCAGGTGTGAGGCATTGCTGGAACATTTTGCTTGCATTATTTTTGTTATTTTGTGGTAAAAAGACAAATGTGTCCGTACAAATTAACAGTTATTTTGTGCTAATCCGTGTGTACATATGTATAAAATTATAAAGTTGAGTTGACCCTCCATTTTAATGTGTTAAATCATTGCGCTTGAGTTTGTAAGTTATGATATGCGTAGTAGTAGGATTGACTATTTGGATAAAATGTTTTCAATGCTTGAGTTTGTAAGTTAAGAGAGAATTGCTATATTCATGTAGTCCGTGCTTACGAGAATTATTACTAACAAAAAGAAAACAATGCATATTTTTTTTATTGAAAGGCACGAAAATGAAACTTAACAAGAGTACTGTATTAGTTGTGTTTTATATACAAACTAGAGTATGTTTTTTTTAATTATATGCCACGCCTTTTTGAATACTTCTTTTCTTCGTTGTCTCATGTTCTTTTGAAGATTGAAATTGAAGGTTTAGACTAAAGAAAGAATGTTTGAGCATTCATGAAGTTCTTTTGCACTTTGCATGGCTTTTTGATTAAGAACGTTCTGATACTTGAAGCTTAGACAATAAGGCTGCGACGATTTATGATCTTTATTGGATGTAGATAAATGTCAATATTTTAATTCTTATTGGCCGGAGATAAACGAATACTTGAAGCTTAAATAATAAGGTAGCGATTGGTATACTGGAATGGATTTGGATAGGAATGGAATGAACGAAGAAATGGAATGAAATTGAGAATGCAATGAATTTGAGAATGAGAATGACATATTTGGTATACTCTAGAAATTAAGAATAATAATATGAATGAGTTGTATAATATGACACAATTGCCATTTTATTATTATAGTATTAAAAATAAGAATAAATATAAACATAACCATAAAAAATAAAAACATAAATAATAATAATAATTATTATTATTATTATTTTCATAATAATATTATTATATTTTTAATTATTATTATTATTATTATTTAATCACTATTATTATTTTTTTATTTTTGTTATTATTATTATTATTATTATTATTATTATTATTATTATTATTATTATTTTCATTATAATTTTCATTATAATAATAATTATTATTTTTATAATAATAATTATTATATTTTTTTAATTATTATTATTATTGTAAAACAAACTATATATAAATGTTATGTTATATAAGGGTATGGTAATCAAGTTTATTCTCAAATACATAGGAATGGGTCATTCCTATGTATTTGGTCTGGAATGACTATTCCCATATATGTGGGAATGGAATTCCCTTGAGAATGACATTCTCAAGTTCATTCCCTCATACCAAACATGGGAATTAAAATAGAATTGGGAATGTCATTCAATTGCCAACTGATTCTCACATATCAATCACTGCCTAAGGCTGCGAAGATTTATGACCCTTATTGGTTGGGGATAATTGCTAATATTATAACTCTTATTGGCTAGGGATAAACGATAATATTATGACCCTTGTTGATAAATGCTAACACTTCTGACTTTTTGGTGGAGGATAAATGCCAAAATTTCTGGTTCTTTGGCAGATGATAAATACCAATATTTCTTACTCTTGATGGAGGATAAATGTCAATAAATCTAAATCTATGATAGCAGATAAATGCCAATATTTTGACTCTATGCCAAAGGATAAATGCCTACTTAGACTTGGACATTACATTCATTTGACTATGATTTTTGACACTATGATTTCTTGGCGTATGAATTTAGTTTGACATGAACTTTTATGATTCTAGGCATGAAATATTATGATTTTCGCATGAACTTCATTGTTTTCAAATCTACAATTTTTATGAACTATGATAAAACGATTATTAGATATATACGAATATTTTAAAGGTCTCAATAAGTTTTTTTCTAGAGGATCTCCACTTATTGAGATTTGTGTCTCATTCTGTGAAAATATTTTGCTTTGCATAAGGTGATGATAGGCTATGGCTTTGGCTTAGGGTAGAAACTGCATTCATGAATAACTAATACGACTCTTTTAGATTTCTTAGTCAGGAATAAGTTGATTATTTCGTTTAGACTTATGAGTTCAATTTCTTAGTTTGATTCAAGACTTTGGAAGAAGTTATGTATTTTAGATATTTTAATTTCTTAGTTTGGAGATCTTATTCCACTGCATGATGATAGACTTAGATGCTTTGATTACCTGTCGCCTATACATTATTGTGATATTACATTTGTTATTAAGTTTTGCACCTTGCGTCTTATGAAGGTCATTCCTTCTTAATGCGCGGCAGTTGCATTTCCAAGGTTCGCCTAGTTAAATTTTGGGGGCATGACATCTATCATCTAGTTAAAAATTCTCACCTAGATTTATTTGCATTTTTGGATTCTATCACATCTTGAAAGTTCATCGGAGAAAACTATCAGGAAAGAAGATGAAACAAAGGGATCTATGTCTAATGCAACTAAGGATGCTGAGAGTAAATCTACTGATAGAATATAAATTTGTCCCACATCAGAAAATTAAAAATTCTAAAACCATTTTATAAGATGTTGGACTGCTTCACTTAATACCAATTCATTTTAAGATGAAATCTCAAACTTCTTAACATAGTATCAAAGCTCAGCCCTTGATCCAAAGACAAAACATAAGCAATTTGTGGCATCTATATGTGAGTTATTATTCAAATAGAGTGAAAAGCTGTTAAATTGTTCTTGACCTCACAATAATTTGAGAATGGTTATTAAGAAATTTTTCCATACATCAACTTGACATCACAATTATTTGAGAATAGTTATTAAGAAATTTTTCCATACATCGGTCTGATTCTAATATGAGTGGGTCCACACACATGCAAAGTTTACATGCCACTAATAAGTGGGACATCCCTGATAAAAAAAGGGTCACTGCGATGCTTATTCTTAGTGAAATGAGAGATTGTCAGTTAATTTACAAGGCTATCATTGTTAAGGCAAAGAGGCAGACAAATATTCTGTGAAATTGAAGCAATCTCATTTCTTTGATCTTATATTACCATATAAAGGAATGTAATTGTTCTCGATCATCTACATATTTGTTTCATTACTTTTCAAGGTGTAAGCTATCGATTAAGGAGTTTGAAAAATTCGAGTCTCGTTTTACCTACCAATGAAAGTGTTCATTCATATTCATTTGCTCCCAGCATTTGGTTTTTTTTTTTTTTGGTCACTGATAAGAGGTAAAATTCCGGCTCTAAGAATAATTACCAAAATACCCCTAAAAAGCCTAGCGAGTCGAGGCCAACGTTCCTCAACCCGAGACCCGAGGTCCAGTGCTTGAGGTCCGGTCCCGAGGTCTAGTCTCGAGGCCCATTAGCCTATGGCCAAGGTCCACTCCCCCGAGGCCTATCCTGAATCTCGAGAGGCAGTCATAACATATTAATCTCATAGAGGCTTGGGAAACACTCTAGTAAAGGAACACATGACAGTCTCTGGTAACTCAGGAACTAGTATAAATATAAGAGCACCTCTCTCAAGGAAGGTAACAAATGGAAGGCACACATACTATAATGCTAATTTATCTCTCTTATTGCCTTCATTCTATTTTGCTCATATGCAGCTTTAAATCCCAAACTGACTTGATCGTCGGAAGGATCCTCCGAGGCACACCTCCCAGTGGGCCTTGTTTTGCAGGTTCTCGTTGACACAATCTCGTTTCGAGCCCAGCTAGAGAAATCGAGATCCAGATCTAGCCCAAGATTGTGTCCCAGTATTTTTTGACATTGACAGGTTGGCGCCGTCTGTGAGAACGAAGGATTATCCCACTGAGAAACCACATCTACGCGAGATGAGTAACAATAATACCGGCACCTTGCTAACTATTATCTATTTATCGCTCAGTACATTAACATTTCTACTCTAGGTTTTTACCTAGCAATGCAGCTTCAGCTCATAGTGTTTACATGAGTTTGATTCATATCATTTGAATTTGATTGATATCATTTATGGCTTCGACAGCGTTGATCCCACGGGCTGGATTTTTAAGGCCGAGCGCTTCTTTGCCTTTCATCGCACCCCCGATGACTAACGATTGCTCATCTCTTCTTTCCACATGGATAATAAAGCTCTAGCGTGGTTTCAATGGATGGACCGTAACCATCAGTTTCCTTCATGGAGCCACTTTACCCATGCCCTTGTCCTCCGTTTTGGTCCTTTTGAATTCGAAGATAGCTCTGGTAGTCTTGCAAAACTCACTCAAACATCTTCGGTAGAGGCCTATCAATCCACATTTGAGTCCTTGGCTAACAGAACCATAGGCTTGCCACCAGCGTTCCTCGTCAGTTGCTTTGTCGCCAGCCTTCGACCTGACATTCGGCTCGAAGTTCATGCCTTTCAACCCACCACCTTACCCCGGGCAATTGGGCTCGCCAAACTTCAAGAAGAAAAACTACTAGCTAAATCGCGTTTGGGCTCGCGCTCACCTTACCATCTCAGCCCAGACCCATCGCGCCCACTACCATCGGGTCCACTCTCTTCTCTTCCGCATACTAATCTCTTCTAAGCTGGCAATGAGCTCAGCTTATCACCCCCAAACCGACGGCCAGACGGAAAATCTCAATAAAACCTTGGAATTATATTTGCGTTGTTTTGTGATGGATTCACAAAAGAAATGGGCGAAACACATTCCCTGGGCTGAATATTGGTACAACACGACGCATCATTCATCCATTGGCATGACACATTTTCGTGCTTTGTATGGTCGTGATCCGCCCATTTTACTTCATTACACACCATAGTGCTCTCCTAATGCTGCAATTGAGGTTGAATTGGCTGATCGTGATTCTATCCTACGACAGCTTAAGCTCAACCTTGCTCACGCCCAACACCGTATGAAAGCACAAGCTGATAAACGAAGAACTGATCGAGAATATAAGGTGAATGATTGGGTTTTTGTCAAGTTGCAACCTTATCGTCAACACTCCCTTCGTGGCTATTCTAATAAAAAATTGAGTCGTCGCTACTTTGGCCCCTTCCAAATCGAGGCTCAGATTGGTAAGGTCGTTTATAAATTGCAACTACCACCTTCAGCAAAAATCCACCCGGTGTTTCATGTTTCGCTCCTCAAGCCGTTTCATGGCAGCCTTCCACTTTCAGGGCCATCAGTTATAGCTGATACCAGTTCGACTCTGCCTGAACTCAAACCAGTCACAGCCCTGGACTCTCGCGTAATCATTCGTCAGGGCAAGTCCATCTCCCAGCACCTCATTCAATGGAATAACTTGCCACTTATTGAAGCTACTTGGGAAGATACCAATGAATTCAACAAGTTATACCCTTCCTGGAACCTTGAGGACAAGGTTCGTCTTCCACAGGGGGGCATTGCAACAAATTCACCTGCTGACAACACCACCCAAGTCACACCAAATAACAACAACAACAACATTCAGTTACGTAGGAGCACACGCCAAAAGAACACACCAAATCATTGGGCAGACTATGAGATTCCACTCAACAGAAAGTAGTATAAAGCTCTAGAATGTAGAAGGCTGAGGCATCACTAAAAAAGCTCTGTTTTGTTTTTGCTTCTCTGTTTCTTTTTTTACGTTTACTAAATGGGTTGGTTGTGGGAATTATCGCCTTTGTAATTCTTCGCAATCGATCTGGGATATCAATAAAAATTCTCTAGCATCTCTGTTGCAGATGCTTCTGTAATAACTATTTTAAGTCATTACCTCATACTGAAGTCCATCAGCGATGTAGTGCTAGACCTCCATTACTCTAAGAATGCATTATAGACTCTTGTGAATAAACACAATAGTTTTGAAAAGTACAGCTCTATGATGCATTATGGTTAAAATTTCTTTACCAATCAGAGAGAGATTATTGCAAATGTAAGACTCATGTCTGATGTAGTGCAAAAGAAGCAATCCAAGTTATGCTTATCCTGTATAGCACGATTATATCCCCCAAGTGGAAACCAAACTAGGAGTAGTTTAATGCTCTTTTTTAGTGTTCTTTTTTCTGTCCCTAACGTAAAGTTTGCAAAGATTAGTATATGTAAAAAAAGAAAGGCATCACCTTCTTGGTCCTCTTTGTAAAGTTAAATCATGAGGATGATCTGTTTCACGTAATTTGCTATAATGTGCACCACCTACTGCCTTCATGATTGCAATATAACCATAAACCTCACAAGCAATGTGATTCATGGCACTATTTGCATAAAGTAGTCCTTCATAGTAGTGTATGATCTATGCTTGCTTAAACTCGTTACTTGAGTGTCTCATTTTCTGATCCCCCTGTTTCTCTATTAAATTGGGAAGAAGTAATGGTGCCTCATTACCTAGCTTGGACTAAAAGCTTGGGCAAATAAGCTAAAAGTCCAAGATTCATGAAAGAAGCCTAGAGTATAGAGATTACAAATCAGTTTTTGGGATGCCTTTGCATAATAAACTGCACCAACTGGGGAAGAATTATGTGCTGATTTATATATGGTTAGAAAGCCCTGTGAGTCTAGTTTCTAACGCTTCAAGTGGTTCGTGATTCGGACCTTCCTAGAGAAAGATATGGCCATTTTTGCAGAATGTGTCCGATCTGTTATTTAGGGCAAGCTCAATGGGGGCTCTAAAATGTAAAGCTTTCCATTTTTGGGCTTTTTTGTACTTTTTTAGAGCCCCATACCCTAAAAAGTAATACTATTCATGGAAAAAGTACGTGAAGTTCACCACTTTTGGGTTAAAAGATGTCAAAATAGTGCCCCAGGCTCCAAAATGTTAAGCAAATAGTATTACTTTTTAGGGTATGAGGCTCTAAAAATGTACAAAAATGCCTAAAAATGGAAAGCTTTACATTTTAAAGCCCCTATTGAGGATAGCCTTAGTGGCGATTTTCAGCTTTTTTGCAATATTTCGCTCCAATTTGTTTCAGCTCTATTACCATTACCCTTGCACAGATTTGTGTGGCAATATTATGCATTCTATAAGTGCGTTATTATGGTTCAACGTTTGTATATTCCAATACACCAGAAGCTTAGGGAACCTTGGAGGAAGAGATGCAAAGAACTGCATCATGAAGATAGGAGGAGCTAAGTTTTTCTAAGAGAACGACTATCACCAGACTACACATCATTTTCAGAGAAATGGGGATTATAAAAATCATTAGGTAACGATTGGTACACTGGAATAGATTTGGGCAAGAATGGAATGAGTTAAGGAATGGAATGAAATTGGAAATGGAATTAACTTGGGAATGAGAATGACATGTTTGGTATGCTCTAGGAATTAAGAGTAGTTTCGTAAATAACTTGTATAATATGACAGAATTGTCCTTTTATTATTATAGTATTAAAAATAAGAATAAATATAAACATAACCGTAAATAATATAAACATAAATAATAATAATAACAAAATAAAAATAGTAATAATAATAACAACAACAATTATTATTATTTTGGTATTATTATTATTTTTATTATATTTTTTTTTATGCTTATTTTTTTTCTTTTTTATTATTATTATTTTTTTATTATTATTTTAATCACTATTATTATTTTTATTTTTAATTATTAATTTAGTATTTTTATTTATTTTTATAATAATTATTATTATTTTCATAATAATATTATTATATTATTATTATTATTATTATTTAATCACTATTATTATTTTTTATTTTGTTTTTTTTTCATAATAATTATTATTATTTTTATAATTATTATTATTGTAAAATAAATTATTTATAAAAGTTATGTGATATAAGGATATAGTAGTCAAATTTATTCCCAAACACATGAGATGAGCTATTCCTATGTATTTGGTCTGGAATGACTATTCTCATGTATGTGGGAATAGGATTTCATTGGAAATGAGATTCTCAAGTCTATTCCCTCATACCAAACATGGGAATTAAAATAGAATTGGGAATGTCATTCCATTCCCAACTCATTCTCACATACTAATCACTACCTTAGTACCTACCTAATCTTTATTCTTGCTCTACTTAAGCAACTTTTGTTAATGAGCTTTATTAATGTGAGCTAATATGATAAATTCTATTTGGCTTTGCTTGAGTAATTGCTTAAACATGCTTGCTAAAGTTCAAGTTTACCCGTTTGGCTGGTTGACTTTCAAAAAAAAGCTATTAAGCTTAAATCTTAGCAATTGAAAATTTAGATATGAAGTTACTATTTCTTGTAATATTGTCGACATGCTCATACCAAAAACCTATTATATCCTGTGAAATTATACTTATGGTTGTATAAGTACGGTATAGAAAGCAGCTTGCACAGGTCCATATAGACCCACACAAGCTTCAGCAAGTCCTCCGACTCCATACACAGGTCTATGTGACCTCCATTAAGCCTACAGGCCCTATTAACCAACAAGGTCGAGATCTTGAAGAGAATCAACAGCGAAAGTGATCAAATTAACAAACCACAACCTCAACAAGGATGATTAAATCTAGTCAGCCAACACTTAGTAAAACTATCCCAACCTCAGAGCTCGTATGAGGTTACCTCCCGACCTCTATTAAAGCTCCGAGAAGTATCATAGCCTACCTTGTAGACAAGTTTGGACCACCTACTTATGCACCCACAAGAGTTTCAAAAAATCCACAGGCTCTTTATGCCAATGGGCCTCATTAGCATACGGGATTAGTTATCTTGAAGAGGATCATCAATGGCAAGGACGATCAAATCAGTTCGACCTTGATCTCAACTAGGATCAAATCAACTGCACCCTTCTCTGAGAAAGTAACAAAAATTTGATTCTTTGAATATGAGAACATATTAGCATTGTTTACTACTAACATGACAGGATTGACCCATCATCTCAACAAGGCCCATTAGCCGAGGCCGAGGCCCAATAGCTGAGGCCGAGATCAACCAAGCCGAGGCTGAGGTCTATCAAGCCGAGGCCGAGGCCCACCAAGCCGGTACCAGGAAGGTATCAATAATATGTTTTTCAATGATAAGTATACGTTGTCAGTTACTAACGTGGCAGGGATTAACTCGAAGATGAGGGCTTGGTTATAAAAGATCCTACGAGAACTTAAAAACCACCTCGGGAAGTGAAGCCAAGGGCTACGACGGGAGTCAACGGGTTTTCCACAAGAAACTCAACACTCTTATCAGCCCCGCCACAAGCTAAAACGGGAGTTAACGGGTTTCCTACACAAAACTCAATACTCTTATCAGCCCCGCCACATGCTAAGATAGGAGTTAACGAGTTTCTTACGCGAAACTCAACACTCTTATCAGCCCCGCCACAGGCTAAGACGAGAGTTAACGAGTTTCCTATGCGAAACTTAACACTCTTAGCAGCCCTGCCACAGGCTAAGATGAGAGCTAACGGGTTCCCCACGTGAAACTTAACACTCTTATCAGCCCCGCCACAGGCTATGACGGGAGTTAACGGGTTTCCTATGCGAAACTCAACACTCTTATCAGCCCTGCCACAGGCTAAGACGGGAGTTGACGGGTTTCCTACGCGAAACTCAACACTCTTATCAACCCCGCCACAGGCTAAGACGGGAGTCAATGGATTTTCCACGAGAAACTCAACACTCTTATCAACCCTGCCACAAGCTAAGACGGGAGTTAACGGGTTTCCTACGTGAAACTTAACATTCTTATTAGCCCCGCCACAGGCTAAGACGGGAGTTAACGGGTTTCCTACGCGAAACCGAACACTTCTACCAGCCCCACTTAGAAGATATCTACAGGAATTAGCGAGCTTCCGAACAAGGACTCGACCAAACTCCTGTCTACCTCATAGCACGGCCTTGGCCGAACTTTTATACATCAATAGCCACGACGGGAAACTTAATAACCACCTCAGAAGATGAAGACAAGGTCCAGGCTATAAGAGATTCCTACAAGAAACTTAACAACTGCCGGTTACAGAAAAAGACTCTTACAAAAGCCTAGAAAAACTAGTTCTGAAGACTTCATTCATGCAAGAACAGCTAAAGCAAGTAACCTATGAAGACTTTTCAGCCTATCTCTAACGTCCGAGCCCAAAAGAAAATCAAAAGCGGAAGACCCTATGGGGACCAACTCTTCAATGCTAAAAGTTTTGACAAATGCGAAAGAGGGAAACCTCGTCTGACCTCGGCAGTCAGCTATATGAAGTAAAACCAGCGCAGTTAGTAAACCGAGGTTGGATCAATGCGAAAACTAAGTCATCTACCATAGAAAAACAGATCCAACTGGCAAAGACATATACCCTACTAAGCGGGAAAATTCATTACAAGATTAGAATGAAGATTGAAGCACATTAAAGGCCTAAGTCTAAGCCTGGGGGGTATCACCCTCGGCAGCACCATATGGTTCAGATTGATTAACCTCGAGGTCGATTCCCTCCCTCTGTTGTTCCTCAGCATTGTCATTCTCTGACTCCTGCTCTGGCTCGGAATCCTCAACAGTCCAGAGGTCGGCACATATGAACAACATTAGGGGATGCCCCTAAAAATTAAATCTCTTACTGGCCGGCCTCAAGACCATTACTTCTCAAATTAGGACAAGAATTTTTCGAGATCTTACCAGCCTGCCAATAGAGTTATTCATTCCGAGGCTAAGATAAAACTTCTACGTGGACCTACCAGTTCCACTAGCTATACAAGGCTCCTCCAAGAGCTCGGGAGCTACTATTCTCCAAATAAGGGGCTATGAAGGGTATCCTACGGGAACCTACCAAGCCCCACAGGCTAAGACGAGTATCATCTGGGGGATTATCAACCAAAAGGAGACTTACTACTCTCTCCGCACAGACAAGAACCCTCCGTGGTCTTACCACTCACTATCGGGGTTACTTCTTCCCAAGATAATCAAGAGTCTACTAAAGCCACAACGGCCGTCAAGAGTGAGAAATCCCAACTGAAATATAAGAGCCATCCCAAGGTATCCTGAGTTCGAGATTCTCTTGAGGTCGAGGCCAAGGCCTAGGTCCTCCTGAGGCTGAGGTCCACCAACCTAAGATAAACAACTCACAAAGAGTAAGACCGATAAACTCGAATTCGCAGAAGCTTGAGATTCTCATCTCTCGACCTGGCAGACATTTGCCCACTTCGAGAACACACCTCTACAGAAGTGATACTAATGATACCAAGATTAATCTGATGTTATCCAAGTACAATTACTTTCATGAACCACCATGGTTCATTCAGTTAAGCAGAGATCAGGTTCAGTCAATTCACAGCGGCCTAAGTAGGGAAATGAACCAGAAAAATAGAAGCACAGTAGTAGGCGATTTCCCGACCTCCTACGGCTCTCAGAAAATATGGGGGTAATTGATAAGAGGTAAAATTCCGACTCTAGGAACAATTACCAAAATACCCCTAAAAAGTCCACCGAGCCGAGGCCAACGTTCGTCAACTTGAGACCCGAGATCCAAAGCCCGAGGTCCAGTGCCTGAGGTCCCGTCTTGAGGTCTAGTCCCGAGGCCCATTAGCCTAAGGCCAAGGTCCACCACCCCCCCTCCCTCCCCCCTGAGGCCTATCATGAATCTCGAGAGATAGTCATAACATATTAATCCCATAGAGCCTTGGGGAACACTCTAGTAGAGGGACACATGACAATCTCTGGTAACTCGGGAACTAGTATAAATATAAGAACACCTCTCTCAAGGAAGGTAACAAATGGAAAACACACATACTATAATGCTAATTTATCTCTTTTATTACCTTCATTCTATTATGCTCATATGCAACTTTAGATCCCAAACAGACTTGATCGTCAGAAGGGTCCCCCTGGGCACACCCCCAGTGGGTCTTGTTTTGTAGGTTACTCGTTAACAGAATCTCATTTCGAGCCCAGCTAGAGAAATCAAGATCCAAATCTATCCCAAGATTGTGTCTCGGCATTTTTTGACCTTAACAATCACTCCCTGCATTTGTTGAGTGACAGACTTTTGTTGAGCCGTCAAAACGGTTTGGTGGATTCTTTGCCGGATCTCTAATGCTATAAATCCTATTGTGTACTAACGTACTTTAACATATGCTACCATTAGAGGTGACATTTAGGCTGGGCCGACACAAGTCCAACTCAACCCAACACATAAAAATCTAGGCCTAGCCTACCTCGGTTGAAATTGGACTCGACTCGCCCTAACCCACCACATATAGGTGGGCTGAGATAGGTCCCATAATTTTTTACCCAACCCATTTAAGCCCAGACCCATTTGATCCCAGGCCCAACATAGGCCCAGTTCAGCTCGAAGCTCAGATAAGGCCCATCCAAGCCCAAATAAGGTCCATCTTGAGCCCAACTCGGGCCCAGCACAAATTAAGTACAATTTGAACCTTTTCAAAAGAAATAGAAATATTATGTTTTATGCATGCAATGTAAGTCGTAGTAACTATTTTTTTTTAAACAAATTAGCAAATCGTAGTAACTATTTTTTTGTTTAACAAACTGATAATAACAAGTAGCAAATTTATTTCTTAAGTTGATATTAAATGACTTATTATCAAATATTTTTTTTATGATATTGAAAGTTTACAACTTGCAACTTTAAATCCCTTGATATTATTTTTTAAAAAGATTTTAGATATAGTTTTTTTTACAATTTTTATAATCGTATATATAATTTTTCCTATTAATCCTTAGTGACATAGTGCTTTAGTCAATAAGTATATTCAACTTTATTTTACAGCAAGTCTATAACATTATATATAACTACATCCATGAGAGAAGAAAATTTTTCACGATGATTACATTTGTCAAAGGTTTAAAATTATTTTACGTACTTTGAAAAACAGGAGTATACAATTTATAATTATTGCCAACGTCAATTTATATTTCGATGTAAGTTTAGAACTGGGACGCTTGTAAGATACCTTGTATCTCAACACCCAAATGTTACAAACTATTTTTTATCATGAAGTGGTTATTCAACCATTGTCACCGCCAAACACACCACAACCACCAACAACTCTAGTACATGTACAAGAAGCATAACAAAATGACTTTTGCACTAGCTTTCCTCGAGCGTTTATGTAATATTTTACTTTTATATTTATATCACTAATATACTCGTTCTCATTAACTTGTAGTTTGTTATGTAATATTTTATCATTTGTGTTAATTATTAATGTTATTAATCAACTTGTGTATTGTCTTGTTAATAGTTAAATTAACTTTTTTTTAAGTAAGTTTAAATTTTATTTTTTTAATTATATATATATATTAGTGTTTGTATATTAGTATAATTATATATTCAGATTACACTAATTACAAAAAAAAAGGATTGGCCCAACCCAACCCAACATAACCCAGCCCAACTCAACCCACTAAACATTTGTATTGAGCCGGGGTTAGTTTTTTCAACCCATGATTTGGTTGGCCATACCGAGCTGCCCAATATACCAACTCTAGCTACCATTAGTTAAGGACAAACAATATTTTTAATGAGAATACATAAATTTGAACTTGTTGTCGCCACTTTTTCTTTTTTTCTTTTTTTCTTTTTTTTAGATTACACAATCACTTAAAATATTATCATAGTGCAGATCATGGGTTCAAAAGCCACTATCTATTTAAAAACATTAAAATTGTGCACATACTAAGAAACGAATTTTGTCTGCACGTGTAAGAACGTATTGAAGACAATAAATAATATAACAAAACTAACTCAACAGTATCCCTATTTTTTTCTCTACATGTAGAGAATTAATTTTTCTACATCTAGGGATTTCCTATATCAGTTTCACTCCAACAGCTTTCCTACATTTAATTTCAGGGAATCTCTATTTCAACTTCATTCCAACAGTTTTCCTATTTGAGGGACTACCTTTTTTTGTTTTATTTCAAAATCTCTCCTTATTTTAGTTAGACATATTATTTTAATTTAAAATTGTTTATGATATTTTTTTATTGTTAATTACTAATATTTTTATTATTTTTTACTTTATATTTATTTATTTTTTATGATGATATTATATTTTTTCTTCTAAAACTTTTCCAATAGCTTTATTTATTTATTTATTTATTTTTCAAATCAAGTGTCTCCAACGATCAGAAATATGATAGTTGGAGAAATTATATTTAAACTGTCATTTTTTTAACTGTCAGATGGGTTTAAGAATAACTTTAAGAATTTTTTTCAATATCTCCACATGTAAGGATTCCCTACAAAGTACAAAATTTTAAAAAAATTGTTGGAATTTAATATCTCCAAAAACTTTCTTAAATGTGGGGTAAAATGGATTGTAAGGCACCTCTTGGAGATGCCCTAATAACTTTTAAGTTTTTATATTGGATGGTAATGACTTCCAATTCTAGACATGACAAATATATTATAAAGGTACAGGCCACTGATTGGTTACCTAACTATTCCTACTTCTACCGATTGGTGGTTTGGTCCTGGAAAATCCGCCAAATGAACTCTAAATTAAAGCCCTCCTTTGATAGAAATAGAAGGGACAAAGCTTTTCAAAGACTTATTTTAACGTAATCGGCTTTCCACTGAGAGCACAAGTAATAAATTATTAGTTGACTTTGTACTCTTCCAGAAATACGATATTTGTCTAGCAGAATCCACTAAAAAAGGTTCCTCACTTTTTAGTGCGTGACCCATGCACAGGTGAGGCTCACGCACTTGTATCTGGCTTTTTAGGAAGCTTCACTGTCTTGCAAAGAGACAAAAAAAAAAGGTGTAATCGTCAACTATGTGGCTTAGAAAGAAGTTGGATGATACTGGGTAGCAATCACAACAGAAAACCGTTGTTTTGTTCTTCAGCTTTAACCATTCATTCTCTACACCTCCTGGAAGTGAGAACATGTTATCTTTCCTCACTACACAAATATTGCTTGTTCTTTCATTTTATTGGTTATAGTGGAAGGTGATTTTATATTTCAGTCAGTTGCTCTGAAGATTGGTTGCTCTATAATTGCCTTGATGTTAACTGTTAAGGGCGGATTTAAGGTTTTTATCTGATGGGAATTGAACATATAATTTAATAATTATCAGTGCTAAATTAATTTTTTAACTGAAAATATACATACATAAGAATGGCTCTGCCCTTGATATCCACGACCTTGCTGGCTATCTTTTGATTTAGTCTTAGCATGTGACTTTGTAACACTTGTTCACATTAGATTTTAGGAAAATGCACTTATTTGTACAAGTTGAATGAATTTCATAAGCAGACATTTGTATGTAATCTCCTTTTATTGCATTTATTAACATTGTATAATAGTAGTATATGAAGATAGTATATGTTCATCTTCTGGTAAAATCCTTTCCTTTGTAATTAGGAAGATGTTCTTGAAAATCTAATCAAACAACAGGAATGGTGACTAGTGTTGAAATTTACTTTTTCTTCTTCGAGGACAAATGTCAATAAAATGGACTTATTTGACTTCGTAAAAAATGAATTGCATAATATTAGTTGAATAGTTTACCTGTTTTGCTTTTGGCTTGTTAGTTCATCAGTTTTTTGAACTAACCATATAGAGTATGAACTTCTATTCTGAAAGAAATGATCTTAAAGCTTTGATAAATGAGCAGAGTGAATGACTTCCAATCTTACCTTTCAGAATTTCAATTTCTGCCATGATCTTGAAAGCCTGCCCTGCAAAAACAAGATTCGATCACATTTTTGCTAGGCAAGATTTGATCACACTGTGTACAATGGTTATTGGACAAGCATGTCTGTAAACGTATCAATTTCGAGTAGTGAGGATAAAGTTAATCAAGTTCTGAACATGGCACCGAACATTGACAGCGTAGTATCTTCCATGGAAGATAAGCTGCGTACATTGCCTACAGATTGTTACACAGTTTGTATCTATCACGTTCCTAAGAAGTATTGCAAAGACAATGAAGATTCATATAAGCCTAGATTAGTCTCAATTGGCCCTCTTCATCATGGGAAAACCCAACTTCAAGCTATGGAAGTGTACAAGTTAAGATGCTTACAGAGTTTTTTGGAGAGAACTGGACATGACCTTCGTTACTTTGTCAACTTAGCACGACGAGAGGAATATCTTGTCTGTGCGTGTTATGAAGACACCACTGAACTAAGGTCAGAGGTATTCCTCGAAATGATTTTGTTGGATGGTGTATTTGTTATTGAAGTTTTCTTGAAAAACCATTTTGTTGAGATGAGAGAGCAGAGTGATGTTCTCTTCAAAAATCAATGGATGTCGGATGATTTACTCCATGACATGTTGTTACTAGAGAACCAACTTCCTCTGCGTTTCGTCAGCCATCTGTTTGATAAAATAGTTCAGTTTTCTAAATGTGAGTTATCTGTCTTTGATCTTGCTCGTGAATACTTCCAGAATGTAGGAAATACAGGGAAATTATCGTTGAACATCTATTGCAGTAGTGCAAAACATTTGGTTGAGTTTCTGATATATGCTCATAGTCCCTCGCGTCCAAGAGAGCCATCAACTGGAGAGAAGTTTGAATGTGGCCGTAGTGCAACAGAGTTACAGAAAGCCGGAATTAAATTCTCTTGTGGAAATGCAACTTGTATATTTGACGTAACGTTTTGCAAAGGAGAGCTGGTGATCCCAAAGTTGGTTGTAAATGATTCAACCAAAACATTTTTCAGGAATCTGATAGCATTTGAACACTGTCGATATTTTTCAAAAAACATGACAAGCTATGTCATCTTCATGGGCAACTTAATAAACAGCTCGGAAGATGTCGAACTGCTGGTTAGAAAAGGAATCATTGAGAATGCAATTGGTGAAAGCGTGAATTTGAAAAATCTATTCAATAATCTCCACAAGGAGATTATGACAAATCCAAGTGACTTTTATTTTGCTAAGGTTTGTGGGGACTTGAATCACTATTACAGAGACTATTGGCATCAATGGAGAACAACTTGGTTTAAGTGGAAGGTTATTCTGAGACGTGACTATTTTGGCAATCCGTGGTCTCTCATTTCTGTTATAACTGCTGTTATATTGCTCATTCTTTCTGTAACACAAACAGTGTGCTGTGTGTTTCAACATGTTTGAAAATTCGACTTGGATTAATTCCTTTGGATTGCAAACCTTGAAATTTTTATCAAGTTTCTTTATATTGTATTTACGATTTTGCAAAAAAGTTTCAAGTTTCTTTATATTCTAGTACATAATAACCTCTTTTTGAATAGGTAAGAAGAGTTACAATTGCTACTCTTTTTATGTCTTCTGCATCTTGTTGAGTAGCCTTTCTATTAACATCAATACATTTCAAACTCTCTTTTTCATTGAAAAATGAGATGCTACTTATTAATTCCTTGCAGTTTGCCAATGGAGGTAAATTTAACAAAGCTAGAGGTGAATCAAGAATGTGCCCGGACGCATCGACTGTAATATATAAAGGCACAAATGATAGTTTTGACGCAACCAGAATTGTGTTATTCTATACATAATGAGTTTGAACTCTTAGTTCAGGTGAGATTTCCAGTAAAAGAGAATGTTGAATACACTAAAAGTGCTGAAGTTGGAAATAATCTGTTTGTGTCACTCCTCGAACTTGGAACTCCAGGCGAGCAGGCGAGACTGGTATTATAAACATAACAAATAACTATTTGAGTATCTTTTTTACTGGTTCAAAATGGTTAACCTAAATTATCTCTTATACTCACAACACCCACTTATAAAACAAACATATACATAATTTTCCACTGATGTAGGGTGTCACATACACCTCCATTAAGGGCGTGACATCCTGATCAAGGGCACACACACCTAAGACCAATTAGGCAGTGCAAGATTCTAAAGGTGGCTCTTACAGGTTCAAGAGGTGGCTCCCATCGCCTTCTTGGTATAGTACTTTGTCCTGCATAGCACTTAATTCTCACACTAGTTAGTGACCGACTCTTATACTACTTTGTCATACCTCCAAAATTTGCCTAGGCAAACCTCAGGAACGTAACCGCTACGATCCTAAGAAGAGGCATCCTTCCTAAGCCTGTAAGGCTCTAATTCACAATATATAAAAATGTGACCTTAAGATAAGTAAAATGGCAGGGTCAGAGCATTTACACATTAGCAAATAAATCTAATTTCAAATACATAATAAACACTTTACATAAAATAGACTTTAGTTTTCATAATCCTTGCATTAATGGTGATTCATCAAAACAAAGGGAAAATTAAAATCTGAGAGCTACTCTCCACAAAATAACTTCCAAAGATTCATAGTCCTGAAAGTTAACCAAGCTGTGATACCAAATTCAACTTCAACCGAACATATGCACAATCTAATTCTTGTCGTCTACAAGAGTTAATTTGAAAAAAAAAATGAGTTGGAAATACTCATTAAACGGATTTTCTCACAAATATCATGAGACCATACTTTTAAATAAGTTACAATACTACATTAGATGCTATCATTTACATATGTTGTAGAAAACATGTTGATCAAAACCTCTTAACACCTCATCCATTTACACATGTCTATAGTAAATGCTTTGAAGTAGATATATAAAAGAGGCATAAAATTGAAATAAATAACTTAATAATAAAAACATTTAACCTTTGAAGACATTCGAAAAAGGAATTAAAGGCATCGAAAAAAAATACGATACATGCATGAAGACTCAAAAGAAATCCAATAGATACCTAATGAATTGTTGAAAACATTTAACATTCAAATTCATTTTTCTACAAGTCTACGATTAAACATTTTTTTTCTTCAAAACACTTTAACCACACTTAATTATTTTCAGACTGTGGCTACTTATATCACAGCAGCTCGGGCCACCTCACTAACACCGATCATCACAGGCAAAGGGATCCCATATATCCACATAATCTTAGCCAAAGTATTACCCCCAATCGGTTGGGTCCACACAACACAGTCATGCTGAAAATGCTTTCTCAATAACTTTCAAACTCTAAAGACTTTCAAAACCCCAATGCATTTCTTGTAAAGTTGTACGACCCAAATTCTCATGCTCATATGTGTTAGAATAGGTCCCAAGTTTTTACATTCGCGTGTAAACTCGTGTAATGCATATGAAAACATTTTTAAAGGCCTGATTGAAATATGTAATGCAAAACAGTAGCTTTATTGATCACTATTAATATTTCTAGTAAATAGAAAATATGAGTACTAAATAAGAAAATTAAAAGAAACAAAGTATGTCTTATGCATTTTATCGGATGCTCTGAAACTCCCTAGAGGCAATATGATATACACATGGATGAACCTTTCAAACCCAAAAACTTTTCATCTTGCGGCACACCATAAAAAGAGGAAAAGGAATAAAACCCTATCAATTGCTTAAAAAGAGGTAAACAGAACCCCAGATTCAGTAAAATTTAGCTCATAAATTACTGGGGTTCCTTAGTGGTAAAAACTCACAGGCTGATTCCTTGGATCGATCATGAATTTCCTCCAATGACCAAATTACTACAACAAATTATTATTTTGAGCAAATTAGACAAATAGTCCTTATTGTTTATAAGTTTTGTACAAATGGTCTTCATTCTTATAGAAGTCACACAGTACACAAGAAGTCCTCATTGTTTCAAAAGTCACTCATTTAGTTCATATTGTTTGCAAAGGGGTCTCTATTAGTCCTAATGTTTGCAAATGTCTCACCATTAGTGGTGAGACTTTTACAAACAATAAGGACTAATGGTGAGTCATTTGAAAACAATGAGGACTAACCACGTAACTTTTGAAACAATAGAAACTAATGGTGAGACTTTTACAAACAATAAGGACTAATGGTGAGTCATTTGAAAACAATGAGGACTAATCGTGTGACTTTTGAAATAATAAGAACTAATGGCAGAACTTTTACAAACAATAGGGACTAACCGCGTGACTTTTGAAATAATATGAATTAATTATCTAAAATAGATAAACAATAGAGACTAATTGTGAGATTTGTCCTATTTTTTACAATAAAGGCAGCTGAACCAAATTGGCTACTCAAATTCATATAAAGGATGAAGTAGTGACGTAGTTTTACAATTTACGTCACCACAAGTTAACGTATTAGTACAAATATTATTTTTTACAATAAAGCAGTTGAACCAATGTGGCTGCCTACGTACCTTGATACACACTCTTATCAAGGATCAAACTGCTATGTAGTTCTACAATTTAGATCATTAAAAGTCTTAAAAATTGTATTAACACAATACAAGGTTCCACCAATTCTAAAAATAAATCATTCAACAAGCTCTTGAGACTGATGTTGTTCTTGAAGTTAGCAGCAATGTTGTTCAAAACCACGGCTTGTTTCCATCATCTTTTGGTTCTTGAGGAACTTACACTAGAACAGCTTTGCGCCTATGCTGAAACTTGTTACAATGTCTTGCCTTGGCGAATTCGAGCGCTGATTGGCTAAAATCTCCCGTGGTCATCTTGTAGTAATTTGCATAAACAATGTCAACCTTGGGAAACTCCAGCTTCAACTCAATAAGCGCTTGATTAAGATGATCGTTGTGGAGTCGTGTGAACATGTTCAACCCTTTGTGGCTGCGCAAAAATCTTGAAAATTCAGGGAGTGATTTCAGGCGTGGAAGTCCAGAAATTAGAAGATTTGATGTACTCGAAAATATGAGCTTCGTTATATGATTCTTGATCATTGAAGCAACTTGTGGTACCAACTTAGAAACCTCAACCACTGATTTGTAATGCAAGAAGACATGTTTATAATCCGCAATACCCTACTAGTTGATGAAGAATAGAGACCCTTGAAGCTCTTTGCACGATCTTGAAGAGGCATGGACAATGTTGTGCCGAGAAAAGTCACAAAATTTTCAATCTGGGAATCTAGTGACCCTTCAATTTGTGGAGATTCAATTCTATCCTTGACCAAGAAACTTGGAGGCATAACTGCGACTTCAGGGACTGCAAAGCTAGCATCGGACATAGTGGTAGAGGCAACGTCATGAGCCATTACCAGGCCGTTGGAAACTGAAAAGGGTCCATTTCCAAAGCTGAAAATTGAGTCAAAACCACATCTCTTCTGGACTCTTCTTGCATGTGGAGATCTAAGGACTTAGGCACCTAACCCTCCAAACAATGAGAAGAACACCAACAAAACTAATAAAAGAATGAGAGCAGATTTGCTTTCGCTGTATGTGGCCATGGAAAACCAAGAAAGATTGTAGAAAAAAAAAGGAACAAAGAAGACTACAACAATGAAGGGGAAACAATGGTTAGTGAAAGATGTTTATGAACGTAAGTATTGGTTTCACAGAGAGGTTTGCTTCATAGCATGCCAATTTATAGAGGATCCAAGCTTGGCCTTTACACTAATGAAACTCCATTATTCCTAGGCGGTGGTGCTCATCGAGTTTGTATCCGCTTAGAATTCTTAGTAACATCATATCTAAAACTAATCATGTTTTGTATTTGTAGTGTAAATTTATTTCTGGAAATTAAGCTAAATTGGTTTATGTTGTTGTTACGGCACTTATCCTATGAAACAAAAAGAATTGAAATAGTGTATGTTAACAAAATCTCAAGTTTTGACATGGAGATAAAATGAAAAAAAGTGTCTTGATTTTGTCCAAATTGCACATTAGATGATATCGTATTCTAATAAATCTAATAAATGTTAGGTCCATGTATCCAATCTTGAAGGGGGTGAATAGATTGAAGGAGCAAAGTAATAACTTTGTGAAATAAACATTAATGTACAAGTAAAATAATCAGAGTAGGGAAAGAAAGAATTTGCACAGATTAATTTATCTTTGTTCCCAACACCCTTTAGTGTTAGTCAGTTCAATCCCAAAGAATTTTTTTTCCCTTTACGACAACCTTCCACTAATCAACAACAACTATTACATGAACAAATATTATCAAACCTTCTATAGCTTGTAAGCCCCTACAATTTCGAGTTTCTACAATTATTCTTTTGTTACAATCTCCGTGTTGTTACAGTAGCCGCATTTATACAAACACTCCATTTTATTTTTGCTTCAAACATCCTATTTTTGTTAATTTCAACACTAAACTAAATCATATTAATTGACTTATTTGTTATCATCAAAACTAATATTAATGTGAAATCATTGAGTCTAATAATTCCAACAATAACATCCTTCTAATAATTCCAACAAAAACGTCCTACATTTATAAGAATTTGCCTCATCGCCCTCATATGTCTAGTAATTGTGGGAGTTTTTTTTTTAATCACATTCTTATAAAACCATAGAAGATTATTGCATTATTATAGTATTACCTATCTAACGTGCAATTTCGATTCTAACAAAACACACAGAGATCTTTCGCAATTTACCCTATTGGCATCATGACCTCTTTCACTATATATAGGATTCAAAAGATGGAAGCGACAATGGTATAAATATTTTCTGGTCATCTTTTGGAAATGAATAAATTGTCACTGAATAAAGAGAAATGTACTACCTCTAACTCAAGTACCACCTCAAATAATTTTTGATGAGCTTTCACAGAAATGATGTTTATCTAAGCCCTGTATTTTGAGTCAATGTATAGTCTAACAATATGCAACTTGTCTTGTATTTTGGCTATAAATGAGGTTCTCTGCATTATAAAGTTACATCAAGAAAAATCAGTACAAGTTACTTCTCTCCCTTTCTCTATTTTGTTTCTCTCTAATTCTATTGTCTCTTCTATTATCTCTTCTAGTTTTTCTCTAGTTTCATAACACGTTATTAGCACAAATCACAATTTTTATCGGGGATGAATATCTATAAAGCATGATAATTACATAACAGTGTAATGGTTTTTTAACATACCGCCTTTTCTTGTCACTTAATTGGATAGTTTGTTTTATTCTATTCTTTAATAAAGTGACAACTTGACCAAAAAAAAGTTTCTACTGTGACTAATCCATTAAAACTTAATTGAAAATTGGGGCTCGAGCATGAAAATCATTTTAAAAGAATCTAAGACTTGGATAAATGGTCAAGTAGTAATATATTTCAGACAAAAAATGAATTTCCAATTTTATTGGATGTCCTTGAGGGAGTAAACGAATTTTCAATTTTATTGGATGTCCTCGAGGGAGTAAAAGAATTTATTAACAATTGCTCGAAGTAATTAGCCTGTTCAAAAATAATGGGAACACTTTCGATGGGAAAATAGAGGCGACAGACGTGCGTGAAGAATGCTTGGTATAAATAAATCACTTCTTTGTCTTCATAATGAAAACTCTTTGATAAATTGTTTTTTTGGCAGGAAGGATTTCATTAAAAGATTGAGTAAATTGATTGCTGCTGCCTATATTTTGCCGTAAATACTCAATCACCCATTGTGTTTTTAAAATAGGCTCATTACCTCATTGTGATTTTCAGAATATAGCTGACCGCCCCCATCGGTCAAAAAAGTTATCTAATTTAACAGCAATTTCAACACACGCGCTTAAAATGCGATTTTTTATGCTTTTGGTTTAAAAAAATTCGTTGTTGGACAAAAATAACATTTCAAACATTAGTAATTTACATTTTCTACCTCATCTTCTCCAAACACAATACACATTCATAACCTATATTTATATTTACACACACATACATTCACACCCAGACATGTATATTCACACACATACCAACATGCATTCACACACATACAGACACCCAAACACACATATATTTCGTGTTGGTGTATGTTTATATATGTATGGTATACATATTATATATACATATACACATAAACACACCTATACATATATATACATATACATATAAACATACCCACACAAATACACATAACTGTGAACTTCAAAAGTAGGATGATGAAAATTTAAAAATAATGGTGTGATTGGTGTTGCTTGTGAGTGATAATGGATGGCAATGGTGGTTGGGTTGTGTTCGCAGAGAGAGAAACGAGACAGCATGTAAACTAATTTGTTGCATAAATTAATACGACATCACATGTTTGTCATAGTGGTTTCTGGGTAAAGCTTTAAAGTTGTTATTTTTCCTTTGTCCATGTGGGTTCGAATCCTGCTACTTACAAGAATATTTTTTAGTCCAATAAACTAGATGAAATCCCTTACAAAAAAAAAGAATATTTTTTAGTCCAATAAACTAGATGAAATCCCTTACAAAAAAAAAGATGAAGATGATAAGGTACTAGTCAAAGAAGATGAGATAAAGGAGCAGTGGAAAAACTATTTTTACAAGCTTTTTAACAAGGGTCATTCTAGTAACATAAGCTGGGGACAACTAGAAAGATCAGAAGAGGAGTTAAACTGCACATTTTACCGGCAGATAGGAAGAGAAGAGGTTAAAGGGGCACTAAAAAATATGAAAGTTGGAAAGGCTGTAGGTCCAAATGGTATCCCAATCAAAGTATGGAGATGCATGGGCGATGAGGGTATAACGTGGCTAACAAGGCTTTTTAACGTAATTTTGAGGAATAAGAAGATGCATGACGCCTGGTGGAAGAGCACCTTAGTTCCAATATACAAAAATAAAGGAGATATCCAGAATTGTGCCAATTACCGAGAAATTAAATTAATGAGTCATACAATGAAACTCAGGGAAAGAGTGATTGAAATGAGAATAAGGAGAAATACACGAGTGTCAGAAAATCAATTTGGTTTTATGCTTGGAAGATCAACAATGGAAGCTATCTTTTTGCTAAGGAGATTAATAGAACAATATCGAGGGAACCAGAAAGACTTACACATGATGTTTATTGACTTGGAGAACGCATATAACTGAGTTCCTAGGGAAGTTCTGTGGAAGGTGTTAGAGAAAAAAGGTGTGTGTGTGTGTAACATACATTAAGGTGATAAAAGATATGTACGACGGAGCGATGACTAGCGTAAGGACGAGGGGAGGAGAGTCTAGTCTTTTTCTGATTACAATAAGACTACATCAAAGATCTGCCTTGAGCTCATACATTTTCACACTAGTTATAGATGAACTCACTAGTCAAATCCAAGATGTAGTATCATGGTGCATGTTATTTGCGGATGATATTGTTTTGATAGATGAGTCTAGAGAATGTGTAAATACTAAGCTAGAATTATGGAGATCTAATTTAGAATCTAAGGATTTTAAGCTAAGTAGATCAAAGACAGAATATATGGAATGTATCTTTAGCAAAAATAAGTCGATAAATGCGATAAAGATAAGATTAGTCTCAGAAAGAATACAAGAAAAAGAGAGTTTTGGATACTTGGGCTCTATGGTTCAACAAGATAGGGAGATAAATGCAGACGTTGATCATAGAATCAAAGCAGGATGGACGAAGTGGAGAAATGCGTCAAGAATCTTGTGTGATCGAAAAATACCACTTAAGCTAAAAAAAAAAAAATCTATAAGATAGCCATTAGGCCTGCTATGCTATATGGTTCGGAGTATTGGGCGGTGAAATATCAACATGTTCATAAAATATTGGTGGCTGAGATGAGAATATTGAGATGGATGTGTGGCAAAACTAGGAAGGACAAGATTACGAACGAGGTGATACGTGAAAGAGTAGGAGTGGCCCCGATTGAGGATAAAATGAGAGAAAATCGTCTGAGATGATTTGGCTACATAAGGAGACGACCTGTTGAGGCGCCTGTTAGAAGGTGCAAAATTTTAGAAATAATACACTAGAAGAGGGGTAGAGGTAGACCTAAGATTACTTGGACGGAGATAATTAGACGAGACATCGCGTGTATGGATCTCATAGAAGAGATGACTCTCCACAGGAAAGAATGGCGTCGCATGATCCATATAATCGACTCCACCTAGTGAGACAAGGCTTAATTTGGTTTGGTTTGATTTGGTTTGGTTTGCTATTGCTTAGATTCGAACCCAAGACCACTTTTATAATTAAAGTGGACTTTTACCACAAGACTACAGCAACATGTCCAACATAAAGAAGATGAAGGAAAAAGTATAAAAGAAAATAAAAGGGAAAAGAAAAGAAGAGGTAAAGTGGTCATTTTATCAGTTATGTTAACTTTATTAACGGTGTTAGTGAGTTGGGTACGTTGGCTACATTCCGAAAATCACAGGAGAGTAATGAGCCTATTTAAAAAATATAGGGGGTGAATGAGTATTTACAGCAAAACACAGGGGGGCGGTAAACAATTTACTCTTAAAGGATCACAAAAATATGTACAGTAATGTGGTTCTCCAAAGGAAAATCTATCTTAGTCTATTATCATCTAAGTTCCAAGCTACATAAATGGCTTGAGTCAAAAGGCTTTTTTTACTCTTTTTAACCAAAAGGAGTTTTGACTTTACATAAAAAAATAACATTAAAAATTTGTTCCTTGGTGAGAGCTTCGTTTCCTATACAATCTTCGATTCCTTTCTTTCCACACATGAAAGACAAAAGGCCGGAGGAAGAGATTAGTTGCAATGGATTAGAGTGAAGGGTGAGAAGCCGTGTTAATGAACCATTCCAAAGTTTGGGGCCAATTCCTGATATGAGAAGGTCCCTTAACCATTTTCTATCCATTCTTTCAGAGTCTGTTGGTAAAGGAACACTGATAGAATAAATGTTCTATGTCTTCCATATATGTATGAAAAAGACAAAGATGATCAATATTCATACCCCAAGAAATCAATCTACTCTTAGTTGAAAGTCGATTTTTCGTAAACATCCAAGTATAAAAGCATGCTTGGAAATGGCATGTTTGAACCATACAGTTTTGTTCCAATCAACAAGTTGATGTTGTGTTCTGATGAGTTTCCGCGTTGCCCTGACTGAAAAATCACCATTAGGTGTATTGATCCAGGTAGCTATATCTTCAGCCATAGAGTTGGGGCGCATACCAGACCCATATTAGTCTTAATGATATCAAATAAATGATGATTGTCTAGCCAAACCCATGCATCATCACAAATAAAATTTGCAACTCTAATGTCAAGGCCAAAACCAGAAGCATGAATGTCCTATGCATCAAATACCTCATTCAAGATCCCTAAGGGATGCCATTTATCCTTCCAAAACATAGTTCCAGTATCATTCCCAATTTTGTGGACAATGAACTGTTTGCATATTGGTTTAAGTTGGAGTATTTTCCACCAAGCCCAAGATGGTTTGCTTGGGATAGAGACATCCCATAAGCTGCAACGTTTCAAATGATTTGAATAGATCTATTTGACCTAGATAGATTTTTGTTTGTGTGAAAAATCCAAAGATAATGCATAATCAAAGCATGGTCAATATAACAAGGATTTAATTCCAAGCCTTCCATCTTCCACAAGTTTGTAAACATCATGCCAAGCTACCTTTGCCTTTTTACCATTTCTATCATCCCCAGACCAAAGGAAGGCTGTAACTTTTTTCTCAATATCAATGAGTGTCCCTTTTGGTAGAATAAACATTCTAACCCAAAAGGAGTTGATATTACAAAGCACTGATTTAATAAGTTGCAATCTCCTAGCATAAGTGAGCCAACTATTGGACCAGTTCCCAATTTTCTTCGAAATGCAATCACAAAGAGTTTTGCATTTAGTTCTAGAAAGTCTTCCTTGTATAAGGGGAACCCCAAGGGAGCAGATTGGGAGTTCCCCGCATTTGAAGCCAATAACATCAACCAAATAGGCCCTCAAGATATCGATGTCGCCCCCAATGATAACCTCACTCTTTTCTTGACTAATAGACATCCCATAGTATTCTTTGAACTGATCAAGACTTGCTTTGATGATTGAGACAGATTTCACATCTCCTTTGTAGAAAATGAGTATGTCGTCTGCAAAACACAAATAATTTAATTTGATACCTTTGCATTTGGGATGAAATTTGAAATCTTTACTTTTGCCCCCTTTAGTAAGAATCCCAGTGAGCACAAATAAACATAGAGAGATAGGGTCTCCTTGACGTAATCCTCGTGTACCCTTAAAATGTCCAGTCAGTCCTCCATTAATAGCGATATGTTGGAGTAATGATACACTTTGTAATCCAATCGACAAATATGCTTAGAAAGTTAAATGCTTTGAGGATGGTGATGACAAAGTCCCACCTCAAGGAGTCATAGGCTTTTTTTGAGATCTAATTTTATCAAACAACTTGGACTAATGCCTTTATTTTTTTTTGCTTGGTGACTAATGCCTTTATTGTTATAACCTTTCACTAGTTCTTGGCCAAGAAGAATATTATCTGAGATATTATGGCCTTGACAAAATCATTCTAGACATCAGAGACAATAGAGGTCATGCTCTGACTCATCTTGTTAGCAAGAATCTTTGAGATTGCTTTGTATATAACATTGCAACAAGCAATTGGCTTGTAGTCTCCCATAGTAGAACTATTCGGCCACTTAGGAATGAGCACTAAGGTGGTAGAGTCAATCTCTTTGAGAATCCTTCTTGAGTAAAAGAAAGCTTAAATTGTGTATACATATCTCTTCCAATAATGCTTAATGAATTCTTGAAGAAATGAGAGTTAAAGCCATCAAGACCTAACCTCTTATCACTTGGAATAGAAAAAATGGAATCTTTAACTTCTTCCTATGTAATAGGTCTCACAATATTTGTAGCTTGAAAGTCATTGTGTGTGTTTGACAAAGAAATCCTGATAGCCTGAGGCAAAGGGCAAGGTGTGTGAGAACCTGTAGAGCCAATAAGTCTAATGAAGTAATTAGTAACTTCATTATTAATATCCTCAGGTGAAGTAAGAGGAAATCCTTCCTGGTTGGTAATGGAAGAAATAGAGTTATAAGTGTTTCTTCCTTGCGTATCTAAAAAGGGAGGAGGTGTTGAAATCCCTCTCCCTAAGCCATTGGATCCTTGCTTTCTGTTTCCAAATACTCTCCTCGGCCTCAGACAAGAAATTAATTTTGTTAGACAGCTCATTCTCTTCAACGAAATCTATATTACTCGCAGAGTTGGATAGAATCTTATGTTGAATATCCCATAAACAAGCTTTGGCTTCCTCAATATGGCGTGGCAGATGCGCAAAGTATTTTTTTTATTAAACTGTCTAAGTTCCTTCTTCAGAATTTTAAGCTTTGAAATCACCTGGAACATGAGGCTGCCTTCAATCTCTGTATCCCAAACTCTTTTGACCAAGACAAGAAATTGCTCGTGAGAGGTCCAAGCATCGAAAAATTTGATGGAATATTCCTAGCCTTCATACTGAGGAAAATATTAAGAATCAAGGAACAATTATCTGAACATTCAGGAGGCCCCAAAGTGAGTGAAGAGTCCACATAATTAGAGATCTAGTCCCCATTGACGAAAATACGGTCCAACTTACTAGCTTTAAAGAGAGGAATCCAATGCCATGTTGGACCAAGTCAAGGTTGGGCCTGAGTACGTGTGTTCAGTAAGGCTCCATTTGTTTTAATTTGTTTGTTAAAATTTTTTTTTTCTAAAAATATTTTTTTGGGCTCCGTTTGTTTGCCAAAAAATAATTTGATGAAAGAAAATATTTTCCTGAAAAATATAATATTGAAAATATTTTCTGATATTTGGATGTATAGTGAAAAATATTTTTCAACATTATATTTTATAAAAAAAAATATACACATAATATATATGTTAACTGTGAGCGTAGGGGATGGGATAAGGGTGGAGCATAAGAGGTGAGGGGGTAGGGGATAAGGGTGGTTGAGTTCTGGAAAATGCTTTATTCTCTCAAATGACATGAAAATATTTTTTCAAACTTTGTACTAGTGATAATATTTAATTATAAAATATTTTTTAATTGACCAATTTTTCGGTGTTACTAAATATCAAAATATTAGAAAAATATTTTATAGCAAACAAAGCCTAAGATCAAGGTTAGCGATACAATCTCCATCTCCACAGCACCATGGGGAATAGAGCTGCAACCAATTCTATCTTCAATTTGAAGGATCTCATTAAAGTCTCATCCGATAACCCACGATTGATCAGAGCCCCAAAAGCTTCCAGTTCTCAAGTGCATGCTAGAGATATTTCCTTTCTATGCGATCATTACAAAGCTGAAAAGAAATTCCTTACCACATTTAATATCACTGATTTTGCAAAAGATAGCCTGATTCATGGCCATGATTTTACTAACATTCAGCTTCTTTTGGTCCCAAAGGATCCAAATTCAACCTTCGTCAGCAAAATCGTAATTATTGAAGTGCCCCCAATTATTAAATTTTGATTCCAGAATTTGGGAGGCATTACTTTCTTTTATCCTGGTCTCAAGTAAAGTACAGATAGAAATATGATTAGTTCTAAAAACTTTCAAGATAAATGTCTGTTTATACAACTTATTAAGCCCTCTAACAATCCAGATTAGAATCTTCATTGTTCAGGGGGGACTTGAGGGGGTTTTGAAGCATGTGGGGGAGTCCCCAAAATAGAAGAGCGTGTACTACCATTCTGAGAATTCTTCTGTAGCTCGAGATTGTCCTTGAGGCTATGGTCCTGCCTAGAATCATCAACAGCCGAGGCATCTATGGAGGATAAAGAGTTCTCCTTTTGGAGGGTAGGGTCCAGATGTCACCTTCTTTTGGGGGGATTTAGCTCCGCTTCTTTGATCACAGAGCAATGGGACATCTACTTGGTGTGTGTTCAAAGGCTTTACAGCGAGAACACGGAGTGGGCATCCACGGGCATTCAAGCCGAATAATAACAGTCTTCACTTCTTTTGTCTCCGGGTCTTGAATTTCAAGATCAAAAGATTCAGGGAGGGGGTTCTCAACGCTGATTTCAACTACATTTGTATATGTCGAGAGGATGAAGCATTTAAGGGGTTTAAAATCTCATTAACATTACAGATTTACATATTTACTAGAAATCTCACATCAACGAAGAGTTCAAACTCATTATAGAATGAGTGAATGACACAATTCTAGTTGCGTCAAAATTATCAGTTGTTCCTTTTATATATTACAGTCGACGAGTCTGGGCACATTTTTCATTCACCTCTAGCTTTGTTAAATTTACCTCCATTGGCAAACTGCAAATAATTAAATAAGTAGCATCTCATTTTTCAATGAAAAAGAGAGTTTGTAATGTATTATATGTTAGCAGAAAGGCTACTCAACAAGATGCAGAAGACATAAAAAAGTAGCAAATGTAAAACTCTTATAACCTATTCAAAAAGAGGTTATTATGTACTAGAATATAAAGAGACTTGCAATTTTTCTGCAACATCGTAAATACAATATAAAGAAACTAGATAAATTTCAAGGTTTACAATCCAAAGGAGTCCAAGTCAAATTTTCAAACAACTTGAAGCACAGAGCACGCTGTTTGTGTTACAGAAAGAATGAGCAATATAACAGCAGCTATGACAGAAATGAGAGACCATGGATTGCCAAAATAGTCACGTCTCAGACTAACCTTCCACTTGAACCAAGTTGTTCTCCATTGATGCCAATAGTCTCTGTAATAGTGATTCAAGTCCCCACAAACCTTAGCAAAATAAAAGTCACTTGGATTTGTCATAATCTCCTCATGGAGATTATTGAATAGATTTTTCAAAGTCTCGCTTTCACCAAGTGCATTCTCAATGATTCCTTTTCCGACAAGCAGTTCTACATCCTCCGAGGTGTTTATTAAGTTGTCCATGAGGATGACATAGCTTGTTATGTTCTTAGAACAATATCGACAACGTTCAAACGCTATCATATTCCTGAAAAATGTTTCGGTTGAATCATTTACAATCAACTTTGGGATGACCAGCTCTCCTTTGCAAAACGTTACGTCAAATATACAAGTCGCATTTCCACAAGAGAATTTAATTCCAGCTTCCTGTAACTCTGTTGCACTACGGCTGCATTCAAACTTCTCTCCATTTGATGGCTCTCTTGGACGCGAGGGACTATGAACATATATCAGAAACTCAACCAAATGTTTTGCACTACTGCAATAGATGTTCAACGATAATTTCCCTGTATTTCCTACATGCTGGAAGTATTCACGAGCAAGATCATAGAAAGATAGCTCACATTTGTAAACGTACTGAATTATTCTATCAAACAGATGGCAGACAAAACGCAGAGGAAGTTGGTTTTCTAGTAACAACATGTCATGGAGTAAATCATTCGACATCCATTGATTTTCGAAGATAACATCACTCTGCTCTCTCATCTCAACAAAATGGTTCTTCAAGAAAAGTTCAATAACAAATACACCATCCAGCACAATCATTTCGAGAAATACCTCTGAGCTTAGTTCAATGGTGTCTTCATAACACGCACGGACGTGATATTCCTCTCGTCGTGCTAAGTTGACCAAGTAACGAAGGTCAGGTCCAGTTCTCTCCAAAAAACTCTGTAAGCATCTTAATTTGTACACTTCCATAGCTTGAAGTTGGGTTTTCCCATGATGAAGAGGGCCAATTGAGACTAATCTCGGCTTATATGCATCTTCATTGGCTTTGCGATACTTCTCAGGAACATTATAGATACAAACTGTGTAAGAATCTCTAGGCAATGTACGCAACTTATCTTCCATGGAAGATACTACGCTGTCAATGTTCGGTGCCATGTTCAGAACTTGATTCACTTTATCCTCACTACTCGAAATTGATACGTTTAGAGACATGCTTGTCCAATAACCATTGTACACAGTGTGATCAAATCTTGCCTAGCAAAAATTTGATCGAAATCATGTTTCTGCAGGGCAGGCTTTAAAGATCATGGCAGAAATGGAAATTCTGAAAGATCAAGGTTGGAAGTCATTCACTCTGCTTATTTATCAAAACAGCTAGTTAGCTGTTCTAAGAGAAGCATTATGATCATTTCTTTCAGAATAGAAGTTCATACTCAATATGGTTAGATGAATATTTATAGAACATAGCTCTAAACTTAGTTCAAAAAATTGATGAACTAAAATGCCAAAAGCAAAACAGGTACTGATGATTGCAAGTCTCAATCTGGAAAAGATCTTGAGTATTTCCATTATGGTAAAAAGGGACATATTAAATGACATCGCTCGAAATTAAAGAAAGAATCAAAGGAAAAGGGGACTGATGGAAACAAGGAAAAAGAATGATACAACTGTTGTTACTGCTAAAGATTTTCTAGTTATTTCTGACAAGTGTTTTTTCAATTGTGTATTACAGAAAACGAGTTGGATGATTGGAAACGTTGATGATGAATGGTTTACTAACACCTTTGCAAGTGATCAATGGAAGCTTTTAAAGGGATCTATGGTTCTAGCTCCTGGAAAGAAGTACTCTACACTTTATTTGATGCTGGTTAAGTTTTACAACAAATGCAGTTGTTAAGAAGATGCAATCAATAGTAAATTTAAACAGTAGTCACCATTCGTATTGTTTGATTAGATTCTTCAAGTTAATCTTCATAATTACAAAGGCAAGGATTCTACCAGATGATGAACATATATAATCTTCATCTGCTACTATTACAACATTGTCAATAAATGGCAATAAAAAGAGATTCCGTACAAATTTCAGTTTATGAAATTAATTCAACTTGTACAAATAAGTGCAAGCAAATGCATTTTCCTAAAATGTAATCTGAGCAAGAGTTCAAAGTCACAGGCTAAGACTAAATCAAAAGATAGCCAGCCAGAGTCATTCTTATATATGTATATTTTCAAGGTATTTATAAGTTAAAAAATTAATTTAGCATCAATAATTATTAAATTATGTATTCTACTCCCATCAGATAAGAATCTTAAATCCGCCCTTAACAGTTAACATCAAGGAAATCATAGAGCAACCAATCTTCAGAGCAACTGACTGAAATATAAAATCACCTTCCGCTCTAACCAATAAAATGAAAGAACAAGCAATATTTGTTCTCACTTCCTGGAGGTGTAGAGAATGAATGGTTAAAGCTGAAGAACAAAACGGCGGTTTTTCTGTTGTGATTGCTACCCAGTATCATCCAACTTCTTTCCACATAGTTGACGGTTGCAGCATTTTTTGTCTCTTTGCAAGACAATGAAACTTCCTTAAAAAGCATATACAACTATACAAGTCCGTGAGTCCCCGCTGTGCATGGGGGCCACGCACTAAAAAGCTTTTTTAGACAATTTCGCTAGATAGGATATTTGTGAGGCTAATTCTAACAATTTTTTTTTAATTTTTTATTTTCTAAATATAGAGAATTTAGACATTTTTTTTTACATTTAAGGATTATCTATTTTAACTTCTCTACATTTAATCAATCTTTTATTTCAAGAAATCCTTATTTCGGTTTTACTCTAATAGCTTTCCTTTTTTTTTTTTTTGGCTTAAAACAAACTGAAACTTTCATTAAGCGAAAAATATATACAGTAAGTGCCCCACGGGGGTATTACATAAGACAATAGCTTCTTTATTTTTGTTTTACTCTAAAATCTCTCCTTATTTTAATTAAACATATTATTTTAATTCAAAATTTTATTATTAAATGTTTTTATCTATATTTGTTAATTGTTTATGATGATTTTTTATTTTTAATTACTAATTTTTTTTAACTATTTTTTATTTGAAAACGTTTCCAATAGCTTTATTTTTTATTTATATTTGTTTATTTATTATGACAATATTCTATTTCTAACCGTTAGAAATATGACCGTTGAAGACTTTTTTAAGTGTCAGGTGATTTTAGGGATTAGTGTAGGAAATTGTTTCAACATTTTCCCATATCGAGATACTAAAATTTAGATGTAGAGATGTTCTACATGTGAGGATGGGTCTAAAAAAGTTGTTGGAGATCATATTTCTAATGGCCTCCCTGTACGTGGGGTAAAAAGAGAGATAGAGAAGGAATTGGGGATGGTCTAAGGGAGATAAAACCGATTACATCAAAATATTAAAAAAGTTTTTCTCCTTCTATCTATATCAAAGAGGCTTTGGAGTTCATTTGGCGGATGTTCCACGACAAATCACCAATAGGTTAAGGCAGGTTATAATTAGCTAATCAATCAGTGCACTGTCCATTTATAATTTATTTGTCATTTGTAGAATTGGAAGTCATGTTTAGTCACCACCTTATTTAAAAACTTAAGTTATTATAAAAAAATTTGTTATATTATTAATTGTTTATCCTTTAAATATTCGTAGCATATGTTAAAAGTATGTTATTACACTATTAAATTTAGAGCATTGTAGATCCGCGAAAGAATGGACCAAACCGTTTTCACGACTCAACAAAAGTCTTTCACTCGACAAATGCTGGAAGCAAATTGAAATTTCTTCAATTTTGGCTCTGTAAAATGCTTTCCAGAAGTGATCTTTGACTGCCACTTTTGATTTCATTCTCGTTCATCATGCAATTTCATCACATTCTTCATTTTACTGATCCCTGTTCCCTTGCTAGTAAGCCTACAAAGAATGGAATATCCCATGTTTGTGGCCCTCAGCAACAACCTTTTCACCAGTATGGAATCCAAGACGGAAAATGAAAACCAATGAACACCGTAATTGGCAGGTAAAACGAGGCGTCAAATTTTTCAAACTCCTTAATCAATAGCTTACCCGTTGAAAAGTAATCAAGCAAATATGTAGATGACCGAGAACAATTACATTCCTTTATATGGTAATACAAGATCAAACAACTGAGATTGCTTCAATTTCACAGAATCTTTGTCTACCTCTATGTCAGTAACAATGACAGTCGTTGCACATTAACTGATAATCTCTCGTTTCACTGAGAATAAACATTGCAGTCACCCTTTTTATCAGGAATGTTCTACTTATTAGTAGTAGGTAAACCCCTTACGTATATAGGACCCACTCATCGTACACACATTACTCCAGAGGTTCAAAATGTTCGAACTTTTCGAAAAATTTTCCCTTTTACTCCTCTCATCTCACTAACGACAATCATTCCGGTAGTTCTTCAGGTTGAGTCATTATATCAAATTACCATGAACTCAATTGCCGCTTTCAGCAACCTAATCCAACCACCACAGACCACATGTAACATTGATAAATGTACCTATGGATTCTTTTCCTCTACGAGAATAGGAGGACCCCTTTCAATAAATTTTCAAATCTCTTATTTTTCTACTACAATTTCGTCCAAATTTCTCTTTCCTGATCTCTATAGCATCACTTGTAAAGCAGTATTAGTTTCTAGAGATATAGGGATTGAAAGTAGAAAGAACAATGGAAAATTATTCCATATATCAATGACGGCTCGTCTGTGACAACGGGGTTGGCTTCATATGTGTGTGAGCTATCCCGTGTTAGAGCCAAATCCATCTTGCGATATATGGAAAAATTTCCCAATAACTATACTCAAATTGCAATTGCTCTTTTTCTATTTCCAATACCACGACACTACAAACTATTTGCAAACAACTGACCTCTCTCACAGAAGAAACATGTTTATTGTGATGTCAACAACAATTTAAAAGCTTCTCACTCTATCTAAATGAGTTACTTCAAATTACATATAGATGCCACAAATTGCTTATGCTTTTCCTTTCCTTCACGTTGCCCTTTTAATGTTTCTAACTTTTTCTTCTGTTCTTTTATCTCTTTATCAAACCTTGCTATTTCTTTGTCAAACCTTGCAATATCTGATTCCAATTCAGCAAAGATAATTTGTCCATCTGCATCCAGAATACTGCAAGTGTCTGTAGATCCCTTTGTCGTTTCGTCCTCTTTCCCGATAGTTTTCTTCAATGAACTTTCAAGATGCGATAGAATCTAAAAATGGGAATAAATCTAAGTGAGAATCTTTAACTAGATGATGGGAAGATCAGAGGATTACTGGACTTAATTCTACATTACCTCAGAAGTTAAACAGTGGATATGAGCAACAAAGTAGCCGCAACGACAATGGTAAGTGGGATCGATTAACTTCCTTCTTTTTTCGCACGCATTACAGTAGAGCTCTGCTTCCTCATCTTCATCTTGGGAGTCTTTAATCGGAGAGGTGGTGAAATTGATCGAATGCCGGTGGCGTTCATGCTTCAGTTCATGTGGTAATTCCGGAAGGCAATGAAGATGAATATAATAATCACATTCCAAACAACAACAGAAAGGAGTAGTAGAATTATCTCGGCCACATTGATGGCAGGAGAACTTCTTTTTTGGCATTCCAAGAAAAGCAAGAGGGTGTTTGTGAACCTCAGAGTTTATGGTGGGAGGAACTGGCCAAGCACATGTTGTGTGAATCGCGAAAAAACATCGCAAGCACACATACCGAAACCCTCGCGAGGGTTTACGACAAGCATTGCAATGGAGGTAAGTATTAGAAGTATGAACGAGGACAAGCGGGTGCTGCCGGTGAAAAGGATGTTGAAGGCGCCGTGGTAATGTGACGCAAGATTCATCCAGAAGTACATGACACTCGATGCAAACATAGACCGAACTTTCACACCGTTTATCACATGCAGTACAGTTAATTACTAAGCTTTTTGGTTGATCACATCGAACCAACGGATGTTGGTGAGCGTGAACGACGACATCATGCCTAGACTCATTGTCGTCGTTCGTGGGTTTCAAGAACGCACAATGAACATCCAAGCAAAAATCACACTCGGAAGAAGAACACAAGTAGTGACTCGTCCAGGACTTTTGTCCGCAAGCATAGCAGGTAAATTGCTCACTACTATCATCAAAGTCGTTCCGACGGACGAGGGTAAGAGGATGAGAAGAGTGAAACGGGTGGTGAATTTCCTCCGGCAAGTTACCGCAAGACTCGTGCAGTATGCGGCCGGACTTGGGGTCGAAATACACCAACCCTTTGATTACTAGCTGGCAGACTTGGCAAACATAACGAAAGTGATCTAATCCTTGATAAGGAACAAAACAATCTGAGCTACAAAGATTTTGCACGTCTCTCGCCGGCGTCAACGAACCGCACTTCACATCCAAAGCATAATCACAATCGGAACAACAGTAGAGAAAGTTACCAGTAGTTTTACATATTTTACATCCGGGTTTTTTCACGGGTTGTTTACGGAGGGTCAGAGCATGGAGATGGAAAGGATGTGTTACCTTTTCTGGCAACTCGAAGCATCGTTTATGGATGAAGAATTCACGTCCCTTATCACTCTTACCAGAAAAAGCATCATCATGTACTTCACGTCGGCAAATATAACACTTCTTGACGGTATCGGTGAACACATAAACGGACTTCAATGGATGCTTGAAGGCAAAATGAGGGAAATTATCAGGATCCATCGTCTCTCGACTTTGATTCAGATAATTAAGAACAGCAAGAAAATGAAAATTCCCCAAGAAAGGATAAAAGTTTCTCAAATCTGCAGGTTTTGGAAATTAAATGACATTTTTTTTTTCTTTGGAGAGGAAACAAATGGAGAAACAGGGTGGAGTAATGATGAAGAGATAGGTAAGTTAGAGAGGGGTAGGTAGTTGAAAGTGAAATGCCTTTAAGAATCTAATTATTTATATTATTTTTTTGGAAAAATTTTATATTTAGTACTTATTATTAGTAAAATGTCTTAATTTAATTTTTATTATTTAAAATATTTTAATTTAATTTTTATTATTTTATTAAAAAATTTAATTTAATCTTTATTGTTTAATATGTCTTAATTTAATTTTTATTATTTTTAAAAAAATTTAACTTCGTTCTTATTATTTTTAAAAAATTTTAATTTCATCCTTATTATTTTTTTAAAATTTTAAATTCGTTTTTATTATTCAATAACTAAATTAAAATTTTTAAGAAATAATAGAAATAAATTTAAATTTTTTAAAAAATAATAGAGACGAAATTAAAAATTTTAAATAATAGAGATAAAATTAAAATTTTTAGAAAAATAAATAGGACTAAATTGAGATATTTTAAACAATAAAAATTAAATTAAGACACTTTACAAATAATAGAGACTAAATGTAAAATTTTTCCTTTATCTTTTATTAGATACCAACATTTGGAAATGAAAGTATTTTTTTGTATGATACCGAAAAGTCTTACACTACTAATTAGTATTATATTGAATCTCTTTTTTGGCAAACGATGTGTTACCTCTTTTGGCAACTTGGCGCATCGTCATCGTCCATGAATGAAGAATTCACGTCCCTTATTCCTCTTACCAGAATAAGCATCACCATGTACTTCCCGTCGGCAAATATCACACTTTTTGACAGTATCGGTGAACACATAAACGGACTTCAATGGATGCTCGAAGGCGCAAAATGAGAGAAAGTATCCATCGTCTCTCGACTTTGATTTAGATTATTAAGAACAGCAAGAAAATGAAAAATCCCAAGAAAAGCTAATGTTTGTCATATCTGTAGGTTTTGGAAATTAAATGATATATTTTTTTCTTTGGAGAGGAAACAAATAGAGAAATACAGTGGAGTAATGATGAAGAGACAGGTAAGAGAGGGGCTTATTTTTCTTCTTCTCCGGTGTAGGTAGTTAAAGGGTGTGTAGGTAGTTGAAAGTGAAATGCTTTTAAGAAGATAATTATTTATATTATCTTTTATTAGGTACCATCATTTGAAAATGAAAGTACTTTTTTTCTTTTTAGTTCCAAAAAAACTGACATTGAGTATAATTCTAGATAGTATTATATTGAATTTACTTTTTAATAATAATAAGTTTTTATGTGGAGTAATTTGTCTCAACACATATTTTAAATTAATTAAAAATAATAAAATATTTGTAAATATATAAGAAAGTATTTTTTTTCTCATCGGATGAAAAATCAATCACGTCAAACATTTTGATCTCATATTTTTTTTTTTATTTAAAACAAAGTCTAAGGTCAATATCACATCACATGAATATTGTACAATGCAAAAAATTAATTTTAGAACCTTTTGCACCTGTTAAGGGCGAAACTTCAATAGTCGAGGTCAGACCGCTAGACCCGATCCGTGCTGTTCCTTCTGATCGGGAGCCCTGACCTGCACAAGTAAAGAGAAGGAAAGGGCAGGGTGGCGACCCGTATTTTCTCCTCGAATGCGAGAATGATTAGTTTACTAGAGCTGAATGTGTTGGTTGGGAGTATTTAACGTATGAGTTACCTTCATAAATGCAGAGTGAAGCTCTATTTATACTAATCTGGGTTCGAGCAGCAATTAATGTTCAATGCTGCCTTACACGCCACTAACTGTCCGCACCGTGGAACTGATGGATAAGGCTATTACCCAGCGGATAAAGTCGTTGTTCGCTGGTTCGAGCTGTGCGTCTTCCTTTATATCCCATCGATGGGCTGGCTTAACCGTTGGAGTTTACTCGGGTCTGGTTCAGGTCGGATCAGGAGTTTTAGGTTGGAACATGACCCGAATGAGTTATCTTCAACTTGAGTCCTCCCTCATCAATTCTTCCCCCCTCCTTCCCAAGTCTAGAGATCTGTAGGGGGTTTAGGCAGGTGGCATGTATCCCGAGTTAGGAGTGACTGACCAAGGGTAGGCGGCACGTCATGCGGATTCCGGCCCTGGGAGTTAGACACGTCATGCCTTGGTTTTGACAGGATGCGACTTTTGGTATTCTCGAGACGGTTACACTTGGTGCCTATAAATAGGGCTCCAATCGTTTCAAAATTCATTTCACTTTTCGCATTCAAGTTTTTACAGCTCTAGGAGATACTCAAGCTCGGAACGTTAAGCTTGATAAATTAGGAGCTCGGACACCTGTGCGCTCGGAGAATCTACAGCTCGACTCGGTCCACCGAATCTAGACATCCGTTAAGTACATCCCGACTCCCTTTAGATATTGCATATTTTATTTCACACACACTTAAACAAATGGGAGAGTCGGGGCCCGAGGATTCCCAAGAGATGAACGTTAGATCATACGGGGGTGGCGAGGATAACTCTTCTAGTTCAGAGTTATCCTCAGAGCGAGGGCCAGATGGCGATGATTCAAGCGTCTCTCAAGAGGAGGAATCAAAACCCACACAAGCCCAGGCGGAAGTGATGACGAATGTAAAATCGTTGAGGTCAGGAGGGTGCAAGAGGAAGCCGAAGAGGATTCTCTGTCCAACCTGAACGAGTTGGGGGAGGCTAGGGATGGCTCGCCCTTGAATCAATTGGAGGGCCTCGAGCTATCCCATAAGTACATAGCCGAGGATTTTAGAGCTAAGGCAGTGGATGCCGAGCTCGCGAAAGCAATTCTACCTCCTCGTACTCACAAAACCAGCTGCTCCTCGGGTCGAGGAAAGAAAATCCAGCAACTTTTTGCCTGCTGCCAACGCGAATGCCATACTACCAAAACGTTACTGAACAGTAGGTTGAGGAATTGGTCAGTGGATTGGACGTTCAGACTGAAGATTCCAGGTCGGTTTGACCATGCCTGTAATCCGCCTACTGGCCACTTCACGATTTATGACTTGGCATTTGACTTGATTCAGCTACCCTTCCCTCATTTCATCACCTCTATGCTAGATTACTTTAAGCTCAGCCCGGGACAGGTGGCTTCTCATGGCTGGGCCATGATCGTGGCCTTTTATGTGTACTGTCGAGAGGTGGGTGTGGAGCCAACCCTTACTCTTTTCAGATACTTCTACACTTGTAAAGCCAACCCCAAGTATCCCGGGTGGTTCCATTTCGCAGCTAGGAAGGATTTGGCCCTTTTTACCAAGTGGAAGTCTTCTAACAAAGGTTGGCATAACAAGTATTACTAGGTGGAGTGCTCGGTCAACACGGGGTGTAGGAGAGAGTGGATTCTATCCCTGAAGAAGAAGCTCAACGACCAGCCTATATTGTTCGATTCGGAGGCCAACGACGTGAAAGAACTTAAGCCGGGTCCGAATCAGTTGATAGATATTATGAATGTCCTTAAGTGGGACAAGATTTGGAAGTCCAAGTTATTTGGTCGGGCACCCGACTTGACCAAGTCCCACCCCGGGCTACTCTTTGAATCGAATGATGATGATAAAGGGGCCTGGGGAGACTGAGATGGGGTCGAAAGTCTCCTCAAAGAAGAGCAAGACCTAAGAGTCTTCCTCTAAGAAGAAGGGGTCAAGCGTAGTGATTGTCTAGCGTCCACCCGCCAAGACAGAATTAAAGAAGAGGCCCCGACTAGAAAAGACGGGCAAAGGGAAGGCGGCGGAAGTGATTTGGTCCAAGAAAGACCGAGTGGTTGATACTTCCGGCCCCATCGAATGCGATCCCAAATTGTCCAAGGTCCCTGTGGACCAGCTCGTCCTCGACCTAAGAACTGATGCAGCAACGGTAAGCAGCCATTCCTTGTCCCTTTGATCAAGGAATTATCTTCTCTGTTGCAACTTGTCTGACTGTTCCTTGTTGTAGGTTGAGTCTTATGTCCTCTCCATCCCCGACCTTATTCTTAAGATTCAAGCCCGATGTACCAAACTGGAGCATAGGTACTATGTGGCCCACGCCAAGATGGAGGAGCAAAGGGAAGAGGCCTTAAAGAAGTATAAGGAAGACAGCGATGAAATCGACCGGCTCAAGAAGAAGCAGCAAATCGCGGAAGAAGAACTTGAGCGTGAGAAGTCCCGGAGGACTCAAGCTACCAATGATGCGGCAAAGCTCAAGAAAGAGAAGCGCGAAGTGGAGTTCAACCTTCAGGAGTTTAAAGAGAAGGTCGGGCCCAACGGAGAAAAGGCAGTAGAGGCCTTCAAGGAGAGTGACACGGGCATGAACTGGCTGATGAAGGAGGGCTAGGCGATGGTTAGGTTTGCTGAGCTGGAATATTTCTTCCTAGGCCAGCTCGTCGCTCGGGAACAGGCGAAGACTTTCCTGAATCCCTCCAAGACCAACTTCCTGGAGATCATGGAAGTCTACCGCCAGAGTTTTGGCAGATCCCTGGGCTTTTTTCGGACCTGAAAGCGGAGGGCCACAAGTTGATGAATTACATCAAGCGAGGAATAGAGCAGGTCGGAGACGAGTCCCCTAAGGTCGGGGATAAGGTAGGTGATGGGGCCGTCTCTGTTACTCCAGCGCCTTGAGTTTCATGCTTTTTTTTCTCTTCTTTGTAATATGCCCAAGGCAGGCCACCTTGTAGTTTTTACCAATTAATGAGATAATCATTAGTCATTACCTAATTTTCATAGCAGCGTACTTTATGTTCTTTGCACATGTACCGAGTTGTGCTTGATTGCGTTTTAATAACTTTTAATTAAGCTCAAGTCAATTGTCGATGAAATTAACTTAATAAATCAATGTCTTGATTTAACCGAGCTATACTCGTCAGCCCGAGTTGGCAGATGAACCAAACTTCGTTGATCAAAACCGAACTGGCATTAATAGTCTGAGTTGGTTAACTTGGTTTTGATCGATAATTGTACTTTCATTCTTAGATCGATAAAATTGAACCAGCCATACAAAAAGTTTCGTACAAAAATATTGATTTGTATTAGACATTTCGATACATTAAGCACGTTTAAACTCGAGGCTTCCCCAAGATTGCAAGTTTGGCTTGGGGCTTTACAAAATTACATATTTGGCTCAAGGCCTTACACAAAATACAACTTGAGATGCTCCATATGCCAGGCATTTTTCAATTGCTTCGCGTATTTGTCGAGGAGGTAAAAGGTTCCAAGTCGGATTTTCTTCACCACTTCATACGGGCCTTCCCATGGTGGGGAGAGCTTACCCCCTGAGCTCAGCAAAAAGATTGATCGTCGTAGGACCACATCACCAACCTTAATAGACTTTGGCTTCACTTATTTGGCAAAGGCTCGCTCCATAGCCGCTTTTCCAGCCAACATTCGGACCTGAGCTTTGGCACGTAACTCTTCAGCCAGGTCTAGTTTTTCTCGGATTCGAGCTTCGTTTATTTCGAAATCATGGTGGAGTATCCTACTGGTAGAGGACCCAATCTCTACCGGGAGCACTGCTTGAGTACCAAAGATCAGTTCAAAGGGTGACTCTCCAGTTGTCGAGCTGACGGTGGGGTGCTGTGCCCACAATACCTCAGGAAGGATTACTGCCCACTACCCATCCACCTCTTCCAGTTTTGTTTTCAGGCCCTGCAAAATAATTTGGTTAGTTTTTTCGACCTGACCATTACTTTGAGATGGGCAATGGATGAGAATCTAAGGTCAATTCTGATTTCAGCACATTTTCCTCGAAAATATGTACTATCAAATTGTTTGTCTGTCGGTTACTATGACCTTAGGCACTCCAAATCAGTAGATGATATTCTTCTATACGAAATCCCAAGCTACCTTTTCGTTTATTCTGGCTACGCCCTCGGCCACGGGCCATTTGGTGAAGTAATCGACGGCTATGAAGATATGCTTCTTCTGCCCAAGGTTGTTCAGCAGTGGACCAATGATATTCAACCCCTACTAGTAGAACGGCCAGGGGCTCTCCATTACAGTAAGGTCTACCGTGGGTTTCCTTTGGATCTTGGTAAATCTCTGACCAATATCGCATTTTTTTCACATAATCTTTAGAATCCTGTTCCAAGGTCGGCCAGAAGTAGCATTGCCTTAGTACCTTTCTTGCTAATGCTTTGCCGCCCAAGTGATTGCCACACACTCCTTCATGGATTTCTTTGAGTATATAGTTTCCTTCCCGGGTCCCACGCATTTTAAGAGGGGCTAGGTGTAGGCCCTCTTATAGAGCTGACCAGCAATTATAACGAACCTTGAGGCTTGTTTTTCAACTTTTCGAGCTTCTTTCGAATCCTTTGGGACTATACCCCCTCCAAATAGTCCTTGATTGGCCGAGTCCAATCTGGGCTCGTGTTTATTTCGATGACTTCCTACTTTCCTAACTGAATGCTAGGCTCAGAAATTTCTTCCACATGGACTAGAGCAGGTCGATTTTCCTCCATGGCTAATTTTGATAGGGCATCAACTTTCGTATTTTCTTCCCTCGGAATCTACTGTATGAAAAATCTCTTGAATCTAGAGGTCAGGTCCTTGACCTTACTAAGATAGGACATCATGGAAGCATCTTTGGCTTCGAACTCTCCAGAGACTTGGCTCACAACCAACTAGGAATCAGTACACATCTCCAGGGTCTGCGCCCCTAGCTGGGCCACAATCCTCAGACCTACCGCTTCGTACTTGGCCTCATTATTAGAGGTCGAGAAGGAGAATTTGAGGGAATACTGGTGCTCATGGCCTGTTGGGTCCGAGATCACAACCCCAGCTCCACTTCCCCCGCTGCTCCGTCCACATAGACTTTTCACATTTCCTCCGAATTGTGTTCAGCTCGGCCTGTGCACTTAACAACAAAGTCCACGATTGTTTGGGCTTTGATGGCTATTTTTGATTGATAGGCGATGTCAAATTGACTGATCTTGACTGCCCATTTCAATAGCCTGCCCGAGACTTCTGGCTTGTGCATAACAGATTTAAGTGGAGCGTTCGTCATGACTCTAATTGTGTGAGCATCGAAATACGACTTAAGCTTCCTAGCCACGGTCACTGGTGTGAAGGCGAGTTTTTCCAGGGTAGAATATCTCACCTCAGCCCCATAGAGAGTCTTATTGATGTAGTAAATTGGCTTCTGGTCTCTGCCTTCTTCTCGAACTAGCACAACCCCTACTGCCATTCCCGAATAGGCTAAATATAGTACCAGCTCTTCCCCTTTCTCTAGTCGGGATAGCAGGGGCGGTGAAGCTAAGTACTTCTTCAATTCCTCGAAGGCACTCTGGCACTCCCCCGTCCATTCGAAGTTCTTGGGGTTCCTTAAGATTTTAAACAGATGAGCAAACTTGTCAGCCGATCTGGACATAAATCTGCTCAGGGCGGCTACTTTTTCGGTGAGTACCTAGACATCATTCATGGAAGTTGGGGGTGTTAGGTTTAAGATTGGTTGGATTTTCTCCGGATTTTCTTTGATGCCCCGGGCTGTGACCATGAATCCCAAGAACTTTCCCGCCTTGACGCCGAATGCACATTTTTCTGGGTTCAGTTTAATTCTGAATGTCATCCACATAAATTTCCATATTGCGCCCAATTTGATTTCTAAAGACTTTGTTTACCATCAGAGTATAGGTGGCTTTAGCGTTCTTGAGGCCAAAAGACATGACCTCATAGTGATAGAGCCTCTGATCGGTAATAAAAACTGTCTTTTTTTTATCCCTAGGTACCATCTTGATCTGGTTGTAGCCTTTGAAGGCATCCATAAAGGATAGTAACTCAAACCCCGAGGTGGCGTCTACTAACTGGTCAATTCGAGATAGTGAAAAGCAGTCTTTCGGGTAGGCTTTGTTGAGGTCGGTAAAATCAATACACAATCTCCATTTCCCTGTGCTCTTGGAGACCAACACTACATTAGATAGCTAGGTTGGGTACAGGATTTCTTGTATATGCTCAGCATCTAACAACTTTTTGACCTCCTCGGCTATGATCTTTTGTTTTTCATAATGAAAGTGCCTACGCCTTTGCTTGACTGAATAGTAACTAGGATCGGTATTCAAGTGGTGCTCGATTATAGCTGGATCGATTCCTGTCATGTCAGCGGCGGACCAAGCAAAGATATGTTCATTTTTAAAGAGAAATTGGCTTATACCTTTTTTGAGATTTTTTGGTAGCTCACTTCCAATCTTAGTTTTCTTGTTTTTCTCTGAAAGTTCTATCTCCCGCAGCTCTTCCGCGGGACTTCCTCTTTTTGCAACCCTCATCTCTTCGGGAAAGTCGGGTCCCCACCCTACTTGATACTTTGGTCGGAGTGAGCTCTCATAACACTCCTTAGCCGAAAGTTGGGCCCCTCTGATTGTGGCTATGCCACCCAAAGTCGGGAACTTCAGCGCTTGATGGTACGTGGAAGGTATGGCCCTGAAGTGGTTTAAGGCGACCCGCCCCAGAATACCGTTGTAAGCCGAGTTGTAGTCCATCACAATGAAATTGGCCTGCATTGAAGGCCTTTTTGAACCATCCTAGAGGGTGAGTGTGAGGTTGATGACCTCTTCTGTTTTGTGGCTATGCCCAGTGAAGCCGGCAAGTGTCCCCTTCAACGGTCGAAGCCGACTTCATTCCAACCCCATTTGCTTGAAGGCCCTCAAAAAGTTGACTTCCGCTAAGCTCCAAGTGTCTACCATCAATCTCTTGATAGTGATGTTGGCTATCTCGGCACTAATGACCAAAGGGTCGTCATGTGGTTGGATTACTCCCTCGAGGTCATCCGAGGAAAATGTGATCCTCTCCAATCCCCCGGCTAGGCCTACCGCTGGTCTGAACTCTCATCCTGCACGGATATAGCCCTTTCTACCTACCGATGTTTCTCCGCCCGATGCGAGCCCTCCGGCAATTATTTCCCAGTCACCACGTGTGTAGCCTTGTCATGGTTCCTGGGCGGGCTTCTTTCTCTTTCTCGGCCTGCTCCCTGATCGGGATTCCTATGAGGTTGTTGATTGATATACCTTTTAAGGTAACCTCGAGATATTAGAGCCTCGATCTCCTACTTCAGATCCCTGCACTTATCGGTGGTATGCCCATAATCCATATAGTAGCGGCAATATTTAGTCTTATTTCATTTCTCAGGTCGACCTTGTTAGAGATATGCCCTAATGCTATATATTTGGATGACATATATTGGGGCATTTTGACATTTACTTGTATATTATGGCATTCGTGTCTATATGTCTGTTTTCATATTGACATAATTAAGACATTCATATTCTCCTTCTTTACGTGTATGAATGAGTCCATAGTATTTTTATTAGAGAAATGTATTCTAAAAGCGTTTAGAATATGTTGGCGTATTTCCTTAATATGATAAAAATACTTAAAATATTCATAGTCCTTAGATTATTTGATTGGGACTTTAATAATCAATTACGGACTATCACATGTGTTGTTACCTTTGATTAACATAGGGATGTTAATGATAAAGGATAGTGAGCCATGTGCCATAACAGCATAGCGATGCGACTAACAAACATGTGGATGACTATTAGTTGAATAGATCATTGAATGTGACGTGAATAACAAATTTCATGACTTTGGATTAATAATTTGTTATTCATTGCGATTGTGCATGTAATCCTTAGATTTGAGACATTACGGTTGTCATATGTATTAGGGTTTGATTCTAGCGTTTGGACAATAATTGTTTCGACAAACGAGATGAGATACGTCCTCTCGCAGTTTCATTCGTCTGGTATAGTGATTGACAGGTAGTGGTCAAGAGAGGATCCATTAACCTCCGGCGTGAGGCGATGTCCTATGCGATCTAAGCTTGGTTGTTTAATGAGGAAATCCTTGGCCAAGGTATGAATGATGGAGAAAGGGTTTTCCATGTGTCATCCCTCATTACACCAATTAGATCTATGCATAGTATCGAGTTTATGAACTTAATCGTATCATGGTTCTTGCTCGACGGACAATTAATGAAAGGATTGTATTGCACGATAATCGGCGACTATAAATAGATTCACAAGAAATTGACTTCATTACCGTATATATTGTCTTGATATATTACTAGGCGTCACTCTAGAACGTAAGGGTATTCCGAGAATGACGAAGACATTTTCGGAATAAATTGAAAGGGTTTAATCGTCCCTCATTGCTATACGGTGGTGAATCTAGAGAGTCACACATGTTTGAGTATCATGAATAAAGTTTCTATAATGAGCTTACAATGAGTTTGAAAACGTTAAAGAGTTAACGTTGTTAAATTTGGTCATTAAGTAGTAATGGACCAAAAGTGTAATTATTGAAGGTGTTGGGGCAAAAGTATAATATGGAAAGTTAGTTTCCAATTGATTAATCTAATATTGATTAGGATTAATTATAATCCAAGAGCCAAGATTTGATCTTATTTGAATTCCATGGCTAAGATTTAATTGGCAAGTTAGTAGAGAATTACATATTGTTCCACTAACGAATACAACACAAAATATATATATATAAACTTTATATATATATATATATATATATATATATATATATATATATATATATATATATATATATATACATATATATATATATATATCTATATATAAGAAATATATATATATTATATGCCTACACATTACAATAAGTTTGAAAACGTTAAAGAGTTAACGTTATTGTGTTTGGTCATTAAAACGTAATGGACCAAAAGTGTAACTATTAAAAGTATTGGGGCCAAAGTATAAATATGAAAAGTTAGTTTCCAATTAATTAATCTAATATTGATTATGATTAATTATAATCTAAGGCCAAGATTTGATCTTGACTAGATCTATGGCTAGGATTTATTGTGGCAAGAATAATGGATAATTCCATAATTTTCCACTATCCAATATATTTGTATTATATTGTTGCACAAGACACATAGATGCATTGGAGACATATATGTTGGGAATACACAAGACACTAGGATGTATTGGAGACATATATGTATGTAATGCACAAGACACAAAGTTTGCATAGGAAAAATATATGCATAGAAAATATGAAGAGAGATATAACAAAAGATGAGTGGAAAAATTCTGCACATTAATTTTTCTCTTCACTCTCTATTTTCTCTCCATATTTTCAGCCATAGCTAGAGAGCTTGGGCAGAATTTTTCTCATGCTTTCAACACTTGTGTAAGCTCATCAACCCACCTAAATGGCTAGTACAAAGATTTGGTTTGTGGAGAAGAAGCTTTTGGATGCTCGTGTGGACGAACTAGACCTTTTGCACGTGTGAAATACTTGGTCATCATTCTTGTGGTGCTTCTTCATTCCTTTGGCTAGATCTTCAAGAGGTATACCTTGATAACTCTTGTTCATTCATATATATGTTTATATATGCAGTAGATATGTTGATTACATGGACTAGACATAAGGTATTATGGTGAATACAAATGATATGTGTTGCTGAAATTTTTTTGAAATCAAGTTCTTGCTTCCACCTAGCTCATTATATGTTGTGATTCACCTCTTGTAAGCACGATCCTTTCAGACCTCGCATCTTGGGTACTGGTGGCAGGTAGTTTTGATGTTGAATCTCTATCAGGATCTGCTCTCTCGAGGTGTTGAAGGGTGTGAACATTGTGAACCTCTGGCCCGGTTTGTGCTGCTGCTGAGGTTGTTTGCCCCTACTGGCTTGCACTTTTTTCCCGAGCTGAGCCCTGGTCGTGGGCTCCCCTTTCTTTTCTTTTTCTTTGCGATTCTCCCTTTTTACCTGGTGAATATCTTCAGAATAAATATATCCCTCCGCTTTCACCATCAGCTTGGCCACAGTATCCACCGGGTCAATGGCTAAGGATGATGTGAGGGGTCCCGACCTGAGCCCACTTTGGTAAGCCATTAGAGCCATAGAATCTTCCAGGTTGGGGATCCTTAGTGACTCATCATTGAATCGGGCGGTGTAGGCCCTCAAACTTTCTCCCTTTTGCTGCTTCACTGTAAACAGCGACGAGGTATGGCAGGTGGCATGTTGGCTCCCCGCAAATCGGGACAGGAATGCTTCCGCCATCTGAGGAAAACTTTCCACTGACCCAGGATGAAGTTTCTAGAACCAGTCCAGTGTGTTGCCTACCAAGGTGGTCGGGAACGCCTTCATCTTCATCTGATTTGTCATATCATGAAGGGTCATATGATGATCAAAGTTCAGCAAATGGCTAGCAGGATCACAATCTGCATTGTACATTACCAAGTGCGGCATCCAGTTCCTTGCAGGTAGCGCTGTAGCCAGCACCTTGGGTAAAAAAGGGCTGACGCTGAGCAAGTTTATGACCTTGGCTATGGCCGCCACAGTCTTAGCCTGCTTGGGATCGATAGGGGTAGCCCTGCAGTTTCGGGTTTTATAAGTTCGGGTAACTGGCTTGGGAGATCCATCGTCATCGTTGTGGGCTTGAGCCTATCTCGGGATTGGCACTCGAAATTGTGGTCACTCTTAGGGAGGGGCCATGGCTAGTGCTGCTGGTGGATCTGTAGCTAGGCATGTTACCTGCTATTTAAGCTCTTTGAACATTTAGAACATCAACTTCATCTCGGGGGCCATGCCCGCTGTGAAGTCATCTCCGGGCTGGACAGTTTGTGTGGTTAAGTGTATACGTTGGCTCGTTCCAACGTCGATTTGGGTTGGGTTTTGGCTTGGTGCTTGGGTAGCTTCGAGGTCCTCACCAAGGGCGGGTGAGTTCTCTACTGGCAAGTTATGGCTTTGGGTTTATACCATGGTGGTTTCTCAGTGGGTGGTGAGGTTAATAGGACTGATGCTTCCCACATACGGTGCCAAATTGTTAAGGGCGAAACTTCAACAGTCAAGGTCGGACCGTTAGACCCGGTCTGTGCTGTTCCTTTTGATCGGGAGCCCTGACCTGCATAAGTAAAGAGAAAGAAAGGGCGAGGTGATGACCCGTATTTTTTCCTTGGGTGCGAGAATGATTAGTTTGCTCAACCCGAATGTGTTGGTTATAAGTATTTAACGTATGAGTTACCTTCATAAATGTGGAGTAGAGCTCTATTTATACTAATCTGGGTCCGGGCAGCAATTAATGTTCAATGTTGCCTAATACGCCACCAACTGCCTATGCCATGGAACTGATGGATAAGGCTATTACCCAACGGATAAAGTCGTTATCTGCTGGTCCGAGCCATGTAGCTTCCTTTATGTCCCATTGGATGGGCTGGCTTAACCGTTGGAGTTTACTCGGGACTGGTTCAGGTTGGATTAGGAGTTTCAGGTAGGAACATGACTCGAATGAGTCATCTTCAGCTCGGGTTGTCACGCCCCAACTCGACCCCACCTATAATCAGTCAGGACGCAATGGAATTTCGGTAGTATAACGACAGTAATTAAGACACCGAGGCTCTAAACCAACCTCTTAAGAATATCATACAACCAACTCCACAACCACTCAACAATCAACTCCTCAATTAAATTAACAATATACAACATAACCATATTATACAATAATCATTCTTTCAACAACCCATTCATAGTTATACGCTTCCATTCCAACTTAGTACATAGGCTATACATACATTTCAAAATAGATTAAAACCAACTTAGTAATCTAATCATGATCAAAATAAATACTACTAAATCATCATACATATATCCTCAAATTAAGATAGGTTATACAATACATTGTGTGAAACCCCACTTATCTGCTTTAACTTGATTTACGTCCTTTGTCTCATTTTGCGTGTATATGACCTGTTTATATGCTATAGGGCCTAGAATGTTATAATTTTGATATCAATACTTCTAATACGTGCTAAATGTGCATTCATGAAATTTTCATAAAAAACGGAGTCAGAAATTTTATCGTCAATTTTTAGTGAATAGTATTTTTGAAACACGTCCGCTAAAATTTTGAAACTGGTCTTTTTAATCCTTCTAGACCTAGTCCACAGACTTTAATAGACCTGTGTTTGATGAAAACGGTTTTAAAATCGGCTTAAGAATTTATTAGGATTTTTACACCGACTTTTGCAAAAATCGAATTTTAAGTCGACTCGGGTGAAATTGTTGGATTGTAAAACTTCTTGTCACCTAAAAATAATTTACTTGAGCTAGCTTGGGTGTTGAATAAATGTTTTGAACTTTGGTGATTAAGAAAATGCATTTAAAGTCAAGAAAACACAAAAATACTAATTTAAACTAACTTTGACTTTATTTAAAATGTTGACTTTGAAGCTTATATCACCTACACACACAAGCAAAGGACAAAAACACCTTCATTTTCACACATATGGCCGAGAGGTTCATGAGAGAATAGCCAAGCTTTTCTTCAAGGTTTTCAACACAAAATTTCAAAGAAAAACCTAGTTTTGTCCGTAGAATTTCGTGCCGCCTTGGATTCCGCTTGTTGGGCACGCATTGCACGCATTCCTAGGCATATATCGCATCAAAGGTGAGAGAAAAATTCTGGATCTCAAAACTCAACTTTTGTGTTTTTGCGTATAATTGAAAATCGAACCGTTAGAATTCTAATATGATGATAGATTATTGTTCCTTGCATGTAAGGGATCATTTAGCTGTAATACTACGAGTTTTTATCGATTGTAGTATAATTTTTATTTTTCGGGTATTTAAATTTGATTAAATTGTTCAATGTTGATTTAATTGAGTTGTGTTGATCGGAATCGATTTCTGTCGATTTCTAAATGTTTGATAATTACGTGTTAGTGCCGTTGTAATGCCGAATTTTCGATTATGATGTTTTGGTAAAAATTCAGAAAATTCAGCCTTGACACCTTAGGGTTTTAGGGTTATCAGTCATGATTTGGAGGTGTTATGGTGGTTTTCTGAGGGGGCTAATGTAGATAATGGGTGAGTGTTTGAAACTGATTTGGAGTTGTTTGGATTAGTAGAATGTAAGATATGATTAATTGAAGTTTAGGTTGTCTTTCTTTAAAATGTTAGATTGAGCCTTAGTTGATTGGGTGTGGGTTGAGTGATTGAATTGTGAGTTGTTGATGGGTAAATTAAAGTTTGATTGTGTGTTTAATGCATGTTCGGTTAGATGGCCTACTTTGTCATCTAACTTAGTTGTTTGTTGTTTAATTAAAATATTGATGTTATATTGATTGATTATTGAGTACGGGAATCGGGCACTTTTGTTGCTGATCTTCCAGATTATTGATTGATGATTGATTGAATATTGATGATTGTTATGGAGTCTTGGTATGTGTGTGCCACCTCTCGGGCAGCGTTGGGCTGTCGGGTTGAAAACGGCATGACTGCCAGAGACTACCCCCAGCTCGCATGACGGAGGTGTCATGGAGGGAGGGGCTAGTGAGGTACCTCAGGTGTGTGAGTAATGGGGAGTTATAAGAAGAATGGTTGAGATCGTGATGGCGTATGGAGCTACACCAACTAGAGTATCCTTTATTGAATGGTTATATAGTTATGTAATGATAGTATTATTTATGTTATTGTGTGTTTACTGACTCAAAAGATTATTCCAAGGAGTTTAATAGACCTTGCTCGAGATCTATCGGATCCTCGCTGGGCTTATTTTATATAAGCTCACTCTCTATTATTGCATGTTTACAGGTGTATTTTCGCAAGATTACGGGTACGTGCCTCCTGAAGAGGAGAATGTGGAAAACGTGCATTACGTGGATGAGTCCTATGTTCCAGAGTCTTATCCGTGATGTCGTACATGTTTTATTATCTTGTAAATTAACATAGTAGACTTTTATCTGCTTTGTAGTTTATAATGTATAAGATGTTGTTAAGTTAATGAATTAGTTGATGTTGTCTTAGTAGCCTTTCTTTTGTTTATGATTAGGTTGCTAGATTGGCTCAATATGTTTTTGGTATTGTATATTAAGGTTTATGTATTATGTTGGAACGGAAGCGTATAACGAAGAATGATTATTGTATAATATAGTCATGATGTATGCTGTATTTATTGAAGAGTTGTTTATTGTATGGTTTATGTAGTTGAGGTATGATGTCCTATGGAGGTTGGTTTAGAACCTCGGTATCTTATTTACTGTCGTTATACTGCCGAAATTTCGTTGTGTCCTGACTGGTTATAGGAGGGGTCGAGTTGGGGCGTGACATTTAAGTGGTATCAGAGCTCATGTTAGTTGTCAGCCGGGGTATTCTTGGAATGTGGGTAATGGTCTTAGCATGAAAGTATGTATGAAAAGAAAGGAAAGTGAAAAATGTGTTAACATGATTAAGTGATAAGTGATTATGTGATTAAGGTGCTTATGTGATTATGTGAACAATTTGCTTATGTGTTTTATATGAGTTTGTTGTTTAGGTGTTAATAATTGTTTATAATATGTTTATGTGCTATAACTGTGCTAACTCTTTGATTAGTAGAATGGCCGGTCGACCGAGAACCAGAGGTAGGCCTGAGATGACTGATGAGACTCCGGGTAACGCGGCACCGGGCCGTGACGGGGGTGATGACCGATTAGGGGCAGCTATGGAAAGGATTGCAGAGTTAGTGGCTAGTCAGGCACAGTTATTAGCAGGGCAGGCTGCCCAGAATCAGGCTATGCAGGCTCAGCTACTTAATATTCAGGGTGGTAATCACGGGCGTAGTACCCTGAAGGAGTTTTTAGGATATCATCCACCGAGATTTCAGGGGGAGCCGGATGATAGGAAGGCGGAGGCATGGATTAGCAAGTTGGAGAAGATTTTTGATCCACTTGGCTATACTGATGAGCAGAAAGTCTCTTTTGCCGTGTACTTGTTAGATGACGAGGCAGAGGAGTGGTAGCGCACGGTAAGGACTAGCTGGGCGGCACAGGGTATTCCTTATATTTGGGGTACCTTTCTGATGGATTTCCGGGCAAAGTATGTCCCCCGGATTGCGAGGGAACGGAGAGAGGCAGAGTTTCTAGCCTTGGTCCAGGGAGATGCTACAGTGGCTCAATATGAGGCCACATTTACTTGATTGTCCCGGTATGCACAGGAGTATGTGGCAGACGAGGAGCGGAGGACTCACAGATTTATGTTGGGGTTGAGACCCGAGATTCAGGATGTGATGGCACTGAATCGGTATGATATTTTCACTGAGGCTTTTGAGGCAGCTTCTAGACTAGAGAAGAGGAAGGGGGATCAGCTTATTTCTAGTTAGCCCAGTAAGAGGCCGTATCAGCCGCAGTATCAGTAGGGCACGTATAGGCCTCCCGTACAGCAGGTTGGGTTCAGGCCACCAGCACAGCAGGGTTCTTTTAGGCCACAGGGTCAGCAGAGTTACTATCGGCCTCAGTTTCAGCAGGGGCCATACCAGGTTCAGACTTAGTATAAGCCAGCCCAGTCACAGGGTCAATTCAGGCCTAGTATGGTGAGACCTCAGCAGCAGGCTGTTTCAGCTGTTTCTACAGCTTCTGGTTCTTCCAGGGGCAGTGTTAGTGCCACATCATCGCAGTGTAATTACTGCAAGCGCCTAGGGCACGTGGAGTCCGACTGCAGGGTAAAGGCAGGGACATGTTTGGGTTGTGGTAGCAGCCAGCATAGGGTGAAGGATTGCCCTAGATATTCAAGGGCTGAGGGTCGGGCAGCGACTCAGGGTTATCAAGGCCGACCTACGGCCAGTGCACCTCAGCAACAGCAGCGGGTTCAGGCTCGGGCCTACGCAGTTGACTTAGAGGAGATGCCTGAGGAGACTGTAGTTGTGGAAGGTAACTTCCTTATACTTGATCAACTTGTTAAAGTGTTGATTGATTCTGGTGCTACGCATTCTTTCATTACTCCTGCTTGTGTGCAACATGTTAATTTGCAACCTGAAAGATTGCCTTATGTGGTTGAGATTAGTACCTCTTTGACTGATAAGTATGTTACTGGCTTAGTATGTAAGGATTGTATAATACACGTTAAGGGGCATAATTTTCCTTCGGACCTTATTTTATTTCCTATCTTGGGGTATGATGTTATCTTGGGTATGGATTGACTTTCTAAGTATGATGCCCAGTTGAACTGTAGAACCAAGGTAGTACAGTTTCGTTTGCAAGATCAGCCAGTAGTTGAGGTAGTAGGGAACCGGGGTGCAAAGACGAGTTTTGTTATCTCAGCAACTAAAGCCGTTAAGTTGGTGAGTAAGGGGTGTTCGGGTTATCTGGCTTATCTGATCAATAAGCCATCTGATAAGTTGCAGCTAGAGGAAGTCCCTATTATTCGGGAATATCCCAATGTATTTCCCGAGGAGTTGCCAGGGTTACCGCCAGAGAGAGATGTGGAGTTTGTGATCAATCTTATTCCCGGTACTCAACCTATTTCTAAATCAGTGTACTGGATGGCACCAGCTGAGTTGAAGGAGTTGAAGACTCAGTTGCAGGAGTTATTGAAGAAGGGATTCATTCAGCAGAGTTCTTCACCTTGGGGAGCTCCAGTCTTATTTGTGAAGAAGAATGATGGTACCTTGAGATTGTGTATTGATTACCGTGGTTTGAATCAGGTGACCATCAAGAACAAGTATCCTTTGCCACTGATTGACGAGTTGTTCGATCAACTTCAGGGAGCTAAAGTCTATTCTAAATTTGATTTAAGGCAGGGGTATTATCAGCTTCGGATTCGCACGGAGGATGTTCCGAATCTGCCTTTAGGACTCGGTACGGGTATTATGAGTTCGTAGTTATGCCCTTTGGTTTAACTAATGCACCGGCAGCATTCATGGATCTTATGCATCGGGTTTTCCAGCCGTATTTAGACCAGTTCGTGGTAATCTTTATTGATGATATCTTGGTCTATTCTAAATCTGAATCGGATCACGAGCAACATCTACGGCTTGTCTTACAGAAGCTGCAGGAGCATCAGTTGTTTGCCAAGTTCAGCAAATGTGAATTTTGGCTGCAACGCATATCTTTTCTTGGCCATGTTATTACACAAAGCGGTATCTCTGTAGATCCCACTAAGATTGAGGTGGTGATGTCTTGGAAATGGCCAGAGAATGTTTTTGAGGTCTGTAGCTTTCTTGACTTGGCGGGTTATTACCATAGGTTTGTCAAGGACTTCTCGAAGATTGCTGGGCCACTTTCTAAGTTGACCCAGAAACGGACTATCTTTAATTGGGATGAGAAGTGTGAGAGTGGGTTTCAGGAGTTGAAAAAGAGGTTGACTACTGCTCCAGTACTTGCTCTACCAGAGGGGACCGATAATATGGTTGTTTACAGCGATGCAACCAAGGAGGGCTTGGGATGTGTTCTTATGCAGGATGGCCGAGTTATTGCCTATGCTTCCCGGAAGTTGAAGCCTTATGAGGTGAATTATCCGACTCATGATCTTGAGTTAGCAGCAGTTGTCTTCGCACTGAAGAAGTGGCGTCATTATCTGTGGGGCAGTAAGTTCGAGATTTTCACTGATCATAAGAGTCTGAAATATTTATTCTCACAGAAGGAGTTGAATATGCGCCAGCGGAGGTGGATTGAGCTTCTTGGAGATTATAATTGTTCTATCAATTATCTGCCTGGCAAGGTAAATGTTGTAGCAGATGCTCTTAGCCGGAAGGCGAGTATTTCTTGTTTAGCGGTCAAGAAATGGGAGGTTCTTGAGGAATTCACTTATTGGAGACCAGAGTTGACTCAGGTTGGGGTGATGTGTTCACATCTCCATATTCAGCCTTTATTGTTGTCTCAGATCAGAGAAGCTCAGCAACTTGATGTTAAACTTCAGAAGATCAAGGATCAGATCACGGATGATCAGTTTGACTTTAAATTGCATGAGGATGGTATTCTTCAGTTTCGGAACAGGGTATGTGTTCCCGATGAACCGGGCTTGAGGCGAGGTATTCTGGAGGAAGCTCACAATTCTAAGTATACTATTCATCCCGGTGGAACTAAGATGTATCGGGATTTGAAGCAACATTATTGGTGGAATAACATGAAGAGGGAGGTTGCTCAGTTCGTGTCTAGATGTTTGACTTGTCAGAGGGTGAAAGCCGAGCATCAACGACCAGCAAGTTTGCTTCAGCCGTTAGCTATACCACAGTGGAAATGGGAGCATATTACGATGGACTTCGTCACTGGTTTGCCTAGAACACCGAGGGGTAACGATGCAGTTTGGGTTGTCGTAGATCGTTTGACGAAGACAGCTCATTTTATTTCGATGAAGATGGGAGATGAGGTTACAAAGTTGACGGATCTTTATTTGGATCAGATTGTTAGACTTCATGGGATTCCATCTAATATTGTCTCAGATCGAGATCCTCAATTTACTTCTCGTTTGTGGGAGAAACTTCAGGAGACCTTGGGTACTCAGTTGAACTTCAGTACTGCGTATCATCCTCAGACCGACGGTCAGTCTGAGCAGACTATTCAGATTCTAGAAGATATGCTTAGGGCTTGTGTTCTGGACTTCAGGAAGAACTGGGAGAAACATCTACCACTTGTCGAGTTTGCCTATAACAATAGTTATCAAGCTACTATTGGGATGACACCTTTCGCAGCTCTTCACGGTCGTAAGTGTCGTTCACATTTATATTGGGATGAGGTAGGAGAGATGAAAACTATTGATCCGACTATCATGTCAGAGCTTCTTGAGAAGATTGAGAATGTTCAGTTGATCAGGCAGAGAATGCTTACGGCGTAGAGTAGGTTCAAGAGTTATGCTGATAAGCGTCGTCGGGATTTGGAGTTTGCAGTCGGAGATCGGGTTTTCTTGAGATTGTCTCCTCGTAAGGGGTTTGTTCGTTATGGTAAAGGTGGGAAGCTGAGTCCGAGATTTGTTGGGCCGTTTGAGATTACCGGCAGGGTCGGTAAATTGGTGTATCGGTTGGCTTTACCGGAGAACTTCTCTAATGTCCACGATGTATTTCACGTGTCTAATTTGTGGAAATATAATCTAGATCCTTATCATATTCTTGAGTCAGAGCCGTTACAACTTTGTGAGAATCTGACTTATGACGAGCGTCCGATTCGTATTCTTGATCAGATGGAACGAGAGTTGAGGTCGAAAAAGATTCTGATGGTTAAGGTGTTGTGGAAGCATCACGGCATTGAGGAAGCTACTTGGGAGAGACGGGATCAGATGCAGCAGCAGTACCCAGATCTGTTCAGTACATCAAGTAAGAATTTCGAGGGCGAAATTTCTTTAAGGGGGGGAGAATGTGAAACCCCACTTATCTGCTTTAACTTGATTTACGTCCTTTGTCTCGTTTTGCGTGCATATGATCTGTTTATGTGCTATAGGGCCTAAAATGTTATAATTTTGATATCAATACTCCTAATACGTGCTAAATGTGCATTCATGAAATTTTCATAAAAAACGGAGTCAGAAATTTTATCGTCAATTTTCAGTGAATAGTGTTTTTGAAACACGTCCGCTAAAATTTTGAAACTGGTCTTTTTAACCCTTCTAGACCTAGTCCACGGACTTTAATAGACCTGTGTTTGATGAAAACGGTTTTAAAATCGGCTTAAGAATTTATTAGGATTTTTACACCGACTTTTGCGAAAATCGAGTTTTAAGCCGACTCGGGTGAAATTGTTGGATTGTAAAACTTCTTGTCACCTAAAAATAATTTACTTGAGCTAGCTTGGGTGTTGAATAAATGTTTTGAACTTTGGTGATCAAGAAAATGTATTTAAAGTCAAGAAAACACAAAAATACTAATTTAAACTAACTTTGACTTTATTTAAAATTTTGACTTTAAAGCTTATATCACCTACACACACAAGCAAAGCACAAAAACACCTTCATTTTCACACATATGGCCGAGAGGTTCATGAGAGAATAGCCAAGCTTTTCTTCAAGGTTTTCAACACAAAATTTCAAAAAAAAACCTAGTTTTTGTCCGTAGAATTTCGTGCCGACTTGGATTCCGCTTGTTGGGCACGTATTGCACGTACTCCTAAGAATATATCGCATCAAAGGTGAGAGAAAAATTCTGGATCTCAAAACTCAACTTTTGTGTTTTTGCGTATAATTGAAAATCGAACCGTTAGAATTCTAATCTGATGATAGATTATTGCTCCTTGCATGCTAGGGATCATTTAGCTGTAATACTATGAGTTTTTATCGGTTGTAGTATAATTTTTATTTTCCGGGTATTTAAATTTGATTTAATTGACTTGTGTTGATCGGAATCGATTGCCGTCGATTTCTAAATGTTTGATAATTATGTGGTAGCGCCGTTGTAATGCCGAATTTTCGATTATGATGTTTAGGTGAAAATCCAAAAAATTTCAGCCTTGACACCTTAGGGTTTTAGGGTTATCAGACATGATTTGGAGGTGTTATGGTGGTTTTCCGAGGGGGCTAATGTAGATGGTTGAATGGGTGAGTGTTTGAAACTGATTTGGAGTTGTTTGGATTAGTAGAATGTAAGATATGATTAATTGAAGTTTAGGGTGTCTTTCTTTAAAATGTTAGATTGAGCCTTAGTTGATTGGGTGTGGGTTGAGTGATTGAATTGTGAGTTATTGATGGGTAAATTAGAGTTTGATTGTGTGTTTAATGCATGTTCGGTTAGATGGTCTACTTTGTCATCTAACTTAGTTGTTTGTTGTTTAATTAAAATATTGATGTTATATTGATGTTATATTGATTGATTATTGAGTACGGGAATCGGGCACTTTTGTTGCTAATTTCCCAGATTATTGATTGATGATTGATTGAATATTGATGATTGTTATGGAGTCTTGGTATGTGTGTGCCACCTCTTGGGCAGCGTTGGGCTGTCGAGTTGAAAACGGCATGACTGCCAGAGACTACCCCCAGCTCGCATGATGGAGGTGTCATGGAGGGAGGGGCTAGTGAGGTACCTCAGGTGTGTGAGTAATGGGGAGTTATAAGAAGAATGGTTGAGATCGTGATGGCGTATGGAGCTATACCAACTAGAGTATCCTTTATTGAATGGTTATATAGTTATGTAATGATAGTATTATTTATGTTATTGTGTGTTTACTGACTCAAAGGATTATTCCAAGGAGTTTAGTAGACCTTGCTCGAGATCTATCGGATCCTCGCTGGACTTATTTTATATAAGCTCACTCTCTATTATTGCATGTTTACAGGTGTACTTTCGCAAGATTACGGGTACGTGCCTCCTGAAGAGGAGAATGTGGAAAACGTGCCTTACGTGGATGAGTCCTATGTTCCAGAGTCTTATCCGTGATGTCGTACATGTTTTATTATCTTGTAAATTAACATAGTAGACTTTTATCTGCTTTGTAGTTTATAATGTATAAGATGTTGTTAAGTTAATGAATTAGTTGATGTTGTCTTAGTAGCCTTTCTTTTGTTTATGATTAGGTTACTAGATTGGCTCAATATGTTTTTGGTATTGTATATTAAGGTTTATGTATTATGTTGGAACGGAAGCGTATAACGAGGAATGATTATTGTATAATATAGTCATGATGTATGTTGTATTTATTGAAGAGTTGTTTATTGTATGGTTTATGTAGTTGAGGTATGATGTCCTATGGAGGTTGGTTTAGAACCTAGGTATCTTATTTACTGTCATTATACTGCCGAAATTTCATTGCGTACTGACTGGTTATAGGAGGGGTCGAGTTGGGCCGTGACACATTGTTTTACAACAACTAAGATAATCTCATGGCAATGGCTCCTACACATAAGACTCATCCACATACGACACATTTCCCTCTGCAAGAGGCACGTACCCGTAGTCAGAATTAGTAACACCTGCATGCATGCAATAATTGAGAGTGAGCTTATATAAAATAAGCCCAGTGAGGATCCGATAGATCTCAACAGTATTTACTATACTCCTTGAAAATGATTCTTTGAGCAGTAAATACATAATAAACATCAATAACAATATAAACACATAACTATAATGACCAATCAATAAAGGATACTCTAGTTGGTGTAGCTCCAAACGCCATCACGATCTCAACCAACTTTTTATCACCCCCATGACACACACACCCGAGGTACCTCATTAGCCCTGCCCTCCATGGCATCTCTGCCCATGCGAGATGAGGGTAGCCTCTGGTAGCCATGCCGTTTTCAACCCGAGAGTCCGATACCGCCCGAGAGGTAGCACACGCATACCAAGACTCAACAATAAAAATAAACAATCAATCACAGAAGGACAACCTTTTCTGTTGACTATCTCCTGGTTCATCAATAATCAATATTCAATAATCAATAATGCATCAATCAATTAATAACATTACAACAATATGATATCAATTAATCAATTAACAACTAAATAACTAAGTTAGATGACAAAGTAGGTCACCCAACTTAACATGCATTAGACACACAACCAAACCCTAATCTAACCATCAACAACTCACAATTCAATCACTCAAACACCACCCGATCATCTAAAGGCATATAACAACATTTTAAAGAAAGATAACCTAAACTTCAAATAATCATAACTTACATTCTACTAATCCAAACAACTCCAAACCAGTTCCTATAATTCACCCACTCAATCATCTACAATAGCCCCCTCGGAAACCAACCAAAATTCATCCAAATCAAGCCCAATAGCCCTAAAACCTCAATGCACCTAGGCTGAAATTTTTGGATTTTCACACCAACATCTCAATCAAAATTTCGGCATTATAATGGCGCTACCCCGTATTTTACAAACTTTTACAAATCGATGGAAATCGATTTCAACCACTACAACTCAAAATAATCACCAAATACTAATAACTCAACTTTTAATACCCTAAAATAAAAATTCTTGCTACAATGGTTCAAATCTTATATAAATGCATATAAACGATCCTTAGCATGCACTGAGCAATAATATAACCTCAATTCAACTTTCTAATGGTTCAAAATGCAATTATAAGCAAAAATATAAAAACTGACTTTTGAGATCTAGAATTTTTTTCTCACCTTTGATTCGAAACAAGCCTAGATATGCGTGCAATGAGTGCCTAACAAGCGGAATCCAACTCAGTATGAAAAACTACAGACAAAAACTAGCATTTTCTATAAAATTTTGCTTTGAAAATCAACTTCTCTTTTCTCCCTTGAAGCTCTCGGCCATGTAGGTGTAAAATGAGTATGTTTTGTGCTTTGCAAGTGTGTGTTGATGTTATATTATGCAAAGTCAAACAAATTAAATCAAGGTCAAAGGTGAAAACTAGTTATTTTTGGTATTTTCTTGTCTTTTAATTCATTTGAGCTATTTCTTTGCTCAAAACATTTATGCAACACCTAAACTATCTCAAGTAATTTATTTTTAGGTGACAAGAATTTTTACATTCAAACAATTCCACCCGAGTCGGCTCAAAACTCGTTTTTCATAAAAGACGATATAAAAACTCTTTTAAATTCCTAAGCCGATTTGAAATCCATTTTAATCAAACACAGGTCTATTAATGTCCGAGGACTAGGTTTTGAAATACTTAAAACACCTGTGTAAAAATTTTACTGGACGTGCGTCTAAAACACTATTCACAAAAATCGACGATAAAATTTCTGATTCCGTTTTTTATGAAAATTTTATGAATGCACACATAGCATGTATTAGGAATATAAATCACATTTCTAACATATTCTGACTCATATAACACATAAACAGGTCAAAGCAAGAAAAACGAGACAAAACACGCAAATCGAGGTTAGGCAAAATATGGGGTCTCACACAGGTCCTCCCTCGTCAGCACCTAAAGCGAAAATTATGCTATTGGGGCAAATATCCATCTTCATATGAGAGATATAAGTATAGTTCTCTATCTAGATTTTCAAATCTCTCTAACTTAAATTTTGTCATAAGTTCGACTGAACTTGCTCCTGCCTTGTTGTTCTGGAATTTGAAATATATTATATCTTGTCTAATCTATTTGTTATAACTTTTTAGAAAAGAAAATTGTAGAAAAAGAGTCATTTTTCGTTCAGCCAAAAAAAAAAAGAGTTGTTTTTCAAAGGGTAAATTTTATACTTAGTCTTTATTGTTTATATTTATTTTTTAAGTTAGTCTTTAATATTAAAAAAAAAAATCATATTAGTCCCTAATATTTATAAAGTGATTCAAAATAATCCATATTATTCAAAATTAGTTAATTTAGTCTTTATTATTTTCCATAAAATTTAATTGAGTTCCCAAATAGGGACATGTGCAGGGACTGGATTAATTTTTTCAAAAATAATAAAGACCAAATTGATTAAATTTAAATAATAAAGACCATTTTAAATAATTTTTTTAAATATTAAGGATCACTATAAATATTTTAAAATATTATAAATTACATTTGAAAAAATATGTGAACAATAGAGAGGGTAAGTGTGAAATTTACTCTTTTCAAATTATGCATCGAACATTCTACTCAGGGAACTAGATAATTTTTCTCGGAGAAAACCATGATATAAGTATTGGGTTATAAGTGTTTATATTTAAGTAATATGTCTTTTGAGATTCTTATATCCCATAAACCCTTTTTATCTTCCCCCACATATTACCTATATAGTTAACGAGCAGCAATCTCTAGTTGGTGTTTTTGTTCTCAAGACGAAACCTAGAAAAGCCATAAAAACCCAAGAGTTTCCATTTTGTGAAAGCCTCTAAATTTTCAATCAAAATGTTTCTACCACTTTGATTAATATGTCATCGCTTGCAATACCTTGTGGCCATAAGCGCCAACAACCTTCAAATGATGTTGATAGGATTAGCAACTTGCCAGAATCGGTTCTTTGTCACATACTCTCATTTTTTCCAACGGAGAAAGTTGTGGCCACCAGCGTGTCATCAAAAAGGTGGAAATTCCTCTAGAAAAATATCCATAATCTATTTCTCAATGATCAAACTTGTGTGTTCTGTTGGGGCAAGAGAATAGACAACAATATTAAGTTTGCGCATTTTGTTAACAAGGTTTAAATACTCCTCAATCAACAAACCATAAACAAGTTTTCTCTTGGAATCATGAGATATTGTGAGGTGTATGATGTCACTACTTGGATAGCAGCTACAGTTGCTAAGAATCTTAAAGTGCTTGAGTTTTGGGTGTGCGATCCTGACGATGATTCTGATCCACGCATTAAGTTTGTCACGCCCCCAAAATTCACAAGACTGAATTCAGGATCGCGATGCCGTGAGCCTAAGGAAATTTCTCATCCTAAGTCTGCAAGGCACTAATACCACCAAACAGAAGACTACATTCCACATCATTGTTGATCAGAGCGACTAAAACTCTTAATTAAATCAAATAAGATTTATGAATATATATATTACAAGAAGGCAACACTTTACAAATAATATTTTTCTAAAATATTACTGATCTCATAAGGTGGCCTCTAACCCATGCAGCCTGAACAGCTCATTAACTCTTGCCTCTGCATAATTGTAATAAAATAATATAATGAACAAAACAATACTCAGTAAGAAGGACACCCAGAGTTAGGCTCTGAGGATTATCTGAGTAAAATGATGCGATATAGAAATCAGAATTAAATCAAAGGCGCGATACGGAGTCAAAATACAAAAGGGACGAAAATAGCTAATTCACACTAGACCAGAATTGAACCATAACCTGATCAATACAAAACATACATACAAAGATAATACCAGAATTACGTAATCGGGTATCATAAAACCTGTGCAATTATCTCACAATCCCATTTGTACTGAAGTATCATACAAACTTAACTGTATTCTCAAAATATAAATATTTTACTTTTCAAAACATAAATGTCACATTATCATATACCACATAAATATCACCTAGAGTTGTGATAGTCATAGCTAAATCACAAAATGGCCTCCTGCGGTCCCATGCCTCCGTAAGGTGAGGCATTCCCCACCTATAGAACTAAGTATATGCAGCAGTTTCACCCGTCGAATGGGTGTCACAGCTCTAGAGATAACACATAGCAATTAATACATTGAGTCATCAGATAATAATATAATCAGTACTTAAACATCACATTCCCTTACTTCAAATCGAGTACAAGATTCTGAATGACAAGTGAATCGAAACGGAATCAACGAATATGAGACATTAAACTGAAACAGTAAGGAGAGAACCAAAGGGGATCTAGGTGCAAGAGGGTTGTCCAACTTACCTCTATCAGGCCTTAAGCTAATTCAACATTTCTTTCGAACATTATGATTCAATGCTAACTTCTGGCTGCAACATAAGAATTATAAACTATAGTTTTATACATATTTACAAAGAATAGGCTAAGAGATTTCAACAAATATAAGTAAACCACAAATTATAAGTTCTGAATAACTTTTTGAATGCTTTAACATTTATTTAGCAACTAATCAATTTCCATCTAAGTTCTTTATCTTGTATTGGCTTTCCCTGTTTTGTGTTTTCTAATTACTTTTAACCATTCTTCTTACTTTTCTTTTCTTCGATCACGTGGCTGATGTATTTGTTACTACATATTACGCACGTGAACCACCACCACACACCAACTTACTTACCCATCTTCATATACAATTATATACACGGCTGGTACACACAAACATACTACCTTCTTCATGAGTGAACACGCATGCTTACACTCTTTCAACACATCTCCAAAGCTAATATGAACACACACATGGACACCATATACCGCACACATATGCATACATACTCGCCCCTATAACATACATACATAATCATATTTGTGGACCTAATTACAGCTCAAGCTAAATTCTTTTAATTCTTCAGTCGTTTAGCTACATGATACCAACCGAATGTTTTTCAAGCTAGTCATCAAATTTAGCATTTTACAATGCAAAACTTCTTCAATCCAAACTAAGCCATAAACTAACTAGTTTCAAACTAAAATGAAAATAAATAGTTCAAGCTTCTTTGCCTTCATTCGAGTTCAATTCTATGCACAAAATTATGTTTTCCCTTGTTCATGTTTTCCATTCCAAATTCTCTTCTTTGCATTGCTTTCTTACTTTACTACATTCTTTTTCATTCTTTTCTTCTTTCTATCGGTTGCTCATATAAGCAAATGCATTTCGAAACTTGGGTTTTCTACATGTAATGTTATCTATTATCTATCTGTAGTTAATTAGCCCTTAAACTTATCCTACAAATGAACGGCTCTAACTGGTAGGCAAGAAAAGCTATAAGCATAAGATGGCTAATTCACAATATGGCATATGTGTGTGTAAGAGTAGGAGGTGGTTAAATGTCAATAACCAAAGATGAGGTGTAAAATAACCATGCAAGCATGAGGTGGCATGCAAACATACATCTTTATCTTGCACTCTTTATTGTCTTTAGCATCCTTACTATCTTCCTCATCCTTCAAGAGCCAACCGCGCCTCAGGAAGTTGTTTGGAAAAAATGGCCAAGCTGATTCATATCACTTACTTTGAGTAAATTGCTTGTCGCCCCCCTGTGTTTTGCTCGAAATACTCATTCACCCCGTGTGTTTTTAAAATAGACTCATTACCCCCCTGTGATTTTCAGAATGTAGCTGACCGCCCCCCCCTCTGTTAAAAAAACCATCTAATTTAACAACAAATGCAACACCAACTAAAAATGCAAATTTTTTTATGCTTTTGGTTTAAATAAATTCGTTATTGGACAAAAATACTCTTTTAGTAAATTGCTTACCGCCCCCCTGTGTTTTGCCCGAAATACTCATTTACTCCCTGTAATTTTAAAATAGACTCATTACCCCTCTGTGTTTTTTTTATTTTTAACTTTATGTAAGGTATAACGATCAATTAACTAATTTGACAACGTTTGTTAACGGAATAAGAGATTTTGGGTGCGTCAGCTTAATCGAAAAAACACAGGGTGGTAATAAGCCTATTTTAAAAACACAGGAGAGTAATAAGCCTATATTAAAAACACAAGGAGTGAGTGAGTATTTCGAGCAAAACATAGGAGGGCGACGAGCAATTTACTCCACTTACTTTTGCTCTTTGCTTTATAGCTAATGGTTAATAATCATTATATGTGAGTTAGATTTTACTAATTAATAACTGACCCCACAAGCTATCCTTAGACCAACATAAACCCCAACCGGAGTTGGAGTAAACTAGGATCAAGACAAAATAACATTGAAAACTCGAATATAATGAAACGCGATATAACAATTATTGGTAACGGGGCTTTCTTTCACAATCACATAACTTATTTTTAACTCGCGTTTAGTTGGGGTATTATAAAGTTGCCTCGTAGTCTTTTCACTTGTAAAATGCTAGAGGTTCTTGAATTAAGTGGTATTATTAGTCTCAATGTCCCAAGCTTGGTTTGTCTTCCAAATCTCAAAACCCTTCATCTCGCAACAGTGACTTACCAAAGCGATGAATCTTTTCAAAACCTTATATCTGGCTTTTCATCGTTGGAGACTTTGTATATTAATAGAGATTTATACGACAATGTGGTAAACTTTACCATATCTTCTCCTACATTGACAAATCTCACCTTCAAATTTTTCAGATCAGAGAGCCCCCGTACCTGAACAGCTTGACTACAACCATCCTATAGATGCTCGTACACTTATATACCTTGAACTATCTGACTTTTTGACGAGATACTTCTCTGTTGAAAACTTATGCTCGCTAGATGAAGCAAAAGTTGAGACCATAAATATAAAATATATAGATATTCCGCTGATTGATGTTGATCGTTACTCCAATAATATTGTAGTTAAGCTTCTTCAAGGAGTTTATAATGTGAAGCATCTATCCATAAGTGGTAATATTCTTGAGGTAAACTGCTATTTTTTTTTCTTACATTGTTGTTTTTCAATTGAGTTTTATAATTTTGTGAAATTTCTAGCATTACTGATTTCTTCTACTTCTCTTCGTGTAATCTCATTGTTTTGTAATATTTTGGTAACTGGAAATCGTTGTATCCATTGCTGTACTCTTTGTGTTTCAAGTACTTTTCATACAATGCATATCAGTTTAACAACCCATGAACAAGACTGATTTCTCAAAATTATGCAACATCATTTTTGTCTCGCTTCTCTATCCTCTTTGAAATAAATCGCATATCTAAAATGAGACACGGGTTTCTTGTATTTAGTTATTGTGTTTAGCATCACGGTTTGACCAAACAATTTCTTCTTCTATCTTGCAACTTCCTTGCATGCTTATCAGATTCCAGGATATTTTGGCCTTTACTTATGAATTGAAAATTAGAATTTCGAATAGTAAAGTATTGATATAACATGGCTTTACCTATTTGTCTCTCATGTATAATTTTCTTTTCCAATTCTTAAAAGGATGTAGATATAATTTATGCAACGATAAACATGAACTCCTGTATTGACTAATCGCCAGTGTTATGTTTGCTAGTCAATATTGATTAATATTGTACATTAAAACTTTGAATATTGTACATAGAAAATATTATTTTTGACAAGATTCTATACAACTTGACAATAGCCATATACAACTCATGTTAATTGTTAATCGCCTAGGTAGTTTTTCTCTAGAAATAATACATATATAAATATGTCTTTTTCTCTATATACTTTTGCGCATATGCATGTAAATGACTTTGTTTATAATAAGCCATCTGCACTATTCTTATCGAGTCCTAAATTTTAAGTGTGTATTGAATTTTTATGCACCATAAATTGTAAAATGAAGTAATCAACAAGCTGGAACAATCCAATTCTCTTCTAAGCTCATGTGGTTTGATGAGTGAGCTTTTTTGCACTTAGGATGGAAGTTAAAATTCATTTTTAGGATTGATTTGTTGAAAATTTAGGGCATGACCCCCATTGCAATCACAAACAAGTAAGGGCAAGCTCAATGGAGTCTCTAAATTTAGAGACTTTCTAAATTTAGATGTTCCAAACCTGTTTTTAGAGCCCCCAAACCTAAAAAGCAACACTATTTATGACAAAAGTACGTGAGTTCTACCATTTTTAGCTTAAAAGATGCCAAAATAGAGCCTGAGCTTTATTTTGTTCAACAAATTTAGAGCCCCAAATTTAGATTGAGCTCTATTTTAGTATTTTTTAAGTCAAAAGTGATGGACCCTACGTACTTTTGTCATGAATAGTATTATTTTTTAAGTTTGGGGCTCTAAAAACAGGTTTGGAACATTCAAATTTAAAAAAGTCTTTAAATTTAAAGACTCCATTAAACTTGTCCTAAGAAGAGAGTATCCCTTGCCTCAAACCTTTAAACTCCTCAAAAAGTACTCCTCCAATCGTCCATTAATAGCAATGAATTTGTTTGGGTAGTCTAAAACTAAACCTGCATAGCTTTGATGATAAAGTCTGAGTTGATTGAATCAAAAGTCATCATTATGTCGACTTCCATAAGCTCATAAGCTCACATTATTCCTGTCTAATCAAAAAATTGCCCATAATCTTTATACTTATTATAACTTTCCACGATTTAGGATGAATGATAATTTTAGGGTCTAAACTTAATCTTATATAAAATTAAAGACAAGAATTTCAAAACCTTAATGGAAGGACTAAAACTTTTGAAAATGAGATATTTATACACTATTAATCACAAAATATTGAGTTAGTATTACTTTTAACCCTGCAATGTATGTACAATATGATATTTCACCCTAATGTTAGTTTTATACACTTAACCTTGTCAACAAGCATGTCTCTTATAATTTTTAAAAGCTTACGAATATATCTAAATACCCTTTGTTTTTACTAATGATACAAAGGTATTAAGTGATATAAGATAAATATTAAGGTACAAAATCTTATACTTTATACATTAAATGGTAAAGCGTTATTGATGTTAGGTTAATACTATTTTATCCTCTCCATGTATATACAGTTTAATATTTTTTCCAAATACTTTAATTTATATCACTCAACCTCTTCATGTTGTGGTCCAGATGGTACATGAACTACCAATGAGCGGACTTTATCTGCAAGGTCAAGGGTTCGAAACTCATTAGAAGTAGTTCGTGGCCAGAGGCATTGAACCCCGAGTAGGGATTAGTCTCATATCTTTGAGTGTTAGACATCTCGTGGCCTCTAACCAAAAAAAAAACTCTTCATGCTTTAGTTAACAAAAATGTTTGTTATTGTGTTTATAACAAATGAACAAAAATGCCTCTTATTTTTACCTAATAACACAAAACGGCTAAGTGATACAAAGTAAATATTATGAGAGAAAAAAATCTAACATTTTGTATATATTAAGTAATTAAAATGATGTTAACCCGGAAAAAAAAAAAGAATATAACTATTAGGGAAGAAATGTTATTCTATTTATGCAATTTAATATTTTGTTTGGAGTTTTATTTTTTGTAGTAATTTTTTTGTCTAGAAATTTCAAAATCTACACACACAAAAACACAAAGTAAACACTAGATATAAATGAAAGATTTTTTTGTACCTTCGTATATTATTAACGATTATGAAGGACATCTTAGTTAATTACATTATATGAGAAGGCTGAGTAATATAAATTAAACATTAGAGAGCAAATTATGTTATTAATATTTATATACGAATAAAGCTTTTAAGTGAAGATTAAATTAATTTTTAAAATTAAATATATCTTAATATATATATATATATAAGAAATATTTCAAATGAGTGGAGGCTGCTAATAGCTCCGCCATTGCACCCGTAAGTACAACCATTCCTATGATGGTTGACATTTACTTCAACTATAAAGAGGAAATTTTCCAAGAGGATTTATAAATAGAAAACTGTTGACAGAGAAAATATAGCTTATTTCAAGCTTGTACTCAAGATCTAAATAGATGATGAACAAGTCATATTCAACATCTTTGAGGATATATATCAATTATCAAAATCTTTGAACGAGTGAATTCAATAACATAGAGCTAGAGACAAGCTTAAAACATACATAAATCAATAAAGAACTTGGCTTAAAAATATATTAATTAGATTAGTTGTAATTAGGAACATATAAAAATTGGCTGCACAAGTATCAGCGAACAACATCAAAGTATGCAGCAATTCTAATCAAAATATAATTGCATATATTTGCATTAAGGTTCTCTCCTGCTGTCTGTATCAGCATAGCTTGTCAAAATATTTGCAAATCTATTCCATCTCCAACTTCACAAATGAAAAACAGAAGATGGAAGATGCTTCTTGAAGCAATCTCAGGAAAATGTAATTCCACATTCTTTAGATCCTCGGGAAAACTCCGATACCTTCTTAAGCAACTGAAATTTAGCCTCAACATCAAGATAATAGGCAGCCTTTACTGTCATTGTTCTCAATACCTTAGCATTCTTCAGAATAAAAGCTATCATTGCAAGTTCATCTTCCAGGCCTTCAAATCCACTCATTAACATTGTTTTGAGGCATGAGAACAAACATATAGGAACTTTTTCAGGTTTGCTCCAGCATGCCACATGTGGGGCCTCATGATTCAAAACCTACAATAGCAACAAGAAAAAGTTAAAAAGTTTGTCGATTAAGAAAGAAAACCATGCCCTCCCCCCCCCCCCCCCCCCCCCCCCCCCCCCCCCCCCCCCCCCCCCCCCCCCCCCCCCCCCCCCCCTCCTCCTCTCTCTCCATGGGCTTTTACTGACCACTGAAAGGGTAAGAGATTCTAATTTATGCAAGCCTTCAACCAAGTTGAGTAGCAAATTGAAATGACAGCATTTAGCATCCACATCCAATCAAGTTAGTCTCAGAAAGCTTGGAGATGCACCTGCATGGCTAAGAGCCTTCACAAAAGGAAAAGACAATAGAATAAATAAAAATTAAATTGTGTTCATGTCCCATACTAATAATTTTAAGCATACTACACTATAATAACAAGAAGGTGAGACAACATAAATTGGGCATCCACCATGTGCAGATGAATATAAAGATCCAAATAAAAAATTAGCAACTAACCTACAACTTCTTAAACTAGAAAATTCCAAAATGTAAAATACTTCAAAAGTACAATCTATTAATTCAAAGATTGACATTCACTTCACTGAAGGGGAAAATTTTCTATTAAAAGGTCAAGAGAAAGATATTCGTTTTGATTCAGGTATTAAAGCCTATATCTCAGGCTTGAATCTATATCTTCACAGGACACCGTTTTATATATCTTAGAACAGCATATTCTAAATATCAAGCTAAAGCTTTAAGATTGACAGAGAAAGGGAAACTGAAGATCATTTCAGCACACATATCAAGAACCAGACTCTTGCACAAGTGAAAAGTACAATGGAACCAATAACTCCTGATCAATGCAGAGATCAATTCTTTCATGTTATCGAGTGCTATCCCCAGTACTTTTCCATATATTGGGGATTTTGTAGCATCAAAATCCTGCAAAGACTAAACATGTGACAGTTATTCTTTCATATATCGTATAAGATGAGGGCGGATGATAGCCTGTAGAAATTCCCATCTTCTGACTGTCAACTTGCCATTGCATATTTGGTTGAAAAAAGAGGAAATTTGATTGTACCAGCTAGTTGATGTCCTCGTTTAAAAAATTATGGTTCACAAGGATTCAATTTACAATGTAAATATGGAGAATTCATAAAAGTAACATAGATAGTGAATATCATTTTGCTGTTGTAAGTCGGAGATCTTGTGGGCATTTTAGGATAAAACTCAGAAGGGTTCATCTCATTAGATGTAAAAACCGAAAAACAGAAACAAGCTGGAGGTGTTATACAAATAAATTGCATTGTGATGGTGAGATGTCCTTTGTCCTGCTGGGTCTTCCCCAACTCTCATGCCCTCTCTCAATCAAGAGATGGTATCCAGTAGAATCACAGTGGCACATAAGTCTGGTCAACATATGACGAACAATATTACCCCTGTTATCAGCTACATCTCTGTCTGATACAATGCCAAGTGACCTATGCTAATGAAATTTCTCTCCAATGATGTCTCTCGGAATACCAATGATCGAAGGCATAAAATTGCCGGTCAGAACGTTTTACTCTTAGACCTCTCTACGTTCTCCACAAATTCGAATAGATTAAAACAAAAAGGCAGGTTTTACTTAAATTTCTAATCATACGTGCCAAAATGTTTTTAGATGAAGTCGAAAATAGTTATCAGGCCAATAGGAATATAACAACCTTATGGAAAGTATCTGAGGAGTTATTGTACTTCTGAAGCAGGACAATGATTTTATCACTAGAAAGAAGAAAGGTACCTCTATGATAGGTATTTCATAAGCAATAAAACAGATTACCAAAGAATTGCTTCTTTTACTATATGCAAAAGGAAACGGAAAAACGAAGGAAAGAGAAATATTTATTAGATAAATGGAATACAAAAGTTTATGTTTATGATTTTGTGGGAATGGTTTTCAGCATCCACTTTAGAACTGGAAAAGAAATTTGCACTTAAGAGCCATTGAGTTGTAACAATGAGTAACATAGGTAAATCCATGTTACATTAATACTTTACAGATGAGAATTCTATTTGTCTAATTCATAACTAGGTAACAAGGCCAACATTATTAAAGGATTTCAGATATGCTACTTATTTTAGAGAAGCAAAACAAGAATGCTTCTGATAATTAGTTTTGAGTCTTTACAAGAGATGATGAGTCTGGTTTGTGGGTTATTATTCTGATACGCATTGTATGAACACAATGATTTCCAGTTACCGAAATGTTACAAAATATACACGAAGAGAAGTCGAATAAATCAGTAATGGGAAAATATTCACGAAATTTTCAAACTCACTTAAATAACAAGAATGTAAGGCCGAAAATTAGCAGTTTACCTCAAGGATATCAAGACTCACAGATAGATACTTGACGTTATAAACTCCTTGAAGAAGTTTAACTACAGCTTTAGAGTAATGATCATAGTCAATCAGCGGAACATTTGCTCCGCCTTTTATATTTTTGTTCCAAAGCTCTGCTTCCTCCAACGAGCATAAGTTTTCAATAAAGAAGTCTCCGGACAAACAGTCGGATAGATGAAGGTATTTAAGTGCAGGAGCATTTATCTCAAGCTTGTAGTCAATCTCTCTTCGGAAGGTATGGTCTGTTTGGTAAAATAGGAAGGTGAGATTTCTCAATGTTGGAGAAGATATTGTAAAGGTGACCACATTGTCATATGCATCTCTTTGAATAATCAGAGTCTCCAGCGATGAACAGCCAGAAATGAGCTTACGTACAGATTCATCGCATTGGTACCTTCCATATCTTAGACGAAGGGTTTTGAGATTTGGAAGACAAACCAAGCTTGGGACACTGAGATACGCACCACATAATTCAAGAAACTCTAGCGTCTCACAAGTGAAAAGATTACAAGGCAACTGAATGAGTGGATCAGAAGGGTAGGAATCATTCAAACAAAACGCAAGCACTTTAAGATTCCTAGCAACTGCAGCGGTTATCCAAGTAGTAACATCATACACCTCACAATGTTTCCCAATCGTAAGAGAAAACTTGTCTATAGTTTGTTGATTGAGTAATAACAAAACCTTGTTAACAAAATGTGCAAATTTGATGTTCCTTTCGTTTGTAGCACGTCGACTGAACCGGCGGATATTGTCTCTGAAAATGAGATTATGGATATTTTTCCAGAGATTTCTCCACCTTGTTGACACCAAGCTGGTGGCCACAGCGTCTTTAGTTGGAAGAAGCGATATAATGTGAAAAAGAACCGATTTTGGTAAGTTGGTAAGCCTATCAATGTCATTTGAAGGTCGTTGGCGCTTATGGCCAGAAGGTCTTGCATTCGATGACATCTCCAAGATAGATTGATAATTTTTCTGGGTTTTGGCTTGTGAACAGAAACACCAACTTGATTTGCTGCTGCTTGTATATGTGGGATGTTAATGTAGCAAAGCTCATTTGAGCTCTACGAAGCAAAAAGAAAGAGAAAAATGCTCCTCATTATGAAAGAAAGAGAAAAAGATTGCGCAATGATAAGAGAGAAGAAAATACAGCTGACATGACTAATGTGATTGATGTGACAACACAAAAAATAAATTAGCACATGTCTATTTTGAGGTCTGCCGCACACGGCTCAAAAAAATTTGCCTTGGACTTTTGCTAAAGTATGAACCTAAAATGATTAAAGAGGTCCTTCCAATTAACTTTTGTTAATCAAATATTAATAATTAAAGAGTTAACTGAGTTAAAAGACCATTATATTTTTAGGCAATATATATTATAAAAGAAAATTACAATAAAAGTCTAAATCAGTCTAAAAAAACATAATTCACATTATTTGTGCAGAAAAAAAAATCAAAAACTAAAAAATATCCGTTCAAACATAAACAAATTAAAGTCAGTAATATATAGTTAAAAAATGAACAATCATCATCGACATAATTAGCAGCGAGGGTACCGGCCAGAGAAGATGATGAATCATGATTGTTCATTTTTTAACGATATATTACTGACTTTAATTCGTTTATGTTTGAACTGATATTTTTTAGTTTTTTTTTCCTTCGCGAATTATGTGAATTATGTTTTTTTTAGACCGATTTAGAGTTTTATTGTAATTTTCTTTTTTAATATATGTTGCCTAAGGATATAATGGTCTTTTAACTCGGTCAACCCTTTGACTGTTAACATTTGACTAACAAAAGTTAACTGTAAGGACCTCTTTAGTCTTTTTACAAATCTGAGAGACCAATTTGATTTTTAGAGCAAACCTGAGGGACTAAAATGATTTTTACCCTAAATAAAAGTCCATTCTTGAAGTTTTAGCATTCAATTGCAGAGAACAAAATAAGTTTTTCTTGATTGATTTTGGTCTTTATTGTGAGAGTTAACTTTTTATATTATTTGAAAGAAAAAAAAATTAGTTTTTTTTATATGAAATAAAAAAAAAATTATCCTTCAGATTTTGGGAAATGAACATTTTAATCTTTTAACTTTTGTAAAGTAACAATTTGATTCATTTTAATGTTAATTTTTTATAATTTTTCTATTTTATTCTTGGACCATTTTCTCTCTCCTACATGGTATTAAAGACATATTTGGGATATTATAAAAAATCAGAAAAAATTACCAAAAAATTCACAAAATGAGATTAAAGACACGTTTAGGATATCTCCTGCATGACCATTTTGGGTTATCAAGTTCAAAAATAGGAGATGTTATTGTGGGTCAAAAGCAACTGTTCGCGAACAGTTATCAAGTTCAAAAATTATAATTTATTTTTGCGAACAGTTGCTTTTGACCATAATAACATCTCATTTTTTTTTAACTTAATAATTGTTCCGTTTATTTCTTCTCTAACTGTGGTGGATGATGATGTTGAAGACATTTTGTAGAAATTGTTTTTTTTTTTGTTTTGGTTTGGACATGTATATTTTGTGAATTTTTTGATAATTTTTGGTGATTTTTTCTGATTTTTGGTGATATTCCAAACGTGTCTTTAATGTCATGCAAGAGAGAGAAAATAGGTCCAATGGTAAAATAGAAAAATCACAAAAAGTTAACATTAAAATGGACCAAATTGTCACTTTTCAAAAATTGAGGGATTAAAAGGTTCCTTGCTCAAAACCTGAAAGACTAAAATATTTTTATCTTTTCTTATATTAAAGAGAGTTGTTGTAAAATATTCTTATATCATAGTAAAAAAAAAAAATTATTTTATTATGGTTTTTCTCTCAATTTATTTGAAGGTTTTCACTAAATTTAGTGTCTTAATTATTTTAATTTTATATTATTTTCATATAAATTTTAGTTGTATAATACTATTTGTCTCCGATCATTCTGTTGCGTCGATGCCCAACATAGGAAGGAACGGCAACCATGAAAGGTTTGCACTAGTGCGAAACCCATGTGGAGAAGATGAAGGGTTCTAAGGGTTTACAAAAGAGAGTTTAACTATAGGATAAAGATGATAATGTCCTGCCAATATTTACAAGCCTGATCACGTAAAAGATTTGGTGCATCTTCCGAATGCGTGCCCATGTTTCTTATATACTTTATGCTAAACATGATATACTTTCTTCGAGCATCTCTAACAATTTCTAGTCAAAGTAAGGAGTCCAATCTAAAATTCAGCTCCAACAGACTAGCTATCAAGATTGCCAAACGTTGTGAGCTCTCCATTTTGTTGTTGATACTTGCTACAAGCAGCGAGTTACTTCAGCTCGCTACTGCATCTTCTTTATCTTTTTATGGTGCTACGTCTTCAGTTCCCTGCTTCTATTTTGGCTTTTTTTGTCATGCCTTATTATTTTGATGTTGTTGCTCGTTTTTTATGGCCAGATGAGAGTTTTTGTTTTTTTTTTTTGGTCAAAGCAACTGAAATTTAGCCTCAACATCAAGATGATAGGCAACCTCTATTGTCACTGTTCTTAAGCCTTTATGGGCACTTTCTCAGGTCCGCTCCAGCATCTCACATGTGCATCTTTATGATCAAAATACTGCAGCAGAAACATAAGAAAGTTACGAACATTCGCATAGTATTCAGCTTCCACAGTCAATTGAGTTAATCTCGGAAAGCTTGGGACTACACCAGCATGGCTAAGAGCCTTCACAAAAGTGGACAAAAGATAAATAAAAAATTGAATTGTGCTTATGAATAGTTTAGATGATACAATACACCATAATACCAAGGAGGTGAGACAACAAGCATTGCGTCTCCACCACGTGCAGATGAAATGAGGAATATATATGATATGGGTAAAAAATGGCCCAAGTGTCATGGCGGCCCAAAGCCCATGATGACAAAAGTAGCCCACATTGCAAGACACTTGTCATAACAATAGTATGTAAGGACAAAAGGGGACCACCACAAAAAGACAACTACATTACTATAAATAGCATAAGGAAAGTGAGTAAAAAGTATTCAATTAATTCTTTACTACTTCCAAATTTGTCAATTCATATACACTCGAGCCCAATACTAATTCTTTCGCCCAAGGAAAAATGCGAGAGATAACTCTCGTTGTTTCTTTCCTTTTTCTTGTGCAAGTCCTCAACCCAGATTAGAAGATTGGACCGGCACTCAGCTCGACTCGGGAAACTTCATACTCAACAATACATATCCAAATAAAAGAATTAGCAACACACCACTTCTTGAGCTAAGAAAAGTCACAATGTATAATATTTAAAAACATTCAGTTACACGAATAACATCAAAAGTACAATCTATTGATGCAAAGATTGACATTCATTTCAACTGAGGGAGAGTTTTTCCATTAAAAAGTCAAGAGAAAAATATATATCCATTTCGATTGAAGTATTACAGCTAATCTCAAGCTTAAATCGAGATCTTCACAGAAAGACATCATATTTGTATCTTAGAAGGGATATTCCAAAGATGGAGCAAAAGTTTTCTGATTGACTGGGAAAGGAAAACTTAAGATCATTTCAGCACACATATCAACAACCACTCTTGGGCAAGCGAAGAAGCTACATGTCAAAATGCAATGGAACCAATAACTGCTGATCAAGTAATGTAGGTAAAGCCCTGTCATATGAATACTTTACAGATTAGAGTTCTATTTGTTTAATTCACAAGTAGGTAACAAGTGCAAAATTTCCTGAGAATTTGATAGATTCGTAAAATGCAAAACATAAGACGAATTCTTCTTTTTTTTGAATGGTCTTTTCTAGAAAGTTTAACAAGTAAGTCCATGTTAGCATGACCAAGTCTCCTATACTATAACCATAAGTATTCATTAATGGTAACTAAGCACGTCACATTTTGACATTTTAATTCATGAAAATTAATTACATGTACATTATTGCATCTATTTCCAATAAACAACACTTTATCATCTTTATCATATACTTTGCAACAAGTAGATAGAAATTTAACTCTAAATCCATTATCACAAAATTGGCTCACGCTTAGCAAATTATGTCTAAGACCTTTAACATATAAGACATCATGAATTGAGAGAGAGTTTATATCTCCTATGCTACCCTTGCCAATGACTTTGTCTCCTTCATTTCCTCTATAACTAACTTTACCTTTAAAATATTTGTCAATCTCATAGAAGAAAGAAACATCACCCGTCATGTGCCTTGAGCACCCACTATCAATAACTCATGTATTTTCATACTTCATCTTTAGGTAACCTATCATTCATAGAAACAAATCAAGTTCATTTTGGTCCCCAAGGTTCTATTGGGTCTTTTAGTGTTAGTTTGAAGTCCTAACACATCTAACAACTCATTTGGGTCTAAGCCATAAAGGAATGTGAGAATCTCTTCCTACCATGTTTTTAAATCTATATCGTGGTGCACTGTGACCAATCTTCTCATAATAAGTGCATCTTTTAAATGATCCTCTTGATGTTGAGGCTACATGCCAAGAGGATGATGCTTTGACAAAATGATTTTGAGAATCTTTTTGATGTGGCTTAGAACCAATTCTTTTTTTGTCAGTTTGTACTTTTTGTGATTCTTTTAATGGTGGATGGACGATTGAGGATTGAGAGTCTTTCACAAAGATAGTTTTTGAGAACTTTGGTTTAGAAAATGGCTCATAACCAATCTCACATTTGTCAAATGGTAATTTTTGGGAGCCAAGGATTTCGTCCAAGGTCTTTGTTCCCTTTGAAAATCTTGCAAGATCATTTTGTAAATCAAGAACTTGTTTTTCAAAATCTTTGATCTCTAATTCATTTTTGAACTTTAAATGATAGTACTCACAAATCTCTTTGGTAAGAGTATCATTTTCATCTCTAAACTCTTTAATTTCTTTTTGAAGTTCATAATTTTCTTTTTGAAGATTCTTTACTTTTGAGTGTGCAAGAAGAAAACTATCATGTAGTTTTAAAAATTCATTTGTTAGTTCCTCAAAAGTACATTCATCATCATTAGAAGAATAAGAAGACTTATCACAAGACGAAGAAGTTACCACATCATCTCTAGCCATAAAGCACACAAAGTTGGCCACTTCAGTTTCGCTTCCACTTTCATCATCGGTTGATATATCATCCTCAACACAAGCCTTGATTGCCTTTTTCTTCCCTTTGATCAATTTTGGACACTTTGCTTTGATGTGTCCCGGCTTGTCACTATTGAAACACTTAATCTCCTATTTGGTCTTCTCCATTTTTTTTTTGAACCTTCTTTTGACTTTGTTATTAATGGCCTCTCCTTTCTTCATCTTTTTGTATTTCAAGAATTTCTTAAAATTCTTTGCAAGGAGTGCAAGCTTATCAAGATCACTATCCTCTTTATCTTCATCACTTGATTGAGATTGAGTAATGAGGGCAAGTGATTTCCTTGTCTTCTTTTCTTCCTCATCTCGTTCTTTCTCTTGATTCAATATAAGTTCCTCCGTCTCAAGGTTGCAAATGAGCTCATGCACCTTCAACTTGGAGAGATCAGTTGATTCTCTAATTGATGTCACCTTTGGTTTGTATTCTTTTGGAAAGACCATGAGAATCTTTCGGTTGAGTTCTTCATTTGGATACTTCTTTCCGAAAGCACTCAAGTTGTTTACAATTTTGGAAAATCTTTGATGCATTTCGTTAGTGATTCTCCAGCCTTCATACGAAACAATTCATACTCATGGATATGAATATCAATTTTGGTATTCTTCACTTGAGACATCCCTTGATAAGACATATGTAACATCTCCTAAATCTTGTGAGCGGTTTCACATTGACTTACACGACTATACTCAGTTTCGTTTAAAGCACAATAGATGATGTTCTTTGCTCTTGAGTTCTTGGTTATCATGTTAATGTCTTGATCTGTGAGACCCCGCACCAAGCCAATATAGAGCCCATATGCATTTTATAACATTTCGTACATTTTTGCATCATTTAATATGTATTTATATTAACTAATATGCATTTATATCGTTTTAAATGCCCATGTCTCGTTTAGCGTGCATTTAAATTTAGTTACGTGTCTTTGAGTAATTTAGGTAACGTAGATAATAATTAAATCATATTGCATCACACTAGCAACCAATTAGTTAAAAACCAACTAGAAATAGGCTAGTTGAAGGGCAAGGTGGACTTTTGGAACTTTAGATATTTACTCACCTAACAAATCTAACAAAACACACATATACACCACATACACATACAAAAACACTACACACACATATTAGAAAACACATACACACACATCAGATCACACAACACACACCACACGATCAAGAGAAGAAAGAGAAGGAAAAAGAAAGAAAGAGGAGAAGAAGAAGAAAAAAAGGATCTCCAAGCCAAGTTCAAGCTTCTCTTTGCATCTCCTAGCTAAATTTAACACATATCTTGCTTTCTCTAGCTCCTAGAACTCAAGAACAAGGTGAGGGAAGTTTTCTAAATGTTTTGTTAGAACATATAAAGCATGATGATGAGTATATGTTAGCTTGTTTCATGTATTTGAACTTAGCTTGTTCATCTAGGGTTTCAAGAATTAGTTGTATTGCTATTCTCGTTTTGAACTTGCCTTTGGAACTTGTGGTTGATTATGATACGTTATGGCATTAGTTATGTGAAATAATTCATGGGTAAGATATGCTTGAGTTGTTGGTAGATAGGAAGAAGGGAAATTGGAGTTTTGAACTTGGGTGCCAAGTTGAATGTTTGTAGAAGTTGGTGTTGTTCTTGAGTTGTGTGATAATAGGAGCTAGAAAACTTGTGGTTTAATGTTGTTTAAGGTTGAATTAAGTTGCCTACATGGTTTGAGCTTGAAAGAATGAGTTTGGAGCAAGAAAAACAAGTAAAAACGATGCGTTTCAGTCAAATCCAGTCGATCCGGTCGACTCTAGTCGACAGGATCAGTTGTCCGGATATTACTGGTCAAGATCTGGTCGAGTCGATCCGGTCGACTCCAGTCGTCCGGATTAGTCAAGCAGATGATTTTCAGCTTTACGCAATATTTTTCTAAAGCCCATATCTCACTCGATTCAACTCCGAATTGCATTTCATTTGATTCTAGAACTATCTACATTCGATAAGCTTCGATTCTAGACTAAAATAAGAGTATTTGGAGTTTGGAAAAGTAGGAAAATTAACCTCCTAAGTTATGCTAATGTAGAAGCATTGGAGTTGCTTGGTGTACCTAGTGTATGCTATTGGTAGGTGTTGTTGCTTAAATAGCCACTTGCAAGTCCTCATTATTATGTCTTAATACTAAATGACCTTGTAAACAAAATGTTTATATGAATATTTATTGTGCTATTGGTAATTGCAAATACATTTGAATTGTTTAAGCGTGTCGGTTGCAACCATTAATGAATGCTGTAGTAACGAGACATCCGGGCAGCAGCGAGGTAGCCAGTATATCTCGCCTACCGAGGTAGTAACGAGACCTCCAGTCAGAGGTAGAGCTTGCTGGTATATCTTGCCTACCAAAGTATTTAATTCTTCTTTTTCAAGACTCATTGATCCTCCTACAGGTCGGGACCCAATGATATCGTGAAAGAATTAGGTTATTTAAATGTTATTAAAGCTTGATTGTATATCTTGCATTTTCGTTCGAATATTCTTATGTGCATGGCATGATTTCTTGAACTGTTTACGAAAAGATAAAACATTTGTGAAAACCCTTCATATTTCATTCTCACTGAGCTATATGCAAGATTAGTTCACCCATCTTTTCCACAATTACAGGTTATTCGGGGCTGGAGCTTGAGAGTAGTTGCTCGTTTGGTTAACCTTTTTGTTGTAATAGAATGAGCTAGGCTTGTGATTTATCTGATGTAATGTATTAATCTTAAGGACACTTAATTATATAACTTACTTGATACCTTACTCTTTCGAAGCTTAGTTGTAGCAGTTGGACCTATGTGAAGTAACTTAGAGAACCCAGGTCTTGTAAACTTGTATTTGGTGGTTGTAATATTATCTATTAGTGATGAAATTTATATAATGTTTGTTATTGGATCTGGTGTATTACATAGTTTGATGTTTTATTTTATGGCTAATAGTGTTCAGGCTATTGTCTCGTGCCTTAACAAATTTAGGTGGAGTGATCTTCCTAAGCCCGTAGCATCATGATCCCAGAACTCTTGAGGACTTGTAAGCTTAAATTTTAACTCTTTGTCATTATTATGGTGTCAGAGACCGTTTTAACAATTAACAAAATGGGGTCGTGACATGATCATTGAACTCACTTCTTTCATTGGGCACTTGGATGGTTTTGACTTTCTCCACTCTACTTGAACTTGAACCGTCTTTGACCGTCACCTCCTTCATTGGAACGTAAGGGTCATCTTCTACCAATGACCATAGAGCATAGTCAACAGATTGTATGTATGTCTCCATCTTGTTCTTCCAATAATTAAAATTGGTACCTACAAACAATAGAGGCCTATTAGTGGAGTAACCTTCAAAGTAAGGAGAAGTAGTATTGTTTGCCATTTATCTTTACTTTGCTAGATGTTAAGCTATATACAAAGTCCTAGCTCTTGATACCACTTGTTATCCCTTAATTGAACCTAAGAGGGGAGGGAGGGAAGGAGGGAGGGAGGGGGGGTGAATTAGGTTATATATGCAATACTACTACTTTTTCGATTAGGCAATATACTAGTAATAATTAATCAAAAACACTCTTAAGCAAATATGCACTATAGCAATAGAAATTGTAAGTGAGGTAATTTATCAAACACTTGGTGTGCAGAAAATAATGCAAAAAAAGAGTTGAGAGAAAGAGATTGCAAATCGCGATTTAGCGTGGTTCAGCCCCTGCCTAAATCCACAACCTAAGCTCCCCGCATAAGATTTCAACAATCTTCACTATGGTGACTCTTCAAATGTTGGTGAGTCCACAAACCAACTACAGTGGTAGTTCAAGCTTTTACAATAGAAAAATCTCTTCTCAATACAAAGCTTCAACCCCAACACCTTCGACAAGGAATTCCTTCTTTTTAAAGTGTTTAACTCTCTCTTTTTGATAAGTGTTTGAGATTAACAATAAAAGTTCTCTTTTAGGGTAGATGAATACAATGAATGCTTCTCTCAATATTGCTCACTAATTCTTGCTCAAGTATTGCACAATGATGATTCAAAAATAAATATAGTGTTAGAAAACAAGAGTAATTGCTTTGAAAGTTTGCAGTTGATAAAGTTTAATAGAGGCTGAAATGTGTGCATTTAATGCTCTCCAACGTTCATAAAACAGCTCTATTTTAAAATAGCATTTTTGGCCCGACCAGTCGACCCCTGCTCCACTGGTCGACGGGTGGAGAGACCCTCGTCCTGTGGAGAGGTCTCGGGCGGACGATCCCTTGAGCACCGATCGACCTGTTGCCATAGGGTCGTCTAGTTTGCTCAAGGTTGCCAGGAATTGGGTTTTTATTTTTGAAATGTTTCTTTTAAGCGTCTTTTGTAAAACCTTTTTCAAATGCTTCAAAAACGACTTTTGAGAATCATCATTGAGCATATACTATTTGCAAGACCCAAATCCCGGTCAAGTCCCAACAGATACCCCTTATGACTTCCGTCTCCATCCTTATAGCTCTATCTTCATTTATTCGATTATTTATCTTTTCTTGAGTTGATGGATGATCTTTTTTCTTCTGTAGCTTGATGGACTTGGAATCCGGAGACAACCTTGATTCATCTTATTCATGCACACTTAAACAAACTCATTAGACATAATCGTGGTATGTTATCATCAAAACCAAGATTAAAATCCTTTTAGGCTAACACTATTTGATACTTTTTGGCAAAATAATGACATCACAACAACCTTGGGGAGCCAAAATAGCACATAGTCTCCATTTTCTTCAACAAATTTGTTGAAGAAAATGGAGACTATACAAGAAGACAAAAACTTTTTTTAAAAAATTGCATGTGATGATCTAACAAAGTCAGATCGTCAAATCTAAAAAAAAAGTTATAGAAAAATTCAGAAAAAAATTAGACAAGAAAACAAATAAAAAAAAACCCAACAAATTCTGACAATAGAGCCGTTTGAATATCTGCAAAGCTGGAAAAAAAAATTGAACTGTTGAAATTTTCGTATATATGCAAGCAAATCTAGAAAAAAAATGCCATCAACAAATTCACAAATCTTTCAACATATATCACAAATCTTTCAACATACCAAAGATTTGAAACAAAAAGCACTTGTTTTTTCAACAAACAGAAAAAAAGGTAAACATAGAGAGAAAAAAAATTATGGTGGTGGAGGGGGGAGGCATCGCTGCATCAGAGAAATGAAGGGGGTGGTGATGAGAGTGGAGGCGGCAGGGGCAACGGGTAAGGGAATGGGGTGGAAACTGTGGGGAAAAAGGGAAGAGGTGGGGGCAGCAGGGAAGGGAAAGGGAAAGGGAAATGGAAATGGGAGGGAAGGGGAGGGGAGGGGTGGGGTGGAGTGGGGGGCGGCGCTGGGGGCAGTGGCGAAGGGTAAGGGAAAGGGTTGGTGTGAGGGGAGAGGGGGGCTTTTATAGTTAGGGTTAATTTTTTTATAATTAGATTTTTTAATTAAGGTTTTGTATTTTGGGTTTTTTAATTACACTTTTTTTTTAAGTACGGATTTGTATTTTATTTTTTTAGTTTAGTTTTTTTGGTTTGGTAAACTTTTTTAGTTTTTATAGTTTTTTTATTTAATGTTTTTTGTTTATGTTTTTTTAGTTTAGGTTATTTTTCAATTGTAATTAAACTTTTTTTATTGTTATATTTTATATGTTTTTTTTTTAGTTTTAATTTTTTTTAATTATAATTATAGGATTTTTTTATAGTTGTAATTAGGCTTTTTTTGTTTAAATTAGGCACTTATATTTTTTTTAAATATAGTTTTATTTATTAGTTTTTATTAGTATATGTTTAAATAAATCAATCTAACTATCCTTTTTTCCTTTTTATGGATTAGCAACTATGGAATGTACAGACGGAATTTTGAGGGGTCGCAATTTCACTGATGAAGAAGATAAGGCTTTATCCCGAGGTTAAATTTGAACAGGTCTCAGTTTAAATAAATATATGTTTTTATTATATTAGTTTGTACACAAATTTTTTTAATATTAATACAAATTCATATTACAATTTGAGAATGCATAATGAGATTACAAATTTAGATTTCCAATGGATGTTGTTCGAAAAACAGATTTGAGATTAAATTAATAAATTAAATTAATTTACAAATTGAATAAAATAAAGAAGAAAAAAACAAATATAAACGTAACACACGATAAAAAAAATTAATTAATGGGTAAATTTAATTAGGGTTTTTAATTAAGATTTTTTTTACGTAGGGTTTTTTTTAATTAGAGATTTTTAATTAGTTTTTTTCATTTAATTATGTAATTAAACATAATCCTAATTTTTTAAATGTTATCTTCGTCATAATTTATTTATTTTTTTGTTGAAATATTCGTTAAAAAAGTTGAGATAATCTAAATAACAATTAATTAAAAAAAAGTAACATACAAGAAAAAATAACACATAATCAAATTATTGTGTAAAATTAAAATTAACACAATATACATACTATAAAATTGAGACAATCACTAGGGATTTTTTTTATTTTTTATCTTGGTCTCTAAAAGATTTTTTTTGCATTGGTCTCTAAGTGGGCCTCTAAAATTGATTTTAGTCTTTATATAGGTCTCTAAAATGATAGATAGAGACCCATTATAGAGACTTCATTGAGGATAGCCTTAAGCCCATCCTCAACAAGGGCTCTAAAACACAATAATTATAACTTTTTAGCAAATATAGAGATTTTTGAAGAAAAAATGCAACACTAATGGTAGATATAGAGCCCCAAATTTAAATTTTTGTCATATTTCAACAAATGTGGAGCTTGGACTCCATTTTTTTAAACAGATTTGTTAAAAAAAATGAAGCCCCAAAAAAAAGACAAAAAATTATAGAGCCCACATAGGTCTCTTTCAAATCAGATTTGATCACATAGATCTCTTCAATAAATTAGATTTGATATATAACTTACAATTTTAATCAAAAAAAAAATTTTGGCTGAATAAGAAAATAGAAGGGGCTACAGGTCCCACCATAAATTCTTAAATTTAGAGTCCCTCACTGAAGATAAATTTTTTTTAAAATTCCCTAAAAAACACATAAAACTTTAAATAAGACTCTAAAAAATAAAAAAATTCTAAATTTATTTTTAAAATCTCTCAATTTAAAACCTTTATTAAAGATGGCCTTAAACCCGACTTTTATGAGTCACTCTCACTTATATGAACCCCATAAACTTTTTATTTTTTATTTTTAACCGTCCCACATCAATCTGTTTATAAAACATTAATCTTGATTAGACACTACCGGATTGAACCTTCAATCAAACTTCCCTCTCACATGAGGCTGGGCTATTAGAAGAAACATCCCCTAAATCATCTTCTCCACAAGGGTTTGGCACTAGTGCAGACCTTCCACGGTTGTCGTTCCTCCCCACATATATAAGCAGCAGCAGCAAATCAAGTTGGCGTTTCTGTTCACAAGCCAAAACCCAGAAAAAAAATTATCAATCTCTCTTGGGGTCGGGGATGTCATCGCTTGCAAGACCTTGTGGCCATAAGCGCCAACGACCTTCAAATGACATTGATAGGCTTACCAACTTGCCAAAATCGGTTCTTTTTCACATTCTCTCGCTTCTTCCAACAAAAGACGCTGTGGCCACCAGCTTACTGTCAACAAGGTGGAGAAATCTCTGGAAAAATATCCATAATCTCATTTTCAATGATAATACCTGCCGGTTCCGTCGATCAGCTATTAACGAAAGGAACATCAAATTTGCACATTTTGTTTACAAGGTTTTGTTATTACTCAATCAACAAACTATAGACATGTTTTGTCTTAAGATTGAGAAATATTGTGAGGTGTATGATGTTACTACTTGGATAACCACTGCAATTGCTAGGAATCTGAAAGTGCTTGAGTTTAGTTTGAGTGGTGTCGACCCCCGCATTAAGTTGCCGTGTAGTCTTTTCACTTGCAAGACTCTAGAGGTTCTTGTTTTAGTGGGTAGGATGATTAGTCTCAATGTCCCAAGCTTGGTTTGTCTTCCAAATCTCAAAACCCTTCGTCTCAGATTTGTGAGGTATCAATGCGATGAATCTCTACGCAAGCTTATATCTGGCTGTTCATCGCTCGAGACTCTTTATATTCAAAGACATCTATATGATGTGGTCACCTTTACCATATCTTCTCCAACATTGAGAAATTTCACTTTCCTATTTTACCCAACACAGCCCTTCTTCCGTAGAGAGATTGACTACAAGCTTGAGATTAATGCTCCTGCACTTGTATACCTTCATCTATCCGACTGGTTTTCGGGAGACTTCTCTGTTGAAAACTTATGCTCGTTAGAGAAAGCTGAGCTTTGGAGCAAAAATATAAAAGACGGAGCAACTGTTCCGCTGATTGACTATGATCATTACTCTAAAGCTGTAGTTGAACTTCTTCAAGGAGTTTATAGCGTCAAGCATCTAACTTTAAGTCTTGATATCATTGAGGTAAACTGCTAATTTTTGACCTTACATTCTTGTTATTCAAGTGAGTTTGAAAATTTTGTGAATATTTTGCCATTACTGATCTCTTCGACTTATCTTCATGTAATCTCATTGTTTTGTAACATTTCGGTAACTGGAAATCATTGTGTTCATACAATGCATATAAGAATAATAACCCACGAACCAGACTCATCTCTTGTAAAGACTCGAAACTAATGATCAACAACATTCTTGTTTTGCTTCTCTATCCTCTTTAAACTAAGTAGCATATCTGAAATCCTTTGATAATGTTGGCCTTGTTACCTAGTTATGAATTAGACAAATAGAATTCTGATCTGTAAAGTATTAATGTAACATTGCTTTACCTATGCTACTCATTGTTACAACTAAATGGCTCTTAAGTGCAAATTTCTTTTCCAGTTCTAAAGTGGATGCTGAAAGCCATTCCCACAAAATCATAAACATGAACTTTTGTATTCCATTTATCTAATCAATATTTCTCTTGCTTTCTTTTTTCCTTTTTCATATAGTAAAAGAAGCAATTCTTTGGTAATCTGTTTCATTGCTTATGAAATACCTATCATAGAGGTACCTTTCTTCTTTCTAATGATAAAATCATTGTCCTGCTTCAGAAGTACAATAACTCCTCAAATAGCTTCCATAAGGTTGTTATATTCCTACTATTTACCACTTCATCTAAAAAAAATTTGGCATGTATGATTAGACATTTAAGTAAAACCTGGCTTTATGTTTTAATCTATTCGAATTTGTGGAGAATGTAGAGAGGTCCAAGAGTAAAATGTTCTGACAGACGATTTTATGCATTTGATCATTGGTATTCCGAGAGACATCATTGGAGAGAAATTTCATTAGCATAGGTCACTTGGCATTGTATCAGACAGAGATGTAGCTGATAAACAGGGGTAATATTGTTTGTCATATGTTGACCAGACTTATGCGCCACTGTGATTCTACTGGATACCATCTCTTTATTGAGAGAGGGCATGAGAGTTGGGGAAGACCCAGCAGCACAAGGACATCTCACCATCACAATGCAATTTTTTTGTATAATACCTCCAGCCATTTTCTGTTTTTCAGTTTTTACATCTAATGAGATGAACCCTGATGAGTTTTCAAATGATATCCTAAATGCCCACAAGATCTCCGACTTACAACAGCAAAATGATATGCAATGTCTATGTTACTTTTATGAATTCTCCATATTTACGTTGTAAATTGAATCCTTGTGAACCATTTTTTAAACGAGGACATCAACTAGCTGGTACAATCAAATTTCCTCTTTTTTCAACCAAATATGCAATGGCAAGTTGACAGTCAGGAAGATGGGAATTTCTACAGGCTATCATCTGCCATCGTCTTATACAATATATGAAGAATAACTGTCACATGTTTAGTCCTTGCAGGAATTTTTTTTTTTTTTGATAGAGTAGTCTTTGCAGGATTTTGATGCTACGAAATCCCCAATATATGGAAAAGTACTGGGGATAGCACTTGGTAACATGAACGAATCTCTGCATTGATCAGGAGTTATTGGTTCCATTGCACTATGCCATGTAGCTTCTTCACTTGTGCCAGAGTCTGGTTCTTGATTTGTGTGCTGAAATGATCTTCAGTTTCCCTTCTCTGTCAATCTTAAAGCTTTAGCTTGATATTTAGAATATGCTGTTCTAAGATGTATAATACGGTGTCCTGTGAAGATATTGATTCAAGCCTGAGATATAGGCTTTAATACATGAATCAAAACAAATATTTTTCTCTTGACCTTTTAATAGAAAAATTCCCCCTTCAGTGAAGCGAATGTCAATCTTTGAATTAATAGATTGTACTTTGAAGTATTTTACATTTTGGAATTTCTTAGTTTAAGAAGTTGTAGGTTAGTTGCTAATTTTTTTATTTGGATCTGTATATTCATCTGCACATGGTGGATATCCAATTTATATTGTCTCACCTCCTTGTTATTATCGTGTGTAGTATGCTTAAAATTATTAGTATAGGACATAAACGCAGTTTAATTTTTATTTATTCCATGTTCTATTCCTTTTGTGAAGGCTCTTAGCCATGCAGGTGCATCTCCAAGCTTTCTGAGACTAACTCGATTGGATGTGAACGCTAAATGCTGTCGTTTGAACATGCTGCTCAAGTTGGTTGAAGGCTTGCATAAATTAGAATCTCTTACCCTTTCAGTGGTCAGTAAAAGCCCATTGAGAGAGAGAGAGAGAGAGAGAGAGGAAAGAGGGGCGGGGGAGGGGATGGTTTTCTTTCTTAATTGACCAACTTCTTAACTTTATGCTGTTGCTATTGTAGGATTAGAATTGCGAGGCCCCACATGTGACCTGCTGGAGCAAACCTGAAAAAGTTCCTATATGTTTGTTCTCATGCCTCAAAACAATGTTAATGCGTGGATTTGAAGGCCTTGAAGTTGAACTTGCAATGGTGGCTTTTATTCTGAAGAATTCTAAGATCTTGAGAACAATGACAATAGAGGCTGCCTATTATCTTGACGTTGAGGCTAGATTTCAGTTACTTAAGAAGGTATCAGAGTTTTCCCGAGGATCTGAAGAATGTAAATTACATTTTCTTGAGTTTGTTTGAAGAAGCATCTTTCATCTTCTCTTTTTCATTTGTGAAGTTGGAGATGAATAGATTCGCAAATATTTTGACAAGCTATTGCTGACACGAACAGCAGAAAAGAACCTTAATGCAAATATATGCTATTACATTTTGTTCAGAATTGCTGCATACTTTGATGTAGGTCGCTGATACTTGTGCAGGCAATTTTTCCTATGTTCCTAATTACAACTAATCTAATTAATATGCTTTTGAGCCAAGATCTTTGTTGATTTATGTATGTTTTAAGCTTGTCTCTAGCTCTAGGTTCTTGAATTCACTCACTCTAAGATTTTGACTTCAAGTTTTTTATTTTTTGGTAATTTTGACTTCAAGCTTGAAATAAGCTCTATTTCTCTCTCAATAGTTTTCTATTTATAAATTCTCTTAGAAAATTTCTTCTTTACAGTCGAAGTAAATGTTAACCATCGGACAAATAGTTGTACTTACTGATTCAGTGCCGGAGCTATTAGTAGCCCTCACTCTTTTGAAATTTTTGTAAGAAAAAAATATTTTTAAGGTATTTTTAGTTTGAAAAATTAATTTAATCTTCACTGAAAAGTTTTATTCATATATAAATATTAAAATATGTGGTCTAGTTCTCCGCGGTTTAAAGGGATATTAAAGGCGCAGTGTTAATGGATGCAAGATTCATCCAGAAGTACAATTAATTCCTGAGCTCCTTGACTGATCACATCAAACCAATGGATGGTGGTGAGTGTAGACATCATGCCTAGACTTATAATCTTCGTCTGTGGTATACAAGAAAGCACAATGGAAATCCAAATAAAATTCACACTTCGAAGAAGAAAAGAAGTAGCGACTCGTCCAGGATTTTCTTCCACAAGTGATGAGTGAGTGAGATGAGCAAATCAGGTGATGTACATCCTCTGGCAAGTTAGCGCACGACTCAGGAGTAGTATGCGACTGGACTTGGGGTCGAAATATACCAAGCTTTTGATTATTATGTTAAAGATAGTAAATAAATAATGCAAACTTCTCTCTATAAGTTTAAACTTTTAGACGAAATAGTCACATATATAACATGGTATCAGAACTTAAGTACTAAAAAATCCTAGGTTCAAGTCTTGTCACCACCTATTTAAAAATATCTTAGGTTCAAGTCTTATCATCATCTATTTAAAAATATTAAAATTGTCCACGTGCAAGACTCAAAAGCTAATCCCGCTTGCACGTGTAAGATTGTTGAAAACAATTAATAATGTAACAAACTCCTCTCAAACAGTTTAAACTTTTAAATGAAATTGTAATTTAACATACTAGTTGGCAAACTTCAAAGATAACGAAAGTGGTCTTGTCCTTGACAAGAAATAAGGTATTAGTAGTTAAACATGATTAGAATTAATCTAGACTAGTCCTAGTTAGTTTTGGATTAGTTTTGTCTAGATAGTTTTTTATAATAGGTAATAGTTTCTTAGAACCATATCTTAGTTGGTATTAGATTTTCATGAGTTCTATAAATAGGGGTGAGTCAAGTTTATGCATCCCAAGTACAAGAGATAATAAAGATTTTGTCTATATATTCTTTCCTTATTATATTCTCTCTTTTCTAGAATAGTAGCCTCTTCCACATTCTAACTAAGTGGGTATCAAGAGCTAGGTAAAGATGATGGGGGAATGAAATACTTTCTTTTTAATTTTCTCGCCTCACTAAGGATAAATTATGATAATTAGTCCATTCATTTGAAGGCTCTCCCTGGCTAACAACATTTTTCACTCACAGTCTGTTCTCGCCTATCGATAGATATCAAGTTACTCTACCCCACCTTCACCCACCCCAATCAAATTAATAATTAATAAAACTATAATTTATAAATTAATATTAATTAATAATAATCAATTAATTATTAAAATTTTTATTAATTAATTATTTTAAAATTATTAATAATGTTAAAAAAACAATAAATTGATAATTTTAATAAATTTTTTCACTATTATATCAAACCCTTCAAAATATTTTCTAATATAACAATCAAACACTAAAAAATATTCTATTTTTAAAAAAAATATTTTTCTCTAACAAGTTATTTTATAAAAAATAAACGGAGGCTGAAGTCTAGCATTGCTCCTCGCAATGTCATCATAAAAGAGAGAAAACGTTTGAACTCAACTTGTGACTTTCTTTTATGCAAGAACATTATGATGGCATAAAGAAGTCGACATGAACATGAAGCATTATTTGCATGTCCTAATCCTCATATCTTACTTATATGGCTTACTCTGACTGGGTCTTGCTTCTTCAAGCTTTGTTCAAACTATACAAGGTGTTGCTCGCTTATGTAAGTGCTCTTCCTCGCCCCTACCTAGAGATTAAAATGTCAACTTTTGATGGTAATGAAATAAAAGGCAACAAGCCAACATCAATTTCATCAAAGGTTGTATTGACTACCTGATAGAGGATAAAAAAAAAAAAAAAAAAGTGCAATAATTATTCCCTATTGTTCTATAAAAATAAAAATAAAAAAGCTTTACTTTATTTTTTGAGCAAGGGCAAATTTTACAAATAGTCTCTTATGATTACATTTTTTTTTCTAAATTTTATCTTCATTTTTTCAAAAGTAACACGTTTAGTCTCCAAAATTTGCAAAAAAATTTAGTTTAGTCCCTATTATAAGATTTTAATTGTGACGGGTACATAAAATTTTGGAGACTAACTTGAAAAAAATAAAAACATTGGAGATTGAATTGAAACTTTTTGCCCTGTGGATTAAGTGCATCACTTTGAAACAATATGACGAAATTAAAAAAATATATATATATAAACATTAAAGAAGAGTGTGACTTTTAAAACAATGAAAATAAAATTGAGAAAAAATACAAAAATTGACCACCATTTGTGAAATTTACCCTTTTGGGCAACAATAAAGTTTGACTGCATACATGTGAATTGGGTCCATCTCCAACTTCGTTCTTGCAAAAGATTTTAACGCCAATAAGAGACTCCACCTTGTCCACAAATTATAAGGAACTTACCGCTTATGTACACCAATGAGTTAAATGGAATACTCAAGTAAACACTTATTGTAGTTAGAGGTTTTGAGATCAGTCCAATACTTCAACCTCCATTGTACCAAAACAAAAAATTACGAGCAACAATGCAAATAGTCCAACACCTTTGAACCATCTTATAAAGGGAGCCGTAGGCGGTAATTTTCTGTGAATTGGTAGTAACTTCCAATTTGCAGAGATAAACAGACAGAGATTTGTCCAGATAGAAGTAGAACTGATTTTAAGCATGCACTCAAGTTCTTAACAGATGGACAGCCATATTCAACATCTTGGAGGATATATGCCAATTACGAAATTTCTTCAAATGAGTGAATTCAACAACCTAGAGCTAGAGATACGCTTACGAACATAATCAATAAAGATCTTAGTTAACAAAGACATTAATCAGGACTCACTTTGATTTGGAACATAAACATTGCCTGCACAAATGAAATTCAAAAGATGCACACGCTTCTTCAAAAATCTCAAGAAAATGTAATTTCACATTCTTCAGATCCTCGGGAAAACTTTGATACCTTCTTAAGCAACTGAAATTTAGCTTCAACGTCAAGACGATAGGCAGCCTCTATTGTCATTGTTCTCAAAACTTTAGCATTCTTCAAAATATAAGCAACCATTGCTAGTTCATCTTCCAGTCCCTTGAATCGATAAATTGACATTCTCTGAAAGCATGACAAGAAGCATATGGGTACTTTCTCAGGTTCGCTCCAGCATCTCACATGTGCATCTTTATGATCAAAATACTGCAGCAGAAACTGAAGAAAGTTAAGACATTCGCCAATTACAAAAAGAACACCAACCACCCCCCCTCTCTTCATTTACTGACCTGTGTAAAGGCAAGAAATTCTAATTTATCCAAGCCTTTAACCAAGTTTAGCAGTGAATTTCAGCCACAGAATTTAGCTTCCACAGTCAATCGAGTTAGTCTTGGAAAGCTTGGGACTACACTAGCATGGCTAAGAGCCTTCACAGAAGTGGACAAAAAATAAATAAAGCCTTCACAGAAGTGGACAAAAAATAAATAAATAATTGAATTGTGCTTATGTCCCATATTAATAGTTTAGAGGATACAATACATCATAATAGCAAGGAGGTGAGACAACAAGCATTGCATCTCCACCATGTGCAGATGAAATGATGAACATACAGATCTAAATAAAAAATTAGCAACCAACCCGCCACTTCTTGATCCAAGAAAATTTACTTATGAATATGTAAAAAATTCAGTTACACGAATAACAACGAAAGATTTTGATGCAAAGATTGACATGTTAGATCTAGATCTATAATTTAAATATTTGTTAGATCTAAATCTGAAATTTATGTCTTGTGATATTAGATCTACAGATCTAGATTTAATTTCATGCTTCGTTTAGATTATCAAGATTACATAATGAAATGATAAGAATGACATACCCGAATCCATGACGACGAGATGAATATGATCCGGGAAAAGGTCTTCCACAAGCTCACACTTCTCTCTTACTTGATGTCTCTCAATTATGAGATTGAAGACTAGAGAATTATTGTGTGTGGCCTTGGGGACCAATCCCATGTTATATAGGCAACTTAACTAGAGACCCATTAACTCTAGTTAGGTTCTCTATTATTGGTACAACACATTACAAAGTCCATACGTTATAAGATGTTAATTAGGATCAACTATATTGGATCACTTAATTATCCTAATTAGAATAGAAGTCCAAATATAATTGTGAATGATTTGTAAGCCCATATTAAGTTATTAATAATAATAACCCAACAATCTCCCACTTGGGCTACAAATTGATACCGAATACAATTATATTTGTTAACTGTAGGTGCGTACAAAATTACTTTATATTCTTAAAACATCTTCCAAATCAATCTGGTCCATCTCATATACCAGCATGAGACCAAAGCGACCTTTGTTACATTTCATCGTAACTCGATCCATCAATGATCACCATACCAAATATATTTAACGACATAGATCAAGTATGGATGTGTGGCTGGAAATTACATGCAATGTGATCTCAGACATGTCTATTTCCAATTGGTCCTTAACTTTATTCCGTAGTGAGATCAAACCTTAGTCTTTCAAACTTTATGCTAAACCGCAATTGAAAGATAACACATTCAAAGTAATAACTAACAGTAAAACCATCAACTTTATTCTGTAGAAAAACTGAACATACTGTGTCAAGAAAGGAACTGACGATATACATAGACTCCCACTAAAACTGCATACCATCAAATAACACAACACCCATATGAGCAGTATGCTCATGAAAGACCTTGGGTGGTAAACCTTTAGTAAGTGGATCTGCAAGCATGGAGTCTGTCCCTATATGTTCAATTGACACTAACTTATTCTGAACTCGTTCCTTAACAACTAGAAACTTAATGTCTATATGCTTAGACTTTGACGAGCTTCTGTTGTTGTTGGAATATAGAACTGCCGATAGATTGTCACAATATACTTTAAGTGGTCTTTCAATACCATCTACAATACGTAGTCCAGTGACAAAATTTCGCAGCCATTTCGCATGATTAGTTGCCTCATAACATGCTATGAATTCTGCTGCCATAGTGGAAGGAGCTATAAGTGACTGCTTAGCACTCCTCCAGGAAATAGCACCTCCAGATAACATGTAAACATAGCTAGAAGTAGATCTTTTAGAATCTTGGCAACCCGCAAGATCGGAGTCAGAATACCCAATGATCTCCAAATTATCTGACTTTCGATAGGTGAGCATGTAATCTTTTGTTCTCTTTAAGTACCTCATAACCCTTTTGACTGCTTTCCAATGATCCATCCCAGGGTTACTTAAGTATCTTCCTAACATACCAACAATGTACGCTAAATCTGGACGCGTACATACTTGAGTATACATAAGACTCCTTACAGCCGATGCATAGGGAACCTTTTGCATCTCTTTTCTTTCAATTTCATTCTTGGGACATTGGTTGAGACTAAACTTGTCTCCTTTAGCAACGGGAGTATTTCCTTGTGCACAATCTATCATGCCAAATCTAGCAAGTACTTTATTGATATAGCTCTTTTGTGATAACCCAAGGACACCCCGAGAGCGATCTAGATGTATCTTAATTCCTAATACAAAAGAGGCGTCACCAAGATCTTTCATTTCAAAATGCTTAGTTAGAAATTTCTTGGTTTCGTGCATTAAGCCTATATTGCTGCTAGCCAGTAGTATGTCATCGACATAGAGTACTAGGAAGATAAATTTACTCCCACTGAACTTGTGATATACACAGTCATCAACAACATTAACCTCAAAACCATACGAGACAATGACTTGATGAAACTTGTGATACCATTGACGGGAAGCTTGCTTGAGACCGTAGATGGACTTCTTGAGTTTGCAGACCATAGACTTTGAGTCATCTAATACAAAGTTTTCTGGTTGCACCATGTATATGGTTTCCTCAATGTCACCATTGAGAAAAGCCGTCTTAACGTCCATCTGATGTAGCTCTAAATCAAAATGAGCCACAAGTGCCATTATCGTTCTAAAAGAGTCTTTCGTAGAAACTGGAGAAAAAGTCTCTTTATAGTCAATGCCTTCCTTTTGAGTGTAGCCCTTAGCAACTAGACGTGCTTTATATCTTTCAATATTGCCCTTTGAATCCCTCTTGGTTTTAAATATCCATTTACAACTAATGGGCTTCGCACCTTCAAGCAACTTGACGAGATCCCAAACGTCATTATCCTTCATGGACTTCATTTCCTCATTGATGGCATCGATCCACCTTTGACAATTAGCACTTTGTTTGACTTATTGGGAGTTGATTGGATCATCTTCCATTGTTCCTATGTCAAACTCATGCTCTTGAAGAAATACAATATAATCACTTGAAATCGCACTTCTTCTTTCTCTAGTGGATCGCCTAAGTGGCACTTCCTCTTGAGGTTGTTGAGTTTGTTCTTCTGGAGCAACACCTTGATTTTGAGTAGGAAGGTTTATAGGGATATCCTCATTGTTGTCTTGAATTGTATCTTGAACAATGTCAGTAGGCTGATCACTGTCAATAACAATGTTTGGAAAATGAATAGATTCCTCTTCAAAGACAACATTCCTAACCTTATCTTCCCCCTCAAACACAACATCCTCAAGAAATCTTGCATTTCCCGTTTCGAAAAAGGACTTAGTTGAGGGATTATAAAACTAAAAACCCCTCGACCGTTCAGCATACTCAACAAAATAGCAGCTAATTGTTCTTGAGTCCAGTTTTTTTCATGTGGCCTATAAGGCCTCGCCTCAGCTGGACAACCCCAAATGTGTAAATGTTTTATGCTAGGCTTCTTGCCTAACCATAGTTCATAAGGAGTTTTAACTACCGCTTTACTAGGTACTCTGTTCAGTATATATACTGCAGTCTTTAGTGCCTCTCCCCAGATTGACTCTGGTAATGAAGAATGACTAATCATGCTTCTTACCATATCCTTAAGAGTCCTGTTTCGTCTTTCAGCAACATCATTCATGCTAGGTGAACCCGGCATTGTGTATTGTGGGACGATTCCACATTCTTCTAGGAATTTGGAAAAAGTCCCTAGACGTTGTTCACCTGATCCATCATATCTGCCATAATATTCACCACCACGGTCAGATTTGACGGCTTTAATCTTCTTGCCTAGTTGATTTTCAACTTCGGCTTTGAAGGCCTTAAAAACATCCAAGGATTGTGACTTCTCATGTATTAAGTATAAGTATCCGTAACGAGAATAATCGTCTATAAAAGTGATAAAATACTGTTGACCATTCCAAGAAGCCGTAGGGAATGGACCACAAATATCAGTATGAATCAATTGTAAGACACCAGAACTTCTCTTGGCACTTAACTTTCTGTTGTTTGTCAGTTTCCCTTTAATACAATCAACACACACATTATGGTTTGTGTAATCAAGGGGTTCAAGTATTCCATCTGACACAAGTCTTTGAATTCTCCTTTCAGAAATGTGACCTAAACGCTTGTGCCATAATGTGGCGGAATTTTCATTTGTTAATTTGCGTTTTGTACCTTTTGAACTTATTTGCAAGGATTCTTTAAATGAAGCAATGGTATTGAACATATATAGTTTATCAATTAAGGAGCCAGTTGCAACTAGAGTAGAATTGAGGAAAAGACTAACTTTATTGTTTCCAAATGAACAAGAATAACCATATTTGTCCAAAACAGAAACAGAAACCAAATTCCGTCTAAATGACGGTACAATATAAGTCTCTCTCAATTCAACATAATGACCAGTCTCAAAAGATAATCTAAAAGTCCCAATGGCTTCAACCGGAACTGCTTTGCCATCGCCCACATAGATGAATCTTTCAGCATCATTTGGCGGTCGGCTCCACAGGCATCCCTGCATAGACATACTTGTATGAGTAGTAGCACCTGAATCTACCCACCAAGTATTGCTAGGTACAGAAGTTAAATTAACTTCAGAACAAACCAAAGTGAGAAGCATACCTTTCTTTACGCGCCATATGGCGTACTTGGAACAATCCTTCTTCACATGCCCAGGTTTCTTGCAAAAGAAACAGGTAAATTCCTGATCCTTATTCTTTTGAAGTTTGTTGGGTTGTGATGTTCTTACTGCAGCTTCTTTACCTTTATTCCTTTTTCGCTTATTGTCCTTTGAGGTAGTTGCAATATGAGCACTTTCGATATTCTTATCTCGCTTCAATCTATCCTCTTCTTGCACACAGTGGGAAATGAGCTCATTAAGAGTCCATTTATCATTTTGAGTGTTATAACTCACAATAAATTGTTCATAGTGTGTAGGAAGGGATATAAGTACCAAATGCACGAGCAAGTCATCAAACAGCTCTAACTTTAGTGCCTTAAGTTTTGAAGCGATATTAAACATCTCCATAATGTACTCTCTTATGTTTCCTTTTCCTTTATACCTCATCTGGACAAGGTCAGCTAAAAGCTTGCTTGTCTCAGCCTTTTCGTTCTTTGCAAAACGTTTTTCAATTTCTTGAAGGAAACCTTTAGCAGTTACCTCATCGGGCATACCGCCCCTGAATGCATCTGGAACGCTGCGCTTTAGCATCATTAGACTAATGCGATTGGAACGATCCCACTTCTCAAAGTTCCCTTTTTCCTCAGTGGAACTTGACTCCGTAAGAGAAGCAGGTTGTTCTTTTCTTAATGCATAATCTAAATCCATGCAGCCGAGAACCAACTGAACGTTCTCTTTCTAGTTCTTAAAGTTTGTGCCGTTAAGCACAGGGATTGAGTTTATGTTGGCAGTAACATTAGCAGCAGTAGCAGTAACTGAATCCAAATAGAGAATAAATAAATAACATAAGCTCACAAATAAAATTTATATCAAGACACATATACAAGTTAAAACCAAATAAACATGTAAATGCAAGACATAATTTTTCATACAACTGTAGTGATGGGCCCATTAAATAAGATACCTAGCACAACATCAATGACCTTCCTTTGGGCCGATCATTAACTTGTAAGTGGTACTCTCCATGTAGAAATCAAATGTTGATAATAAATCCAGTCAAACAACAGCCTTCCTTTGGGCCGACGTGTTGTCCACATAGAAATTTTATAATTATCACACATTTATTTCCACAGGTGTGTTTGATATTTGGCCAATTAATGACCTTCCTTTAGGCCGATCATTAATTGCATAAACAACAAACACACACATCTAATTATCTCAAAATAAACCAATCTACGCAAAAGAGGTTACTTTGGCAACATTAAGCTTCAATCAATTTATTTTTAGATAAAAGACGCAAGTTCAAAATTTGAAATCAATTATCAAATCTCATTTTGCACATTAGTCCATTTAGCATGCATCAAATATAAGACAACTAAATAAACATATATGCAACAACATGAACTTGGTGGATCATGGACTTAGTGGTTGATCAAATCCGAGCGATATAAATTGGATCAATCACAAAACCTAAGCAAATACTTCAAAAAATCTTCAACACCTCCAAGTTCATCAACTCCTTGATTGATCTTGTACCGCTTGCAAGGTAGATTATATAATTATTACATCATATGTCTCACTACAAATCACACTCTTGCAAGAAAAATAAAAATGAGACTTATGTCTCAATTACAAACTAAATGAGTGAAAAAAAAATATTATTACAATCATTCAACCATTCGTCTATAAATCCATGATCCATCCAAACATCCATAATGTCAAGTTATAATTAAAACAATTAACTTGCACAAAAGACATAAGGGCAGAAAAATAAAATTAAAACCTTAATTTTCTGTTATAGCCAAATATCTATGTATATATTTGATGGTCCAATTTAAACATAAGTTTAAGTGTGGCGTTGTTGGTCAAAAGCTTTAATTTCACGCAGAAGGTCGTGTGTTCAAATCACAGTAGAGGCTTCTGTTTGGTTTTATTTTCCTTAATTTTCTGTTGGAGCCAAATACCTAAATATATGCAATTAGTGGTCCAATATTGACACAACAAAAAGCCTAGTCCAGCTGGATAAGAGTTCCATTATTAGGAAAAAGGTCTTGTGTTCGAACCATGCTACACCCGCATCATGTAAGTTATTATTTTTAGTCTTTAGTTACAAAAATAAACTAAAGGAACTATTACATAGTTGGGAGGTTCGAACTTAAGACCTCAGGATCACATTGCAAGCTTCTAACCACTGTGACAGCCTCAGCTATTGGTATAAAAAACGCAAGCTTAATAATATAAACCCTTTGGTTTCACGTCATAGAAAAACAACAATTCCAGACTAGCAAGAATCGAACCCAGGACCTCAAGACAAAATACATGCTGTTAACCACCAGACCAAGATAGCATATTTGTATCAAATTTTACCGAATATAATGATATAACCGTTGACAGTCAAAACAGTACATTCGAATTTCATACTAAATCTATGCATCAACCATGTATAGATCTAAAGATCATAAATCATAAACTTCATAGATCTAAGATCTAAAATCATTCTCAAACCAAATCAATCATGTGATCAAAAATAATGAAGATCAAAATAGATCATACACATAATTATGTATCAAATCCTAAAATCATATGGATCTAAACATACAATCATGTATATTGTGATATAATTATAAGATCTACATTAATCATAATTAGATCTACATATCCTAATAATCTAATACGAAGGTGGCTCTGATACCACTTGTTAAATCTAGATCTATAATTTAAATACTTGTTAGATCTAAATCTGAAATTTATGCCTTGTGATATTAGATCTACAGATCTAGATTTAATTTCATGCTTCGTTTAGATTATCAAGATTACATAATGAAATGATAAGAATGACATACCCGAATCCATGACGACGAGATGAATATGATCCGGAAAAAGGTCTTCCACAAGCTCACACTTCTCTCTTACTTGATGTCTCTCAATTATGAGATTGAAGACTAGAGAATTATTGTGTGTGGCCTTGGGGACCAATCCCATGTTATATAGGCAACTTAACTAGAGACCCATTAACTCTAGTTAGGTTCTCTATTATTGGTACAACACATTACAAAGTTCATACGTTATAAGATGTTAATTAGGATCAACTATATTGGATCACTTAATTATCCTAATTAGAATAGAAGTCCAAATATAATTGTGAATGATTTGTAAGCCCATATTAAGTTATTAATAATAATAACCCAACATGACATTCACTTCAACTAGAGGGACAGGGGGGGGGGGTGGCGTTGTTTCTATTAAAAAGTAAAGAGAAAAATATCCATTTTGATTGAGATATGACAGCTAATCTCAAGCTTAAATCGAGATCTACACAGAAAGGCATCATACTGTATCTTGGAAGGGATATTCCAAAGATCAAGCAAAAGCTTTCTGATTGACTGAGAAAGGAAAACTTAAGATCATTTCAGCACACAGATCAACAACCAGACTCTTGGGAAGAAGCTACATGTCAAAATGCAATGGAACAAAAAACTCCTGATCAATACATAGATCAAGCCTTTCATGTCCCGAATGGTATCCCCAGTTCTTCTCCATATACTGGGGATTGCGAAGCATCAACATCCTGCTAAGACTAAACATATGAAGGTTATTCTCCCACATATTGTATAAGATGATAGAGGACAATAGTCTGTAGAAATTCCCCATCTTCCGACTGCTGCAGCTTTCCATTGCACATTTGGCGGAAAGAAGAAAAGAATTTGATTGTTCCAGCTTGTTGATGACTTCATTTAAGAATTTATGGAGCATAAGGATTCAATATACACTGTAAAATTTAGGACTTGATCAGAATAGTGCAGATATACACTGTAAAATTTAGGATTTGATAAGAATAGTGCAGATGTCGTATGATTTTGCTGTTGTAAATGGGAGATCTTGTGGGCATTTTAGGATTTCAGTGAACTCAGAAGGCTTCATCTCACTATATGTAAAAAATGAAAAACAGAAACAATCTGGAGGTATTGAACCTATAAAAATGAATTCTGATGGTGAGATGCCCTTGTGCTGCTTGGCTTCTCCACCCCCATGCCCTGTCTCAATCAAGAGAAAGTATCCATTACAATGACAGTGGCACATCATGCACTAGTCAATGGATCGCAAACAATATTGCCCCTGTTTATCAGCTTGAAAGTATCCATTACAATGACAGTGGCACATCATGTACTAGTCAATGGATCACAAACAATATTGCCCCTGTTTATCAGCTTGCATCAGTGCCTGATCAAATGCCAAATCACTTGTGCTAATGAAAGTTCTCTCCAATGATGTCTCCCGGAATAACAGTAATCAAAGCCATAATATCATCTGCCAGAACTTTGCACTCTTAAGACCTCTGGCACATATATTCGCCACATCTTTGAACAGATTAAAACATTAATCCTGGTTTCTCTTCAATTGTCTAATCTTACATGTAAAAAGTTTCTTAGATGAAGTGGTAGTCAGTTGTTGGACCAATTGAGTATAACAACTTTGTAGAGAGTAGCTGAAGAGTTATTGTACTTTTGAAGCAGGAAAATGGTTTTATCACTAGAATGTAGAAAGACACCATTAGGATAGATATTTTCTAAGCAAGAACATAGATTCTAAAAGAATTGCTTCTATATGATATGAAAAGGAAAAGAAAGCAACAGAGAGAAAATCCCTTCAGCCCTCAAACTTTATCTTTCATCCTACAACAACCACAGGATCCCATACCGGAACAAATCCAGGAGTACCAGATTAAAAGAAGATCTTCCTCTCAATTAAGAAAAGCATATGAAGAACTCCATGTCACAGGGATTTTTACTGTTCTTCTGTAAGGAATCTTTATATTGTACTTCAAAACATTATCTCAAATTACCAAAACATAATCATACACATGTTTCTACGCAAATGTACAAAAACAGACATTTATAACATAGAATTTTTAATCATCTTCCACAAGCTGATCATTGGAGCTTTATTAGGCAATTAGTGATTAAAATTAGTTGTATGTGACTATTGTCAAGTTTAATAGAATCTTGTAGAAAATAATGTTTTCTATGTTCAATATTCAAAATTTTAAGGTAGATCACAAACTAGAAGATGCTGCATAGCAAAAATACCCTCTACAGTTTCTATCTAAGAGAATAGATTTGTAGCTGCAATTTACTGAAGAGTGCCGGATCATTGCAGAAAAATGGGGAACTCATAGACTCTAGCTTTTACACAAGTTTATCAAATTCTATAGACATTTTAAGTCAAAGACCTCCATACATCAACACTATAACTAAGTGAAGAGACCATGTAAGGAAAGAATTGAAAATTGTCCATTACAAAATTAGTAGACGGAATGGGTGTGTCTAGGCTTAAGACAATTATGGAATCAAATTAACAGCATTTGCTCCTTTTGTTTTTGCTAGGAAGCTTCTGATCCTTTTAAAGAAGAGATAACTTCAATTGCCTACATACTGCAGAAGCAGATCTGCAGCTTTCATCTACAGCCAGCATCTGAGAGATGATCCAGTGTAGCATTACCTTTTTCATTTTGATAGTTATGCACATCTTAATCAGATAAATGAGATGCAATAGCTCATTTTTTTCTGACCAGCATAAAGGATTTTCTGCATCCATCTTAGAATTGAAAAAGAAAGTTATACTTAAGAGCCCTGTCATATGAATACTTTACAGATTAGAGTGTTATTTGTTTAATTCACAAGTACGTAACAAGTGCAAAATTTCTTGGAATCTGATAGATTCGTAAAATGCAAAATATAAGAAGAACTTTTTTTTTTTTTTGGTCAAAGCATGAATCCGGGTTTCACACTTCAACTGAAATTATCAAAGACGAGACATTTGTCCAGGCTTTCAAGCTAGTTCAGTAGCGAACATCACCTGATGTTGAAGGTTTTCAGATATGCTACATCTCGAAGAGAACAGAACCAAACAAGAATATTGTTGCATAGTTTTGAGTCTTCACATGAGAGAAGTCTGATATTTGGGTTGTTACACTAATATGCATTGCATGAAAGTACTCGGAACACTAAGATTAGGGCAAGAAATTCACAAAATTTTCAAACTCGCTTAATACAAGAATGTAAGATTGAAAATTAGCAGTTTACCTCAAGGGTATCATCCCCTAACAATAGATGCTTCACGTTATAAACTCCTTGAGGAAGCTTAACTACAGCTCTGGAGTAATGATCATAGTCAATCAGTGGAACATTTGCTTCATCTTTTATAACATTGGTTCGAACATTGGCTTCATGTAGAGAGCACAAGTTTGCAACAGAGAAGTCTCTTGACATACGGTCAGATAGATCAAGATATCTAAGTGCAGGAGCATTTATCTCAAGCTTGTAGTCAATATCTTCAGGGAAGTGGCTCGTTGGTTCGTCAAATGTGAAGGTGAGATTTCTCAATGTAGGAGAAGATATGGTAAACGTGACCACATTGTCGTATACATCTCTTTCAATATACAGAGTCTCCAGCGATGATAAGCCAGATATTAGCTTACGGACAGATTCATCACATTGGTAACTCACTCCTTCGAGATGAAGGGTTTTGAGATTTGGAAGACAAACCAAGCTTGGGACATTGAGACTCACATCACAACGTAAAACAAGAACCTCTAGCATCTTACAAGTGAAAAGACTACAAGGAAACTGAATGTGTGGATCGGAAGGGTAGGAAACACTCAAACAAGACTCAAGCACTTTAAGTTTCCTAGCAACTGCAGTAGCTATCCAAGTAGTAACATCATACAGCTCACAATATTCCTCAATCTCAAGACAAAACTTGTCTATGGATTGCCCATTGAGGAATAACAAAACCTTGTTAATAAAATGTGCAAACTTAATCTTTCTGTCTTTTATGTTGCGCCAAAAGAACCGGCTACAAATACTTTCAATGAAACTGAGATTATGGATATTTGTCCAGAGGAATTTCCACCTTGTTGAGAGGAAGCTGGTGGCCACAGTATCCTCTGTTGGAAAAAATGAGAGAATGTGACAAAGAACCGATTTTGGCAAGTCGCTAATCCTATCAATATCATTTGAAGATCGTTGGCGCTTATGACCACAAGGTCTTGCACGCGATGACATATTATTTAGATGGGTAAATAAACTGGACAGGTAGCTAGACTATAGCGCGGGGGATCCACTAGCAAGTGAAAAGCCAGAAATCTTACAGTTCAATAACACGAACTTCCTCCATAATATGGTCAATTCTCCAACTTTCAGCTGTGTATGATACCAGTGAATTGCCAAAACGTTAATCAGTTTTCCACATCAAACGTGATCAAGAACCATTTTTCTACGCGTCAGCGCGCAAGTGAAGTTAAATATTATCAGATTTGGGCTTTCTCAACACCACAACCATCCTCAAAATCGCCATCAGCAGCACCACCAACTTGATGCTTTAAGTGGAACTAGCACTAACGGGAGAGAATTTGAAGGTGGCGATTTAGGGGATTGTGGTGGTGGTTGTGGAATTGAGAGGGTGGTGGTTTGCGCTTGGCTTCTTGAGGATGGAATGTGGGGTTGAAGTTGGACCAGGCATTTCCATGATAATGTTGGTGGTGGTAGGGGTGGAGAAGAATAAAGGGGCTGTTGTGGTGGTGGTGGTGGTGGTGGTGGTGGTGGTGGTGGTGGAAGAGAAAAGTGATAAAAGGAAAGAAATAGAGTTGAGAACTTGAAGAGAGACTGACCGAAAAGTTTTTCGAACTTAAAGTGATGCGCATAGAAGAAATAGAGAAAAATAAAACAATAATGCTGCCTTTTTACTCTGACCATTTGGTTTAATGCTATGACTCTCTAGATTTATAAATCAGAGGTCTTGAAATTTATTCTAATATGTAATATTATATAAAATGCTTTGATTTTTTTTTAAAATAATTTAAAAAATACTGTTTTTTAATCACTTAATTGGATAGTTTGTATTATTTTATTATGTAATAAAGTTACTATTTAACCAAAAAAGGTTTTCGCGCAACTAGACATTTGGTTTAGTGGTATGACAAGTGTAAGAGGATTTGAAATCGATTATTAAAGTTAACATTTTAAATGATGTAATATTAACTTATAAGTTTCTTTTAAATAAAAATAAATAAATAAAAAGGAAAAGTTTATGCCGTGACTAATTCATTAAAACTAGGGGCTCGAGTATGGAACTGACGGCATCTCACATATTAAATTTGACATTGAAAATCATTTGAAAGAATTTAAGACTTGGATAAATGGTTAAATAGTAATTTATTTTGAACAAAAAATAAATTTCCAATTTTATTGGATGTTTTCGAGGGAGTAAACGAATTTCCAATTTCATTGGATGCCCTTGAGGGAGTAGACGAATTTATTAACAATTTCGCGAAGTAATTACCTTGTTCAAAAATGGTGCGAATACTTTCGATGGAAAAATAGAGGCTATAGACGTAATGAAAATTCTTGGGTTTTGATAATTTTTGAGCTTTGGCTTGCCAATAGAAACGCCAACTACATTTGTGTATGTCGGGAGCATGAAGGATTTAAGGGGGTCAAAATCTCATTAACATTACAGATTTACAGAAATCTCAAGTTTTTGCCCTTGGTGCTTTTTTTTTTTCTTTATGTAAAGGAGGATAGAAACTAACTAAGCAGGAACTATCCAAGGTGAGAAATTACTCATCTTGTCTCACTCTAATAGAACTTGAAGAGATCTCGGAATGACGTCAATTTTGGACGAACTAAACGGCTGTTGAAGACCAAAATTAACAAATTAATCAATGTAATAGTTCGTCTCAATGTAGATGTGAACTAGTTTATACTCAATATGCCAAGCTAGAATCTGTCTACGGTCTTGCACCAAGGGCCTTGAAGGGCTGGACAAAAGGAGGTTACCATGAATCAGGTTGTACACAACTAAAGAATTAGCTTACATTTTTATTTCTTTATAATATACAAGGTGTTGCTCACCTTTGTAGCAGTTGACATTCCTAGATACTTCTCATTGCGCTCTACCTAATGGGTTCGTCTTTCATACGAACGTTGCCACATCAGCACAACATTTTTGCACCGTTGATTTAATGGGATGAGCATTAGCCGTAGATGTTCAACCATTTTAATTTTTTAAACATATATCAATTCATAAGTCAATTATAAATTTGCCCTTTACATAATAAAGGAGGATTGAAGGGTCCATTATATCTTTCCTTACACAATTATGATTTTACCCTTGTGCATAGAAAATATCAATCAAGGCAATTAATTCCTATCCATTGACTACTCTCCAAAACTCAGACAAAAAAAAAAAAAAACTACTATCTACAACCGTTGTTGAGAAAGTAATGGATCATTGGATTGTATGCAAATTCTTTTTTTTTGGCTAAGTTGATTGCATGCAATACATGCTTCGAGAAAAAGAAAAAAAGAAAAAAAAAAGACACTAACGTTGCAGAGAAAGTAATGGATTGTATGCAATTTTTTTTTTGGCTGAGTTGATTGCTTGCAATTTTGAGTGTTCGTTTTGAATAAAAGAAAGACACTAACACTACACATGGGCACACATTTTGAAAAAAATAAATAAATAACACTATATGGGACCTAATTTCATCATGTGACAATTTTTTTTGTCATTACCTGTTAATTTGATATTTTTTTATCATTAATTACGTTTGTTAAGATGATTTCATAATTTTATTCGTTAGGTGATGTGTTTTGTACTACCCACACAAAAAATAAAAATAAAAAATGATATTTTTTATTCTTAAATCATATAATGTAACCCGATAATTTATATTTTATTTATGATGATACTATAGTGATTGAAATTTTTTAATCATTAATTGCATGTTTATGCTAATTTTCACATTTACATTGTCATTCACATTATATATGACATTTATTGTATGACAGAAAAAATTAAAGAAAAAACAATAGTTTGCTAGAAAGACAATAAAAAAATTGTTAATGACATTTGCCTAATTTCTGACCCAAGAAAAAACAGACATATGAGTAAATTTAAGGCCTTTTCTATAGTTGAGGGGGCTTTGTAGTTCAATACTTTTGGGTAAATTTTATATCTCATTGTAAAGGGTATTATAGACTTTCACTACTTATTTGAGCCAGCTTCATTAATGCATTGTGGGTCCCCGTGCAACACGTGTCTATTTCTTCCTGATTCTTTTGTCTCGTCACTTTACAGTAAAAGTGGCGCGTCCGCATGGAAGAAAAATTCCTACCTAATAATTGACAGGTCAACTTTCGATGGTAATAAAACAAGATGCAACAAGACAATAACGTCTATTTCAAAAAGAAATTTCATGTTTTAAAAAGTGGAGCGATCGCATAGTAATGTAACTCCCTTATCCTTTGTGATTTTTTAAACTAAACATACGTGCCCCAACTAAAGAGGACTAAATGAATGGTCATAAACTGGAAAATTAGAATGCTTCAAGAAAAAATTAGAACTGCTAGTATAAATAAAATTGGAGATGGTTAATATTTCCTTCGACTAAAGAGGAAAATTTTCTAAGAGAACTCACAAACAGAAATATGCTCAGATAGATGCAGAGCTGATTTCTAGCATGCAATCAAGTTCTTAATGTATTGAATGGTCATAAACAACATCTAGGGATATGCTTAAAAACACATTCATTTCATGGTTAAGAAGTATCAGGCAACAGTCAAAATATGGAGCAATTCTCAATAGATATTAAATTGTTACAAATTCATTCCAGCTATCTGTATTAGCATAGCTCGTCTAGTTGTTTGCTCATCTATTCCATCTCCCACTTCACAAATGAAAAGAGAATATGGACATGCTTCTTCAAGACAAGAAAATGTAATTTCACATTCTGCAGATCCTTGGGGAAACTTTTCTACCTTCTGAAGCAACTGACAAATAGCCTCATGGTCAAGAGAAGAAGCAACCTCTATTGTCATGGTTCTCAAGACTTTAACATTCTCCAGAATATAAGCTACCATTGGAAGTTCATCTTCCAGGCCTGTGAATCCATGGAATGACATTGTTTCAAGGCATGACGACAAGCATATAGGCACTTTCTCAGGTTTGCTCCATCTTGTCTCGTGTGTGCCGTTTTGATGAAAATCCTATAGCAACAAAAGGCAGAGACTTTAAGAAGTTTGCCAATTAGGAAAGAACTTCAACCAAGTTTAGCAGCGAATGCCATTTACAGTTTTCGGCTTTCACAGTTAATCGAGTTAGTCTCGGAAAGCTTGGGCATGCACCTGCATGGCTTAGAGCCTTCATAGAAAGGAAAAAAAAATAGAATAAATAAGAAATAAAACTGTGTTTATGTCCCATATTAATAGATTGAGGATACTCTACAAGAAAATATCTAGGACGTGAGATAACAGGCGTCGAATATCCACCACGTGCAGACAAATATACAAAATATTACAAAATAATTATGAGATTACATGAAGTGAAGTAGAATAAATCAGTAATGCTTAAAAATTCACAAAATTATCAAACTCAATTGAATAACAACAATGTAAGATAAAAAAAAAAATTAGCCGTTTACCTCAAGAATATCACCAGTTATGGATAGATGCTTCACGTTATAAACTCCTTGAAGAAGCTTAACTACAATATTGCAGTAATGATCATTATCAATCTGCGGAACATCTCCATCTTTCATATTTATGCTTCATCTAGCAAGCATAAGTTTTCAACAGAGAAGTCAAGTACCTTGACATACAGTCATAAAGATTAAGGTGAGACTTTATCTCAAGCTTGTAGTCAAGCTCTTCAAGGAAGAGGGGGATGTCTGTTTCGTAAAATTCTAAGATGAGACTTGTCAATGTAGGAGAAGATATGATAAAGGTGGCCACATTGTCGTATAGATGTCTTTCAATATACATAGTCTCCAGGGACAAATAACCAGATATAAGGTTTCAGAAAGATTCATCACTTTGGAAAGTCACTGATTCGAGATGAAATGCTTTAAGATTTGGAAGACAAACCAAGCTTGGGATATTGAGACCCATAATATGAACTAATTCAAGAAACTCTAGCATCTTACAAGTGAAAAGACTACAAGGCAACTGAATGGGTAATTCAGCATCTTCCACCCAAAACTCAAGCACTTTAAGATTCCTAGCAACTGTTGCGGCTATCCAAGTAGTAACATCATAGTACACCTCACAATATTCATCGATCTTAAGAGAAAACTTGTCTATGGTTTGTTGATTGAGGGATATCAAAACCTTATTAACAAAATCTGCAAACTTATCCTCCTGTCTTTTGCATCATGCTCATTCAAGCGGCTGGTGAAATCATCATAATCACTCAAGAGTTGACTTACAAAATCAGCGTAGAGTTCTTTCATAAAGATCTCCCCAACTGTACTCAAGCAGGCAATATTTGTGCCTCACCAACATCAACAATAACATCTGACAGAAACAACGTTAAAGCTTTTTAAGCTAAAGCATCCACACCTTCAACTCTCTCCTAACACTAGAATCTCTGCACCCAACTTCTTGAGATGGCCATGACCTATCCCAGATCACTATTCCTTCTTATCCCTGACTCTGATGATGATGAAGACTTACTCCTCGCTTCAGATCTGTTGTTGTCCTTTTCAATAGAGGACTGTGATATTCACTTAATAGCAACCAGATCTGGGTACAAGAACAAGTTGAGGATCCAACTTGAAGTGATTAATTTTTCTAAAACCATTGTTGATCTGTGCCAACCTCTCCAGTTACTTCCCAGTGTTTGTCATTTGTTGTTCACACATTTGGTTCCTGATCCTGTTTTTCCTTCTACCGTTCATGGTGGTTTATCTGGTGGTAATAGGGTGGCCTTTGATGCCACTTGTTCAAGCTCGGAACACCGAGGGTCCTCTCTATCTCTTGAAGAGTTTAGACCATTGGTTGTTTGGAACGTCCGGGCTCAACCTCCAATCGGGTTAGTTTGCCCCGTTTAGCATATTATGATGACTTTTTCTTCTTCCTCTGCTCCGGCAAACACTGCTCCGGCAGCCTTTTCTATGGGACTTTCAAGACCTTTTGTGTGTGTTTTACTTCTGATGATCGGAGAAGAATTGGATTGGGTTCTTGCGCTATTGTATGACTGGATTTCTACCCCCATGCTATCTGGATTTTATCTCTGGAAGCTATCTGTATTAGGGTTTCTCCCTAATTCTCTCTTCAGGGCTGTAGTCCATCCTATTAATTTCTTGATTTCTGTCTGTAGGGCTTTAGCCCATTATGTTATTTTTATGATTTCTGTATGTTGTTTTGAGCTTTCGCTTTCCCTCTCCGTCCGGTCACTTTTGGGCCATGATTTATCTGTTTGTGTTCTTTCTCTGTTTTAATGAATATTTCCTTTTGACCAAAAAAAAAAAAAGATTTCTTGCTAATTGTGTATGCAGGGAAAAGAGAGACAGGCGAGGTGACCCATTGATATTATAGACTATAATTAATGACGATAAAGCCAATAATTAAACCCAATTAGATCTTTTCTTGAAAAAAGTCCCCTTGGGGTATTTTTAAACGTCCAGATGTGGTACATTATACGCTTGGCGGATTCGAATCTTCTCATATTAAATTTTCTCTCATAATATTATGAGAGAAAATCTTAACCATTCATATTATTATAAGATATCTCAACCATCCATTTAAGTCATTCATGTAAATTAAACTATTCTCTTTTTTAGGTTTAATAGCAAAATATTCTTTCTATCTTTTCTCTCTCTCCCATTACCCACTACCAAGATTTATCTGCAATCTCTCACTTCAAGCTTCCTATTTTTTATTTAAAAAAAAAAAAAAACTCACTTTCATCTCTATCTTCTCACTCTACCCACTCTCTTAGTCATTTTCATCCACTATCATTTTTGCTGTAGAACAAAGGGTTTCAACTAAGAACTTTGGTACTTCACATTTTTTTTTTCAACTCTAAAATTGTTTTTTTTTCCTTCAGCTTTTTAAGCTTATTGGTTCTAAATTTTATTTTATTTTTATTTTTTCGTCCTCGTATGTTAGTCTTCTCCAATATATTGTCCATTTAAAATTCTAAAATGTAAGATATTAGATTATTAACTATCATAATCGTGCAACTTTTTTTATTATTTTGGTTGGTAACAATTGCTTTGTAGAAGCTAGAAAAATCAAGAAGACCTGTTGACCCAATAAATCAATGATAAAGAAACATGAAAATTAAAGCAAAGTCGAAGAGACCAAAAAAAACAAGTGAACTCCTTATGCAACCCAAAGAGAATTCGTTCGTCAACTTTGTCGATGAAAATAAACCAGCAAAATCAATAATATAAAAGATGTATCTTTCAAACATCTCACTTAGTGAATAATTAATTAGTATTTTAACTGTTATTAAGGGTTTAAAAGTCGACAACAACAAATTGACATTACATATTTTTAACCATTGGACTGAATATGAAAACAAAGTAAAAAACAAATATAGAGCTGAAAAAATGAAAATGAAAAAAAGAACAGGAAGTATCAAAGTTGTTATTCGTTAAGAGTTTTTGTTCTTTAGCAAAAATAGTGGATGAGAATGATTAAGAGAGTTGGATAAAGTGAGAAAGATAGAGATGATAGTTCTTCTTTTGGTGAAAAACTGAAAGCGGGAAAATGAGGGAGAGAGAAAAAAACGTAAGAGTGATAATTGAAGGGAGAAAATGTTGAAAAAGTATTTTAGAATTAAATCTAAAAAAGAAAAAAGATTAATTTAAATTAATGGCTGAGATGACTTATAATAATATAAATGGTTAAAATTTTCTTCTCATAATATTATAAGAGGGAAGTCAATACGAGAGGAACCAAATCTACGTTTAACGCGTGGTACTGTGTATGAGATATGATAGATTTTGACCTTCAATGCAAAAAGTTTGTTTAATTTATACTTTAGCCCCAATTATGAAAGAAGACGAAAAAGCCCTTTTGACAAGTGGTGAAAGCTGAATGGTTCAAAATATTGTGCATGTTCCAAGGCACCAAACTAGTAGTGTTGATGTGACATTTTTTTTACTTTATATGTTATATTGCTTTCTTTCTGTTTTTACATTATATGTTGTATTAATTTTTTTTTTTGGTCAATACTTTGTAGAAATATAGTTTGTATACTTTTGGACATTACATGATATATTTTGGATATAATGCGATATATAGGTGCGCTCTCTTTGAATTAATAGATTTGAGATCACTAAATTTTATTAATTCGTAAACATTTCAATTTATTGATAAACTAATAATTATCAATTTATAAAGATATTTTTATTTTTGACTTAAGAATATACATACATATTATCACATCAAGTGACAAAGTTAAAATTTAAAGTACCATGGTAGACTCTTGTATTTTGTTTGAGTTTGTTGAGCGTAATAGAGACACTTGCTAAATTAGCAAAAAAAAAAAAAAGTGCAGGTAGTGTATTGGATTCATTAGAAAAGACTTGTATAAGGTCTTGAATTATGATAATCGAGCAAGAATTACCATAGATGCGAATTTTATTCCAAGGTCGTTGGCACTTATGGCCACAAGGTTTTGCAAGCAATGACATATTACTCACAATAGCGGGCAAAAAATGCAATCAAAATTCTTGGCTGCTATGTATTTGCATATGTGGAGAAGATGAAGGGTTTAAGCCTTGTAAGGGGGGTGAAAATCTCACTACCTTCCTCTTCCACAGTAACACTTTCTTCATTTATAGCTAACAAAGAAAATAGCAGCTTCAAGTTTCATGTGGAGCTTTGCATTTTTTGATAAAATATTTTATAAATGGGAGATAAATAATTGAAAAGCCCACTATCTCTCATTTAACCCAATCACTTTTTTTTCAAAAGAAAAAACCCAATTACTACCGTTCAATTGTACCCTCAAACCAAAAATATTCAAATAACTAAAGGCCCAATCACTTTGATTTGTTCAACTTTCACATAAGGGTTTTAGAAGAGAAAAGACAATTAGACAAATATATATATATATATATATATATATATATATATATATATATATATATATATATATATATAATCTAAGATTTGTTCGTGCATATGCACAGGTTGAACCCAATGAATATTATGAAATTGTTGTAAATGAAATTATTAAATTAGATATATATAGTATTGGTTAGAGATGGCAATGGGTAGGGTTTAAATCCGAATTTGATAGGTATTATACCCGATTATAAACCCGTTTACGAAACTGATGGAGTATCTGTTAAGGTTGAGTTTTTACAAGTGATTACCGACGGGTAGTCCGGTAGGATTTAGTAATAGCAATTTAAAAAATTCCGAAACCTGAGAACCTGATTAGTAATTTAGTAAAAATAAATTAATAAAAATGTTTATATATTTACATACATATACAACCGTTCAATTACTGAATAATTCAAATGAGAATGATAATTTACAATTGTGACAAGTACTTTATATATTTTTTTTCCAGCTTATTTCATATAATTATGGAAGGATAATAATTTCTCATCATAAAGATTTTGTTGAATGTTTCTATTAAGTTTAAGTTTGATAATAGATAATAAATTTAATTTACGTTTTCTAATCTATTGCGATTTGCCATTATTTTAGTACTTTTTTTATTTCTTTAAAAACTTTTCAAGTTTTTCTTTTAAAAAAACTTCTTTTTTCTATTCATTAACGGGTTGGGTCAGGTGTCCGCAAGTTTTTGAATATTTAACGGGTTTGGCTTTGGTAAGCAAAATCTAAACTTAACGGATTTACATCACACGTTTGGTAAAATATAATTTAAACGGGTTTAAGTTCAGTTTTATAGATTTTAGCGGGTATCTAATGTGTTACCATTCCTAGTATTGGTTTCAAGTCTTTCAATTGTTGTTACATTTTTTAAACAAATTGTAAGAAATGTTTTAAAGTTTAATAAAACGAAAATTACTTGATAAATTAGTTTGAATTATTTTGTTCGCTATGTAAGTGAGTCTTTTCACAGGACCAATTAGAAGCCCTATTTTGTAAAAAAGAAAATAAATTCAATTTTTCGATTAAATATAGATAGATGTAGAAAAGCAAAAAGATAATTTTTTAAATCCATAATTACAACTGCTCATACTATCTGAACATGATGCTATTAAAAGTATCAAAAAACTAAGATGACTCGTAAAAGTGCTCATCGGATTCAATCCATGAATGAGTGATTCTCACTTTTGATAAATGAGAGTGAGATCCCATACTTTTTAAAATATGTGAGTTTCTTTCAAAGTTTCATTACATTTTCTGTCAAAGAGTGGAACAATCATTTAATTATGAAGAAACAAAAACAAAAATGAAGTAAAAATGTCAAAGATCATGACATGTTTCCAGGTAATAAGCCCAAAAATAAAACAAACACATCTTGTCTTCTCTCTAATTCATCTTCTCACTCCTATCACTTTTTACTTTTTCTCACTTTCATGAAGCTCCTTGAGGACAATTAAGGGCTTGATCTTGCAAATCTATGAACTCTTTTCAACATTATAATGACATAACAAAAAGTTACATTCTTTGACATTTATTTGTATTTTACTCGACTCTTTTGTTTTGTATATGTATTGTACTGGGCGCTAATATGATAGTGAAAGAGTATTAAGGAAGAGACCCTCTTGGCAAAAACTCCTACTCAGACAACTTCGGTTCAAGATAATAGCTAACCATGGGGCCATGAACTGCTCTGTTTGTATTTGGTAATTCCACATAATGTGGCATATATCTCTGTTACTTCCTCATCTACTCTTGTGTACCGTTGTATATGAAGTCACTAATGTGCAAGTCAATGAAACAAGCTTCCAATTAATTGAGCTCTATCTCTTATATGGTATTAGAAGATAGTCCAGGACCTTCAAACCATCTTATATGGGGAGCCATAGGTGGTAAATTCTCTGTGAAGGTGAAATATACTGACCTTATAACCCTCCTGTGATACCTTAACTCCCTTGTAATTTCTTTGTGGTTTTTTAAACTAAACATTCATGCCCCAACTAAAGAGGACTAAATGAAGGGTCATAAACTAACTTTCACTTGGTAAAGAGACAAGTTTACAACATTCAATGCTTCAAGAAAAATTTGACCAGCATAAATAAAATTGGAGATGGTTAACATTTACTTTGACTAAAGAGGAAAATTTTCTAAGAGAACCCGCAAACACAAAAAAGTTCAGATAGAAGCAGAGCTGATTTCAAGCATGCTCTCAAGTTCTTAATGGATTGAATGGTTATATTCAACATCTTGGAGGATATATGCCATTATCAAATATCTTTTAATGAGTGAATTCAAGAACCTAGAGATATGCTTAGAAACATATTCTTTTAATGGTTAACAAGTATCAGGTGTAACAGTCAAAATATGCAGCAATTCTGAACAAAAATATTTAATTGTTCCAAATTCTTTCCTGTTGTCTGTAACAGCATAGCTTGTTAATTAGTTTGTGCATTTTCCATCATCCACGTCACAAATGAAAAGAAAAGATTGGCACGCTTCTTCAAGCAATCTCAAGAAAATGTAATTTCACATTCTACAGATCCTCGGGGAAACTTTGCTACCTTCTGAAACAACTGAAATCTAGTCTCAAGGTCAAGAGGATCGGCACCCTTTATAATCATTGTTCTCAAGACCTTAGCATTCTCCAGAATATACGCTACCATTGCAAGTTCATCTTCCAGGCCTGCGAATCCATGGAATGACATTGTTTTAAGGCATGACGTCAAGCATATAGGCACTTTCTCAGGTTTGCTCCAGCTTGTCACATGTGTGCCGTTATGATCAAAATCCTATACCAACAAAAGGCAAATACTTTAAGAACTTTGCCGATTAAGAAAGAACCACCCCCTCTTCCCTTCTTTCTCTTCATGGGTTTTTCTGACCTTTGAAAAGCTAAGAAACATTAGCTTGTTCGAGCCTTCAACCAAGTTTAGCAACGAATTCCATTTACAACATTTGGCTTTCACTGTTAAGCGAGTTAGTCTTGGAAAGCTAGGGCACACACCTGCATTGCTAAGAGCCTTCATCGAAGGAAAAAGAATAGAATAAATAAGAAATAAAACTGTGTTTATGTCCCATATTAATAGTTTTGAGGATACTATGCAAGAAAATATCTAGGACGTGAGACAGCAGGCATCGAATATCCACCACGTGCAGACAAATATGCAGATCCAAATAAAAAATTAGCAGCCAATATACAACTTCTTGAGCTAAGAAATTTTACAATGTGAAATACTTGAGAAATTCGCTTATACAAATAACATTAGAAATACAATCTATTGATGCAGAGATTGGCATTCACCTCAACTAAGGGGTAATTTTTTACTAAAAAGTCGAGAGAAAAATATTCATTACATTTGAGGTATTAAAGGTTATCTCAAGCGTGATTGAGATCTTCACAGTGAAGAAGGAAATCATACTTATTAGATAAATGAGATACAATAGCTCATGTTTATGACTGGCAGCATGTATGGTTTTCAACATCCTTTGTGGAATTGGTCAAGAGAGTTATACTTAAGAGCCAAATTAGTTGTAAAACTGAGTAACATAGGTAAAGCAATGTCATATCAGTAGTTACAGATCAGAGTTCTATTTGTTTAAATTCGTAAGTAGGGTAACAAGATCAACATTCCCCTGGAACCAGATCGATTCATAAGAAGAACTTCATTGGTCAAACCATGAGTTCTGGCTTCACAGATCAGCTAAAACTTGGTAAAAACTTAAGAAAAATTTCAAATTAAGTCACTTGAATAACAATAATGTAGGATAAAAAATTAGCAGTTTACCTCGAGAATATCAACACTTAAAGATAGATGCTTGACGTTATGAACTCCTTGAAGAAGTTTAACTACAGCTTTGGAATAATGATCATAGCCGATCAGTGGAACATTTTCGTCATCTGTTATAACTCCAGTATGAACATCTGCTTCCTCTAGCGAGCATAAGTTTTCAACAGAGAAGTCCCTCGACAAAGCGTCAGATAGATGAAAGTATCTAAGTGCAGGAGCATTTATCTCAAGCTTGTAGTTGAGCTCTTCAGGGAAGGGGAAATCTTCGTAAAAGTCAATGGTGAGGTTTCTCAAAGTAGGAGAAGATATGGTAAAGGTGACCACATTGTCGTATACATCTCTTAGAATATAAAGAGTCTCCAGCGATGAACAACCAGATATAAGGTTACGCACAGATTCATCGCATTCGTAAATCACATATACAAGATTAAGGGTTCTGAGATTTGGAAGACAAACCAAGCTTGGGACATTGAGACTAATCATACCATTTAAAACAAGAACCTCTAGTCTCTTACAAGTGAAAAGACTACGAGGCAACTTAATGCGTGGATCAGACGTGGAGGAAGTGTTCATACAAAACTCAAGCACTTTAACTTTCCTAGCAACTGCAGCTGCTATCCAAGTAGTAACATCGTACAGCTCACTATATTCATACATCTCAAGCGAAAACTTGTTTATGGTTTGTTGATTGAGGAGTATTAAAACCATGTTAACAAAATGTGCATACTTAATGTTGCTGTCTTTTGCGTCACGCCCATTCAACCAGCTGGTGAAATCAACACAATCACTGAAGATGAGATTGTGGATATTTGTCCAGAGGTATTTCCACCTTTTTGATAGCAAGCTAGTGGCCACAGCTTCCTTCGTTGGAAGAAATGAGAGTATGTGACAACGAACTGATTCTGGCAAGTTGCTAATCCTATCAACATCATTCGAAGCTTGTTGGCGCTTATGGCCAGAAGGTCTTGCAAGCCTTGACATATTAACCAGAGTGGTGGTAACACTTTGATGGAAGCTCTTGGATTTTGAGAGCTTTTCTGGGTTGAGTGTAATAACACCAATACTCGGCCTTGAATTTTGCTAATTAACCATATCGACATTTGAAATCCCTTGATTGAATGATACTATTGGGGGCAACCGTTATCAGGCAAGAAAAGAGGAGTAAACAACGGTTAGTTGTTTATGTGGGGAAGATGAAGGGTTTCCGGGGGTGACTGGCGAGAATCTCACAAAGTCATATCGAGGCATGCGCCCAAACAAACCATCTAGCTCCCTTTTTTCAATGTTCGATGCATAATTGGAAAAATAACTCTTTTTTCTTCTCTTTAAACATAGTATTTGGATTGCACAAAGGAATGGAAAGGAAAGGAAATTAGAGGAAGAAAATTAAATAAAGTTTGTAATAAAATAATAATGAAAAATGAGAGAAAAAAATTTATAATTATTTGTTTTTGTTGAAGAAGGAAAGGAAAGGAAATGACAATTTTAGATAAAAAATTATTTAAATGTCCTTTAAGACAATGTAAGGTTTATGATGTAATAAGAGTAATTGTGAAAATAAAATATAAAAAAAAAAACTTAAGGACAATAAAGACTTTTTGTCTTTGACCTTCCATTTCTTTTCAAAAAATTACATATCCTTCCAATTAAAGAAAATAGAAAGGTTTTGAAACCCTTTCTTAACCTTTACTTTCATTTAAATTGCAATTCAAACAAGGAAATGATTCCTTATTCCCTCCCCTTCCATTCCTTTCCTTTAAAAAATGAATCCAAACAAGCAAGTGTTTGGGGCATCCCAAAGTGTTAAAAAGAAAGGGTATTTACGAATATTCATATACTTTCTTAAAAACTATAAGGGGCATGCCTGTTAACTAAATCACAGGAGGAGGTTAATAGTATAAAACAAGCATTATGGTAAAGTATTATATTCTACATACATTGCGGGGTTAAAGTAATTCTAACTCAATATTTTGCGATTAATAGTATATACATTTCCCTTTTCCAAAGTTTGACTTCTGTTTAATGTTTTGAAATCCATGCCCTTAAAAATATATGAAAAATCAAGTTTAGACCCTAAAATTATCATTCATCCTAATAAAGATTAAGCGTAATATTTTGATTAGAAAGGAATAATGAGAGCTTAAGGAAGTGGACATAATGAAGGCTTTTGATTCAATCAACTCAGACTTTATCAACAAAGCTATGCAGGTTGAGACTACCCAAACAAATTTAATGCTATCAATGGACGATTGAAACAGTACTTTCGAAGAGTTTAAAGGTTTGACGCAAGGGATCCTAAATTTTCAACAAAACTAACCTAAAAAGGAATTTTATGGAGGAAGCAACCCTGCCTTGAAGAACAAATATGCCACATCCATGGAATCAGAGAATGCAAGTTCATTGTTATGTACCTTGGAACTAAAATCACCTACAGAACCAGCCATTGGACAAACAAATGGCTACCATTTGCAGCAAAACTCCAATTATTTTACCATTACAAGCTAGACTTCAAAGCTTCTAACTCCATTAATTAAGCTCCTCCTTAGATGGTTCCAGTAGGTCACCCATTCTGGTGAAAAATGTCGGACTAGCAACAACATAACTCTTCATGACATAACTGCAAAGAAGTCGTTCGTGTGTTTATGTATTATATTCTTATGGTGTTAGTCACGGGTATACACCACCACATTATAAATATCGGATGTGCAAATGGTTAAATTTACTTTGACTAAGTAGAAAACATTCTAAGTCACAAACAGAAAATTCATGTTCAGATAGACGTCGACCTTATTTAAAAAATGCAGTGAAGATCTTGATAGATGGAAAAATCATATTCAACATCTTGTAAGACATATACACATTATCAGATATCTTTAATTAAGTTAAACTTATAAACATAATGAATAAGTATCTTAGCTAACAAACATATCAATCAGGACATACTTGTAAGTCATAACATATGGAAATTTGGCAGCAGATGTATCAAGTGCAAAAGGCAAAAATATGCATGCAGCTTTGTGAACAAATGTAAATTTTTACAAATATTGTTTTGTGCTGTCTGAATCTGCATATCTCGTCAACATATGGTGCATCTATTCCTTTTCCCATTTCACTAAGAAAAGAGAAGATGGACACATGATTGTTCAGGCAATCTCGAGAAAATGCAATTTCACATTTTTTAGATTCTCGGGTAAACTTTGATATCTTCTGAAACAACTGAAATTTAGCCCCAATGTCAAGTGTCTTTTTAACCTGTATTGTCATTGTTCTCAAGACTTTAGCATTCTTCAAAATATAAGCTACCATTGCAAGTTCATCTTCCAGTCCCTTGAATTCAAGAATTACTATTCTCTGAAAGCATGACAAGAAGCATTTAGGCACTTTCTGAGGTTCGCTCCAGCATGTCACATGTGCATCTTTATGACCAAAATACTGCATGTAGCAGAAACAGAAGAAAGTTAATGGTTTAGAGGATAATATACACCACAATTAGCAAGGAGGTGAGCTATTCTCGGGATTTTGCCCACGTTGTTCTTTTTGCAAGTGGAAGAAACGCGAGCAGCTCTGCCGCCCTAGACAGCTGAGATTCTAACCTTAACAGAAACTAACCTACAAGTTCTTGAGCTAAGAAAATTCACAAAGTAGAATACTTTAAGAAATTCAGTTACACGAATAACAATCTATTTAAGACATTCAAAAGTACAATCTAGTGATGCAAAATTGACATTCAACTTATTTCATAAGTACACTGATATGCACTGTATGAAAAGTACTTGAAACACAAAGGGTATGGCAATGGGCACAATATTCATATCCAATTACCAAAATGTTACTATATAACAAGATTACATGAAGAGAAGTAACAAATAACTATTGGTAAAGACAACAAAAAAATTTCAAACTCACTTGAATAACAAGAATTTATGATAAAAAATTAGCAGTTTACCTCAAGAATATCACCACTTAAACTTAGATGCTTGACGTTATCAACTTCTTGAAAAAATTTAACCACAACTTTGGAATAGCTATCGTTGCCAATTAGTAGAACATCTTATGTATCTTTTATATTTATGGTCCGAATATTTTTGCTTCATCTAGCAAGCAAAAGTTTTCAACAAATAAATCCCTTGAAAAAGTCACACGGATCGAGGTATCTAAGTGCAGGAGCATCTATCTCAAGGTAATAGGCAAGCTCTCCAAGGAAGAAGGCTCGCTCTTCCTCATATTTGAAGGTGAGATTTCTCAATGTAGTAGAAGATATGGTAAAGGTGAACACGGTGTCGGTTACATCTCTTTGAACATACAAAGTCTCCAGGGATGAACATACAGCCAGATATAAGGTTACCGAAAGGCTCATTGCGTCGGTAACTCACGTTTTGGAGATGAAGGGTTTTGAGATTTGGAAGACAAACCAAGCTTGGGACATTGAGATTATTAACATCAAATAATTCAAGAACCTCTAGGGTCTTACAAGTGAAAAGACTACAAGGAAACTTAATATTCCATATCATCTTTACTTTTATCATTCTTTTCTAAGGAACTCTAATAATGTACAGAACAAAACAGACATGTTTATATACAAAGAATTCGTAGTGACCTTCCACAAGCAGATCAGAGAAGCTTACACATAAATAACTATGCAATTAGCAATTAACAAGAGTTGTTTGTGGTCAAACCATGAGTCCCCTGGCTTCACACATCAACTAAAACTTTCAGAGATAAGACCTTTTGCAAGCTCTCAAGCTAGTCCAGCAGCAAAATGTCATTTTAAAGGATTTATATATACGCTACTTATTAGTTTTGAGTCTTTACAAGAGACAAGTCTGGTTCATGGGCTATTTACACTGATACATTTTATTTTCATGATTAAGTGCTTGAAACACAATGATTATGGCAATGGACACAATATTCATTTCCAGTTACCAAAACGTTACAATATAATGAGATTACATGAAGACAAGGAAACAAATCAGTATTGGTCAAAACTTCAGAAAAATTTCAAACTCACTTGAATAACAAGAATGTAGGATAAAAATTAGCAGTTTACCACAAGGGCATCACCCCTCAAAGATAGATACTAGATACTTGACGTTATGAACTCCTTGAAGAAGTTTAACTACAGCTTTGGAGTAATGATCATAGACGATCAGCGGAACATTTTCTTCATCTTTTATAATTTCAGTATCAACATCTGCTTCCTCTAGCGAGCATAAGTTTTCCACAGAGAAGTCCCTCGAAAGAGTGTCAGATAGATTAAGGTATGTAAGTGTAGGAGCATTTATCTCAAGCTTGTACTTGAGGTCGTCAGGGAAGGGGATATCTTCGTAAAAGTCAATGATGAGGTTTCTCAATGTAGGAGAAGATATGGTAAAGGTGACCACATTTTCATATGCAACTCTTTGAATAAACAGTGTCTCCAGCGATGAACAGCCAGATATAAGGTTACGCATAGATTCATCGCATTGGTAAATCACAGATTCGAGATGAAGGGTTTTGAGATTTGGAAGACAAACCAAGCTTGGGACATTGAGACTCATGCTCCCTCTTAAGACAAGAACCTCTAGTGTCTTACAAGTGAAAAGACTACAAGGCAACTTAATGCGTGGATCAGCAGGGTAGGAAGTGTTCATACAAAACTTAAGCACTTTAACTTGTCTAGCAACTGCAGCAGCTATCCAAGTAGTAACATCATACACCTCACAGTATTTCTAAATCTTAAGAGAAAACTTGCCTACGGTTTGTTGATTAAGGAATATTAAAACCATGTTTACAAAATGTGCAAACTTAATGTTTTTGTCTTTCATGCCCTAACTGAACAACCTCGTTCTATCACTGAAGATGAGATTATGGATACTTGTCCAGAGGAATTTCCACCTTTTTGATACCAAGCTGGTGGCCACAGCTTCCTCTGTTGGAAGAAATGAGAGTATGTGACAATGAACCGATTCTGACAAGTTCTAATCCTATCAACATCATTTGAAGCTTGTTGGCGCTTATGGCCAGAAGATCTTGTAAGCCATGACATATTAATCAGAGTGGTGGTAACACTTTGATGGAAGCTCTTGGATTTTGATAGCTTTTCTGGGTTTTCGCTTGTGAATAGAAACGCCAGCTTGATCTTAGTTGTTTATGTGGGGAACAAGAGGGTTAATGGGTGGGAAACACTTTGATAGGAAAATTTAGAGGTTAAAGACAGAATGAAAATTATTGGGTTCTGATCGCTTTTCTAGGTAATGTGTGGGGGAAGATGAAGGGTTTATGGGATGAGAATCTTGAAAGACAAATTACTCAAATATAAACCACCCTTAGAACCCAAAAGTCATATCGTGCCATTGTTCAATGTTGGACACATAATTTGAAAGGCAACTCTTTTTACACAATTTTCTTGGTGAAAAGCTACAACAAATTCAAGCTACAACAGGAGATATATAATAAGAGTTTATGGAAGTGGACAGAAATTAATGAAAGGCTTTTCTTAATCAACTCAGATTTCATCATCGAAAGCTATGCAGGGTTTAGACTGCCCCCAAACAAATTCACCGACCCCACTACAATGTGTATCACTTCCCCAAGATTCACAAAGTGGACAAAAGCTCACTCACTTACCTCACCATTGCAAATGATCTCTTGATTTTCTTCAAAGTTGAGTTGAGATCTTCAAAACTTTGAGGCCTAACAAATTAGCTCACTGAAAAGTGAGATCCTCCGTGGATGAGGAACAGTCCTGCCTTGAAGAACCATTTATGCCAAGTCCTTGGAGGTTCTAACGCTAGGCTATCTATGGTTTGTTGATTTGAAGAATACTAAAACCATGTTAACAAAAGGCGCAAACTTGGGTATTTCCGTAATTTGACGAATTGTTTTTCTTCCCGTTAATTGTTAAGTAAAATCTCAAGTATAATCCGTATTAAGCTAACTCTAACAGTTTTTTTATTTTTTTTTTTATACGTAGAGATTTTGGACAAATTCTTTATATTTAGAGATTTTTTATTTGAGTTTCACTACAACAACTTTCATACATTTAATCAATCTCTTATTTCAGAGAATCCTTATTTCAATTTCACTCTAACAGCTTCTTTATATTTAATTAATCTCCTTTTTTGTGTAAGATAAATTTAGAGAATGGATAGAAAATTGTTTCAGCATCTCCACATGTGGAGATGTTGAATATTGATTGTAGGGATTCCCTACAAAGCAGAGAATCTGTAGGAAGCTGTTAGAAACCAAAATCTCAAATAGATTTCCTATATATAGAGATTTTACCATTTTAGAGCACCTATTGAAGCCAACCTTAAAAGAATACTGTATGTAGGTAACCATTTTACTTGTCATGTTTTGTTACTATACCATAATTTATATAAAATTACCAAAATAATTTTGAAGATTACAAGCAGTTTCTATCGAATAATGATGGATTGTGTTTAAGAAACTTACTGCAAATTGCTCGAACCACGTAATCTAATCAATGCGCCATTTCTATTTTTTGTTAGTTAAGAAAGATGGATGGAGGAATTCTCATATAGTCAACAATTCCTTCTTTTTCTCCACCATTGAAGACTAAAGAATGTCAATCAAGAGAAATCATACACGACAAGAGTCTAGGGTAAAGTTGAAACAGACACGGTCAAGTGAAATTGACTTAACTTTGAGTGAGCACCATTGGCGTTTGCGATTACACTTTAATCGAATGGGCCACTTGCTGCTAGCTATCGGGTGACAATATGTATGACGTTGACCTTTCGCTATACCAAACAAGGGAGAGAGCTTTGATTCTCGCGACTAGTGATTGGTAGTTTCAGAATGAACGGTAGGATTCATAGGCAGAGGGGGCTACCTGTATGTTGCATGAGGGGGCTAAGATGCACAGAAAGTCGTGATTGGCAACCTCGCTGCATGAATAAAAAACAAAAGTGAAATCAGCTAAATCAACATAGGATGATTCATCAGAAATGAGTTCAAAGTCGGACTAAGATTCTATCATTACTCCCGGACTAGTGGAACTGTTGGACCATTGGCTTATTAGTTGACTTGTTCAGATGGGTATTCCGAAAAACCAACAGAGTGAAGGAGGGCCAAACTTTGGGCAGCTGCTTCGTTAGTTCCATTCCATTGTAGTTAAAAAAAATGATAAAATAGTGAGACATCCTCGAAGGTGCTTGTTTAGAGTTTTTTGTTTTGATTCTCTCATTTCTTTACATGAAATGTATTGTTTCCTGTTAAAATAGTGTAAAATGACTTTTGTATCTTTTTTTTTTGTATCTTTTTCCTTTCTTGTACTTTTTCCTTTTCCCGTTCGTTTTTCTATATTTTTTGGCAGCATAATACATTTGCAGCAATGAAGAATTTTTGTAGATTTAGAAACATTAACTAGCAGAATGGAATGAAACGAAAAAGGAATCAAGAATTATACATTTTGTGAGAGACAAAGGTGCCGATTTGCATAGAATAAATTCTTGAAATATACTACTAGTTCAATAACATATATATATATATATATATATTGGTGGATCTAAGACTAACTCCAACAGCCTCCCTATTTTTTTTCTCTATTTTAGGAGTTTAGACTTTTTAAAGGAAAGAAAAAGATAGGGAGGGAATAATGAAACTCTCTCTTTGTTTGGATTGAAATTTTAAACGAGAGAAAGGTTATGAAAAGGTTCCAAAACTCTTCCATTTTTTTTAATGAGAAGGATTTTGTAATCCTTACAAATTGGGGTATTTTGGAGGGAAATGAAAGATTTTGTTGTAAAAAGTCTCTTTTATCCCTACATATTTTATTATTATAAAACAAAAAGTACTTAAGTAATTTTACATTTAAAATTATCATTTTTTTCCTTTTCTTCTCCAATCCAAACAAAAGATTATAAAATTCTTTTATTTTCTTTTTATTATTATTTTTTTGCAATCCAAACAAGATAATTTATTTTATTTTCTTTCTTTTATTTTTCTTCCTCCACTTTCATTTCATTTCCTTTCCTTTCCTTTGTGCAATCCAAACAGGGGGTTAATGCAAAGTGATTAGAATGATTTGACATGACAAAAGAGGACAAAAAAATAGAAATGGAGGCATGAAACGAAAAGAACAAATCTCTCAAATAGTCTCCATTATTTGTATTTTGTCCTATTTTAATTTTTGTTATTTTAAAAGTCACACAATTGATCCTTATTATTTATATTTTATTTCATTTTAATTTTTATTGTTTCAAACATCACGTAATTGGTATCTATTATTTACAAATAAATTACTATTAATCCTCATTATTTATAAATATATCAATATTAATCTCTATTATTTGCAAATGTATCACTTTTAGTCCTTGAAATAATATGGACTAAAATAGGATAAAACGTAAACGATTGGGACTAATTGTGATACATTTGTAAATAATGGAGACCAATCGGTTGATTTTAAAATAATAAGGACTAAAATGAGACAAAATATAAACAATGAGGACTAATAGTGATATATTTATAAACAATAGAGACCAATTGCATGACTTCTAAAATAATAAAGACTAAATATAAACAACAGAGATTATTAGTGAAATTTGCCCAAACAAAAAAATGTCAAAAACAATACAGAGTGCTTTTCGGACATGACTAGATGTGACAGTAGAGATATCCAAGTGGGCCAGATTGAAAAATAGAAGGGTCGTTCTTCAAAACGACCCAATTATATTAGGACATTTTCCAATGCAATTGGGTCGTTGGCATCAATACACACCCAATGCATCCCAATGCATTGGGAATTTGGGACGTTTTGGAAACATCCAAATTCTTGGATGTTTCCAAGAATTTTCCAAATACCAAGAGCTAAGCAGCAATGATATCATTTCAGACCATTTGGTCTATTCTTGCTTTAGATATGAAAAACTTCGAGATCAATTCTCATGTGTAACATTTTAAGTGATATAAAAATAGGTCTCCCTTAAATATAGAAAAAAAAATCCCATTTTTTAAAAGGTTGGTCCTCAAAATCATTTCAAATTACATTGCACCCCAGTTGTAATTTATCAAGAATTTCATTACTAAACTGCTTGCTAATGTCATACTTATCTTCCCAAGGATGACTTTTCGTCTAACAATAATCAATTTCTCTTCCCTTTCCTATGTCTCCTCTCTCTTGCCTCTCTTTTCTCTCTCTCTTCTTCAGTTCTCCAACCAAACGTCTGACTCCCCTTCTCCACCAAAACCTTTCTCCCAACAAACCAAAAAAAAATTAATGCACTGGTTTAAAGGAGAACATATTGTTAAGACATAGTTGGTGCCTATGTTTATCATTTTGTTGCTGATAGTGTATTTACATGTATTGTGTTGTTGGCTGTAATTTATCTAATGTAACAACTAGATTTAGTTTCCTATTTTTGTGGGCTTTAGCTTAAAGTTGTAGTTATCCACATGCTCACATCAATGTAATATAAACTATGTAATGTCTCCTAATGGAAATAATAGAAACATTTCTCCTGTGCTTTGAACCTTTTTATGGTATAAGAGCCAATTTGACTCCAACGAGCCTCTCTTATCTATTCACCAAAAGTTAACTTTTTTTTTCTTCCCTTTGCAACCATGGCTCAGCAAGCTTCCTCCTCTTCATTTTCTACGAGTACTACTATTGCACTTCCATCATCGACAACACCATTTGATGGACTTATTGCCGTTAATACTATAGCTTAGTTGCCAATCAAACTGACTCACTCCAATTTCCCTACATGGAAGGCTCAATTGGATGCCTTGCTCATAGGCTACAACCTTATGGGTTATTTGGATGGATCCACTCCATGTCCACCACGTCAGATCACTAATAATGACAAAAAAATCCCCAATCCAGCATATCTGCTTTGGGTTAGGCAAGATAAACTCCTACTTCATGCGATCCTTGTATGACTCTCTGATAAAGTCGTATCTCTTTGCACCTCCGCTCAAACTTCTAGCTCTCTTTGGGAGTCACTTTGCAAGTTTTTTGCTAGCAAGTCTCGTGCGCGTGACATGAATATCAAAGAGAAACTCATTAATCTGTCACGAGGCAACCAATCTATTTATGAGTATTTGCAGAATATTCAAACTATTGTTGACAAACTGGCGGTTATTGATGTGCCGCTAAGCGATGACGATCTCGCTATTTTTGCTCTCAATAATCTTGGGAGTAGTTTCAAGGAGATATCTGCTGCCTTGAGAGCTCATGATACACCTATTACCTTTGAAGAACTCCACGATAAGTTGGTGAAGTATGAGGAGGCACTTAAGCGTGATGATGCTTGTCTTAGTTCCTCTGTTCTCACAGTGAATAATACTCGTGTCAATGGCAACTACTCCAACTTTCAGAACAAGAATGGGAACTCTTTCAATTCTCACAGGTCTAACAATGCTAAAGGCAATAATCAATGGAAGAAGAATGATAATGGTGGTGGAATTAAATCTAATATTACATGTCAATTTTATGACAAAAAGGGCCACACAGCGAAATAATGTTTCACTGCCAAGAGACTCATGCAATCTCAGCCTGTTGGCAACCACACTTCCATGGCTAATGCTTCCTCTGGGAATTGGCTTCTCGACACAAGGGCTTCATACCATGTAACCTCTGACTTGAACAACTTGTCTCTTGCGCAACCTTCTGAAGGTCCAGACGACATAATCCTTGGCGATGGCTCTGGCCTAACGATCTCCCATTCTAGTTTCTCTACTCTTTCCTCTAAGTCTAAGTCATTTACATTGTCTAATGTATTATGTGTCCCAACTATTCGACAAAATTTGATTTATGTGTCACAATTTTGTAAGTCTAACAATACCCATCTATTGAGTTTTTTTCGTCTTTCTTTGTTGTGAAGGATCTTACCACAGGGCACCACTAATCCAAGGACAGAGCAAGAATGAGGTGTACGAATGGGCTTGTAGCACTAAGGGTCCTACTGTGCCTGCTTCCAAATGGGCTTGTGTTGGAATCAAAACCAGTTCATCAAACTGGCATTACAGATTAGGTCACCCTTCCAATAGGATTCTTCGTCATTTAGTTGCTAATAAACACATTCAGATTTCTAATTGTGATTTAGCTCGTTTTTCTTGTGAGTCGTGTCTATGTAATAAGAGTCATAAGTTTCCATTTGACACTTCCACTTTGCGTAGTAGGAGTCCTTTTGATCTCATGTACACTGATGTGGACCATCCCCTATTCAATCAATTGATGGTTTCAAATATTATGTGCTTTTCATTGGTAATTATACAAAATATGTCTAGCTTTATCCTATGGCAAATAAATCTGATGTGTTCTCTCTATTTGTGAAATACAAAATTATGGTAGAAATTTTTTTCAAACTTCTATTGTAACTCGTTCTTCTGATGGTGGGACTGAATACAAAAGGACTAAAATTTATTTTTGAAACTAATGGGATTCAACATTTAATCTCACCCCCTATACACCTAAACATGTTGGGTTGGCTGAGCGATGATATCGTCACATCATTGAAACTAGGCTTTCTCTACTTCATAAAGCTTATTTGCCTTTATCTTTTTGGTCTCATGCCTTTCTTGCCACAGTTTATTTAATTAATCGAATGCCTACTCCTCTCCTAAATTACAAAACTCCGTGTGAATTACTGTTTAGGACCGCTCCTACCTATGACAATCTTCGGGTGTTTGGTTGTGTGTGCTACCCTTGGCTATTGTGACGACCCAGACCTAGCATATAGCATACAATACATATTTACATATATTTATGTGTTACTTTAAATGTTTATTTATGATTAAGTGAATAACTTAATTTAATTCATTCATTAATAGTACTATTTATTATATTTTCGAAAAACATGTGAATAGAGTTAGTAAAATTAAATAAGGTAACTATTTTAATATTATAATTATTAGAATCTATTCTTCTGTATTTAAGAGTTAGATTCCATTATTTTCTATTAATTGTTTAAATAACCCGAGCCCGAACATGAAAATTTTTCTGTTTCTTTTTCTGAATTTCATAGTTTTTCATTAATACTTGCTATTTTAGATGCATACATCCATTGAATTTGCGTGCATAACATATCGGGATCAACGGGACAAAATTTGTAAGTGAACGTAATGAATAGTAAAATTTTTCAGCAATTTTTGAACATTTTTCCACTTAGAATACTTGACCCATTTGACATAAAACTTGATCCATTTTCATACAATTTGACCCACAACTAAACCCATCTACCCATATATCATTTATCATATACATATAATAGCTAAAAAAAATGCTAAAAAATAGTCAAAATAAGCCAAAATGCCAAAAAACTCAGCAAAAAACCCTATGACGGGAATAGTACTTTTCATACAAATTTTTGCTCAATTTGATCTTCCAAGCTCTTCTTTTAGCTATTTAAAGTTTATGCCATGATTTTGAATTTTTGAATTTTGCTTGTTCCATGTCATAAGTTGCATGTTTCTTGTTCTATATAGTATTATTACATGCTAGAGACCTCGTGTATGTATTGGTATAGCTTGGAACTAAGTTTTTAGTAAGAATCTACATGAGGAAGATGATGAATAGTGCCAAACTAGGGTTTCTGGAAAAAGTTACAATTTAATTCAATTCGAGGCTTCTAGTAGTTGCTAATTAGGTCCATGAGCATAGGAAAAATGTTAGTTGCGCTTGCTATGCACAAAAATTGGATAATTTGATCAAAATAGACTACTTTAATAAGGGGTTTCAGGGTTAACTCGAATCCGGGCTCGTTTTGAGGTTATGACTAGTCTTTAATAAGTATTGAAGCCTTAGAAGTGCCTTCGTTTCACTTGTTTGAGTTTCAGAATTTGTACTTGTAGTGTAAACTGACAAAGAGACATTTTGGGTGTTTTCGTGTACTTGTGCTCTAGGTTATGATTTAGAGGTTCTAAATGAGGTATTTAGGTATCCTTAGATTGGAAGGATGGTTAGCTAGCTTAACTTGATCCTTGGATTCTGGTAGGTTTCACCAAAAAAAAAAAAAAAAAATTATGGTAGGAAGCTCAATAGCCTAGTTGAACAAAGGGGAAATGAATGAATAAATTGCTTTAGTACTTGTATTGCCTTATAGTTGCTTTTATAGTGTTTAAATGCAGTTTTGGGGCATGTGTGAGCTTGTGGTAAAGTGTTGGGAAATGTATAATATTGACCCGTTTGTGTTTGCATAGTTAATTTCATGATAATTGCTTTATAATTGAGTAATTAAATGTTTATATACCTTTGTGTAGTGTACGTATCATGGTAGTGCAGTTTTATGAATTAAGTTATTTGGTTTGCATGACTTTAGTTTAGTATGAACATGAAAGAGGACTAAAAGAACTAGTTATGAATCATGTTGATAATTGTTGTTAATTGACTCACTAATTGATTGGATAGTGTTTAATTGTTCCTGTATAGTATGTTCATCTATTTAGAGAAGTTCGTAAGTTGAAGTACATGTTACTTGTTAAAGATTGAATGAAAACGATTATATTTAGTTTTTATTGGTTATATTGCTTGTTAATTGTATTATATGTGTAAGGTTATGATTGTGACTGGTAAAGAGCCTTTAACTGCTTAGCTAAGAGTTCAAACGGGTTGTATAGTATGTTTATCCTTCTGGGTGAAGCTTCTAAACCACCTGACATGATTACTTGTTTAATGTGTAACTGTATCTTGTTGTGTTGCTAAACTGATTATGTGATGTGAACTTTAGTGCATTGACTATGGGTGACATCTATAAGATTTCTTGTGATAAATATGTGTTTACTACATGATAGGATTTGATTCCTTGAGCTAGTCCAAGATGTTGAGAATAAATTGGCACTAGTCCTTGTATCCTTAGCTAATTCTCACAGGTTTGGTTGTAATAAGGTGAGGGAGTTGCATCTTATTTGCATTGCTCTGTTGTATATAAATTTTGTTGGATAATGCCCATGCTATAAATGTTAGTTATTTAGCTTATATTGTTATCTTGCTTATATTGCTTGTAAATTATCCGGTATATGTTACTTGGCTTTCGTGATCTTGACTCGGGGTTGCGCAACCATTTCGGACATGGTAGCGTCGAGAAACACGGGAGGCATCGGGTTTGTCGTGCTCCCTCGACTACCATGGTACCTATTTCATTTATCTCACTGAGTATACTCCACTACCGCAGAGGCGTGGTTCACCTCGTTGGGGCATATGGACCTACCTCAGGAGAAAGGGTAGTAGGATCAAGGTACATCCAGAGTACCCCATTTGGAGGAATAAGGGGTTTACCGACACTTGCTTGAAGATCTTGGCTCGTGGCTCGTGACTGAAGACAAAGTGGAACCGTATCCTTTTTATATGTTGTTAAATACTTGTCTGTTTAGTCTTGTTACTTTGTGTTATATATATGGCTATCTTTGTTGCATAACATGTTGCACGCCCGGTATACTGCATCACCTCCCTTATTGGGTAACTTTGGTTACTCATTCCTCGTTTTAACATGTTACAGGTGCAGTTAGAACAACTACCGTGAGTGTTGTGTTGTTGGTTGCTTATCTTGCTGAGGTTGAATCCCTTTGAAGATGTGTGCTATTGTATTATGTCTTATTTTGAGACATTTGAGGTCCTGTACGTATTAATGATAAATTTTGTGGGTTGTAATTAAAGTTGTAGTCTTGAATAGTTAGTGGCTTAGTTGGCATATAATAGCTAAAGATAGACTATTATTGTCTTTTGATTGCATGCTCGTGTGGTTAAATTTTTCTGACTAAGGCTCGGATGGCCTTGAGACTGGGAAAAGTGGGACGGTTGTTGCTGGGGGTGTTGTATTGTGGCTGTACTTACTGCTTGCCGGTTTTTAATTAGCCTTATAAATAGGGGAGACTCCGTTCGTTTTTCCTAATATTTCGTGCCTTGGGTTTCGGGTTTGGTGCTCCGGTCTCGAGAGGGATCAGAGTGTTACAGAAGTGATATCAGAGCTTAGATAGCTCTCAGCCGAGAATGTGACGCCTGAAAATTTTATCACATCATTTAAATAACTGTTGCATAAATTACTTGAGCATCTTATATGCATTACTCTTCTTGTTTAATTGATTTACTATTGAGCACTATTCATAAGAAATTCGAATGTTTTAAAAGTTCAATTTAATATTTTTCCTAAGTCATATGACCCATAAAAAGAATCGGGAACTTGTCATTTCGGACTTTCGAGCTCGGGAACATGCATTTGAAAAAAGTTTTTTGGGTCACTTGTATAGTGTTACGTACGTAACAACCTTTAATTTCAACTAGTTAGCAATTGTATGAGTTTTTAACTTAGTTGACTAGGATTTAATGGCTTTTGACCACAACTAATTACACATACTATTGCATAAATATCTTATATAATATATACAAGTTATTACTCAACCAAAACAAAACAAAAAAGGGGTCAAAAAATAGCCAAAAAACACCTACGGGAATAGTAATTTTCTTGCAAAAAATTGCTATAATTGGCCATTTTCTTCTATTTCAAGCTTGAATTCAAGGGTCTAGGGCTTCTATCAACCATTCTACAACAAGTTTTGGTGAGAGATTCATGTGTTTGTTGCATTTAAAGCTTGTTTCTATTTTTCTTAAAAATTCTTAGATTTGAATTATCTTGCTATTTTATGGTTATGATTGCTTCATTTACTCCTTAATATGATTATAGAACATTCTTTATTGGTTATTTAGAGATTTTTATGGCTAGAATTGAAAAATACATGTTGGGGAAGAAGATGAATAGTGACAGTAAATAGTAAAATCCAAAAATTTAGAGTTTTTGATATAATTTGTTAATTAGATTGAATTGAGGCTTCCTTTTGGAGATTTAGACATTAGTGAAACTAGACAAAGACTCATGTGAGGTTGAATTGCCCGAAAATGAGTTAAAATGCAAAATTTGTTAACTTTAAAAAGGAGATTTTTCACGTAATGCAATCCGGGCACGTTTGAGCTTTAGATTAGGTATCCTTGGGGCATGAAAGCACTTATAATGCTTTCATTGCGTGAAATTGGGGTCCGAATAGGGTAGTCATAGTTAAAACCCACTCGGGGTCTTTCCGAGCTTTTACCTCCAAAGCGAGTTTTCATGGCTTTAATAAGTGACCTTTGTTATCCTTAGAGATGTTGTATAGTGGCATTATAGAGTTGGAGTTTTGAATATCGTATGGAAGTAGAATTGCCTAATTGAAAAAGGGGACTTTAGAATGAAAGTTTGAATTTGTCATGTTTGAATAGCTAGATGACCTTAGATGTGTTAGGAAGCCTCTAAAATGTATTTATAACGTGGTTTGGTTAATAGAATTAGGTAACTGTAGTTCAAATCACTTAAGGAGCTTTTTGGTGTTTTTGTGTAATTATGCTTGGAAATGTGGGTTCATGGCATTTAGGTGTATCAAAATGTGGCTAAATGGGATTGGTAAAGTTAGATTTGAAGTTTCATATCGTACGTGAAGTTTAGAACCTAATTCGTAAGCAATTGGAAAAGATCGTGGTTCGTGGATCGGGGATCGAAGATTTGGAGTGATAAGGGTTATCGATTGTATCCTTTTAAAATGTGGTATTAGAATTGTTATTCATTGCTTATTTATTGTATTAATTGTGTTAAGTTGCTGCATTGCACGCCCGGTATGCTGCATCACCTCCCTCACTGAGTATACATGTTGTATACTTACCCTCGTTTTTAACACCTTTCAGGATCAGTGATATCAGAGGTAGAAAAGAAGGCTCGAGAGTTTCGTGTTGACTATGCTGGCTTACGTGGATTGTCATTGAATTCAATTTTGTAATTGTAAAGTTAAGTTTAGAATGTATTGATAGTTATGAATGGCTTGTAATGTTTTATTAATTTGTAATCTTTACCTTGTTGTCTAGTTGACTTGCATGCTTGTAAGGATGAAATGGATTGAGCATGAAGATTATGGTCTTGTGGTTGTATGTTGTTGTTTGTAGGTTTCCAGATAGTCCTATATATAGGGGAAACTCCGTCCGTTTTTTCCTAAATTTCATGTCCGGGGTTTGGAATTAGGTTGAGAATAGCGTGATAAATAGGAGCCCGATCTCGTGAGGGATCGGGGCGTTACAGGGAAATGGTCTTCGGCCTATTGGGTAATGACCTTTGATCGTGTGCTTGTAAAGTATGTTACGTGGATAGAGTATTATACATGACTTGTGCGCTAAGTATGTAAATGTGTTAAGTGCTCGGATTGTATAGAGTTGTGTCTTAATGTGAGCTTTATATATATTTGTATTTAGTTTATGGTTTAGGTGGCTTGGTATGAATATAAGGTTGCGTGGTTGTTATTTGTCCAGGCTTGTGGTTGTCTAAGTGAGTAACAGACTAGCATGAGAGTGAGAGAGTCTAATGCATGAATACGTGAGTTAATAAAATGTCTGGATTGGCTTGTAAATTGAACACATCGTATGTGACTATGTGAACAATGTGTCTTGAGTGAGAATATTTTGTTTATATGTGTTATATGTCTATCTAATTACTGGCCGTATATATGCTTATGTCTTGTTTAGGGTAAAAAAAACAAGTTTACTTTAGTTACTCTTCATATGGAGCTCAAGCTAAATGAAAGGAAAATTATCTTTGTGCATTATTTTGATGGTTTAGAGTTAGAATAAATGTTGATTGCATGTTGATTAAGTGATATTTGAGCTTATATGCATATTTACCTAGTTATTCAAATTATGTAAGTAATCTTTTGATATAATCTTGTTTGAATGATTAGGTTGACATTTAGTTGTCTAGAATTGATTTAGGAATCTTATGTTACATATAAATGTTTAGTTTAACATGGTGGATGAAGTATAGCATTTGAATTAGATTTACATGCTAGGAAGAGTTAATCTTGAATGTAGGTGTATGTATGTGAGACTTGTAGGTTTTGAATGAAAATTGGTACCTATATGTGCCATGCTTGTGTAAACTGTGGAAAGATCTGTAATGTATGCAATTATGTGTCTAAGTGTGCACCTATGTGACCTCTTTGTGATATAAGTGAAACTTATATGATATGTGTGCTTATATGATTATGTGTACATCCAAGTGATTTCATGAGTAACTACTTGTTTCAGCTATTAGTAGCAATACGTGTGTTTGAATTTTGTGAACTAGGTTATTGTGAGTAACATGATAACTTGCTAATCAAAACTAAGTGTTGTTGGTTTCTAGTACAGTTCATAATTGCATAAGTAATCTAAAGCATTCATTGAGCATATGTGATAGTTGTATAACCTGTGAAATTTTATCACATAGTATGTATATGCTACAAGAAGTTCATCTTGTATAATCTCAATTGCATGCATCCACTACCCGTTGAATTGGTAAGTAAACTCTCCTCTATAGAGAGGGCCAGAATTGGATTTTCTGAAGATGTGGACCAGCATAGCTGATTGTCGTACATATCTGAGATCAACAAGAAGTACTTCGAGAAGTAGGCTTGGGATTCTCTTTGGATATTTTCTTGGTAATCTCCTTCGGCATTCTAGCTGGGAGTTCCTATTCAATAATATTTGATATTTTCTCTGGTATTCGCATTTGGATTACTTCTCTGGAACTCTTATACAACAATCGCATTGGGAATTCTTATGTAGTATTCCTAGTCGAAGGGGATTCTTACTCAGACTTCTAGATTGGTATTCTTATTCGGAGCCTTTATTTGGTATCCTTATTACAAGATTTCTTATCTGGTATTTTCTTTGATAGCCTACTACGGTTTTCATCGGTATTCCTTCGGCACATGTGGGTATTCTTCTTGGCATTTTACTTTGAATCTTATTTAAGATGTCTCTCTCACACACTTTCTTAGTATTATCGGCGGTTTTCGCTTTCGAGCTTCTTATCTAGATTCTTCAAGATGCATTTGAGGAGTTCACTTGAAATAAAGAAATTGCGAGGACGCAATTTTTGTAAGGAGGGAAGAGTGTGACGACCCAAACCTAGCATATAGCATACAATACATATTTGCATATATTTATGTGTTACTTTAAAAGTTTATTTATGATTAAGTGAATAACTTAATTTAATTCAATCATTAATAGTACTATTTATTATATTTTTGAAATACATGTAAATAGAGTTTAGTAAAACTAAATAAGGTAATTATTTTAATATTATAATTATTAGAATTTATTCTTTTGTATTTAAGTGCTAGATTCCATTATTTCTCATTAATTGTTTAAATAACCCGAGCCCGAACATGAAAATTTTTATGTTTATTTTTCTGAATTTCATATTTTTCCTTAATACTTGCTATTTTAGATGCATACATCCATTGAGTTTACGTGCATAGAATATCGGGATCAACGAGAAAAAATTTGTAAGTGAACGTAATGAATAGTGAAAAATTTCAGCAATTTTTCAACAATTTTTTCATTTAGAATACTTGACCCATTTGTCATAAAACTTGATCCATTTTCATACAATTTGACCCACAACTAAACCCATCTACCCATATTTCATTTATCATATACATATAATAGCTAAAAAAATAAAAAATAGTCAAAATAAGCCAAAATGCCAAAAAAATCAGTCAAAAATCCTATTACGGGAATAGTGTTTTTCATACAAATTTTTGCTCAATTTAATCTTCCAAGCTCTTCCAAAGGATTTCAAACCATCAAAAAATTTATCCTTTGCTCCTACATCTCTAATTTGGTAAGGGAGTTTCATCTTTTTGCTATTTAAAGTTTATGCCATGATTTTGAATTTTTGAATTTTGTTTGTTTCATGCCATAAGTTACTTGTTTCTTGTTCTATATAGTATTATTACATGCTAGAGACCTCGTGTATGCATTGGTATAGCTTAGAACTAACTTTTTAGAAAGAACCTACATGAGGAAGATGATAAATAGTGCCAAACTAGGATTTCCTGAAAAAGTTACAATTTAATTTTATTCAAGGCTTTTAGTAGTTGCTAATTAGGTCCATGAGCGTGGAAAAAATGTTAGTTGCGCTTGCTATGCACAAAAATTGGGTAATTTGATCAAAATAGGCTGCATTAATAAGGGTTTCGGGATTAACTTGAATCCGGACACGTTTTGAGGTTATGGCTAGTCTTTAATAAGTATTGAAGCCTTAAAAGTGCATTCATTTCGCCTGTTTGGGTTCCGGAATTAGTACTTGTAGTGTAAACTCACAAATAGGCATTTTCGGTGTTTTTGTGTACTTGTGCTCTAGGTTATGATTTGGAGGTTCTAAATGAGGTATTTAGGTATCCTTAGATTGGTAGGATGGTTAGTTAACTTAACTTGATCCTTAAATTTCGGTAGGTTTCACCAAAAAAAAAAAATTCCGGTAGGAAGCTAAATAGCCTAGTAGAACAAAGGAAAAATGAATGAATAAATTGCTTTAGTACTTGTATTGCCTTATAGTTGCTTTTATAGTGTTTAAATGCAGTTTTGAGGCATGTGTGAGCTTGTGGTAAAGTGTTGGGAAATGTATAATATTGACCCATTTGTGTTCGCATAGTTAATTTCATGATAATTGCCTTATAATCGAGTAATTAAATTTTTATATACATTTGTGTAGTGTACGTATCATAGTAGTGAAGTTTTGTGAATTAAGTTATTTGGTTTGCATGACTTTAGCTTAGTATGAACTTGAAAGAGGATTAAAGGAACTAGTTATGAACCATATTCATCTATTTAGAGAAGTTCATAAGTTGAAGTACATGTTACTTGTTAAAGATTGAATGAAAACAATTATATTTAGTTTATATTGGTTATATTGCTTGTTAATTGTATTATATGTGTAAGGTTATGATTGTGACTGGTAAAGAGCCTTTAATTGCTTAGCTAAGAGTTCAAATGTGTTGCATAATATGTTTATCTTTCTGGGTGAAGTTTCTAAACCAGCTGACATGATTACTTGTTTAATGTGTGACTGTATCTTGTTGTGTTGCTAAACTGATTATGTGATGTGAACTTTAGTGCATTGACTGTGGGTGACATCTATAAGATTTCTTGTAATAAGTATGTGTCTACTACATGATAGGATTTGATTCATTGAGCCAGTCCAAGATGTTGAGAATAAATTGACGCTAGTCCTTGTATCCTTGGCTAATTCTCACAGGTTTGGTTGTAATTAGATGAGGGTGTTGCATCTTATTTGCATTGCTCTGTTGTATATAAATTTTGTTGGATAATGCCCATGCTATAAATGTTAGTTATTTAGCTTATATTGTTATCTTGCTTATATTGCTTGTAAATTATCAGGTATATGTTATTTGGCTCTCGTGATCTTGACTCGGGGTTGCGCAACCTTTTTGGACATGGTAGCGTCGAGAAACACGGGCGGCATCGGACTTGTCGTGCTCCATTGACCAACATGGTGCTTATTCCCTTTCCCTCGCTGAGTATACTCCACTACTGCAGAGGTGTGGTTCACCTCGTTGGGGCATATGGACCTACCTCAGGAGAAAGGGTCGTAGGATCGGGGTACATCCGGAGTACCCCATTATGGCAGAATAAGGGGTTTGCCGGCACTTGCTTGAAGATCTTGGCTCGTGGCTTGTGACTGAAGACAAAGTAGAACCGTATCTTTTTTATATGTGGTTAAATACTTGTCTATCTGGTTTTGTTACTTTGTGTTGTATATATGGCTATCTTTGTTGCATATCATGTTGCACGTCCGGTATGCTCCATCACCTCCCTCACTGGGTAACTTTGGTTACTCATTCCTCGTTTTAACATGTTATAGGTGTAGTTAGAACAACTACCTTGAGTGCTGTGTTACTGGTTGCTTATCTTGCTGAGGTTGAATCCCTTTGAAGATGTGTGTTATTGTATTATGTCTTATTTTGAAACCTTTGTCCTGTATGTATTAATGATAAATTTTGTGGGTTGTAATTAAAGTTGTAGTCTTGAATAGTTAGTAGCTTAGTTGGCATGTAATAGCTAAAGATAGACTATTATTGTCTTTTGATTGCATGCTCGTGTGGTTATGTTTTTCTGACTAAGGCTCGGATGGCCTTGAGACTGGGAAAAGTGGGACGGTTGTTGCTGGGGGTGTTGTATTGTAGCCATACTTACGGCTTACAGGTTTTTAATTAGCCTTATAAACAGGGGAGACTCCGTCCGTTTCTCCTCGTGTTTCGTGCCTTGGGTTTCGGGTTTGAGGCTCCGGTCTCGAGAGGGATCGGGGTGTTACAGCTATGCTTTTATTCGTCACACAAATTTGAACTTTATTCCCGACCATGTATTTTCTTAGGCTACTCCAATGTACATCTTGCGTACAAATGCTTTGACCCTTCTTCTAATAAATTGTTTATCTCTAGACATGTTGACTTTCGTGAGAACCAATTCTCACCGCACACCATGCCTATTTCTCTTTGGCTCAACAATCACATAATGGTCTCAATGCTTTTCTACCTTGGCTGCTTTACAACCACCACTTTTCTCCGTTCCAACTCAAGTTTTGTGCCCTGCCCAACTTGCAGATCAAGTTGCAAGTTCTCTCTCGTCACTTCCGCCTCCTTGCGAACAAGTGGTGTCCCCTAAGTATGCTTCTCAATCCCTGTCCCTTGGTTAGTCCTCGCCCCCTTCCCCTCTTGTTGAGTCTATCGCAGCTTCGCCGCAATATTTGGAGCCTCCTTCGTGTATCAACTCCCCTCCTCCCGCATCCCTACTCATGCCTCGTCATCGTTGCAGCCCACTACACGTTCTCAAAACAATGTGTTTAAACCAAAATTATATCCTGATTATGTTAAAATGTAAACAAGCCATGGAGGATGAGTTTTTTGCCTTGCTTTGCAATAAAACGTTGGTTAGTTCCCCGATCCCCATCCCAAAATCTTGTAGGTTATAAGTGAGTTTTTAGAATAAAGAGAAATCCAGATGGGTCTATAACTCGTTATAAAGCTTAGTTAGTCGCAATGGGTTTTCAACAGTAATCGGGTATGGATTACCTTGAGATGTTCAGTCCTGTGGTTAAACCCACCACGATTCGTTTGATCTTGTTCATTGCTCTTAGTCACAGCTGGTCAATTAATCAATTAGACGTTAACAATGCTTTTCTTCATGGGCGTCTTAATGGGGAGATTTATATGGTGCAACCTCTTAGCTTTGGCTTTGTTGATACTGCTTTTCCAAATCATGTTTGTTGTTTAAGAAAGCTCTTTATGGACTCAAACAAGCTCCTCGAGCTTAGTACAATGAATTGCGGGACTTTCTCCTTCAGTTTGGTTTCATAATTCAAAGTCAGATGCTTCATTATTTATTTATCACAATTAGTCGCTACTAATCTATTTCTTGGTGTATGTTGATGACCTTTTTGTCACAGGCAATTGTTCGACATTTTTTTTTTCATTTCATTGCAGCATTCTCCCAGCGGTTCTCAGTGAAATATCTTGGCCACCTTAGTTACTTCTTGGGTATTGAAGTTGTTCCTACACCTCAAGGTCTTTTTCTTTCCTAATATACATATATACGGGACTTGCTCGCCAAAGACTATTTCAGTGACACGAAGGAAACCTCTATCCTCGATTTACGTGCGATACCTCGTTTCGTATGCCCTAACCTAGATTTGCGTGCCTTGACCTAGGTTTAAGAGTCGTGTTTCGTTTTGTGTGCCTTGCATTGAATTACGTGCATACATTTAGGGTTGCGTGCATTTGCTTAGAAAACGTGCATTTGTCTCGTAGTTCGTGTCTTACCTCGTAGTGGGTGCCCTAAACCTAAGAAAGCGTGCCCTCACGCTAATCAAGAAAACATCTTACACGAAGTACTAGATCATTAATTAATCCTACAAACTCCACTAACTAATATTAAAATGCTAATTCAACTCACTAGAAGACGAAAATTGCATCAAAAGCTAGACATTCTTATTCTTTATTCTTTATTATTTATTCCTTGCATATCCCAAACACACAATTAAATAATGCTCAAAAGATGACAAAAATTCAGAATTTTGCAATGCCTTGGCCGACCACTTTCTTGCATTTGTGCTTGCTTTACATGATTCAAAATTAAACCTAGACAATCTATGACACAAGGCATAAAAAAATAACCCAAAACCCTACCCAATGCACCTAAAATCTTGACATAAGCATATGCCCATGCTAGGATGATTCAAACATGCTCCTTGAAGACACAAATTCAGAATTCTCAAGGCCCTAGGCCGACATATGCATCAAAATCCCTCAAAGCTTTCATTTTTCTCTCATTTCTTTTCTTTCTCACATTTTCTCTCACTCTCTCATTTTCCTCTCTCTCTCTCTCGGTCCTAGCTGCTATTTCACTCTCCATGGCTTAAGTTCTCATCCAAAGGTTCTTCAAGACATGCAAGTTGCTAAGGAGCTCGACCAAGCAAGCTAGATTGCAAAACACATACATGCAAGCTCATAGCATATTCATTTCGGCTTAGGTAAGTTTAATAGCTCCTATTTCTTTTTCTTTTGGTTCTAGCCACTTGCATATACTAAGAATATGGTTACTAAGCTAGGAAATTAGAGAATCTCAAGTTGTCTCTCGGCTAAGTAAGGAAAAAGGTCGACATTGTGCTTCATCAAGAGTTTTGTGCATCTTCTTTATTGTCTTGCTAAGGTGAGGGCTAAAACTCTTTGAGAAGCTTTAAAAAACCACATGCATGCCTTTAGATGTCTATTTTTACCTCTGTACTTGTGATATATGTGTGTACATGAGCTTTGGTAAACATGTATGGCAAGATATTTGGCTAGAATGTGAAGATAGGTGAAATCGCGTATTTGGCAGCTTTCTATTCTGTTGGAATGAAGTGATTTTTACCAGGTAAATGATGTTGAAAATTCATGAAATTTGGTAGGTGGCTATGTTTTCCAGTTCTGAGATTTTTTCATAGAAATAGGCCAAAGCTAATTTTGACTCTAAGGTCCCCAAAATGTCAAAACATCGAAAGGTGTCCAAATCTGGAAAATCTGGGAAAATGAAGTAGGTTTTGGCAGATTCACTGTCCTTGTAGAACGAACCAGTTTCGACTTAGTAAATGATATCCAAAATATATGAAATTTTGTGTAATGCTATATTTTTCAGTTCTGGACATTTTTGTCAGAAATAGACTAGGGCTAAATCTGACCCTAAGGTCCTAAACAACGACAAGTATTGAAATGTGTATAAATCTGGACAATTTTGCGTAGTCTCACGGTTTTGGCTATAACTCTTGAACCCGAACTCCAAATGGTGAGAGGTTTATTTTTGAATTTAGTTCACTCCTTATGCTTTAATTTGATATTTTGTTCACTAGAATTGGAGGTTGTTTGCTTGTCTCAATGATTGTGAGAAAACAGACCATTGCAGTGAGGTTCTCATCTAGTGATTTGTTTTGAAAATTATTGTAACCTCTCTTGTTGTATTAAATGCTTGGGATTGTGGCACTTGGATGTTGTGTGGAATGTTTTGAATGCTTGAGGGTGTTTTAATTAATCAATGCATGGCTTGAGTTTAATTACGTGACAACTCGGGGCTTAATCGCAGGGGTAAGCATGAATTGAAACCCTAATGACTAGGAAAACTCGCTAAGTGTTGACGCTATGAATATCGTGTCTAATTATGTGATTAGTAGGCTGCCCGTAGTTGCCCTTATAGCCCTAAATGTGGTTCCGATGATTACATGTTGACAAGTAGGCCTTTCTTGCACCCGGTCCCACGTAAACGTCATTGCATATTGTATGACCTTATTATTTGATTACGTAAACTTCGAAATGGGTTATATGACTTGATTTACATGCGTTACATGGCTGCCCGTTTAATATTCATATAACTCCATGTGCTTTACAAGTGAAATTACCTGTCATATCGTGCCTCGCGTGTTTACTTGTCAAAGTGCAATCTTATGACTGCTCGGAGGCAACCTACTTTGTTGTCCTCCTAATGTGATATATTAAATGTCATAAATGTACATTGCATACAAGGTTGCAACCTTTCATTTTGGCGTGGTAGTGTTCACGCACACCGGGCGGCATCGGGCTTGCCGGTGCAACCGTGACTACTATTGTCCAATTTCCTCTCTCGCTTGGGGGCTAGACTTCCTTGGAGAGTTGGGTCGTAGGATTTTGGGGTACATCCGGAGTACACCCATTTGGCGTGATAAGGGGATGATTCGAAGTCGGCCGCAACAACTGATACTGGAAATGAACTGAGAGCAAAAGCTCACCGTATCCTTTTTACTATGTGTATAAGTACTCTCGCTTAGTTCCTAGAGGACCTCGGGGAGGAAATACGGGTAATTGTGTTCTTTTACTTTTATATTACATTATGAACTTACTTGTGATATATGTCATGTTTACAAAAAGGGTTTTTATAAGTTGAACCGGAAAAAGAGTTTCAAAACGTATTTCTCTTTCCCCCTCACTGAGTTTATAAGGACTCACCCTCTTTTATCATCTCAGGTGAAGAAGACCAGGAACAGGTACCCGAGGACAACGTGCCTATTGATGATTCCTTGGAATGATTGCTTGCCCTACGTGCCTTACTTGACTATGGCCATTTTGTGAACGATATGTTGCTTGAAGACTATTTCGTATGTTGCTTGTTATTGTATTGTAAATGATCCCGGTTGTAATTTGGGATCTAATTTTGGGTTGTACTGATCATAACTAGATAGACACTTTTATGGTCGTTTTTGCTATTGCTACTGGTTAGTATCTATCGCAGGCTTAAGAAGTATTAGGTAAATGATTAAGTAAAATGAATATATCCAATCTTAAGCAGGTACTCATTGGTAAGCTAAGATCAACAGGTACTTTTGTAACAAGTATTGACAAATAAACGAGACATAGTCATCATGCTAGGTTGTTAATCAAACGAGACTTCAAGATAACTATTAGGCATTTCGATTAGTGATAAATAGTAATCTTAGTTGGAAATGAAATTGAGATTGAAGGTTTCAAGGCTTTTAGAGAATTAGGCCAAACTCAAGAGCCCAATTATAGCCGTTATGCTGCCGGTTTTCTGGAAGATTTGTGGAGTTTAGGCTAAACGTTAAGTGTTAACCTTTATGAACGATTAAGTACATGAAATGACTTGAATGTTTAGATCACTCCCTAGTCTAACATCTATAGGTCGGGTTGGGGCGTGACATCTATTCTTATGGCCTCTTTTTCCAAACTAGTCTTAGACGATGGCACGTCTCTTGCTAAAGGAGAATCCTATCGGCGTCTAGTGGGTAGTCTTCAATACCTTATGTTAACTCGTCCCAATATTGCATTTGCGGTGAATAAATTATCCCAGTTCATGCATGCTCCGCGTCAAACCAAAAGACTAATGCGTTATTTGAAACGTACAATTCATTATGGTCTCTTTTATCACAAGAATTAACCTCTTGTGCTTAATGCTTTTTCTGATGCCGACTGGGCCGTTGACAAAGATAACTTCACCTATACAACTGCATATATACTCCATCTTGGCAATAATCCCATTTCATGGTGCTCTAAAAAGCAATGAACGATTGCCTGTTCATCTACTGAAGCTAAGTATCGTTCGGTTGCGTCAACTGCTGCTGAAATTTCTTGGGTGTTGAATTTAGTGAGTGAACTTGGCATTGATGTATCCACTATACCATCCCTTTTTTTGTGACAATTTAGGAGCTACCTATCTATGTAAAAATCCAGTTTTTCACTCTCGAATCAAGCTTGTGGCACTTGATTATCACTTCGTTCATGAACAGGTAATGGTTGGTTTACTTCGTGTTTCGTACATACCATCCTCTCATCAACTTGCCGATATTCTTACCAAGCCATTGTCAAAGGGGCAATTTTCAGATTTAAGGTTCAAGATTGGTATTGTCGATGACACCACCATCTTGCAGAGGCATATTAAGACATAGTTGGTGCCGATGTTTATCATTCTATTGGTGCCTATGCTTATCATTCTATTGCTGATAATGTATTTAAATGTATTGTGTTGTTGGCTGTAATTTATCTAATGTAACAACTAGATTTAGTTTCCTATTTTTGTGAGCTTTAGCTTAGGGTTGTAGTTATCCACATGCTCACATCAATGTAATATAAACTCTGTAATGTCTTCGAATGGAAATAATAGAAATAGTTCTCCTGTGCTTTGAACCTCTTTACATATGAATCTGGCGTTTCTCTTTTCATTTTTTTCAGAAGAAAATTAAAAGTTGAAGAAATAAAGCAATATATGTTGTTCCCTTAACGTCCAAATGCAACATAAAAAAATTTAGTGCATTGGTTTATAGGAGAACATATGAATCTGACGTTTCATCTTTTGTATAACATTTGTATTGCCTATTGTGAATGCTTAATGTGAAAAAATATAGACTAATGGAGATGAAAAGACATAACATTAGTTTTGCATCGTAACTTTTTGGGTGAATAGCACCAGACCCCATATGCTCCAACTAAAGAGGACCAAATGAATGGTCATAAACTAACTTTCAACTTGGTAAAGAGAGAAGTTTACGACATAGAATGCTTCAAGAAAAATTAACCAGCAAAAATAAAATTGGAGATGGTTAACATTTACTTCGACTAAGAGGAAAATTGTCCAAGGGAACTCACAAACAGATATTTGTTCAGATAGAAGCAGAGCTGGTTTCAAGCATGCAGTCAAGTTCTTAATGGATTGAATGGTTATATTCAACATCTTGGAGGATATATGCAATTGTCAATCTTTGAATGAGTGAAATCAAGAGCCTAGAGCTAGAGATATGCTTAAAAACATATTCATTTAATGGCTAACAAGTATCAGCTTCAAAAGTCAAAATATGCAGCAATTCTGAACAAAAATATTTAGTTGTTTCAAATTGCTTCCCGTTGTCTGTAACAACATATCTTGTCAACTGGTTTGCGTATCACACTTCACAAATGAAAAGAGGAGATGGGCATGCTTCTTCAAGCAATCTCAAGAAAATATAATTTTACATTTTGCAGATCGTTAGGGAAACTTTGATTCCTTCCTAAGCAATTGAAATCTAGCCTTGGGGTTAAGGGAATAGGCAGCCTTTATAGTCATTGTCCTCAAGACTTTAGCATTGTCCATAATATAAACTACCATTGAAAGTTCATCTTCCAGGCCTGTGAATCCATGGAATGACATTGTTTTAAGGCATGACAACAAGCATATAGGCACTTTCTTAGGTTTGCTCCAGCTTGTCATATGTGTGCCGTTATGATCAACATCCTATAGCAACAAAAGGCAGAGACTTTAAGAACTTTGCCAATTAAGAAAGAACCTCCCCCTTCCCTTCTTTCTATTCATTGGTTTTCTGACCTTTGAAAAGCTAAGAAACATTAGCTTGTTTGAGTCTTCAACCAAGTTCAGCAGCAAATTCAATTTACAGTAGTTGGCTTTCACAGTTAACCGAGTTAGTCTTGGAAAGCTCGGGCATGCACCCGCATAGCTTAGAGTCTTCATAGAAGGAAAAAGAATAGAATTAGTAAGAAATAAAACTGTGTTCATGTCTAATATTAATAGTTTTAAGGATATTATACAAGATAATATCTAAGACGTGAGACAACAAGCATAAAAAATCCACAATTTGCAGACAAATATACAGATACAAAAAAAAAATTAGCAGCTAACCTACAACTTCTTGAGCTAAGAAATTTCACAATGTAAAATATGTAAGTAATTAATTCACTTATACAAATAACAGATTGACATTCACTTCAACTAAGGTGGAATTCTATACTAAAAACTCAAGAGAAAAAATATTTCATATACTAAAGCCATGTGATATCAATACTTTACCAAATATAATTCTAATTTTCAACCCACAACTAAAGGCCAAAATTTCATGGATTCATTAAAGGCAGAAGCAAAGAGGTTGGAATATATAAGAAGAAATTGTTTGGTCAAGTCATGACGTTAAAGACAATAAATGAAAACAACAAACTCATTCTAATTTACATGGGGGATCACTTGATACATGAATCCATGCTCCCGGCCTAGTTCTGCAGCTAAGCATCACACCAAAGCATTTTAGATATGTGATTTATTTCTGATATGCATTGTATAAAAATACTTGAAACACAAAGAGTACAACAATGCACACAATGATTTCCGGTTACCAAAATACTACAAGATAATGAGATTAGACGAAAAGAAGTAGAAGAAATCAGGAATTCTAAAAAATTCACAAAATTATCAAACTCAATTGAATAACAACAATGTAAGAAAAAAAAATAGTGGTTTACCTCAAGAATATCACCACTTATAGATAGATGCTTCACGTTATAAACTCCTTGAAGAAGCTTAACTACAAGATTAGAATAATGATCATTATCAATAAGTGTAACATCTTCATCTTCATCTTTTATATTTATGGTGTGAAGTTCTACTTTGTCTAGCAAGCACAAGTTTTCAACAGAGAAATCCCTTGAAAAACATTCACGTAGATTATGGTATCTAAGTGCAGGAATATCTATCTCAAGCTTGTGGCCAAGCTCTCCCAAGTAGAGGATGTATGGATTGTAAAATTCAAAGGCGAGACTTGTCAATGTAGGAGAACATATGATACAGGTGACCACATTGTCGTCTGTAAATCTTATAATATACAGAGTCTTAAGGGACAAACGACTAGATATAAGGTTTTTGAAAGATTTATTGCTTCAGTAAGCTACTAAATGGAGCTCAAGTGTTTCGAGATTTGGAAAACAAACCAAGCTTGGGACATTGAGATTCTTAACACCATCTAATTTAAGAACCTGTAGTGTTTTACAAGTGAAAATACTACAAGGCAACCGAACGCTTGGATCAAAAGAGTTAGAATCGTCCACGAAAAACTCAAGCACTTTAAGATTCTTAACAACTGTAGCAGCAATCCAAGTAGTAACATCATACACCTTACAATGGCCAGAGATCACAAGAGAAAACTTGTGTATGGTTGGTTGATTGAGGAATAATAAAACCTTGTTAACAAAATGAGCAAACTTAATCTTTCTATCTTTTGTTGCATCTCGATTGGACCGGCTGGTGAAATGATCACGGAAGATGAGATTGTGGATATTTTTCTAGAGAAATTTCTACCTCGTTGATAACACGCTAGTGGCAACAGCATCCTCTGTTGGAAGAAGGGATAGTATGTGACAAAGAACAGAATCTGATTACTAAGCCTATCAACATGATTTAAAGGTTATTGGTTCTTAAGGCCACAAGTTCTTGCAAGCGACGACATATTCAAGATGAAGGTTTTGGCCTTTTTGGGTTTTGATTACTTTTTCTAGGTTTTGGTTGATTTCTTGCTAGTTGTGTATACAGGGAACCCCATGCAAGGTCTGAACCACGATTTTTATTTTCAGCAAACTCATCAACCTAACCTAACATCTGAAGGGAAGTCAAAAAATGGTTTCAGGAAGGCTTTTGAAAATATGGCAGGGAAAACTGCAAATTGTACAGTCCTCGGGACCTAAGGTACAGTGGGTCAAACAAGCAAAGCTGGTGAAGAGACCTCAGCGGTCAAATATGCTAAAAGGAGCTCGTTATTACAAAATCAATTCCCCAATTTCATGTGGACCCCAGTCTAGAAAGTAACCCATCAGACAAAGGGGGCCCTGATAGAACATCTGATAACTCAAAAGAAAAAGGACCAGTAGATGCATAATCATAACAATAGAAACCAAAAGGAAGGCTGAAGATCTTGATGCTGAGGATGATGACCTCGATGATGGAACTTATGATGATGAACAATGGGATGAAGAGGAAGACGGTGAGTTTGTTTCCAACAGTCTAGTTGAAATCCCAATTGCACGCCAGTTGTTTGTTGAGGCAAGCAGCAACAAGAATACTGATCAGCAGAGGAAGAACAAGAAGTAGAAAAGTCTCTTGGAAGGATATGAAGATGATGTCCCTGAAAATCCAAAATCTGAGGCATTAGGTGCTGGCTGACAACAACTCCATGGTATTAAATGAGGATTTTAGCTTGGAATTGTCAAGGACTGGGCAATCCCTTGACAATTCAGAACCTTAGGGATATTATATCCCAAGAAAAGCCCGATATAATCTATCTTTCAGAGACCAAAATGAAATGTAATAAGCTTCGTAAAGTACCTAGGAAAATTCAAGCCAAACTTATCCATTTTGTGGAACCTACCGGCTTATCTGGGGGTATGGCTCTCTTTTGTACCATTGATTTGGAAATAGAAATCTTGTTTGCCGACTACTTTGTTCTTTCTGTTAATTTTCGCAATTTCGCATTTTTCCAGTGGGAGCTTTCCTTTATTTATGCTTTTTCGAATAAACAGGACCAAGAGAAAGTGTGGGACTTCATCTGTACAAAGTGTTCAGACAAACCATATGTTTTTATTGGTGATTTCAACAGTATCAAATCTCCGGATGAAAGGGAAGGGGAGAAAGCCCAAGGCAACTAGTGATATGAGGAGGTTCTCTCAAAATATTAACAAAGCTTGTCTGGTAGAACTTACAGCGAAAGGGTGTAAATTCAAGTGGCTTAACAAAAAGGATGGTAATAAGTTCATTATGCAAAAAATTGATCGAGTTTTTGCTAGCATCAACTGGACTGGAAAATTCCTGGAGGCATCCATAATCACCCTCCCACCAATTGGTTCTGACTACCCTCCCCCCCCAGTCCTCCTTTGCACGGACAACAATGAACACCCAAAAGGAAAGAAAAGATTGAATTTTGAGTCGTTCTGGGTAGATGAAGAAGAATGTAGAGAAATTGTGGAAGAAAGTTGGTCTAGCGATGTGAACACGTCCCACGAACACAAAGTCAAATGGAAATTGAACAGGTGCTGATCCAAGCTCACCAAGTGGAATAGGAGTAAGTTTGGAAACGACAGAACAAAAATCAACCAACTCAAGCAAAAAATTGAGGAGCTTATTAACCGGAATGATACACACCTTGGAAAAAGAGACTTCAAAGATACCATCTCTGAGGTTGAGAAACTCTGGGGATGTGAAGAACAATACTAGGAAGCAAGGTCGAGACTCAAATGGCTCCAAGCCAGAGACAAAAAACTCAGAATTTTTCCACGCAGTCACAAAGCAGAGAAGAGCACACAATAGAATTATGAGATTACAAAACCAGTTCGGTGAGTGGGTCTCAAATTACAAACAAACTCAGTCAGACATTCAAGATTACTTTAAAGAGATCTTCACATCGGTAGGCGAGAGAAACATTAACCCCATCATTGACTGCATCTAACTTGTGATCTCCCAAGAAGACAACCTTGACTTGACTCAGCCCATCACTAAGGAGGAAATTAAGAAAGCTGCCTTCAACCTTCGAGCTAAAAAGGCACCTGGCCCAGATGGGTTCTCTGGTTTGTTCTTTCACAATTACTGGAGCCTCATTGAAGATGATATATGCAATGTTGTTTCCCTTACATTATAGGACCAGAATGTCCTCAACTCTTTCAACCATACAAACATTACTCTTCTCCCAAAAATCAAGATTTTTCAACAAGTGACGGACTTCAGACCAATAAGCTGCTGCAACTTCATCTACAAAATCATCACGAAGGTCTTGGTCTACATAATGAAACCCCTTATGGATAAGATCATTAAGCCTACTTAATCGGCATTTGTTTAGGGCAGGTCAATCCAAAACAACATTCTTATCTCCCAAGAGGCAGCTTTCAAACTCAAAAAGAGAATGAGAAATGCTAAAATGTACCATGCGATTCTCAAGGCAGATATGAGCAAAACCTATGATCGAGTGGATTGGGATTTTTTGATCGAACTTTTGAAGAGACTTGGCTTCCATGATACTTGGATCGCGTGGATCAAAAGGTACGTCACATTTGTATATTTCTTGTTCCTTATTAATGGACAACCAGCTAAAGAGATTGTGTCAAGCTTATGTATCTTTCTCGATCCTTATTAATCGCGTGGGATTTTTGTATTTTTATTTGAAGCTTCCTACCAAGAAGCCCTTTCCCTTTAAGAAATCCTGTACATGTATTGTTTTGCGTCAGGCCAGAGCCTCAAACTTAACAAATGCTCAATTGTATTCAGCCGAAAGACCCTAGAAGGCTTAAGAAGAGGCACCACAAGTCTCATGAGAGTGAACTATTCCAACCAGCTCAGTAAATACTTGGGCTTCCCATCCGAATAGGGACGATCGAAATCGAGTGCGGTCAACTGGCTCTTTGAAAATTGTGACAACAAGCTGAGTGGGTGGAAGAGCATTCTTCTGTCAGATGGAGGAAAAGATACCCTGATCAAATCAGTTTACCAGGCATTCTCATCCTATGTCATGTCATCCTTCCTCCTGCCCAAAATTGTGTGTAGGTTGCTCTCGGCAAAAGCAGCAAACTTTTGGTAGGACCGGAACGGTAAATGAGGTATTCACTGGACTAATTGGGAAACCCTGTCTAAACCTAAGTCGGAGGAAGAACTTGGTTTCAGAGACCTTTACTGTTTCAACCTTTCTATGATTGCAAAGCTGGCTTGGAGAATCTAATCCTCCCTAGAATCCTTGGCGACAATAATGCTGAAAGGAATCTACTTTGCAAATGGAAACTTCTGGAATGCCTCTGAAAAATGGACGATGTTGTGGTCGTAGAGTAGCTTAATAAAAGGAAATGAGGATCTCAGAAGGAAAACGTTGTGGGAAATTAGAAATTGAAATAGAATTGACATTTGGAATGATAGATAGCTCGACAATGTCGACAGGCTGGCAAACGACAACCCAAATAGACCAAAGCTGGTGAGTGATCTTATTGACCTTGTGTCCAGGACATGGTGAAATAATTTGGTGATGAGCTATTTTAATGCGGAGATTGCTAAGAAAATCCTCTCTGTTTTCATACCATTTTCAGATCAAGAAGATGCAATTGTGTGGCGCTTCACAGCTTGTGGACAGTACACTGTCAAAATAGGGTATTGGGTGGCAAAGGCGGCTAATCCGGTACATTCCAGTTGTAGGGATGAGAGCTCATCATACTCAGTCCCTTCCTCAGTTTGGAAGCTTATTTGGATAATAGTGGCCCTGTGACGCCCGAGAACTTAGCCGTATATTTAACTACTGTTGCATTCACTGTTTGCGCATATCTTCTATGCCTTACTTACTGCTTTACATGTTCACTATTCATCACGTTTTTCAACTGTTTATTTTCTTCAAATTAGCATTTTTCTTAAATCATATTAAATATTTTAAGAATGAAAAAAATATGTTTTTGAGCGATTGGCGTTAGTAACCTTCATTTAGAAAATGTTTTACTGAATTAGTGAATAGTGTTACGTAGTGAAACTTTATGTTTTAGTTAACTAACTTAATTTTTGCACCTTGGAGATCAATTTAAGTTAGTTTGACCCCTCTTAGTAGTCAACATACACCTAAAATAACCTAAGTTACTTATATACTCTCAACATAACACCTATAAGCATATATATCACAAAACAAAACAAAAAAAGAGCTGAATTTTACTGTTCCAAGCCCGACAACAGCATAAGAGGAGAATGAGAAAGTTTTGCTCAACAAATCTTCAATCCAAGCTAAGCCAAGCTAGTTGCAAGTAGTTTAGGGTGTTTGCTAACTTCCTAGGAGCCCCTATACGCCTTAGGTGAGGGATTTCATGAGTTTTTGCATGTTTTAAAAATGTTGTCAAGTTATCAAATTTCTTGATTTGCTCTTAAATGCTTATGTAATGCTTAAATATGCTAATGTATGTTGTATACAAGTAGTAGAGACCTTATTTATGCTATTGTTTCGTAGTTTAAACGGTTGAATTCATTCGTTGATTGTATGACATGAATAATGATGAATTTTCTAGGGTTTGAGGAAATGAACCTTTTGGCTTGATTCAATGATCCAAATAGTTGCTTTAGGTGCTAATGAAGGTAGTGTAATGACCCCGTAAGATTTAATTGCTCGTAACCTAACAAAACTTTGAATTAGGCTACTTTTTAAAAGGGGTTTCGGGGTTATCGCAAGTCCGGGTTAATTTGGCCTTCACATTTGGTAATCCTAGGCTATATGGGTTCTAAAAAAGCTTTGCTAGCCATCGATTGAGTCCCGGTTGAGGTATGTGTAGTACAAAGTCATAAGAGGAATATTGGGGCTTTTATGCTAAACTCGGGTAATTGGGCAACTTCGAGGGTCCTAAGAGTACCTTATGGGTTAATTAAAAGTATGGAATAGGTCCCTTACGAATCTAGGACAATAGCGTGAGTTTGGAAGGAAAACAGTTTAAGTTACAAAAGGGTTGAGGTAGGAATTCGATTGTCTCACGCTCCTAAGACCTTGTAAAGGCTCCTTGGGTGTTTAAATGAGTTTTTAAGACATTCTTGAGCTTTTGGTAAAGTTCAATGTGAATTATACTATTGCCCCTTTGTAATCCTTTAATTGTTTAGTTGTTAATGCTTCTATTCTAACTATTTTGAGGACAACCTACTTTGTTGCTCCTTATATGTGATATTGCTGTCATTATTAATATTGTATTTCCATTGATAAGTGCATTGCATAGTGGTTGCGCAACCATAGTGTCAGGGGCGGATGAGTTGAATATCGACTGGGAGGCAACGGTTTGCCAGTGGATATTCGATCTTCATGCCGTAGTCCCTCACTTGCCTGGTCCAGAGATTGCCAGGGGGTTTTGGGTCATAGGTTTATCGGGGTACATCTAGAGTATACCCACTGGAGTGATTGGGATTATGCCGGCACATTGATCGTGGTTCGTGGTTCGTTATCAAAGATAAGAGAATTCTGGAGTATTGAGATTAAGTGTATCGTATCCTTTGATTTGTGTGGTCATTGGCTATTTCTATTGTCTTTTATTTGTTTTTATTGCTTAATTGTTTTACCTGTTGCATTGCACACCCCAGTTGGACCTTATCCCTCACTGGGCAATAGTGGTTGCTCATACCTTGCTAACATGTTTCAGGAGACACTGAGGTTGAACCCCAGCTTGATTTGGTTGAGGGTGGAGAGCAGGAGGTTCAGACTGATCAGTTGCCTTAGTTGCAGTGTCCTACTTGCTTGAGGTGGAATGTCATGTTGTTGTGTTGTTAAGACCTTGTTTGTCATTTATAATGTTCTATTTTGGGAGCCTTTGAGCTCATGTACATATTTGTGTAGTTGTAAGTGAATGTAATGAATGATAAGTACTATGGCATATAAAAACTAAACTCCTCACCTTTAGCTTGTTGCATTCTTGTGTGTGGTTGTAGTGGTTGCAATGGTTGTCTTTAACTTCTAAGAATGTTTAAATGCTATCATGGAGTGGTATGATAAGCGGTTTTGTAAAGAAGTTTATATTGCGAATGCATGCTTGTGTGTATGTAAACTGTTAGTATGTCTTAAGGCTCGGATGACTTTAAAGTTAGGATCTTTAATTAGAAATGGAATTCTTGCTATGTTGTGGCTTTATTGAATGTTTTCAGATTTTCAGAATGTCCACGATACAGAGGAGACTCTGTCCGTTTATTGGGTCCAGACTTAACCTTTAGCGTAGGGTTGGGTCGGGGCATGACAGGCCCCACCAAAAGTAAAGATCCTCATGTGGAAAATCTGTCAGAATGGGCTCTCGAGTCAAAAAAACAAGTTTGTTAAGAAATGTGCTTCATCCCCGTTGTGCACAATTTGTAACCAGGAACGACAAAACCATGGAACATATCTTTATCCTGTGCCCTTGGGTTCAGAGATTCTGGTTTGCCTCATCCCTTCAGCTCAGACCCTCTCTACACAACGTCAAAATAATCTGTGATTGGTTTATCTAGACGGTGTCAGACTGTGTCAATGTCGGATATGTTAAATTCGAAGCTGCCTCGATCGTTGCTTTCCACTACTAGGAAATATGGAAGCAAAGGAACAAGGCCAGCATTGAGGGAAAAAAAGTTGGTACTGACTTTGCCCTCATGCAAGCCCAATGTTATAGATCGGAGTTCATTCGAGCAACAACCCGGAGATCCCCTACCACCTCAGTGAATCACCAGACCACCCAAGACCTCTAGTCATACTAGTCCCTACCACATCAAGAATTCAAGTTCAATGTTGACGTATCGTTCAAAGGCCCAGGTGCTGCAGCCATAGCTTTCATTGGTCGTGGTTCTGATGGCGCGATGGTCGCAGGACAGGCCTCTCATATCTATGTCTCCTTAGCAGCAGAAGCGGAAACCCTTGCGATTAGAATGGCCAACATCTATACAAGAGATTATCCTCCCACAAACATCACCATAGAGAGTGATGTACAGGCAGTGATCAACGCAATCAACCCTCCAGGTATTGCTCCTAGTTGGCGAGTGAGAGCCATTTTAGAGGATGCTCAAAAGATTGTGGCAAAGAACCCAAATATAAAGTTCAACTGCATTAGGATATTTTCCAACCAACCTTGGGACTGGGTCGCGAAAGAAAAGTGCAATGATACTCTCTCGATAGATTGGCTATCTAATATCCCGCCACAGTTGTATCAACTTCTGAATTCGGATGTACACTTAATGGGGATCAGCTAAATTTGTACCTCTTTCATTCAATTAATATAATTTACTTGACCAAAAGAAAAAGTGTCTACAAAGAAGAAAGAGACTGAGTCTAGGAGGCGACGGTTCGTTGCCTATATATATATGTATATTAATGTTACATTTTTTCTCTCATATTTACTTTGAAGTAACTCCAATGGCCTCTCTATTTTTTTCTCTACATGTAGGAAGTTTAAGCTTGCTTCCTTATCTTTAGAGGATCCTTATTCTAGTTTCACTTCAACAACCTCTCTACTTTTAATCTATCCTTATTTAAGGGGATTCGTATTTCAGTTTCACTCTAATAACTTCCCTATTTTAGGGACTCCTTTTTTTTTTTTTACTCCAGTATATCTTTATTTTAAATCAAACACACCATTTTAATTTTTTTTTATTTTTAATAATGATATACTATTTTAATTATTAAGTTAAAAATATAATTTATTAACTGTAACTTAATATTAACAAAAGAAAAAAAAATTAAAATAATATAAAGAGTCTTCTTCCATTTAAACCAACACAACGTTGACCACAAAAAAAAAAAAAAAACTAAACCACAACTGAACATATATCCCTCTGTTCAGCGTCTTCTTCAACATGTTGAACTTACAACCAAATTGTGCACTATCTACGAATTAGGTCATAGACAACAGAAACATTACTCCACATGGATATCCAAACTAAGACATCAAACACGTCTATATCCATATAAATACACAAAGAGGACATCTATTCATATCCAAGTTGAACTCTGAAACTATATTTGGAGCAAAGAGCACACCGTTTGTATCACAGTGAGAATGAGCTATATGACTGCGGCCGTGAAAGAAATGACAGACCACGGGTCGTCACGTTTCAGAATAACTTTCCATTTAAACCAAGTCGATCTCCATTCATGTAACCAGTCTCTGCTGTACTTATTCAGGTCCCCACAAAGCCTTGCAAAATAAAAATCTGTTTGTATCTGTCACAATCTCCTTGTAAAGACTATTAAATAAATCTGTCACTTGTTGACTTTCACCAAGAGCATTCTCAATGATTCCTTTTTAAACCAGTAGGTCGACATCTTTCGAGGTGTTTATCAAGCTGTCCATGAGGATCACATAGCTCGTTATATCTTTAGAATGATATCCACATTGTTCAAAAGCTATCAAATTCCTAAAAAACGTTTCAGTAGAATCGTTTACAGTCAACTTCGGGATGGTTAGATTTCCATTGCCTAAACTTTACTTCAAATATACAGGTTGCATCACCATGAAAGAACTTCACCCCAGCTGCTTGTAGTTCTGTTGCACTGCGGGTATATTCAAACTTCTCTCCGCCCAATGGCTCATCCCTTCTGCTCACCGGACTGTGAAGATATTTTAAAAACTCGACCAAATGCCTTGCATTGATACAATTATCTGGTACCTGTACCTGTGTATTGGCTACATTCTTGAAGTAATTGAGGGCAAGATCATAGATAGCGACGCCATACGTGTAACTATCTTCAAGCATATTGAACAGTCCGTAGACGACAGAGAAAGGAAGTTGGTTCTCTAGTAACAACATGTCATGGAATATGTCATTTGACATCCATTGGTTATTGAATATAATATCACTCTCCCCTCTCAAACCTCGATAAAAGTTCTTCAACAAAAGATCAACAAATTTGACCAATACCCTAAGATCAACTCGAATTCTGCTCATGAAATTCTTTAAGCATCTCAATTTGTACACTTCCATTGCCTGCAGTTGGCTTTTCCCATGATGAAGAGGACCGATTGAAACCAATCTAGGCGTATATGCTTCCTCATTAGTTTTGCGATGTTTCTCAGAAACTTTGTAGATACACACTGTGTAAGCATCATTAGGCAATGTGTTTAAACTGCCCTCTATGGAAGACGTTAATCCATTAATATAGCTGTCAAATTCTGGAGATTCATCTGCTATGACATTAGGATTCTCCGTATTGAGAAGTTGATTCACTCGAATTGCAATCTCTATTGACAAGTTAAAAAAAGAGTCATTTATTTGAACAATTAATTTTTGAAAAAGATGTTCATGCTCTACATGGAGTAGATGAATATTAAAAGCATAGCTCTAAACTTGGGATTCTGAAAAACGAACAAATTGTGACTTACAAAAAATTGATGAATTGACGAGCCAAAAGCAAAATAGGTAGATTAATTGACTAATATTTAGCAATTGCTTATAATCTCAATTGAAACGCATTTGAGGTTTCTTTTACATTGCGTATGAGGAAAAAAAGATTAAAATTTCAAAAATCAATGTACTTATTTTCTTCAAAAGGGAGATAATATTCATCTTTATCTTTGATTTGGGAGGATATATAATATATAAGAAGGGCAAGTTTGGGATAGAGAAAATAGCATATTTTACTACTCGATTTTGCAAAACTTATATTACAACAAGATATCTAATCAATTTCTCACATTGTATGGGAAAAGAGTGATCAATTTTATCTTGATCTACAAACCGTAAATAGTGAATGAATGACAGTGTTAGTCTCCATTGTTTGATTGGTCTCCCAAGTTAATCTTCATTGTTAAAAAAGTTGAATTCAGAGATTCTAATGTTCCTTAAATTCTAGATTGATTGGCTATTTGGTCCAATATTATAATTCTCGCTTTAAGTGCAAAAGATCATGAGATCAATTCTCAGAGTATACGTATCTTTTAAAAGTTATGTAAAATTAACTTACACCTTCCTTTGAATATAAACATAAAAATTAATTGGTCCCTCCATTATATTTAAGCCAAAACATGATGAAAAGTTGCCAAATAGATAAATATATTTCATGTCACGTGACAGTCACGTGATGCGTTTTTCATCTATATCTGACGGATAGCTATGGGGCAAGATCAACGTGATAACTTCTAAGAAACAGTGGGAACTGGGACCTGAAAATTCAACCCAACAATGGAGACTACCATTGACATGTTTATGTGTGCTTTTTTTTTTTTTTCGTTTAATAATTATTTATCAACTTGTACAAAGACATTTGAGAGAACGCATTCTCCTCAAGTCTAAACTAACTTCCGACAAAAAAAGGAAAAAAGAAAAAGTCTAAACTAACTTAACCAAAACATCCTCGAAATGTAGTTTCTTAAAGTTTAAAGGAGAAATTGTAACTAGAGAGAACACACTAGAGCATGATCTCATCATCTAAGCTAAAAACCATGGGAAATATATCACACGGCAACAAAAAGTTTTACAGCATATAACCTACCAAAATAGGGTTACAAATTCATTGGCTAAGAGTAAATCGGGGAGATAGCCTAGCAAGGTCGTGGATAAATTGTAATATACACTAAAATGCAATTCTAAAGCTATCAATTAATCATCAATCCCGACTACTTGAACCTCTTATATTGTAGTTGGGTTCATTATATGAGAGATCACTGGGCTTTAACAAAATTCCCAAGGTTAATTCAAGTAATGAAAACAAACATCTCATTTATGCAATGGGCTAAAAGACAACCTTGAAACCATTGGATTTAACTCGACAAATACATGAAATGACTAATCTGGAGCAAACCCAGAGTTGAATGGGTCATTTCATACAAAAAAATGAATATTTAATAGGCGATTTGAATTTTTTTAAAATATTAAGTCGTTTCTGTTGTCATTTACTCATCCTAAACCTTTGTTTCATTAAAAGGATAAATTTCACAAATAGTCCCTATTATTTTTCTAATTTTTCTATTTATTCCTTATTGTTTAAAGTTAATCAATTTGGTTTCCATTGTCTTCAAATTAAAAATTATGTTAAGTTTAACACTAAACAAATGAAATGTCTAAATTTCTCTTAGAGAAAATTCACAAATGGTCCCTATTGTTTTCTACAATTTTTAACTTAGTCCGTATTATTTAAAGTTAGTCAATTTAGTCGTTCTTTTTCTAACAAAATTATCAATTTCATCCCACCCCTGGAATATATATCATATTAATCCTAATTATTTACAAAAATATTCAAATTATTCCTTATTGCAAAACCATACACGTAACAACACACATACACCCACAAATGCACATACCAACACAGATACAAGCACACAGAATGAAGCCACTCCAAAATCTAAAAGCACAAAAATTTCCATAAAAAAACATGCATATATACATATATAAATATACACACACATAAGCACATACATATATATAACTAATTTGAATATTTTTTAAAATAATAAGGATGAATATGATATCTAGTAGAACTTTGGCATATTGTTGATTGTTTCCTTAAACATTGAAAATTAGATTGAATTTTATCTAAAACAATAGAAATTAAATTGAACATTTGTTTTTTTTTTCAAAATTTCCCCTAAATTCTGTTAGATTTAACACAAATTTTAACAATAAGGACGAAATTGACAAATCTTTAAAACTTGAGTACTAAATTGACTAACTTTAAATAATAGAGATTAAGTTAAAAATTCAAATAAATAATAGGGACTATTCATGAAATTTTTCATGAAAATCGCCTTCCTTACTTAGCTTCTTACTCCAACTTACATAGTGTTTGAAAACACTTGTATTGTGGAATTCATTTGATTTATAAATGAATTTCTCTAAGATTTGAATTTACGAATGAATTTTCTTATTTAGGATCACAAAACAATATTAAGTCAATTAAGTCATTTGTGAATACAAGTTGAATTTGGAACACATGTAAAATTGAAACTAATAAATATAATTTTCTTGAATACTCTTCTTTTATTTAATTGAAATTAGATTTTCATATGAAGATTATCTTCTTATTCCATTATTGAACATTTATAAGCCTCCATATGTAGTTTCCTTATACTTATTAGTAACATGGCAAAGCAATTTTTGAGTCTCAAACTCACTTTTGCAATTAGAGTTTATTCGGGTGGTATTTAAAAACCTCATAATTGTACTAGCATATATATATATATATATATATATATATATATATTTATACACACACACACACAATTGGATAGATTTATTCCAAATATTTTTTCTATAATCTTTATTTTTGGACTGGTTTTATTACAATAATAATGACAAACAATATAAAAGGAAAAGTTGAGAAGAAATTAAAAAGATTGTCAGAAGAGAAGTGAGTCAAAACATTGAATTATTATTGTTTATTTATTCTTTTGGTTTTTATTTATGTATCTTAGCAAAGTCAATCACTTAAATCTGAGAATAATTTTGTCCTAAAAAAATTAGCAATGGATTTGAAAAACGTGGATTTGCAAATTCCACATCTTGGACAAGGATTTGGATAAGGCTTCTTGTATTTTTAATTTTTTTAAAAGGTATTTTCAAACACAAAAAATTGGATTTACAAATAAATTTCATAAAATTTTGTGGAATTCATTTGCTCCCAACAATCTGTTAGTAAAGCGCTAACCAATAGAACTGAAAAACACATAGGATCAAATTGGTAGGGCGTTAACCAATAAAACGATAATATATATGTTGGATTTTGGGGTTGGGTCGCCCAACATGGGTTGACCCGGCCCGACCCATTTAGTATGGGTCCATGGAAGTTATAGGAAGTTATTTCCATAACTTCCTATCCTATTTCCAAATATAGAAATAGGAAAAAGATATAACTGAACGTATCAGTTCTAAGATAAAGAAGACAGAGTGTCTTCTTCTATGTCTTCTCTATCTAAAATACTCTCTACCGTTTTTACTATGTGTATTAATCAAATCAAAGGGTTCTTAAGTTGTGTCCAATAATTCAAAGTCGAATCGTACTTTGAATTTCGATTGGCGGCTTCTATACGGTGGAACTAATGTGGCAAATTCCTGCACACTATTCCGCATATACTATGAGGTTAGTATTTAATTCTGTTTATGAAGAATCCATATTATGTATTAAATTTCTTCATTGGTATCAGAGCCATATCATTGGTTCTCCTTAAAATATGTGAATTTATGTTTTTTATGCGAATTTTATGGTAAATTTTAAGCATGATAATTCTTGGCCAAAATCGAGCAAATTCGTGCATGTTGAAATCACAAGAATATGTTTCTTTCATCACTTATACGTAATCTATGTGATTTTTGTATATAATTGTATAAATTAGTTGTTTTGTACAAATTTTTTTCTTCTATTTTTTGCTACTATTTTTAGCCTATTTGGTGCTTTAAATGTGCTCAAAAAATTGTGTATTTCGTATTGTTAGAACGGGCTCGTCCAGAGTTTTCCGTAGACATATAATTCGCTAAATTTGGGCTTAAAATGCATGAGATATGATTTTTGGAAGATTTTCGTGAAAATTTGGAAAAATTGGACTAGTGCGTGTTCTTGGTGTACTGTGTGCGCGACGAAAAACGTGAAATGTTGGCTGAATATCGGTCTGGACATAGGGGCCACGTGGCCTAATCGTGGGATGCCACGTGGCCGCATATTTTTTTTAGTGGCTGAGGTTTTTTTTTTAAAAAAAAAAAGGAAAACAAAATTGGGTCATTGCAACTTGTGTTAGACATATTCAATCACGTCTGAACATTAAGTAGTGGGCCACGTGGCTCAATTAAGATGCGCCACGTGGCCATGTGCCATATAATTTTTTTTTAATAAAAAAATAGAAACAGAATTAAAATTTGTTTTTAATTCTCAGCTCTCAAATGTGACTTGGCTTGGCTTGTGATATGGTGGCTCGGCTCGACTTGGAGGCTTGGCTCGTCGGCTCGACTTGCTCTGACGGCTTGGCTTGTCGACTTAGCTCGGCTCCGACGTGGCTCGACTTGACTCGACTCGTTTTTTTTAAAAAAAGTTAATTAAATTAATTTAATACATATGTTGTATTATTTTTCTTTTTGGCCCACATCTTTGTGATAATTTTATTATGACCCCATATTCCATTTTTTGCCTATTATCTTTGTGATAATATTATTTTAGACCCCATGTTTCTATTTTGGACTATCATCTTTGTGATAATGCCAATTGTGACTTTATGTTCTCAATTAGGGTCATTATCTTTGTGATAATTATGTTTTGGGCCCAATTTCTTGCAAAACTAATACATAACTTAAATTAATTTTAATTATGGCATGAAATTATGAGTAATTTCATTATATTACCCTAAATTTTTATAATTTAATTGTAATTTTTTACAATTTAGGCATGAAAATTTTGTAATTTCATTTAAATGCGTAAAATTTGTATAATTTAATCGTAATATTTACAATTATTAGCAAGAAATTTTTGTAATTTCATTTAAATGCCTAAATTTTGTGTAATTTAATTGTAATATTTACAATTATTAGCAAGAAATTTTTGTAATTTCATTTAAATGGATAAAATTTGTGTAATTTAATTATAATATTTGCAATTAGGGACATGAAATTTTTGTAATTTCATTTAGATGTCCAAATTTGTGTAATTTTATTGTAATCTTTACAATAAGTGACTAAATTTTTTATAATTTCATTTCAAAGTCTGAAATTCATGTAATTTCATTATACATGTTCTGTACAATATTAATACATGCTACGTGCATTATTAATTTTTGAAACTAATTTATTTGATAGTTATAGATTAAAGTTTGTTTGTTTACCTGAGGACTTTAGTAGTCATTCAAGGATTGTGCAAGTTAAACAAACTGCGAGAAAGTTCCTACCACTACTGACCATACGAACACGTACTGTAATGGGCACAAACTGATTATCTCATATTTCGTTTTACTTTTAATATTTACATGAAATATTAAATGTTTTATGGGATATTTTTTTTAATGCACATCTATGTGATAGTCATATGTGATTTATGTGATTATGTGTGATATAGTCTTATTTATCCTCACATATAGAACCAAATATGTGTCTGTAGGGTCTCGATGAGTTTGAGACAACTTCTACATGCCCAATTGTCATGGACCATATGTGTTAAAAGAATTGAATGTGTCAACTCTGGTGGACCACAACAATTATAATAAGAGAAGGAGAATACTAAGTTGTAATTATTTTGTCTAACATTATTAGTTATTTATATGTTAAATACTAATTCATGTTCAATTCATGTTAATATTTGACGTTATTATCATGTCTTTATTATAAGCATATGTTGCATATGTTATTAAATTAATAATTCGTTTATTAATCCTTTATCTGAGTGGGAGTTCTAAGATTGGGATTTGTGTGATTTTAATCTAGAACTATTACTTCCCACACGTGTGAATTTATGTAATTCATATACAGAACTAATGTTTCTACTCGAATAGGATTAAATTGTGATAATTGTGACATTTGAATATAGAATTTGGCAGGTTGTACTATAATCTGTTGGTTCTATATCTTATGTCACTTTATTACATTTAAATACTTGTTGAAGTAGAATTTACCATTATAAATGTGCTAGTAAAGTACATCCAAAATGTCTATGTTGTGGTTATTTATGATAACCACAAAATATCATTGTTGAAGGAAAAATGAATGGTGATAATTGTCAATCTAGCATCATCAAGTTCAGAATATCCTTGAGCAATAAATAGGTGCTTGAAAAACTGAGTTATATTCTGGTGAGCCATTAGGGTAGTAACACCACTCCGCATAAGAGGTAAAAGCCTATCGGGCTGAAAAATGCTAATGCTCACATCACGTTGTAGAGCACCATGCATAATACCTCATTTGCTGCCTACGAAGTTTAACCTAAAACTGAGGGATTTTCAAAGCTTGAAAGAGAAATTAAGTGGAATTTCCATTTCTAAGTTGAGTCAGCTTATAATCAAGTTCAATACACGCTAAAAGAGTTAAAATGTTCCTAAGGGGTAACATTTACGAGAAGTCGAGCATGATATGAGAATCGAAGGCAGTTGGTCACATTTTCACTAATGAATAACTAGTGAAAGTTGTAATCGAATCTTTTCCATCTAAGCTGGATGCACATAATTGTCAACATGACGCATAATAGGAATGTTAAGACATTCCAAACATTGAGCGTCACCTGGAGTTTGTAAATAAATCCTTTTAGCCATCTATACCATTGGTCAAGCTTATGTAGCTGCGTGCAATAAGCAAGGGTCATGAGGATCCAAGCACAAGGGGCAATAACTCCAATGACAAAAAAGAAAGATAGGCTGACCGAGACGACCAAGAAGGTTAGATGTATGTGACAGGTGCGATTCAACATTGTGATGGCTATGTGCTACAATTGTCACAAGAAAGGTCACTAAGTTCGGGATTGCCTTGAGTCGAAAAGCGTCTAACCTTATAACTAGATATGAATGAGCATTTAAAATACCGTTAGATTTTAGGTGGATTACGGTGGATATTTGTAGGAAATAATTTGAGAGTATGAAGACAAGGGCATCGGCACTTGTTAGCTACCACTATGAGATGGTCAAACTCTAATTTTTTTTACATGCATTCTATAAGCTCCGATTCTAGAAATACATGGTCTATGGATAAAATCCTATTACGATTAGGTTCTCAACTTCGTATATATGGAACTCAGTCAAATTGTTAGGAACAACTCATTATAAATATGGCTATATATTGTGGATAGTCTTCTTGTTCTATACGCTGAACATAAAGAACCATTGCTATATAAATATGTATTTTTAACGTTATATCGTTGAAATTTGTAGCATAACAAGCTAGGCATATTGAGCAAAATAGAATGAACAGACTCGCAAGAGAAGGTCTTTTAAGGCTGTGATTTGCATAATTCTATCTGCCCATGTGTGCAAGTTTCTAGCTAAAAACTCCACAATAAAAATGTTTGGCGAAGGCTTGCGAGCTAGTTTTCAATTGTCTTGAACTCATCCTGAAATCTATGGTCCAAAGAATGATAGGGAGAGGCATGAGGCCTCACATTTTGTTACTTTTCTCAAAGCTTTCACAAGTGTTGGTCTTGCCCTTTTTGTTCTCATATGTCCGAAGTTTAACTGCTATGGATGATATTCTAATCATGTTGAGAATCAAACCAACATTATGAGAAATCTTTGAGAACCGATCTAGTTCGGCGATATTTATTTGATTTGTTCAAAACAATTTGTGACGAAAAAGGTATGCCGTGAGGGCTAAATGTTCCTGGCACTTCGCAAATATGAGATGTTGTAGAATAAAGGAATAAAACCTCATTGGATGTGGTTAAGTATATGTTGGCTCATGTGATTTTCTCAATTTTGTGTTGAGAATAAATAACTGCCACATAGATATCTACTTGACCGAGAGCCCTAGAAATCAGTCACTTCAACTCTCTATGCGTCATGGATAGGTGGTGAACTAATCCGCGATGACTTATGACCATGTGAGTTGACTACTTTTGTTCATTACATTTCTCATGAGCTTGAGAAATTTAAACCAAAAGAAAATATGTGTATTTCCATTTGGTACTTTGAACGCTCCAAAGGGAATGTTCATTGCTAAACAGATAGTGGGAGTATGTCTGAACTCAATATTCTTGGATATGGAATTTTCTAGTAGGAGATTCAATTTTTTGAATTGAATACTCCTAATGGTCCTATGTCTTACAAATTTTCAGTTGAAATGAGGATTTGCTTTCGTTCACTGATCCAAGTAGAAGAGAAACACATTTGGTTTGGTCTAATTGAATTTGTTTCAAGATCAACATGAGTTTGTCTCATAACCAAAATGAGTTTGTCTCATAAACCGGTTTGTGGATCATGTTCACTTGCAATAGTAATATCGTTTTGATCAACTCGAATCTGTTTCGTGATCATTGTGAGTTCGTTTTACTACCAAGTGATTAGGATAATAAGTTTTTCATTTGATTACTAGTTAAGATAATGATGAATCTTAGATAGTGGCTGAAATTCTCTCATCTTTTTGTAAGGGAAAGTCGGATGAAAAGCAATGAAAGAACAATTGGATTTAATATCAAATAGAAGCTCGCCAGTGACTAAAAGTTGTACCCAAATTGAGGGTATAACTTGCAAGCAAACCTTCTTTCATTGTTAAGTTTGTCTCTATTCACCTATTTCTGATCATGTCACCGAATTGAACCTCAAATTACATTAGATAGGTGTAAATGTGATGTTTACTAGTGGAGAAATGCAAGACGAATTCAATATGTATGATATTCAAATGGTTCAATAAGGCATATGCGTATATGTCAATTGATCTAAGAGTAGATATGTGGTTCTATCTCTCTAGATAGATGATATCATTGATCAGAAATGACAAGGAGTACATAATCACTATCAGGAAGTGGTTAGTTGTCCTTAACTTTGTGGGATAAAGGACATTGGTGGAGTAGCTTATGTGTTTAGAGTCAAGATCCAGAGGGGTCAATCTAAGATTCTTGTTTTTGTTGCAAGATTCATATGTCAAGCAAGTTCTTGAATGACTCAACGCGTAAGTCTACAAACCTATGGATGCTCCTGTAACTGATAAAGCCTAAGCCAAGGGAAGTGTCCCCAATGCCAGAATAGACTGATGAGATAAAATGTTCCTTATTCAAGCATCATGAGAAGCCCTGTATATATTGTGGTATGTACATGGCTAGATATTCATTTTTGCCATGGAATTGATATGTTGTTATCAATCAAAGTCTTGGACAAGCTTGTTGGAGCATTGTCAAAAGGATCTTGAGGTATTTGAAAGGCAACTTAGATTTTGCCTATGCCATTGAAATGTTGATCTCTATCAGTAGAGATCCATAAGTGCTAATTTGGGTGATAACCCAGATGAGCGTAAAGTTACCTCTTATGTTTTCTTGCTGGTCAATGGCACGACTTTGTAGAATGGCAAGAAACAAATATGCATAGTATTATCAACTGTGGAAATTAAGCTGTGTGGCATGCTCAGCAACTATGCAAAATGCAGTATGGCTCGAGAGATTATGATGGACTTGAGATGAGTCAGTTGTTAGACAGGCAATGATAATCTATTATGTCCACTAATTATCCGTCGCCTATGCTAAGGATCCTAAATTTTATGGTGAGACCTAGTACATAGACATTATGGCTTTGTGTCATAAAAAGAAGTGACTGTGGAACATTCACCTACGCAAGAGATGGTAGTGACCCACTCGATAAGTTCATATGCAGAGATATGTATTTGTTGCAGTAGAATCTCTAGGATTGCGTAGGATTTGATATTGATGTTCTGTAAAGTATTGTGCAATTACTAATGTACTCATACTGGTGAGTATTTGATGCCAGTTCATAGTGAACAAAATTTTCTTCATGTGTTTGCTTAGTGCCTTGTCTTTGTGATAAGTTTGGAAGAAATCAAATATGAGTATGCTAGTACAGATTGGCATCAAAAAGTATGTCGACAGGTTGATGAGATTGGCTCTCTCACATGAGCAATTGCCTCTAGTGTAGTGGGAGCATGCAGAGATAAGACGATATGAGTTGGTTAGTATTCATCGGGAAATACTATACCCATATAAGATACGTCGCCTTAAGTTTTGGTTTGGAATTGGTTTCTGTGACATGATTAGGATGAGACCTCTTAATTGTATATGTTACAATTAAAGGCTGACATGAGGTCAATATGGATTCCCACAGTTCATATAACCTATTTGTAGCTAGATTTGAAACGTTGATTACTAAGTGTATTAAGTTCGAAGATTCAAGTTAGTTTCTGAGTGTTAACTAAACCAAGATCTGTACGGTGTTTTGATTTAGGTAAAGACATACGCCCCTTATAAGAGAAGTCACACCATAACACATGTTTAATACCATGTGTGCTTTACGACTGTAAAATGAAGTGGGTGAATAGATCCCTACTTCACCACTGTGTGAGTCTTTGAAACAATAAATGCTTCTTTGGAATACCCTTAGTGACCTCCGCTTATATTCTAATAGGTTAAATTCAATGTTAGCTACTTTGGTATGTTGCCTAAAGATCACGTTAGATTCAATCATATAGGACATATCCGGGAAAGCAGTTGACTTGGCTTAAAAGGATATTAGAGCGAAAGGAAGACTGTTCGTATCTGGGCCCACATGTGTTCATTGGTCGACCAGTTATGCAATCTTTGTGATTGAATAATCTTTGTGACTGAATATAACTATGAATACATGTTTGAGATTTAAAGGTCAAACATAGTCTACGAGGGATAAGGTGTGTGTTGACTGATGTGAATTTAAAATTGGTCTAGGGTACAATGAGACATTTTCTTCCGTTGAACACTGTAGCTCCCATGTCATCCCTAACAGGTGCATGGTATGAGCTTCCACTTGTTATGTGCTCACGGGTCGCACGACTTATTTACCCGTATGAATTTGATGATGGTTCCCGACAAGGTCGTAGAGAGAGATAGTGGTGGATATGTGTCTATCCATCTTGTGCGAGTGGAAAATGTTAGATTTTGGGGCTGGGTCGCCCAATATAGGTTGACCCGACCGGACCCATTTAGTATGGGTCCATGGAAGTTATGGGAAGTTATTTCCATAACTTCCTATCCTATTTCCAAATATATAAATAGGAAAAAGATAGAACTGAACGTATCAGTTCTAAGATAAAGAAGACAGAGTGTCTTCTTCTATGTCTTCTCTATCTAAAATACTCTCTACTATTTTTACTATGTGTATTAATCAAATCAAAGGGTTCTTAAGTTGTGGCCAATAATTCAAAGTCGAATTCGTACTTTGAATTTCAATTCGCGGCTTCTATACGGTGGAACTAACGTGACAAATTCCTTCATACTATTCCGCATATACTATGAGGTTAGTATTTAATTCGATTTATGAAGAATCCATATTATGTATTAAATTTCTTCAACATATATAAAAATGGAGGAGGAAACCATTAAAACGAAAAATTCATAGGAATAATGGAGGAAAAGAGGAGGCATAGAGGAATGAACCTGTTATTGCTTCCCGAGCTGTATGGAATGAATGGCAAAAGCTGAAGAACGAGGTTTTCTTACAGAGACAGGCAAAACTTGTAGTCCCCAACCCAGAAGTTGCTTAATTTATAAGCGATAGTACTTGCTCCAAGACCAGTTGCATAATTTTTTTTTATTCAAATTGAGATTTAAATCAATTTTACATCAAAGATATTGTACATTCTGAAAATTGATTTCGAGACCACTCGCACCAATGTGAGAATCATACCACTACGCCAAATGCCCAGTCCAGTTGCATAACTTTATTATTAATAACATAGTGTCTGTATTTGCTACTTGGATTTAAATAATGTGTGATGATATCAATTCTGCATTATATATTCCAAGATGATGTCAATTTTACATATATCACATGCAAAAGATGTTGTATATTTCAAAAATTGATTTCGATAATCATACCATTATGCCAAATACTCAGTCCAGTTGCATAATTTTATTATTAAAAACATAGTATCTGTATTTGCTTCTTGGATTTGAATAATTTATGATGATGTCAGTTCTATATTATATTTTTCTTATATTAGTTTAGCAAACTTTGACGGCCTATGGCTTTTTTGTTAATTATATGTGTTAGTTTGGTATCCTCTTATTGACATATTTGTTTACTATCAAAAAGAAAAGAAAAGAAAAGAATAGTAGGTTCCAAGGCCAGTTGCGTATACTTTTTTTTTATATATATATTCAAAGGGAGACCTGAATGAAGTTTACATCACTTATAAAGGAAGTTGAATACTTTGAGAATTGATCTCAAAATTTCTTACACTTAAAACGGGAATCATACCTTCTAGGCTAAATGCTCAAACGTGTTATGTAAATCTATACGTGCTGTGAAGATAAAGCCACCTTGGAGTTGGCAAACATGCTTATGGAAAGAGAAAAGTCATGCATTGGTTTCCATGTTAATGGAATGATGATGGATAATAATAAAATAAGAAAAACACATGGAGTTGAAATGAAAAGTGAGCTGCAGACTTTGATCAAATGAGTTGTAAATTTGCACGCAAAGAACTTTGCACGTTACGGAACGTGAAGTACAACAAATCAACACGGAAACATTGCAACATTTTGCTTATAAATAGCAGGATCTTCATTCAGCTTCAGTATCTTGTATTGGTATGTTGTCGCAGGCAATCAAAAATAAAATTTATATTTCTAAAGATAAATTTAGTAGTGCGAGTAAGGATCGTTTTCACAGAGTATCTAACCTAATTTTATTCTATGTGAACAAGGTTTGGGGGAGAGGGGAGGGGGGGGGGGGGGAAGAGGGGGGGAGGGGGTTGAGTTTAACGTAAAAAAAAAAAAAAAAAAGAAAAAAAAAAGAAAACTAAAAAGCAATTCAAATTAAAGTGTCGAAATTAATCAAAAAAACAAACTTTGGTCTAAGTCAACATCCACCATCGAAATCTTGTAACTGATCATTGATGCAAGTATATACTAATTCAAACTTTAAATATTTACCGTTGTAATTATTTTTCTATCTCTCCTAAGTCGTAGTTAATCAAAATACACACCTTGTTATTATCGTGGTGTCGTATATTCATCTGGACATGGTGTTGTGGTGGATATTCAATTCTTGTTGTCTCACCTTCTTGTTATTATCGTGTCTAGTATGTTCAAAATTATTAGTATGGGACATAAACGCAGTTTGATTTTTATTTACTCTATGTTCTTTTCCTTTTGTGAAGGCTCTTAGGCATGCAGGTGTGTCTCCAAGCTTTCCGAGACTAACTCGATTAACTGTGGAGGCTAAATGCTGTCATTTGAATATGCTGCTCAACTTGGTTGAAGGGTTGCATAAATTAGAATCTCTTACCCTTTTAAAGGTCAGAAAATGCCTACCCGATAGAGAAGAAGGGGTTTGGGAAGAGGGCAAGGGGGGTGGGTGGTTTTCTTCTTAATCGACAAACTTATTAACTTTGTGTTGTTGTTGCTGTAGAATTTGGATCATAAGGACCCAAACGTGACACGCTGGAGCAATCCTGAAAAAGTTCCTGTATGTTTGTTCTCATGCCTTAAAACAATATTGATGCAAGGATTTGAAGGCCTGGAAGATGAGCTTGCAATGGTAGCTTATATTCTGAAGAATGAGTCTTGAGAACAATGACAATACAGGCAGGCTATACTCTTGAATGTGAGGCTAGATTTCAATTGCCCCAGAAGGTATCAAACTTTCCCCCAGGATATGAAGAATGTGAAATTACATTTTATTGAGATTGCTTAAAGAAGCATGTCCATCTTCTCTTTTCATTTGTGAAGTTGGAGATGGAATAGATGCACAAATATGTTGACAAACTATGTCCCGATCGATACAGATAGCAGAAAAGAATACTCTCTAACAATTACTTTTGTTCAGAATTGCTGCATACTTTGATCTGCCGCACTGACTTTTATTGATCATGTATGTTTTAAGCTTGAATCTAACTATACTTTCTTGAATTCACTCATTCAAAGATATCTGCTAACTTGTATTTATCTCCAAGATGTTGAATATGACTTGTTCATCTATTTAAATCTTGACTACAAGCTTGAAATAAGCTCTACTTCTCTTCGAAAATTTCCTCTTTATAGTCGAAGTGAATGTCAGGCATCATATGAATGCTTTCACTTCTGATGTTTTTTCCTGCAATTTAATTTTGTTAAAACATTCTATGTTGTAAATCTTCTTTCTTTACCGTTCGATTAGATCTCTGTAGTGATCTCTTAATCATATAGAATTACTATTTGACACTGAATGGTGCTTACTATATATGAAGCCACCACCAACGGTGGTTCTAAACAAGAGAAATAATCAAAACAACTACATTGTATATTATTCGATAAATTACAAAGTACAATAACATAGCCTATTTATAGGCTAAACAAGAGAAATAATCAAAACAACTGCATTGTATATTATTCGATAAATTACAAAGTACAATAACCTAGCCTATTTATAGGCTACAAAACTTGGTGAACAAGAATAATAGACTCAAATAAATATAGGAGACGTAATCTAATAAGGAAACCTATAATTTCCTTAATTTAATTTTATATTAATGCTCCAATTATGTAATTATACCAAAACATAAATTACTTAACCAGTCCCCCTTGATATTCGAACCCTAATCTTCCAACTAGCAGGAGAGTTTTGCTGCAAGACTTGTTCCCTTGAATGGTTGGTAGTTCTTACCTTGACCAAAGTTAAATCAAGCACGTAGGAGCACGCACACATATGCATACAGATGCCTTCTTTTTAGTTATCACTAAAGAGTTGTCTTGTTGATACTATGACATTCTCCACCAGATTTGGTGACTTACTAGAACAACCTAAGAAAGACTTCACACAGAAACGGATGCAGAAATTATTTCAGTGGGACTGACTTTACTTAACGAATTCCACTGCAGTTGATAGCAGATAAGCGTTATTTTGAATTTTAAATATATCTCAATGTAATCTTTACACTTTGTTATCTCTTCGATATCTCGATGTACTCTTTTTAACACATGGCTTGCATTATTCTGCAGGCTATATATGTTGTATAATTGTTCAAAAAATATATACAGAAAACTAGACTTTGCACACCCCTTTATGCTTACATGAAATCAGCAGAAACAACAACTCGCATCTACTTTTTACAATTGTTCCTCTTTCCTCACATTATTTACTTGATGTTATTCTTTGACTCGTTCTCATGGCTACCACACCCACCCAATTCTCACTACCTTCTTTCAACGTGTGAAGTTCTATGTAAAAGTTCTCTTTGACAACACCAATTGCATTACCTGGAAGTCCCATTTCGTCAACTTCTTTATTTTTAACAAGCTTTTGGGCTACGTTGATGGCACTATGATTAAGTTGGCACCTTCTGACAAATCTTCCTCAAGATACGATGACACTTCTTCGTCAATGGATGTTGTCTTCTCTAAAGCTCTTGAAAACGGGACAAAGTGTCAAATTTGTTACAAAATTTGGCTATACAACTGCCAAGTACCAATACAAAGTTTCTCAATCAAGAAATAACTCCAACACAAATCACTTTGCCGGCTATCATCAGCGCCACAACTTTGTCCTCTCTACCCCCTTAACAACTCGGTCCAATCGTGGATTCCGGACTCCGGGGCATCTTCTCACTTGACGTCGGATCCTTCTATTCTTCAGTAGATGCAACTGTATTATGGTTTGAACTAGGTAGTCATTGGGGATGGTAAATACTCTATCGATTTCATCTACTGGCTCATCTATTTATTCTCATAGTTTAGATTATTCAATATTCTACGTGTTCACAATTTAACCAAAAATTTGCTTTTGGTCTCTCAAATTTTGAATGATAATTGGGTCTCACTCGAATTTTTTCCTATTGTTTGTGCTGTCAATGTGAAGATAATTGAGGTTCTAACTTAAAACTAATTGGTGTCAAATGGAGTAATCCATGATTTTTTTAAGTGGTCTTAGAGTTTATGATTTTTTTATGTGGAACAAATGCATATTCTAACACTCCTCCCCACGTGTGATTTGATTTGAGAGGGGTCACACGTGGAATATTGAATACGTGTGAACCTTATTTTGAGATGGCCACTCTTGGAAGATTGAATACATGTGGACCAAATTTTTGAGATGGGTTACACATGAAAGATTGAATACACATGTGATAGATTGAAAGTGTGTGGACTATGCACATGCGAAAAATTGCAGACAAGTGGACTTGATTTGAGATGGGTCGCACGCGGAAGATGAATGAGACTAGACCATGGGCCTACCTCTGATATCATATGAAGAATCATGAGGTTCCATCTTGAAACCAATTGGTGCCAAATGGAGTAACTCAATATCTTATTAAGTGGTCTTAGAGTTTATGATTTTTTTTTATGTGGGACAAGTGTATATTCTGGTTTTAAGTTGGAACCTCAGTTATCTTCATATGGTATCAGAGCTAGGCCCATAGTCTAGTCTCATTCATCTTCTGCGTACGACTCATCTCAATCAGGTCCACTTGTCTTCAATCTTTCGCGTGCGCATAGTCCACGCACTTTCAATCTTTCGCATGTGTTATCAACCACATATGTGTTCAATCTTCCATGTGTGACCCATCTCAAAAAATTCGGTCCACATGTATTCAATCTTCTAAGTGTGACCATCTTAAAATAAGGTCTACACGTGTTCAATCTTCCACGTGTGACCCTCTCAAATCAGGTCACACGTGAGGGGGAGTGTTAGAATATACACTTGTCCTACATAGAAAAATCATAAACTCTTAGACTACTTAATAAGATCCTGGGTTACTCCACTTAACATCAATTGGTTTTAAGATGGAACCTCAAGCTTCTTAACAATCAAGGATTTTCATATAAGGACTCCATTACTCATGGGCCATGTTAAGTCCAATCTATACACAATTCCGTTGTAATCTGCCTTATCACCTCACACTCATTTTGCTTTTTCTGCTTTGTATGCGTCACCTTTTGTATGACGTACCGTTGGCTCGGCCACACATTACAATCCATTCTCTTAATGTTACGTTGTCAAGATCGACTCTAGTTTTCTGATTTTTTTAGTGATTAACATGTGTACTACTTGTAGGATAGGGAAGAGTACCAAGCTTAGTCGCCAATCTAGTAATTCATTAGAGCTTGTACACAGTAACATTTGGAATTCTGCCGCTATCACTTCTTTTTCTAGTTTTCATTTTTTTGTAATCTTTGCTGATGATTTTAGTCGGTTTACCTGGTTGTACCCATTAAGAAATAAAAGTGATTGCATGAATGCTTTTGATCATTCTAAGTGGCCCTCTGAAATTTTTTTCAATACTTGTATCAAAATTTAGGGTTAATACCACTTTTAGTCCCTTATCTTTGCCATCATTGATACTTTGGTCCCTTATCTTCAAAAGTGATACATTTTAGTCTCTTATCTTATAAATTTGGGACACCATTAGTCATTCCGTTAAAGAAATGACGGAAAAAAAACGTGCTCCGCACATGGCTCGATTTTTTCCCAAATTACATGGGTATTTTGGTCAGTTCACCAACACCCAACACCTACCACCACCACCGTTAACACTGCCAACACCAATCACACCGACACCACCACCAATAGCCACTAACACGAACACCCACCACTACTACCACTGTACCACCACTCACACTAACACTAACCACAACAACACCATCGAACATCCACACCACCACCACCACCACCACCAATACCAACAACAAGACAACACCGCCCCCTTCTTTCTCTAAAATTTTATCTCAAATGTTTTAATTATGCAAACCACCACCAATACCAACAGCAAGACAACAACACCAAAAGTCCTCTTTATTTTCCCTTTTTTGGCTCATTCTTGCAAATTTTCAATTTTTTGCAAATGGGTTTTTATTTTTTATTTTTGTCTTTTTGTTTCTGGATTATCTAAACTTGTATTGGTTTCAGAAATAGAATCAAAACTGACAAAATAATGTGAACTGGTAAAGACAAAAGTAAAAGAAACTATACCTTTAATCCTATTAAATGCTTTAATCCCCAGACCTACATTGCAGAAAAGTTTCACTAAACATGTGTGATGTGACAACGATGAAGAATTGAAATCTGCTAGTTAGAATTTTGGCACATAATATATTATGATCTCTTCCTAGAATCAGTCGATCCTTTGGTTTTTTTGTGAGTTTACTGTTTCCCCTTTTGGATGAATATGTATATATATGTGTATACATATATGTATATGTATATATATGTGCATATATATATGTGAAGAGCGGTGGTGGTAGGTGGTGGGTAGTGGGTGTTGGGTGTTGGGTGTTGGGTTTTGTGGTGGAGGATAGATGAAGAAGATGAAGAAAAAAAAAGCTAAAAAAGAAAAATAAGCAAAAGACGCTTTTATTCTTAAAAGTAGGGATATTTTACTATCTTGTGCTGAACATGTGCTTTTTCCGTCATTTTTTTAACGGAAGGACTAACGGTGTCCCAAATTTATAAGATAAGGGATTAAAATGTATCACTTTTGAAGATAAGGGACCAAAGTGTCAATGAAAGCAAAGATAAGGGACTAAAAGTGGTATTAACCCTAAAATTTATCAGCATGATGGTGCAAAGAAAATCATTCAAGGTCTTTTAAAATGCTTATTAGTAGTGCGGGCATTCAATATCTCATTTCTTGTCCTTATACTTCGGAGAAAAATGAGCTTTCTGAAAGAAAAATAGGACACATTACTAGCCCCCTGTTTAGATAGCACAAAGGAAAAGAAAGGAAATTAAAGTGGAGGAAGAAAAATTAAGGAAAAGAAAGGAAATTAAAGTGGAGGAAGAAAAATTAAGGAAAAGAAAGGAAAGGAATTATCTTGTTGGGATTACAAAAAATAATAATGCAAAGGAAATGAAAAGATTTTATGATCTTTTGTTTGAATTGAAGAAGGAAAAGAAAGGAAATGATAATTTTAAATGCAAAATTACTTAAGTGGCTTTTTATTTTTATTTTTATAACCATGAGATATGTAGGGAAAAAAACAACTTTCTACAAAACTTTTCATTATCCTCCAAAATACCCTAATTTAGAAGGATTACAAAATCCTTATCCTTAAAGGAAATTGAGGGGTTTTGGAACCCTTTCATAACCTTTCCCTCCTTTAAAATTCCAATTCAAATAAGGGAAGAGATTCCTTATTCCCCCCTCCCCCCCCCCCCCTCCCCCCTCCCCCCTCCCCCCTCCCCAATCCTTTCCTTTCCTTTAAAAATCCAATCTAAAAAAGCTAATGTTTCTATCTTTTGTTCCCAATTTTTTTTGGCTTGAAGCTTTTGCAATTATTATTCATTTAATTAACCGTCTTCCAACACCTCTTTTCTCACGTCTCTCTCCTTTTGAGAAGATTCATAATCGGGCCCTGACTATTCCTTATTACACATTTTTTGGTTGCCTCTGTTTCCCTTACTTGGTTGCTACAAAATCAGATAAGTTAAGCCCTAAATCTATTCCATGTAAGTTTATTCGGTATACCGATTGCTATAGGGGTACTAATGCTATGATAAATAAATTGGTTGTGTATTTATCACATCACGTCCTTTTTGATAAAGAAGTCTTTCCCTTTGCCACTTATGTTACCTCTTGTCCTAACATCTTTCCACTTAAAATTATTCCATCTACTAGAGTGGATGGTCAGCCCACTCATATAAAAGTAAGCCCTACATGTTGTAAGACCTACCTCATATGAGTAAGTTGACCATCTACCCGGATGGATAGAAGAACAACACCCTCTCCACGTATCTTTGGCTCACTAAATTCACAAACTTCGTTGTTTGAAAATCCTCACTCGTTTTTGTCTATTGGATCCTTTATGCCTCTTGTCGCAATTAATGACTCTTTCTCTAATTCTATAGCTTCTCTAGCTTGTAATATGTCTTTATCTCATAGCTCTCGAGTGTTGACATCCAGCCTATGCCATTAATTCATTCCAGCTCTATGCATAGTCAACTGTCTGACAATTATGGCTGTCACATGTTTCATTCATCTCCTTTAATTTCTAGCCATGCAAATGATCAGATTTTGGTGTCATGAGTTTCTATCTTAAAACCAATTAGTATTAAGTGGAGTTGGTATATGACTTTATTAAGTGGTCTTTTTGATTGTGAATGGTCGATGTGGGATTAAGCACCCTTCTCACGTGTGACTCGGTGAGAATCAAAAGACGAGAGCAGGTTGACATTGAAGGAAATGAGCCAGCGAGATCGAAATGATGAAACAAATGCGTTACACGTGGACAAATAGGTTTGGACCAAGGCTCATCTCTAATACCATGTTAAGTATCATAGGTTTCTATCTTAAAACCAATTTGTTGAAAGAAAAAGAAAAGAGAAAATATGGGGATAAAATATATGTATATTAAAGACAATAGGAGGAGCCACCACCAACAGTGGCTCTAGAAAAGAGGGAAAGATATTGACTACATGATGAAATCTTAGTGTTGAGAATTAATATAAGTAACCTTAGCTATTGAATCAGCTCTTAGGGTGGTCCTTATGCTTAACACAGGGAGTTCGACATAGGAGAGCGCCTATTTATAGGCCTCATAACTTGGTGACCAAGAATAGAGAACTATATTAATAAAGAATATTGTCTAATAAGAAAAAACTAATCTAATAAGAAAACAACTTGAATATTACCTAAACTAGTGCCATGACATAAGAATTATATTAAACATTGAATATACTTTAACAGCCCCCTCAAAATCAAGTAAGACAAATGGAGACCAACTTGTGTTTGGTAACTGAATTGCTAATACATCATGGAGCATTGGTTAAAGTAGCTAGAAGAACATTTGCAAGAGAACAATGATAAAAACGAATGAAAGATGAGCGATCAACAAAATCACAAAGAACATGAAGTTCAACGATGGTGGCTAATATAGTTTTCATATCCACGATGGACACGAAAATAAATGGCGGTGGCTGATGGAATTTTCAAAGCCATGATAAACAAGAAAGAGAGACCATAGATAACACAAGATGGTCTGAATAGAATAGAGAGAAATAGAGACCAACCCACGAGGGTCTAAAAAATCCTAGATAATTGTCTAACGGTTTAAATGTAGATAAAAAGATATTTGAGTTGTAAACAAAGAAATACAACTATTCCAAAAAATGACAATGTGAAGTCATGTTCATGAGTTTGATGGTTGCAATATTGATGGTAGTATAGAAAAAGATTCGACTGTTTTGACGCAATAGTGAAAGTGGAAATAATGAGACAACAATGACACAGACTATCAGGATGGTAGCTCTGATACTATGTTGAAAGAAAAAGAAAAGAAGAAACATATAAAGAAAATATATGTATATTAAAGACAATAAGAGGAGCCACCATCAGAAGAGAGGGAAATATATTGACTACATGATGAAATCTTGGTGTTGAGAATAAAATAGCAGAGCGCCTATTTATAGGCCACAAAGCTTTTTGACCAAGAATAGATAACTACATTAATTAGGAATATAGTCAAATAAGAAACCCTTAAAACTAATCTAATAAGGAAATAACTTGAGTATTACCCAAACTAGTGTCATGACATAAGAAATTATATTAAAACATTGAATATACTTTAATAGGTCCAGCCTTCAATCACATCGCATCATCAGTCTACACAAGCCACTTCCTTCACTTTGCATAACAATGACACAAGACTTGATAGCTTGTCAGTTCTTACTCCTACTTTTGCGCCATCTCACTCTATTCATCCCATGGTCACGTACTTGCATGATCATACCCGCCTAGTCAAGACCTACCTAGACTATGTTACTCTCCAAGTCGTAACTGCACCTTTGTCCAATGAATTTTTTGATTTTGAGCCTACTTCATTCACCCTGCGTTCTAAGTTTGCATACTAGTGAAAATCTATGGATGCTAAATACAATGCCTTGATCCACAACAACACATGGTTGCTTGTCCTTCCCCCCACCAATGCTAATGTTGTAGGTTGTAAGTGGGTCTTTCAGGTTAAACATAAGTCTAATAGTTTGATTGTGAGGTATAAAGCATGTTTAGTGGATAAGGGTTACAATCAGGATGAATGTATTGATTATACTAAAACCTTTAATCCTGTTGTTAAACCCACCATGATTCATGTTGTTCTTTCTCTTGTTGTGTCCAAACACTGGTTTATCCATCAAATTGATGTTAACAATGCATTTCTTCGTGGTTTTCTTTACGAAGATGTTTAAACGGCTCAATCCCCAGGTTCATTCACCCATCATATCTTACTCATGTGTACAAACTCTAGAAGGCCTTGTATGGCCTGAAATAGCCTCCTCGAGCTTGGTTTTCTCGTCTTAGTTCCTTTATCCAACGACTTGGTTTCATTGCGTCTCGATTTGACATTTCTTTGTTGTCACGCCATCTTGACCACGTGTGGTCTATTTGTTGGTCTATGTTGATGACATTTTAATCAATGGTGATAAAACTGAGGTTGTTATCTCTGTTACATTTCTTCTCTATCTACAGTTTGCACTTAATGATCTCAGGCCTCTTTAATTCTTTCTTGATATTGAGGTCACTCATGCCTCTCATGGTTTACTTTTTACCCAGACTAGGTACATTTCGGATCTCCTTAACCGAGCTAGTTTAAACAGAGCAAAACCCATCTCTTCACCTATTATGGCAAATTATAATCTTTCTCTCTATTCTGGTGATCCCTTTCTTGAACCCACTCTATATCATAGCATTGTAAGGGCTCTTTAGTACTTAACTATCACTTGCTTAGATATTGCATTTGATGTGAACAAGGTTTATCAGTTTATGCATTCCCTGATTGAACCATACTAGTCCATTGTTAAATGCATCCTATAGGGTACTATGTCTTTTGGTTTGTCACTTCAACGATCAACTGATAGTACTCCACATGCTTATTCTGACTCTGATTGGATTGGATGCCCAAATAATAATCGTATTACTCATGGGTATTGCATTTTTATTAGTCCCAATCTGGTTTTACACACTACAAAGAAACAAACAACGATTGCACAGTTTATTACTAACGCTGAATATTATGCTATGGCCTTTGTTATAGCTAAACTGTGTTGGATTCAGTCTCTCTTGAGTAAGCTGCGTGTTTTTCTTGCTTTACCACCCTCTCTATGGTGCAACAACATTAGGGATACTTACCTATCAGCTAATCCTATTTTTGATGCCCGTACTGAACACATTGAGATAGATATATATTTTCTCCGAGAAAAAGGTTGCCTCTAGTGCATTACACATTCGCTTTATTTCATCTGTTAATCAGTTAGCAGACATCATGACTAAAGGAATTTTTGCTACTTAGTTCTTTATATATGCTTCGGACCAAGCTCTCCATTCTTGCCACGGCTTCGCTTAAGGGGGCCTAATAGCGGATAAACATTGGTTTGAATTTTAAATATATCTCAATGTAATCTTTACACTTTGGTATCTCCATGATATCTTAATGTACTCCTTTGACATGACGTGCATTAGTATGCACGCTATACATGTTGTTCATTTGTTCAGAAAATTTATAAAGAAACCTAGACTTTGCACACCCATTTACGTTTATAGTAGTTATTGAGCATTATTTACATGTTACTGTTGAATTTCATTTTTACTACATATCTTATGATGCACAAAGGTTGAGTGGATAACAATTCTCCAATAATTACTAGTAAGAGAAAAAATTGCAGACAAAAAGAATGGAGAAAAATAGAATGACCCTACCTTTTTCTTATATAAATATCAACTCAATAACTAATTTTACCAAAGAGAAAGTAGATAAGCTCATAAATTGAAGCATTTATATTGACCATAATGAGCTTCCTTTATTTAGCATTCTTAGCCCAGTAGGGGGGAAGAGAAGTCAATTTTTAAATTTTATTACTGTGATAATGGACCTAAAGAAGATTATGGAAAGTTCAGTGGAGGTTATAAGCCCCATAACCCTTACCCTGGTTTTACCCCAAACTTCACACGTGTTCTCATGTCTCAATATTATGTCAATTTATCATCCTACCTATTCCTGAGAACAGTGGTGGAGCCAAGCATTGGAGGCTAGTGTGTGCACTACAGTGACACAATCAGTAGCCAAACCACATTTGATACAAAAATTACAATTCTTTAAAAATATATTTTAAAGTCAATTAAAGTATAAACAAGTATTTTTTTAACATAGTTTTAGATCCAAACCATATTTAAGACAAAAATCAACGAAATTGGATTAAATGTGATTATTTTTTATCGCATGGTAGAGAATGATAATTCTTTTCGTCAAGTCATTTACTGCATATGATTTGGACAAAACACTTGTTTATAATTTTAATTTAATTTAAAATACATTTAGTTAAAAAAATACAATTTTAATAATTAATTTTGAAAATTTAATTACTACCTTCTGTAGCCAATTTGTAGCTAAAAGCCATGGAAGGTGAATTAGTGACGGAATAGCCATGAAAATTCAATTTTTGTTGTCGTTATGTGGCCAAATTTAGTGGGTATTTATGTCATCCTTTCTATTTTTATGGCCAATGTAGCAATGAAAATTCAATTTTTGTTGTCGTTATGTGGCCAAATTTAGTGGGTATTTCTGTCATCCTTTCTATTTTTATGGCCAATGACTACAGATTGGCTACTAAATTTTTTGAAAAAAATTTATGTCGCTTTTCTATAGCTGCATAGAGATGACAAGTTTTCCATCACCTTTCTATAGCTATTTGATGATGAAAAATCTTCCATCGCCTTTCGTGGCTATTAGGCGACGTAAATATCTTTTTGTTGTGTGAGATTGTTGGTATGAGTGTATAATTTGTTGAATTTTTTACGTTAGCTTTTAATTATCTTCTTTTTTGTTTAAAATATATGAGATTAATTTTCAATGATTTTGTCTTTTTATATTAAGTTATTACTTTTTTCTTTGTCAAAGATATTCAATTATAACAAAAGACCAAATTATCTTTCATTAGAGAGCTTCCAATAAATTTTTAAAACGAAAAGATCTAAGAGACTGTTTGGAACAGATGAATTCTACAAAATTTTGCGGAATTTATTTGTAAATCCAATTTTTTATGTTTGAAAGCAGCACTTTAAAAAATTGAAAATGCAAGATTTGCAAATTTTGGATTTACTCAAGCCTAACACAAAATCTTGCTCAAAAAGTAAAATTTACAAATCCACATTTTTTAAGTTTGTGGCCACATTTAGTGACAGAATGACCATGAAATTTGAAAATTAGTGACTATTTCCATCGCCCTTTCTGTTTTTATTGCTGATAAAGGCAAAAGCACCTACCTTGACAAAAGGACTTTCGTGCCCCTAAGGCATTATTTCTACCCAGCAAAAATATAAAGGTCCACGACGACTGACCTAACCTCCGCACCTCACCTACCTCCCGATAACATTCCAAAACGGATCTCCCAAAACGAATCTCCTAATGACATCCCAAAACAGACCTCCCGATGACATCCCAGAAATCTTATCCAAATGACAGCTCACCCGATAAAGTCTGCAGGTGTCAGAGCATGTCAGTTTCTCTCTCATCCATAAAGTATAAATCGCACCTAACATTCTTCTGGAGAGGTAACTAATTTTTACTATCGTCAAAAACTACCTACACTCTTATTTTTCAAGCATCCAGCGAACTTAAGCATCAAAGTGCTAACGCAGGGGCACCCCCTGTAGCTCCACTCTCTGTTTTGTAGGTTTACAGAAGTTGAAAGCAAGCTTACTTGTAAAGCCCCATATCGTGACCAAGTAAAACTTTTCAGCTGCTTACAAAAGTATGGGTGATTTACGTTAACTTCTCGGGTCATTTCGGTTGTTTTCCCGATTTTAGGACTTTTCTGGTCTAGAAAAAAGGGTTTCACTTCGGGGCCAATTATAGAAAAATCAGGACCCCACCACGAAAAAGAGCATACGCCATTGGGTTTCCTTTAACTTGTACTACTTAATGGCGAAGTTTGGCAAAATTGTATCCCGGCCTGAAAATACGAAAATCGGGGACACCTACGCGCGAAACAGGCAAAAAACGGAACATTGGTGTCACTTTCGGGGAGTGACACGTGTCACACATGCGTGGACGTGCCATGCATGCATGACACGTGGAGGGACACGTGTACCCCACGTGGCCAACCTTGATTGGTTGGCCAACGAGGGAGGGACACATGTCCTCCCCATGTCGGCCTTGAAGTAAGGGGGTCACTTGACCCCTAGAACTAAAACGGGCAGACCATTGTTCTCAGGCCCAGTTCCTCAAAATTATATCGATTCAGTTTAGTTAACTTTCTGAAAATTTTAAAATAGGTCCGAGTCTTCTCCAATTTTTGGCATTTTGAGGCAAGGGTTTTATTGATTTACTTATTTATGGTATCTACATGTTAGTATATCCTTGTTATGCTTAAAATTTGTTCAGTTAATGCTAATGTATACGACCCAATTTATCTGGTAGTTTTAGCATAAGATAAGCAGAAATACTGCCGAAGTATTTCCAGAAATGCAATACATGTTATTTGCATGCCGTCATAATACCCAATTTATACTTGAAAATTGCTTTATTATAGCCGTCACTCTGCCGAAATACCACGGAACATGTAGTATTACCTGCCAGGACAACCTCTTTCATTGATCCCCATATTATCTGTTGTGTGTTCTATGGCTACCTGTGCATGTCTGTGTGCTCTTTAAATTAGGGTTGCAACCTCAAGCACGATAACATTCGGACATCGGGCGGCATAAGGCTTATCGGCGCTCCCGTATTTATCGTGGTCCTAATCCCTTTCTCGCTTGGGACCATTACCACCCTTGGAGAACCTCTTTTCTTGGGACAAGTACCGCCTTCGGAGAGCTGGGTCATAGATTTCGAGTACAATTCGGAGTACCCTCTTGGGAGAGATAAGAAGTTGTGATCGTGATTCGGGGTTGGCCACCTTTAATGATATCGAAACATACCTTTTTATTGTGTATTTAAATACTCTCGCTTGGGACCACTACCGCCCTTAGAGAGCTTGCTCTCGCTTAGGACTAGTACTGCCCTCGGAGAAGAAAGATTGTCAGTCTTTATGACACTACTGTTATTGATACATGATTCAAATAAGATAGAAATCTCTACCGGTTACCACATGTTATTGTATTTTAACATTTACCATATATGAATAATTTGTTACTAATACCATGCGTGAATTGCATCATAATTCGCAAAGGAGACCGACCCAAGATGGTTTTAAAACTCTTCTATTCTACCCTCACTGAGCTTCCCCAGAGCTCACCGTCTTTTTTTCCCCTTCAGTGCAGGTGCAACTTAGCTTGAAATGGAAATTGACTTTATATGCTGAAGTTGAATGTTTATGTGCTTGAAGCTCCCTGCCTATCATGTTTCGATCCAAGTTGTAAAGTTGGAGCTTGTTTATATTACTCTCGGGTAGAAAGGTAACTGTGCTGAAACCCTAGTTTGTATGATAGCCAGACAGTTATCGAATCTTAGATGTTGTAACACCCTTTTGTACTTAATTTATTGTATAAAAGCTTATTGTTGAATAGTTTTCAGTATTTTCTTTCTCTTAAGGTTATGTTAATTATTTATGGGAGACCGCAGCAACAGTGAACATAGACTTTGACCTAGTCTTGAGAAGGGCCTGGTTGGGGTCAATACAAGGGGTTTCAGAGCTTAGATAGCTCTTAAGCCGGGATAGGATCCTCGGTCAGTGGGTAGTCTTCAGGAATATGTGTTTAACATGATTATATGTGTATAACGTGCCTAATTTGTCTATCTGTTTAGTGTAAACCTATGTGCATATTTGCTATTAATATATTATGATAGTTAGAGTTAACAATTGGAAGAGTTAGTAAAACATAAATGATGTGTTTAGGTTGTCTAAGTAGTAAAACAAGTATAGTGTTCACTAGAATCACAACTCAACAGGTCTTGATAAATAGGCCACGTAAACTCTAGAAGATTTTCTAACGGTACGTAGTTTGGAAGGAAGCAAAGTATTAAAGGAAGCTTGTTGCACGAGTGGATCTATCTGCTGAGTCACGACCATGGTGTAACCAGGTAAGTAAATTGCGAGGACACAATTTTTGTAAGGGGGAAGGATGTAAAGCCCCATATCCTGACAAAGTTAACTTTTCAGCTGCTTACAAGAGTATGGGTGATTTCCTTTAACTTCTCGGGCCATTTCAGTCGTTTTCTGATTTGAGGGGTTTTTTGGTCCGGAAAAAGGGGTTTTACTTCAGAGCCAATTATAGGAAAATCGGGATCCCGCCGCGAAAAAGGGGCAGATGCCATTGGGTTTCCTTTAACTTGTACTACTTAATAGCGAAGTTTGGCAAAATTGCATCCCGATCTTAAAATATGAAAATTGGGGACATTTGCGCGGGAAACGGGCAGAAAATGGAACTTTGGTGCCACTCCCAGGGAGTGACACATGTGTTGGGACACATGTCACACATGCTTAGACGTGCCACGCATGCGTGACACGTGGAAAGACATGTGTCCCCCTATGTCGGCCTTGAAGGCCTATATAAAGGGGTCACTTGACCTCCAGAACTAAAATGGGCAAACAATTGTTCTCTGGCCTGGTTCCTCTAAATTATATCGATTCAGTTTAGTTAACGTTCTGAAAATTCTAAAATCAGTCCGAGCCTTCTCCAATTTTCAACATTTTGAGGCAAGGGTTTTATTGTTTTACTTATTTATGGTATCTACATGTTAGTATATCACTCTTCTGCTTAAATTTATCCAGTTAATCGCTAATATATACTGCCCAATTTATCTAGTAGTGTTAGCATAAGATAAGCAAAAATACTGCCCAAGTATTTTCAAAAATGCAATACATGTTATTTGCATGCCATCATAATACCCAATTTATACTTGGAAATTGCTTTATTATAGCCGTCACTTTGCCGAAATACCACAGAACATGTGGTATTACCTGCTGAGACAACCTCTTTCATTGATCCCCATATTATCTACTGTGTGTTCTTTGGCTACCTGTGCATGCCTGTGTGCTCTTTAAATTAGGGGTTGCAACCTCTGGCACAGTAGTATTCGGACGTCGGGCGGATAGGGCTTGCCGACACTCCCGTGTCTATCGTGGTCCTAATCCCTGTCTCGCTTGGGACCACTACCGTCCTTGGAGAACCTCATCACTTGGGACCAGTATTGCATTCGGAGAGCTGGGTCGTAGATTTCGGGTACAATTCAGAGTACCCTCTTAGGAAAGATAAGAAGTTGTGATCGTGATTCGGGGCTAGCCACCTCTGGTGATATCGAAACATACCATTTTACTATGTGTTTAAGTACTCTTGCTTGGGACTAGTACTGCCCTTGGAGAGCTTGCTTCGCTTGGGACCAGTACCGCCCTCAGAGAGGAAAGACTGTCTGTCTTTAAGACACTACTGTTATTGATACATGATTCAAATAAGATAGAATCTCTACCGGTTACCACATGATATTATATTTTAACATTTACCATATATGAATAATTTGTTACTAACACCATATGTGAATTGCATTATAATTTGCAAAGGAGACCGACGCGAGATGTTTTCAAAACTCTTCTATTCCACCCTCATTGAGCTTCCCTAGAGCTCACCCTCTTTTCTTTCCCCCCTCCCCCCTCCCCCCCAGTGCAGGTACAGCTTAGCTTGAAACGAAAATTGACTTTATATGCTGAAGTTGGATGTTTACGTGCTTGAAGCTCTCTGCCTATCATGTTTCGATCCAAGTTGTAAAGTTGGAGTTTGTATTACTCTCAGGTAGAAGGGTAGCTGTGTTGAAACCCTAGTTTGTATGATAGTCGGACAGTTATCGGATCTCAGATGTTGTAACACCCTTTTGTACTTAATTTATTGTATAAAAGCTTATTGTTGAATAGTTTTAGTATTTTCCTTCTCTTAAGGTTACGTTAATTATTTACGGGAGACCGCAACAACAGTAAACATAGACTTTGACCTAGTCTTGAGAAGGGCCGGGTTGGGGTCATTATATTACTTCCCAAATTCAGCCTCACCAGATTCCTACCTTAACAGTTTGGTGCTGTATGTGGGAGATCTTGAAAAGATTTCTCATTGAGCAAGAACAATAGTTCATACTAGAAGCCATGCCAGCTCTCGCGACTTATCTCCACAGAACATCAATGGGCGGCAATACGTTGGAGTGACCCCCATACCAGAAATAGATGCTCTGGCCGAAAATATCATACAACAACAAGAAAGCCTGGTTGGACTGTTTGGGACAACCCAGACTGAGCAGTCAGTGCAAAAGCCAGTGTCACATAGCGAAATGCAAACGCTCACTTAACTGGACCACAGCATGAAGCATACCATAGTCAGCTTCGTCCAGGAGCAAAGGTCAAATAAAGAATAGCCTCCAGCACCACGGAGAGCTCATTCAGGGAATGGCCAACAGTCTCCACCCAGGCGAAAGGAACCAAGACAGAAGGAAAAGATGAAAGAATATTCCATCAGTTCCTCCAGCAGGGAAGTAAGGAGGCCACAAAGGCAGGAAAATGATGGGTCAGATCCAGACCTGGCAAGAATCCTAGAGGATTTAAGAAGATCAGTAAGCAGCCAAGGCTTCCATCCATTCATCAAGAGAATACGAGAGGTGTCTACAGCAGCGTATAAGCTACCCAACTTATCAGTATATGACGGCACGGGAGATCCGGAAGACCACGCTTCGACTACCTCATGCTCTTTAAAGAAGTGCCCGAGGAAGTCAAATGCAAAGTATTCCCCAAAACACTTAATGATACTGCAAGAAAATAGTTCTGTGGTTTACCTAAAAATTCCGTTAGAAGTTATGCTAACATGGTCGAAATTCTTCTGAACATATTTACTAGTAGCACCAAGGCATCAAAGCCCACTACCTCCCTATTCCGGCTAGAGCAAGGAAAGGATAAACTCTCTAAGAGTACACAGAGAGGTTCAACAAAGCAATCATAGACATCCCAGGCCTAGAAGAAGTTGTGGCTATAGAAGCCTATAAGCAGGGGTTAATGAGGTCCAAACACTTCCGCTCCTCCCTCACCAGGAAGGAACCTAGAGACCTGGACCACCTAATAAAAATAACTAAGAAATACATCACATCCGAGAAAGATGTCGTGGATCTAAAACACAAGGAAAAAAGCTCAGTCCGTGCAGCGTCCCACAGGAAATAGAGGGACAAAGGATCCACCAAAGGATCTAGATTGGGCCTGACAACGAGCTCTTTAGCTCACAGAGGTAGGTTCGACAAATACACGCCGCTGACCATACCTAGGTCAGAAGTGTTAATGGAGATCAAATCTCGACTTGACCTCAACATCAAGTAGCCCGCGCAGATGAGATCAAATCCAGAAAGAAGAGGAAAAGAGAAGTTCTGCTATTTTTACCAAGACTACGGTCACGAAACCAATGAGTGTAAAAACTTGAAGAATGAAATAGAAGCTTTGATCCAAAGAGGGAAGCTAGAAAAGTACGTGGCCAATAAGGGACAGGATCCCAAGCACATAGCTGGACGAGAAAGGGATAGGAGCTTGCGGAAGGTTGATAGGAGGTTAATCGATAACAACATGATCACCAGAGGATCAGTTGCATGAGGGATCAGCAGGTCAGCCAGTAGAGCGTACGTGAGATCGGGAAGAGAGGAACCGTTACCCAAAAAGTCAAAGGTTCATGAGGAGTTAATCATCTTAACTTACAACTTGGAAGGAGTCAAGACCCCGACGATCCACTGGTGATCACCATACAGATTATGAAATGCAATGTTCGGCGAATGATGATTGACATGGGCAGCTCAGCTAATGTACGATTCTACGATGCCTATATGAGAATGGGCTTTACCAGAGAACAACTTGCTGCATTCAATGGTGAACTAATGGGATTCACTGGCTATGGTTTAAGATCGGAAGACACTATCTAGCTCCCCCTCACTATCGGGCCAGAAGGCAAGTAGGTTCAATTCATGACAGATTTTGTGGTAATGGACTGTCAATCAGCGTACAACGGGAAACTGGGACAGCTGGCCCTCCATCACCTCAGGACGGTCATTTTGACCTACCACCAGGTAATGAAATTCCCAACACTAGGGGGTATAGCAGTGGTTCGAGGAGACCAAAAGGTGACAAAGGAGTACTATGCTGCGGCATTAAAAATCAGAGGCCCGAGTCCATAGGATGGGGTAAGGGAGGAAAGCAGAAAGGAAAAGAAGAAATAAAGAAAGGAGGAAGAGAGGAAAGCAGTCCCAGTAGAAAAGCTAGATGAGGTCGAGCTGGAGTCAAGAGAAATAGTTTGGATCGACGGCGAGCTGAATCCCTCAATGAAAAATGGTATAACCAACTTTTTATTTAAGAATAAAGATATATTTGCATGGTCTTCTTCTGACATGACAGGAATAGACCCAAACATCATAGCACACCACTTGAATGTGGACCTGAACCACAGGCCAGTAAAACTGAAGCACATGAATTTTTACCATGATAGGAATCAAGCCATCAGGGAGGAGGTTGGGAAACTCTTGAAAACAGGTGATATTCGGGAAGTACAATACTCGAACTGGCGTGGTCCTGGTACAAAAAGCCTCTAAATAGTGGCAAATGTGTATGGACTATACAGATCTCAACAAGGCGTGTCCAAAAGATTATTATCCTCTACCCCGGATAGACTAACTAGTAGATTCAATCTCGGGGAGCCAGATGTTGTCATTCATGGATGCATTCAAAGGATATAACCAGATCAAGATGGCCCCGGAAGATGAAGATAAAACCGCGTTCATCGCCAACAGGGGTACCTACTGTTATATGGTGATGCCCTTCGAACTAAAGAATGTAGGAGCCACCTATCAGAGGATGATGAACCAGGTTTTCCAACACTAGATCAGGCAGAACATGGAAGTCTACGTAGACAATACGGTGGTAAAAAGCCAAAACGCAGAAGATCACCCAGCCGATCTGGCAGAAGCATTTGAAACCATGAAAAGGTTCGGGATCAAACTAAATCCAAAAAAATGCGCATTTGCCGTAAAGGCTGGAAAATTCCTGGGATACATGATCACCCATAGAGGAATTGAAGCGAACCCGGACAAGATCCAAGCCATCCTCGAGATGACCCCCCCATGGAGTGTAAGGAAGATGCAGTCATTGGCAGGAAAAGTCGCAGCCCTTATAGATTCATGGCCAGGTCGGTTGACAAATATGCACCTTTATTCAAGGTGCTGCGAGGCCCAACAAATTTTTAGTGGACGGGAGAATGACAGAAAGCTTTCGAGGGATTAAAAGAGTACTTAGGTTTGCTCCTAATATTGTCTCGACCTGAACATGAAGAGCCGCTCTATGCTTACCTGTCAATAATAGCCACAACAGTAGCAATGACCTTGGTTCAGGAAGACGGGCGAATGCAAAAACTAGTTTACTACATCAGCAAAGCGCTTTATGGGGCTGAGGCCAAATACCCGCATATTGAGAAAGTCACATTGACACTAATAATAGCCTCAAGAAAACTAAAGCACTACTTCGACGCGCACCCGATCAGAGTGATGACGAACCTACCCCTAAGGCAGGTCTTAAGCCGGCCGAAAGTGTCAGGAAGGCTATTGAAGTGGGCAGTTGAATTAAGCCAATTCGACATCGAGTATCGAACCCAACTAGCAATAAAAGCCAAGGCACTTGCAGATGTCATAGTTGAGTGCATTGGATAAGCAAAAGCGGAAGATCTAACCTGGCATATGCAGGTCGATGGATCTTTTAGCAGACAAGGGAGTGGAGCAAGGGTAGTGCTGACTAGCCCATCCGAGGAAGAGATGTTATTTTCACTCAAATTTGGGTTCCCTGTTTCGAATAATAAAGCAGAATACGAGGCCTTGGCAGCAGGATTGGAAATGGCCAAATCACTGGGGGCAAGAGTCATAGATATGCAGACCGATTCACAACTGGTAGCCTACCAGGTCCGCAGAGAATATGAAGCAAATGACCCCACAATGGTATCATATCTAACTCATGTTAAAGATATTCTCTCAGGGTTTGAACGGTTCAATATAATGCAGATCCCTCGAGGAGAAAATGAAAGGGCAGACGCGCTTTCCAGGTTAGTGTTAAACATAACTGAATGAGTAATAGTGTAGCTCGGGCAGGTCGACAGGCCCAGCATCGCTGTAAAAGGAAAACAAATAGCCGCCATCGGCTCAAAGGGTGTTTGGACCCAACCCTAGGTCCAATATCTAAAGGACGGAACACTTCCCAGTGAAAGAAATGAAGCTAGGGCAATCGAATGCCGAGCTCACCGATTTACAATTATTGGAGGCCAATTATACAAGAGATCATTCATTTGGCACTTCTCAAATGCGTGGACCAGGAGGAAGGGAAGTACATACTCTGAGAAATCTATGAAGGAATATACAGAAATCACCTGGGATACCGAGCTCTGGCTCGATTAGTATTAAGACAATGATACTACTGGCCCACGCTCCACGAAGACACACGAAGTTTTATAAGAAAGTATGATGTCTGCCAAAGATTCGTAAGGATTCCAAGATTACCAGCCACCGAGCGAACCTGCATTACAAGCCCATGGCCCTTCTGTCTAACCTATGGGACGGATGCGGTGCTGCCAGTGGAGGTAGGCTCACCAACTCCTAGGACATCAAATTTCAATGAAGAAACGAATAACAGGGTCCTGAGGACGGACCTCGACCTAGCAGAAGAGTTCAGGCTGAAAGCTCAAATCAGTTTACTAGAAAGTAAAATAGCCATGGAACGAAGCTACACCAAGCTCGTCCGACCTCAGCGTTTGCAAAAAAAGGGACTTAGTCTTGAGAAAGGCATGTTTCCGACCCGATCCTACCCAGAGAAAACTTGGGCCATGTTGGGAAGGCCCTTACAGAGTCATAAAAGAGCTTAAGCCAGGAACTTACAAGCTGGCCGACCTAGAAGCAAAAGAACTTAAGAGTGCTTGGCATGTCAAGCATCTTAAGAAGTATTTTATGTAATGATCTAAAGTAATCAATGAAATACAAAATGCTTTTCCCATACCTTTTGTAAGTACTTATTATTACAAGTATGAGAAGGTCTAAAGCCACTAAGGCAAGACCCAAGGTAAAAAAAAAACCACGAGGTTTGACCCATAAAATCGCTAAAAGAGTTCCTAAAAGCACTAAAAGGAACCATTAAGCGGTAAAGCTACGAACAGCCTGACAAGCAACTGGTAGTTGCGTCCAAGTGATCACACAAAAGTCAAAGATTTAACAATAAAACATGCACAAATAAGAGGAAAACGTACGTACAAAAGACCTGAAAAGGCTAAGAGATAAGTAATAGCACTTCTCATAAATATATAAAAAAAGAGAAGAGAAAAGGAAAAGATGTCCAAACCTCCCACCAAGGGGAAGAGAAATTTAGTTACACATCAAAAGAAAGGTTAACAAGAAGACCTCAAAAATCAACAAAAAGAAATTAGACATCAGCAGGACCATCGTCATCCTCACAACCATCATCACCCTCTAGGTAAGAGTAGACTCTTTCAATAGCGAGGAAAAGTCAATTTTAATACCACGACCTTTGGCCAGCTTCTCCGCTCGCATAAAAGAGATCTCTTGGCCTTCGGTAACGCCACGGCTCCTGGCTTTGAGGTAGGCCTGAGAGAAAACCTCACGATACTCATCACTGCACTTGTAATCCTCAACAGCCGCGCGGGCCTAATTCATAGCCCGAGCATCGTGATTCGCCAGTGAGGTATTCAATACCAAGCTCAATACCTTGTTAAGCTGTTGAGAAGAGGCCAGACCAGCTCGAGTCCTTTTCAAGTCACTTTTCACAACGTTAAAATCAATCTCATGCTGAGCCTTTAGCGCCCTGACCTCCCCTCATTAGACGCCTTCAGGCCTAAAATCTCCTGCTATTTCTCTTCTCTGTATTTGGCATAACCACGGAGATATATCTTCTTTTCATAATACCTGTCTGCCAGGTCCTTCACAAGATCTCTGGCCTTAAGGCAATACTTAATGCCATCATAGTAAGCTTGAGTTTGCTGCCAAATGAGGAGTAACATAAATGAGAAGAAGCTAACGCAATCAAGGAGAGACTGAAAAATTAAAACTAGTAGTAGGAGAAGGCAAACCTATTTGAAGCAGTATTCAATGGCCTCCCTCATAGTAAGAGAGTTAACTAACTTGGAGGGGGAACTCAAAATCTCCTCAAAGTGGGGATCTTTTTCATAACCAGACTCAAGTCCCAATGTGAATTTGATTCCAGGTGAGGCAGTGATGCTGGGTTCAGGATGGGCCCCGTAGTGTGCAGGATCAGCAAACTGGGTATCTCAGCTCATTGGATCAACAGTCTTACCCTCTGGCTCTTCTAAAGGGACTGGTCCTCTAGTCCCATTAACAAAAGAATCTGGATCAAACTGTCTATCGGCAGGAGGTTCGTCACCAACCTTACGAACCTCCACCTTGACCTCAACAGTCCCAGAATGACTTTTCTTGAGAGGAGCAAGGCCTTCCCCTATCTTCATTTTTCTTTTCCATCAGGTCTGTTGTGCTAAGGTAGCCTTCAACTCATTAGAAATATCCATCCCTGAAAAAAAAATAATGGTTAGCTCCAGAGAGTGAGTAAAGAGCAAGACAAAACCTACGAAAATTGGGTCTCACCAACAGTGGGAGAATGAGCGTCAGACGTCTCGACCTCACTCTTAGGAGCAGGTTTGGGAAATTCAAACACATTTGGATCAGCTCGAGGAACTTGGGGATTCTTCCCATACAGATCTGAGTTGAGAACCGCCTCAAGAACCAAAAATCTATTACCATCGACACAGGGGTGACCCTTGAAGAAACGTGTCACAACTTCTTCTTTTGGGGTCAAAACCCCACCAATTGGATAGGATTTCGGGAGAACACGCCACTTGGCGCTGAAATCCCATTCTGAATAAGAGGAAATATACACATACTTAGAGTGACATCCTTTGTTCGAAGAAGGCCACTTCATGAAAAAGTTTTTTCCAGTTTGGGCAGTAAAATAGTACCAACCCAGTCCACCAGCGAACTTTATCATGTAAAAGTAAAGGAAGAGGTTTGGAGTCGGATCAAAGCCTAACTCTTTAAGGTACCTATAAAACCCGATCATCATCCGCCAGCTATTCGGAATCACCTGACCAGGACTAAGATTGAAGATGTTTAGAATGGCTTTGATAAAGGAAGGGATGGGCAGAACACAGAACTGGAAGATATTGGTATAAAAAGTGACCTCACCATCGTCAGGTCGGCAAGCCCTCTCGCGTTTTTTGGGGATTCGCATAGAAAAACCAGATGGGACAACCCCACTATTCTTAACATAAAGAGCAAGCTCGTCACTAACGTGACAGTTGCACGATAAAGCAATAAATTAAGGCTCCACCACCCCACGAGAGGCAGCGGTAGTGCTCTTCAACTTCCTAGGGGAGTTGGGACTGGAGGAAACAGGGATTGCGGGATCTACCATTGCCTCAGTAGTAAGTGCTCTAACTTCAATGGGTGGGGGAGCAGAAGGGCACAGGTTAATCCTCACAAGGGATACAATCCTAAGTGGACTAGTAGTAACAGTTGTAGCCCTAGGGGAAATCCGAAAAGGATGACTAGCCTCAGGTGTTGAAGGAACCTTCTCTACAAGGGTACCAGGATTAAAGGAAGAATCACTGCTCTCCTTGCCGCCATAAGAGTGATCGGATTAATTCTGGGAATCTGAACTACTGGTACTCATCGTCCGAAATATATAAAGAAATATATATATAACAAGAACGAGGAAGAGGCTAGAAAGACATACCTAGCAATTCAAAGCCCTAAAAAGATAACGAAGAGATGAGAGTTCGTGAACAAAGGATAAGGGAGGAAGGAGACGATCTCGAGGATGTATAAGGAAGAACAAGGCAAGTTTCAAAAAAGTGAAATTCAAAACTTGAAAAGACCCTCTACTTATAGACAAAAAAAAGAGGGAAGTTAAAAAATCCCGAAAGATAAGTCGGTTACACTAGACACTACGCTTCAGAAAGGCTACCAAAAAACTAATGCATTAATGAGAGAATGACACGTGTCATAGAGCAGTAAATGGCCTGTCAAGAATGACACAACTGGGAAAGATCAAGGTCGGGCAAAAGTACCAAAAAGGTGATTTCTTGACCTGCCTACAGCTATTCAGAAAATCAGGGGGCAGTTGATAAGGGCAAAAGCGCCTACCTCGACAAAAGGACTCTCGTGCCCCTGAGGCATTATTTCTACCCTGCAAAAGTAGAAAGGTCCACGACGATCGACCTAACCTCCACACCTCACCTTTCTCCCGATGACATCCCAAAACGGACCTCTCGATGACATCCCAAAACGAACCTCCTGATGACATCCCAGAAATCTTATCCAAACGATAGCTTACCCGACAAAGTTTGCAGGTGTCAGAGCATGTCGGTTTCTCTTTCATCCAGAAAGTATAAATTGCACCTAACATTCTTCAGGGGAGGTAACTAATTTTTACTATCATAAAAAATTATCTACACTCTTCTTCTTCAAGTATCCAGCTGACTTCAGTGTCGGAGTGCTAACGCAGTACCACCCCCTGCAGCTCCATTCTCTATTTTGCAGGTTTACAGAAGTTGAAAGCAAGCTTACTTCCCAAATCCAGACTTACCAGATTCCTACTTTAACAATTGCCAATTACCATAGATTGGCTACTGAATTTTTTCAAAAAAAAATAAAATTTGTCGCTTTTCTGTAGCTACATAGAGATAATAAGTTTTTCATCTCCTTTCTGCAACTATTTGATAATGAAAATTTTTTCGTTGCCTTTCATTGCTATTAGGCGACATAAATATTTTTCTTGTTGTGCGATTGTTTAATTTGTTGAATTTATGACTTTAGCTTTTAATTATCCTTTTTTTAGTTAAATATATGGGTTAAGTTTCACTGATTTTGTCTTTTCCTCCTTTTATGTTCAGTTATTAGTTTTTTTTGCTAAAGATATTCATTTATTACAAAAGAACAAATTACCTTTCATTAGAGAGCTTCCAAGAAATTTTTAAAACGGAAAGATCGAAGTGGTTTTTTTTTTTTTTTTGGGTTTGATTATTTTAATTTGTTCTTGGCTTATTTTGGCTTCCAAAATCATGGTCTTATTTTGCTTATCGTCATTAATTGCAGTCTAGAGGGTAAATTATGCATATAGTGTCTATTGTTTTCACATTTTTCAAGTTGGTTTCTTAATGTTTCAGAAAAATCATATTAGCCCCTAATATTTACAAAAGTGATTCAAAATGATCCTTATTATTTAAAACTAACTAACTTAGTCCCTATTATTTTAAAAAAATTTCAATTTAGTCCCCAAATAAAGATTATGTGTAGGGACTAAATTAATTTCTTTTAGAAAACGATAGGTACTAAATTGAATTTTTAGAAAAACAATACGGACCAAATTGGTTAATTTTAAACGATAACGATCATTTTGAATTACTTGTATAAATATTAAAGACTACTATAAATCTTGTAAAATATTAGAGACGACATTAAAAAAATATATAAACTAGCAAGAAAACAAGTTGGCGTTTCTGTACACAACCCAAAATGCATAATTTTTTTTTCCAGAAGTCAAAACTCTATCGTCTTCCCTATTTTAATTTCCATTAAAGCGTTCCCACCATTCTGAGTAATATGTCATCGCTTGCAAGACCTTGTGGCCATAAGCGCCAAAGACCTTCAACTGATGTTGATAGGCTTAGTAACTTGCCAGAATATGTTCTTTCTCACATTCTCTCGTTTCTTCCGACGAAGGATGCTATCGCCACCAGCTTGCTATCAAAAAGGTGGAAATTTCTTTGGACAAATATCCATAATCTCGTTTTCATAAATATCAGCCACCGGTTCGGACGAAAATGCCAGACAAAAGATGGAAACATTAAGTTTGCACGTTTTGTTAACAAGGTTTTGCTATCCCTCAACGTACAATGCATAGACAAGTTTTCTCTTATGATTGAGAAATCAAAATATTGTGAGGTGTATGATGTTACTGCTTGGATAACCAATGCAGTTGCTAGGAAACCGAGAGTGCTTGACTTATGTTTTTTTGGTTATGACCCTTCACTTGTAAGACGCTAGAGGCTCTTAAATTAGATGGTGTTATGAATCTCAATGCCCCAAGCATGGTTTGTCTTCCAAATCTTAAAACCCTTCATCTCAACAACGTGATTTTCCAATGCGATGAAACTTTTCGTAATCTTGTATTTGGCTGTTCGTCGCTAGAGAATCTCTATATTTATAGAGGTGATTATGACAATGTGGTAACCTTTACCATATCTTCTCCTACATTGAAAAACCTCACCGTCGAATTTCACCAAGATAATATCCCTTTCCCTGAAGAGCTTGATGACTACAAGCTTAAGATAAATGCTCCTGCACTTAGATACCTTAATCTATCTGATACTATGTCAATGGACATCTCTTTTGAAAACTTATGCTCGCTAGAGAAAGTAACTATTTATACCGAAGTTATAAAAGATGAAGAAAATGTTCCGCTGATCGGCTATGATGAATACTCCAAAGCTGTAGTTAAACTTCTTCAAGGAGTTCATAACGTCAAGTATCTATCTTTGAGGGGTGATGCCCTTGAGGTAAAGTGCTAATTATTCGATCTTAAATTCTTGTTATTCAAGCGAGTTTGAAAATTTGTGATTTTTTTTGGGTAAATAGTATATTACCCCCTGTATTTTGTTAAAAATGCACAATACCCTCTGTATTTTAAAAATTAGATGATTATCCCCATGTGATTTGCTAAAAGTAGCTAATTACCCCCCTTGTGTTTTAAAAATTAGCTGATTACCCCCCTGTATTTTATAAAAGTAGCTAATTACCTCTTGTGTTTTTTAAAAATTAGCGCTTTTGTTAGAAAATATAAGGGGACAATCAGCTACTTTTATAAAACACAAGGGGGTAATCAGCTATTTTTAGCAAATAACAGGGGGGTTATCAACTAATTTTTAAAATACAGGGGGTATTGTGCAGTTTTAGTAAGACACATGAGGGTAATTAGCTAATTTTTAAAACATAGGGGGTATTGTGTATTTTTAACAAAACACAGGAGGTAATGCGCTATTTACCTTTTTTTTATACCATTATTGATCTGTTCTACTTCTAATTCGTGTAATCTCATTATTTTGTAATAATTCGGTAACTGGAAATGTCCATTGCCATAATCATTGTGTTTCAAGTACTTAATCATAAAATGTATCAGTGTAATAACCCACGAACCAGACTTATCTCTTGTAAAGACTCAAAACTAATAACCAACTACATGCTCGTTTTGTTTCTCTATCCACTTTCAAAAAAGTAGCATATCCAAAATCCTTTAATAATGATGTTTTTATGCTGAACTAGCTCTGTATTTACATTGTCCTTGTGCACCATAATTTTCTAAACGAAAACATCAATGGCCTAGTACAATCAGATTTCTTCTTCTTTAATTCAACTAAATATGCAATGGCAAGCTGCAGTAATCTGGAAGATGGGAATTTCTACAAGCTATTGTCTACGATCATCGTATACAATACCTGAAAGAGTAACCTTTACATGATTTTTTTTTGTGTCAGCCGAAGTTTGATGCTTATGCGATCCCCAATACATAGAGAAGTACTGGGGACAGTACTCGGTAGCATGAACGACTTTCTCTGTATTGATCAGGAGTTATTGGTTCCACTGCACTTTGCCATGTAGCTTCCTTACTTGTGCAAGAGTTTGGTTCTTGATCTGTTTGCTGAAAAGATCTTTAGATTCCCTTTTAATCTTTGCATTATTAATGTTAAACCCCATCTGCTTCTATGTTGAGAGTCTTCAGCAGGCAGGCTGAACTCTAGGCAGCTTTAGAATGGCCTATTATTGATTCACCATACTTCCCAAAGGACTCAGAATAGTAACATAGAACGAAGAACGGCAGTAATAGATTTTGCTTTTGATGTTATTGTGTAGTTGGATAAAATATTTTACATTGAGGAATTTCTTAGTTCAAGAAATTGTAGGTTAGTTGCTAATCTTTTATTTGGATCTGTAGATTCATCTTCACGTGGTGGATATTCAATTCTTGTTGTCTCACTTCCTTGTTATTATCGTGTCTAGTGTGCTCAAAATTATTAGTATACTTACTCATGTTCTTTCCTTTTTGTGAAGGCTCTTAGCCATGCAGGTGCGTCTTCAAGCTTTCTGAGACTAACTCGATTGACTGTGGCAGCTAAAAGCTGTCATTTGAATACGCTGCTCAAGTTGGTTGGAGGGTTTCAAAAATTAGAATCTCTTACCCTTTCAAAGGTCAGTAAAATCCTATGGAGAGAGAGGAAGGGGCAGGGGAAAAGGGGAGGGGGGATGGGCATTATGTTCTTTCTTAATCGACAAACTTGTTAACAGTTTGCTCTTGTTGCTGTAGAAATTGAATCATAAAGACACATATGTGAAATGCTGGAGCAAACTTGAAAAAGTTCCCATATGCTTGTTCTCATGCCTTAAAACAATATTGATACGTGGATTCAAAGGCCTGGAAGTTGAACTTGCAATGGTAGCTTATATTTTGAAGAATGCTAAAGTCTTGAGAACAATGACAATATATGGAGCCTATAATCTTGATCATGAGACTAGATATCAGTTGCTTAAGAAAGTATCAAAGTTTTCCCAAGGATTTGAAGAATGTGAAATTACATTGTATTGAGATTGCTTGAAGAAGCTTGTCCATATTCTCTTTTCATTTGTGAAGTTGAAGATGGAACAGATCTACAAATATGTTGACACGCTACGCCCCGATACACATAGCAAAAAAGAATCTCTGTAACAATTGCATTTGTACAGAATTGCTGCATACTTTGATCTGTTGAACTGATCTTTATTGATTATGTATGTTTTAAGGTCGTCTCTAGCTCTAGTTTCTTGAATTCACTCATTCAAAGATATCTGATAACTTGTATTTATCACCAAGATGTTGAATATGACGTCTTCATCTATTTAGATCTTGACTACAAGCTTGAAATAAGCTCTTACTTCTCTTTAACAATTATCTGTTTAAACGTTATGTTTGAAAATTTTCTCTTTATAGTCGAAATAAATGTCACCCATCGTATGAATGGTTGCATTTATGATGTTTTTCCGATGGTTTAATTTTGTTGAAGCATTCTATATTGTAAATCTTTTTTCTTAATCATTTGATTAGATCTCTGAATTAGATACAATTACTATCTGACATTGAATGCTGCTTAAGATATATATGAGGTTTTTTTTAAAAAAATTTTAACTTCCCACCCCCTCCTGCTCCTACCCTATGATATTTGAACCCTAGTCTTCCAACTATCAGGAAGAGTAACCTCTTATTAGGCTACTCTTAAATCTCACTATATATATGAGTTTTTTTGCAAGACTTATTACCTTGAATGGTTGGTAGTTCTTATAGTGACCAAAGTTAAATCAAGCGCGTAGGAGCATACACATATATGCATACAGATGCCTTCTTTTTGGTTATCACTAAAGAGTTGTCTTGTTGATACTATGACATTCTCCACCAGATTTGGTTACTTACTAGAACAACCTAAGAAAGACTTCACACAGGGACAAATGCAGAAATTATTTTCAGTGGGGCTGAATTTACTTAATGAATTCCATTGTAGTTGATAGAAGATAAGCATTGTTTTGAATTTCAAATGTATGTCAATATAATATTTACACTTTGTTATCTCCACTATATATGTTGTACAATTGTTTAGAAAATATATACAGAAAACTAAACTTTGTACACCCATTTATGTTTATACGGTATCAACAAAAATGACAACTCGTATCTACTGTTTACATTGTTCCTCTTTCATCACATTATTTACTTACTATTACTCTTTGAATCTTTCTCATGGCTACCACACCCACCCAATTCTTACTACTTTCTTTCAACATGCGAAGGTCTATGTGACAGTTGTTAGAGTTTATGCAGTATAAGTATGGATTAGTTCAGAATCAATGTGAATAAATTGATCAGTTAATGGAGTTCTATGGTGTATTCAAACAACTGTTACAGACGATATGGTAACATTAACTGAAACACGAAATTGGTCATAGTACATTCACAGTCAGTTTCACTAATTGTTTATGTTCATTGGTGAGTTGTTTTACTTAATGTTCCAACATGATCAAAGACAAATCACACAATAGCGGAATATAGTACGTTGTAACAGAAAGTAAGACCACCAAGATTTAACATGGTTCAACTATGCGGTCTATGTCCACGGGACCAACCCCTAGTCCAACAAACCAATTCATTAAGAAATAATAAGTTACAACATCAATGGACTTACACAAGTAAAAACCCCCCCTTGACCTTTGACGCCGCGATGAAGAACTCCTTAATGAACTTCAGTTTAGCGAGCTCCCCTCAACTTGCAGCATTCTCTCCTGATAAAAACACCTTCTTCTCCCGAAGAATGAATAAAGAAGACAGTAATCTAATTACTCAAATACAAACACAAGTCACTCATAACTTACTGTCAAACAACACAAAGGTGCAACACTAAAACAACAAAGCACTCAATGACAGGTTGTATTGAAACATGACACGGAACACAGAAATCCTATGTGTTCTTTTGTAGCTCGTCCGTGCTCTCTCTCTTTCTCAATGTCTCGCACACCCCTCTCCCTATGTTCTTGAGCTTCATATATATATATATATATATATATATATATATATATATATATATATATATATATATATATTCATCTGATGCTCGTCAGCATGCCTTGGCTTACAAGAAATTCCATATGAATATGCAATTAATGTCATTCTATAATCAGCACAAACCTTATATGGTAAGTTAGCATATTATTTTACCTGCACAATTCAAAAGGAAAACAACACAAGTATGGTAATATCATGAGTTTTGCAAAACATAGCCAATCAATAATTGCCTTAATAATTTTCAATCGATTTATCAATCACCATTTAATCTAATTGCCTTAACAATCTCCCATTTTGGCTTTGTTTTGGCAAAACCGTGATATCATAATCAATGTAACCTGCAGCTGCACAAGTGTAAAAAAAGGCAAATGCAACGAATGAAGTTCCTGTGACAACAGTCAGTAACACATGAATCTAGTAGTATCAGAGCAACCCAAATAAAAAAGAATCAGAGCAAATAAGAAATGTATCGCAGTAATGATCAGCATGTTGTAACATATAGTGGAACATATGTAAAAGATGTATCATAGCAAAAAGAGAGTAACCCTGTTGCAACATATACTAAAACACAAGACAAAAAAACCTAAAACACAATCAACATTAGTAGTAGTAGCAGCACAATAAAGCTTATCGCCCTTTTTGCCAAACCCAAGGCACTGAGGCAGGGAGAAAGTATCAAAGTATCATAGCAAACTTAACCAAAAAGGAAAAAAAGCTAAAGTATCAGAGACATAAAAGAAATAAATTGTCCAGCAATCCAATGTAATAAGCAGCCTGAGAAGGTCAAATATCAGGACCCATGAGATGGTTCATGATAGCCTTTTGGCCTTGAAACAACTGAGCCAAAGTCTTAGAGATTGAAGTTTGATTTGTTTGGATATTGCCTTGCTCATCCCTCAACTCCTCAACAGCCTTCTAAAGATGTTGCAAGTGTTGCAACACTGCTGATTGATCGGTATAAGAACTGGCACGCCCTGCTGCAGGGGTTGTGGAAACACCGTCTTGCTTCCCCTGGATATTAACTTTGTGTGCTCCTTGCAAAAACTTCTTAGAGAAGAATAAAGGAGAGGGAAGTTTATGCAGTACCTCATTCATATGGAGAACCTTGTGTTGTGATAGGAGAAATGCACAAACGAGTAAGGGATAGGATAAGTACTGGCTAGCAAAGTCCTTAATACCTTCCTCAATAATGCGATCAAATATAACCTGACCCAAGTTAAGGTTAATCCTTGTGCCCACAGAATAAAACAATTTGCCCATTTCAACACTTAAGGTAGTGGAATGCTTGGTGGGATACTAATTAGCAATGGCCATCTTATGCAAAGCAGCATACTTGGAGGTCAGTTTAATTCCAGGCAACCTTTCCTCAGACTTCCACTCATATAGTTCCCTTACTAACTTCGTAACAATGGTGGTTAGGGGAATGTCAGGAATAACCTCCGTAACAGGCTCACAAACTAAAAATTTGTTGATGGCAATGGGGGAGAACTCGAACACATGATTGCACACAAATGTCTGATGGTAGTATTTTGATGATGCAACATGAATATTTTTGTGTAAATTTGAATAAAACTCGTAAATAAGATTGCTTGAAAAATGTTTCACATAATCAAACGACTCTAACAAGTTCCTCTCCCTAAGCAACTCAATCAACCCAGTCCCCTGATATGATTTCACATTAAGGGGTTTTTCCACAACAAACTTTCTTTGAGACAGAATCTTAAACTGTTCTTGTGATTAAGAGAAGAAGAACTTTTCAAAAAAAAAAAAAAAAAACAGAAGAGAGATTGTACCCTGGACATGGTCGGTTGGTGGCCTTCGGGGCTTGAGGTAAAGTGGAGGCTCGGCGTTTGTAACTCCCAACATGCTTCACTTTCCCTTTCTGCTTGGCACGCCGAAGCTCCTCTACAAGCATGGCCTCTGGGGCAACTGTTGTTGCATCGCCTTTTTCTGTGACTGATGTTGCACGCGAAGCTACAACATCGCATGTGGTAGAGACAAGAGTCTCCTCAGTATGTTCACTAGGTTGTGCCGTAGTGGTGTGTCTTGTCGCGGTTGGTGTGGCGACATCCCTTGTCACCTCAGCATTCGCCGGTGTAGGTTCTGTTGTTGAAGATGGTGCTGCAGCGGATATTGCAGTATCAACTTCGGACATAGCTTCAGAGCCCGAGGACTGCTCCTTTTCGGCACGGCACTGAGTGGTACTGAGGTGTACAATCAAGTCTCTCCTCGTCGGAATCCATGAGGTGTCAATGGATGACTCTTCAGCCCTAGATTTTGTGGTCCGTGGAAGGAGAGACCCACTCGAGCTTGTGCTGCTCGATGTTGTAACACTGTCCTCTCTTAGGTGTAGCGATAATGGTTCATCAATGATTATGGGTTGGTTTGAATCTCATCCAGGTGCTCCTGGCTTAGGTTTTCCAAAGTGTCGTCCTCTTGATCTGGTGTTTACCATGTTTGTTCTACAACAAATAACAAAGAACAACTTTGACAACAAGAGAGTGAGAAAGAGATGAAGCCCTAATAGTGAAAGAGCAAGAAATAAATTGTAGATGGAAAGTCACAACAAACTGGCCCCAATTAATCGTGCCTTGATCGTGGGTTAATTTAGGCAACTACAAATCCCATGATCATGGGGATTACAAAAAGCTACAAAAAAGGTAATAACTGGCAATTGGAATAATCACAAATTCCCACTCAAAAATTTGCTGTTCAGACTTGAAACGTGTTGCACACTGAAGTTGCAACATATTGATATAAGCTGCATCAGATTATCCATGACTGATTTAGAGATGATGTTGCAACCAAAAAAAAAAAAACTAACAGTATCTTTCACAATTCTCAAATCCTCCAAGATTTCACCCTTTTTTTTTCTTTTTTTAAAATTAAAAGGACATAAAATGCAAGATATATTCAGGAAGCATAAAGTTACTCAAGAAATACTACTGATCAATATCATTTCAGTCAAGGATTTAATTAATGAACCATGCGTGTGTGTGAAGTAGAATTTAGATAGCTTTAACCATCAAATCTGCAAGGTGTAGGAACTCTCCCTATCAGCTCAAACATACCTGATCGTCTATTCATCTCGCAGAAATACACAATATTTTTTTTGTTTCAGCTCATGTTGTAACTGGTAGCTTGTACACAGTATTTCTTTTCACATGAATTTTTTTCACTGTTTCAGCTCATGTTGCAACTGGTAGCTTTCATACTAATTCCTTTTACTTTGGATTAGGTAGCTCTTTCCAATGCTTGATAGCCACATTATTTCCTGCTTTTTTTTTATCTTGAAGATGAAAAGAATACAGGATTGGATTTAGAGAGATTTCTCCCTTTATCCATAGTCATCAGAAAGTTCAAGTTCCTGCACTTGCAGGCTATCAAGATTAGTTTTCTCAATTCAAAGTTCAAAGTGTACAAGAAGATATGGTTCACAAATTAAATCACCAGTTGAATTGAATATCAGACTTTCAGATTTCTTAAGCTTCTTTCAAGCTCATGTTCCAATTCATGATGTAACATTATAGACTACAAATCCCTAAAGCTTTTCTCAGGGTTTCATATCTTGAAGGATCTAAAACTTTAGTAAAGATATCTGCCATTTGTTTTTATGTTGCAACATGTTCTAAAACAATGGTTTTTGTTTTAATAAGTTCACGTATAAAATGATGTCTTATGTCAATATGTTTAGTGTGAGAGTGTTGAACATGATATTTGGATATGTTAATGGCACTCATGTTATCACAATAAACTGTCAAAACCTATTGTGCAATTCCATAGTCATCCAGCATCTGTTTCATCCATAGAAGTTGTGCACAACAACTTCCTACAGCTATGTATTCAACTTCAACGGTTGACAAGGAGATTGAATTCTGCTTCTTACTGTACCATGACACCAAATTATTGCCAATGGAAAAATATCCACCAGTTGTGCTTTTCCTATCATCTGCATTACCTACCCAATCAATATCACTAAAATCAATAAGATTTGTGTTAGTGTCATTAGTAAACCAGATTCCAAGATCTACCGTTCCACTCACATATTTGATTATATTTTTCACTGAAACTAAGTGAGATTCTTAGGATCTGCCTGATATCTAGCACATACTTCAATACTAAAACATATATCAGGTCTATTTGCTGTAAGATACAACAAGCTCCCTATCATGCTTCTGTATAGGCTAGAGTCAACTGACTTCTCATTTTCACTTTTAGTCAACTTCATGGTCACACTCATGGGGGTTCTTGATGACTTTGGCGATTCTAGTCCAAATCTTTTGACTAGATTTCTGGCATACTTTTCTTGAGATATGAAGATTTCATCTTCACATTATTTGACTTGCAAACCTAGAAAGTATGTTAGTTCTCCGACAATGCTCATTTCAAACTCATGTTTCATGTGCTTGATAAACTCATCAACTTTATTTTTTGATGTTGCACCAAAAACAACGTCATTAACATAAATTTGAGCAATGAGAATACCTGAACCAAACCTTTTGACAAACAAGGTTTTGTCTATTCCCCCTCTCTAGTAGCCTTTATCAAGCAAAAATTTTGTCATCCTGTCATACCAAGCTCGTGGAGCTTGTTTCAATCCATACAAAGCCTTTTTCAATTGATACACATATGTAGGATAATGTGGATCCTCAAAACCTTTTGGTTGCTCAACGTATGCTTCCTCATTCAAGATTCCATTTAAGAATGCATTTTTCACATCCATTTGAAATAATTTTAATTTTAACATACATGCAATGGACAACAACAACCTAATGGATTCTAGCCTAGTAACCATAGCAAAAGTTTCATCAAAATCTACACCCTCTACTTGTGTATACCCTTGAGCTACAAGCCTAGCTTTGTTCCTTGTTATGTTCCCATTTTCATCAGTTTTGTTTTTAAAGATCCATTTAGTCCTAATAATGTTAACATCTCTAGGTCTAGGAACTAAGGTCTAGACATCATTCCTTACAAATTGATTCAATTCTTCATGCATGGCATTTACCCAAAATTCATCCTTCAAAGCTTCATTCACATTTTTGGGTTCTATGGAAGAAGTGTAGCAAACAAACCTTACCATGTCCCTGTAGTTCAACTTAGGTTTACCTCTAGTTTGTATCCTTTCGTGAATTGAACCAATCATATCCTCAACAGCATAATTTCGGTGAACTTGTGGCATTTCAACCTGGATTTCCTTAGAGGCAGTTTCTGTTGTTCCATAGCGTGTTGCAACATCGCATGAGTCACTGTCTTGGTGCTCAGTTTCTTTTTCTGGTGTTGCAACCATATCTGCCACAACAGGTGTCTTCATATGTTCTTTCTTTTGTGTTGTAGTACCGTCTGCAACATCAGTAATCATCTTACTGGTGTCTGCTTCTTCAACCGATTCTTCTGCACTGTTTTGAAATTCATCAACTACCACATTCACATATTACATCATGGTCCTAGTGGTCAAATTAAACACAGGGAAAGCACAGCTAGTAGTAGCATACCCAACAAAAATACACTTGTGACTTTTAGCATCAAACTTACCTCTTTGTTCTCTATCATTCAAAATGTAGCATGTACTCCCAAACACATGAAAATAACCCAGACAGGGTTTCTTACCTTTCTATATTTCATAAGACATTTTAGAAATACCTGGTCGAAGAAACACTCGATTGATGGTGTAACATGCAGTGTTAACTGCTTCTGCCCAAAACCTTTGGGAAATATTTTTATCATTCAACATCACACAAGCCATTTTCTGAATTGCTCTATTTTTCCTCTCAACCACGCCATTTTGTTGTGGGGTTTTTGGTACAGAAAATTCATGAGTTATTACATGTTTATTATAAAACTCAGCAAAATAATGATTTTCAAATTCTCTACCATGGTCACTCTTGATTCTAACAATTCTCTGGATGTTGCAACATTGTTATGTTTTCAATCTTAAACACAGTTTCTCAAAAACATTAAAGGTGTCAGATTTTTCTCTAAGGAAATCCACAAAAGTGTATCTTGAGAAATCATTCACACAAATGAAAACATACATTTTACCTCAAATGCTTTCTATTTGCATTGGACCCATAAGATCCATGTGCAAAAGTTCCAAAATGTTCTTGGTTGAGACATGTTGCAACATCTTGTGTGATGCCCTTACTTGTTTGTCTATTTGACAAGAACCACAGATACTTATTTGCTTGCTCCTTAGCTTTGGCACACCTCATACTGCACTTGTGTTCACAATCTTGGTTAGCAATTTAAAATTTAGATGTCACGCCCTGACCCCGACCTATCGCTAGGCTAAGGTCGAAACATGACGTTTGTAACACTTATTCATGAGATTAATAACTTAATAGTCTTAAAACCTGTGAGTATTAATTTAATAACATGTACATCCATTAAAACGCCATAAGAAGTTTCAAAAGACTTCCAACATTTTCCAAAGTTACCAGCCTTAAAGGTTTACATCACTCAGTTACATAATTACAAGACTTGAATTCATACATTCTATCATCCCAAACTTAGGTCTCATAAGATTAATAACCTAACTTAACTAGGTGTCTAATAAACCAAAAAGAATATTATAGCATAATCACTTGAACAATTTACAAAATCATATCGTTTCAACAAGAAATTCATCTTCATAGGAAAGCACGTAGATCAACCAGGGTAGAAATCCATCACAACACATCAATATAGCTTGCAACCACATGGGAGCTTGCTCGGCTAATCGTCACCTGAAATTGTTAGAAAAAAAAGTGAGCTAGATCCTCGCATATAGCTCAGTGATTATGGAATAGAAAGGGTTTTCATGAAGGTTTTATCATTTCGCAATCCATTTGATAAAACATGCCATGCACATAAGAATACACAAGCAAGAAAACAAGATATAACTCAAGATTCCATAACAGTTAAGTAACCTATCACTTCCAAGATATCATTGGGTCCTGACCCGTAAGAGGATCAATGGGTCTTAGCGAGAGAAGGAATCAATACTTTGAGGGTCGAGATATATCGGTAAATCCGGAGGTCCCGTCACTTCCTCTATCATTACCTTGGTAGTCGAGATATACTGGTTAACCCGGAGGTCCCGTCACTACCTCAATCATTACTTTTGTAGTCAAGATATACTGGCTAACCCAAAGGTCCCGTCACTACCTCAATTAATAATAGTTATAACCACCGTACATATACAAATCGAATGCATTTGCAATTATCAATGGTATGGCAATAAAGCATGTAAACCACTTGCGGTAATAAATGATTAATCAATGGCATATAAATCAAACATATAATAATCTTGCAAGTATACATTTATAGTGCCTCAAATATTACCAGGTATCATAAGATAGTGCAAAGTCATCAATAGATTCCTCAAAATAAAAACAAAATGCAAACACGAATGAAACTATGAAGCAACTTCAATATTTTTGCATTAGCCTAACTTAGAAGGTTAATTTCCTACTTTCCCAAACTCCAATTAATCTTATTTTGGTATAGAATCAAAGCTTTTTGAAAGTAGATAGTTCTAGAATCAAACAGAACTCAATTCGAAGTTGAATTGAGTGAGATATGGTCGTTTGAAAATGTTGCGCAAAGCTGAAAATCATCCGGTCGACTCGAATTGACTTGACCGGATCTTGACCAGTGATATCCGGACGACAGATACGGTCGACTCTAGTCAGATCTGGTCTACCGGATCCGACAGGACAAAAGATGCATCTTCTTGCTTGTTAGCTTGCTACTTTTGATGCTAACACCCATTTAACACCTAACTCACTCTATAGCATTTCTAATCAACACAATAAGCTCAAGAACACATATATACCACTCATTCGAATCAACAACAAGTCAATAACATCAAAATCAATAAAAGGTTCCTATGCTTATGACACCCACAATTCCTCTTTTTCATATCATTTATAGCTATTAATTCACAAGCTCAAAGCATCACACAACTTAGATAATAAATCCTCAACGCATCAAGAATCATCAAAAACTCATTATACTAAACCCTAGCTCCACTACACAAAATATAACCCAAATCTTGCAATAACTCCAATACCTACCTATACATATTCATCTTAAGCAAGGACATCATCAATATACACCATATAAACTTGAATGAGCTTGAGAAAACACTTTTGAAATAAACCCTCACCTTGTTCTTGAGTGATTAAATGCTAAGATTGATGTTGAAGATGCAAGCAAGAGCTAAAAGATGCAAGATACTAGCTTAACTCCTCTTCTTCTTCCTTATTCTTTTTCATTTCTCCTTCTCTCTTTCTTTCTCTTCTCTTGAGCTTTGCGTGTGGTGTGTGTGTTTGTGGGTGCTAAACATGTATTTGTGTGTGTTGTGTGTATTTTGGTCTTCTTTTGTTAGGTAGGAAATATCTAAAGCTCCAAAAGACCAAGTTGCCCCTCTAACTTAATACATATTTACTAGCATGCCATTTAGTTGTAGTTCAAGTGTTTTGGTTCTATTTTAATTATTCTAGTTAGCTATTGCAATATGTCAGAGTTTAATTAATACCTACGATTGAAAACACGTAAGGGCACATAATAACTATATTGCCCGTAAAACGAGACGAATGCAGTTAAACGATGTAAATGCACATTAATTGATATAAATGCATATTAAATGATGTAAAAATATATAAAATGATATAAAATGCATATGGGCTCGGTACGGGGTCTCATATTAGATTTCTTAACCTTTGATGCCAAATCTCAGCACTGTCACAGGTATTGTTGTAATAAGTCAAAAACTGTTCATGAGGTAGGATTAGCATGTAACAGTTGTCAGATGATTTTTTCCCTATAAGCACACAATTATTAGATACATCTAACACATGGCAGCCATGTTTAGTGAATTTCACAAACAAACCCTGATCACACAATTGACTAATACTAACAAGATTAGCCTTCAGCCCTTCAACATGTAGTACTTTTTTGAGCTTTGGAAATCCTTCAATCTCAAGTGTTCCTATTGTGAACTTGTCCTTTAACACCATCTCCAAATGTAACTTGCCCTTCATCACATTTCCTGTAGTTGTTGAGAACTTCATGCATACCTGTCATATGTCTTTAACATCCACTATCAAAATACCAAGAGTTAGTAGCACAGGCTTGTGTAGAAGTATATGCAACAAAGCAAGTTAAATCAGATTTCTTTACCCAAAGATATCTCACCTTATGTTGCAACACAACTTGAGATGTTCTCTTTTGTTGATTAAGGAACTTACTTTTTTCCAGCATTCTTTGAAACTTGAAACATACAGGTCTGATATGTCCAGGTGTGTAGCAAAAGTGACAAATGAGAACGAACCTTTTTCTTTGTTTCTTCTGTACTGTCGCCGTCTGTGTTGTAACATCTGAAACATTTCTTCTGGCATTCTGTGATGTTGCAACATTATGCTGCAGTTCAGGTTCTCCTGAACCCTTGACAAAGACGGTCTTTCCAGAAGATTATCTTCCATAGAAGCCAAGTCCTATGTGGTCACTGCTTGAGTTTTGAATGGACAACATATAATCAAGCTTTTCAGTCCCGGAATTCAACATTTTCACGTTACGCTGCATTTGTGTCAAATCATGTTGTAACATCTGCACTTCCTGCAGTCTTTTGGCAGCCAATTGTTCCAGTGCGAACTTTTGTTTCTCCAATTCTGTGATTCTCATATTTAATCCTTGATTTTTCTTACACACAATCACCCATTTTTCGTACATATTCTTGTACATTTTCATGACTTCTTCATCATCCAATTCCCTATCGCTTTCCGACTCAGTACCGTTAGTTTCTGTAGCAACCCCTGTACCATCTCCTTCTTCAGCTAGACTGGTTTCTCACTGGACTGTTGCAACTGTGAATCCAAAAAAGTTACTGATGTGCTTCTCGTCGCTTTTTGTGTGTTCATCTGACTCCTCATCACTCCAGGTAACATTCATTGCCTTTTTCTTTTTCTTCAAGGTGATTGCACACTCAGATTGAATATATCCAAACCCTTCATACTCACGACATTGAATACCTTTACCTCTTTTCTTTTCATCTGTTGGTTTAAAATTTTGTTTCTTAACTGTGTTAAACTGTGTTGTAACATGGGGTTTCTTTTCAAAGTTCGATTGCCTAAAGTTCTTTCTACGCTTGTCCCATTTTTTTAGAACTTTGTTGAAATTTTTAATAAGTAAGGCCAAGGATTCAGACATCTCCATATCCTCATTATCTGAAGAGCTTATTGTACATTTTTTCTCAACTTCAGCTAGAAGAGCAATGCCTTTTTCTTTCTTCTTTTGTTTGAACTTCATCTCAAAAGTCTGAAGTGACCCCATCAATTCATCAATATTAATTTCATCAACATTCTTGGATTCTTCTATGGCAGCTACCTTGATTCCAAATCTGTCAGGGAGAAAACACAAGATTTTCCTTACAAGCTTAGAGTCCGGATACTTTTCTCCTGGAGCAAATGCTTCATTAGCAATATCACACAACTTGGCATTGAAATCAGCAATTGTTTCATCCTCATGCATCCTCAGTTCTTCAAATCTAGTGGCAAGCATCTGCAATTTAGATCTTCTAACTGATGTTGTCCCTTCATATGCAGTTTGCAATATCTCCCAAGCTTCTTTAACAGATTCACATGTTGAGATTAGCTTGAATTGATTTAGGTCAACAGCATTCAAGATTGCATTTAGTGCCTTTGAGTTCTAGTTTGCCAACTGATCTTCATCCTTGGTCCATTCTGTTTCAAGTTTTGTTTAAACATTGCCCTAAGCATCCATAGTGGTAGGAGTTGTCCAGCCCATCAAAATCACTTTCCAAGTCTTCTCATCAATTGACTTGATAAATGCTCTCATTCAAGCCTTCAAATATGAATAATTTGCACCATCCAGCAGCGGTGGATTAGTGATTGAGCTTCTATCACGCAAAGTGTCTATACCTATTCTTGCAAGACAACAACTCAAAACTCCCAAGAATCTAACCGAATTAGCTCGAAGCCTGCTCTGATACCACTTGTTAGAGTTTATGCAGTATAAGTATGGATTAGTTCAAAATAATGTGAATAAATTGACCAGTTAATGGAGTTCTATGGTATATTTGAACAACTATTACAGACGATGTGGTAACATTAACTGAAACACGAAATTGGTCACAGTACATTCACAGTTAGTTTCACTAATTGCTTATGTTCATTGGTGAGTTGTTTTACTTAATATTCCAACATGATCAGAGACAAATCACACAACAGCGGAATATAGTACGTTGTAACAGAAAGTAAGAACACCAAGATTTAATGTGGTTCAACTGTGCGGTCTACGTTCACGGGACCAATCCCTGGTCCAACAAACCAATTCATTAAGAAATAATAAGTTACAACATCAATGGACTTCCACAAGTAAAAAATCCCTCTTGACCTTTGATGCCTCGATCAAGAACTCCTTAATGAACTTCGATTTGGCGAGCTCCCCTCGACTTGCAACATTCTCTCCCAAGAACAACACCTTATTCTCCCGAAGAATGAATAAAGAAGACAGTAATCTAATTACTCAAAGACAAACACATCACTCATAACTTAATGTCAAACAACACAAAGGTGCAACACTAAAACAACAAAGCACTCAATGACAGGTCGTGTTGCAACATGACACATAACACAAAAATCCTATATGTTCTTTTGTAGCTCGTTCGTGCTCTCTCTCTTTCTCAATGTCTCGCACACCTCTCTCCTTATATCCTTGAGCTTCATATATATATATATTCATCGGTTGCTCATCAACATGCCTTGGCTTCCAGGAAATTCCTTATGAATATACAATTAATGTCATTCCATAATCAGCACAAACCTTATATGGTAAGTTACCATATTATTTTACTTGCACAATTCAAAAGGTAAACAACACAAGTATGGTAATATCATGATTTTTGCAAAACATGGCCAATCAATAATTGTCTTAATAATTTCTAATCAATTTATCAATCACCAATCAATTTAATTGCCTAAACAACAGTTATCTTTGGCAACACCAATTACCTCACTTAGAAGTTCCAGATCGTCAACTTCTTTACTTTTAACAAGCTTTTGGGCTACATTGATGGTATTGTGACTAAGCCTGCACCTTCTGACAAATCTTCCTCAAGGGATAATGATACTTCTTCCTCAACGAATGTTGTCTTCTCCAAAACTCTTGAAAACTAGACATGCTATGATAACTTCGTCATGGCGTATCTCACTGCAATACTCTCTGAGTCCCTTGTGCATTTGACCCTTGGTTATGAGTTTGCTCGTGTTATCTGGGTCTCACTGGATGAGTCATTTTTGCAGTAATCCATGGCACAAAAATTGTTATTATGTGCCCAACTTCATTCTCTCAAGAAAGACTCATAATCAGGGGTTGAATACCTTTAGTCTATTCACAAGTTGGCCTCTACTCTAACAGCCACTAGTCATTCGTTATCTAGATCAGATCTGGTTCTGGTTACTCTCAATGGTCTTTTGAATGAGGTATTGCTCATTTGTCACTTCTATTGAAAATTTGGTTGTTCCTCTTTTGTCAATCAGCTGTGATCCAAGATTTTAACTTTTGAGTGGCGCGTGTTACTTTATGATTCATATGCTTCGTCTGTCAATGCCTCTTTGACCCCTATAGAAATGAATGCCTAACTTTAATTTACCAACATAACTCATGATGTTCTGTCCTCCACATCTAGCATCAAGTCTAGTCACTCATCATCAAATTACAATAACAATTCTTCTCCTAATGCAGACCGCCTACCATCTACACTTCTAAGACAAAGTGTCAAATTTGTTACAAAATTTGGCCATACAGCAATTAAGTGTCGATACAGGTACTCTCAATCAAGAAATAACTCCAACACAAATCACTTTGTCCGCTATCATCAGCGCCACAACTCTGTCCTCTCTGGCCCCCTTAATAACACAGTCCAACTGTGGATTCCAGAATCTAGGGCATCGTCTCACATGACATCAGATCCTTCTCTTATTCAACAAATGTAACTGTATTCTGGTTTGAACTAGGTAGCCATTGAGGATGGTAAAACCCTATCGATTTCTCATACTGGTTCATCTATTTATTCTCATTGTTTAAATTATGCAATATTCTGTGTTCATAGTTTAAGCACAAATTTGTTTTCGGTCTCTTAATTTTTGAAAGATAACCTGGCCTCACTCGAATTTTTCCTTTTTTCTTGTGTTGTCTACTTTATTACTCACGTGCCACGTTAAGTCCAATCTATATAGTATTCTACTATAATCTACTTCATCTCCTCACACTCATTCTGCTTTTTTTGCCTCTTATGCGTTGGCATTTTTATGACATACCATTAGCTCGTTCACACGCCACAATCCATTCTCACAATGTTACAGTCTCAAGATCGACTCCAATTTTCTAATTTTTTATTAGTGAATAACCTATGTACTGCTTGGGGAAGAGTACCAAGCTTTCTTTTTCTAGTTCTAGTCACAAATCTAGTAATTCATTAGACCTTGTACACTATAACATATAGGATCCTACCGCTGTCACATCTTTTCCTAGTCTTCAATTTTTTGTAATTTTTGTTGATGATTTCAGTCGGTTTACCTGGCTGTACCTATTAAGAAATAAAAATGACTGTATGGATGCTTTTGATCATTTTAAGCGGCCCTCTGAATTTTTTTCTCAATACTCGTATTAAAATTTTTCAGCACGATGGTGCAAATGAAATCACTCAAGATTGTTTAAAATGCTTATTAGTAGTATAGGCATTCAATATCGAATTTTTTGTCCCTACACTCCAGATAAAAATAGGCTTTTTGAAATAAAAACCAGACACATTATAAAATTAAGGACTACTCTTATGTTTCAATCTTTAGTTCCCAAACATTTTTGGCTGGAAACTTTTACAATTGCGGTTCATTTAATTAACTGTCTTCCAACAATTGTTTTGTCACGTCTATTTCCTTTTGGGAATATTCATAATCAGGCCCCGACTATCCCCTATTACGCATGTTTGGTTGCCTCTATTTCCTTTACTTGGGTGCAACAAGATCAGAAAAGTTAAGCCTCAAATCTCTTCCATGCGTGTTTATTGGGTATATTGATAGCTATAGGGGTATCGATACTATGACAAATCAACAAGTCATGTGTATGTATCATGTCACTTTCTTTTTGATGAAGAACTCTTTCCATTTGCCACTTTGTTACCTCTTGTTCTAAAACCTCTCCAAGTATCTCTGGCTCACTAAATTCACAGACTAAGTTGCCTGAAAATTCTTACTCATTTTTTTCTATTGGACCCTTTGTGCCTACAGTTGCAATTAATGACTATCTCCCTAACAAATCTTGTAGGATCAAGAGAATAGCTTGACAATGCTTAGTGGTAGCTTGGTTCTCCTTCTTCTTCTTCTTCCTTTCTTCTTCTTTTCTTTCTTCCTCTCTCAGCCGTGTAGTGTGTAACACTCCGCTCCCTCACGAGACCGGAGGCTTTAATATCCATGCCAATCACAACCCAATTCCAAACCCTAGGCACGAAATTTAGGGAAAAACGGACGGAGTTTTCCCTATATGTAGGTCTATCTAGAAACCTATCAACAGTCACATACAAGACCTGAATCACAATCAACCATTCATAACCTAGCTTTCAAGATTCATAAAGCCAACCAGCTCCTCAATGACATCCGAGACTTGGAACCCAACATTATATCACACAAGCATGCAAAATCAAATCCATTGAAGTTCTATCTTTTTAATCCACTTATCATACCATTCTATATTATCAATCAAGTTTTTTTATAATTTGTGTCCAACCCACTAACTAGTTTTCATCGTCCATACAAGCATGCACTACTAAGTAATAAAGTAAAGCAAGTAGAAGATATTACAAGCCCACTAGTACCTAATCATCAAACAAACTAAAACTTTAATATTACATTCCTTGATATAACATAAATACATACATGGGCACAAAGTCTCAAATACAATACAAGCATATCATGATCACATTCTTCCATGTTTTACACACCGATAGAGCAAGCAGGTCACACAAGAGGCAATCCAGTCTTCAGCTTTTCCTAAAATATGTTGAAAAGAGGAATGAGTAACTAGGTTACTTAGTGAGGGAGGTGATGCAACATACCAAGAAATCATATATATAACATAACAACAAGATTAAATAGCAAGTAGTTAACCACATTAAAAAGGAGACGGTTCCACTTCAAGTATTCAATCACGAGCCATGAGCCACGAACTTCATGCAAGTGCCAACAAACCCTAAACACCAACAAGTTGGGATACTCCGGATGTATCCCGATCCTACGACCCTTTCTCTTGAGGTAGGTCCATGCCCAGCAGGTGAACCACACCTCTGGGGTAGTGGAGTATGCCTCAGCGAGAAGGGAATAGGCACCATTGTAGTCGAGGGAGCACGGCAAGCCCGACGCCGCCCGTATTTCTAGACGCTACCATGTCCGAAAAGGTTACGCAACCCCGAGTAACGAATCATGAATCTCATTTTCAAATCAAGTAAGGAGGTAGCAAAGTAGGCTAGCCTCAACCCATATATATCATATAATACATTTGATAATCAAAGAGAACAATTATAGCAATATAAACAATTACCCTTGCAACTAATTCAAGTAGTTCGCAAGATAGCATAAAAATAGTACATATAAACTTTATCCATTTAGATTAAATCATATAATAAAATAAACTAATATGTACAAATGGAATGAAGACTCCCCCACCTTGGATTAAGCCAGGCATGCAAGAAACTAACTTACATTCTCTCCAACCTCCTTGAATCCACTCAAATGTGCAACCCCTAGTTATTCATATAAATATAATACTTAGACATCAAAACTAGTATAATACTATGCAAGTAAATTAACATAACACTTTAACAATTGATTATACCAACTCCAACTTGACTATTATGCAAATTCAACACACAACAATAAAAGTTCCATAATCACTGATATATTTCATATTATCACATAGCCCAAGTAGTCATACAAGTAACCAAACATTAGTAGGTGAAATAGTGGCACATATAAAATGACTAAAGTTAGCAACTAGTAGCAAAAGTTTAGCTATAACTATTGGCAACTAATTCTCTTCAATGAGCAAGCTAGCTTTGCAAATAAACTGTAAGCTCACTAAAGCTCAATTATTCATACACTTAATCAACTATTGATAATCTAAACATTAGCACATAGAAATGAGTATAACTAACAGCTCATAATAAGTTGACTACAACTATTTGATAATTAAATTTCCCTTGCATTATTTCACATTAAAGTCGAGACATACTTTCTTTAATTCAATGTTAAGTAACATGCCAAGATATTTCTTATGGTTTCCTAGTTTACTACTCTCCATAAGTATGCTAGTCTCAAGCATTAAGTTAGGTTGTCTATTCAGGCTACGATTTAGTTATACTAACCAACATGTACCACATTCTCTAGCCTTCCTTAAACTCCCTAGTTAACATTTCTACAATTCAACTTCATTATTAATTCATTTCCAAACAAGAACTTACCCAATGCCTTACTAACACGCCTATCTTTATTCACTACCTAATAACTTTAGCTTAGTTATAGTTCAAACTAATTCTAAACTCTCATTACACAAAGACATATAGTAGTACATTTTAGTCTAATCTAGTCTCATATTATCTACACTAACTTGCAACCAATATACATGAGGACAAGGGAAAGGAAAAAAAAAACGCTGGCAGGAACTTTCCAGCTCACACCTATTCACATGCTTCTCGGAAATCATCCAAAAAAGAGTACTTAGAGCTAGAATTTGGCCAAACCTTAGAAATACACTTTCGTTCAACTATGAGTCTTCTACAATATAGCGAAAATTCAGATAATTTAGTCAACATTTGCTAGGTCAAATTGGTCCTACAACTCAGGCATGCAAATCTGTCCAATTTTTTTCCAGATTTTTCGTAACTCGTGTTTCTGCAATTACTTCACTATAAAACTAATTTTAAAGCTCTACTACACAGGAATCATCATATATACTCATATATAACATTTAAGACAAGGAAAATATAACATATAACATGTTATGTACACTTCATTAAACACCAACTAAATTCTTATCCATCAATTCTTTTCATAAAAGCAAGACAAGGTAGAAATTTAAGTAGTACCAATAACTATTTCAAGAATCCAAGAAGGATAACTTCAACCTTTACTTAGGCATCACTTTAGCATGTACATGAGTCTAATTACTCTTGATTATCTAAATGGCAAGTCACTATACATAATTCATCACATTAAACATTCACTCAACGTTCAACTTATTTAAACATTCAATACACATAGTTCACGTTAGTCACATATTAAACATTTAACATTCAATGCAACTAATATTTATTTAACCCTCACGCCACTTAAGCACTCTCTCCAAACATGTAATTGTTACCCTCAAGCCTTCAACTACCTATAATCTACCATTATTTAGCTCAAATTATCCTTTAGTGCAACATTAATCACTTAGCTATATAAATTAAAATTTTTAACTGCATTTTCTTAATTTTACAGGTTCAATTAGTAGCCTTAATGACCTCTAAAACTTCTAAAATTTCACAGACATGTAGTTCGTCAAGTGTAGATGGGTTTAGCCTCAAACAGTTCCTAATTCGGAGTTAAACTCATCAAGTTATGCCCTTTAGAAAATCAGTGCGCAAAACTGCCCCTGCATCAACGGGTGAATCTGACCCTACTGTTTCGGCTCTATAAATGCACCTAAACGACAGAATTTAACATTCTACATAATAGAGAAGTTGTTCCTTAAGGTCTTGGGCATATTGTGTAAACAAATCAGCTCATTCTGACATCATTTGCTACCTCAAATCTGCTCTGAACCTCAGTTGCTCAAATCTGTCCGAAAATCACATTTTGTACTCTTTGTTCCATTTTGATATTTTCATGCACTAAGCTAACTACAAGCAATATACTAGCATACAAAGCACTTTCATTCCTCACTTAGAACTTATAGCAAACACATGATTTTCATCTAGTTGGGCAAGCTAGCTATGCAATATCTACAACATGATCAACTAGCAAAGCTTGATATTCACACACAAAATCATTTCTAGAATTTGTTTCATGCCATATATCATTTCTATTTGCATTTCTACATCCATGAATCATTCAACTACAACTGGCCAACATTTTATAAACAAGAATTAACACTAGATATGCATAGGAGAATGAAATCCCTCACCTATTCTTGGCTAGAACAAGCTCAAAATCACCTTTTCTTCCTTCTTTTCTCTTTCTTCTTCTTCTTTTTCTTCTTCCTCTTTCTTGTGTGTTTTTAAACGTGTTTAGTGTGTGTGTGTGTGTGTATGTCTGATTTTTGTGTGTGTTTGTGTGTGTTGAAGTATATAAATAGGTGTAAATAATAAAAGAAAGAAAAACCCAATTGACCAACATGCCCTTCAACTAAATGCTATTAACTAGTTTGTCATTCTAGTTTAATTCTAACTAATTTAGTTGCTCCAATTCCTAATTGTCTACGTTAATTATTTTCTACGGTTCCTACGATTTTTCAAAGTATTCGTGAAGTCCCAAAATTGCATGTAAAATGAGAATTATGCACATTAACCAATTAAACGTGCCTACTTACATAAGAATGCATTTATATTGATGCAATATATGTTAATAGATGAATTTCTTGTTAAACTAGATGTATGCACATAGTTTGATATAAATGCACGTTAAACGAAATAGATGGATGTAACCCAAAATATGATATTTTATGCAAACGAATATAAGTAAATAATTAAAGTAGACATATAAGTATATGCACATCAATTAAATAATTATATGCACGGGTTGGGGTGTCACACTCTCCCCTCCTTCAAACAAATTGTGTCCTCGCAATTTCGTCTTCACAAGAAAACTCCATATAAGTATCCTGAACCTTTTGAAGAAGGAGCGTGAATGCGAATACCATAGAAAACACTAAGAGGGAGTATCGAGGATCCACACCAATTAGAACCTTCAGATAGAATTCCAACAAATAGCCTAAGAGAATTTCATATAATAATTCTTGAACAAGGACGCCAAATAAGGCTCCACTTATGAATGCCATTCTAAAGTCCAATTAAGAATATCAGTTAGAAGTGCCGAGAGAATACCAATACGGAATCCAAGTGAATACCATAAAAGACGCTACGAAGAATGCCAAATAATACACCACTTGAGAATCCCTATATAGAAATCCCAAAGAAGGTCACATATATATAAATATCAAGTAAGAATGCCAACCAGAGTTCCAATAAGAGTACTGCTAGAAAATTCCATATGGAAATACCAATAAGGATCCCGAGAAGAATACTGCAGATAGTACCGTGTAGGAATTTCCATAGAAAAATACCGAAGAAGATATTGAGAATAAACTTCAAGGCTGACTACTGATTGTAACCTTCCGAGCCTGAATTCCTTTATCTGACTGTCAATAATCAATCGATCAACACTTCTTCTTTTTGTTGGTCCACGTCTTTGGATAAGCCATTACTGATCATCTCTTTATAGGGGAGAGTTTACTTACATTTCGAAGGGTAAGGCATGTATGCAGTGGGTTTCACATAAGATAAACATTCAATAAATATTATTACAAGTAACTAAAGTAAATAAACACTCAAGAGATCACATAGATGCATAATTGATCGCATAAATAAACATATCATATAAGTTTCACTTATTGCACAAATGGGTCACATAGGTGTGCATATAATCACATAACACAATACACATCATACAACCTCAATATTTCACATAAACAAATCACAAAGAATCACATTTTCAATCAGCAACATAACCATCTCACATGCAAGCACACCACTGCATAAAGCATACTTCACATGCACGCACTCGAGGTTCGCTACCCAACAGACTGAGGACCCTATCCCGGCTGAGAGCTATCTAAGCTCTGATACCACATGTAACGCTCCGATCCCTTATGAGACCGGAGGCTTTAATAGCCATGCTAATCATAACCCAATTCCAAACCCCAGGCACGAAATTTAGGGGAAAATGGACGGAGTTTCCCTATATGTAGGTCTATCTAGAAACCTGTCAACAGTCACATACAAGACCTGAATCAAAATCAACCATTCATAACCTAGCTTTTAAGATTCATAAAGCCAACCAGCTCCTCAATGCCATCCGAGCCTTGGAACCCAACATCATATCACACAAGCATGCAAAATCAAATCCATTGAAGTTCTATCTTTTTAATCCACTTATCATACCACTTTATATTATCAATCAAGCTTTCTTATAATTTGTGTCCAACCCACTAACTAGTTTTCATCGTCCACACAAGCATGCACTACTAAGTAATAAAGTAAAGCAAGTAGAAGATATTACAAGCCCACTAGTACCTAATCATCAAACAAACTAAAACTTTAATATTACATTCCTTGATATAACATAAATACATACATGGGCACAAAGTCTCAAATACAATACAAGCATATCATGATCATATTCTTCCATGTTTTACACACCGATGAGCAAGCAGGTCACACAAGAGGCAATCCAGTCTTCAGCTTTTCCTTGAAATATGTTGAAAAGATGAATGAGTAACCAGGTTACTCAGTGAGGGAGGTGATGCAACATACCAGGCGTGCATTATGATATGCAGATACAAGAAATCATACATATAACATAACAACAAGATTAAATAGCAAGTAGTTAACCACATTAAAAAGGATACGGTTCCTTTTCAAGTATTGAATCACGAGCCATGAGCCACGAACTTCACGCAAGTGCCGACAAACCCCAAACACCAACAAGTTAGGATACTCCGGATGTATCCCGATCCTACGACCCTTTCTCCTGAGGTAGGTCCATGCCCAGCAGGTGAACCACGCCTCTGGGGTAGTGGAGTATGCCTCAGCGAGAAAGGAATAGGCACCATGGTAGTCGAGGGAGCACGGCAAGCCCGACGCTGCCCGTGTTTCTCGACGCTACTATGTCCGAAAAGGTTGCGCAACCCCGAGTAACGAATCATAAATCTCATTTTCAAATCAAGTGGGGAGGTAGCAAAGTAGGCTAGCCTCACCCCATACATATCATATAATACATTTGATAATCAAAGAGAACAATTATAGCAATATAAACAATTACCCTTGCAACTAATTAGAGTAGTTCGCAAGATAGCATGAAAATAGTACATATAAACTTTATCCATTTAGATTAAATCATATAATAAAATAAACTAACATGTACAAATGGAATGAAGACTCCCTCACCTTGGATTAAGCCAAGCATGCAAGAAACTAACTTACATTCACTCCAACCTCCTTGAATCCACTCAAATGTGCAACCCCTAGTTATTCATATAAGTATAATACTTAGACATCAAAACTAGTATAATACTATGCAAGTAAATTAACATAACACTTTAACAATTGATTATACCAACTCCAACTTGACTATTATGCAAATTCAACACACAACAATAAAAGTTCCATAATCACTTATATATTTCATATTATCACATAGCCCAAGTAGTCATACAAGTAACCAAACATTAGTAGGTGAAACAGTGGCACATATAAAATGACTAAAGTTAGCAACTAGTAGCAAAAGTTTAGCTATAACTATTGGCAACTAAATCTCTTCAATGAGCAAGCTAGCTTTGCAAATAAACTATAAGCTCACTAAAGCTCAATTATTCATACACTTAATCAACTATTGATAATCTAAACATTAGCACATAGAAATGAGTATAACTAACAGCTCATAATAAGTTGACTACAACTATTTGATAATTAAATTTCCCTTGCATTATTTCACATTAAAGTCGAGACATACTTTCTTTAATTCAATGTTAAGTAACATGCCAAGATATTTCTTATGGTTTCCTAGTTTACTACTCTCCATAAGTATGCTAGTCTCAAGCATTAAGTTAGGTTGTCTATTCAGGCTATGATTTAGTTATACTAACCAACATGTACCACATTCTCTAGCCTTCCTTAAACTCCCTAGTTAACATTTCTACAATTCAACTTCATTATTAATTCATTTCCAAACAAGAACTTACCCAATGCCTTACTAACACACATATCTTTATTCACTACCTAATAAATTTAGCTTAGTCATAGTTCAAACTAATTCTAAACTCCCATTACACAAAGACATATAGTAGTACATTTTAGTCTAGTCTAGTCCCATATTATCTAGACTAACTTGCAACCAATACAGATGAGGACAAGGGAAAGGGAAAAAAAAACGCTGGCAGGAACTGTTCAGCTCACGCCTATTCACATGCTTCTCGGAAATCATCCAAAAAGGAGTACTTAGAGCTAGAATTTGGCCAAACCTTAGAAATACACTTTCGTTCAACTATGAGTCTACTAAAACATATCCAAAATTCAGATAATTTAGTCAACATTTGCTAGGTCAAATTGGTCCTACAACTCAGGCATGCAAATCTGTCCAATTTTTTTTCAGATTTTTCGTAACTCGGGTTTCTGCCATTACTTCACTATAAAACTAATTTTAAAGCTCTACTACATAGGAATCATCATATATACTCATATATAACATTTAAGACAAGGAAAATCTAAAATATAACATGATATGTACACTTCATTAAACACCAACTAAATTCTTATCCATCAATTCTTTTCATAAAAGCAAGACAAGGTTGAAATTTAAGTAGTACCAATAACTATTTCAAGAATCCAAGAAGGATAACTTCAACCTTTACTTAGGCAACACTTTAGCATGTCCATGAGTCTAATTACTCTTGATTATCTAAATGGAAAGTCACTATACATAATTCATCACATTAAACATTCACTCAATGTTCAACTTATTTAAACTTTCAATGCACATAGTTCACGTTAGTCACATATTAAACATTTAACATTCAATGCAACTAATATTTATTTAACCATCACGCCACTTACGCACTCTCTGCAAACATGTAGTTGTTACCCTCAAGCCTACAACTACCTATAATCTACCATTATTCAGCTCAAATTAGCCTTTAGTGCAACATTAATCACTTAGCTATATAAATTGAAATTTCTAACTGCATTTGCTTAATTTTACAGGTTCAATTAGTAGCCTTAATGACCTTTAAAACTTCTAAAATTTCACAGACATGTAGTTCGTCAAGTGTAGATGGGTTTAGCCTCAAACGGTTCCTAATTCGGAGTTAAACTCATCAAGTTATGCCCTTTAGAAAATCAGTGCGCAAAACTGCCCCTGCATCAACGGGTGAATCTGACCCTACTGTTTCGGCTCTATAAATGCACCTAAACGACAGAATTTAACATTCTACATAAAAGAGAAGTTGTTCCTTAAGGTCTTGGGCATATTGTGTAAACAAATCAGCTCATTCTGACATCATTTGCTACCTCAAATCTACTCTGAACCTCAGTTGCTCAAATCTGTCCGAAAATCACATTTTGTACTCTTTGTTCCATTTTGATATTTTCATGCACTAAGCTAACTACAAGCAATATACTAGCATACAAAGCACTTTCATTCTTCACTTAGAACTTATAGCAAATACATGATCTTCATCTAGTTGAGCAAGCTAAATATGCAATATCTACAACATGATCAACTAGCAAAGCTTGATATTCACACACAAAATCATTTCTTGAACTTGTTTCATGCCATATATCATTTCTATTTGCATTTCTACATCCATGAATCATTCAACTACAACTAGCCAACATTTTATAAACAAGAATTAACACTAGAAATGCATAGGAGAATGAAATCCCTCACCTATTCTTGGCTAGAACAAGCTCAAAATCACCTTTTCTTCCTTCTTTTCTCCTTCTTCTTCTTCTTTTTCTTCTTCTTCTTTCTTGTGTGTTTTTAAACGTGTTTAGTGCATGTGTGTGTGTGTCTGATTTTTGTGTGTGTTTTTGTGTGTTTGTGTGTGTTGTAGTATATAAATAGGTGTAAATAATAAAAGAAAGAAAAACCCCTTGACCAACATGCCCTTCAACTAAATGCTATTAACTAGTTTGTCATTCTAGTTTAATTCTAACTAATTTAGTTGCTCCAATTCCTAATTGTCTACGTTAATTATTTTCTACGGTTCCTACGATTTTTCAAAGTGTTCGTGAAGTCCCAAAATTGCATGTAAAATGAGAATTATGCACATTAACCAATTAAACGTGCCTACTTATATAAGAATGCATTTATATTGACGTAATATATGTTAATAGATGAATTTCTTGTTAAACTAGATGTATGCACATAGTTTGATATAAATGCACGTTAAACGAAATAGATGGATGTAACCCAAAATATGATATTTTATGCAAACGAATATACGTAAATAATTAAAGTAGACATATAAATATATGCACATCAATTAAATAATTATATGCACGGGTCGGGGTGTCACATAGTGTGTGTATATGTGTAAATCGTGTCTTTGTGTCTGTTTTTGCTTTGGAAGACATAAAATAGTAGGTAGGATATTTTGTTATTAGCCCAAATGATTACCTTACCCTTCTAACTAAATATTATCTTCTAGCTTGCTATTTGGTTGTGTTTTAATTAACTTAGTTACTAGTCTTGCATCAATAGTGTTTAATTAATGTCTACGACGTCTAAAACACGCAAATGCACATAAGTGAATATAAATGTACATAAAACCATTCAAATGCACGTAAACTGATATAAATGCATATTAAATGATATGATATGAATATGGGATTTTGTGTGGGACTTCATACATACACTATATTTCTCTCTCACACGCTCACACACATACTCAATCATACATATACACACAAACATACACTTACACATACACACACACATTCACACATACACACAAATACACTTACACACACACACACACACATACACACTTACACACACATACACACATACACACATACACACATACACATACACACACTCTCTTTCACACATACACACTCATACACACATACTTGTATACTCTTTCACGCACACACACTCATACACACACTATAATTGCAATGATGACATTAAAGCCTCGCCTTGGCCTTATGGTGGGATGCGTGCTTTCATCCCCAACGTAGTCAAACTTGTCTTAAGAGGCGTTATGAACCTGAATAAGTTACAAGAAGGTCTTCAGTAGTGGTGATATCTTTATTCGATTTATGGATTCGTGGATCTCTTTTCGATAAGACCTTATCTCTTCTTTCTTTCTAGGATCACTTCTTTATTCCCTTCATCGATTTTTATTTTTGTTTTTCTTCCATTCGAACCGCCTTGTACGGAGGGAAGAAAATCATGGGCAATGGTTGTTTTCTTTCTTTTAAATAAAAAGAAAGTACATGTAAAAGGAAAGTCTTATAAAGCATAGAAAATGGATTTATATGTGTGTGTGTATGTATGTATATATGTGTGTATGAGTGTGTTTGTGTGTATGTGTGTGAGAGAGTATATATGTGTGAGTGTGTGTGTGTGAGTGTGTGTGAATGTGTGTGTGTATGTGTGTGTGTGTAAGAGTATGTAAGTATATGTATGTGTGTATATGTGTGATTGTGTGTATGAGTATATGTGTGTGTATGTATGTGTAAGTAAGTGTGCGTATATGTTTATGAGTATATGTGTGTGTGTATGTGTGAGTGTATGTGTATGAGAGTGTATGTATATGTGTATGTGTGATTGTGTGTATGTATGTGTTGTATATGTGTGTGTGTATGAGTGTGTGTATGTATATATGTGTGAGTGTATGTGTGTGAGTATGAGTGAATGTATGTGTGTGTATAATTTTAAAGGTATGTTAATCTTAAGAACTTATTTAGAGAACATTTGTATGCAAATAAGTTTTTTGTTTTTTTGTTTTTAAAAATTAATTTTGAAAACTGTTCTCAGAAACTGTTTTAGAAAAATAAAAAAACAAGAACACTTCCAAACAAACCCTAAGTATCTTAAATTCTACAAAAATAACGCAATTAATTCTTAACCTATTTTAAGAAATGAGATATCAACACACACACATATATATATACGTTGATATCTTTTGTGTGTGTATGTGTGTATATATGCGCATACAATACAGTTTTCCTATCCACCAAATATGGTGACCTACTAGAACAACCTAAGAAAGACTTCACACGGGCGGATGCAAATATTATCTTCAGTGGGGCTGAATATACTTAACAAATTCCACTATAGTTGTTGAGCCAGCATTACTTACATGTTACTGTTGAATTTCATTTATTACACATCTTTTACTCTCTTTTACCTCACATTGCCTCTGTCTCTCTCTCTCGTCCCTATACATATATATCTAGCAAGAAGTCTAGTTGGCATTTGTGTACACAATCGAAAATCCAAAAAAATAATCAAAACCCTACACTGTACACAACCCACCCCCCGTCTTTCTCTTCTATATATAGGGTTTAGGGAAGAAATCAAGTTACACAACCCAAAACCCAAAAAAGTAATCAAAACCCTACACTATTTCCTATTTTTCCATTAAAGTGTTCCTACATTCTGAATAATATGTCATAGCTTGCAATTGCAAGACCTTCTTGCCATAAGCGCCAACGACTTTCAACTGATGTTGATAGGTTTAGTAACTTGCCAGAATCTGTTCTTTGTCACATACTCTCTCTTCTTCTAACAAAGGATGCTATGGCCACCAGCTTGCTATCAAAAAGGTGGAAATTCCTCTGGACAAATATCCACAATCTTATCTTCAATGATATCTCAGGAAAAGCCACGAAAATTAAGTTCGCACATTTTGTTAACACGGTTTTGATATTCCTCAACGAACAAACCATAGACTAGTTTTCTCTTAAGATTGACAAATATTGTGAGGTGTATGATGTTACTACTTGGATAGCTACTGCAGTTGCTAGGAACGTTAAAGTGCTTGTGTTTTGTTTACGATATCAGTCCTCTTCTGATCCACACATTAAGTTGTCTTGTAGTCTTTTCACTTATAAGAGTCTAGAGGTTATTGTTCTAAGAGGGGGCATGAGTCTTAATGTTCCAAGCTTGGTTTTTCTTCTAAATCTCAAAACCCTTTGTCTCGAATTTGTGAGGTACCAATGCGATGAATCTATGCGTAACTTTATATCTGGTTGTTCATCACTCAAGACTCTTTATATTCAAAGACATCCATATGATGATGTGGTCACCTTTACCATGTCTTCTCCAACATTGAGAAATCTCACCTTCTTATTTTACCAAACACGGCACATCTTCCGTAAAGAGATTGACTACAAGCTTGAGATAAATGCTCCTGCACTTACATACCTTCATCTATCTGACACTTTGTCGAGGGACTTCTCTATTGGAAACTTATGCTCGCTAGAGAAAGCATATATTTGAAGGAAATATATAAAAGATAGAGCAAATGTTCCGCTGATTGATAACAATCGTTACTCCAAATGTATACTTAAACTTCTTCAAGGTGTTCATAACGTCAAGTATCTACTTTTAAGGGGTGATATTCTTAAGGTAAACTACTAATTTTTTATCTTACATTCTTGTTATTCAAGTGAGTTTGAAAATTTTGTGAATTGAAGTTTTAATTAATACATATTTATTTACTTCTCTTCGTGTATAATCTCATTATATTGTGTTTCACGTACTTTTCATATCTGTGTACTTTTGAAATAAGTTGAATGTCAATCTTTGCATCATGGTATCCTCTAAACTATTAATATGGTTTTTGTGAAGGCTCTTAGCCATGCTGGCGTGGTCCCAAGCTTTCAGAGACTAACTTGATTGGGTGTGGAAGTTGAATACTGTGGCTGGAATTCACTGCTAGACTTGGTTAAAGGCTTGAATACATTAGAATTTCTTGTTATAAAGGTCAGCAAAAGCCCATAGAGAGAGAGTTGCAGGAGGGTTGGTGTGGGGTGGGGGGGAAGGGTTTCTTTTTTAATCGGTAAACATCTTAACTTTCTTCTGTTTCTGCTGCAGTATTTTGGTTATAAAGATGCACATGTGACATGCTGGAGTGAACCTGAGAAAGTGCCCATATGCTTCTTGGCATGCTTTCAGAAAATGTCAATTCTTGAATTCGAGGGAGTGGAAGACGAACATGCAATGGTAGCTTTCATTCTTAAGCATGCTAAAGTCTTGAGAACAATGAAAATAAAGGCTGCAAATACACTTGACCTTGAGGCAAAATTTCAATTGCTTCAAAAGATATCAATGTTTTTCTGAGGATCTGAAAAATGTGAAATTACATTTTATTGAGATTGTTTGAACAATGATGTGTCCATCTTCTCTTTTTTTGTTTTATTTAACGTTTATTCAATTACTCTTTTACCCGCAAAAGCAATGTAGGCATTGGATCCGGCAATAATGAGATCCCCATCATACTCAAATAAGAAGTTACTTTATGTATCAATCCTTAGTGAAATTGGAAAATGGAATATGTTAGACAATTATATTGATTGGGATTTGATTGGCTATGTTTTAGCAAAACTTTTGCTATTTCCATTCTTGTGTTTTTACCTTTTATATTGTCCAAGAAAAGTCTTATGGTAACTTACCATATGAGAAGAAGATTTGTGTTGATTAAGGAATGACATTTATTGCATATTCACAAGGAAATGAAGAATAGGATTTGTGAGATGAGGTTTTTCTTGCAGCCCAAGACGTGTTGATATGAAGGAAGTTATGTATAAATATAAAGCAGAGGTTGTAGCAAAAGGAAGAGGTAGACAGAGTGCAACGAGAGGAAAAATACAAGAGAATTTTATGTCCAGTGTTCCAAGTGGTGTTGCAACAGGACCTGTGTTTCAGTCTTTGATTGTATTAAGTGTTGCAACTTTATTTGTTTTGACAGTGAGTCATGACCGAATTATATGAGTCTTTGAGTGAATAGATTATTATCTTTTTTATTCATTCTTCAAGAGAAGAAGATGTTGTTTTGGGGAGAGAACGTCGCAAGTCGAGGAGAGCTCGCCAAATTGAAGTTCATTGAAGAGTTCACCATCAAGGCATCAAAAGTTAAGAGGGAGTCTTTACTTATGTAAGTCCGTTGATGTTGTAACTTATTATATTGCTTAATAAACAAGTTTGTTGGACCAAGGGAGGTCCCGTGGACGTAGACCGCATGGTTGAACCACGTTAAATCTTGGTGTCTTTGTTTCTTTTACAAGCTTTATCTTTCTGCTGCTGTTTACTATTACTACTTATGTTGGAACATTAAGTGGAATAAACTAACTAAGCAATTAGAGAAACATATTGTTAATGGTCTGTGATAGAATTGATATTCCAGTTAATGTTGTAACATCACCTGTAACAGAATTGTAACAGAATCAGTTTACACCAAGTTATTACATCCGTTTTTAGTTTTCATCGCAGAGCTTCATCGATTAAGCAAATTAGCCATCTTGCTGAGAAATTAATCCAAGCTTATACTGCACAACTTTTAACAAGTGGCATCAAGAGCAGGTTACAAACTAATTCGGTTAGATTCTTGGGAGAAAGTTGTTTTTCTGCAGGAATAGGTATGGACACTTTGCGGGATGGATGTTCAATTACTAAACCACCACTATTGAATGGCTCAAACTACTCATACTGGAAGGCACGCATGAGGGTGTTTATCAAGTCCATTGATGAAAAAGCTTGGAAAGCAATTCTAACAGGTTAGGTGCATCGTACAATTATCGATGCACAAGGCAATATTGCACCAAAACCTAAAACACAATGGACCAAAGCACAAGATTTATTGGAAAATTATAAGTCCCAAGCATTGAATGCTATCTTCAATGTCGTTGACATAAATCAATTCAAATTGATTTCAACATGTGAATCAGCCAAAGATGCATGGGTGATATTGGAGACGGCATATGAAGGCACTACAGCTATAAAGGTATCAAAACTTCAAATTCTTGCGACAAGATTTGAAGAATTGAAGATGAAGGAAGATGAAACTATCATGGAGTTCAATGCCAGGCTGTGTGATATTGCAAATGAGGCCTTTGCCTTCAGGGAAAAATATTCAGATTCGAAGTTGGTAAGAAAAGTACTAAGATCATTTCCAGACAGGTTTGCTATCAAAGTTGCAGCAATAGAAGAGTCCAAAAATGTTGATGAAATCAAGATTGATGAGTTAATGGGCTCTCTTCAGATATTTGAAATGAAGTTCAAACAAAAGAAAAAAGAAAATAGCATTGCCTTAAAAACAAGTTTCGAAAATCAAGATGATCAATACTCTTCTGATGGTGTCAATGAATCTTTAGCCTTACTCACAAAGAATGTCAACAAAGTGCTGAAAATATTGGAGAAGCAAAATGTCTTGTCAAATTCTGAAATCTTGAAGAATAAAAAAAGAATACACTATCATGAATGTGAAAGATTTGGACATATGCAATCTGAATATGGAAACATTATAAAGAATAAGAAAAAGGCCATGAACATCACCTTGACTGATGAAGATTTGGAGGAATATACCGAGAGTGATGAAGAGTACACCAACAACATTGTTGCATTAAATGTCGTAACAGTCCAATGTGATGATAAGGTAAGCATAGAAGATGGTATAAACAGTGTTGCAACAGATGAAGAAACGTGCAGCTTAGAGTCAGAAAGTGATGATGATTTGGATATAGAAGACATCTTGAAAGCCTACAAAGAGATGTACAAAAATTGGTTGATCGTGTGCAAGAAAAATCGTGACATGAAGGTGAGGATCACAGAAGTCTTGATGCAAAAATCTGATCTGGAAAATATAGCAAAAATTTATCAAGATCTGGCTGCTAAAAGACTACAGGAAACTCAAATGTTGCAACAAGAGCTGAAACAAATTCAGCGAAATGTAAAAATGCTAAATTGTGGGACTGAAAAGCTCGATTACATGCTCTCAATCCAAAAATCAAGCGGTGATCACACGGGACTTGGATTTTATGGAGGTGAACCATCTAGAAAAATAACATTTGTCAGAGAAAATGGAGGGCCAATGCTAAAATCAAATGGTGCAACAAAACAAAATGACATGACTACTGATGTCACAACTGATGTTGCAACAAAAGCTACAACAGAGAGTAAAATTCCAGAATTTAAGAAAAAGAAGTTTGTGCTAGTTTGTCATTTTTGCCACACTCCTGGACACATTAGATCACGATGCTACAGGTATATTGACATGCTGAAAAGAGATAAGTTTGTTAAACCCTTTGTTCATGATAAGTTTAGGAGGCCACCTCAAATGAAAGCGAATTTGTCGCAACAAAAAGTGAAACAAATTTGGGTAAGAAAATCAGTTTTACCTTGTCTAGTAGAGCATAAAAAGGTTGTTTCAAACTATGTTGCAAACAAAAAATCAACTAACAGATATTGTTACTAAGACACCAAATTCTATGAGATATGAGACTTTGAGAAAAAATTAAGGAATTTATAGTTTTTTAATGTTGCATCATAAACTGAAACATGATTGCGAAGAGACTCAAGAGATGTAAAAGTTTAATAGTAAAATCAGCTTGTGTTTTATTTCTTAAACCATATTAGCTGAGCACACTATATTTTGATCTGATTGAGAAACTGATTTTAATGGTTTGCAAGTGTAGGAATTTGAACTTCCTAGTGACTTTGGATATAAAGAGAAGTCTCTTTATCTATTCCTGTACTCTATTCACTCATGAAAAGAGAAAAAAAAAAGGAGAAAAAAGGGCAAAAAAACACAAAAAAAGAAAGAAAAGTAGAGACTGGAAAAAGCTACCTAAATCAGATTGAAAGTTCTAGAGTGAAAGCTACCAAGTCTAATATTCTTTTGAAAATAAAAATTTTGCAATGTGACTAGATGATCAGGTTGTTTGAATAGGTTGCTTTGAATTCTAAATCTTGCAAATCCTGATTCTGAGGAATTTCAAGCAAGATCTTTATATAGTTTTTCACACACACACATGGTTCAAGTTATAAATCTTTGTTTGGTTTAACTATTAAATAAGTAATTTTTCTTGATGTTGACTTCACGAATCATGTTCATATCATGCATTTTTCCCTTTTCTACTTACGAAAAAAAAAGTTTTTTTTTTTTGAGTCACAAATTTCTAAGGGAATGGGTGCTAAAGTTAAAATACTATGTTTAGTTGAATTGTGTTGCAACAGTCATCTGAAATAATCCTGTTTATCATAATTTTTCTCATAACATTGTGTTGACACTTTTTGATACAAAAGTTAATCTGAATTGTTGTGATAATTTTTCAAATGGTTCACTAAAGTTCTTGGAGGGATAGTACAAAGTAGATATTTAGGGGGAAAACATTCTCACTAGTTCTAATGATGTGCAACAACTCAGAGGGAAGAAAAAGAGATGAAATTTTTTCACTATGAACTAGTGATTATTGTTATTGATGTTGCTTCCGCTATTTCTAATCTAATTGTGTGTTGAGATAAATACTGGAAAATATCCTGGGGCTGCATTGTTGGAACAAATGCCGGAACTTTAGATTCGTACTTTGGTTTATTTTGGCAAAAAAAGGGGAGATAACTTATGTTGTGTTGTTATTCTGCTACCTTGTTCATTACCTACTGCTCTGGTACTACTGCACTTGTGTTACTCCTACTATTGCAACAGAAACAACAGCCTTAGTGCTAGAACGTGCCCTCTACACTTGTGCAGTAAAAGGTTTTCATTCTTGTGCTAAAAGGGTTTTGCCAAAACAAAGCCAAAGGGGGAGATTGTTAGACAATTAAATTGATTGGGATTTGATTGGCTATGTTTTAACAAAACTTTTGCTATTTCAATTCTTGTGTTTTTACCTTTTATATTGTGCATGAAAAATTTTATGGTAACTTACCATATGAGAAGAAGATTTGTGTTGATTAAGGAATGACATTTATTGCATATTCACAAGGAAAGGAATAATAGGGTTTGTGAGATGAGGTTTTTCTTGCAGCCCAAGACGTGTTGATATGAAGGCAGTTAGGTATAAATATAAAGCATAGGTTGTAGCAAAATGAGGAGGTAGACAAAGTGCAACGAGAGGAAAAATACAAGAGAATCTTCTGTCCAGTGTTCCAAGTGGTGTTGCAACATGACCTGTGTTTCAGTTTTTGATTGTATTAAGTGTTGCAACTTTGTTTGTTTTGATAGTGAGTCATGAGTGAATTATATGAGCCTTTGAGTGATTAGATTATTGTCTTTTTTATTCATTCTTCGGGAGAAGAAGGTGTTGTTCTCGGGAGAGAACGTCGCAAGTCGAGGGGAGCTTGCCAAACCGAAGTTCATTGAAGAGTTCACCATCAAGGCATCAAAGGTTAAGAGGGAGTCTTTACTTGTCTAAGTCCGTTGATGTTATAACTTATTATATTGCTTAATAAACAGGTTTGTTGGATCAAGGGAGGTCCCGTGGACATAGACCGCATGGTTGAACCGTGTTAAATCTTAGTGTCTTTGTTTCTTTTACAAGTTTTATCTTTCTGCTGCTGTTTACTGTTGCTACTTATGTTGGAACATTAAGTGGAATAAACTAACTAAACAATTAGATAAACATATTGTTAATGGTCTGTGATAGAACTGATATTCCAGGTAATGTTGCAACATCACCTGTAACATAATTAGTTTATACCAAGTTATTACATCTGTTTTTAGTTTTCATCACAGAGCTTCATCGATTAAGCAAATTAGCCATCTTGTTGAGAAATTAATCCATGCTTATACTACACAACTTTTAACATAATAGATGCACAATATGTTGACGAGATATGCAAATCCAGACAATAGTAAAAAATTATTTTTGTAACAATTTACATTTCTTCACAAAGCTGCATATTTTTATGCACCAATACATTTACATACAAATTTCCATGAGTTACGAAGTAAAACTGTGTCCTGATTAAACATATTTAGTAATTGGTATGTATCTTACAAGATGTTGAATATGATCTGTATATTTAGTAATGGCAGGATATATCATAATACATTCAACTCAGAAAAATCCATTGTTACTAGTTTGTTCAAGTGGATTAAACTTAAACTTTACACATGTAAAAAGTTTAAAGATAGTCCAAAAAATAGAATGCTGAGTAGGAAATGGAACGTAGAGAATATCCGTAGTTGATTTTGTTGACTGGTGATGATTGTATCTGTATTTTGTTGAGCTTAATGAATACTTTGCTTTCCCAGCAAAAAAAAATTAAACACATGTGTTGCACATCTGATATTTATTCATGTGATGTAATTTTCTTGAAGCCTTGTATGTTGTAAATCTCTTTCTTTAATTAGCCAAGTTGTAGATAGGTTTCGGACTTTCATGTAGTTCTCTGTACTGATCTGCGCATGGTGGAAAGTTTCTCCTCAGTATCAGTCATTAATATCGTTTGATCATTCTTTGAAAGCCTTTAACCTTGAAGGTGTATGGCAAAGGTTTCAGAGGCAAGAATACATATATTCTTGACATTGAGTGCTGCCTACTCTTAAAGTTCTTACCATGACTAACACCTCAAGTATACACACACATACACATACCAACGCTTTCTTTATAGTTATGTCCTGAAGAGTTGTTCTGTTGCTAGTAGACATTTTCCATGCCAGAATTAATGGGCGACCTATTGGGGCCACCTAAAAAAGAGCTCATGCATGTTTTCACGCCTCAAAATAGCATTGTTTGATGGATTTAAAGGATTCAAAGTCTTGCTTGTAACAATAAATCATATTCTAAAGAACCTTAAATCTTGAGACGAATGAAAATACGGGCTATCATTGAAGGAAGTTTTAGCTATTTTTTTAATGTAGCAAAGTTTCGGAGGATCCGAAAACTTTGACATATATACATTGCAAGATGGTTTGAAGGACCTGGACTATCTGCTTTGCTCCTTGTAATTTGTGGACAATTTTTAAATGAACTTGGAAATGGATCAAATTAACGTGTATGAGGTCGAGCATTATAATGACTCCAATTTCTTTCTTGCATTGCCCAATTATCGAACTTTTGTAGTCAAACCCACCTTTTCTAGTATGAATGTAAAACCATTTATTATTTTATATTGACATCTTAAGGGACTTGTGAAAAAGGTGGAATGCTTCACTATATTGTCATTTTTGGCTTTAGGGAAATTCGAGTTAAGGTGGAGATTTGTTATGTGATGTCTCAAATTTTATTAATTTGTTCTTGCTTGAACCAAAGTAGTGTTGGACAACAAATTTCGTAATTAAGGCAGAAGTCTTGGATGGTAACTCTTGAGAAGTTTATTAGCCAAGCAAGAAGTCTTGGAAACTAAGTCGTCTGTGGGAAAGCTTATAAATAGAGGTGAAGTTTTATGTTGAATGCATTTCAAAATTTGTAAGAGCAGAATTTTAGAATTAGAGCACTTATTTTCCAAATTTTGTACTTCATTTTTTATTGTGAAACTCTCTCCTCCTTTGTCCATGGTTTTTCCTATCTTGAAATTTTTCATGTAAATCTTGGTATTCAATTTCTGTAATCATTCTTTTATATTATCTATTTTACTCTTCTTATTTTGCTTTTATTCTAACAATAGTCTTTGTCCTGCAATAGCTGCACTTCAAATAGATACAATGAACTAGATAAAGTAGAACTATTTCTCTTTTTTTTTTTTTTTTTGCTAAGTCAGCGAGCAAAAGTATCATAATGAAAATAAATGTACAAATGTAGGTCTAATTGTTGGGTTATTTAATAATGACCTGATGTGGGCTTACAAATTATTCACAATTATATTTGGGCTTCTATTCTAATTAGAAAAATTAAAGTGATCTATTTTAGTAGATCCTAATAAGACATCTAATTTGGTATGGACTCTGTAATGTGTGGTATCCAATAGCAACTTAGTTTAGGGTTAGTGGGATTCTAATCAGGCTATCTATATAAAGAGGTCTTGGTCCCCAAGACTAAATACACCATATTCTCTGTTTTCTCAAATCCCCACCTTGAGCAACATACATCAAGAGAATCTTGTTTACTATGTGGAAGGCCTTGCACCAAATTCTCGAAGGTTTTCCTGCTTTTACGTTATTATTGTCATGGATTCAGGTACGCTATTCTCATAACTTTAAATTCTGCAATCCTGATATTCTGAACGAAGTGTATGGTTTATGTGAATATATTAATTATGTTCTAACAAGTGGTATCAGAGCCACTCTTCGTATTAGATTATTAGGATTGATCATATATGATTTTGATTAATAAATATTTCGAATCTATTCAGATAATACACATAATTAATTTTTGAAATCCATATGGTTTTAGAATTTGTAACAGAATTATGTGTAGATTAGTTTTTTTATTAATCTTGATCACATATTTAATTGAATTTTGAGAATGGATCAAGTTTATAAATTTATGAGTTTTTCTGATTCTGTGAACTTGTATCTGTTTTATGGGTTCTACATACTATTGTAGGAAAACATGTTGTCACTGCTGGTTAAGTACATGCATGTCCATAGTGTAGACGCGGGTTTAATTCCCCAAAGGCGTGTAGATTTTTCTGATGAGTTTTATTTGGATTCAGCGTGTTTAGCCGTGTATTTATTATATGCAGTAACTTTCAGTACCAACAGCTTGGTCTAGTGGTTAAGCGCATTCTTTAAGTATTTGAAGTCTTGGGTTTGAACCCTATAACAGTGTCAGTTTGTTTTTCCAATTTTGTTCAGCTGTTATAAGAAACTGGCTAGCCGCACTTTATTAATATGCAAATTTTCGATTTGGTTCAAATGGCTAAGTTAGCCTGGTGGTTAAGAGTTGGTCTAATGGTGTGTGAGGTCTTGGTTTTGAGCCCTCTATTTATGTGTTAGTTTATTTATTTTTAACTTTGTAACTAAAGACTAAAATAAAAGTTTATAAAATGAGGAAAGCATGGTTCGAACACGTAACTTTCTGCCAAATATTAGAGCTCTTATCCAGCAGCACCAATTCCTTTCTTGTGTCAAATTGGGACTCCTAAATTCTATATAGTTGTTGGGTTAGGTTTCATGCAAGGTTGTCTTTTGTGAAAGTTAATTGTTTTAATATTGGACTGTTACACATACAATATATGTACGTCATCAAGCTTCTGATTATATGTCTTTAGATATATTACATATAATATAATGGTTGAATTATGTATACTGTTAAGGATATTTTGGATATATATACATAAGATATATATATATATATATATATATATATATATATATATATATATATATATATATGTACGTTAAAGATATATATTAATTGAAACCTGATAACAAATAGATTTGCATATATATCTTTAAAAATGAACAAACTTGTATGTATATATATCCAAAATATCCTTAACAGTATACATAATTCAACCATTAAATTATATGTAATATATCTAAAGACATATAATCAGAAGCTTGATGACGTACATATATATATATATATATATATATATATATATATATATATATATATATATATATATATATATATATTTTTTTTTTTTTTTTTAATTAAGAAAACAAAAAATCCCAGTTTCAAGTTTTCGTTTGGGATTTCTTTGTATATAGAACAAATCTAGGTAACCCAATTTTTCATAGGCTCTGTGGCGTTACCCATTGGCGTTGCAGTGCCATTCAGGAGCAGAATAATATTATATATATATTGAAAATTTTAAGGTTTTAAATTATATTCTGCATTTATGTCTTTTTATCTTGAAATAGATTGATTGAAGCTTAACGTTGCCAAAGTAACCTCTTTTTTGTAGATTAATTTATTTTGAGATAATAAGATATGTGTGTTTATTATTTATGCGATTAATGATCGGCCCAAAGGAAGGTCATTGATTGTCCAAATAGCAAACACACCTGTGGAAATAAATGTGTGATGATTATAAAGTTTCTATGTGAACAACACGTCGGCCCAAAGGAAGGCTGTTGTTTGACTGGATTTATTATCAATATTTGATTTTTGCATGGAGAGTACCACTTGCAAGTTAATGATCGGCACAAAGGAAGGTCATTAATGTTGTGTTAGGTATCTTGTTAAATGGACCCACCACTATAGTCATATAAATTTATGTCATGCATTTACGTGTTTATTTTGTTTTGACTTGTATATTTATCTTGACATAAATTTAAGTTAGTGAGCTTATATTTTCTATTTGTTCTCCATTTTTAGTTACATCTACTGTTGTTAGTATCACTGCCAACATTGTGACACCCGAGAATTTCACCCTAAATTTATTATAATCGTTGCATACTTATGTGCGCATTTCTACGTGCATCCTTTTTTTTGTTTAATTGTTTTTGTTATGGGTTACTATTCATAATATTTTCGACTGTTTCGAAAACTTGATTTTAAATTTTTCCTAGGTCACTCGACATTTAAAAGGAACCAAGAAATTTTTGTTTTGAACTTTCGAGCTTAGGAGTATGCGTTTGAAAAATATTTTCCGCGAGCTTTGAATAGTGTTACGTTAGAATAGTGCTAGTATTAAATTAAAAGCATTTGTAATTGCAATTAACCATTAGTTGATCAAGATTAGAGACTAATTAGCTTATATATATTTTAGTCATACACCACATATTATATTAGCCAACTCCTTAAATTAAAACATAAGCTTATTTTAGTCATCAAAACAATTTAGAAAATTCCCTCCATGTCCCCTAGCTTGGCCGTCCACTTCAAGGAGGAAAGAGGAGAAATTTTGCTTCTTCAATCTTGCACTTTGGGCTCTTAGATTGATCTTGGGAGGATTTTGAGCAACTTAAGATCTCCAACAAGCTTCTCCATCTTCAAAAATTGTGAGGGAGTCACATTTTCTTGAGTTTTAAGTTTATGTGCATATGTTTAATTTTCTTGATTTGTCAACTATAGCTATATAACTTGTTATGAATGCTTCCTATGAGTTATTTAATGTCTCTAGAGCTAACTTTTGAGGTTTGATAACATAGTTAATGGTTGAATGTTGAGATTGATCAAAGAGGTGATGAATAGTGCCTAGAATTAGGGTTTTGAGAAAATTTGCTAATTGGCTTGAATTGATGCCTCAATTAGGTGCTCTAGACCTTAGGGAAGTTAGTTGAAAAGCCACGTTAGGTTGAAACACTCGAATTTGAACTTAATTGCAAAATAAGCTTACTTTAAAAAGGGGGTTTTATACGTTAAGCAATCCGGGAAAATTTGGGCATCGATTTGGATATCCTTGAGCTAAGGAAGCACTTTTGGTGCTTTCGTTTCGCGAAATTGGGGTTCGGTTAGTATGGCTATAGTTCAAACCCGTTCGGGGCTTTCCCGAACTTTTGCTTCAAAAATGAGTTTTAGTGACTTTAAAAGGTACCTTTGAGCTTAATTAGGAATACAAAAAGACTAGGGTATGATTGGGAATCTCGAACCATGCTTAGAAGAAAGAAAGCTCGGTTAAAGAAAGGGGAAATGTAGTGTTTAGCCATTTTAGTTGCATTTGAAACTTGTTGTGTGTTAGTAATGCCTTGCATTGAATATTTAGGATGTATTTAAGTTATTTGAGTAGATTATTGGAATTAGTTGTGTTGATTGCTACTTTTGGTATCTTAAAGTTAATATCGTGCTTATATGAACTTTTATCGTGCATATATGTGAGGGCGGCCTACTTTGTCGTCCCTCTTACGTGTTATGTGTTATATTGATTGTTTGTGACTTGTATTGGGTTGCGCAACCTCTTTCGGACATGGTAGCGTCGAGAAACACGGGCGGCGTCGGGCTTGCCGTGCTCCCTCGACTACCATGGTGCCTATTCCCTTTCTCGCTGAGGCATACTCCACTACCCCAGAGGCGTGGTTCACCTGCTGGGCATGGACCTACCTCGGGAGAAAGGGTCGTAGGATCGGGATACATCCGGAGTATCCCAATTGTTGGTGTTTGGGGTTTGCCGGCATGTTCGTGATGCTCGTGGTTCGTGGTTCGTGATCAAAGACTTGGAAGTGGAACCGTATCCTTTTTAAAGTGATTAATTGCTTGGCTTATTGTCTTGTTGGTTTATGTGGATTATATATGTTTTCTTGTATTTGCATATCATATTGCACGTTGGCATGTTGCATCACCTCCCTCGCTGGGCAACTTAGTTGCTCATTCCTCATTTAATATGTTTCAGGTGAAGCTGAGGTGAATCCTCAGCTGATAGAAGAAGAGGAAGAAGTGCTAGTTAAGCAATTTCAGTGACTTCTTGTGTGATAAGGTTGTCTAACATGAGAAGCTTTCTTGGAGTTGTTGTTGATTGCCTTTTTGTGACCTTGGGGTCTTGAGTATAAATGGTGAATGTAATAATTTGTAATCTTGTATGTTGGATATAAAGTGGAATGACATGTAATAATCCATAGTAAACTTATTCTTTTGCATGCTTGTGTGATTAACAAACTTGGAAGTAGAACTTGGCTATTGTTGTATCTAATTACCTATAGTTAAAATTAGAAATGCTTTGCTTGCTTGTGTGTTATATGTAATTGTTGTTCCGAGGCTCAGATGGCCTTGTGATCGCGGGTGGCCCATAAAAATCTTGGAGGATTGGTTATAAGAGTTGCTGTTTGTGGATCTAGCATCATGGGTGTCTTTGTACAGGTACCAGTTTAGTCCTATAAACAGGGGAGACTCCGTCCGTTTTCCCCTAAAATTTTTGTGCCCGGGGTTTGGAATTGGGTGAGAATAGCATGATAAATAGGAGTCCCGGTCTCGTGAGGGATCGGGGCGTTACAAACATGAATTCAATTCTTGTGCTTAACGACACAAACTTTAAGAGCTGGAAAAAGAACATGCTATTAGTTCTCGACTGCATGGATTTAGACTATGCAATAAGAAAAGAACAACCCACTCCTCTTACGGATGCAAGTTCATCTGAGGACAAAGTAAACTTTGAGAAATGGGATCGTTCAAATCGCCTTAGTCTAATGATGTTAAAAAAAAGCGTTCCAGAAGCATTCAGGGGCAGTATGTCCGATGAGGTAACTGCTAAGGGTTTCTTTAAAGAAATAGTGAAAATGTTCGCTAAGAATGAAAAGGCTGAGACAAGCAAGCTTTTGGCTGATCTTATCCAGATGAGGTATCAAGAAAAAGGAAACATAAGGGAGTACATTATGGAGATGTCTAACATCGCTTCTAAACTCAAGGCACTAAAGTTAGAGCTGTCTGACGACTCGCTCGTGCATCTAGTACTTATATCCCTTCTTGCACACTACGGACAGTTTATTGTGAGTTATAACACTCAAAATGATAAATGGTCTCTTAATGAGCTCATTTCCCACTGTGTGCAAGAAGAGGATAGCTTGAAGCGAGACAAGACTGAAAGTGCTCATATGACAACTACCTCAAAGAACAATAAGCGAAAAGGGAATAATAATACAAATGCTACAGTGGGAACTTTACAACCCAACAAGCAACAAAAGATGCAGGATCAGGAATTCACCTGCTACTTTTGCAAGAAACCTGGGCATGTGAAGAAGGATTGTTCTAAGTACGTCGCATGGCGTGCGAAGAAAGGTACACTTCTCACTTTGGTTTGTTCTAAAGTTAATTTAGCTTCTGTACCTATTGATACTTGGTGGGTGGATTCTAGTACTACAACTCACACAAGTATGTCTTTGTAGGGATGCCTGTGGAGTCGACCACCAAGTGATACTGAAAGATTCATCTATTTGGGTGATGACAAAGCAGTTCCAATTGAAGCAATTGGGATATTTAGATTATCTTTCAATATTGGTTATTTTATTGAATTAAGAGAGACATATGTTGTATCGTCATTTAGACGGAATTTGGTTGTTGTTTCTGTTTTAGACAAATTTGGTTATTCTTGTTCTTTTGGAACAATAAAGTTAGTCTTTATCTTAATTCTTCTTTTGTTGCGACTGGTTTTTGATTGATAACCTTGCAAACAACTTCTAGAGGTACAAAGCGTAAATTTACAAATGAGTATTCTACAACTCTATGGCACATGCGTTTAGGTCATATCTCCGAAAGGAGAATTCAGAGACTTGTGTCAAACGAAATGCTTGAATCCCTTGATTACACAGACCATAAGGTGTAATCACTCTGGGGAGAGGCACTAAAGACTACAGCATATATATTGAATAGAGTACCTAGTAAAGCGGTAGCTAAAACCCCTTATGAACTATGGTTAGACAAGAAGCCTAGTATCAAGCACTTACACATTTGGGGTTGTCCAACTGAGGCGAGGCCTTATAGGCCACATGAAAAGAAACTGGACTCAAGAACAATTAGCTGCTATTTTGTTGGGTATGCTGAACGGTCGAGGGGTTATAAGATTTATGATCCCTCAACTAGGTCCCTTTTTTGAGACAGGAAATGCTAGATTTCTTGAGGATGTTGAGTTTGAGGGGGAAGATAAGGTTAGGGATATTGTCTTTGAAGATGAATCTATTCATCTTCCTTCAGTTATTATTGAGAATAATCAGCCTATTGACATTGTTCTAGGCAACAATGAGGATTTCCATATAGACCTTCCCACTCAAAACCAGAATGTTGCTCCAGAAGAGCAAACCCAACAACCTCAAGAAGAAGTTCCACTTAGGCGATCCACTAAAGAAAGAAGAATTGCAATTTCTAGTAATTACATTGTATTTCTTCAAAAGCATGAGTTTGACATAGGGACTATGAAAGATGATCCAATCAACTTTCAACAAGTCAAACAAGTTCAATGGAAGTAAATTTATTTTCCTAGTCTCAATCAGTGCCCCAAGGATGAAATTGAAAGAAATTGTGATGTTAAAGTTAAGGAAATTTACAAGATCCCTTATGCATCAGTTGTAGGGAATCTTAAGAAAATTCAAGTATGTACGTATCTGTATTATGCGTGCATAATAAGGATGTTAGGCAGTAACTAAGGAACCCTATAATGGATCATAAAGAAATTAGAACACAAATGGGTTATAAAGAATTGATAGAGAACATAAGGTTACATGCTCATTTATCGGAAGTCAGATCAATTGGAGATCATTAGGTATTCTGATTCCAATTTTGAGATTCGAAGACATGAGAGATCCATCAAGTGTCTAGGTACTTAAGGAAAGAATTCAGAGTAAAATAGTGTCAATTGAACATATAAGAACATACTCCACGCTTGCGGACCCGCTTATTAAATGTTTACCACCCAAGGTCTTTCATGAGCATACTGCTCATATGGGTGTTGTTTTATTTGATGGTATGTAGTTTTAGTGGGAGTTTGTGTTTGTCTTCAGTTTTTTTCTTTGACACTATGTATATTCAATTTTCTGCAGAATAAAGTCGATGGTTTTATTTTCAGTTGTTACTCTAAATGTGTTATCTTTTAATTGTGGTTTAACATAAGGTCTGAGAGACTAAGGTTTGATCTCACTACGGGATAAAGTTAGGATCAATTGGAAATAGGCATGTTTGAGATCACATTACATGTAATTTCCGAGCCACACATCCATACTTGATCTATGTCATTGAATATATTTGGTATGGTGATCATTGATGGGTCCCATTACGGTGTAATATAATGAAGGCTGCTTTGGTTTGATGCTGGTATAAGAGATGGACCAGATTGATTCAGGAAATGTTTTAAGAATAGATAGCAATTTTGTGCGCACCTATGGTTTTCAAATATAATTGTCTTTGGTATTAATTTGTAGCCCAAGTGGGAGATTGCTGAGTTATTTTAATAATAACCTGATGTAGGCTTACAAATTATTCACAATATATTTGGGCTTTTATTCTAATTAGGAAATTAAAGTAATCTATTTTAGTAGATCCTAATAAGACATCTAATTTGATATGGACTCTGTAATGTATGGTATCCAATAGCAACTTGGTTTAGGGTTAGTGAGATTCTAATCAGGTTGTCTATATAAAGAGGTCTTGGTCCCCGAGACTAAACACACCATATTCTCTGTTTTCTCAAATTCTCACCTTAAGCAACATACAGCAAGAGAATCCTATTTAGTCTGTGGAAGGCCTTGCACCAAATTCTCGAAGGTTTTCCTGCTTTTATATTATTATTATCATGGATTCAGGTACGCCATTCTCATAACTTTAAATTCTACAACCCTGATATTCTGAACGAAGTGTATGGTTTATGTGAATATATTAATTATGTTCTAACACTAATAACCATTACAATAAAGAGAAAATAAGTCGAAACCCTATACTAAAAATAAGCGTCAAGTACAAAGGGGTTTTAAATCATCAACGAGATTGAAATAAGAAAAAGTAGCAAATACGGAAATCTTCCTCAGTTGTCTCCCAATCAACTCTAATGCTAGCAATCTGTAAAATAATTGAATAATTGGGTAAAAAAAGCTCAAAGTCTCTCCACTTCCAACTTCCCTCCTCATCAACATAATCACTCACCAACTTATGGAACTCGCCATGTGGTATCGCACGTAATTGGTTTACAAAAGTCATTACAGAGAATGTTAATCAAATCAGAAGGTGGATTAGCCGCCTAATCAAAAAGTTAAAGAACAAGTACTAGCTTGATGCGCTAACCAGTTTGCAGCACTGTTGGCATTTCTATAAATATGCCTAACATTACAGTGAGATGGAATCGGGAAAAGGGACTTAGCTTCAAGAATAATGTTGTCAATCTTCCAATTAGATGGTCCTGGAGAGTTGAAGGCGTCGACAACTGATTTGCAATCCGATTCAATAGTGAAATTAGAGAACCCCAAAGCTGATGCAAGGCGGCAAGCTTCGAACAAAGCCATGGCTTCAGCATGGACTGCAGTCTCACAAACAAGACGGCGAGAAGAGCCGCCAACAATAGTCCCGAACTGGTTTCGACAGATAACTGCAAGGCCAGAGAGAGAACCACAGGCCAGAGAGAGAACAACATTGTGGACTTTATTTGCAGCTTGCAATGAATGATGAGCACACAAAAAGAAGGAATAGGAGTTAATTTTTCCATACTTTTTTTTTTTTTGAGAATTCTACCATCTCAAATAGCTTACCGTCATATAATTTTCCATAAATACTTGGATTTTAGGGGAAAGATAATGCACATAGCTTGATTTTCTATGTTGATTTTGCATTATGCTCTGTGATGTGCATGTCAAAGAAGACAACTCTTCGGAGGAGTAAATTATTTACTGTGATTGGATAACTCTCTCATTCACTTTGCAGGATAACTCACATAATATATTTTCACCAACGCCTCTTCTTTCCTTCTTCTTCCGCTGCAGGTCTTAAAGTTGAGTTGATCCTCCATTTTAATGTGTTAAATCATTGCGCTTGAGTTTGTAAGTTATGCTATGCGTGGTAGTAGGATTGACTATTTGGATAAAATGTTTTCAATGCTTTTTGTCTAAAGTATGCTTAAGAGAGAATTGTTACATTCATATAGTCCGTGAACTTAATTGTGTGTTTGAAGACTAGTGCTTGTGCTTACGAGAATTATTACTAACAAAAAGAAAACAATGCATATTTTTTTTATTGAAAGGCACGAAAATGAAACTTAACAAGAGTACTGTATTAGTTGTGTTTTATATACAAACTAGAGTATGTTTTTTTTAATTATATGCCACGCCTTTTTGAATACTTCTTTTCTTCGTTGTCTCATGTTCTTTTGAAGATTGAAATTGAAGGTTTAGACTAAAGAAAGAATGTTTGAGCATTCATCAAGTTCTTTTGCACTTTGCATGGCTTTTTGATTAAGAACGTTCTGATACTTGAAGCTTAGACAATAAAGCTGCGACGGTTTACGATCCTTATTGGATGGGGAATAAATGTCAATATTATAATTCTTATTGGTTAGAGATAAACGAATACTTGAAGCTTAAATAATAAGGTAGCGATTGGTACACTTGAATAGATTTGGGTAGGAATGGAATGAGCGAAGGAATGGAATGAAATTGGGAATGCAATGAACTTGAGAATAAGAATGACATGTTTGGTATGCTCTAAGAATTAAGACTAGTAATGTGAATGAGTTGTATAAGATGACACAATTGCTCTTTTATTATTATAGTATTAAAAATAAGAATAAATATAAAATAACCATAAACAATATAAACATAAATAATAATAATAATAATAATAATAATAATAATAATAATAATAATAATAATTATTATTATTATTATTATTATTATTATTATTATTATTATTATTTTCATAATAATATTATTATATATTTAATTATTATTATTATTATTTAATCACTATTATTTTTTTTTGTTATTATTATTATTATTATTATTATTTTCATAATAATAATTATTATTATTTTTATATTAATAATTATTATATTTTTTAATTATTATTATTATTGTTAAAAAAATTATTTATAAAAGTTATATTATATAAGGGTATGGTAGTCAAGTTTATTCCCAAACACATAGGAATGGGTCATTCCCATGTATTTGGTAATTGGTCTGGAATGGCTATTCTCATATATGTGGGAATAGGATTCCCTTAGAAATGACATTCCCAAATTCATTCCCTCATACCAAACATGGGAATTAAAATAGAATTAGAAATGTCATTCAATTCTCAACTCATTCTCACATATCAATCACTGCCGAAGGCTGCGAAGATTTATGACCCTTATTGGTTGGGGATAATTGCTAATATTATGACTCTTATTGGTTGGGAATAAACGATAATATTATGACCCTTGTTGATAAATGCTGACACTTCTGACTCTTTGGTGGAGGATAAATACTAAAATTTCTGACTCTTTGGCAGATGATAAATACTAATATTTCTGACTCTTAATGGAGGATAAATGTCAATACTTCTGACTCTATGATCGAGGATAAATGCCAATATTTTGACTTTATGGCAAAGGATAAATGCCTATTTAGACTTAGACATTACATTTGTTTGACTATGATTTTTGACACTATGAATTCTTGGCGTATGAATTTATTTTGACATGAACTTTTATGATTCTAAGCATGAAATATTATGATTTTCGCATGAACTTCATTGTTTTCGAATCTACAATTTTTATGAACTATGATAATACGATTATTAGACTTATACGAATATTTTAAAGGTCTCGATAAGTTTTTTCTGGAGGATCTCCACTTATTGAGATTTGTATCTCATTCTGTGAAAATATTTTGCTTTGTAGAAGGTGATGATAGGCTATGGCTTTGGCTTGGGGTAGAGACAGCATTGATGAATAACTAATACGACTCTTTTAGATTTCTTAGTCAGGAATAAGTTGATTATTCCGTTTAGACTTATGAGTTCAATTTCTCAGTTTGATTCAAGACTTTGGAAGAAGTTATGTATTTTAGATATTTTAATTTCTTAGTTTGGAGATCTTATTCCTCTGCATGATGATAGACTTAGATGCTTTGATTGCCTGTCGCCTATACATTATTGTGATATTACATTTTTCATTAAGTTTTGCACCTTGCGACTTATGAAGGTTGTTCCTTCTTAATGCGCAACAGTTGCATTTCCAAGGTTCACCTAGCTAAATTTTGGGGGTGTGACATCCATCATCTAGTTAAAAATTCTCACCTAGATTTATTTGCATTTTTGGATTCTATCACATCTTGAAAGTTCATCGAAGAAAACTATCAGGAAAGAAGACGAAACAAACGGATCTATGTCTAATGCAACTAAGGATGTTGAGAGTAAATCTACTGATAAAATATAAATTTGTCCCACATCAGAAAATCAAAAATTCTAAAACTATTTTATAAGATGTTGGACTACTTCACTTAGCACCAATTCATTTTAAGATGAAATCTCAAACTTCTTAATATAGTATCAGAGCTCAGCCCTTAGTCCAAAGACAAAACATAAGCAATTTGTGGCATCTATATGTGAGTTATTATTCAAATAGAGTGAAAAGCTTTTAGATTGTTCTTGACCTCACAATAATTTGAGAATAGTTATTAAGAAAGTTTTTCACACATCAACTTGACATCACAATTATTTGAGAATAGTTATTAAGAATTTTTTCCATACATCGCTCCGATTCTAATATCAGTGGGTCCACACACATGCAAAGTTTACATGCCACTAATAAGTGGGACATCCCTAATAAAAAAGGGTTACTGCAATGCTTATTCTCAGTGAAATGAGAGATTGTCAGTTAATTTGCAAGGCTACCATTGTTAAGGCAAAGAGGCAGACAAATATTCTGTGAAATTGAAGCAATCTTATTTCTTTGATCTTATATTACCATATAAAGGAATGTAATTGTTCTCGATCATCTACATATTTGTTTCATTACTTTTCAAGGTATAAGCTATCGATTGAGGAGTTTGAAAAATTCGAGTCTCGTTTTACCTGCCAATGAAAGTGTTCATTCGTATTCATTTGTTCCCAGCATTTGTGTTTTTTTTTTGTCACTGATAAGAGGTAAAATTCCGGCTCTAAGAACAATTACCAAAATACCCCTAAAAAACCCACTGAGCTGAGGCCAACATTCGTCAACCCGAAACCCGAGGTCCAGTGCCTGAGGTCCAGTCTCGAGGTCTAGTCCTGAGGCCCATTAGCCTAAGGCCAAGGTCCACCCCCCAAGGCCTATCCTGAATCTCGAGAGGCAGTCATAACATATTAATCCCATAAAGGCTTGGGAAACACTCTAGTAGAGGGACACATAGCAGTCTCTGGTAACTCAAGAACTAGTATAAATATAAGATGGAAGGCACACATACTATAATGCTAATTTATCTCTCTTATTGCCTTCATTGTATTCTGCTCATATGCAACTTTAAATCCCAAACTGACTTGATCGTTGGAGGGATCCCCGGGGCACACTCCCAGTGGGCCTTGGTTTGCAGGTTGCTCGTTCACAGAATCTTGTTTCGAGCCCAACTACAGAAATCGAGATCCAGATCTAGCCCAAGATTGTGTCTCGGCATTTTTTGACCTTAATAGGTTGGCGCCGTCTGTGGGAACAAAGGATTATCCCACTGAGAAACCACATCTACGCGAGATGAGTAACGATAATACCGGCACCTTGCTAACTATTATCTATTTATCGCTCAGTACATTAACATTTCTACTCTAGGTTTTTACCTAGCAATGCAGCTTCAGCTCATAGTGTTTACATGAGTTTGATTCAAATCATTTGAATTTGATTGATATCATTTATGGCATATTTTATTATTGGCATCATGGCTATCCGTCCAATTCACAAAGCCATGCATTTACTCAGACCACTGTGGCATTTAATGGTTTTCAAGATTATAATGGATATTCTTCAATTCATAAGCAACTTGTCATACGAACAAAGTTTCGGCGGGCACGAGTTGAATTTTGTAGACAAAAATATGTGTTTGAAATATACACCCAAGGTGTTTGATAAAATGACAAGGTGCATGTTTCTGATCATATTGTGTCTTGGAGGTGTTTGATAAAATGCCAAGGTGTACTTTGCATTGAAAATTTAGACGTATATATATCTCTCCATAATCATTACCTGACGGTAATCCATGTTCCTGTTTAATTTGAACATCTTAGCAGCTCCACTACGGAACGTCATTCAAGCGATGGCTTTTAACTCCATACAAAAAATTTCTGAAAATCTATTCATTGGATGATTGCAAAAGTGTGACTTATTTTATGTTGTATGCTTCTTCAGATGAACGATAAAGCCAACCAACTCTAATATTGATCATAGGTTGGAAAGAAGAATGATCTTCTCTATGGTAGCTAGCTATTCAGAAGCAGGTAAAGATTAACAGGATAAGAAGTGGCATACTCTCCAAGGTTTGCAGGAGACATCCTTGAGGACTTTGCTCGAGAAATTGGTGCAAAGGAGACTGATTTGGAGGATAAAGATGCTTGGCTGATAAGTATTTCTTGATGGTTTAAGAGAAACACTAGTTTCTTATGAATCATTGTTTTAAATCCTATAAATTTGGTGGAAAGTTTACATCTACATAGCTAATCAATTATTAAGCCACCAATAATAACATGCTTTACCATGTTGCTCACAAATCTATTAAGCTATAAACTCCTGAGGTAGACCCGAACACTCGAAGTGTCTGTTTCATGATGATATTCATGCCATGCTAGCTGCTAATCTGCTCACTGCTTATCGCATTAACACTTTTATTTTGAGTGCTCACTTGTCAATACATCATTCAGCTGTGATATGCAAACCTCCAGGCTTGTTACAACAACATGATTGTATCATATATGTCTTCGAAATAATTGACATTACTTATTATATGCTTATTATTGGCAGATGATTAATCGTGTGCGAGCTGTTACGCTCTTAAGCACAATGCACATTATGCATAATTCTATGAAGCATTCAACATGGATTCACAGGCCATCCGCAAAAAAGTTAAAATATCACTATGTAATTTTCTCCTTAGACACAGTTTGTAACTTTCCACATTAAGTGGATATATGAAGTGCTTCATCATTTTATATGTAGTTTTCTGTTATGGCCATTGTGTAACTGCACCTTTTGTAGTCTGATTATTAGCCCATAGACGCAGTTTTAGGCAAAAGTGAGTACTTCATAGGTATGCCCCGAAGCTGTTTGATAAAATGCTAAATTTAATGTGCATTTTGGAGCATATACAAAAAAGATGTCGTGCCTAAGGTGTTCGCCAAAATACCAAGACGCACTTTCTACACAAAACTTAGTGGATCAATATTTCATTCTCGTCATGAGGGTGAAAAATGACAAGAGCATGCAAATCTACACGTAAAAGTTGCAGCTGAAACATGCAAACTAAAGTGTGATATTATGCGTAATGGTCTTACGATATTGATTAAAAAGTCTTAGATGCTGACTTCATTTAAATCACGTGATTGATTTTTAAAGCTCATCTATGCCTGCAGTGGCCTTTTATCACAGTATTAGTGCTTCTCAATAAGCAGAAATCGAGCTCCAAGCGGCTGCTCATGGAAGCTTTGGTTTGCACGAAAAGACCTCGGCAAGGTGTCTCAGGGAGATTACTGGCTAAGTAGTGCTCTGGGGTGAACAGGTTCATAGACTCTTATCCTCAAATATCATTACATATATATTGATTAATAAATTGTCCAGTTTCCATTTCTTAGATGCTTCTGTAATAACTATTTTAAGTCATTACCTCATACTGAAGTCCATCAGCGATGTAGTGCTAGACCTCCATTACTCTGAGAATGCATTATAGACTCTTGTGAATTAACACAATAGTTCTGAAAAGTACAGCTCTATGATGCATTATGGTTAAAATTTCATTACCAATCAGAGAGAGATAATTGCAAATGTAAGACTCATGTCTGATCTAGTGCAAAAGAAGCAATCCAAGCTATGCCTATCCTGTATAGCACGATTATATCCCCCAAGTGGAAACCAAACTAGGAGTTGTTTAATGCTCTTTTTTAGTGTTCTTTTTTCTGTCCCTAACGTAAAGTTTGCAAAGTTTAGTATATGTAAAAAAAAAAAAAAAAAGAAGAAAGGCATCACCTTCTTGGTCCTCTTTGTAAATTTAAATCATGAGGATGATCTGTTTCACGTAATTTGCTATAATGTGCACCACCTACTGCCTTCATGATTGCAATATAACCGTAAACCTTACAAGCAATGTGATTCATGGCACTATTTGGATAAAGTAGTCCTTCATAGTAGTGTATGATCTATGCTTGCTTAAACTCATTACTTGAGTGTCTCATTTTCTGATCCCCCTGTTTCTCTATTAAATTGGGAAGAAGTAATGGTGCCTCATTACCTAGCTTGGACTAAAAGCTTGGGCAAATAAGCTAAAAGTCCAAGATTCATGAAAGAAGCCTAGAGTATAGAGATTACAAATCAGTTTTTGGGCTGCCTTTGCGTAATAAACTGTACCAACTGGGGAAGAATTATGTGCTGATTTATATATGGTTAGAAAGCTCTGTGAGTCAAGTTTGTAACGCTTCAAGCAGTTTGTGATTCGGACCTTCCTAGAGAATGATATGGCCATTTTTACAGAATGTGTCCGATCTGTTATTTAGTGGCGATTTTCAGCTTTTTTGCAATATTTCGCTCCAATTTGTTTCAGCTCTATTACCATTACCCTTGCACAGATTTGTGTGGCAACATTATGCATTCTATAAGTGCATTATTATGGTTCAACGTTTGTATATTCCAATACACCAAAAGCTTGCGGAACCTTGGAGGAAAAGATGCAAAGAACTGCATCATGAAGATAGGAGGAGCCAGGTTTTTCTAAGAGAATGACTATCACCAGACTACACATCATTTTCAGAGAAATGGGGATTATAAAAATCATTAGTACCTACCTAATCTCTATTCTTGCTCTACTTAAGCAACTTTTGTTAATGAGCTTCATTAATGTGAGCTGATATGATAAATTCTATTTGGCTTTGCTTGATTATTTGCTTAAACATGCTTGCTAAAGTTTAAGTTCACCTATTTGGCTGGTTGACTTTCAAAAAAAGCTATTTAGCTTGAATCTTAGCAATTGAAAATTTTGATATGAAGTTACTATTTCTTGTAATAATGTCGATATGCTCATACCGAAAACCTATTATATCCTGTGAAATTATACTTATGGTTGTGTAAGTACGGTACAGAGAGCAACTTGCACAGGTCCATATAGACCCACACAAGCCTCAGCAAGTCCTCGGACTCCATACACAGGTCTATGTGACCTCCATTAAGCCTACAGGCCCTATTAACCAACAAGATCGAGATCTTGAAGAGAATCAATAGCGAAAGTGATCAAATTAACAAACCACAAGCTCAACGAGATGATTAAATCTAGTCAGCCAACACTCAGTAAAACTCTCCCGACCTTAGAGCTCGTACGAGGTTACCTCCCGACCTCTATTAAAGCTCCGAGAAGTATCATAGCCTACCTTGCAAACAAGTTCGGACCACCTACTTATGCACCCACAAGAGTTTCAAAAAATCCACAGGCTTTTTATGCCAATGGGCATCATTAGCATACGGGGTTAGTTATCTTGAAGAGGATCATCAACGGCAAGGACGATCAAATCAGTCTGTCCTTGATCTCAACTAGGATCAAATCAACTACACCCTTCTTTGAGAAGGTAACAAAAATTTGATTCTTTAAATATGAGAACATATTAGCATTGTTTACTACTGACATGACAGGATTGACCTGAATATCATGACCCACCATCTCAACAAGGCCCATTAGCCGAGGCCGAGGTCGAGGTCTATCAAGCCGAGGCTAAGGCCCACCAAGCCTACCCCAGGAAGGTATCAATAATATGTTTTTCAATGATAAGTATACGTTGCCAGCTACTAACATGGCAGGGATTGACCCGAAGACGAGGGCTTGGTTATAAAAGATCCTATGGGAACTTAAAAACCACCTCGGGAGGTGAAGCCAAGGGCTACGTCAGGAGTCAACGGGTTTCCCACGAGAAACTCAACACTCTTATCAGTCTCGCCACAGGCTAAGATGGGGGTTAACGGGTTTCCTACGCGAAACACAACACTCTTATCAGCCTCGCCACAGGCTAAGACGGGAGTTAACAGGTTTCCCACGCGAAACTCAATACTCTTATCAGCCCCGCCACAGGCTAAGATAGGAGTTAACGGGTTTCCTACGCGAAACTCAACACTCTTATTAGCCCCGCCATAGGCTAAAACGGGAGTTATAGGGTTTCCTACGCAAAACTCAACACTTTTATCAGCCCCGCCATAGGCTAAGACGGGAGTTAACGGGTTTCCTACGTGAAACTCAACACTTTTATCAGCCCCACCACAGGCTAAGACGGGAGTTAATGGGTTCCCTACGTGAAACTCAATACTCCTACTGGTCCCACTTAGAAGACATCTGCAGGAAGTAGCGAGCTTCTGAACAAGGACTCGACCAAACTCCTGTCTGCCCCACAGCACAACCTCAGCTGAACTTTCATACATCAAGAGCCACGACGGGAAGCTTAATAACCATCTCGGAAGATGAAGATGAGGTCTAGGCTATAAGAGATTCCTACGGGAAACTTAACAACCGCCGGTTACAGAAAAAGATTCTTACAAAAGCCTTGAAAAACCGGTTCTGAAGACTTCATCCATACAACAACGGCTAAAGCAAGTAGCCTATGAAAACTCTTTAGCCTATCTCAAACGTCCGAGTCGAAGAGAAAATGAAAAGCGGAAGACCCTACGAGGACCAACTCTTCAATGCTAAAAGTTTTGACAAATGCGAAAGAGGGAAGCCTCAGCTGACCTCGGCAGTCAGCTATATGAAATAAAACCAGCTTAGTTAGTAAACCGAGGTCGGATCAATGCGAAAACTAAGTCATCTACCAATATAAAAACAGATCCAATTGGCAAAGACATATACCCCACTAATCAGGAAAATTCATTACAAGATCAGAATGAAGATTGAAGCACATTAAAGGCCTAATTCTAAGCCTGTGGGGTATCACCCTCGGCAGTATCATATGGTTCAGATTGATTAACCTTGAGGTTGATTCCCTCGCTCTGTTGTTCCTCAGCATTGTCACTCTCCGACTCCTGCTCTGGCTCGAAATCCTCGGCAGTCCAAAGCTCGGCACACTGAACAACATTAGGGGATGCCCCTAAAAATTAAATCTCTTACCGGTCAACCTCAAGGCCATTACTTCTCAAATTAGGACAAGAATTTTCTGAGATCTTACCAGCATGCCAACAGAGTTATTCATTTCGAGGCTAAGATAAAACTTCTACGTAGACCTACCAATTCTACCAGCTATACAAGGCTCCTCCAAAAGCTCGGCAGCTACTATTCTCCAAATAAGGGGCTATGAAGGGTATCCTACGGGAACCTACCAAGCCCCACAAGCCAAGACGAGTATCCTCTGGGGGATTATCAACCAAAAGGAGACTTACTACTCTTTCCACACAGACAAGAACCCTCCATGGTCTTACTACTCACTATCGGGGTTACTTCTTCCCAAGATAATCAAGAGTCCACTAAAGCCACAATAGCCATCAAGAGTGAGAAATCCCAACTGAAATATAAGAGCCATTTTAAGGTCTCTTGAGTTCGATACTCTCTTGAGGCCGAGGCCGAGGTCTGCCAACCTAAGACAGACAACTCACAAAGAGTAAGATCGATAAACTCGGATTCGCAGAAGCTTGAGATTCTCATCTCTCAACCCGGCAGACATTTGCCTACTTCGAGAACATACCTCTACAAAAGTGACACTAATGATACCAAGATGAAGCTGATGTTATCCAAGTACAATTACTTTCATGAACCACCATGGTTCATTCAATTAAGCAGAGATCAGGTTGAGTCAATTCAGAGCGGCCTAAGTAGGGAAATGAACCCAGAAAATGGAAGCACAGTAGTAGGCGATTTCCTGACCTCCTATGGAGCTCAGAAAATTAGGGGGGGGATGGGGTAATTGATAAGAGGTAAAATTTCAACTCTAGGAACAATTACCAAAATACCCCTAAAAAGCCCACCGAGCTGAGGCCAACGTTCGCCAACCCGACACTCGAGGTCCAAAGCCCGAGGTCCAGTGCCTGAGGGCTGGTCTTGAGGTCCATTAGCCTAAGGCCAAGGTCCATCCCCCCCTCCCCCCCCCCCCCCCCCCCCCGAGGCCTATCCTGAATCTCGAGAAGTAGTCATAACATATTAATCCCATAGAGGCTTGGGGAACATTCTAGTAGAGGGACACATGACAGTCTCTGGTAACTCAGGAACTAGTATAAATATAATAGCACCTCTCTCAAGGAATGTAACAAATGGAAAGCACACATACTATAATGCTAATTTATCTATTTTATTGCCTTCATTCTATTTTGCTTATATGCAATTTTAGATCCCAAACTAACTTGATTGTCGGAGGGGTCCCCCGGGACACACACCCCCAGTGGCATTTGTTTTGCAGGTTGCTCGTTGAAAAAATCTCGTTTTGAGCCCAACTAGAGAAATCGAGATCCAGATCTAGCCCAAGATTGTATCCCGGCATTTTTTGACCTTAACAGTCATTCCCAACATTTGTTGAGTGATAGACTTTTGTTGAGCCGTCAAAACGGTTTAGTGGATTCTTTGTCGGATCTCCAATGCTATAAATCCTATTGTGTACTAACGTACTTTAATATATGTTACCATTAGAGGTGACATTTGGGTTGGGCCGACATAAGCCCAACTCAGCCCAACATATGAAAATTCGGGCCTAGCCTACCTCGGTTGAAATTGGACTCGACTCGCCCCAACCCACCATATATAGGTGGGTTGAGATAGGTCCTATAATTTTTGACCCAACCCATTTAAGCCCAGACCCATTTGATCCTAGGCCCAGCGCAGGCCCAGTTTAGCTCAAAGCTCAGATAAGACCCATCTCAAGCCCAAATAAGGTCCATCTTGAGCCCAACTCGGGCCCAACACAAATTAAGTACAATTTGAGCTCACTTATTAAAAGAAATAGAAATATTATATTTTATGCATGCAATGTAAGTCTTAGTAACTATTTTTTTTAAAACAAACTAGCAAATCGTAGTAACTATTTTTTTGTTTAACAAACTAATTATAACAAGTAGCAAATTTATTTCTTAAGTTGATATTAAATGACTTATTATCAAATTTTTTTTATGATATTGAAAGTTTGCAACTCGCAACTTTAAATCCCTTTATATTATTTTTTTAAAAGATTTTAGATACAATTTTTATAATCGTAGATATAATTTTTTCTATAAATACTTAGTGACATAGTGTTTTAGTCAATAAGTATATTCAATTTTATTTTACAACAAGTCTACAATATTATATATAACTAAATCCATGAGAGAAGAAAATCTTTCACGATGATTACATTCGTCAAAGGTTTAAAATTATTTTATGTACTTTGAAGAACATGGGTATATAATTTGTAATTATTGCTAACGTCAATTTATATTTCGATGTAAGTTTGGAACTGGGATGCTTGTAAGATACCTTGTATCTCAACACCCAAATATTACAAACTATTTTAATCGTGAAATGGTTATTCAACCATTGCCACCGCCAAACACACCACAACCACCAACACCAACAGCCCTAGTACCTGTACAAGAAGCATAACAAAATGATTTTTGCACTAGCTTTCCTCGAGCGTTTATGTAATATTTTACTTTTATATTTATATCACTAATGTACTCGTTCTCATTAACTTGTAGTTTGTTATGTAATGTTTTATCATTTATGTTAATTGTTAATGTTATCAATTAACTTGTGTATTATTTCGTTAATAGTTAAATTAACTTTTTTTTTAAGTTTAAATTTTATTTTTTTAATTATATATATATATATTAGTGTTTGTATATTAGTATAATTATATATTCAGATTACGCTAATCACAAAAAAAAAAAAAAAATGGATTGGCCCAACCCAAACCAACCTAACCCACCCCAACTCAACCCACTAAACATTTGTGTCGAGCCGGGGTTAGTTTTTTTAACCCACGATTCGGTCGAGCTATGCCGGGCTAGCCAATATGCCAACTCTAGCTACCATTAGTTAAGGACAAATAATATTTTTAATGAGAATACATAAATTTGAACTTGTTATCGCCACTTTTTCTTTTTTTTCTTTTTTTAGATTACACGGTCACTTAAAATATTATCATAGTGCAGGTCATGGGTTCGAAAGCTACTCTCTATTTAAAAACATTAAAATTGTGCACATACTAAGAAACGAATTTTGTCTGCACGTGCAAGAATATATTGAAGACAATAAATAATATAACAAAACTACCTCAACAGTATCCCTATTTTTTTTCTCTACATGTAGAGAATTTGAACAATTTTTTTACATCTAAAGATTTTCTATATCAGTTTCACTCCAACAATTTTTCTACATTTAATTTTAGGGAATCTCTATTTCAACTTCACTCTAACAGCCTTCCTATTTGAAGGATTTTCTTTTTTTTTTTTATTTTAAAATATCTCCTTATTTTAGTTAGACATATTTAATTAAAAATTGTTTATGATATTTTTTATTGTTAATTACTAATATTTTTATTATTTTTTAGTTTATATTTATTTATTTTTCATGATGATATTATATATTTTATTCTAAAACTTTTCCAATAGCTTTATTTATTTATTTTTCAAATCAATTGTGTCTCCAACGATCAGAAATATGACCGTTGGAGAAATTATATTTAAACTATCATTTTTTTAACTGTCAGATGGGTTTAAGAATAGCTTTAGGGATTTTTTTCAACATCTTCACATGTAAGAATTTCTTACAAAGTACAAAATTTTTAAAAAAACTGTTAGAGTTCAATATCTCCAAAACCTTTCTTAAATGTGGGGTAAAACGGATTGTAGGGCACCTCTTGGAGATGCCCTAATAACTTTAAGGGTGTGTTTGGATTGAGGGGGAAGAAGTTTAATAAATGAGAGGAAGGGAGTGTATCATAAAGGAAATGAGTGGAGGGAGTCAAATTATGTTTGGATTGCATAAATTTATAAAGGAGAAGATTATAAAGGATGATGAGTATTCTTTGTTTGGATTAAAAAGAAAATGGAAGGGAGAGATCATATAATGACATTTATGTCCTTTTTTATTTTATATTATAAAAATATTTTATTTAGTATAGTTGTAATTAGAAGTAAAATAAAAGATAAAAATGTCATTACAATAAATAGTAATTTCTCCTCCCTCCATTTTACTCCAATTTGGAGGGATCAATAATAAAGGGTATGGAAGGATTAGACTTATCCCTTCTATACCCCAACCCTCATTCCCTCCTAAACCAAACAAAAAAAAGAATAAACCCCTCTTTTTACTAACCCTCCCTTCTCTCCATTTTCCCCAATCCAAACACACTTTAAGTTTTTATATTGGATGGTAATGGCTTCCAATTTTAGACATGACACATATATTATAAAGGTACAGGCACTGACTGGTTACCTAACTATTCCTACTTCTACCGATGGTGGTTTGGTCCTGGAAGATCCGCCAAATGGACTCTAAACTAAAGCCCTCCTTTGATAGAAATAGAAAGGGAAAAGCTTTTCAAAGACTTATTTTAACGTAATCGGCTTTCCAGTGAGAGCACAAGTAATAAAATATTAGTTGACTTTGTACTCTGCCAGAAATACGATATTTGTCTAGCAGAATCCACTAAAAAAGGTTCCGCACTTTTTAGTGCGTGACCATGCACAGGTGGGATTCACGCACTTGTATTTGGCTTTTGAGGAAGCTTTACTGTCTTGCAAAGAGACAAAAAAAAAAAAAAAAAAAAGCTGTAATCGTCAACTATGTGGCTTAGAAAGAAGTTGGATGATACTGGGTAGCAATCACAACAGAAAACCGCTGTTTTGTTTTTCAGCTTTAACCATTCATTCTCTACACCTCCTGGAAGTGAGAACAGGTTATGTTTCCTCTCTACACAAATATTGCTTGTTCTTTCATTTTATTGGTTAGAGGGGAAGGTGATTTTATATTTCAGTCAGTTGCTCTGAAGATTGGTTGCTCTATAATTGCCTTGATGTTAACTGTTAAGGGCGGATTTAAGGTTTTTATCTTATGGGAATTGAACATATAATTTAATAATTATCGGTGCTAAATTATTTTTTTAACTGAAAATATACATATATAAGAATGCACTTATTTGTACAAGTTGAATGAATTTCATAAACAGACATTTGTATGTAATCTCCTTTTATTGCATTTATTAACATTGTATAATAGTAGCAGATGAAGATAGTATATGTTCATCTTCTGGTAAAATCCTTTCCTTTGTAATTAGGAAGATTTTCTTGAAAATCTAATCAAACAACAGGAATGGTGACTAGTGTTGAAATTTACTTTATCTTCTACGAGGACAAATGTCAATAAAATGGACTTATTTGACTTCTTAAAAAATGAATTGCATAATATTAGTTGAATAGTTTACCTGTTTTGCTTTTGGGTTGTTAGTTCATCAATTTTTGGAACTAACCATATAGAGTATGAACTTCTATTCTGAAAGAAATGATCTTAAAGCTTTGATAAATGAGCAAAGTGAATGACTTCCAATCTTGACCCTTCAGAATTTCAATTTCTGCCACGATCTTGAAAGCCTGCCCTGGAAAAACAAGATTCGATCACATTTTTGCTAGGCAAGATTTGATCACACTATGTACAATGGCTATTGGACAAGCATGTCTGTAAACGTATCAATTTCGAGTAGTGAGGATAAAGTTAATCAAGTTCTGAACATGGCACCGAACATTGACAGCGTAGTATCTTCCATTGAAGATAAGCTGCGTACATTGCCTACAGATTGTTACACAGTTTGTATCTATAACGTTCCTGAGAAGTATCACAAAGCCAATGAAGATTCATATAAGCCTAGATTAGTCTCAATTGGCCCTCTTCATCATGGGAAAACCCAACTTCAAGCTATGGAAGTGTACAAGTTAAGATGCTTACAGAGTTTTTTGGAGAGAACTGGACATGACCTTCGTTACTTTGTCAACTTAGCACGACGAGAGGAATATCTTGTCTGTGCGTGTTATGAAGACACCACTGAACTAAGGTCAGAGGTATTCCTCGAAATGATTTTGTTGGATGGTGTATTTGTTATTGAAGTTTTCTTGAAAAACCATTTTGTTGAGATGAGAGAGCAGAGTGATGTTCTCTTCAAAAATCAATGGATGTCGGATGATTTACTCCATGACATGTTGTTACTAGAGAACCAACTTCCTCTGCGTTTCGTCAGCCATCTGTTTGATAAAATAGTTCAGTTTTCTAAATGTGAGTTATCTGTCTTTGATCTTGCTCGTGAATACTTCCAGAATGTAGGAAATACAGGGAAATTATCGTTGAACATCTATTGCAGTAGTGCAAAACATTTGGTTGAGTTTCTGATATATGCTCATAGTCCCTCGCGTCCAAGAGAGCCATCAACTAGAGAGAAGTTTGAATGTGGCCGTAGTGCAATAGAGTTACAGAAAGCTGGAATTAAATTCTCTTGTGGAAATGCAACTTGTATATTTGACGTAACATTTTGCAAAGGAGAGCTGGTGATCCCAAAGCTGGTCGTAAATGATTCAACCAAAACATTTTTCCGGAATCTGATAGCTTTTGAACACTGTCGATATTTGTCAAAGAACATAACAAGCTATGTCATCTTCATGGGCAACTTAATAAACACCTCGGAGGATGTCGAACTGCTTGTTAGAAAAGGAATCATTGAGAATGCAATTGGTGAAAGTGTGAATTTGAAAAATCTATTCAATAATCTCCACAAGGAGATTATGACAGATCCAAGTGACTTTTATTTTGCTAAGGTTTGTGGGGACCTGAATCACTATTACAGAGACTATTGGCATCAATGGAGAACAACTTGGTTTAAGTGGAAGGTTATTCTGAGACGCGATTATTTTGGCAATCCGTGGTCTCTCATTTCTATCATAACTGCTGTTATATTGCTCATTCTTTCTGTAACACAGACAGAGTGCTGTGTGTTTCAACATGTTTGAAAATTTGACTTGATTAGTTCCTTCGGATTGCAAACCTTGAAATTTTTATCAAGTTTCTTTATATTGTATTTACGATTTTGCAAAAAAGTTTCAAGTTTCTTTATATTCTAGTACATTATAACCTCTTTTTGAATAGGTAATAAGAGTTACAATTGCTACTCTTTTTATGTCTTCTGCATCTTGTTGAGTAGCCTTTCTATTAACATCAATACATTTCAAACTCTCTTTTTCATTGAAAAATGAGATGCTACTTATTAATTCCTTGCAGTTTGCCAATGGAGGTAAATTTAACAAAGCTAGAGGTGAATTAAGAATGTGCCCGGACTCATCGACTGTAATATATAAAGGCACAAATGATAGTTTTGACGCAACCAGAATTGTGTTATTCTATACATAATGAGATTGAACTCTTAGTTCAGGTGAGATTTCCAGTAAAAGAGAATGTTGAATACACTAAAAGTGCTGAAGTTGGAAATAATCTGTTTGTGTCACTCCTCGAACTTAGAACTCTAGGCACGCAGGCGAGACTGGTGTTATAAACATAACAAATAACTATTTGAGTATATTTCTACTGGCTCAAAACGGTAAATTCAAATTATCTCTTATACTCATAACACCTACTTATAAAACAAACATATTCATAATTTCCCACTGATGTAGGGTGTCACATACACCTCCATTAAGGACGTGACATTCTGATCAAGGGCACACACACCTAAGACCAACTAGGCAGTGCAAGATTCTAAAGGTGGCTCCTACAGGTTCAAGAGGTGACTCCCACCGCCTTCTTGGTGTAGTACTTTATCCCGCATAGCACTTAGTTCACACACTAGTTAGTGACCGGCTCTTATACTACTCTGTCATACCTCCAAAATTTACCTAGACAAATCTCTTGAACATAACCGCAGCGATCCTAAGGAGACACATCCTTCCTAAACCTGTAAGACTCTAATTTACAATATGTAAAAATGTGACCTTAAGATAAGTAAAATGGCAGGGTCAGAGCATTTACACATTATCAAATAAATCTAATCTCAAATACATAATAAACACTTAACATAAAATGGACTTTAGTTTACATAATCCTTGCAGTAATGGTGATTCATCAAAACAAAGGGAAAATTAAAATCTGAGAGCTACTCTCCACAAAATAACTTCCAAAGATTCATAGTCCTGAAAGTCAACCAAGCAGTGATACCAAATTCAACTTCAACCGAACATATGCACAATCTAATTCTTGTCATCTACAAGAGTTAATTTGAAAAAAAAAAATGAGTAGGAAATACTCATTAAACGGATTTTCTCACAAATATCATGAGACCATACTTTTAAATAAGTTACAATACTACATTAGATGCTATCATTTACATATGTTGAAGAAAACATGTTGATGAAAACCTCTTAACACCTCATCCATTTTGCTTTGAAGTAGATATATAAAAGGCATAAAACTGAAATAAATAACTTAATAATAAAAACATTTAACCTTTGAAGACATTTGAAAAAGGAATTAAAGGCTTCGGAAAAAAATACGATACATGCATGAAGACTCAAAAGAAATCCAACAGATACCTAATGAATTGTTGAAAACATTTAACATTCAAATTCATTTTTCTACAAGCCTAGGATTAAACATTTTTTTTCTTCAGAACACTTTAACCACACTTAATTATTTTCACATTGTGGCTACTTATATCACAGTAGCTCGGGCCACCTCACTACGCCCAATCATCACAGGCAAAGGGATCCCATATATCCACATAATCTTAGCCAAATTATTAACCCCAATCGGTTGGGTCCACACAACACAGTCACGCTGAAAATGCTTTCTCAATAACTTTCAAACTCTATTCCCTTTCAAAAAATGTTTCATATACTTTCAATATCTTTTAAAAGACTTTCAAAACCCCAATGCATTTCTTGTAAAGTTGTACGACCTAAATTCTCAGGCTCATATGTGTTAGAATAGGTCCCAAGTTTTTACATTCGCGTGTAAACTCGTGTAATGCATATGAAAACATTTTTAAAGGCCTGTAAGATTGAAATATATAATGCAAAACAGTTGTTATATCGATCACTATTAATATTTCTAGTAAATAGAAAATATGAGTACTAAATAAGAAAAGAAAAAAAAATGAAACAAAGTATGTCTTATGCATTTTATCGGATGCTCTGAAACTCCCTAGAAGCAATATGATATACACATGGATGAACCTTTCAAACCCAAAAAATGAGTACTAAATAAGAAAAGAAAAAAAAATGAAACAAAGTATGTCTTATGCATTTTATCGGATGCTCTGAAACTCCCTAGAAGCAATATGATATACACATGGATGAACCTTTCAAACCCAAAAACTTTTCATCTTGCGGCACACCATAAAAAGAGGAAAAGGAATAAAACCCTATCAATTGCATAAAAAGAGGTAAACAGAACCCCAGATTCACTAAAATTTACCTCATAAATTACTGGGGGTTTGGCAGACACGGACAATACGCAACATCCTTAGTGGTAAAAACTCACAGGCTGATTCCTTGGATCGATCATGAATTTCCTCCAATGAACAAATTACTACAACAAATTATTATTTAGGACAAATTGGACAAATAGTCCCTATTGTTTATAAGTTTTGGACAAATGATCTTCATTCTTATAGAAGTCACACAGTACACAAGTAGTCCTCATTGTTACAAGAGTCACTCATTTAGTCCCTATTATTTGCAAAGGTCTCTCTATTAGTCTCCAATGTTTGCAAATATCTCACCATTAGTGGTGAGACTTTTACAAACAATAGGGACTAATGGTGAGTCATTTGAAAACAATGAGGACTAACTGCGTGACTTTTAAAATAATATGAATTAATTATCTAAAATAGATAAACAATAGAGACTAATTGTGAGATTTGCCCTATTTTTTACAATAAAGGCAGCTGAACCAAATTGGCTACTCAAATTCATATAAAGGATGAAGTAGTTACGTAGTTTTACAATTTACGTTACCACAAGTTAGCGTATTAGTACAAATATTATTTTTTACAATAAAGCAGTTGAACCAATGTGGCTGCCTACGTACCTTGATACACACTCTTATCAAGGATCAAACTGCTATGTAGTTCTACAATTTAGATCATTAAAAGTCTTAAAAATTGTATTAACACAATACAAGGTTCCACCAATTCTAAAAATAAATCATTCAACAAGCTCTTGAGACTGATGTTGTTCTTGAAGTTAGCAGCAATGTTGTTCAAAACCACGGCTTGTTTCCATCACCTTTTGGTTCTTGATGAGCTTACACTAGAACAGCTTTGCGCCTATGCTGAAACTTGTTGCAATGTCTTGCCTTGGCGAATTCGAGCGTTGATTGGCTAAAATCTCTCGTGGTCATCTTGTAGTAATTTTCATAAACAATGTCAACCTTAGGAAACTCCAGCTTCAACTCAACAAGCACTTGCTGATAAATCCATATTTTAAGTAATTTTAACCCATTAAATCATATATGTTGCATTATAATTTCGAGCTTAATTGTATATTTTATACAATTTTAGTGCAATATAGGTTTTGAAAAAAAATGACAAAAAGGGCCACAAAAACCAACATTTGGAACAAATATTCGGTGCAACACTAAAGGAAAATTGTAGAAACAACTTTAAAATGAGCAAATCGAGATTGAATTTGGCCAAACCGAGTGCGGAAACAGATTCAGGACGCTGAAAAACCTTGAAATAGACTTGGTCAACTTTTTGATCAATGGTCCAAGTCAACTGAACCGGTCAAAGTCAAAGTTCGGAGTCAAAGTTCACCTACCACAGCCGAAAGTGCGCTCGAGGGCCCCTTTTCCGCGCTCAAGCGCCACTTTTTGAAAAAAGCAGACAAGTAAACGGCAGAATGCGAAAAGAAAAAGACAGGAAAAAATATAAAAATGAATAGTGCAGAAGGGCGCTCGAGCGCGCCTAATTGGCACTCGAGCGCCCTCCTGAAATCTTGCCTAAAAATATCACGATTTTGCAGCAACAAAGACAACTCTTCTTAGCCAAGCTTCTACTACTTTAGGAACATAAGCCAAATTTCACCATTTGCTTTGTATATAATCAGTTTTCTTCATATTTTAGCTTAGGAGTTGGTTAGTTTAGTTTAGTTAGGGTCCTAAAATAAGGGCCGGGCTTATGGATTAACGCCATAGCTTCGGAGAAATCGAGTCGGCTAAATCAAGACGTGCTTAAATTTGGTAACTTTTATTCTTGATTTCAATTGCCGTTTTGTAAATCTAATTATGGCACTTTAGACCCTTATTTTTGGAATGAATAATAAGTGAGGATATTTTTATATATATTTAGGTTTATATTAATTAAAGTCTCGTATTCTTTAATTACTTAGTATTATCAATTAATTATACATATACTTATTGTTATGTTATTGTCAATTGTAAGTACATATACGCCCAGTTTTGTAAACCAGTGGCAATACGAGACTACATCGGACGGAATTAGCTAGGTTGTATCAGTACCTCCGGGGTACGTAAGTAAGAAGATTAATTGAGAGATTGGATATTGTTAGGTTGTACCAACATATTCAGTCTTGTTAATTAATGAGTCATATTACTTACGTATGTAAGGCTAACTTCAAAAGTGGGAGCTTGCAGTCCTATTTGTTGAATGATTTATTCTTTTAGTTTAAATCTATAATATTACACTTAAATACTCCAATCGAACTTGTCATTCTAAATCATGGACCTGCTAAATTGAATTAATCACACCTGGACTAAATTATTTTAGTTTAATATTGTACTTTTGGACTTAATTTACCGTATCTTTGGACTTTTGGACTTAATCAAACTTATTCGTGACGGGAGATAGTCAAACAAATTATAAACTAAATTCTTAACTTGAAACCGTTAATCCCAATTTTCGTGGATCGACCATCTACTCGCCACAGCTAAAGGTAATTCAAGGTAAGCAATATTTTCAATCATTTAACCTTACCACTATTTTTTAGCGCAAAACGATGCGATCAAAATTTAGTGTTGTTGCCGGGGATTGGCATTCAATTTTTTCATGTAAGAGTTTAGTTTATTGTATATAATTCTATCCTTGTAAATTTGTATGTAGAATTATTATTTTTAGTTTTGTATATACTGTGTTGTTTTAATTTCTTGTATTTATTTTCTTCTTTTTGTAAATAAAAAAATCTTAAAACAAAAAAAATGAGTAAAAAAATTCTTTCTTAAAAAAAAAAAAGATTTTTATTTATTTTCTAAAATGTTTGTTATTTACATTTCTAAAAAAAACATGCTAAAAATCACATACTCTTGAACCCCATAAAAGAGTTTAAATGGTCTGGGTAGTTGAATATATATATATATATATTTTTTATTATTATTATTTTTTTGTTCGACAAAAAAAAATTGTGATTTTGTAGAAAATAGGTTTGGGGAAGATTATATCTTCCTATTTTGTGATTTTCCAAAAAAACAAAAGTCGGGAAAACCATGTTCGAGCGCACCTGATCTCCCGCTCGAGCGCCGTTAACCTTAGCAGAAGGGTTTTAAATCCCTGCTTTCTTCATTCTCCCCTTCATTTTTCTTCACCGCCACCTTCACTCTCCCTTCTCTAAAAATTTTTCTTCTTTCATTCTTCTAGTCTACTGTTTTCAACATCATGATGTTTGGTGTAAGGCCCCGAACCTAACTCTCATGCCTACAGGATACTCCTTAGGACTTGGGCCCAAACGAGTATTGAGGCCATGGCGAGCAGGCCTAGAAACATACTATGCACGTATTGTCCGCTTTGGAGCCCATACTCCTCATGGTTTTGCTGCCTCCTAGCCACTGCCAGAAAAACGCATGTGCACGAATATACGAGATATCTCTATATATTCAATAGCCTAGAGACCTCTGCGTCTGATGTGTGATATTATACCCGCCCCCCCTTGGGGACCCAGCGACCTCGTTGGCCATATGAACGCATCGGTTCTGATACCACTTTGTAACGCCCCGAACCTAACTTCCATGCCTACAGGATACTCCCTGGGACTTGGGCCCAAACGAGCACCAAGGCCATGGCGAGCAGGCCCAAAATTGCACTATGCATGTATTATCCACTTTGGAGCCCATACTCCTTACAGTTTTGTCGCTTCCCAACCACTGCCAGGAAAACACGCGTGCACGAATATACGAGACATCTCTATATATTCAATAGCCCAGAGACCTCCGCGTCCGATGTGGGATATTACACCCGTAACCCCATCCTATATCGGAAGGAGAAATGTTGGGACTACTAGATAAAAGGGATGTCCTGGATTATCCGTGCACACGCGTTTTCCTGGCAGTGGCTGGGAGGCGACAAATTCGTAAGGGTATGGGCTCCAAAGCGGACAATACGTGCATAGTACATTACTGGGCCTGCTTGCCATGGCCTCGGTGCTCGCTTGGGCCTAAGTCCCAGGGGGTATCTCGTAGGCGTGGGAGTTGGGTTCGGGGCGTTACAAAGTAGTATCAGAGTGGGCCTTCCTTTGCGCCAGCTGCCCGCGAGGGCGCTGGGTCTCCTTAAGGGTGGGGGGGGGGGGAGGGGGGGCGATGTGGTAATCCCATCCCACATCGAAAAGAGAAACGTTGGGACTACTAGATATAAGGCATGTCTTGGACTATCCGTGCACGCACGTTTTCTTGGCAGTAGCTAGGAGGCGATAAATCCGTGAGAGGTATGAGCCCCAAAGCGGACAATACGTGCATAGTGCGTTACTGGGCCTGCTCGCCATGGCCTCAGTGCTCGCTTGGGCCTAAGTCCCAGGGGGTATCCCGTAGGCGTAGAAGTTGGGTTCGGGGCGTTATATTTGGGACTCTCATGGCAGATCAATTTGCCATGGTTGTGTACTCATTTGCAAGTGTATTCATCCTTTACCTTTTTCTTATTTATCTCTTTATCAAGTGGGATCATAGGTGTATTGAGTAAAAAGAAAATGTTCTTAATTTTATGTTATTGTAATTTTCATTATCTTGTTGTAATGTCTTTATGTTTAATAAAATAGTGAGGTTTGTTTTTATGGTTTATGTATTTATAGTATTTATATTTATATATGTATATATCTATACCTATATATACTAAGATTATAACTTTTCTTTCATTTTCGTTTTTAACATTTATGTTATAATATTGTTCAAAAAAAAAAAAGGAAACAGGTTTTCAGTAGGGCGCTCGAGCGCCAGACTGCAGTTGGGACTTATAACCTAAGCCTTGACGGCAACAGTACACAAAAAAAAAAAAAAACCTATTTGGATTTAGTTCTTTTGAATATTATATCTAACGGTTGAATTGTTGATATGTCTCGAGAATGTCTTTAGTTAATCTAACCACTAAGGTCTTCTAACGACTTTGGTAATCTGGTGTGATTTCAACCCTTACTGCATAATTTCCCGCAACTGTTATGACTATACATTCATTAGTGTATATTTTCTGAGTATCCTCCAATGCATTTGTTAGCAAATCATTAAAGGAGATTTATTGTATATATTTTAATTTGGTATGTTAAATTTCTCTCTTTAAAAAAAAAAATGGTGTTTGTTCTATTTTGTGTGATTTAGATTTAATTTTTTTTTTTTTTAAATTAAGTTTAAAAAAAAATTAGTCCTTGCGAAAGCAAATTGTATATATCATTGAGTCTTAAATTTTGTTTTGTATCACTTTTGTTTTTATCCTCATAACTAGCGTTGGTGTTTGAAGCTTTTAATGACAAATCTTCTTTCAAAACCATTTGAGGAACAATGCTTGGAATCTTTATCAAGTTGTATCTATCTTTTTAATTTGTAATGCATTGCATCACTTTCTTACATTAAAGGCAATGTAAGGTTCGGGTTTGAGGAGGTAGGAGAAAATAGTCGATACCACCTATTAAAAATTTTCCAATTTTTTTTTAAAAATTCTACTTCACTTATTCATGATAATTAAATTTGAGTAGTTAATTGTTGAAATATGGTTAGATTGTGCAAAATATTTGAATTAACTTTGAATTTGGAATGGAAAAATGATTAGCCACTAAGAGTTGAGTTTGTATCTAGATTTTTTTTTTGAAACCTTGTTAACTATTATTACATCCCAACAACGTCACATGATTCAATTAGAAGTTTTTGATTAATTATCGAAAAAGGAGTAGATTGAGATGTTTTCAATGTGAGATGTTGTGTTTTATTAAAATTTGACTTATTTTTCTAGATTAGTATACTCCTTTGAAAAAAAAAAAGAAAAAAAAGAAAAATGTTTAGATGACTCGCTCAATATCATTTAAATATTAAAAGTGTTGATTCAGCAAAAAGAGGCAAAAAAGAAACTCATAACAAAATGCTTTCGTCTAACCATTTTTGAGCATTTTTGGTTGTGAAAAAGCTATCAATACAAATCCTATCAAACAAGCCTTCTTTCACGAAACACAATTTAACCGAAGAAAGGCAACACTTCAAGAAAGTCTTTGAATCAACCAACATCTACTATTCGAGTCATCTATTCATAAAAAAAATATACAAATAAAAATTAAAAAATGTAAAAAAAAAATATTAAAAAATCTAAGGGAGTATTACATGATTTGGGAGGTAGTTGAGTTTTAACATTTTATGACTATCCATAGAAAATATTTTTGATTTTACAAATTTTGCGTGATTAATTTATTTACCTCTTAATTGAGTTACAAATGCTTAAAAGGCTCAAATGATTTTTTGTAATTAAGTTGGTTTCTATTATTTAGATACAAAACAATTTCTTGGGGTAGAATTGTTTGGAAGACAAACTCACTGTTAATCTTGTATTTTATAAAATTTAAATGTATGAATACATTAACTGCTTAAATTTAATATTTTTGAATCTATGAAGTAATTGATACCTTTACTTGAGGACAAACAAAGAATGGGTTTGAGAAGGTTGATAAATCCATATTTTAAGTAATTTTAACCCATTAAATCATGTATGTTGCATTATAATTTCGAGCTTAATTGTATATTTTACACAATTTTAGTGCAATATAGGTTTTGAAGAAAAAATGGCAAAAACGGCTACAAAAACCAACATTTGGAACAAATATTCGGCGCAACACTAAAGGAAAATTGTAGAAACAGCTTTAAAACGAGCAAATCGAGATTAAGTTTGGCCAAACTGAGTGCGAAAACAGATTCAGGATGCTAAAAAATCTTGAAATAGATGTGGTCAACTTTTTGGTCAATTTTCAATCAACCGAGCCTGTCAAAGTCAAAGTTCGGAGTCAAAGTTCACCTACCACAGCAGAAAGTGCACTCGTGCGCCCCTTTTCCGCGCTCGAGCGCCACTTTTTGAAAAAGGCAAACAAGTAAACGATAGAATGCAGATGGAAAAAGACAGGAAAAAATATAAAAATGAACAGTGCAGAAGGGCACTCGAGCGCGCCTGACTGGCGCACGAGCGCCCTTCTAAAATCTTGCCTATAAATATTGCGATTTTGCAGCAACGAAGACAACCATTTTTTTCTCTTCTTAGCCAAACTTCTGCTGCTTTAGGAACATAAGCCAAATTTTACCATTTGCTTTGTATATAATCAGTTTTCTTCATATTTTAGCTTAGGAGTAGGTTAGTTTAGTTTAGTTAGGGTCCTAAAATAAGAGTCGGGCTTATGGATTAACGCCATAGCTTCAGAGAATTCGAGCCGTCTAAATCAAAACGTGCTTAAATTTTGTAACTTTTATTCTTGATTTCGATTTCCGTTTTGTAAATTTAATTATGGCACTTTAGACCCTTATTTTTGGAATGATTAATAAGTGAAGATATTTTTATAAATATTTAGGTTTATATTAATTAGAGTCTCATATTCTTTAATTACTTAGCATAATCAATTAATTATGCATATACTTATTGTTATGTTATTGTCAATTGAAAGTACATATATGCCCGGTTTTATAAACCAGTGGCAATACGAGACTACCTCGGACGGAATTAGCTAGGTTGTACCAGCACCTCCGAGGTTCGTAAGTAAGAAGATTAATTGAGAGATTGGATATTGTTAGGTTGTATCAACATCTTCAGTCTTGTTAACTAATTAGTCATATTATTTACGTTTGTAAGACTAACTTCAAAAGTGGAGCTTGTAGTCCTATTTCTTGAATGATTTATTCTTTTAGTTTAAATCTATAATATTACACTTAAATACTCCGATCGAACTTATCATTCCACATCATGGACTCGCTAAATTGAATTAACCACTCTTGGACTAAATTATTTTAGTTTAATATCGTACATTTGGACTTAATTTACTATATCTTTGGACTTTTAGACTTAATCAAACTTATCCGTGATGGGAGATAGTCAAACAAATTATAAACTAAATTCTTAACTTGAAACCGTTAATCCCAATTTCCGTGGATCGACCGTCTATTCGCTACAGTTAGAGGTAATTCAAGGTAAGCAATATTTTTAATCATTTAACCTTATCACTATTTTTGAGTGCAAAATGACGTGATCAAAATTTGGCGTCGTTGCCGGGGTTTGGCATTCAATTTTTTCATAAGAGTTTAGTTTATTGTATATAATTCTATCATTGTAAATTTGTATGTAGAATTATTATTTTTAATTTTGTATATACAGTGTTGTTTTAATTTCTTGTATTTATTTTCTTCTTTTTGTAAATAAAAAATTCTTAAAACAAAAAAAAAGAGTAAAAAAATTCTTTCTTAAAAAAAAAGATTTTTATTTATTTTCTAGAATGTTTGTTATTACCTTTCCAAAAAAAACTTGATAAAAATCACATACTCTTGAACCCCATAAAAGAGTTTAAATGGTTTGGGTAGTTGAATATATATATATATATATATATATATATATATATATATATATATATATATATATATATTTATTTTTTTATTTATTTTTCAAAAAAATTCTGATTTTGAAGAAAATTGGTTTGAGGAATATTTTTTCTTTCTATTTTGTGATTTTCCAAAAAAAAAGTCGGGAAAACCACGTTCGAATGCGCCTGATCTCCCGCAGGAGCGCCATTAACCCTAGTAGAAGGGTTTTAAAACCTTGTTTTTTTCATTCTCCCCTTCATTTTTCTTCACCGCCACCTTCACTTTTGTCACGTCCCGACCCAACCTATAGAGGCTAGACTAGGGTATGACCTAATTCATTTATGCTATTTGTGTGACTTAGCAGTTTCTTACGATTAATGCTTAACGTTGGTTTAGAACTCCAAAAGATTTTTTTCGGGAAAACCAGCAGCATAGCGGCTGTATTTAGGACCTTTGGTTTGACCTAATTTCTAGAACACCTTAAAATTTTCAATCATTAATCCGATTCCAACAAAGATTCCTATTTTGTCATCAACCGATATGCCTACTAATTTATCTCGAAAGTCTTGTTTAATTAATAAGCCTAGCATGATAACTATGTCCTGATTATTTGTCAATTCCTGTCATGCAAGTACCTATTATCCTTTAGCTTACGAATGAGCACCTAGGTGAGATTAGATAGAGTTACATTATTTGCTTCTTCACCTAGTGGTTTAAACACATATGATAACTACTAATCAAGACAATGAAAGCAAATAACCAAATAAAGAGTTCGTCCGAATGTAGTTAGTACAAGCCAAAATTAGACCCCAAATTACAACATGGGTCTTTTACAATAGCAACATAGTAGTCCTCAAAACAAACACAACGTCCACAAAAGCATCCACATTCAGGCAAGGCACATAAGGCACATAATCACTCCAAGGATTCATCAACAAGCACATTCTTCTCGAGTACCTGTTCCAAATCGGCTTCACCTGTGATGATAAAAGAGGGTGAGCCCTTATGAATTCAGTGAGGGGAAACAAGTGACAACATTTTGAAATCCTTTTCCGGTTAAACTTATGAAAACCCCTTCGAAAACATGTCACGTAATACAAATAAGAAAGTAAGCATAATACAAGAATTAAATTGAACAATAGATACAATTACCAATCATTTCAAGGATACGGTGAGCTTTTGCTCTCAAGTTCATTTCTGATAACCATTGTTGTAGTTGGCATCCATCATCCACTTATCACTCCAATGGGTGTACTCCGGATTGTACCCCAAATCCTACGACCCAACTCTCCGAGGGTGGAATGCCAAGCGAGAAAGAGAATTGGACCATGGTAGTAGGAAGTCATATAACTCATCTAACCATAGGATACAGCCATACAAGCATGCTACGACACTTATACAAGACTGGGTGCAAGAATAGTTTACTTATCAACATGCAATCATCGAGAATCATGCTTAGAGCTATAAGGACAATTCCGGGTAGCCTATTAACATTTCTCAACATCAATTATAAGTCACACAAGAGTGGTTTATGACTTGGGGAGTCTACGTAGCCATTAGGGTTTACAGGGGCCGTGCTCGGGTGTTGGTTTTGTTTGCTAAGAACCACAAGAGGTACTTAATCCATTTCAAACATGCTTAGGGATTATTGGACAGCCTACTAACCACTCAAATGAATTCATCTAACCATAGGATAATTATTTAGCAAGCATTCATAACCAATAGGGTCTTAATTTCGGGCTTACACATGCGATTAAACAAGAATTCATCATGTATTGCACCTAAGTCATGCATCAACTAATTTAAGCAACCTCAACCAACCTATATAGCCCACATAACTCCTAATTTCCACAATTCAAGCATTTAATACCTCAAGTAAAATTACAATATGATTTAAAGCACATTACCAAGCAAAAATCCCACTGCAATAGTCTATTTTCTGCATTTTTTTAGCCAAGAAATTAGCCTTCAAATTCAGTGAATCAAATTTAAAATTGAACCTTAATGAGTTCTTTAAATCTAGGAACAAACCTCGCTGCATTCCGAGTTCGGACTTAGGAGTTATGACCAAAACTGTGAGACTACTCAAAATTGTCCAGTTTCATACACATTTCGATATTTGCCATTTTTTGGGGTCTTAAACTCAACATTAGCCTTAGCATATTTCTTCCAGATATATTCAAAATGGAAAACTCTAGTGGCCTACCAATTTTCATGCATTTTTAACATCGTTTACTTGGCCAAAAATATTTTGTTCTACAAGGACAGAAAGCTGCCAGAAAAATGTGACTGCATATCTCAAAGTTTCTACTTATTTCCAAGCCATGCAAGAGTAGATATGCTCATATAAACACATATACATGAACTTCAAGAGTAAATACAGCCATATGAGAGCATGCATATGAGTTTTGAAAGCTTTTGAAAAGATTTAACCCTCACCTTAGCAACTTGATGGATGAAATGCAAGAAATGCTTTTGAATCGCACGAAAAGCCTATTTTCCTTGCTTTGGCCGAGTGCTAGCTTGTTCTTCCTTAAATCCTAGCTTAGTTAGCAAGTGTAGGAGGGGTGCATATGCTCAAAACAAAAAGAAATGGAAGAGAACTCTTAAAACTTACCTATGGCCGAAAGTAGTGAGCTTAGGAGCTTTGTGTGAGTTTCTTGCTTTGTTTTTTGCTATGGCCAAGCACCTAAGTGTCCTTGAGAGCGAAGTTGAGCCTTGGAAGCTCAAGAGTCAGCTAGAACCAAAAATGGTGAGAGAGGGAGAGAGAGTTGAGAGGAAATGAAGTTTGAAGAATTGTTAGAATGCTTGCATGTGTGTGTCGGCCTTGGGGCTTTGCAAAGCTGAATTTTGTGTGTCAACTAGAGTATATTTGAATTGTTTTAGCATGTGTAGTGAGAGGGCCGAGAAAGTAAGCTTGGGTGTTAGCAAAATGGTGTATTGGTGCAAGCAAAAAACATGACATGGTGTAAGTGATTGTCTAGGCATGCATAGGATAAAATATTTGTTCAATCTATTTCAAATGGCTTGGTATGGCCAGCCATATGGTGCTCAAAAATCTGAATTTTTAGTTTTGTTTTAAGCTTAGTTTATTGTAGGTTAAGTGTATTTTATTGTCTAGTAGTTTGTGTTGTAAGAGAATGTTGGGGAATTTAGGGAATCTAGGTAGAATAGAATATATAAATGTTTGAGATAGTTTAATATTATTTTAGTGTTAGTGAAGTTTGTAGGATTTCTTTATTGTCTAGTGCTTTGTGTAGGAATTTTTATTGATTAGCGCGCAGGCACACCTTCTTAGGTCTAGGGTACGTACTACGAGGTAAGACACGCACTTCAAGGCAAATGCACAAATTCTAATGTGAATGCACGCAACCCTAAGTGAATGCATGCAAACCAATGCAAGGCACGTAATTCAATGCAATGTACATAAATCAAGGGAAGACTCTATATCTAGGTTAAGACACGTAGTTCAAAGTTAGGGCACACGAAATAAGGTAACGCATGTAAATCAAGGTCGGCCTCACATCCTCCCCTCCTTAAAAGAATTTCGTCCCAAAATTCAATATTACCTTTGGAATAATGTCGGATACTGTTGCTCCATCTGGTCTCTTTTTTCCCACGTTACCTCTTCAACTCTATGTTGATCCCACACTACTTTCACCATCGGTATAGACTTGTTGCACAACACCCGATCTTGTTCGTCTAGGATCCGAATAAGCTTTTCTTCATAAGACAAGTTCTCCTGTAGCTGCAATGGTTCTGGCTCCAAGATGTGCGATGGATCAGGGTGATACTTCCGTAGCATTGAGATATGGAAGACATCATGAATATTGGAGAGGTTTTAGGGTAGTTCCAAGCGATACGCTAATTTGCCAACCTTTTCAACTATCTCAAATGGTCCTACAAATCTCGAGCTCAACTTTCCACCCTTACCATGTTTAATCAATCCCCTCCGAGGTGATAACTTCAAAAATACCTTATCGCCAACCTCAAATTCCAAATTCCGTCTCCGTCGGTCTGCATAACTTTTCTGCCTGCTTTGGGCGGTAAACATCCGTTTCCGGATGAGGTGGACGTTTTCAACAATCTTCATAAGTTCTGGTAGAAGGGTCGGGTCAAAAGTATTCGTCTTACTTACTTCATCCCAGTATATTGGAGATCGACACTTACGTCCATACAATGCCTCATATGAGGCCATCCCGATAGTGGCCTGATAGCTGTTATTATAAGCGAACTCTGCTAGAGGCAGATACTTCTCCCAACCTTTTCCGAAGTCTAGAACACATGCCCTCAACATATCCTCCAAAATTTGAATAGTTCTCTCAGATTGTCCGTCCGTCTGAGGATGATAAGCTGTACTGAAACTCAACTTCGTCCCCAAAGCTTCTTGTAATCTCTTCCAAAATCGGAAAGTAAAACGAGGATCCCTATCCGACACAATACTTACAGGCATCCCATGTAGCCTTACAATGTCCGCTACATACATATCTCCTAGTTTTTCAGGACTATCCTCCTTGTTCATCGGTATGAAGTGTGCGGTCTTAGTCAATCTATCCACTATGACCCAAACAGCATCATGACCCTTTTATGAGTTGGGCAGGTCCATGACAAAGTCCATAGTTATGTGTTCCCATTTCCATTGGGGAATTTCCAACGGCTGAAGTAAACTTACCGGTCGTTGATGTTCTGCCTTGACCCTCTAACAAGTCAAACACTGAGCCACAAACTCTACAATCTCCCTTTTCATGTTATTCCACCAATAGTGTTGCTTTAAATCTCGGTACATCTTCGTTCTGCCGAGGTGAATACTGTATCTTGAGTTATGGGCTTCTTCAAGAATCTTCTTTTTCAACTCTGGGTCATTAGGGACACAAATTCAACCCTTAAATTTCCAAATACCATTATCATGAAACTTGTAATATGTGTTGTCTTCCTTAATCTTCTGGAACTGCTGATCCTTCTATTGGGCCTCTCGTATCTCGGACAACAAGGTCGATTGAACTTGTGTAGTGGCAAATAGTACTCCTTTTTGAGTCAATTTTGGCTTCCACAAAAATGCTTCTTCTAACATTTCCTACACATTAACCTTCAATTTTGCCATGCTCGCCTTCCAACTTAAGGCATCTGCTACTACATTCGCTTTATCGGGCACATAATTGATTGTGCAGTTATAATCATCCAAGAGCTCAATCCACCGTCTTTATCTTATGTTCAATTCTTTCTGAGAGAACAAGTACTGCAAACTCTTGTGATCTGTAAACACCTCAAACTTGTTATCCCACAGATAGTGCCTCAATTTCTTTAGTGCAAACATAATAGACGCTAGCTCCAAATCATGCGTTGGGTAATTCAATTCATATGGCTTTGGCTTCCTAGAGGCATATGTAATCACTCTACCATTCTGCATCAATGCATAACCCAGTCCTTCCTTAGAAGTATCGCTATAGATTACAAAGCCTTGACTTCCTTCACGTAATGCAAGAACAGGCATAGTAGTCAATCTTGTCTTCAACTTTTGAAAGTTGTTCTCACACTTGTCATCCCACACGACCTTTGTTTTCTTCTGAGTGAGCTTTGTAATTATTCCGACAATCCTTGAGAAATCCTTCACGAACCTCTGATAATAGCTGGCTAAACCAAGAAAACTCCGAACCTCCGTAACATTTTTCGGCTTCTTCCAAGACATCACTGCTTCTATCTTTGCTGGGTCCACTACTATTCCTTCTTGAGATATGATGTGCTCCAAGAATGCAATATGGCACAACCAAAATTCACATTTGCTAAACTTTGCATACAATTGATGCTCCCGAAGTTTCTGCAATACCAATCACAGATGTTGTTCATGCTCGGCCTCGGACTTTAAGTATACCAAAATATCATCAATAAAGATCACCACAAATTGGTCCAAGTAGGGTTGAAATACCCTGTGCATTAAGTCCATAAAGGCTGCAGGGGCATTAGTTAGCTCGAATGGCATTACCACAAACTCGTAGTAACCATATCTTGTCCTGAAAGCCGATTTAGGAACATCCTCCTTTTTACTTCGTAGCTGATAATACCCTTGTCTCAAATCGAGCTTCGAATATACTTTAGCTCCTTGAAGTTGGTCAAACAACTCATCGATCAGTGGAAGTGGGTATTTATTCTTGACAGTCACTTGGTTCAATCCTTTGTAATCGATGCATAACCTCAACATTCCGTCCTTATTTACAAATAGGACTGGTGTACCCCACAAAGAAGAACTCGGTTGAACAAACCCTTTCTTCAACAATTCCTGTGACTGGTCCTTCAATTCTTGTAGCTTGGCTAGTGCCATACGATAGGGAGCTTTAGATATCGACTGTGTACCAGGCAGTAATTCTATTACAAACTCGATCTCCCAATCTGGAGGCAAACCCAACAATGCTTCTGGAAACACATCGGCATATTCTTTAATCACCGATATTTCTTCCAACTTAGCTTTGTCCGATGGCTTATTGATGAGGTAAGCTAAGTATCCGCTACACCCTATTCTCATGAACTTTACTGCTTTCGTGGATGAAATGATGGAACTCCCGGTGAAATCCCTTCGACCCATTACCTCCAATGTTGGCTGGCCAAGTATCTGAAATGTTACAATCTTCGTCCGGCAATCCAGTTGAGCATGATGCTTTGCCAACCAATCCATCCCTAAGATGACTTCATAGTCTCGAAAGGATAACACTATAAGATTGGCTGAGAATTCCCGATTCTTAATTTGAATTTTACATGTTTTACAAGCTAAAATAGTAACAAGTTTAGAACCCATCGGAGTACTGACTTCTACTTCGTAAGACAAACGTTCAACTCGTAATTTTACACGTTGCATACATAAGGGAGTAATAAATGAATGAGTAGCACCTGGATCGATTAGCACCCTAACAGTTGATTCAGTATCAAGAATGTACCTTCAATAACAATAGTCTCCTCAGGAAGCTCCTCGCACTCAATAGCATAAGCTCGAGCTAGAACCCTGGGAACTGGAGTCTTGCCTTTACTAGCTGATTTATTCTGATTTTGGCCTCTCTGCCATTAAGGGCAATCCTTAACCTGATGTTGATCGTTGTTATACCCCACGTATCGTCCTGATTTCCTCCAGCATTGGGTCTCAGTGTGACCCTTTTTGTTACAAAATGAACAGGTGACAGCCTAAGTAGCGGGTGAACTACCTGTAGAACCATGGGTGGAAGAGGCTGATGGTGCTCTTGACGGGCCATGGTCGTTGACTAGTCTGTTTTGGCTCTGGCCCTGACTGCAACTTTGAGTCTGGAAATTCCTTTGTTGTCCTTGAGGCTGGTAGGGTTTCTTGCTCGGCTGACTCGAACTGGTTCTATCAAGTTTTCTCTTCTCCACTCAGGAAGCAGCAGCAAAAAGAGCAGAATATGTAGTAAAGTCATATGAAGCCAAGTGATCTTGAATTTCTGGCCTCAACCTATTGATAAATTTCCACATCTTCGCCTCAGGGGTACTAACCATGTATTGTGCATTGCGGGACAGTCTCTCGAAGCGAGCCTCATACAGAGTCACTATCATGTTGCCTTGGCTCAAGGTCATAAACTCTTCAATCCGCCTCTATCTTGAAACCGCAGGTATGTATTTATCCTTAAAAGCCTTAACGAAATTACTCCACAAGCGAGGTGTATGATCAGTTTCCCAAAGTGCCTCCACAGTATGCCACCAATGCTCAGCATCCCCATGTAATAGAAACACAGCAAACTCAATCCTTTCTTCATCACTATAGTCAAGTGGCTTGTAAATTCTTTCAATCTCAGACAACCAAGCCTCTGCCTTTTCATCATTAGCTTCCCCGTAGAACTTGGACGGGTGAAAATCAAGGAACTCCCGCATTCTGCTGTTTCTCCCATTGTTACCACCATTCCTGTAGTTGTTACCACCAGCTTCGTTGTTGTTGTTATTATTTGCTGCTTCACGTGCTTCTTGTCGTTTCATCACTCACGACACCCAATCCATACACTCGCCATCAAGTTAAACATAGCCATGTCGGGATTAGTTTAGTGAGCATCTCCGGCTTCTTGAGGCTCTTCGTCCCTATTGGTATTGCGGGTACTAGGACCAGCCATCTATAGGCACAAATTATTATGGACAATTCATTGGGATACGACAAGATAAGAAATTAATGTATAGAGTATGCAACATACAATTTCACGTAAGCATAAAATTCTCAAAGCAGTTAAGACACGTTGATCACATAAGCACATAGAAACAATATGTAGGCACAATTTACTTAAAAGCTTCTACCCACTGGCCAAGAGTTAAACCCGACTAATGCCTAGTTAGTAAACTAAGTTTTGATACCATTCTAATAAGGTGTCACGCCCCGACCCAACCTGTAGAGGCTAAACTAAGGTATGACCTAATTCATTTATGCTATTTGTGCGACTTAGTCATTTCTTACAATTAATGCTTAACGTTGGTTTAGAACTCTAAAAGATTTTTTTCAGGATAACCGGCAGCATAACGATTGTATTTAGGACCTTTGGTTTGACCTAATTTCTAGAACACCTCAAAATTTCCAATCATTAATCCAATTCTAACAAAGATTTCTATTTTGTCATCAACCGATATGCCTACTAATTTATCTCGAAATTCTTGTTTGATTAACAAGCCTAGCATGATAACTATGTCCGTTTATTTTTCAATTCCTGTCATGCAAGTACCTATTATCCTTTAGCTTATGAATGAGAACCTAGGTGAGACTAGATAGAGTTACATTATTTGCTTCTTCACCTAGTGGTTTAAACACCTATGATAACTACTAATCAAGACAATGAAAGCAAATAACCAAATAAAGAGTTCGTCCAAATATAGTCAGTACAAGCCAAAATTAGACCCCAAATAACAATGGGGATCTTTTACAATAGCAACATAGTAGTCTTCAAAACAAACACAACGTCCACAAAAGCATCCACATTCAGGCAAGGCACATAATCACTCCAAGGATTCATCAACAATCACATTCTCCTCGGGTACCTGTTCCAAATCGGCTTCACCTATGATGATAAAAGAGGGTGAGTCCTTATGAACTCAGTGAGGGGGAATAAGTGATAACGTTTTGAAATCCTTTTCTGGTTAAACTTATGAAAACCCCTTTGAAAATATGTCACGTAATACAAATAAGAAAGTAAGCATAGTACAAGAATCAAATTGAACAATAGATACAATTACCAATCATTTCAAGGATACGGTGAGCTTTTGCTCTCAAGTTCATTTCTGATAACCATTGTTGTAGTCGGCATCCATCATCCACTTATCACTCTAACGAGGTGTACTCCGGATTGTACCCTAAATCCTACGACCCAACTCTCTGAGGGTGGAATGCCAAGTGAGAGAAGGAATTGGACCATGGTAATCACGGGAGCACCGGCAAGGCCTATTGTTAGCCTAAAAGGCTTCTAAATCTTGGTTTTGATGATCACAAACCATAAACGTGTTTAATGAGTTTGCTCAGTGTGCAAAAACAAGGATGAATCAAGTTTGACTCTGACTTCAAGATTATCGAACTAAAGAAGGAAGAAGAACATCCATCAACTTAAGGAGAAGATTCGAAGAATGAAGATGAAGTTATAAGGATGGAGACGGAAGTCATAAGGGGTACCGGTTGAGACTTGACTAGGGTTTTTAGGGCTTGCAAAAAGTATATGCTCAATAGTGATTCTCAAACAATGTTTTTAAAATGTGTGTTTTTGTACCTTACAAAATTTGTTCAAAAGAATCTTTTTAAATGAACCCAACCCTTACAGTCTTGGTTTCACCAGACGACCCCTCAGAGACCGGTCGACCGGTGGCCAAAGGGTCGTTCGCGTGAGACCCGTTCACTAGACGAGGGTCTCTCGACCGGTCGATCGGTGAACAGGGGTCGACCGGTCGGACTAAAAATACTGATTCAAAAAATAGCCGTTAGTGAATATTGGGAGCATTAATTATACCATTTTTTCAGCTCTATTAAGTGCTCTCAACTACAACATTTGAAGGTATTGATTCAAAGAAATTACACTTGAGTTCTTTCATGATCTTAATCTTTGAATCATCATTGAGCTATACTTGAGCAAGAAATTGTGAGCAATATTGTGAGAAAACAATCATTGTATTCGTCTACCCTAAAAAGAGGGCTTTTATTGTAATTCTCAAATGCTTATCAAAAGAGAGAGTTAAACACTTTGAAAGGAATGATTTCATTGTCAAAGGTGTTGAAGTGAAAGCTTTGTATTGAGAAGAGTTATTTTTCTATTATAAATCTTGAACTACCATTGTAGTTGGTTTGTGGACTCACCAACATTTGAAGAGCCACCATAGTGAAGATTGTTGAAATCCTAAGCGGGGAGCTTAGGTCATGGACTTAGACGGGGGCCGAACCACGCTAAAATCGCGATTTGCAATCTCTTTCTCTCAATTCTCTCTTTGCATTACTTTCTGCACACCAAGTGTTTGATAAATTGTCTCACTTTATGTTGCTAGAGTGCATTTCTATTTAAGATTGTTTTTGATTAATCATTGCTAGTATATTGACTAATTGAAATAGTACTATTGCCTATATAACCTAATTCACCCCCCTCTTAGGTTTAATTAAGGGACAACAAGTGGTATCAAGAGCTAGGACTTTGCATATAGCTTAACATCTAGCAAAGAAAAGATAAATGACAAACAATACTACTTCTCCTTATTTTGAAGGTTACTCTACTAATAGGCCTCCATTGTTTATAGGTACAAATTTCAACTATTGGAAAAACAAGATGGAGACATACATACAATCCGTTGACTATGCTCTATGGTCACTAGTAGAAGATGGTCCTTATGTTCCAATGAAGGAGGTAACGGTTAAAGATGCCCCAAATACAAGTGAAGTTGAGAATGTCAAAACCGTTCAAGTTCCCAAGGAAAGGAAAGAGTTCAATGATCAAGACATTAGCATGATGACCAAGAACTCAAGAGCCAAGAACATTCTCTATTGTGCTCTAAACGAAATCGAGTATAGTCGTGTGAGTCAATGTAAAACTGCTCACGAGATTTGGAAGATGCTACACATGCCTTATCAAGGAACACCTCAAGTGAAGAATACCAAAATTGATCTTCACATTCATGAGTATGAATTGTTTCGTATGAAGCCGGAGAATCACTAAATGAAATGCATAAAAGATTCTCCATAATCGTAAACAACTTAAGTGCTCTTGGGAAGAAGTATCCAAATGAAGAACTTAACCGGAAGATTCTTATGGCTCTTCCAAAGGAATACAAACCAAAGGTGACATCTATTAGAGAATCAACCGATCTCTCCACGATTATGATGCATGAGCTCATTTGCAATCTTGAAATGGAGGAACTTGTATTAAATCAAGAAAAAATATGAGATGAAGAAGAAAAGAAGACAAGGAAATCACTTGCTCTCATTACTCAATCTCAATCAAGTGATGAAGATAAAGACGATAGCGATCATGATGAACTTGCACTTCTTGCAAAAATTTTTAATAAGTTCTTGAAATACAAAAAGATGAAGAGAGAAGAGCCCATCAACAACAAAGTCAAGAGAAGATTCAAAGAAAAAATAGAAAAGACCAAAGAAGAGATAAAATGCTTCAATTGTGACAAATTGAGACACATCAAAGCAAAATGTCTAAAATTGATCAAAGGAAAGCAAAAGGCAATGAAGGCGTGCGTTGAGGATGATGTATCAACCGGTGATGAAAGTGGAAGCGAAACCGAAGTGGCCAATTTTGTGTGCTTCATGGCTAGAGATGATGAGGTAACTTCTTCATCTTGTGATGAATCTTCTTCTTTGTCTTCTAATGATGATGAATGTACATTTGAGGAACTAACAAATGAATTTTCAGAACTACATAATAGCTTTCTTCTTGCTCATTCAAAAGTAAAGAATCTTCAAAAAGAAAATTATGAACTTCAAAAGGAAATTAAGGAACTTAGAGATGAAAATGATACTCTTACCAAAGAAATGTGTGAATACTATCATTTAAAGTCCAAAAATGAATTAGAAATCAAAGATTTTGAAAAACAAGTTCTTGGCCTACAAAATGATCTAGCTAGATTTTCAAAAGGAACAAAGACCTTGGATGAAATTCTTGGTTCTTAAAAATCACCACTCGACAAGGGTGGAATTGGCTATGAGCCATTTTTTAAACCAACATCTTCAAAAACCATCTTTGTAAAAGCTTCTCAATCCTCAATTGTCCATCCACCATTAAAAGAATCACAAAAAGTACCATTTGACAAAAAGGGAATTGGCTATAAGCCATATCAAAAAGGGTTGCAAAATTATTTTGTCAAAGCATCATCCTCTTGGAATGAAGCCTCAACATCAAGAGGATCGTTTAAAAGATGTACTTATTGTGAGAAGATAGGTCACAATGCATCACGATGTAGATTTAGAAATATGGTGGGAAGAGATTCTCATATTCCTTTATGGCTTAGACCCAAATGGGTTGTTAGATGTGTTAGGACTTCGTACTAACACAAAAGGACCCAATAGAACCTTGGGGACCAAAATAAACTTGATTTGTTTCTATAAATGATAGGTTGCTCTAAAGGTGAAATATGAAGATACTTGGGTTATTGATAGTGGGTACTCAAGGCACATGACGAGAGATGCATCTTTCTTTTATGAGATTGACAGAAACTTCAAAGGTAAAGTTAGCTATGGAGGAAATGAAGGAGGCAAAGTCATTGGTAAGGGTAGCATAGAAGATATAAACTCTCTTTCTATTCATGATGTCTTGTATGTTAAAGGTTTTAAACATAATTTACTAAGTGTAAGTCAATTTTGTGATAATGGATTTAGAGTTGAATTTCTATCTACTTGTTGCAAGGTGTATGATAAAGATGATAAAGTAATATTTGTTAGAAATAGATGTGATAATGTATATGTAATCAATCTTCATGAATTGAAGTGTCAAAATGTGATATGTTTAGTTACCATTAATGAAGATTCATGGTTATGGCATAGAAGACTTGGTCATGCTAATATGGATTTACTTGTTAAGCTTTCGAGAAAAGAACTTGTCATAGGTCTTCCTAAGACTAGATTTCAAAAAGACCATCCATGTAATGCATGTCAATTTGGAAAACAACATAAGACATCATTCAAAACAATTAGCAAGGTAACAACATCAAAAGCTTTACAAAAATTACATATGGATCTATTTGGTCCAATGGATGTGGCAAGTCTAGGAGAATCTAGATATGTCTATGTTAGTATAGATGATTACACTAGATTCACATGGGTAAGACCTCTTGCACATAAAAATGATGCCTTTAATGAATTTGCTAAACTTTGTAACAAAGTGCAAAATGAGAAAGGCTATTACATAAATTGCATTCATAATGATCAAGGCACTGAATTTATAAAGGCATCTTTTATGTATTATTGTGAAGAACGTGGCATTGAACATAATTTTTCAGCTCGTAGAACTCCTCAACAAAATAGGGTAGTAGAAAGGAAGAATCGCACATTACAAGAAATGGCAAGAACAATGTTGAAAGAAAACAACTTGCCAACATACTTTTGGGGTGAAGGCATAAATACCGCATGTTATGTGTTAAATCGTGTGCTAATTAGACCTTTTTTTAAAGAAAACATCGTATGAATTATGGAAAGGTAGAGTACCAAATGTATCTCATTTTAAAGTGTTTGGTTATAAGTGTTTCATCTTTAATACAAAAGAACATCTTGGCAAATTTGATTCGAAATCGGATGAAGGACTTTTTATGGGTTATTCTTCAAGAAGTAAAACTTATAGAGTCTTTAACAAAAGAAACATGCTTATCGAAGAGTCTATACATGTGGATTTTGATAAAACTAATCCTTTTGCTCCGAAAAAGAATGATAATGATGTAGGTGTTTCCGAAGTTGACACTCAAATCTTACCTACAACCATCGGTAATTAGGGAACCTCAAAGGATCTAAAGGAGACAAATATTGAACAAGGTCAAACCTCAAAGGATGGTGAAACTCTAGAAAATCCACAAGGAAATGTACAACCAATGCAAAATGATCAAGAAGTGACAACAAATGATAATCTACCAAAATGTTGGAAGTTTGTAAGAGATCACCCAAATGACCAAATTCTTGGTGATCCTTCAAAGGGAGTAAGAACTTGCTCTAATCTAAATGCATATTGTGAACATATTGATTTTCTTTCTCAAGTAGAGCCTAAAAATGTTAAAGAAGCTTTAGATCATGAAGATTGGATAGTTGTCATGCATGAAGAATTAAATCAATTTGAAAGAAGTAAAGTGTGACATCTAGTTGAAAAACCTAAGGACTATCCTATAATTGGTACAAAATGGGTTTTTAGAAATAAGTTAGATGAATCTGGGATTGTAACTAGGAACAAAGTTAGACCAGTGGCTCAAGGGTATAATCAAGAAGAAGGGATAGATTATGATGAGACTTTTGTTCCAGTGGCTAGACTTGAATCCATTCGTATGCTTCTTTCTTTTGCATGTTTTATGAACTTTAAATTATATCAAATGGATGTAAAAAGTGTCTTTCTAAATGACTATCTTAAAGAAGAAGTATATGTGAAACAACCACCCGGATTTGAGAACACTAACTTGCCAAATCATGTATATAAACTAGATAAGTCATTATATGGCCTTAAGCAAGCATCTAGAGCATGGTATGATAGGCTTAGCAACTATTTGCTTGAAAAAGGGTTCACTAGAGGCAAATTAGATTCCACTCTCTTTGTCAAAACAAAATGCAAAGATATATTGCTTGTACAAATTTATGTTGATGATATAATTTTTGGTGCTACTAATGAATCTCTTTGTGAGTATTTCTCTAAGTGTATGCACAAGGAATTTGAGATGAGTATGATGGGATAATTGAATTTCTTTCTCGGACTCCAGATCAAGCAAACACAATAGGGTACTTTTATCAATCAAGCCAAGTACACTAAAGAACTTATCAAAAAATTCGGACTTGAGTCAACAAAAGAAATGATTACACCAATGTCAACATCAATCAAGCTTGACAAAGATGAGGAAGGTAACAAGGTAGATGAAAAGCAATATCGAGGTATGATTGGAAGCCTTCTTTATTTAACTGCTTCTAGAGCCAATATTGTATTTGTTGTGTGCTTATGTGCTCGTTTTCAATCATGTCCTAAAGAGTCTCACTTAAATGCTGTAAAAAGAATCATTAGATATCTTAAGGGGACTATAGATTTAGGATTATGGTATCCAAAAGACACATCATTTGAACTGGTAGGATATTCGGATGTGGATTATGCAGGAGATCGTGTAGACAGAAAAAGTACTAGTGGATGCTGTCAATTTCCAGGACATTCATTAATCTCTTAGTCTAGTAAAAAACAAAATAGTGTAGCTCTCTCTACGGCTGAAGCTAAATATATATCTGCTGGAAATTTTGTGGCACAAATTCTTTGGATGAAACAAAATTTGTTTGATTATGGTCTTATGTATGATAGTGTGCCTATTAAATATGATAATACAAGTGACATTAATCTCACTAAAAATCTCATTCAATACTCCAGAACAAAACATATTGAAATTAGACATCATTTTATTCGCAATCCTGTTCAAAAAGGAGATGTTGTGCTCAACTTTGTTGATTCTGCGAATCAATTAGCTGATATTTTTACCAACCCATTGCATGAGACTCAATTTTGTGTGATAAGAAGAGAGTTAGGTATGCTTAAAATGTGTTGAAAAGTGTAACTTGAAGTTTTTTTTGGTGTATTGCAATTTCTGATAGAAAGTGCACCACCGGAAGAGGGGTATTCCACCGGTCGATCGGTGAAGCACACCCTCGTCCGGTGAACGTGCCTCGGGCAGACGAGGGTATAACACAGGACGACCAGCGCGTTCACCCTCGTTCGGTCACGGCACTAACAGGCAAAAGGTTTAAAACTTCAAAATTCATCTTCAAACCACAATTCTTCTTCATTCACAACTCTTCAAATTCTCTCCCACTTCAATTCCACTACTTTGCATTGTCTTCTATTATCTTCAAAATCTCATCCTTACATTGCAAACAAAAAAGCCAAACTTCCAAGCTTCACAACTCATCCAATTTTTTTTCAAAACTTTTCCAAAACTCTTTAGCAATCTTTGTTGCACCCCAAGTGCTCGACAAAATTCCTCAACCAAACTTTATTGCCAATTCTCTTGCATACTCATGGCATCATCATCTCGACAAGCATCTAAGAGACAAAGGACTGTATTTAGGCTTCATACCGTTGATCCCTGGGATCCAATGTATGTGATCGCACCAGGAGATTTTTCTAAAAAAGATATATTATGGGATAAACGCATTGATCCTTCAGACTTTTTAGATTTCACTCGTCCCCATAAACTGCTTCGTCATCAACAATGGCTTCCCTTGTTTGGACTCGAGGACATCAACTGTGATCTATGGGTTCATAAATTCTATGCCTATGCAGTAGAAGGTGAACAATCCGGTGTACGAGGGATAAAGAGTAGAGTAAGTAGTGTTAACATCTTTGTAAGTGAACAGGACGTGGCTAACCTATTTGGTATTCCATATCGTGGTCTCAGACTCTACACCACTATCAATTTACCAAGTGAACTCCACTCAGACGCTTTCAAGGAGATGTGTACTATACTATAGGAAGGGACGAGGAAGTTGGAAGAGTTTATGCCCAAGAGAGATCAACTCTGTGCCGAGAAACGTTTGCTCCTCTATATCCTCAATCAATCTATCATGCCTCGCAATATAAAAGACGGGACCATTCCATCGTTCACGGGTTATGTGCTGCACCTCATGTACAAGAAAGTAAAAATCAACTTTCCATACATTATACTTAGCCATATGCTGGCCTTTAAGAAGAAATCTCTGCCCTATGGTATGATCTTGTGTCATCTGTTTCGTCTTAGAGGTCTCGATCGTATTGGTCAATTTGAACCCTTAAATGACTCCACCTACCTCCTTGACAAGTATTGCCTAGATAGACAGGCCATGGCATGTGAAAACAATGACATTGTCTACATTCAGCAACATCAATTCCGCAAGGTTCAATCTGAAGTAGTTGATGATCTAGAGAACTATGACCTTGGGGAAGAGGGTGATGAAAGTGAGGCTGCAAGTGAGAGTGATGAAGAAGATCCCGCAGGCAGAGATGCTAATGTTGGTCCTTCCCGGGTTGATATTGGTGGTGCTAGTTTGTCCACAAGAAGCAGACTCCGTCTAGTCACTCTTGAAGAAGTCAATACCAAAGTTAATAATCTAACTTCAAAAGTTGATCAGTTATTATTGATTGTCGGTGAAGTCAAGACTGAGATGAAAGTCATGAACAACATGTTTGAGAAGCTCTATGAGAAATTCATGAAGGATTAAGCCAGTTGCCATGCGATGCTTAGGATGCTTCCCTTTCCCCTTTCTCATTAAACTTTGCAACTTTCTTTTTCCAACAATCATGTTTTACTTCATGCATTCTTTTTATACTTTGTTTTTTATATTTCAACTCCATTGCTTTTGTAGTTTTTTCCTTTCTATGACTTTGTGACTTTGTGTCAAGTGTTTGGTGTTCAAGTATAGACATGCTTTTCTTTGCTTGCTAATGTTGTGTGTATGGTCTTCATGTTTTGCTAATGACAAAAAGGGGGAGATAAATACCAAAAAATAATATAAGCATATCTAAAAAGAACTCATACATTAAGGGGGAGTTGTTATGTATACACCTGTTGAGGGGGAGTTTTTTAACAAACTTATATCTTAGGTTCAAACAAACTCAAATTGCACAAAATGCTAAATACTCTGTCAAACTCATTATGCTTACATTGTTATTATCTGAGATAAGTTTTGTCATCATCAAAAAGGGGGAGATTGTTAGCCTAAAAGGCTTCTAAATCTTGGTTTTGATGATCATAAACCATAAATGTGTTTAATGAGTTTGTTCAGTATGCAAAAGCAAGGATGAATCAAGTTTGACTCTGACTTCAAGATTATCGAACTAAAGAAGGAAGAAGAACATCCATCAACTTAAGGAGAAGATTCGAAGCATGAAGATGGAGTTATAAGGATAGAGACGGAAGTCATAAGGGGTACTAGTTGGGACTTGACTGGGGTTTTTGGGGCTTGCAAAAAGTATATGCTCAATAGTGATTCTCAAACAACGTTTTTGAAATGTGTGTTTTTGTACCTTACAAAATTTGTTCAAAAGAATCTTTTTAAAAGGACCCAACCCTGACAGTCTTGGTTTCACCGGACGACCCCTCGGAGACCGGTCGACCGGTGGCCAAAGGGTTGTCCGCCCGAGACCAATTCACAGGACGAGGGTCTCTCGACCGGTCGGGCCAAAAATGCTGATTCAAAAAATAGCCATTTGTGAACGTTGGGAGCATTAATTACACTATTTTTTTAGCTCTATTAAGTGCTCTCAACTGCAACATTTGAAGGTATTGATTCAAAGCAATTACACTTGAGTTCTTTCATGATCTTAATCTTTGAATCATTATTGAGCTATACTTGAGCAAAAAATTGTGAGCAATATTGTGAGAAAATATTCATTGTATTCATCTATCCTAAAAAGAGGGCTTTTATTGTGATTCTCAAACACTTATCAAAAGAGAGAGTTAAACACTTTGAAAGGAAGGATTTCCTTGTCAAAGGTGTTGAAGTGAAAGCTTTGTATTGAGAAGAGTTGTTTTTCTATTATAAAGCTTGAACTACCATTGTAATTGGTTTGTGGACTCACCAATATTTGAAGAGTCACCATAGTGAAGATTGTTGAAATCCCAAGTGGGGAGCTTAGGTCGTGGACTTAGGCAGGGGCCGAACCACGCTAAAATCGCGATTTGTAATCTCTTTCTCTCAACTCTCTCTTTGCATTACCTTTCTACACACCAAGTGTTTGATAAATTATCTCACTCATATTTTATATTGCTAAAGTGCATTTCTATTTAAGATTATTTTTTATTAATCATTGCTAGTATATTGACTAATCGAAAAAGTAGTACTATTGCCTATATAACCTAATTCACGCCCCCTCTTAGGTTTAATTAAGGGACAACACCTATGCTGCCCAGCGTTCGTGAAACGATACCATGCCGCAATAAAAGGTTGCAACCTTATATGCAATGCACAATTATACTATTCAACATTTCACATTAGGAGGTCAACAAAGTAGGTTGCCTCCGAGCAAGTATAAAATCACATATCGACAAGTAAACATACGAGGCATACTTTGACATGTAAATTCACTTTGTAAAACACTTAGAAGCATGTGAACTGTAATGCCTCGATCCCTCACGAGACTGGGGTCCCAATCTCAAAACCCCAGGCACGAAAATTTTGGGGTAATGGATGGAGTCTCCCCTGTTTATAGGACTAATCAAAAATTTGCAAGCAACAAGTATAACCATAATACAACACCCCAACTTCAATTGTCCAACTTTTCCTAGTCTCAAGATCATCCGAGCCTTAGACAAAACATAACCATACAAGCATGCAATTAAAAGGCAATAAAATCTATCTTTAACTATTACATGCCAACTACTCTATCAACCATATAAGTTCTTAATTTAATTTACTATCCAACAAGCCGTACAAAATATATACAAGACTTCAAGGGGTTTCAAAATAGAACAAAAATACATTATGTTCCATCTTCACAAACAACTTCCAACCACATCAAGATAAGCAACCAACAACACGGTACACAAGGTAGTTGTTCAAATTGCACCTGAAACATGTTAAAACGAGAAATGAGTAACCAAAGTTACTCAGTGAGGGAGGTGATGCAGTAAACCAGGGTGTATTTTCGTGAGATGCAACAAGATAAAAACATTAATAATACAAATAAACAAGTTAATTAGACAAGTATTTAACCACGTATAAAAAGGATACGGTTCCACTTCAAGTCTTCAATCTCGAACCACGAGCCACGAACTTCACGCAATTGCCGGCAAACCCTTACTCTAACAAATTAGGATACTCCGGATGTATCCCGATCTTACGACCCTTTTTCCTGAGGTAGGTCCATGCCCAGCAGGTGAACCACGCCTTTGGGGTAGTGGAGTATACCTCAGCGAGAAGGGAATAGGCACCATGGTAGTTGAGGGAGCACGGCAAGCCCGATGCCGCCCGTGTTTCTCGACGCTACCATATCCGAAAAAGTTGCGCAACCCGACATGAATTCAAGAATTCACGAGATAATATCAAACAAACACGAGTAACCACGAGATAACAAATAAATTGGTACGTGAAAACTTTATCAATTAGTTAAATCATATAATCTAAAAATAATTAAATAAACTAAGATGCACAAAAGGGTTAAAGACTCCCTCACCTTAGAAAAGCCAAGAATCCATTCCAATTGCACCAAATCTTCTTTAATTACCACTCAAGACCCTTACCTAAATACAACAACTTTATTTAACTTAAGACAACTCAACTATTTTTAAACAAGTTATCTTGCATGCCATAATCACATTTTATACTTTAATTTAACACATAATCCAAGTAATCACTCAAGTAGCCAAGCATTCCAATCATAATCATAACTTCACACATACAATACAATTTACAAGCAATATAAATAATATAACAAGATATAAGCATGTTCATTCCACATAACACATTCGAGATCTCAAGATAACAAGTTAATAAAAAGTCAGGAGGTTAGCAAAGTAGGCTAACTTTATCCACGTATCAATTTATAACTCAAGTAATAATAAATATAACAATTATAGCATGTATACCAATTCAACTATCTAGCTATGCTGCAAGTTCAAGAAATTCTCAAATAATCCAACAAATCTCTTAATAGAAGCTTATCTTAGTCAATTCAGTTACAAATGCTATTGACCTCCAAACTGACTGATTTTTTGTAAAAACGTAGCTCTTCGAGTGTATATAATTTTAGAATCAAACGGTGCCTAATTCTGAGTTAAATTCCATGAGTTATACCATTTTCTGTGCAACTACTCTAAACTGCCCTGCACCAACGATTTTTCCTAAACACATTTCGAAAATGGCTAAATCGGAGGCCTAAAACATTAGAATTAGCCTTAGCGCTAGAAATCAACATTTGCTCTAAACTGCCTAATCTAGCTGCTGTACAAATTTGGTTAATTTTTGAGGATGTTTGCTATGTCCGAAAGGCTCCAAAAGTTGGATACAGTGCGCTAATCCAAACAGAACACATACACACAAGCACACTTGAGTCCTTTTGCTATTTTCTTACTTGACTAATATGTTTTGGACTCTAACACTCGTAAGAGCTATTAGTCAACAACTTCTAAGCCTAACTAGTCATCAAAGTCTCAAAAATTCAAAAAGAAACACAAAGGGGTTGAATTCATTTAAGCAAAACTACTTGAAATTCTTTGTTGATTCCTTGCTCATAAGTCATATTAAGCATGTTTCTAACATATACACTTCATTCATGCATTTAAAGAAACACTTTGTCTACCATTTTACATTTAACTAACTAAACTTTATTCTATCAATAAACTACCATAAAAACTTCAAATGCTAGCAAAAGAACACTCCTACAACATTATGAACTCTAATACACAAGCAAGATATGTAAAAGAACACATTACCACTTTTGTCTACTTTGAAGCAAACTTTAAAAAAAAAATAAGAACTTGACAGCAACTTAAAATAAGAAAAATTTCATCTCACATTCATAGCAGACTCAAGTTAAAGATAACATTTAACAAGCCAATAAATAACCACTTCACAATTAACTTACATTCTAACTAAACCACTACACAATTAAACTAACTATTCAATCTAAAATTAAATCATAAGGTTAAAGAATAGATGCTATACCAGAACACTTGTTTTCATTTCCAATCAAATTAGCATTCAAGATAAATATTAGATCTAAATCACATGCATTTATAGTTAAACAATCATTTTCATGTAGGTAGTATGACCTTCAAGCTAATTACCTTATTTGAACAAGAAACACAACTCGGTTATGAACTAGTAACCAAAATAATAATGCAACATAATATATACTAACACTTAAACCTCAATTTCCAGCTTTAACTAACATGAATCTCTTAGTCTCTACAACAAATATAACACAATAAATAAGCTAAAGTTAAGTATGAGGCCTAAAATCTCCATTTTCTCCTTTAAGTTCAATATGCCGAAACTAGTTTTAACCAAAGTTTAGTTAACTAAAGTATCTAACTATCCTTAACTACATTTATGGAACCTAAACCAAACATTAAACTAGTATTTAAGGCTCTAATTGTATTAATTCTAATGGGCGCATACAAAGAGGCATAAAAATCGACGTCCTCGGAATTTGATAAATTTTAACATGGTACCGTTTTATCAATCCAACATCACATATCTATCATTAGATTAAGGTTTTGAGCAAGATTTAAAGAGCCTGAGTAAATAGTGCCCCATTAAACTAACTTTAACTAATTAATCTTGCATTTCAAGCATTGCCAACCCATTCAAGGCTTTAATCTAGGTTTAATAACTCCTAAATCACATGTATATAGCAACAAATTAAGCTAGAACACAAAGATTTTACTATTCATATTTTTTACTATTCATCACCTTCTACAATATAACATTCACCATTCTAGCCATTCAAGATGCCAACTAACTTCAAAAGAGTACTCTACAACAGCAATAAGAGGTACTTCAAGCATCTATGAGCAAAGATATAACAATAATCAACAATTGTAAAAATTCAAGTTCAAACCCTAGAAATTTAAATGCATATAACATAAAATCTCTCTCACATACCAAGTTGTAGGAGCTTTGTAGTACTCTAGGATACCTCAATCTACTTCTAAGACCAAGCTAGAAGATCCAATTGGCAAGAATTGAGGACATTTTCTCTCTTCTTTTTTTTTCTCATGAAAATTGGCCCTAAGGCCATTTTTTCCCTCTTTTGTTTTTTTTTTCCTTGCTTGGTTTAGCTTATAAAAGAAAAGATGACAAGGTCAATGCGTTTGGTCAATGGGTTGGGTATTTGGGTCAAATAGTTGTAATTGGATCAAATAATAAGCAAATGGGTTATTGAAATGTTAAATTAAAAACTAAAAATACTATTCATTAGAGAACACTAATCCAATTTTTATTCAACGTTCCTGAAATGCTATGCATGCAAACTCAATGAACGTATGACACATAAGTGATAAGTAAGTAAGGAAAAATATAAAATTCAAAAAAAGAAGTAGAAAATTTTCATTTCCAGACTTGAGTTATTTAAGCAATTAATGAAAAATAATAATAATAATAATGAAATCTAACACTTAAATACAAAATAATAAAATATAATAATTTTAATATTAAAATAGTTACCTTATTTAATTTTACTAAACTCGATTTACACGTATTTCGAAAATATAACAAATAGTACAATTAATAAATGCATTGAATTAAGTTATTCACTAATCATAAATAAACTTTTAAAGTAACACATAAATATATGCGAATATGTACTGTATACTATATGCTGGGTCTGGGTCATCATATGAACATTTAACAGGCAGCCAAGTAACACATATAAAACAAGTCATATAACTCATTTTGGTTCACATATCAAGTGTTGAAATCATATAAGCATGCTACGACACTTACACAAGACCGTGTGCAAGAATAGTTCACTTATCAACATGCAATCATCGAGAACCATGCTTAGAGGTATAAGGACAATTCTGGGCAGCCTATTAACATTCCTCAACATTAATTATAAGTCACACAAGAGTGGTTTATGACTTGAAAGTCTACGTAGCCATTAGGGTTTATAGGGGCCGTGCTCGGGTGTTGGTTTTGTTTGCTAAGAACCACAAGAGGTACTTAAGCCATTTCATACATGCTTAGGGATTATTGGATAGCCTACTAACCACTCAAATGAATTCATCTAACCATAGGATAATTACTTAGCAAGCATTCATAACCAATAGAGCCTTAATTTCGGGCTTACACATACGATTAAACAAGAATTCGTCATGTATTGCACCTAAGCCATGCATCAACTAATTTAAGTAACCTCAACCAACCAAAACAGCCCACACAACTTCTAATTTCCACAATTCCAAACATTTAATACCTCAAGTAAAATTACAATATGATTTAAAGCACATTACCAAGCAAAATGAGTGCTTTAAATCTAGGAACAAACCTCGCTACATTCCGAGTTCGAACTTAGGAGTTATGACCAAAATCGTGAGACTACGCAAAACTGTCCAGTTTCATACACATTTCGATATTTTCCATTTTTGGGGGTCTTAAACTCAACATTATCCTTAGCCTATTTCTTCCAGATATGTTCAAAACTGAAAAATCTAGTGGTCTACCAATTTTTATGCATTTTTAATATCGTTTACTAAGCCAAAAATATTTCTTTCTGCAAGGACAGAAAGCTGCCAGAAAAATGTAACTGCATATCTCAAAGTTTCTAGCAATTTCCAAGCCATGCAAGAGTAGATATGCTCATATAAACACATATACATGAACTTCAAGAGTAAATACAGCCATATGAGAGCATGCATGTGAGTTTTGAAAGCTTTTGAAAAGATTTAACCCTCACCTTAGCAACTTGATGGATGAAATGCAAGAAATGCTTTTGAATCGCACGAAAAGCCTATTTTCCTTGCTTTGGCCGAGTGCTAGCTTGTTCTTCCTTAAATCCTAGCTTAGTTAGCAAGTGTAGGAGGGGTGCATGCGCTCAAAACAAAAAGAAATGGAAGAGAACTCTTAAAACTTACCTATGGCCAAAATTAGTGAGCTTAGGTTCTTTGTGTGAGTTTCTTGCTTTGTTGTTTGCTATGGCCGAGCACCTAAGTGTCCTTGAGAGCAAAGTTGAGCCTTGGAAGCTCAAGAGGCAGCTAGAACCGAAAATAGAGAGAAAGGGAGAGAGAGTTGAGAGGAAATGAAGTTTGAAGAATTGTTAGAATGCTTGCATGTATGTGTCAGCCTTGGGGCTTTGCAAAGCTGAATTTTGTGTGTCAACTAGAGTATATTTGAATTGTTTTGGCATGTGTAGTGAGAGGGCCGAGAAAGTGAGCTTGGGTGTTAGCAAAATGGTGTATTGGTGCAAGCAAAAAACATGACATGGTGTAAGTGATTGTCTTGGCATGCATAGGATAAAATATTTGTTCAAATCTATTTCAAATGGCCTTGGTATGGCCGGCCATATGGTGCTCAAAAATCTGAATTTTTAGTTTTTTTTTAAGCTTAGTTTATTGTAGGTTAAGTGTATTTTATTGTCTAGTAGTTTGTGTTGTAAGAGAATGTTGGGGAATTTAGGGAATCTAGGTAGAATAGAAATAAGAATGTTTGAGATAGTTTAATATTATTTTAGTGTTAGTGGAGTTTGTAGAATTTCTTTATTGTCTAGTGCTTTGTGTAGAAATCCTTATTGATTAGCGTGCATGCATACCTTCTTAGGTCTAGGGCACGCACTACGAGGTAAGACACGCACTTCAAGGCAAATGCACGGATTCTAATATGAATGCACGCAACCCTAAGTGAATGCACGCAAACCAATGCAAGGCATATAATTCAATACAATGCACGTAAATTAAGACACGACTCTATATCTAGGTTAAGACATGCAGTTCAAAGTTAGGGCACATGAAACGAGATAACGCACGTAAATCGAGGTCGGGCCTCATAACTCTCCCCTCTCTAAAAAAATTTCTTCTTTCATTCTTCTAGTCTGCTGTTTTCAACATCATGATGTTTGGGACTCTCACGGCAGATCAGTTTGCCATTGTTGTGTACTCATTTGCAAGTGCATTCATCCTTTACCTTTTTCTAATTTATCTCTTTATCAAGTGGGATCATAGTTGTATTGGGTAGAAAAAAAATGTTCTTGCATTCCCGAGATTAGGAGATAATTTTATGTTATTGTAATTTTCATTATCTTGTTTTAATGTCTTTATGTTTAATAAAATAGTGAGGTTTGTTTTTATGGTTTATGTATTTATAGTATTTATATTTATATATGTATATATCTATATCTATATCTATATATAGTAAGATTATAACTTTTCTTTCATTTCTGTTTTTAACATTTATGTTATAATATTGTTCAAAAAAAAAAGGGAAACATGTTTTCAGCAGGGCACTCGAGCGCGCCTTGAAGGCGCTCGAGTGCCAGACTGTAGTCGGGACTTATAACCTAAGCCCTCACGGTGGTAGCACAAAAAAAAAAAAAAAAAAAAACCCTATTTGGATTTAGTTCTTCTGAATATTAGATATATGGGTTGAATTGTTGATATATCTCGAGAATGTCTTTAGTTAATCTTACCACTAAGGTCTTCTAACGACTTTGGTAATCTGGTGTGATTTTAACCATCACTGCATAATTTTCAGCAACTGTTATGGCTGTACATTCATTAGTTATATTTTTTGAGTATCCTCCAATGCATTTGTTAGCAAATCATTAAAGGAGATTTATTGTGTATATTTTAATTTGGTATGTTAAATTTCTCTCTTTAAAAAAAAGGAAAAAAATTGAAAAAAGGGTGTTTGTTCTATTTTGTGTGATTTAGATTTAGTTTTTTTTTTAAAAACAATTAAGTTTAAAAATTAAGTTTAAAAAAAAATTCAAAAAAAATTAGTCCTTGTGAAACCAAATTGTATATATTATTGAGTCTTAAATTTCGTTTTGTATCACTTTTGTTTTTATCCTCATAATTAACTTTGGTGTTTGAAGCGTTTAATGACAAATCTTCTTTCAGAACCATTTGAGGAACAATGCTTGAAATTTTTATCAGGTTGTATCTATCTTTTTAATTTGCAATACATTGCATCACTTTCTTACATTGAGGGCAATGTAAGGTTCAGGTTTGAGGAGGTAGGAGAAAATAGTCGATACTACCTATTAAAATTTTTTCAAATTTTTTAAAAAAATTCTACTTCACTTATTCATAATAATTAAATTTGAGTAGTTAATTGTTGAAATATAGTTAGATTATGATAAAATATTTGAATTAACTTTGAATTTGGAATGAAAAAATGATTAACCACTAAGAGTTGAGTTTGTATCTAGACATATTTTTTTGAAACCTTGTTAACTATTATTACATCCCAACAGTATCACATGATTCAATTAGAAGTTTTTGATTAATTATCAAAAAAGGATTAGATTGAGATGTTTTCAATGTGAGATGTTGTGTTTTATTAAAATTTGACTTATTTTTCTAGATCAGTATACTCCTTTGAAAAAAAAATATTTAGATGACTCGCTCAATATCATTTAAATATTAAAAGTGTTGATTCAGCAAAAAAAAAAAAAAAAAACAGAAAAGAAACTCATAACAAAATGCTTTCATCTAATCATTTTTGAGCATTTTTGGTTATGAAAAAGCTATCAATACAAATCCTTCCAGACAAGTCTTCTTTCACCAAACACAATTTAACCGAAGAAAGGCAATACTTCAAGAAAGTCTTTGAATCAACCAACATCTACCATTCGAGTCATCTATTCATAAAAAAATATACAAATAAAAATATAAAAATATAAAAAAATCTAAGGGAGTATTACATGATTTAGGAGGTAGTTGAGTTTTAACATTTCATGACTATCTATAGAAAATATTTTTAATTTTACAAATTTTGCGTGATTAATTTATTTACCTCTTAATTGAGTTACAAGTGCTTAAAAAGGCGCAAAGAATTTTTTGTAATTAAGCTGGTTTCTATTATTCTAGATACAAAACAATTTCTTGGGGTGAAATTGTTTGGAAGACAAACTCACTGTTAATCTTGTATTTTATAAAATTTAACTGTGTGAATACATTAACTGCTTAAATTTAATATTTTTGAATCTATGAAGTAATTGATGCCTTTACTTGAGGACAAGCAAAAATTGGGTTTAAGAGGTTGATAAATCCATATTTTAAGTAATTTTAACCCATTAAATCATGTATGTTGCATTATAATTTCGATCTTAATTGTATATTTTACACAATTTTAGTGCAATATAGGTTTTGAAGAAGAAATGGCAAAAAGGGCCATAAAAACCAACATTTGGAACAAATATTCGGCGCAACACTAAAGGAAAATTATAGAAACGACTTTAAAACGAGCAAATCGAGATTGAATTTGGCCAAACTGTGTGCGAAAACAGATTCAAGACGCTGAAAAACCTTGAACTAGACTTGGTCAACTTTTTGGTCAATGGTCAAAGTCAACCGAGCCGTTCAAAGTCAAAGTTCGGAGTCAAAGTTCACCTACCACAGCCGAAAGTGCAGGAAAGATTTCATTAAAAGTTTGAGTAAATTGCTTGTCGCCGCCTATGTTTTGCTGTAAATACTCATTCACCCCTTGTGTTTTTAAAATAGGCTTATTACCTCTTTGTGATTTTTGGAATATAGCTGACCACCCCCATCCGTTAAAAAAGTTGTCTAATTTAACAATAATTGCAACACACGTACTTAAAATGTGATTTTTTATGCTTTTGGTTTAAAAAAATTCGTTGTGGACAAAAATAACCTTTCAGACATTAGTAATTTACATTTTCTACCTTATCCTCTCCAAACACAATACACACTTATAACATATATTTATATTTACCCAGACATGTATATTCACACACATACCAACACGCATTCACACATATACAGACACCTAAACATATATGTATTTCGTGTTGGTGTATGTTTATATATGTATGGTATATGTTGTGTGTATACATATTATATATACATATACACATAAACACACCCACACACATATATACATATACATATAAACATACCCATACAAATATACATAACTGTGAACTTCAAAAGTAGAATGATGAAGATTTAAAAATAATGGTGTGATTGGTGTTGCTTGTGAGTGATAATAGATGGCAATGGTGGTTGGGTTGTGTTCGCAGAGAGAGAAACGAGACAACATGTAAACTAATTTGTTGGATAAATTAATATGACATCACATGTTTGTCATAGTGGTTTATGGGTAAAGCTTTAAAGTCATTTTTCCTTTGTCCATGTGGGTTCGAATCCTGCTACTTACAATATTACTTTTTAGTCCAATAAACTAGATGAAATCGCTTACAAAAAAGAAATGAAGATGATAAGGTACTAGTCAAAGAAGATGAGATAAAGGAGCGGTGGAACAACTATTTTTACAAGCTTTTTAACGAGAGCTATTCTAGTAACATAAACTGGGGATAACTAGAAAGATCAGAAGAGGAGTTAAACCACACATTTTACCAACGGATAGGAAGAGAAGAGGTTAAATGGGCACTCAAAGTTGGAAAGGCTATAGGTTCAGATGGTATCCCAATCGAAGTATGGAGATGCATGGGCGATGAGGGTATAACGTGGCTAACAAGGCTTTCTAACATAATTTTGAGGAGCAAGAAGATGTTTGATGCCTGGCGGAAAAGCACCTTAGTTCCAATATACAAAAATAAGGAAATATCCAGAATTGTGACAATTACCGAGGAATTAAATTAATGAGTCATACTATAAAACTCTGGGAAAGAGTGATTGAAAGAAGAATAAGGAGAAATACACGGGTGTCAGAAAATCAATTTGGTTTTATGCTTGGAAGATCAACAATGAAAGCTATCTTTCTGCTAAGGAGGTTAATAGAACAATATCGAGGGAACCAGAAAGACTTACACATGGTGTTTATTGACTTGGAGAAAACATATGACCGAGTTCCTAGAAAAGTTCTGTGGAGGGTGTTAGAGAAAAAAGGTGTTGTGTAACATACATTGAGGTGATAAAAGATATGTACGATGAAGCGATGACTAGCTTAAGGACGAGGGGAGGAGAGTCTAGTCTTTTCCCGATTACAATGAGACTACATCAAGGATATACCTTGAGCCCATACCTTTTTGCACTAGTTATAGATGAACTCACTAGTTAAATCCAAGATGCAGTACGGTGGTACATGTTATTTGCGTATGATATTGTTTTGATAGATGAGTCTAGAGAATGTGTAAATACTAAGCTAGAATTATGAAGATTTAATTTAGAATCTAAGGGTTTTAAGCTAAGCAGATCAAAGACAGAATATATGGAATGTATCGTTAGCAAAAATAAGTCAATAAATACGATAGAGGTAAGATTAGACTCAGAAAGAATACAAGAAAAAGAGAGTTTTAGATACTTGGGCTCTATGGTTCAACAAGATAGGGAGATAAATGCGGATGTTGATCATAGAATCAAAGCAGGATGGACGGAGTGGAGAAATGCGTCAGGAATCTTGTGTGATCGAAAACTACAACTTAAGCTAAAAGGGAAGTTCTATAAGATAGCCATTAGGCCTGCTATGTTATATGGTTCAGAGTATTGGGCGATGAAATATGAACATGTTCATAAAATGTCAGTGGTTGAGATAAGAATGTTGAGGTAGATGTATGGCAAAACTAGGAAGAACAAGATTAGAAACGAGATGATATATAAAAGAGTAGGAGTGGGCCCGATTGAGAATAAGATGAGAAAAAATCATTTGAGATAGTTTGGCCACATAAGGAGACGACCTGTTGAGGCGCCTTTTAGAAGGTGTAAAAGTTTAGAAATAATACACCAGAAGAGGGGTAGAGGTAGACCTAAGATTATTTGGACGGAGATAATTAGACGAGACCTCGCGTGTATGGATCTCATAGAAGAGATGACTCTCGACAAGAAGAAATGGCGTCGCATGACCCATATAGTGGACCCCACCTAGTGGGACAAGGCTTAAATTGATTTGGTTTGGTTTGGTTTACTATTACTTAGATTCAAACCCAAGACCACTTTTATAATTAAAGTGAACTTTTACCACAAGACTATAGCAACATGTCCAACATAAAGAAGATGAAGAAAGAAGATGAAGGAGAAAGTAGAAAAGAAAATTAAAGGGAAAAAAAAGAAGGGGTAAAGTGGTCATTTTATCAGTTCCGTTAACTTTATTAACGGTGTTAGTGGGTTGGGTGCGTCAGCTACATTTTGAAAATCACAAAGGGGTAATGAGCCTATTTTAAAAACACAGGGGGTGAATGAGTATTTACAGCAAAACACAAGGGGGCGGCAAGCAATTTACTCTTAAAGGATCACAAAAATATGTACAGTAATGTGGTTCTCCAAAGGAAAATCTATCTTAGTCTATTATCATCTAAGTTCCAAGCTACACAAATGGCTCGAGTCAAAAGGCTTTTTTTACTCTTTTTAACCAAAAGGAGTTTTGACTTTACATAAAAAATAACATTAAAAATTTGTTCCTTGGTGAGAGTTTTGTTCCTGTACAATCTTCGATTCCTTTCTTTCCACACATGAAAGACAAAAGGCCGGAGGAAGAGATTGGTTGCAACGGATTAAAGTGAAGGGTGAGAAGTCGTGTTAATGATCCATTCTAAAGTTTGGGGCCAATTCCTGATATGATAAGGTCCCTTAACCATTTTCTATCCATTCTTCCAAAGTCTGTTGGCAAAGGAACACTGATAGAATAAATGCTCTATGTCTTCCATATATGTATGAAAAAGACAAAGATGATCAATATTCATACCCCAAGAAATCAATCTACTCTTTGTTGAAAGTCGATTTTTCCTAAACATCCAAGTATAAAAGCATGCTTGGAAATGGCATGTCTGAACCATACAATTTTGTTCCAATCAACAAGTTGATATTGTGTTCTGATGAGTTCCCACGTTGTCCTGACTGAAAAATCACCATTAGGTGTATTGATCCAGGTAGCTATATCTTCAGCCCTAGAGTTGGGGCATTCCAGACCCAGATTAGTCTTAATGATGTCAAATAAATGATGGTTGTCTAGCCAAACCCATGCATCATCACAAATAAAATCTACAACTCTAATGTCAAGGCCAAAACCAGAAGCATGAATGTCCTATGCATCAAATACCTCATTCAAGATCTCTAAGGGATACCATTGATCCTTCCAAAACTTAGTTCCAGTACCATTCTTGATTTTGTGGACAATGAACTATTTGCATATTGGTTTAAGTTGGAGTATTTTCCACCAAGCCCAAGATGGTTTGCTTGGGATAGAGACATCCCATAAGCTGCAACGTTTCAAATGATTTGAATAGATCTATTTGACCTAGATAGATTTTTATTTGTGTGAAAAATCCAAAGATTATGCATAATCAAAGCATGGTTAATATAACAAGGATTTAATTCCAAGCCTTCCATCCTCCACAAGTTTGTAAACATCATGCCAAGCTACCTTTGCCTTTTTACCATTGCTATCATCCCCAGACCAAAGAAAGGCTGTAACTGTGACGCTTGAGATTTTCGCCGTACATTCATTTATTGTTGCATCTATTGTTTGCGCATTTCCTTCTGTGCTTTATAAATTGTCTTCTTTAGCTACTATTCATCCCGTTTTCAAACTATATTCTATTAGTGAATTAGCATTTTTATTAAATCACATTAATTGTTAGAGGAGTGGGAAAAATGTGCAATTGAGCTAGAGGCGATAGGAAAGCTCGTTTAGAAAATGTTTTTAGTAGTTAAGTGAATAGTGTTACGTAACAAACTTAGAGATTTAAATAACTAACATTTTTTTTCACCTTAGGCTCGTTTTTAAGTTAATAACGCGCATTCTAGTGACTTTTTAAATACCCAAACTTGACCCCACCTCAACTTAACCTTATATAATTTACCTAAGCTCATTAAAACACAAAAAAAAAGAACAAATATGCAGAAATTACTGTAGTAGGGCCGAAAATACCAAAGGAGAAGGAAAAGAGGAGATTTTGCTTCAACAACCTTGCAGCTTGAGCTCCTAGCTTGATCTTGGGAGAGTTTTGACCATCCTAAGGCCTTCAACAAGCTTCCTTATCTTCAAAAAATTGTGAGGGAGATGCATTTATTTGTTTTTAAAGTTTATGTTCATGTATTGAATTTTATTGATGTGTTGATATTAGCTATGGAACTTGTTATGAATGCTTTCTATGAGTTATTTGATGCCTATAGAGTTAACTTTTGAGGGTTGATAACAAAGTAAATGGTTGAATGTTGATATTGATCAAAGAGATGATAAATAGTATCTAGAATTAGGGTTTTGAGAAAAATTGCTAATTGGCTTAAATTGATGCTTCAATTAGGTGCTCTAGACCCTAGGGAAGTTAGTTGAAAAGCCACGTGAGGTTGAATCACTTGAATCCGAACTCAATTGCATAAATAGCCTACTTTAAAAAGGGGGTTTTTCACGTTAAGCAATCCGGGCAAGTTTGGGCATTGATTCGGGTATCCTTGAGCTAAGGAAGCACCTTTGGTGCTTTTGTTTCGCGAAAATGGGATTTGGTTAGTGTAGTTGTAGTTCAAACCCGTTCGGTGCCTTCCCGAACTTTTGTTTCTAAAATGAGTTTTTATGATCCTAAAAGGTGCCTTTGGGCTTAATTAAGAATATAGAAAGACTAGGATATAATTTGGAACTCTTGAACCATGCATAGGAGAAAGAAAACTCGGTTAAAGAAAGGGAAAAAAAAGTAGTTTTGGCTAAATTTGATGCAATTGGCACTTGTATTTAAGTTATCTTGTATTGTATTGAATAGTTATGATATAATTAAGCTATTTGAGTAGATTGTGGGAATTAATTGTGTTGATTGCTTCTTTTGGAATCTTTAAGCTAATCTCGTGCTTATGTGAACGTATTTCGTGCTTATATGTGAGGGAGACCTACTTTGTCGTCCCTCTTATGTGTTATGTGATATTTTGATTGCTTGTGACTTGTCTCGGGGTTGCGCAACCTTTTCGGACATGGTAGCGTCGAGAAACACGGGCGGCGTCGAGAAACACGGGCGGCGTCGGGCTTGCCGTGCTCCCTCGACTACCATGGTGCCTATTCCCTTTCTCGCTGAGGCATACTCCACTACCCCAGAGGCGTGGTTCACCTGCTGGGCATGGACCTACCTCGGGAGAAAGGGTCGTAGGATCGGGATACATCCGGAGTATCCCAATTGTTGGTGTTTGGGGTTTGCCGGCATATTCGTGAAGTTCGTGGTTCGTGGCTCGTGATCGAAGACTTGGAAGTGGAACCGTATCCTTTTTAAAGTGATTAAATACTTGGCTTTCTATCTTGCTGGTTTATGTTGTATATATATATGTTTTCTTGTGTTGCATATCATGTTGCACGTTGGCATGTTGCATCACCTCCCTCGCTGGGCAACATTGTTGCTCATTCCTCATTTAATATGTTTCAGTTGAAACTGAGGTGAATCCTCAACTGATAGAAGAAGAGGAAGAAGTGCTAGTTAAGCAATTTCGGTGACTTCTTGTGTAATAAGGCTGTCTAAAATGAGAAGCTTGCGTGGAGTTGTTGTTGATTTCCTTTTTGTGACTTTGGGGTCTTGAGTATAAATGGTGAATGTAATAATTTGTAATATTGTATGTTGGATATAAAGTGGAATGACATGTAATAATCTATAGTAAACTTATTCTTTTGCATGCTTGTGTGATTAACAAACTTGGAAGTAGAACTTGGCTATTGTTGTATCTAACTACCTATAGTTAAAATTAGAAATGCTGTGCTTGCTTGTGTGTTATATGTAATTGTTGTTCCAAGGCTCGGATGGCCTTGTGGTCACGGGTGGCCCATAAAAATCTTGGAGGATTAGTTATAAGAGTTGCTGTTTGTGGATCTAGTATCATAGGTGTCTTTGTGCAGGTACCAGTTTAGTCCTATAAACAGGGGAGACTCTGTCCGTTTTCCCCTAAAATTTTGTGACCGGGTTTGGTATTGGGTTGAGAATAGCATGGTTATTAGAGCTTCCGGTCTCGTGAGGGATCGGGGCGTTATAGGTGGTATCAGAGCTTAGCTAGTTAGCTAGGCGCAAGCCGGGATAGGGTCTTCGGCTTGTGGGGTAGTGGCCTTAGTGTCAATGTATTTAGAAAGTGTATGTGCATGTCTTATGTGATAAGAGAGTTAATGTGATCAATGTGCTTAAGTGATCAACATGTTTTATTTGTTGAGTGAACTAGTTGTGGTTTATGTGCTTGTGTGATAAGTGAAATGGATGTGGTTAACGTGCTTGATGTGTTTATATGTTCAATGTGTTTATGTGATTAATGCGAGCTATGTGATTAACGTGCCTTGTGTGAATTATGTGCTTTGTGTACTTGAGTGCTCGATGTGCTTTATATGACTAATGTGAATATGTGATTAACTTGTTTTATGTGAAGTTGTTATTTAAATGACTTAGTAGTTTATAATTTGTGTATGTGAACTTGTTGTTTATGTGACTTTACTTATTATAAATTGCTAACGTGATCAATGTGTTTTATGTATGAGGGTAACTCACTTGTATGGGTAAGAATTGCGAGGACGCAATTAGTTTAAGGGGGAGAGGGTGTGACGCCCGAGATTTTAGCCGTACATTCATTTACTGTTGCATCTATTATTTGCGCATTTCCTTCTGTGCTTTATAAACTGTCTTCTTTAGCTACTATTTATCCCGTTTTCAAACTATATTCTATTAGTGAATTAGCATTTTTATTAAATCATATTAATTGTTAGAGGAGTGGGAAAAATGTGCAATTGAGCTAGAGGCGATAGGAGAGCTCGTTTAGAAAATGTTTTTAGTAGTTAAGTGAATAGTGTTACGTAACAAACTTAGAGATTTAAATAACTAACATTTTTTTTCACCTTAGGCTCGTTTTTAAGTTAATAACGCGCATTCTAGTGACTTTTTAAATACCCAAACTTGACCCCACCTCAACTTAACCTTATATAATTCACCTAAGCTCATTAAAACACAAAAAAAAAAAGAACAAATGTGCAGGAATTACTGTAGCAGGGCCGAAAATACCAAAGGAGAAGGAAAAGAGGAGATTTTGCTTCAACAACCTTGCATCTTGAGCTCCTAGCTTGATCTTGGGAGGGTTTTGACCATCCTAGGGCCTTCAACAAGCTTCCTTGTCTTCAAAAATTGTGAGGGAGATGCATTTATTTGTTTTTAAAGTTTATGTTCATGTATTGAATTTTATTGATGTGTTGATATTAGCTATGGAACTTGTTATGAATGCTTTCTATGAGTTATTTGATGCCTATAGAGTTAACTTTTGAGGGTTGATAACAAAGTTAATGGTTGAATGTTGATATTGATCAAAGAGATGATAAATAGTATCTAGAATTAGGGTTTTGAGAAAAATTGCTAATTGGCTTAAATTGATGCTTCAATTAGGTGCTCTAGACCCTAGGGAAGTTAGTTGAAAAGCCACGTGAGGTTGAATCACTTGAATCCGAACTTAATTGCATAAATAGCCTACTTTAAAAAGGGGGTTTTTCACGTTAAGCAATCCGGGCAAGTTTGGGCATTGATTCGGGTATCCTTGAGCTAAGGAAGCACCTTTGGTGCTTTTGTTTCGCAAAAATGGGATTTGGTTAGTGTAGTTGTAGTTCAAACCCGTCCGGGGCCTTCCCGAACTTTTGTTTCTAAAATGAGTTTTTATGATCCTAAAAGGTGCCTTTGGGCTTAATTAAGAATATAGAAAGACTAGAATATAATTTGGAACTCTTGAACCATACATAGGAGAAAGAAAACTCGGTTAAAGAAAGGGAAAAAAGTAGTTTTGGCTAAATTTGATGCAATTGGCACTTGTATTTAAGTTATCTTGTATTGTATTGAATAGTTAGGATATAATTAAGCTATTTGAGTAGATTGTGGGAATTAATTGTGTTGATTGCTTCTTTTGGAATCTTTAAGCTAATCTCGTGCTTATGTGAACGTATTTCGTGCTTATATGTGAGGGAGGCCTACTTTGTCGTCCCTCTTATGTGTTATGTGATATTTTGATTGCTTGTGACTTGTTTCGGGGTTGCGCAACCTTTTCGGACATGGTAGCGTCGAGAAACACGGGCGGCGTCGGGCTTGCCGTGCTCCCTCGACTACCATGGTGCCTATTCCCTTTCTCGCTGAGGCATACTCCACTACCCCAGAGGCGTGGTTCACCTGTTGGGCATGGACCTACCTCGGGAGAAAGGGTCGTAGGATCGGGATACATCCGGAGTATCCCAATTGTTGGTGTTTAGGGTTTGCCGGCATATTCGTGAAGTTCGTGGTTCGTGATCGAAGACTTGGAAGTGGAGCCATATCCTTTTTAAAGTGATTAAATACTTGGCTTTCTATCTTGCTGGTTTATGTTGTATATATATATGTTTTCTTGTGTTGCATATCATGTTGCACGTTGGCATGTTGCATCACCTCCCTCGCTGGGCAACATTGTTGCTCATTCCTCATTTAATATGTTTCAGGTGAAACTGAGGTGAATCCTCAACTGATAGAAGAAGAGGAAGAAGTGCTAGTTAAGCAATTTCGGTGACTTCTTGTGTAATAAGGCTGTCTAAAATGAGAAGCGTGCATGGAGTTGTTGTTGATTGCCTTTTTGTGACCTTGGGGTCTTGAGTATAAATGGTGAATGTAATAATTTGTAATCTTGTATGTTGGATATAAAGTAGAATGACGTGTAATAATCCATAGTAAACTTATTCTTTTGCATGCTTGTGTGATTAACAAACTTGGAAGTAGAACTTGGCTATTGTTGTATCTAACTACCTATAGTTAAAATTAGAAATGCTTTGCTTGCTTGTGTGTTATATGTAATTGTTGTTCCAAGGCTCGGATGGCCTTGTGATCGCGGGTGGCCCATAAAAATCTTGGAGGATTGGTTATAAGAGTTGCTGTTTGTGGATCTAGTATCATAGGTGTCTTTGTGCAGGTACCAATTTAGTCCTATAAACAGGGGAGACTCTGTCCGTTTTCCCCTAAAATTTTGTGACCGGGTTTGGTATTGGGTTGAGAATAGCATGGTTATTAGAGCCTCCGGTCTCGTGAGGGATCGGGGCGTTACAGTAACTTTTTTCTCAATATCAATGAGTGTCCCTTTTGGTAGAATAAACATTCTAGCCCACAAGGAGTTGATATTACAAAGCACTGATTTAATAAGTTGCAATCTCCTAGCATAAGTGAGCCAACTATTGGACCAGCTGCCAATTTTCTTCGAAATGCAATCACAAAGAGTTTTGCATTCAGTTCTAGCAAGTCTTCCTTAGATAAGGGGAACCCCAAGGTAGCAGATTGGGAGTTCCCCGTATTTGAAGCCAATAACATCAACCAAATAGGCCCTCAAGATATCGATGTCGCCCCCAATGATAACCTCACTCTTTTCTTGACTAATAGACATCCCAGAGTATTCTTTGAACTCATCAGGACTTGCTTTGATGATTCAGACAGATTTCACATCGACTTTGTAGACAATAAGTATGTCGTCTGCAAAACACAAGTAATTTAATTTGATACCTTTGCATTTGGGATAAAATTTGAAATCTTTACTTTTGCCCCTTTAGAAAGAATCCCAGTGAGTACAAATAAACATAGAGAGATAGGGTCTCCTTGACGTAATCCTCATGCACCCTTAAAATGTCCAGTCAATCCTCCATTAATAGCGATATGTTGGAGTAATGATACAATTTGTAATCCAGTTGACAAATATGCTTAGAAAGTTAAATGCTTTGAGGATGGTGATGACAAAGTCCCACCTCAAGGAGTCATAGGCTTTTTTTGAGATCGAATTTTATCAAGCATCTTGGAATAATGCCTTTATTTTTTTTTTTTTGCTTGGTGACTAATGCCTTTATTGTTATAACCTTTCACTAGTTCTTGGCCAAGAAGAATATTATCTGAGATATTGCGGCCTTGACAAAATTATTCTGGACATCAGAGACAAGAGAGGTCATGCTCTAACTCATCTTGTTAGCAAGAATCTTTGAGATTGCTTTGTATATAACATTGCAACAAACAATCGGCCTGTAGTCTCCCATAGTAGAACTGTTCGACCACTTGGGAATGAGCACTAAGGTGGTAGAGTCAATCTCTTTGAGAATCCTTCTTGAGTAAAAGAAAGCTTAAATTGCTTTATTCACATCTCTTCCAATAATGCTCAATGAATTCTTGAAGAAATGAGAGTTAAAGCCATCAAGCCCTAACCTCTTATCACTTGGAATAGAACAAATTGCATCTTTAACTTCTTCCTATGTAATAGGCTTCACAATATTTGTAGCTTGAAAGTCATTGTGTGTGTTTGACAGAGAAATCTTGATAGCCTGAGGCAAAGGGCAAGGTGTGTGAGAACCTGTAGAGCCAATAAGTCCAATGAAGTAATTAGTAACTTCATTATTAATATCCTTAGGTGAAGTCAGAGGATATCCTTCCTGGTTGGTAATGGAAGAAATAGAGTTATAAGTGTTTCTTCCTTGCATATCTAAAAAGGGAGGAGGTGTTGAAATCCCTTTCCCTAAGCCATTGGATCCTTGCTTTCTGTTTCCAAATACTCTCCTCGGCCTCAGACAAGAAATTAATTTTGTTAGACAGCCCCTTCTCTTCAACGAAATTTATATTACTCGCAGAGTTGGATAGAATCTTATATTGAATATCCCATAAACAAGCTTTGGCTTCCTCAATATGGCGTGGTAGATGAGCAAAGAACTTTTTATTAAACTGTCTAAGTTCCTTCTTCAGAATTTTAAGCTTTGAAATCACTTGGAACATGAGACTGCCTTCAATCTCTATATCCCAAACTCTTTTGACCAAGACAAGAAATTGCTCGTGAAAGGTCCAAGCATCGAAAAATTTGATGGAATATTCCTAACCTTCATACTGAGGAAAGGATTAAGAATCAAGAAGCAATTATCCGATTTAAGAGGCCCCAAAATAAGTGAAGAGTCCACATAATTAGAGATCCAGTCCCCATTTGACGAAAATACGATCCAACTTACTAGTTTTAAGAGAGAAATCCAATGCCATATTGGACCAAGTAAAGGTTGGGCTTGAGTGCATGTGTTTAGTAAGACTCCGTTTGTTTGTCGTAAAATAATTTACTTGTGAAAAATATTTTTAGAGTTTTTTGGAAAATAAAATATTTTTTTGGGATGTTTGTTTGTCGAAAAATAACTTGTTGAGGAAAAATATTTTCCTGAAAAATAGAATATTAAAAAATATTTTTTAATATTTGGATGTACAATAAAAAATATTTTCTGACATTAGATTTTATAAAAAAAAATATACACATAATATATATGTTAAACGTGAGGGTAGAAAGTGGGATAAGGGTGGGATGTAGGGGGTAGGGGGTAGGGGGGTAAGGGTGGGTGAGTTCTGGAAAATGTTTTTTTTTCTCAAAGGACATGAAAATATTTTTTCAAACTTTGTATTAGTGATAATATTTGACTGGAAAATATTTTTCAATTAACTAATTTTTCGATATTACCAAACATTAAAATATTGAAAAAATATTTTACAGCAAACAAACAGAGCCTAAGAACAAGGTAAGCGATACAATCTCCATCTCCACAACAGCATGGGGAATAGAGCTGCAACCAATTCTATCTTCAATTTGAAGGATCTCACTAAAGTCTCATCCGATAACCCACGGTTGATCAGAGCCCAAAAGCTTCCAATTCTCAAGTGCATGCCAGAGATATTTCCTTTCTATGCGATCATTACAAAGGTGAAAAGATACTCCTTACCACATTTAATATCACTGATTTTGCAAAAGATAGCCTGATTCATGGCCATGATTTTACTAACATTTAGCTTCTTTTGGTCCCAAAGGATTCAAATTCTACCTTCGTCAGTGTAATTATTCAAGTGCCCCCAATTATTAAATTTTGATACCAGGATTTGAGAGACATTACTTTCTTTGATCCTGGTCTCAAGTAAAGTACAAATAGAAATATGATTAGTTCTAAAAAATTTTAAGATAAATATCTATTTATACAACTTTTAAGCCCTCTAAGACTGTCTCCAACAGCCTCGTCAAAATGGCTCCTTGGCCATTTTGGCGAGCCTGTTGCTTAAAACAATGCTCCAACAAACTCCCTTCTCCGCTCGCCATACTTGCTTTTAGGCTCCATATTTCTGGCAAGCTATTATGCCTTGCCAAATGCCTCTCCCACGGTCAATTTTTCACTTTTGGAGTACGGAATTTATAACTAAAAAACAGAAAAACCAATAACTTACCTTAAAGAACTTCCTCTGGGCAACAACTGATAGAGATGAAAGGGTAGAAACACAAGGAGGGAAAAGGGCACGAGAGAGTAGAAGGAGGTGGGGCGGCTTTTTGTTCTTGATAAAGACCTATTGTGTATAAGGGAGGTGATAGGGTTTTAAGCAAATTCCTTTTAATTGCATATTAGGCCACAATTTTCTTTTAATCAGGTTGTTTTCTGTTATTTTTTTTTTTAATTGTAATGAAGCCTTTGTTTTTTTATTCACTAATAAATTTGTCTGTTAAGTGCCTTTAATTACACTAAAGCCTTATCATATAATTATTTTAAATCTAATTTTTTTTATTTGCTTAAAATTTTAAAATCTAAATGGTTGAAATGTAAAAATAAAAAAATAAAAAAATATGAAAATTTAAGAAATAATTAAGAAAAAATAATACTGGTAGTTAAAATAGGGAGGCTGTTGGAGTGAAACTGAAATAAAAGTCCCTAAAATTAGAGAGTCACTTGTTTCACTCCCTATTGTAAAAAAAAATAGGGAAACTATCAAAGTTAGTCTAACAAATCAAATTAGAATCTTCATTGGTCCGGGCGGCCGGGCAGGAGGGGGAGGGGGGGGGGGGGGGGGGGGGTTGCCTTGAGGGGGGTTTTGAAGCATATGGGAGAGTTCGCAAGATAGAAGGGCCTGTACTACCATTCTGAGAATTATTCTGTAGCTCGAGATTGTCCTTGAGGCTATGGTCCTGCCTAGAATCATCAACAGCCGAGGCATCTATGGAGGATGAAGGGTTCTCCTTCTGGAGGGTAGGGTCCAGATGTTGCCTTCTTCTGGGGGGATTTAGCTTCGCTTCTTTGATCACAGAGCAATGGGACATCTACTTGGTGTGTGTCCAAAGGCTTTACAGCGAGAACACGAAGTGGGCATCCACGGGTATTCAACCCGAATAATAATAGTCTTCACTTCTTTTATCTCTGGGTCTTGAATTTCAAGATCAAAACATCAGGGAGGGGGTCGATAAAGCATTTAAGGAGTTTAGAATCTCATTAACATTACAGATTTACATATTTACTAGAAATCTCACATCAACGAAGAGTTCAAACTCATTATAGAATGAGTGAATGACACAATTCTAGTTGCGTCAAAATTATCAATTGTTCCTTTTATATATCACAGTCGACGAGTCTGGGCACATTCTTCATTCACCTCTAGCTTTGTTAAATTTACCTCCATTGGCAAACTGCAAAGAATTAAATAAGTAGCATCTCATTTTTCAATGAAAAAGAGAGTTTGTAATGTATTATATGTTAGCAGAAAGGCTACTCAACAAGATGCAGAAGACATAAAAAAGTAGCAAATGTAAAACTCTTATAACCTATTCAAAAAGAGGTTATTATGTACTAGAATATAAAGAGACTTGCAATTTTTCTGCAACATCGTAAATACAATATAAAGAAACTTGATAAATTTCAAGGTTTACAATCCAAAGGAGTCCAAGTCGAATTTTCAAACAACTTGAAGCACAGAGCACACTGTTTGTGTTATAGAAAGAATGAGCAATATAACAGCAGCTATGACAGAAATGAGAGACCACGGATTGCCAAAATAGTCACGTCCCAGAATAACCTTCCACTTGAACCAAGTTGTTCTCCATTGATGCCAATAGTCTTTGTAATAGTGATTCAAGTCCCCACAAACCTTAGCAAAATAAAAATCACTTGGATTTGTCATAATCTCCTCATGGAGATTATTGAATAGATTTTTCAAAGTCTCGCTTTCACCAAGTGCATTCTCAATGATTCCTTTTCCGACAAGCAGTTCGTCATCCTCCGAGGTGTTTATTAAGTTGTCCATGAGGATGACATAGCTTGTTATATTCTTAGAACAATATCGACAGTGTTCAAACGCTATCATATTCCTGAAAAATGTTTCGGTTGAATCATTTACAATCAACTTTGGGATGACCAGCTCTCCTTTGCAAAACGTTACGTCAAATATACAAGTCGCATTTCCACAAGAGAATTTAATTCCAGCTTCCTGTAACTCTGTTGCACTACGACTGCATTCAAACTTCTCTCCATTTGATGGCTCTCTTGGACGCGAGGGACGATGAACATATATCAGAAACTCAACCAAATGTTTTGCACTACTGCAATAGATGTTCAACGATAATTTCCCTGTATTTCCTACATGCTGGAAGTATTCACGAGCAAGATCATAGAAAGATAGCTCACATTTGTAAACGTACTGAATTATTCTATCAAACAGATGGCTGACAAAACGCAGAGGAAGTTGGTTTTCTAGTAACAACATGTCATGGAGTAAATCATTCGACATCCATTGATTTTCGAAGATAACATCACTCTGCTCTCTCATCTCAACAAAATGGTTCTTCAAGAAAAGTTCAATAACAAATACACCATCCAGCACAATCATTTCGAGGAATACCTCTGAGCTTAGTTCAATGGTGTCTTCATAACACGCACGGACGTGATATTCCTCTCGTCGTGCTTAGTTGACCAAGTAACGAAGGTCAGGTCCAGTTCTCTCCAAAAAACTCTGTAAGCATCTTAATTTGTACACTTCCATAGCTTGAAGTTGGGTTTTCCCATGATGAAGAGGGCCAATTGAGACTAATCTCGGCTTATATGCATCTTCATTGGCTTTGCGATACTTCTCAGGAACATTATAGATACAAACTGTGTAAGAATCTCTAGGCAATGTACGCAACTTATCTTCCATGGAAGATACTACGCTGTCAATGTTCGGTGCCATGTTCAGAACTTGATTCACTTTATCCTCACTACTCGAAATTGATACGTTTAGAGACATGCTTGTCCAATAACCATTGTACACAATGTGATCAAATCTTGCCTAGCAAAAACTTGATCGAAATCATGTTTCTGCAGGGCAGGCTTCAAAGATCATGGCAGAAATGGAAATTCTGAAAGATCAAGGTTGGAAGTCATTCACTCAGCTTATTTATCAAAACAGCTAGTTAGCTGTTCTAAGAGAAGCATTATGATCATTTCTTTCAGAATAGAAGTTCATACTCAATATGGTTAGATGAATATTTATAGAACATAGCTCTAAACTTAGTTCAAAAAATTGATGAACTAAAATGCCAAAAGCAAAACAGGTACTGATGATGGCAAGTCTCAATCTGGAAAAGATCTTGAGTATTTCCATTGTGGTAAAAAGGGACATATTAAATGACATTGCTCGAAATTAAAGAAAGAATCAAAGAAAAAGGGGACTAATGGAAACAAGGAAAAAGAATGATACAACTGTTGTTACTGCTAAAGAATTTCTCGTTATTTCTGACAAATGTTTTTTCAATTGTGTATTATAGAAAACGAGTTGGATGATTGGAAACGTTGATGATGAATGGTTTACTAACACCTTTGCAAGTGATCAATGGAAGCTTTTAAAGGGATCTATGGTTCTAGCTCCTGGAAAGAAGTACTCTACACTTTATTTGATGCTGGTTAAGTTTTACAACAAATGCAGTTGTTAAGAAGATGCAATCAAGAGTAAATTTAAACAGTAGTCACCATTCGTATTGTTAGATTAGATTCTTCAAGTTAATCTTCATAATTACAAAGGCAAGGATTCTACCAGATGATGAACATATATAATCTTCATCTGCTACTATTACAACATTGTCAATAAATGGCAATAAAAAGAGATTCCGTACAAATTTCGGTTTATGAAATTAATTCAACTTGTACAAATAAGTGCAAGCAAATGCATTTTCCTAAATTGTAATCTGAGCAAGAGTTCAAAGTCACAGGCTAAGACTAATCAAAAGATAGCCAGCCAGAGTCATTCTTATATATGTATATTTTCAAGGTATTTATAAGTTAAAAATTTAATTTAGCACCGATAATTATTAAATTATGTGTTCTACTCCCATCAGATAAGAATCTTAAATCCGCCCTTAACAATTAACATCAAGGAAATCATAGAGCAACCAATCTTCAGAGCAACTGACTGAAATATAAAATCACCTTCCCCTCTAACCAATAAAATGAAAGAACAAGCAATATTTGTGTAGAGAGGAAAGATAACCTATTCTCAGTTCCAGCAGGTGTAGAGAATGAATGATTAAAGCTGAAGAACAATCTCAGTTCCAGCAGGTGTAGAGAATGAATGATTAAAGCTGAAGAACAAAACAGCGGTTTTTCTGTTGTGATCTCCAACAACATTTGTGAGGCTAATTCTAACAATTTTTTTTTTAATTTTTTATTTTCTAAATATAGAGAATTTAGATAATTTTTTTATATTTAAGGATTACCTATTTCAACTTCTTTACATTTAATTAATATTTTATTTCAAAAAATCCTTATTTTGATTTTACTCTAATAGCTTTCCTTTTTTTTTTTGGCTTAAAACAAACTAAAACTTTCATTAAGCGAAAAATATATACAGTAAGTGCCCCACAGGGAAATTGCATAAGACAATAGCTTATTTATTTTTGTTTTACTCTAAAATATCTCATTATTTTAATTAAACATATTATTTTAATTTAAAATTTTATTATTAAATATTTTTATCTATATTTGTTAATTGTTTATGATAATTTTTTATTTTTAATTACTAATTTTTTAACTATTTTTTATTTGAAAACCTTTCCAATAGCTTTATTTTTTAGTTATATTTGTTTATTTATTATGACAATATTCTATTTCTAACCGTTAGAAATATGACCGTTGGAGACTTTTTTAAGTGTCAGGTGAGTTTAGGGAATTGTTTCAACATTTTCCTATATCGAGATGCTAAAATTTAGATGTAGAGATGTTCTACATGTGAGGATGGGTCTAAAAAAGTTGTTGGAGATCATATTTCTAATGGCCTCCCTATACGTGGGGTAAAAGGAGAGATAGAGAATGAATTGGAGATGGTCTAAGGGAGATAAAACCGATTACATCAAAATATTGAAAAAGGTTTTTCTCCTTCTATCTCTATCAAAGAGGCTTTGGAGTTCATTTGGCAGATGTTCCACGACAAACCACCAATAGGTTAAGGCATGTTATAGTTAGCTAATCAATCAGTGCACTGTCCATTTATAATTTATTTGTCATTTGTAGAATTGGAAATCATGTTTAGTCACCACCTTATTTAAAAACTTAAGTTATTATAAATTTTTTTGTTATATTATTAATTGTTTATCCTTTAAATATTCGTAGCATATGTTAAAAGTATGTTATTACACTATTAAATTTAGAGCATAGGAGATCCGGGAAAGAATGCACCAAACCGTTTTCACGACTCAACAAAAGTCTTTCACTCGACAAATGCTGGAAGCAAATTGAAATTTCTTCAATTTTGGCTCTGTAAAATGCTTTCCAGAAGTGATCTTTGACTGCCACTTTGATTTCATTCTCGTTCATCATGCAATTTCATCACATTCTTCACTTTACTGATCCCTGTACCCTTGCTAGTAAGCCTACAAAGAATGGAATATCCCATGTTTCTGGCCCTCAGCAACAACCTTTTCACCAGTATGGAATCCAAGAAGGAAAATAAAAACCAATGAACACCGTAATTGGCAGGTAAAACGAGGCCTCAAATTTTTCAAACTCCTTAATCAATAGCTTACCCCTTGAAAAGTAATCAAACAAATATGTAGATGATCGAGAACAATTACATTCCTTTATATGGTAATATAAGATCAAACAACTGAGATTGTTTCAATTTCACAAAATCTTTGTTTGCCTCTATGCCAGTAACAATGACAGCCGTTGCACATTAACTGACAATCTCTCGTTTCACTGAGAATAAACATTGCAGTCACCCTTTTTACCAGGAATGTCTCACTTATTAGTAGTACGTAAACTCCTTGTATATATAAGACCCACTCATCATACACACATTACTCCAGATGTTCAAAATGTTCGAACTTTTCGAAAAATTTCCCCTTTTACTTCTCTCATCTCACTAACAACAATCATTCCGGTAGTTCTTCAGGATGAGTCATTATATCAAATTACCATGAACTCAATTGCCGCTTTCAGCATCCTAATCCAACCACCACAGACCACATGTAACATTGATAAATGTACCTATGGATTCTTTTCCTCAACGAGAATAGGAGGACCCCTTTCAATATATTTTCAAATCTCTTATTTTTCTACTACAATTTCGTCCAAATTTCTCTTTCCTGATCTCTATAGCATCACTTGTAAAGCAGTATTAGTTTCTAGAGATATAGGGATTGAAAGTAGAAAGAACAACGGAAAATTATTCCATACATCAATGATGGCTCGTCTGTGATAACGGGGTTGGCTTCATATGTGTGTGAGTCTATCCCATGTTAGAGCCAGATCCATCTTGCGATATATGGAAAAATTTCCCAATAACTATACTCAAATTGCAATTGCTCTTTTTCTATTTCCAATACCACAACACTACAAACTATTTGCAAACAACTGACCTCACTCACAGAAAAAACATGTTTATTGTGATGTCAACAACAATTTAAAAGCATCTCACTCTATCTAAATGAGTTACTTCAAATTACATATAGATGTCACAAATTGCTTATGCTTTTCCTTTCCTTCACGTTGCCCTTTTAATGTTTCTAACTTTTTCTTCTGTTCTTTTATCTCTTTATCAAACCTTGCTATTTCTTTGTCAAACCTTGCAATATCTGATTCCAATTCAGCAAAGATAATTTGTCCATCTGCATCCAGAATACTGCAAGTGTCTGTAGATCCCTTTGTCGTTTCGTCCTCTTTCCCGATAGTTTTCTTCGATGAACTTTCAAGATGCGATAGAATCTAAAAATGGGAATAAATCTAAGTGAGAATCTTTAACTAGATGATGGGAAGATCAGAGGATTACTGGACTTAATTCTACATTACCTCAGAAGTTAAACAGTGGATATGAGCAACAAAGTAGCCGCAACGACAATGGTAAGTGGGATCGATTAACTTCCTTCTTTTTTCGCACGCATTACAGTAGAGCTCTGCTTCCTCATCTTCATCTTGGGAGTCTTTAATCGGAGAGGTGGTGAAATTGATCGAATGCCGGTGGCGTTCATGCTTCAGTTCATGTGGTAATTCCGGAAGGCAATGAAGATGAATATAATAATCACATTCCAAACAACAACAGAAAGGAGTAGTAGAATTATCTCGGCCACATTGATGGCAGGAGAACTTCTTTTTTGGCATTCCAAGAAAAGCAAGAGGGTGTTTGTGAACCTCAGAGTTTATGGTGGGAGGAACTGGCCAAGCACATGTTGTGTGAATCGCGAAAAAACATCGCAAGCACACATACCGAAACCCTCGCGAGGGTTTACGACAAGCATTGCAATGGAGGTAAGTATTAGAAGTATGAACGAGGACAAGCGGGTGCTGCCGGTGAAAAGGATGTTGAAGGCGCCGTGGTAATGTGACGCAAGATTCATCCAGAAGTACATGACACTCGATGCAAACATAGACCGAACTTTCACACCGTTTATCACATGCAGTACAGTTAATTACTAAGCTTTTTGGTTGATCACATCGAACCAACGGATGTTGGTGAGCGTGAACGACGACATCATGCCTAGACTCATTGTCGTCGTTCGTGGGTTTCAAGAACGCACAATGAACATCCAAGCAAAAATCACACTCGGAAGAAGAACACAAGTAGTGACTCGTCCAGGACTTTTGTCCGCAAGCATAGCAGGTAAATTGCTCACTACTATCATCAAAGTCGTTCCGACGGACGAGGGTAAGAGGATGAGAAGAGTGAAACGGGTGGTGAATTTCCTCCGGCAAGTTACCGCAAGACTCGTGCAGTATGCGGCCGGACTTGGGGTCGAAATACACCAACCCTTTGATTACTAGCTGGCAGACTTGGCAAACATAACGAAAGTGATCTAATCCTTGATAAGGAACAAGACAATCTGAGCTACAAAGATTTTGCACGTCTCTCGCCGGCGTCAACGAACCGCACTTCACATCCAAAGCATAATCACAATCGGAACAACAGTAGAGAAAGTTACCAGTAGTTTTACATATTTTACATCCGGGTTTTTTCACGGGTTGTTTACGGAGGGTCAGAGCATGGAGATGGAAAGGATGTGTTACCTTTTCTGGCAACTCGAAGCATCGTTTATGGATGAAGAATTCACGTCCCTTATCACTCTTACCAGAAAAAGCATCATCATGTACTTCACGTCGGCAAATATAACACTTCTTGACGGTATCGGTGAACACATAAACGGACTTCAATGGATGCTTGAAGGCAAAATGAGGGAAATTATCAGGATCCATCGTCTCTCGACTTTGATTCAGATAATTAAGAACAGCAAGAAAATGAAAATTCCCCAAGAAAGGATAAAAGTTTCTCAAATCTGCAGGTTTTGGAAATTAAATGACATTTTTTTTTTCTTTGGAGAGGAAACAAATGGAGAAACAGGGTGGAGTAATGATGAAGAGATAGGTAAGTTAGAGAGGGGTAGGTAGTTGAAAGTGAAATGCCTTTAAGAATCTAATTATTGATATTATTTTTTTGGAAAAATTTTATATTTAGTACTTATTATTAGTAAAATGTCTTAATTTAATTTTTATTATTTAAAATATTTTAATTTAATTTTTATTATTTTATTAAAAAATTTAATTTAATCTTTATTGTTTAATATGTCTTAATTTAATTTTTATTATTTTTAAAAAAATTTAACTTCGTTCTTATTATTTTTAAAAAGTTTCAACTCCGTCCCTATTATTTTTTTAAAGTTTTAAATTCGTTTTTATTATTCAATGACTAAATTGAATTTTTTAAGAAATAATAGAGACAAATTTAAAATTTTTTAAAAATAATAGAGACGAAATTAAAACTTTTGAAAAATAATAGAGATAAAATTAAAATTTTTAGAAAAATAAATAGGACTAAATTGAAATATTTTAAACAATAAAAATTAAATTAAGACACTTTATAAATAATAGAGACTAAATGTGAAATTTTCCCTTTATCTTTTATTAGATACCAACATTTGGAAATGAAAGTATTTTTTTGTATGATACCGAAAAGTCTTACACTACTAATTAGTATTATATTGAATCTCTTTTTTGGCAAACGATGTGTTACCTCTTTTGGCAACTTGGCGCATCGTCCATGAATGAAGAATTCACGTCCCTTATTCCTCTTACCAGAATAAGCATCACCATGTACTTCCCGTCGGCAAATATCACACTTTTTGACAGTATCGGTGAACACATAAACGGACTTCAATGGATGCTCGAAGGCGCAAAATGAGAGAAAGTATCCATCGTCTCTCGACTTTGATTTAGATTATTAAGAATAGCAAGAAAATGAAAAATCCCAAGAAAAGCTAATGTTTGTCAAATCTGTAGGTTTTGGAAATTAAATGATATATATTTTTCTTTGGAGAGGAAACAAATAGAGAAATACAGTGGAGTAATGATGAAGAGACAGGTAAGAGAGGGGCTTATTTTTCTTCTTCTCCGGTGTAGGTAGTTAAAGGGTGTGTAGGTAGTTGAAAGTGAAATGCTTTTAAGAAGATAATTATTTATATTATCTTTTATTAGGTACCATCATTTGAAAATGAAAGTACTTTTTTTCTTTTTAGTTCCAAAAAAACTGACATTGAGTATAATTCTAGATAGTATTATATTGAATTTACTTTTTAATAATAATAAGTTTTTATGTGGAGTAATTTGTCTCAACACATATTTTAAATTAATTAAAAATAATAAAATATTTGTAAATATATAAGAAAGTATTTTTTTTCTCATCGGATGAAAAATCAATCACGTCAAACATTTTGATCTCATATTTTTTTTTTTATTTAAAACAAAGTCTAAGGTCAATATCACATCACATGAATATTGTACAATGCAAAAAATTAATTTTAGAACCTTTTGCACCTGTTAAGGGCGAAACTGCAATAGTCGAGGTCAGACCGCTAGACCCGGTCCGTGCTGTTCCTTCTGATCGGGAGCCCTGACCTGCACAAGTAAAGAAAAGGAAAGGGCGGGGCGACGACCCGTATTTTCTCCTCGAATGCGAGAATGATTAGTTTACTCGAGCTGAATGTGTTGGTTGGGAGTATTTAACGTATGAGTTACCTTCATAAATGCGGAGTGGAGCTCTATTTATACTAATCTGGGTTCGAGCAGCAATTAATGTTCAATGCTGCCTTACACGCCACTAACTATCTGCACCGTGGAACTGATGGATAAGGCTATTACCCAGCGGATAAAGTCGTTGTTCGCTGGTTCGAGCTGTGCGTCTTCCTTTATGTCCCATCGATGGGTTGGCTTAACCGTTGGAGTTTACTCGGGTCTGGTTCAGGTCGGATCAGGAGTTTTAGGTCGGAACGTGACCCGAATGAGTTATCTTCAACTCGAGTCCTCCCTCATCAATTCTTCCCCCCTCCTCCCCAAGTCTAGAGATCTGTAGGGGGTCTAGGCAGGTGGCATGTATCCCGAGTTAGGAGTGACTGACCAAGGGTAGGCGGCATGTCATGCGGATTCCGGCCTTGAGAGTTTGACACGTCATGCCTTGGTTTTGACAGGACGCGACGTTTGGTATTCTGGAGACGGTTACACTTGGTGCCTATAAATAGGGCTCCAATCGTTTCAAAATTCATTTCACTTTTCGCATTCAAGTTTTTACAGCTCTAGGAGATACTCAAGCTCGGAACGTTAAGCTTGATAAATTAGGAGCTCAGACACCTATGCGCTCGGAGAATCTACAGCTCGACTCGGTCCACCGAATCTAGACATCCGTTAAGTACGTCCCGACTCCCTTTAGATATTGCATATTTTATTTCACACACACTTAAACAAATGGGAGAGTCGGGGCCTGAGGATTCTCAAGAATGAAGGTTAGATCATACGGGGGTGGCGAGGATAACTCTTCTAGTTCAGAGTTATCCTCAGAGCGAAGGCCATATGGCGATGATTCAAGCGTCTTTCAAGAGGAGGAATCAAAACCCACACAAGCCCAGGCGGAAATGACGACGAATGTAAAATCGTTGAGGTCAGGAGGGTGCAAGAGGAAGCCAAAGAGGATCCTCTGTCCAACCTGAACGAGTTGGGGGAGGCTAGGGATGGCTCGCCCTTGAATCAATTGGAGGGCCTCGAGCTACCCCATAAGTACATAGCCGAGGCTTTTAGAGCTAAGGCGGTGGATGTCGAGCCCGCGAAGGCAATTCTACCTCCTCGTACTCACAAAACCAGCTGCTCCTCGGGTCGAGGAAAGAAAATCCAGCAACTTTTTGCCTGCTGCCGACGCGAATGCCATACTACCAAAACGTTACTGAACAGTAGGTTGAGGAATTGGTCAGTGGATTGGACGTTCAGACTGAAGATTCCAGGTCGGTTTGACCATGCCTGTAATCCGCCTACTGGCCACTTCACGATTTATGACCTGGCATTTGACTTGATTCAGCTACCCCTCCCTCATTTCATCACCTCTATGCTAGATTACTTTAAGCTCAGCCCGGGACAGGTGGCTCCTCATGGCTGGGCCATGATCATGGCCTTTTATGTGTACTGTCGGGAGGTGGGTGTGGAGCCAACCCTTACTATTTTCAGATACTTCTACACCTGTAAAGCCAACCCCAAGCATCCCGGGTGGTTCCATTTCGCAGCTAGGAAGGATTTGGCCATTTTTACCAAGTGGAATTCTTCTAACAAAGGTTGGCATAACAAGTATTACTAGGTGGAGTGCTCGGTCAACACGGGGTGTAGGAGAGAGTGGATTCTATCCCTGAAGAAGAAGCTCAACGACCAGCCTACATTGTCCGATTCAGAGGCCAACGACGTGAAAGAACTTAAGCCGGTCCGAATCAGTTGATAGATATTATGAATGTCCTTAAGTGGGACAAGATTTGGAAGTCCAAGTTGTTTGGTCGGGCACCCGACTTGACCAAGTCCCACCCCGGGCTACTCTTTGAATCGAATGATGATGATGAAGGGGCCTAGGGAGACTGAGATGGGGTCGAAAGTCTCCTTAAAGAAGAGCAAGACCTAAGAGTCTCCCTCTAAGAAGAAGGGGTCGAGCGTAGTGATTGTCTAGCGTCCACTCGCCAAGACAGAATTAAAGAAGAGGCCCCGACTAGAAAAGATGGGCAAAGGGAAGGCGGCGGAAGTGATTCGGTCCAAGAAAGACCGAGTGGTTGATACTTCCGGCCCCATCGAACGCGATCCCAAATTGTCCAAGGTCCCTGTGGACCAGCTCGTCCTCGACCTAAGAACTGATGCAGCAACGGTAAGCAGCCGTTCCTTGTCCCTTTGATCAAGGAATTATCTGCTCTGTTGCAACTTGTCTGACTGTTCCTTGTTGTAGGTCGAGTCTCATGTCCTCTCCGTCCCCAACCTTATTCTTAAGATTCAAGCCCGATGTACCAAACTGGAGCATAGGTACCATGTGGCCCACGCCAAGATGGAAGAGTAAAGGGAAGAGGCCTTAAAGAAGTATAAGGAAGACGGCGATGAAATCGACCGGCTCAAGAAGAAGCAGCAAATCACGGAAGAAGAACTTGAGCGTGAGAAGTCCCGGAGGACTCAGGCTGCCAATGATGCGGCAAAGCTCAAGAAGGAGAAGCGCGAAACAGAGTTCAACCTTCAGGAGTTTAAAGAGAAGGTCGGGCCCAACGGAGGAAAGGCAGTAGAGGCCTTCAAGGAGAGTGACGTGGGCATGAACTGGCTGATGAAGGAGGGCTAGGGGATGGTTAGGTTTGCTGAGCTGGAATATTTCTTCCTAGGCCAGCTCGCCGCTCGGGAACGGGCGAAGACTTTCCTGAATCCCTCCAAGACCAACTTCCTGGAGATCATGGAAGCTCTACCGCCAGAGTTTTGGCAGATCCCTGGGCTTTCTTCAGACCTGAAAGTGGAGGGCCACAAGTTGATGAATTACATCAAGCGAGGAATAGAGCAGGTCGGAGATGAGTCCCCTGAGGTCGGGGATAAGATGGGTGATGGGGCCGTCTCTGTTACTCCAGCGCCTTGAGTTTTATGCTTTTTTTTTCTCTTCTTTGTAATATGCCCAAGGCAGACCACCTTATAGTTTTTACCAATTAATGAGACAATCATTAGTCATTACCTAATTTTCATAGCAGCGTACTTTATGTTCTTTGCACATGTACCGAGTTGTGCTTGATTGCGTTTTAAGAACTTTTAATTAAGCTCAAGTCAATTGTCGATGAAATTAACTTAATAAATCAATGTCTTGATTTAACCGAGCTGGACTCGTCAGCCCGAGTTGGCAGATGAACCAAACTTCTTTGATCAAAACCGAACTGTCATTAATAGTTTGAGTTGGTTAACTTGGTTTTGATCGATAATTGTACTTTCATTCTTAGATCGATAAAATTGAACCAGCCGTACAAAAAGTTTCGTACAAAAATATTGATTTGTATTAAACATTTCGATACATTAAGCACGTTTAAACTCGAGGCTTCCCCAAGATTACAAGTTTGGCTTGGGGCCTTACAAAATTACATATTTGGTTCGAGGCCTTACACAAAATACAGCTTGAGATGCTCCATATGCCAGGCATTTTTCAACTGCTTCCCGTATTTGTCGAGGAGGTAAAAGGTTCCAAGTCGGATTTTCTTCACCACTTCATACGGGCCTTCTCATGGTGGGGAGAGCTTACCCCCTGAGCGCGGCAAAAAGATTGATTGTCGTAGGACCACATCACCGACCTTACTAGACTTTGGCTTCACTTACTTGGCAAAGGCTCGCTCCATAGCCGCTTTTCCAGCCAACATTCGGACCTGAGCTTTGGCACGTAACTCTTTAGCCAGGTCTAGTTTTTCTCGGATTCGAGCTTCGTTTATTTCGAAATCATGGTGGAGTATCCTACTGGTAGGGGACCCAATCTCCACCGGGAGCACTGCTTGAGTACCAAAGATCAGTTCAAAGGGTGACTCTCCAGTTGCCGAGCTAATGGTGGTGTGCTGTGCCCACAATACCTCAGGAAGGATCATTGCCCACTGCCCCTCCACATCTTCCAGCTTTGTTTTCAGGCCCTGCAAAATAATTTGGTTAGTTTTTTCGACCTGACCATTACTTTGAGGATGGGCAATGGATGAGAATCTAAGGTCAATTCTGATTTCAGCACATTTTCCTCGAAAATATGTACTATCAAATTGTTTGTCTGTCGGTTACTATGACCTTAGGCACTCCAAATCGGTAGATGATATTCTTCTATACGAAATCCCAAGCTACATTTTCGTTTATTCTGGCTGCGCCCTCGGCCACGGGCCATTTGGTGAAGTAATCAACGGCTATGAATATATGCTTCTTCTTCCCAAGGTTGTTCAACAGCGGACCAATGATATTCAACCCCTACTAGTAGAACGGCCAAGGGCTCTCCATTACTATAAGGTCTACCGTGGGTTTCCTTTGGATCTTGGTAAATCTTTGACCAATATCGCATTTTTTTCACATAATCTTTAGAATCCTGTTCCAAGGTCGGCCAGAAGTAGCATTGCCTTAGTACCTTTCTTGCTAATGCTTTGCCGCCCAAGTGATTGCCACACACTCCTTCATGGATTTCTCTGAGTATATAGTTTCCTTCCCGAGTCATACGCATTTTAAGAGGGGCCAGGTGTAGGCCCTCTTATAAAGCTGACCAGCAATTATAACGAACCTTGAGGCTTGTTTTTCAACTTTTCGAGCTTCCTTCGAATCTTTTGGGACTATACCCCCTCCAAATAGTCCTTGATTGGCCGAGTCTAATCTGGGCTCGTGTTTATTTCGATGACTTCCTACTTTCCTAACTGAATGCTAGGCTCAGAAATTTCTTCCACATGGACTAGGGCAGGTCGATTTTCCTCCATGGCTAATTTTGATAGGGCATCAACTTTCGTATTTTCTTCCCTCGGAATCTACTGTATGAAAAATATCTTGAATCTAGAGGTCAGGTCCTTGACCTTACTAAGATAGGACATCATGGAAGCATCTTTGGCTTCGAACTCTCCAGAGACCTGGCTCGCAACCAACTGGGAATCAGTACACATCTCCAGGGTCTGCGCCCCTAGCTGGGCCACAATTCTCAGACCTATCGCTTCGTACTTGGCCTCATTGTTGGAGGTCGAGAAGGCGAATTTGAGGGAATACTGGCGCTCATGGCCTATTGGGTCCGAGATCACAACCCCAGCTCCACTTCCCCCGCTGCTCCGTTCACATAGACTTTTCACATTTCCTCCGAATTGTGTTCAACTCAACCTGTGCACTTAACAACAAAGTCCACGATTGTTTGGGCTTTGATGGCTATTCTTGACTGATAGGCGATGTCAAATTGACTGATCTTCTCTGCCCATTTCAATAGCCTGCCCGAGACTTCTGGCTTGTGCATAACATATTTAAGTGGAGCGTTCGTCATGACTCTAATTGTGTGAGCATCGAAATACGACTTAAGCTTCCTAGCCACGGTCACCAGTGCGAAGGCGAGTTTTTCCAGGGTGGAATATCTCACCTCAGCCCCATGGAGAGTCTTATTGATGTAGTAAATTGGCTTCTGGTCTCTGCCTTCTTCTCGAACTAGCACAACCCCTACTGCCATTCCCGAATAGGCTAAATATAGTACCAGCTCTTCCCCTTTCTCAGGTCGGGATAGCAGGGGCGGTGAAGCTAAGTACTTCTTCAATTCCTCGAAGGCACTCTGGCACTCCCCCGTCCATTCGAAGTTCTTGGGGTTCCTTAAGATTTTAAACAAATGAGCAAACTTGTCAGCCGATTTGGACATGAATCTGCTCAGGGCGGCTACTTTTTCGGTGAGCACCTAGACATCATTCATGGAAGTTGGGGTTGCTAGGTTTAAGATTGGTTGGATTTTCTCCGAATTTGCTTTGATGCCCCGGGCTGTGACCATGAATCCCAAGAACTTTCCCGCCTTGACGTCGAATGCACATTTTTCTGGGTTCAGTTTAATTCTGAATGTCATCCACATAAATTTCCATATTGCGCCCAATTTGATTTCTAAAGACTTTGTTTACCATCAGAGTATAGGTGGCTCTAGCGTTCTTGAGGCCAAAAGATATGACCTCATAGTGATAGAGCCTCTGATCAGTAATAAAAATTGTTTTTTTTATCCCCAGGTACCATCTTGATCTGGTTGTAGCCTTTGAAGGCATCCATAAAGGATAGTAACTCAAACCCCGAGGTGGCGTCTACTAACTGGTCAATTCGAGATAGTGAAAAGCAGTCTTTCGGGTAGGCTTTGTTGAGGTCGGTAAAATCAATACACAATCTCCATTTCCCCGTGCTCTTGGAGACCAACACTACATTAGATAGCTAGGTTGGGTACAAGATTTCTTGTATATGCTCAGCATCTAACAACTTTTTGACCTCCTCGGCTATGATCTTTTGTTTGTCATAATGAAAGTACCTACGCCTTTGCTTGACTAAATAGTAACTGGGATCGGCATTCAAGTGGTGCTCGATTACAGTTGGTCGATTCCTGTCATGTCAGCGGCGGACCAAGCAAAGATATGTTCATTTTTAAAGAGAAATTGGCTTATACCTTTTTTGAGATTTTTTGGTAGCTCACTTCCAATCTTAGTTTTCTTGTTTTCCTCTGAAAGTTCTATCTCCCACAGCTCTTCCGCGGGACTTCCTCTTTTTGCATCCCTCATCTCTTCGGGAAAGTCGGGTCCCCACCCTACTTGATACTTTGGTCAGAGTGAGCTCTCATAACACTCCTTAGCTGAAAGTTGGGCCCCTCTGATTGTGGCTATGCCACCCAAAGTCGGGAACTTCAGCGCTTGATGGTACGTGGAAGGTATGGCCCTGAAGTGGTTTAAGGCGACCCGCCCCAGAATACCGTTGTAAGCCGAGTTGTAGTCCATCACAATGAAATTGGCCTGCATTGAAGGCCTTTTTGAACCATCCTGTAGGGTGAGTGTGAGGTTGATGACCTCTTCTGTTTTATGGCCATGCCCAGTGAAGCCGGCAAGTGTCCCCTTCAACGGTCGAAGCCGACTTCATTCCAACCCCATTTGCTTGAAGGCCCTCAAAAAGATGACTTCCGCTAAGCTCCAAGTGTCTACCATCAATCTCTTGATGGTGATGTTGGCTATCTCGGCACTAATGACCAAAGGGTCATCATGTGGTTGGATTACTCCCTCGAGGTCATCCGAGGAAAACGTGATCCTCTCCAATCCCCCGGCTAGGCCTACCGCTGGTCCGAACTCTCATCTTGCACGGATATAGCCCTTTCTACCTGCCGATGTTTCTCCGCCCGATGCGAGCCCTCCGGTAATTATTTCCCAATCGCCACGTGCGTAGCCCTGTCATGGTTCCTGGGCGGGCTTCTTTCTCTTTCTCGACCTGCTCCCTGATCGGGATTCCTATGAGGTTGTTGATTGATATACCTTTTAAGGTAACCTCGAGATATTAAAGCCTCGATCTCCTACTTTAGATCCCTGCACTTATCGGTAGTATGCCCATAATTCATATAGTAGCGGCAATATTTAGTCTTATTTCGTTTCTCAGGTCGACCTTGTTAGAGATATGCCCTAATGCTATATATTTGGATGACATATATTGGGGCATTTTGACATTTACTTGTATATTATGGCATTCGTGTCTATATGTCTGTTTTCATATTGACATAATTAGGACATTCATATTCTCCTTCTTTACGTGTATGAATGAGTCCATATTATTTTCATTAGAGGAATGTATTCTAAAAACGTTTAGAATATGTTGGCATATTTCCTTAATATGATAAAAATACTTAAAATATTCATAGTCCTTAGATTTTTTGATCGGGACTTTAATAATCATTTACGCACTATCACATGTGTTGTTACATTTGATTAACATAGGGATGTTAATGATAAAGGATGGTGAGCCACGTGCCATAACAGCATAGCGATGCGACTAATAAACATGTGGATGACTATTAGTTGAATAGATCATTGAATGTGACGTGAATAACAAATTACATGACTTTGGATTAATAATTTGTTATTCGTTGCGATTGTGCATGTAATCCTTAGATTTGAGAAATTACGGTTGTCATATGTATTAGGGTTTGATTCTAGCGTTTGGACAATAATTGTTTCGACAAACGAGATGAGATACGTCCTCTCGCAGTTTCATTCGTCTGGTATAGTGATTGACAGGTAGTGGTCAAGAGAGGATCCATTAACCTCCGGCGTGAGGCGATGTCCTATGCGATCTAAGCTTGGTTGTTTAATGAGGAAATCCTTGGCCAAGGTATGAATGATGGAGAAAGGGTTTTCCATGTGTCATCCCTCATTACACCAATTAGATCTATGCATAGTATCGAGTTTATGAACTTAATCGTATCATGGTTCTTGCTCGACGAAAAATTAATGGAAGGATTGGATTGCACGATAATCGGCGACTATAAATAGATTCACAAGAAATTGACTTCATTACCGTATATATTGTCTTGATATGTTACTAGGCGTCACTCTAGAACGTGAGGGTATTCCGAGAATGACAGAGACATTTTCGGAATAGATTGAAAGGGTTTAATCGTCCCTCATTGCTATACGGTGGTGAATCTAGAGAGTCACACACGTTTGAGTATCATGAATAAAGTTTCTATAATGAGCTTACAATGAGTTTGGAAACGTTAAAGAGTTAACGTTGTTATATTTGGTCATTAAGTAGTAATGGACCAAAAGTGTAATTATTGAAGGTGTTGGGGCAAAAGTATAAATATGGAAAGTTAGTTTCCAATTGATTAATCTAATATTGATTAGGATTAATTATAATCCAAGAGCCAAGATTTGATCTTATTTGAATTCCATGGCTAAGATTTAATTGGCAAGTTAGTAGAGAATTACATATTGTTCCACTAACGAATACAACACAAAATATATATATATATATATATATATATATATATAAGAAATATATATATATTATATGCCTACACATTACAATAAGTTTGAAAACGTTAAAGAGTTAACGTTATTGTGTTTGGTCATTAAAACGTAATGGGCCAAAAGTGTAACTATTGAAAGTATTGGGGCCAAAGTATAAATATGGAAAGTTAGTTTCCAATTAATTAATCTAATATTGATTATGATTAATTATAATCTAAGGCCAAGATTTGATCTTGACTAGATCTATGGCTAGGATTTATTGTGGCAAGAATAATGGATAATTCTATAATTTTCCACTATCCAATATATTTGTATTATATTGTTGCACAAGACACATAGATGCATTGGAGACATATATGTTGGGAATACACAAGACACTAGGATGTATTGGAGACATATATGTATGTAATGCACAAGACACAAAGTTTGCATAGGAAAAATATATGCATAGAAAATATGAAGAGAGATATAACAAAAGATGAGTGGAAAAATTCTGCACATTAATTTTTCTCTTCACTCTCTATTTTCTCTCTCATATTTTCAGCCATAGCTAGAGAGCTGGGGCAGAATTTTTCTCATGCTTTCAACACTTGTGTAAGCTCATCAACCCACCTAAATGGCTAGTACAAAGATTTGGTTTGTGGAGAAGAAGCTTTTGGATGCTCGTGTGGACGAACTAGACCTTTTGCACGTGTGAAAGACTTGGTCATCATTCTTGTGGTGCTTCTTCATTCCTTTGGCTAGATCTTCAAGAGGTATACCTTGATAACTCTTGTTCATTCATATATATGTTTATATATGTAGTAGATATGTTGATTACATGGACTAGACATAAGGTATTATGGTGAATACAAATGATATGTGTTGCTGAAAAATTTTTGAAATCAAGTTCTTGCTTCCACCTAGCTCACTATATGTTGTGATTCACCTCTTGTAAGCACGATCCTTTCAGACCTCGCATCTTGGGTACTGGTGGCAGGTAGTTTTGATGTTGAATCTCCATCAGGATCTGCTCTCTCAAGGTGTTGAGGGGTGTGAACATTGTGAACCTCGGGCCCGGTTTGTGCTGTTGCTGCGGTTGTTTGCCCCTATCGGCTTGCACTTTGTTCTCGAGCTGAGCCCTGGTCGTGGGCTCCCCTTTCTTTTCTTTTTCTTTGCCATTCTCCCTTTTTACCTGGTGAATATCTTCAGAATAAATATATCCCTCCGCTTTCACCATCAGCTTGGCCACAGTATCCACCGGGTCAATGGCTAAGGATGATGTGAGGGGTCCCGACCTGAGCCCACTTTGGTAAGCCATTAGAGCCATAGAATCTTCCAGGTTGGGGATCCTTAGTGACTCATCATTGAATCGAGCGGCGTAGGCCCTCAAACTTTCTCCCTTTTGCTGCTTCACTGTAAACAACGACGAGGTATGGCAGGTGGCGTGTTGGCTCCCGGCAAATCGGGATTGGAATGCTTCCGCCATCTGAGGAAAACTTTCCACTAACCCGGGATGAAGTTTCTAGAACCAGTCCAGTGCGTTGCCTACCAAGGTAGTCGGGAACGCCTTCATCTTCTTCTGATCTGTCATATCATGAAGGGTCATATAATGATCAAAGTTCAGCAAATGGCTAGCAGGATCACAATCCGCATTGTACATTGCCAAGTGCGGCATCCAGTTCCTTGCGAGTAGCGCTGTAGCCAGCACCTTGGGTGAAAAGGGGCTGACGCTGAGCAAGTTTATGACCTTGGCTATGGCCGCTACAGTCTTAGCCTGCTTGGAATCGATAGGGGTAGCCCTGCAGTTTCGGGTTTCATAAGTTCGGGTAACTGGCTTGGGAGATCCATCGTCATCGTTGTGGGCTTGAGCCTGTCCCGGGATTGGCACCCGGAATTGTGGTCACTCTTAGGGAGGGGCCATGGCTAGTGCTGCTGGTGGATCTGCAGCTAGGCATGTTACCTGCTCTTTAAGCTCTTTGAACATTTAGAACATCAACTTTATCTCGGGGGCCATGCCCGCTGTGAAGTCATCTCCGGGCTGGACAGTTTGTGTGGTTAAGTGTATACGTTGGCTTTTTCCAACGTCGATTTGGGTTGGGTTTTGGCTTGGTGCTTGGGTAGCTTCGAGGTTCTCACCAAGGGCGGGTGAGTTCTCTACTGGCAAGTTATGGCTTTGGGTTTATACCATGGTGGTTTCTCAGTGGGTGATGAGGTTAATAGGACTGATGATTCCTACATACGGTGCCAAATTGTTAAGGGCAAAACTTCAACAGTCAAGGTCGGACCGTTAGGCCCGGTCCGTGCTGTTCCTTTTGATCAGGAACCCTGACCTGCATAAGTAAAGAGAAAGAAAGGGCGAGGTGACGACCCATATTTTTTCCTTGGGTGCGAGAATGATTAGTTTGCTCAAGCCGAATGTGTTGGTTAGGAGTATTTAACGTATGAGTTACCTTCATAAATGTGGAGTAGAGCTCTATTTATACTAATCTGGGTCCGGGCAGCAATTAATGTTCAATGTTGCCTAATACGCCACCAACTGCCTATGCCATGGAACTGATGGATAAGGCTATTACCCAACGGATAAAGTCGTTATCTGTTGGTCCGAGCCGTGTGGCTTCCTTTATGTCCCATTGGATGGGCTGGCTTAACCGTTGGAGTTTACTCGGGACTAGTTCGGGTTGGATTAGGAGTTTCAGGTGGGAACATGACTCGAATGAGTCATCTTTAGCTCGGGTTGTCACGCCCCAACTTGACCCCACCTATAATCAGTCAGGACGCAATGGAATTTCGGCAGTATAACGACAGTAATTAAGACACCGAGGTTCTAAACCAAACTCTTAAGAATATCATACAACTAACTCCACAACCACTCAACAATCAACTCCTCAATTAAATTAACAACATACAACATAACCATATTATACAATAATCATTCCTTCAACAACCCATTCATAGTTATACGCTTCCATTCTAACTTAGTACATAGGCTATACATACATTTCAAAATAGATTACAACCAACTTAGTAATCTAATCATGATCAAAATAAAGACTACTAAATCATCATACATATATCCTCATATTAAGATAGGTTATACAATACATTGTGTGAAACCCCACTTATCTGCTTTAACTTGATTTACGTCCTTTGTCTCGTTTTGCGTACATATGACCTGTTTATGTGCTATAGGGCCTAGAATGTTATAATTTTGATATCAATACTCCTAATACGTGCTAAATGTGCATTCATGAAATTTTCATCAAAAACGGAGTCAGAAATTTTATCGTCAATTTTTAGTGAATAGTATTTTCAAAACACGTCCGCTAAAATTTTGAAACTGGTCTTTTTAACCCTTCTAGACCTAGTCCACGGACTTTAATAGACCTGTGTTTGATGAAAACGGTTTTAAAATCGGCTTAAGAATTTATTAGGATTTTTACACCGACTTTTGCGAAAATCGAGTTTTAAGCCGACTCGGCTGAAATTGTTGGATTGTAAAACTTCTTGTCACCTAAAAATAATTTACTTGAGCTAGCTTGGGTGTTGAATAAATGTTTTGAACTTTGGTGATCAAGAAAATGCATTTAAAGTCAAGAAAACACAAAAATACTAATTTAAACTGACTTTGACTTTATTTAAAATGTTGACTTTGAAGCTTATATCACCTACACACACAAGCAAAGCACAAAAACTCCTTCATTTTCACACATATGGCCGAGAGGTTCATGAGAGAATAGCCAAGCTTTTCTTCAAGGTTTTCAACACAAAATTTCAAAGAAAAACCTAGTTTTTGTCCGTAGAATTTCGTGCCGACTTGGATTCCGCTTGTTGGGCACACATTGCACGTATTCCTAGGCATATATCGCATCAAAGGTGAGAGAAAAATTCTGGATCTCAAAACTCAACTTTTGTGTTTTTGCGTATAATTGAAAATCGAACCGTTAGATTCTAATCTGATGATAGATTATTGCTCCTTGCATGCTAGGGATCATTTAGCTGTAATACTACGAGTTTTTATCGGTTGTAGCATAATTTTTATTTTTCGGGTATTTAAATTTGATTAAATTGTTCAATGTTGATTTAATTGAGTTGTGTTGATCGGAATCGATTGCCGTCGATTTCTAAATGTTTGATAATTACGTGGTAGCGCCATTGTAATGCCGAATTTTTGATTATGATGTTTGGGTGAAAATGGGGAAAATTCAGCCTTGACACCTTAGGGTTTTAGGGTTATCAGGCATGATTTGGAGGTGTTATGGTGGTTTTCCGAGGGGGCTAATATAGATGGTTGAATGGGTGAGTGTTTGAAACTGATTTAGAGTTGTTTGGATTAGTAGAATGTAAGATATGATTAATTGAAGTTTAGGTTGTGTTTCTTTAAAATGTTAGATTGAGCCTTAGTTGATTGGGTGTGGGTTGAGTGATTGAATTGTGAGTTGTTGATGGGTAAATTAGAGTTTGATTGTGTGTTTAATGCATGTTCGGTTAGATGGCCTACTTTGTCATCTAACTTAGTTGTTTGTTGTTTAATTAAAATATTGATGTTATATTGATGTTATATTGATTGATTATTGAGTACGGGAATCGGGCACTTTTGTTGCTGATCTCCCAGATTATTGATTGATGATTGATTGAATATTGATGATTATTATAGAGTCTTGGTATGTGTGTGCCACCTCTTGGGCAGCGTTGGGCTGTCGGGTTGAAAACGGCATGACTGCCAGAGACTACCCCCAGCTCGCATGACGGAGGTGTCATGGAGGGAGGGGCTAGTGAGGTACCTCGGGTGTGTGAGTAATGAGGAGTTATAAGAAGAATGGTTGAGATCGTGATGGCGTATGGAGCTACACCAACTAGAGTATCCTTTATTGAATGGTTATATAGTTATGTGATGATAGTATTATTTATGTTATTGTGTGTTTACTGACTCAAAGGATTATTCCAAGGAGTTTAGTAGACCTTGCTCGAGATCTATCGGATCCTCGCTAGGCTTATTTTATATAAGCTCACTCTCTATTATTGCATGTTTACAGGTGTACTTTCGCAAGATTACGGGTACGTGCCTCCTGAAGAGGAGAATGTGGAAAACGTGCCTTACGTGGATGAGTCCTATGTTCCAGAGTCTTATCCGTGATGTCGTACATGTTTATTATCTTGTAAATTAACATAGTAGACTTTTATCTACTTTGTAGTTTATAATGTATAAGATGTTGTTAAGTCAATGAATTAGTTGATGTTGTCTTAGTAGCCTTTCTTTTGTTTATGATTAGGTTGCTAGATTGGCTCAATATGTTTTTGGTATTGTATATTAAGGTTTATGTATTATGTTAGAACGGAGGCGTATAATGAGGAATGATTATTGTATAATATAGTCATGATGTATGTTGTATTTATTGAAGAGTTGTTTATTGTATGGTTTATGTAGTTGAGGTATGATGTCCTATGGAAGTTGGTTTAGAACCTCGGTATCTTATTTACTGTCGTTATACTGCCGAAATTCCGTTACGTCCTGACTGGTTATAGGAGGGGTCGAGTTGGGGCGTGACATTTAAGTGGTATTAGAGCTCATGTTAGTTGTCAGCCGAGGTATTCTCGGAATGTGGGTAATGGTCTTAGCATGAAAGTATGTATGAAAAGAAAGGAAAGTGAAAAATGTGCTAACATGATTAAGTGATAAGTGATTATGTGATTAAAGTGCTTATGTGATTATGTGAACAATTTGCTTATGTGTTTTATATGAGTTTGTTGTTTAGGTGTTAATAATTGTTTATAATCTGTTTATGTGCTATAACTGTGCTAACTCTTTGATTAGTAGAATGGCCGGTCGACCGAGAACCAGAGGTAGGCCTGAGATGACTGATGAGACTCCGGGTAACGCGGCACCGGGCCATGACGGGGGTGATGACCGATTAGGGGCAGCTATGGAAAGGATTGCAGAGTTAGTGGCTAGTCAGGCACAGTTATTAGCAGGGCAGGCTGCCCAGAATCAGGCTATGCAGGCTCAGCTACTGAATATTCAGGGTGGTAATCACGGGCGTGGTACCCTGAAGGAGTTTTTAGGATATCATCCACCGAGATTTCAGGGGGAGCCGGATGATAGGAAGACGGAGGCATGGATTAGCAAGTTGGAGAAGATTTTTGATCCACTTGGCTATACTGATGAGCAGAAAGTCTCTTTTGCCGTGTACTTGTTAGATGACGAGGCAGAGGAGTGGTGGCGCACGGTAAGGACTAGCTGGGCGGCACAGGGTATTCCTTATATTTGGGGTACCTTTCTGATGGATTTCCGGGCAAAGTATGTCCCGCGGATTGCGAGGGAACGGAGAGAGGCATAGTTTCTAGCCTTGGTCCAGGGAGATGCTACAGTGGCTCAATATGAGGCCACATTTACTCGATTGTCCCGGTATGCACCGGAGTATGTGGCAGACGAGGAGCAGAGGACTCGCAGATTTATGTTGGGGTTGAGACCCGAGATTCAGGATGTGATGGCACTGAATCGGTATTATATTTTCACTGAGGCTTTTGAGGCAGCTTCTAGACTAGAGAAGAGGAAGGGGGATCAGCTTGTTTCTAGTCAGCCCAGTAAGAGGCCGTATCAGCCGCAGTATCAGCAGGGCACGTATAGGCCTCCCGTACAGAAGGTTGGGTTCAGGCCACCAGCACAGCAGGGTTCTTTTAGGCCACAGGGTTCGCAGAGTTACTATCGGCCTCAGTTTCAGCAGGGGCCATATCAGGTTCAGACTCAGTATAGGCCAGCCCAGTCACAGGGTCAGTTCAGGCCTAGTACGGTGAGACCTCAGCAGCAGGCTGTTTCAGCTGTTTCTACAGCTTCTGGTTCTTCCAGGGGCAGTGTTAGTGCCACATCATCGCAGTGTAATTACTGCAAGCGCCTAGGGCACGTGGAGTCCGACTGCAGGGTAAAGGTAGGGACATGTTTGGGTTGTGGTAGTAGCCAGCATAGGGTGAAGGATTGCCCTAGATATTCGAGGGCTGAGGGTCAGGCAGCGACTCAGGGTTATCAGGGCTGACCTGCGGCCAGTGCACCTCAGCAGCAACAGCGGGTTCAGGCTCGGGCCTACGCAGTTGACTTAGAGGAGATGCCTGAGGAGACTGTAGTTGTGGAAGGTAACTTCCTTATACTTGATCAACTTGTTAAAGTGTTGATTGATTCTGGTGCTACGCATTCTTTCATTACTCCTGCTTGTGTGCAACGTGTTAATTTGCAACCTAAAAGATTGCCTTATGTGATTGAGATTAGTACCTCTTTGACTGATAAGTATGTTACTGGCTTAGTATGTAAGGATTATATAATACATGTTAAGGGGCATAATTTTCCTTCGGACCTTATTTTATTTCCTATCCGGGGGTATGATGTTATCTTGGGTATGGATTGGCTTTCTAAGTATGATGCCCAGTTGAACTGTAGAACCAAGGTAGTACAGTTTCGTTTGCCAGATCAGCCAGTAGTTGAGGTAGTAGGGAACCGGGGTGCAAAGACGAGTTTTGTTATCTCAGCAACTAAAGCCGTTAAGTTGGTGAGTAAGGGGTGTTCGGGTTATCTGGCTTATCTGATCAACAAGCCATCTGATAAGCTGCAGCTAGAGGAAGTCCCTATTATTCGGGAATATCCCAATGTATTTCCCGAGGAGTTGCCAGGGTTACCGCCAGAGAGAGATGTGGAGTTTGTGATTAATCTTATTCCCGGTACTCAACCTATTTCTAAATCAGCGTACCGGATGGCACCAGCTGAGTTGAAGGAGTTGAAGACTCAGTTGCAGGAGTTATTGGAGAAGGGATTCATTCAGCAGACTTCTTCACCTTGGGGAGCTCCAATCTTATTTGTGAAGAAGAATGATGGTACCTTGAGATTGTGTATTGATTACCGTGGTTTGAATCAGGTGACCATCAAGAACAAGTATCCTTTGCCACTGATTGACGAGTTGTTCGATCAACTTCAAGGAGCTAAAGTCTATTCTAAATTTGATTTGAGGCAGGGGTATTATCAGCTTCGGATTCGCACGGAGGATGTTCCGAAGTCTGCCTTCAGGACTCGGTACGGACATTATGAGTTCGTAGTTATGCCCTTTGGTTTAACTAATGCACCGGCAGCATTCATGGATCTTATGCATCAGGTTTTCCAGCCGTATTTAGACCAGTTCGTGGTAATCTTTATTGATGATATCTTGGTCTATTCTAAATCTGAATCGGATCACGAGCAACATCTACGGCTTGTCTTACAGAAGTTGCAGGAGCATCAGTTGTTTGCCAAGTTCAGCAAATGTGAATTTTGGCTGCAACGCATATATTTTCTTGGCCATGTTATTACACAGAGCGGTATCTCTGTAGATCCCACTAAGATTGAGGTGGTGATGTCTTGGAAATGGCCAGAGAATGTTTCTGAGGTCCGTAGCTTTCTTGGCTTGGCGGGTTATTACCGTAGGTTTGTCAAGGACTTCTCGAAGATTGCTGGGCCACTTTCTAAGTTGACTCAGAAACGGACTATCTTTAATTGGGATGAGAAATGTGAGAGTGGGTTTCAGGAGTTGAAAAAGAGGTTGACTACTGCTCCAGTACTTGCTCTACCAGAGGGGACCGATAATATGGTTGTTTACAGCGATGCATCCAAGGAGGGCTTGGGATGTGTTCTTATGCAGGATGGCCGAGTTATTGCCTATGCTTCCCGGAAGTTGAAACCTTATGAGGTGAATTATTCGACTCATGATCTTGAGTTGGCAGCAGTTGTCTTCGCACTGAAGAAGTGGCGTCATTATCTGTGGGGCAGTAAGTTCGAGATTTTCACTGATCATAAGAGTCTGAAATATTTATTCTCACAAAAAGAGTTGAATATGTGCCAGCGGAGGTGGATGGAGCTTCTTGGAGATTATAATTGTTCTATCAATTATCTGCCTGGCAAGGCAAATGTTGTAGCAGATGCTCTTAGCCGGAAGGCGAGTATTTCTTGTTTAGCGGTCAAGAAATGGGAGGTTCTTGAGGAATTCACTTATTGGAGACCAGAGTTGACTCAGGTTGGGGTGATGTGTTCACATCTCCATATTCAGCCTTTATTGTTGTCTCAGATCAGAGAAGCTCAGCAACTTGATGTTAAACTTCAGAAGATCAAGGATCAGATCAAGGATGATCAGTCTGACTTTAAATTGCATGAGGATGGTATTCTTCGGTTTCGGAACAGGGTATCTGTTCCCGATGAACCGGGCTTGAGGCGAGGTATTCTGGATGAAGCTCACAATTCTAAGTACACTATTCATCCCGGTGGAACCAAGATGTATCGGGATTTGAAGCAACATTATTGGTGGAATAACATGAAGAGGGAGGTTGCTCAGTTCGTGTCTAGATGTTTGACTTGTCAGAGAGTGAAAGCCAAGCATCAACGACCAGCAGGTTTGCTTCAGCCGTTAGCTATACCACAGTGGAAATGGGAGCATATTACGATGGACTTCGTCACTGGTTTGCCTAGAACACCGAGGGGTAACGATGCAGTTTGGGTAGTCGTAGATCGTTTGACGAAGACATCTCATTTTATTTCGATGAAGATGGGAGATGAGGTTACAAAGTTGACGGATCTTTATTTGGATCAGATTGTTAGACTTCACGGGATTCTATCTAGTATTGTCTCAGATCGAGATCCTCGATTTACTTCTCGTTTGTGGGAGAAACTTCAGGAGACCTTGGGTACTCAGTTGAACTTCAGTACCGCGTATCATCCTCAGACCGACGGTCAGTCTGAGCGGACTATTCAGATTCTAGAAGATATGCTTAGGGCTTGTGTTTTGGACTTCGGGAAGAACTGGGAGAAACATCTACCACTTGCCGAGTTTGCCTATAACAATAGTTATCAAGCTACTATTGGGATGGCACCTTTCGCAGCTCTTTACGGTCGTAAGTGCCGTTCACCTTTATATTGGGACGAGGTAGGAGAGATGAAGACTATTGATCCGACTATCATGCCAGAGCTTCTTGAGAAGATTGAGAATGTTCAGTTGATCAAGCAGAGAATGCTTACGGCGCAGAGTAGGTTCAAGAGTTATGCTGATAAGCGTCGTAGAGATTTGGAGTTTGCAGTCGGAGATCGGGTTTTCTTGAGATTGTCTCCTCGTAAGGGGTTTGTTCGTTATGGTAAAGGTGGGAAGCTGAGTCCGAGATTTGTTGGGCCGTTTGAGATTACCGGCAGGGTCGGTAAGTTGGCGTATCGGTTGGCTTTACCGGAGAACTTCTCTAATGTCCACGATGTATTTCACGTGTCTAATTTGCGGAAATATAATCCAGATCCTTCTTATATTCTTGAGTCAGAGCCGTTACAACTTCGTGAGAATCTGACTTATGACGAACGTCCGATTCGTATTCTTGATCAGATGGAACGAGAGTTGAGGTCGAAGAAGATTCCGATGGTTAAGGTGTTGTGGAAGCATCACGGCATTGAGGAAGCTACTTGGGAGAGACGGGATCAGATGCAGCAGCAGTACCCAGATCTGTTCAGTACATCAAGTAAGAATTTCGAGGGCGAAATTTCTTTAAGGGGGGGAGAATGTGAAACCCCACTTTTCTGCTTTAACTTGATTTACGTCCTTTGTCTCGTTTTGCGTGCATATGACCTGTTTATGTGCTATAGGCCTAGAATGTTATAATTTTGATATCAATATTCCTAATACGTGCTAAATGTGCATTCATGAAATTTTCATAAAAACGGAGTTAGAAATTTTATCGTCAATTTTTAGTGAATAGTGTTTTCAAAACACGTCCGCTAAAATTTTGAAACTGGTCTTTTTAACCCTTCTAGACCTAGTCCACGGACTTTAATAGACCTGTGTTTGATGAAAACGGTTTTAAAATCGGCTTAAGAATTTATTAGGATTTTTACACCGACTTTTGCGAAAATCGAGTTTTAAGCCGACTCGGCTGAAATTGTTGGATTGTAAAACTTCTTGTCACCTAAAAATAATTTACTTGAGCTAGCTTGGGTGTTGAATAAATGTTTTGAACTTTGGTGATCAAGAAAATGCATTTAAAGTCAAGAAAACACAAAAATACTAATTTAAACTAACTTTGACTTTATTTAAAATGTTGACTTTGAAGCTTATATCACCTACACACACAAGCAAAGCACAAAAACACCTTCATTTTCACACATATGGCCGAGAGGTTCATGAGAGAATAGCCAAGCTTTTCTTCAAGGTTTTCAACACAAAATTTCAAAGAAAAACCTAGTTTTTGTCCGTAGAATTTCGTGCCAACTTGGATTCCGCTTGTTGGGCACGCATTGCACGTATTCCTAGGCATATATCGCATCAAAGGTGAGAGAAAAATTCTGGATCTCAAAACTCAACTTTTGTGTTTTTGCATATAATTGAAAATCGAACCGTTAGAATTCTAATCTGATGATAGATTATTGCTCCTTGCATGCTAGGGATCATTTAGCTGTAATACTACGAGTTTTTATCGGTTGTAGCATAATTTTTATTTTCCGGGTATTTAAATTTGATTAAATTGTTCAATGTTGATTTAATTGATTTGTGTTGATCGGAATCGATTGCCGTCGATTTATAAATGTTTGATAATTACGTGGTAGCGCCGTTGTAATGCCGAATTTTCGATTATGATATTTGGGTGAAAATTCAGCCTTGACACCTTAGGGTTTTAGGGTTATCAGGCATGATTTGGAGGTGTTATAGTGGTTTTCCGAGGGGGCTAATATAGATGGTTGAATGGGTGAGTGTTTGAAACTGATTTGGAGTTGTTTGGATTAGTAGAATGTAAGATATGATTAATTGAAGTTTAGGTTGTGTTTCTTTAAAATGTTAGATTGAGCCTTAGTTGATTGGGTGTGGGTTGAGTGATTGAATTGTGAGTTGTTGATGGGTAAATTAGAGTTTGATTGTGTGTTTAATGCATGTTCGGTTAGATGGCCTACTTTGTCATCTAACTTAGTTGTTTGTTGTTTAGTTAAAATATTGATGTTATATTGATTGATTATTGAGTACGGGAATCGGGCACTTTTGCTGATCTCCCAGATTATTGATTGATGATTGATTGAATATTGATGATTGTTATGGAGTCTTGGTATGTGTGTGCCACCTCTCGGGCAGCGTTGGGCTGTCGGGTGGAAAACGGCATGACTGCCAGAGACTACCCCCAGCTCGCATGACAGAGGTGTCATGGAGGGAGGGGCTAGTGAGGTACCTCGGGTGTGTGAGTAATAGGGAGTTATGAGAAGAATGGTTGAGATCGTGATGGCGTATGGAGCTACACCAACTAGAGTATCCTTTATTGAATGGTTATATAGTTATGTGATGATTGTATTATTTATGTTATTGTGTGTTTACTGACTCAAAGGATTATTCCAAGGAGTTTAGTAGACCTTGCTCGAGATCTATCGGATCCTCGCTGGGCTTATTTTATATAAGCTCACTCTCTATTATTGCATGTTTACAGGTGTACTTTCGCAAGATTATGGGTACGTGCCTCCTGAAGAGGAGAATGTGGAAAACGTGCCTTACGTGGATGAGTCCTATGTTCCAGAGTCTTATCCGTGATGTCGTACATGTTTTATTATCTTGTAAATTAACATAGTAGACTTTTATCTGCTTTGTAGTTTATAATGTATAAGATGTTGTTAAGTTAATGAATTAGTTGATGTTGTCTTAGTAGCCTTTCTTTTGTTTATGATTAGGTTGCTAGATTGGCTCAATATGTTTTTGGTATTGTATATTAAGGTTTATGTATTATGTTAGAACGGAGGCGTATAACGAGGAATGATGATTGTATAATATAGTCATGATGTATGTTGTATTTATTGAAGAGTTGTTTATTGTATGGTTTATGTAGTTGAGGTATGATGTCCTATGGAGGTTGGTTTAGAACCTCGGTATCTTATTTATTGTCGTTATACTGCCGAAATTCTGTTGCGTCCTGACTGGTTATAGGAGGGGTCGAGTTGGGGCGTGACACATTGTTTTACAACAACTAAGATAATCTCATGGCAATGACTCCTACACATAAGACTCATCCACATACGACACATTTCCCTCTTCAAGAGGCACGTACCCATAGTCAGAATTAGTAACACCTGCATGCATGCAATAATTGAGAGTGAGCTTATATAAAATAAGCCCAGTGAGGATCCGATAGATCTCTAACAGTATTTACTATACTCCTTGAAAATGATCCTTTGAGCAGTAAATACATAATAAACATCAATAACAATATAAACACATAACTATAATGACCAATCAATAAAGGATACTCTAGTTGGTGTAGCTCCAAACGCCATCACGATCTCAACCAACTTCTTATCACCCCCATGACACACACACCCGAGGTACCTCATTAGCCCTACCCTCCATGGCATCTCTGCCCATGCGAGATGAGGGTAGCCTCTGGTAGCCATGTCGTTTTCAACCCGAGAGTCCGATACCGCCCGAGAGGTAGCACACGCATACCAAGACTCAACAATAAAAATAAACAATCAATCACAGAAGGACATCCTTTTCCGTTGACTATCTCCTGGTTCATCAATAATCAATAATGCATCAATCAATTAATAACATTACAACAATATGATATCAATTAATCAATTAACAACTAAATAACTAAGTTAGACGACAAAGTAGGTCACCCAACTTAACATGCATTAGACACACAACCAAACCCTAATCGAACCATCAACAACTCACAATTCAATCACTCAAACACCACCCGATCATCTAAAGGCATATAACAACATTTTAAAGAAAGATAACCTAAACTTCAAATAATCATAACTTACATTCTACTAATCCAAACAACTCCAAACCAGTTCCTATAATTCACCCACTCAATCATCTACAATAGCCCCCTCGGAAACCAACCAAAATTCATCCAAATCAAGCCCAATAGCCCTAAAACCTCAATGCACCTAGGCTGAAATTTTTGGATTTTCACACCAACATCTCAATCAAAATTTCGGCATTACAATGGCGCTACCCCGTATTTTACAAACTTCTACAAATCGATGGAAATCGATTTCAACCACTACAACTCAAAATAATCACCAAATAGCTAATAACTCAACTTTTAATACCCTAAAATAAAAATTCTTGCTACAATGGTTCAAATCTTATATAAACGCATATAAACGATCCTTAGCGTGCACTGAGCAATAATATAACCTCAATTCAACTTTCTAACGGTTCAAAATGCAATTATAAGCAAAAATATAAAAACTGACTTTTGAGATCTAGAATTTTTCTCTCACCTTTGATTCGAAACAAGCCTAGATATGCGTGCAATGCGTGCCTAACAAGCGGAATCCAACTTAGTATGAAAAACTACGGACAAAAACTAGCCTTTTCTATAAAATTTTGCTTTGAAAATCAACTTCTCTTTTCTCCCTTGAAGCTCTCGGCCATGTAGGTGTAAAATGAGTATGTTTTGTGCTTTGCAAGTGTGTGTTGATGTTATATTATATAAAGTCAAACAAATTAAATCAAGGTCAAAGGTGAAAACTAGTTATTTTTGGTATTTTCTTGTCTTTTAATTCATTTGAGCTATTTCTTTGCTCAAAACATTTATGCAACACCTAAACTATCTCAAGTAATTTATTTTTAGGTGACAAGAATTTTTACATTCAAACAATTCCACCCGAGTCGGCTCAAAACTCGTTTTTCATAAAAGACGATATAAAAACTCTTTTAAATTCCTAAGCCGATTTGAAATCCATTTTAATCAAACACAGGTCTATTAATGTCCGAGGACTAGGTTTTGAAATACTTAAAACACCTGTGTAAAAATTTTAGTGGACGTGCGTCTAAAATACTATTCATAAAAATCGACGATAAAATTTTTGATTCCGTTTTTTATGAAAATTTTATGAATGCATACATAGCATGTATTAGGAATATAAATCACATTTCTAACATATTCTGACTCATATAACACATAAACAAGTCAAAGTAAGCAAAACGAGACAAAACACGCAAATCGAGGTTAGGCAAAATATGGGGTCTCATACAGGTCCTCCCTCGTCAGCACCTAAAATGAAAATTATGCTATTGGGGCAAATATCCATCTTCATATGAGAGATATAAGTATAGTTCTCTATCTAGATTTTCAAATCTCTCTAACTTAAATTTTGTCATAAGTTCGACTGAACTTGCTCCTGCCTTGTTGTTCTGGAATTTGAAATATATTATATCTTGTCTAATCTATTTGTTATAACTTTTTAGAAAAGAAAATTGTAGAAAAAGAGTCATTTTTCGTTCAGCCAAAAAAAAAAAAAGAGTTGTTTTTCAAAGGGTAAAATTTATACTTAGTCTTTATTGTTTATATTTATTTTTTAAGTTAGTCTTTAATATTTAAAAAAAATCATATTAGTCCCTAATATTTATAAAGTGATTCAAAATAATCCATATTATTCAAAATTAGTTAATTTAGTCTTTATTATTTTCCATAAAATTTAATTTAGTTCCCAAATAGGGACATGTGCAGGGACTGGATTAATTTTTTCAAAAATAATAAAGACCAAATTGATTAAATTTAAATAATAAAGACCATTTTAAATAATTTTTTTAAATATTAAGGATCACTATAAATATTTTAAAATATTATAAATTACATTTGAAAAAATATGTGAACAATAGAGAGGGTAAGTGTGAAATTTACTCTTTTCAAATTATGCATCGAACATTGTACTCAGGGAACTAGATAATTTTTCTCGGAGAAAACCATGATATAAGTATTGGGTTATAAGTGTTTATATTTAAGTAATATGTCTTTTGAGATTCTTATATCCCATAAACCCTTTTTATCTTCCCCCACATATTACCTATATAGTTAACCAGCAGCAATCTCTAGTTGGTGTTTTTGTTCTCAAGACGAAACCTAGAAAAGCCATAAAAACCCAAGAGTTTCCATTTTGTGAAACCCTCTAAATTTTCGATCAAAGTGTTTCTACCACTTCGATTAATATGTCATCACTTGCAATACCTTGTGGCCATAAGCGCCAACAACCTTCAAATGATGTTGATAGGATTAGCAACTTGCCAGAATCGGTTCTTTGTCACATACTCTCATTTCTTCCAACGGAGAAAGTTGTGGCCACCAGCGTGTCATCAAAAAGGTGGAAATTCCTCTAGAAAAATATCCATAATCTCTTTCTCAATGATCAAACCTGTGTGTTCTGTTGGGGCAAGAGAATAGACAACAATATTAAGTTTGCGCATTTTGTTAACAAGGTTTAAATACTCCTCAATCAACAAACCATAAACAAGTTTTCTCTTGGAATCATGAGATATTGTGAGGTGTATGATGTCACTACTTGGATAGCAGCTACAGTTGCTAAGAATCTTAAAGTGCTTGAGTTTTGGGTGTGCGATCCTGACGATGATTCTGATCCACGCATTAAGTTTGTCACGCCCCCAAAATTCACAAGACTGAATTCAGGATCGCGATGCCGTGAGCCTAAGGAAATTTCTCATCCTAAGTCTGCAAGGCACTAATACCACCAAACAGAAGACTACATTCCACATCATTGTTGATCAGAGTGACTAAAACTCTTAATTAAATCAAATAAGATTTATGAATATATATATTACAAGAAGGCGACACTTTACAAATAATATTTTTCTAAAATATTACTGATCTCATAAGGTGGCCTCTAACCCATGCAGCCTGAACAGCTCATTAACTCTTGCCTCTGCATAATTGTAATAAAATAATATAATGAACAAAACAATACTCAGTAAGAAGGACACCCAGAGTTAGGCTCTGAGGATTATCTGAGTAAAATGATGCGATATAGAAATCAGAATTAAATTAAAGGCGCGATACGGAGTCAAAATACAAAAGGGACGAAAAATAGCTAATTCACACTAGACCAGAATTGAACCATAACCTGATCAATATAGAACATACACACAAAGATAATACCAGAATTACGTAATCGGGTATCATAAAACCTGTGCAATTATCTCACAATCCCATATGTACTGAAGTATCATACAAACTTAACTGTATTATCAAAATATAAATATTTCACTTTTCAAAACATAAATGTCACATTATCATATACCACATAAATATCACCTAGAGTTGTGATAGTCATAGCTAAATCACAGAATGGCCTCATGCGGTCCCATGCCTCCGTAAGGTGAGGCATTCCCCACCTATGGAACTAAGTATATGCGGCAGTTTCACCCGTCGAATGGGTGTCACAGCTCTAGAGATAACACATAGCAATTAATATATTGAGTCATCAGATAATAACATTATCAGTACTTAAACATCACAGTCCCATACTTCAAATCGAGTACAAAATTCTGAATGACAAGTGAATCGAAACAGAATCAACGAATATGAGACATTAAACTGAAACAGTAAGGAGAGAACCAAAGGGGATCTAGGTGCAAGAGGGTTGTCCAACTTACCTCTATCAGGCCTTAAGCTAATTCAACATTTCTTTCGAACATTATGATTCAATACTAACTTCTGGCTGCGACATAAGAATTATAAACTATAGTTTTATACATATTTACAAAGAATAGGCTAAGAGATTTCAACAAATATAAGTAAACCACAAATTATAAGTTCCGAATAACTTTTTGAATGCTTTAACATTTATTTAGCAACTAATCAATTTCCATCTAAGTTCTTTATCTTGTATTGGCTTTCCCTGTTTTGTGTTTTCTAATTACTTTTAACCATTCTTCTTACTTTTCTTTTCTTCGATCACGTGGCTGATGTATTTGTTACTACATATTACGCACGTGAACCACCACCACACACCAACTTACTTACCCATCTTCATATACAATTATATACACGGCTGGTACACACAAACATACTACCTTCTTCATGAGTGAACACGCATGCTTACACTCTTTCAACACATCTCCAAAGCTAATATGAACACACACATGGACACCATCTACCGCAGACATATCCATACATTCTCACCCCTATAACATACATAAATAATCATATTTGTGGACCTAATTACAGCTCAAGCTAAATTCTTTTAATTCTTCAGTCGTTTAGCTACATGATACCAACCGAATGTTTTTCAAGCTAGTCATCAAATTTAGCATTTTACAATGCAAAACTTCTTCAATCCAAACTAAGCCATAAACTAACTAGTTTCAAACTAAAATGAAAATAAATAGTTCAAGCTTCTTTGCCTTCATTCGAGTTCAATTCTATGCACAAAATTATGTTTTCCCTTGTTCATGTTTTCCATTCCAAATTCTCTTCTTTGCATTGCTTTCTTACTTTACTACATTCTTTTTCATTCTTTTCTTCTTTCTATCGGTTGCTCATATAAGCAAATGCATTTCGGAACTTGGGTTTTCTACATGTAATGTTATCTATTATCTATTTGTAGTTAATTAGCCCTTAAACTTATCCTACAAATGAACGGCTCTAACTGGTAGGCAAGAAAAGCTATAAGCACGAGATGCCTAATTCACAATATGGCATGTGTGTGTGTAAGAGTAGGAGGTGGTTAAATGTCAATAACCAAAGATGAGGTGTAAAATAACCATGCAAGCATGAGGTGGCATGCAAACATACATCTTTATCTTGCACTCTTTATTGTCTTTAGCATCCTTACTATCTTCCTCATCCTTCAAGAGCCAAACACGCGCCAGGCAGTTGTTTGGAAATAATGGCCAAGCTGATTCATATCACTTACTTTGAGTAAATTGCTTGTCGCCCCCCTGTGTTTTGCTCGAAATACTCATTCACCCCCTGTGTTTTTAAAATAGACTCATTACCCCCTGTAATTTTCGGAATGTAGCTGACCGCCCCCCTCTGTTAAAAAAACCATCTAATTTAACAGCAATTGCAACACACACGCTAAAAATTGGATTTTTTATGCTTTTGGTTTAAATAAATTCGTTATTGGACAAAAATACTCTTTTAGTAAATTGTTTGCCACCCCCCTGTGTTTTGCCCGAAATACTCATTTACTCCCTGTAATTTTAAAATAGACTCATTACCCCTTTGTGTTTTTTTTATTTTAACTTTGTGTAAGGTATAACGATCAATTAACTAATTTGACAACGTTTGTTAACGGAATAAGAGATTTTGGGTGCGTCAGCTTAATCGAAAAAATACAGGGTAGTAATAAGCCTATTTTAAAAACACATAGGGGTAATAAGCCTATATTAAAAACACAAGGAGTGAGTGAGTATTTCGAGCAAAACATAGGAGGGCGACAAGTAATTTACTCCACTTACTTTTGCTCTTTGCTTTATAGCTAACGGTTAATAATCATTATATGTGAGTTAGATTTTACTAATTAATAACTGACCCCACAAGCTATCCTTAAACCAACATAAACCTCAACCGGAGTTGGAGTAAACTAGGATCAAGACAAAATAACATTGAAAACTCGAATATAATGAAACGCGATATAACAATTATTGGTAACGGGGCTTTCTTTCACAATCACATAACTTATTTTTAACTCGCGTTTAGTTGGGGTATTACAAAGTTGCCTCGTAGTCTTTTCACTTGTAAAATGCTAGAGGTTCTTGAATTAAGTGGTATTATTAGTCTCAATGTCCCAAGCTTGGTTTGTCTTCCAAATCTCAAAACCCTTCATCTCGCAACAGTGACTTACCAAAGCGATGAATCTTTTCAAAACCTTATATCTGGCTTTTCATCGTTGGAGACTTTGTATATTAATAGAGATTTATACGACAATGTGGTAAACTTTACCATATCTTCTCCTACATTGACAAATCTCACCTTCAAAATTTTCAAATCAGAGAGCCCCCGTACCTGAACAGCTTGACTACAACCATCCTATAGATGCTCATGCACTTATATACCTTGATCTATCTGACTTTTTGACGAGATACTTCTCTGTTGAAAACTTATGCTCGCTAGATGAAGCAAAAGTTGAGACCATAAATATAAAATATATAGATATTCCGCTGATTGATGCTGATCGTTACTCCAATAATATTGTAGTTAAGCTTCTTCAAGGAGTTTATAATGTGAAGCATCTATCCATAAGTGGTGATATTCTTGAGGTAAACTGCTAATTTTTTTTTCTTACATTGTTGTTATTCAATTGAGTTTTATAATTTTGTGAAATTTCTAACATTACTGATTTCTTCTACTTCTCTTCGTGTAATCTCATTGTTTTGTAATATTTTGGTAACTGGAAATCGTTGTATCCATTGTTGTACTCTTTGTGTTTCAAGTACTTTTCATACAATGCATATCAGTTTAACAACCCATGAACAAGACTGATTTCTCAAAATTATGCAACATCATTTTTGTCTTGCTTCTCTATCCTCTTTGAAATAAATCCCATATCTAAAATGAGACACGGGTTTGTTGTATTTAGTTATTGTGTTTAGCATCACGGTTTGACCAAACAATTTCTTCTTCTATCTTGCAACTTCCTTGCATGCTTATCAGATTCCAGGATATTTTGGCCTTTACTTATGAATTGAAAATTAGAATTTCGAATAGTAAAGTATTGATATAACATGGCTTTACCTATTTGTCTCTCATGTATAATTTTCTTTTCCAATTCTTAAAAGGATGTAGATATAATTTATGCAACGATAAACATGAACTCCTGTATTGACTAATCGCCAGTGTTATGTTTGCTAGTCAATATTGATTAATATTGTACATTAAAACTTTGAATATTGTACATAGAAAATATTATTTTTGACAAGATTCTATACAACTTGACAATAGCCATATACAACTCATGTTAATTGCTAATCGCCTAGGTAGTTTTTCTCTAGAAATAATACATATATAAATATGTCTTTTTCTCTATATACTTTTGCGCATATGCATGTAAATGACTTTGTTTATAATAAGCCATCTGCACTATTCTTATCGAGTCCTAAATTTTAAGTGTGTATTGAATTTTTATGCACCATAAATTGTAAAATGAAGTAATCAACAAGCTGGAACAATCCAATTCTCTTCTAAGCTCAGGTGGTTTGATGAGTGAGCTTTTTTGCACTTAGGATGGAAGTTAAAATTCATTTTTAGGATTGATTTGTTGAAAATTTAGGGCATGACCCCCATTGCAATCACAAACAAGTAAGGGCAAGCTCAATGGAGTCTCTAAATTTAGAGACTTTCTAAATTTGGATGTTCCAAACCTGTTTTTAGAGCCCCCAAACCTAAAAAGCAACACTATTTATGACAAAAGTACGTGAGGTCTACCATTTTTAGCTAAAAAGATGCCAAAATAGAGCTTGAGCTTTATTTTGTTCAACAAATTTAGAGCCCCAAATTTAGATTGTGCTCTATTTTAGTATTTTTTAAGTCAAAAGTGATGGGACCCTACGTACTTTTGTCATGAATAGTGTTATTTTTTAAGTTTGGGGCTCTAAAAACAGGTTTGGAACATTCAAATTTAAAAAGTCTTTAAATTTAAAGACTCCATTAAACTTGTCCTAAGAAGAGAGTATCCCTTGCCTCAAACCTTTAAACTCCTCAAAAAGTACTCCTCCAATCGTCCATTGATAGCAATGAATTTGTTTGGGTAGTCTAAAACTAAACCTGCATAGCTTTGATGATAAAGTCTGAGTTGATTGAATCAAAAGTCATCATTATGTCGACTTCCATAAGCTCATAAGCTCACATTATTCCTGTCTAATCAAAAAATTGCCCATAATCTTTATACTTATTATAACTTTCCACGATTTAGGATGAATGATAATTTTAGGGTCTAAACTTAATCTTATATAAAATTAAAGACAAGAATTTCAAAACCTTAATGGAAGGACTAAAACTTTTGAAAATGAGATATTTATACACTATTAATCACAAAATATTGAGTTAGTATTACTTTTAACCCTGCAATGTATGTACAATATGATATTTCACCCTAATGTTAGTTTTATACACTTAACCTTGTCAACAAGCATGTCTCTTATAATTTTTAAAAGCTTACGAATATATCTAAATACCCTTTGTTTTTACTAATGATACAAAGGTATTAAGTGATATAAGATAAATATTAAGGTACAAAATCTTATACTTTATACATTAAATGGTAAAGCGTTATTGATGTTAGGTTAATATTATTTTATCCTCTCCATGTATATACAGTTTAATATTTTTTCCAAATACTTTAATTTATATCACTCACCCTCTTCATGTTGTGGTCCAGATGGTACATGAACTACCAATGAGCGGACTTTATCTGCAAGGTCAAGGGTTCGAAACTCATTAGAAGTAGTTCGTGGCCAGAGGCATTGAACCCCGAGTAGGGATTAGTCTCATATCTTTGAGTGTTAGACATCTCGTGACCTCTAACCTAAAAAAAAAAAAAAAAACTCTTCATGCTTTAGTTAACAAAAATGTTTGTTATTGTGTTTATAACAAATGAACGAAAATGCCTCTTATTTTTACCTAATAACACAAAACGGCTAAGTGATACAAAGTAAATATTATGAGAGAAAAAAATATAACATTTTGTATATATTAAGTAATTAAAATGATGTTAACCCGGAAAAAAAAAAAGAATATAACTATTAGGGGAAGAAATGTTATACTATTTATGCAATTTAATATTTTGTTTGGAGTTTTATTTTTTGTAGTAATTTTTTTGTCTAGAATTTTCAAAATCTGCACACACAAAAACACAAAGTAAACATTAGATATAAATGAAAATTTTTTTTGTACCTTCGTATATTATTAACGATTATGAAGGAAATCTTAGTTAATTACATTATATGAGAAGGCTGAGTAATATAAATTAAACATTTGAGAGGAAAGTATGTTATTAATATTTATTTACTAATAAAGATTTTAAGAGAAGATTAAATTAATTTTTTAAATTAAATATATCTTAATATATATATATATATATATAAGAAATATTTCAAATGAGTGGAGGCTGCTAATAGCTCCGCCATTGCACCTGTAAGTACAACCATTCCTATGATGGTTGACATTTACTTCAACTATAAAGAGGAAATTTTCCAAGAGGATTTATAAATAGAAAACTATTGACAGAGAAAATATAGCTTATTTCAAGCTTGTACTCAAGATCTAAATAGATGATGAACAAGTCATATTCAACATCTTTGAGGATATATATCAATTATCAAAATCTTTGAACGAGTGAATTCAATAACATAGAGCTAGAGACAAGCTTAAAACATACATAAATCAATAAAGAACTTGGCTTAAAAATATATTAATTAGATTAGTTGTAATTAGGAACATATAAAAATTGGCTGCACAAGTATCAGCGAACAACATCAAAGTATGCAGCAATTCTAATCAAAATATAATTGCATATATTTACATTAAGGTTCTCTCCTGCTGTCTGTATCAGCATAGCTTGTCAAAATATTTGCAAATCTATTCCATCTCCAACTTCACAAATGAAAAACAGAAGATGGAAGATGCTTCTTCAAGCAATCTCAAGAAAATGTAATTCCACATTCTTTAGATCCTCGGGAAAACTCCGATACCTTCTTAAGCAACTGAAATTTAGCCTCAACGTCAAGATAATAGGCAGCCTTTACTGTCATTGTTCTCAATACCTTAGCATTCTTCAGAATAAAAGCTATCATTGCAAGTTCATCTTCCAGGCCTTCAAATCCACTCATTAACATTGTTTTGAGGCATGAGAACAAACATATAGGAACTTTTTCAGGTTTGCTCCAGCATGCCACATGTGGGGCCTCATGATTCAAAACCTACAATAGCAACAAGAAAAAGTTAAAAAGTTTGTCGATTAAGAAAGAAAACCATGCCCTCCCCCGCCCCTCTTACCCACCCACCCAACCCCCCCCCCCCCCCTCCTTCTCTCTCTCCATGGGCTTTTACTGACCACTGAAAGGGTAAGAGATTCTAATTTATGCAAGCCTTCAACCAAGTTGAGTAGCAAATTGAAATGACAGCATTTAGCATCCACATACAATCGAGTTAGTCTCAGAAAGCTTGGAGATGCACCTGCATGGCTAAGAGCCTTCACAAAAGGAAAAGACAATAGAATAAATAAAAATTAAATTGTGTTCATGTCCCATACTAATAATTTTAAGCATACTACACTATAATAACAAGAAGGTGAGACAACATAAATTGGGCATCCACCATGTGCAGATGAATATAAAGATCCAAATAAAAAATTAGCAACTAACCTACAACTTCTTAAACTAGAAAATTCCAAAATGTAAAATACTTCAAAAGTACAATCTATTAATTCAAAGATTGACATTCACTTCACTGAAGGGGAAAATTTTCTATTAAAAGGTCAAGAGAAAGATATTCGTTTTGATTCAGGTATTAAAGCCTATATCTCAGGCTTGAATCTATATCTTCACAGGACACCGTTTTATATATCTTAGAACAGCATATTCTAAATATCAAGCTAAAGCTTTAAGATTGACAGAGAAAGGGAAACTGAAGATCATTTCAGCACACAAATCAAGAACCAGACTCTTGCACAAGTGAAAAGTACAATGGAACCAATAACTCTTGATCAATGCAGACATCAATTCTTTCATGTTATCGAGTGCTATCCCCAGTACTTTTCCATATATTGGGGATTTTGTAGCATCAAAATCCTGCAAAGACTAAACATGTGACAGTTATTCTTTCATATATCGTATAAGATGATGGCGGATGATAGCCTGTAGAAATTCCCATCTTCCTGACTGTCAACTTGCCATTGCATATTTGGTTGAAAAAAAAAAGAAATTTGATTGTACCAGCTAGTTGATGTCCTCGTTTAAAAAATTATGGTTCACAAGGATTCAATTTACAATGTAAATATGGAGAATTCATAAAAGTAACATAGATAGTGAATATCATTTTGCTGTTGTAAGTCGGAGATCTTGTGGGCATTTTAGGATAAAACTCAGCAGGGTTCATCTCATTAGATGTAAAAACCGAAAAACAGAAACAAGCTGGAGGTGTTATACAAAAAAATTGCATTGTGATGGTGAGATGTCCTTTGTCCTGCTGGGTCTTCCCCAACTCTCATGCCCTCTCTCAATCAAGAGATGGTATCCAGTAGAATCACAGTGGCACATAAGTCTGGTCAACATATGACGAACAATATTACCCCTGTTATCAGCTACATCTCTGTCAGATACAATGCCAAGTGACCTATGCTAATGAAATTTCTCTCCAATGATGTCTCTCGGAATACCAATGATCGAAGGCATAAAATTGCCGGTCAGAACGTTTTACTCTTAGACCTCTCTACGTTCTCCACAAATTCGAATAGATTAAAACAAAAAGCCAGGTTTTACTTAAATTTCTAATCATACGTGCCAAAATGTTTTTAGATGAAGTCAAAAATAGTCATCAGGCCAATAGGAATATAACAACCTTATGGAAAGTATCTGAGGAGTTATTGTACTTCTGAAGCAGGACAATGATTTTATCACTAGAAAGAAGAAAGGTACCTCTATGATAGGTATTTCATAAGCAATAAAACAGATTACCAAAGAATTGCTTCTTTTACTATATGCAAAAGGAAACGGAAAAACGAAGGAAAGAGAAATATTTATTAGATAAATGGAATACAAAAGTTTATGTTTATGATTTTGTGGGAATGGTTTTCAGCATCCACTTTAGAGCTGGAAAAGAAATTTGCACTTAAGAGCCATTGAGTTGTAACAATGAGTAACATAGGTAAATCCATGTTACATTAATACTTTACAGATGAGAATTCTATTTGTCTAATTCATAACTAGGTAACAAGGCCAACATTATTAAAGGATTTCAGATATGCTACTTATTTTAAAGAGGATAGAGAAGCAAAACAAGAATGCTTCTGATAATTAGTTTTGAGTCTTTACAAGAGATGATGAGTCTGGTCTGTGGGTTATTATTCTGATACGCATTGTATGAACACAATGATTTCCAGTTACCGAAATGTTACAAAATAATGAGATTACACGAAGAGAAGTCGAATAAATCAGTAATGGGAAAATATTCACGAAATTTTCAAACTCACTTGAATAACAAGAATGTAAGGCCGAAAATTAGCAGTTTACTTCAAGGATATCAAGACTCACAGATAGATACTTGACGTTATAAACTCCTTGAAGAAGTTTAACTACAGCTTTAGAGTAATGATCATAGTCAATCAGCGGAACATTTGCTCCGCCTTTTATATTTTTGTTCCAAAGCTCTGCTTCCTCCAACGAGCATAAGTTTTCAATAAAGAAGTCTCCTGACAAACAGTCGGATAGATGAAGGTATTTAAGTGCAGGAGCATTTATCTCAAGCTTGTAGTCAATCTCTCTTCGGAAGGTATGGTCTGTTTGGTAAAATAGGAAGGTGAGATTTCTCAATGTTGGAGAAGATATTGTAAAGGTGACCACATTGTCATATGCATCTCTTTGAATAATCAGAGTCTCCAGCGATGAACAACCAGAAATGAGCTTACGTACAGATTCATCGCATTGTTACCTTCCATATCTTAGACGAAGGGTTTTGAGATTTGGAAGACAAACCAAGCTTGGGACACTGAGATACGCACCACATAATTCAAGAAACTCTAGCGTCTCACAAGTGAAAAGATTACAAGGCAACTGAATGAGTGGATCAGAAGGGTAGGAATCATTCAAACAAAACGCAAGCACTTTAAGATTCCTAGCAACTGCAGCGGTTATCCAAGTAGTAACATCATACACCTCACAATGTTTCCCAACCGTAAGAGAAAACTTGTCTATAGTTTGTTGATTGAGTAATAACAAAACCTTGTTAACAAAATGTGCAAATTTGATGTTCCTTTCGTTTGTAGCACGTCAACTGAACCGGCGGATATTGTCTCTGAAAATGAGATTATGGATATTTTTCCTGAGATTTCTCCACCTTGTTGACACCAAGCTGGTGGCCACAGCGTCCTTCGTTGGAAGAAGCGATATAATGTGAAAAAGAACCGATTTTGGTAAGTTGGTAAGCCTATCAATGTCATTTGAAGGTCGTTGGCACTTATGGCCAGAAGGTCTTGCATTTGATGACATCTCCAAGATAGATTGATAATTTTACTGGGTTTTGGCTTGTGAACAGAAACACCAACTTGATTTGCTGCTGCTTGTATATGTGGGATGTTAACGTAGCAAAGCTCATTTGAGCTCTACGAAGCAAAAAGAAAGAGAAAAATGCTCCTCATTATGAAATTTTTTTGAAAAAGGTGGCGCAATGATAAGAGAGAAGAAAATACAGCTAACATGACTAATGTGATTGATGTGACAACACAAAAAATAAATTAGCACATGTCTATTTTGAGGTCTGCCGCACACGGCTCAAGAAAATTTGCCTTGGACTTTTGCTAAAGTATGAACCTATAAATAAAAGGGGGTAAAAATTATTTTAGTCTTTGAGGTTTATTCTAAAGATTAAATTAATTTTTTAAGTTTGTAAAATGATTAAAGAGGTCCCTCTAATTAACTTTTGTTAACCAAATATTAATAGTTAAAGAGTTAACTGAGTTAAAAGACCATTATATTCTTAAGCAATATATATTATAAAAGAAAATTACAATAAAAGTCTAAATCAGTCTAAAAAAATATAATTCATATCATTTGTGCAGGAAAAAAAAACTAAAAACTAAAAAATATCCGTTCAAACATAAATAAATTAAAGTCAGTAATATATAGTTAAAAAATGAACAATCATCATCGACATAATTAGCAGCGAGGGTACCGGCCAGAGAAGATGATGAATCATGATTGTTCATTTTTTAACAATATATTACTTACTTTAATTCGTTTATGTTTGAACTGATATTTTTTAATTTTTTTTTTCCTACGCGAATTATGTGAATTATGTTTTTTTTAGACTGATTTAGAGTTTTATTGTAATTTTCTTTTTTAATATATGTTGCCTAAGGATATAATGGTCTTTTAACTCGGTCAACCCTTTGACTGTTAACATTTGACTAACAAAAGTTAACTGCAAGGACCTCTTTAGTCTTTTTACAAATCTGAGAGACCAATTTGGTCTTTAGAGCAAACCTGAGAGACTAAAATGGTTTTTACCCTAAATAAAAGTCCATTCTTGAAGTTTTAGCATTCAATTGCAGAGAACAAACTTAGTTTTTTTTGATTGATTTTGGTCTTTATTGTGAGAGTTAACTTTTTATATTATTTGAAAGAATAAAAAATTAGTTTTTTTTATATGAAATAAAAAAAAATTATCCTTCAGATTTTGGGAAATGAACATTTTAATCTTTTAACTTTTGTAAAGTAACAATTTGATTCATTTTAATGTTAATTTTTTATAATTTTTCTATTTTATTCTTGGACCATTTTCTCTCTCCTGCATGGTATTAAAGACATATTTGGGATATTATCAAAAATCAGAAAAAATCACCAAAAAATTCACAAAATGAGATTAAAGACACGTTTAGGATATTTCCTGCATGACCATTTTGGGTTATCAAGTTCAAAAATAGGAGATGTTATTGTGGGTCAAAAGCAACTGTTCGCGAACAGTTATCAAGTTCAAAAATTATAACTTATTTTTGTGAACAGTTGCTTTTGACCATAATAACATCTCATATTTTTTAACTTAATAATTGTTCCGTTTATTTCTTCTCTAACTCTGGTGGATGATGATGTTGAAGACATTTTGTAGAAATTGTATTTTTTTTTGTTTTGGTTTGGACATGTATATTTTGTGATTTTTTTGGTAATTTTTGGTGATTTTTTTCTGATTTTTGGTGATATTCCAAACGTGTTTTTAATGTCATGCAAGAGAGAGAAAATAGGTCCAATGGTAAAATAAAAAAATCACAAAAAGTTAACATTAAAACGGACCAAATTGTCACTTTTCAAAAATTGAGGGATTAAAAGGTTCCTTTCTCAAAACCTGAAAGACTAAAAGATTTTTATCTTTTCTTTTATTAAAGAGAGTTGTTGTAAAATATTTTTATATCATAGTAAAAAAAAAATTTATTTTATTATGGTTTTTCTCTCAATTTATTTGAAGGATTTCAATAAATTTAGTGTCTTAATTATTTTAATTTTATATTATTTTCATTTAAATTTTAGTTGTATAATACTATTTGTCTCCGATTATTCTGTTGCGTCGATACCCAACATGGGAATGAACGGCAACCATGAAAGGTTTGCACTAGTGCGAAACCCCTGTGGAGAAGATGAAGGGTTCTAAGGGGTTACAAAAGAGAGTTTAACTATAGGAGAAAGATGATAATGTCCTGCCAATATTTACAAGCCTGATCACGTAAAAGATTTGGTGCATTTTCCGAATGCGTGCCCATGTTTCTTATATACTTTATGCTAAACATGATATACTTTCTTCGAGCATCTGTAACAATTTCTAGTCAAAGTAAGGAGTCCAATCTAAAATTCAGCTCCAACAGACTAGCTATCAAGATTGCCAAATGTTGTGAGCTCTCCATTTTGTTGTTGATACTCGCTACAAGCAGCGAGTTACTTCAGCTCGCTACTGTATCTTCTTTATCTTTTTATGGTACTACGTCTTCAGTTCCCTGCTTCTATTTTGGCTTTTTTTGTCATGCCTTGTTATTTTGATGTTGTTGCTCATTTTTTATGGCCAGATGAGAGTTTTTTTTTTTTTTTGGTCAAAGCAACTGAAATTTAGCCTCAACATCAAGATGATAAGCAACCTCTATTGTCACTGTTCTTAAGCCTTTATGGGCACTTTCTCAGGTCCTCTCCAGCATCTCACATGTGCATTTTTATGATCAAAATACTGCAGCAGAAACATAAGAAAGTTACGAACATTCGCACAGTATTCAGCTTCCACAGTCAATTGAGTTAATCTCGGAAAGCTTGGGATTACACCAGCATGGCTAAGAGCCTTCACAAAAGTGGACAAAAGATAAATGAAAAATTGAATTGTGCTTATGAATAGTTTAGATGATACAATACACCATAATACCAAGGAGGTGAGACAACAAGCATTGCGTCTCCACCACGTGCAGATGAAATGAGGAATATATATGATATGGGTAAAAAATGGCCCAAGTGTCATGGCGGCCCAAAGCCCATGATGACAAAAGTAGCCCACATTGCAAGACACTTGTCATAACAATAATATGTAAGGACAAAAGGGGACCACCCCAAAAAGACAACTACATTACTATAAATAGCATAAGAAAAGTGAGTAAAAGGTATCCAATTAATTCTTTACTACTTCCAAATTTGTCAATTCATATACACTCGAGCCCAATACTAATTCTTTCGCCCAAGGAAAAATGCGAGAGATAACTCTCGTTGTTTCTTTCCTTTTTCTTGTGCAAGTCCTCAGCCCAGATTAGAAGATTGGACCGGCACTCAGCTCGACTCGGGAAACTTCATACTCAACAATACATATCCAAATAAAAAAATTAGCAACACACCACTTCTTGAGCTAAGAAAAGTCACAATGTATAATATTTAAAAACATTCAGTTACACGAATAACATCAAAAGTACAATCTATTGATGCAAAGATTGACATTCACTTCAACTGAGGGAGAGTTTTTCCATTAAAAAGTCAAGAGAAAAATATATATCCATTTCGATTGAAGTATTACAGCTAATCTCAAGCTTAAATCGAGATCTTCACAGAAAGACATCATATTTGTATCTTAGAAGGGATATTCCAAAGATGGAGCAAAAGTTTTCTGATTGACTGGGAAAGGAAAACTTAAGATCATTTCAGCACACATATCAACAACCACTCTTGGGCAAGCGAAGAAGCTACATGTCAAAATGCAATGGAACCAATAACTCCTGATCAAGTAATATAGGTAAAGCCCTGTCATATGAATACTTTACAGATTAGAATTCTATTTGTTTAATTCACAAGTAGGTAACAAGTGCAAAATTTCCTGAGAATCTGATAGATTCGTAAAATGCAAAACATAAGACGAATTCTTTTTTTTTTTTTGAATGGTCTTTTCTAGAAAGTTTAACAAGTAAGTCCATGTTAGCATGACCAAGTCTCCTATACCATAACCATAAGTATTCATTAATGGTAACTAAGCACGTCACATTTTGACATTTTAATTAATGAAAATTAATTACATGTACATTATTGCATCTATTTCCAATAAACAACACTTTATCATCTTTATCATATACTTTGCAACAAGTAGATAGAAATTCAACTCTAAATCCATTATCACAAAATTGGCTCACGCTTAGCAAATTATGTCTAAGACCTTTAACATATAAGACATCATGAATTGAGAGAGAGTTTATATCTCCTATGCTACCCTTACCAATGACTTTGTCTCCTTCATTTCCTCTATAACTAACTTTACCTTTAAAATATTTGTCAATCTCATAGAAGAAAGAAACATCACCCGTCATGTGCCTTGAGCACCTACTATCAATAACTCATGTATTTTCATACTTCACCTTTAGGTAACCTATCATTCATAGAAACAAATCAAGTTCATTTTGGTCCCCAAGGTTCTATTGGGTCTTTTAGTGTTAGTTTGAAGTACTAACACATCTAACAACTCATTTGGGTCTAAGCCATAAAGGAATGTGAGAATCTCTTCCTACCATGTTTTTAAATCTATATCGTGGTGCACTGTGACCAATCTTCTCATAATAAGTGCATCTTTTAAATGATCCTCTTGATGTTGAGGCTACATGCCAAGAGGATGATGCTTTGACAAAATGATTTTGAGAATCTTTTTGATGTGGCTTATAACCAATTCTTTTTTTGTCAATTTGTACTTTTTGTGATTCTTTTAATGGTGGATGGACGATTGAGGATTGAGAGTCTTTCACAAAGATAGTTTTTGAGAACTTTGGTTTAGAAAATGGCTCATAACCAATCCCACATTTGTCAAATGGTAATTTTTGGGAGCCAAGGATTTCGTCCAAGGTCTTTGTTCCCTTTGAAAATCTTGTAAGATCATTTTGTAAATCAAGAACTTGTTTTTCAAAATCTTTGATCTCTAATTCATTTTTGAACTTTAAATGATAGTACTCACAAATCTATTTGGTAAGAGTATCATTTTCATCTCTAATCTCTTTAATTTCTTTTTGAAGTTCATAATTTTCTTTTTGAAGATTCTTTACTTTTGAGTGTGCAAGAAGAAAACTATCATGTAGTTTTAAAAATTCATTTGTTAGTTCCTCAAAAGTACATTCATCATCATTAGAAGAATAAGAAGACTTATCACAAGACGAAGAAGTTACCACATCATCTCTAGCCATAAAGCACACAAAGTTGGCCACTTCAGTTTCGCTTCCACTTTCATCATCGGTTGATATATCATCCTCAACACAAGCCTTGATTGTCTTTTGCTTCCCTTTGATCAATTTTGGACACTTTGCTTTGATGTATCCCGGCTTGTCACAACTGAAACACTTAATCTCCTCTTTGGTCTTTTTCCATCTTTTCTTTGAAGTTTCTCTTGACTTTATTGTTAATGGGCTCTCATTTCTTCATCCTTTTGTATTTCAAAAATTTCTTAAAATTCTTTGCAATGAGTGCAAGCTCATCAAGATCACTATCCTCTTTGTCTTCATCACTTGATTGAGATTAAGCAATGAAGGCAAGTGGTTTCCCTATCTTCTTTTCTTCATCATCTCGTTCCTTCTCTTGATTCAATACAAGTTCCTCCGTCTCAAGGTTACAAATGAGCTCATGCACCTTTAACTTGGAGAGATCGGTTGATTTTCTAATTGATGTCACCTTTGGTTTGTATTCTTTTAGAAGGGCCATGAGAATCTTCCGGTTGAGTTCTTCATTTGGATACTTCTTTCTGAGATCACTCAAGTTGTTTACGATTTTGGAGAATCTTTGATGCATTTCGTTTAGTGATTCTCGTGCCTTTATACGAAACAATTCATACTCATGGATATGAAGATCAATTTTGGTATTATTCACTTGAGACGTCCCTTGATAAGACATATGTAACATCTCCCAAATCTCGTGAGCGGTTTCACATTGACTTACACGACTATACTCAGTTTCGTTTAGAGCACAATAGAGGATGTTCTTTACTCTTGAGTTCTTGGTCATCATGATAATGTCTTGATCATTGAACTTACTCCTTTCCTTGGGCATTTGGATGGTTTTGACTTTATCCGCTCCACTTGAACTTGAACCATTTTTTACCGTCACCTCCTTCATTAGAATGTAAAAGCCATCTTCTACCAATGACCATAGAGCATAGTCAATGGATTGTATGTATCTTTCCATCTTGTTCTTCCAATAATTGAAATTGGTACCTACAAACAATAGAGGCCTATTAGTGGAGTAACCTTCAAAGTAAGGAAAAGTAGTATTGTTTGCCATTTATCTTTACTTTGTTAGATGTTAAGCTATATGCAAAGTCCTAGCTCTTGATACCACTTGTTGTCCCTTAATTGAACCTAAGAGGGGAATGAATTAGGTTATATAGGCAATTCTACTACTTTTTTTATTTATGCAATATACTAGTAATGATTAATAAAAAACACTCTCAAGCAAATATGCACTCTAGCAATAGAAATTGTAAGTGAGACAATTTATCAAACACTTTGTGTGCATAAAATAATGCAAAGAGAGGGTTGAAATAAAGAGATTACAAATCGCGATTTAGCGTGGTTTGGCCCCCGCCTAAGTCCACGACCTAAACTCCCCGCTTAGGATTTTAATAATCTTTACTATGGTGACTCTTCAAATGTTGGTGAGTCCACAAACCAACTACAATGGTAGTTCAAGCTTTTACAATAGAAAAATCCATTCTCAATACACATCTTCAACCCCAACACATTCGATAAGGAATTCATTAATTTCAAAGTGTTTAACTCTTTCTTTTTTATAAGTGTTTGAGATCAACAATAAAAGCCCTCTTTTAGGGTTGTTAGGTGCATTATTGATATATTATTCCAGTACCTTTTCACTTGAATTTTGTTGGTTCTTGAGTAATTTATGAGCAATTTAATTGGTTTTGTGTTTGATTTGAGTTGTAGGTAATTTCCGAGAGACAGGCTAAGTTTTGAGGCAAAGATTGAAAAGAAATAGCAAAGGATTGGCTTTCATGCAACTTGTGGAGAAATTGAAGAAAAATAGAAGTAGCACAGTCATAGCGCAGCTGTGCAGCATCGTAGGAAATTTAAGGGCAATTTTGTAAAAAGGCGCGAAAAGAAGAAACCCTATGTTAAAAGGAAGAAAACAAACGTGTAAAAGGGTTCTTTTTGGGCTGACGGCTAGTTCTAGAGAGAAAACCAATGTTGGAAAGGAGAAAATACAAGGAAAACTACGAGATTGGCGAGGAAGGACGAATTAGAGATAAGATTTCACCACGACTTTCTTGAGATTTCTAGTTTTTTTTTTCTTTCTCTCATCATGAATTTCAATAGATTTTGGATTTCATTTACATTTATTATGAGTTGCTAGATTACTTTTCTAGGGCTACGATATAGCCAGATTTTGGTCACTCAAATTATGTTGGTTGATTGATTAACGAATTATTCTATTTTCATGCTGAGTATTTCACACTATGCTTAATGTCTGTGATTGTTTGGCCAATAATTGTTTATTCTGTGATTTGGTTTGAGACTGAGAAGTGATAACTAGATTAGACCACGTATGGAGTAACACTAAATTGTCATAAGCTAGAGATAGTTATGAGATTTAGTGCAGCATTTAAATTTTTAGGGCTTAATGCATTCCATAAGTTCACAGTTATTACAGAGATGTATGTAGCTTACTTATTGGGATAGGTTATTGATGCTTGAGAAAGATTAATATCTACCTCAGTGAGATTGCTGGCAGCATAAGGAATAGTCGTCAATTGGATTTAATCAACAGATTCAAGTAGGATAAATCTTGATGAAATCGGAACCCCTAGAGCTTTCCAGTTATTGAATCAGCTTTTCCATAAAACTCGTATTTGTTTAATTGTTAAGTTTATTATTTTCATTAATTCTTTAGTTTTTAATCACAATCTCTCAAATTTTGGTCATCTGAATAAAGTTAGAGCTAAATCAATTTCGATAGTTAATAATCTCAGTTCTCGTGAGAACGATCTTTACTTATCATTTTATTACTTGTTACGATATGTGCACTTGTATTAAAAATCACACAACAAGGGTAGATGAATACAATGAATGTTTCTCTCAATATTGCTCATTAATTCTTGCTCAAGTATTGCACAATAATGATTCAAATACGAATATAGTGTTAGAAAACAAGAGTAATTTCTTTGAATCAAATGCTTTGAAAGTTTGCAGTTGAAAGAGTTTAATAGAAGCTGAAATGTGTGCATTTAATGCTCTCTAACATTCATAAAATGACTCTATTTTAAAAAAGCATTTTTGGCCCAACCGGTCGACCCCTGTTCCACCGGTCGACCAGTGGAGAGACCCTCGTCTGGTGAAGAGGTCTCGGGCAGATGACCCCTTGAGCACCGGTCGACCAGTTGCCATAGGGTTGTCCGGTTTGCTCCAGGCTGCCAGGAATTGGGTTTTCATTTTTGAAATGTTTCTTTTAAGCATCTTTTGTAAAACCTTTTTCAAATGTTTCAAAAATGACTTTTGAGAATCATCATTGAGTATATACCATTTGGAAGACCCAAATCCCGATCAAGTCCCAACCGGTACCCCTTATGACTTCCGTCTCCATCCTTATAGTTCCATCTTCATTTCTTCGATTCTTTATCTTTTCTTGAGTTGATGGATAATCTTTTTTCTTCTATAGCTTGATGGACTTGGAATCCGGAGACAACCTTGATTCATCTCATTCATGCACACTTAAACAAACTCATTAGACATAACTGTGGTTTGTTATCATCAAAACCAAGATTAGAATCCTTTTAGGCTAACAATCTCCCCATTTTTTATGATGACAAAACCTTTCTCAAATAGTAATAACAATGTAAGAATAATGAGTTTGAGAGAGCAATTTGTTCACTTTAAGTTTGCTTGAACCTGAAATTTTAAGATATATGTTAGTACAAACTCCCCCTCAACTTGTGCATACTTTAACTAAAGTTGAATTCATACTCCCCCTTAATGTATGAGTCTTCTTTTTAACTCAAGTCCTACTAATTTACTCATTTGTCATGCTAGCTTTTGTAACACATTTTTTTATCCCCCTTTTTGACATTAGCAAACAAGGTAAAATAAGAGAAAAGTCAATAATGTAAAGCAAAGTAGAACAAACAAGAAATTAGAAGCATATATTTGAAAAGCATAGAGAGTTGAAAAAAGAACACTAAAAATGCATGAAAAGATGTTTTGGAAAGGAAAAGTGCAATATCTAGAGGATAGGGGAAAGAAAGAAAATCCTAGGCATATCAAGGCATCGGGCTTAGTCCTTCATAAACTTTTCATAAAGCTTTTCAAGCATGGTCTTCATACCTTTCATCTCGGTATTTACTTAAGCAAAGCCAGTTCGAACATCCAATGATAATTGATTAATTCGTGAAGTCAAATGGTCAAGCTTAGTATTGACTTCTTCAAGAGTAGCTTGGCGAGATCTTCTTCTTGTAGAATAACTTGCACCTCCAATATCACCTCGGGAAGCCCCAATGTCGGCATCTCTTCCTTCGTTATCTCCTTCATCACTCTCGCTTGCGGCTTCACTATCATCTTCCCCTTCCCCAAGGTCATAATTTTCTAGATCATCAACTGCTGCAGATTGACTCTTACAGAATTGACGTTACCCAATATAGACATGTCGTTATTGACATGAGCCATATATTGTTTGTCAAGGCAATATTTATCAAGAGGGTAGGTGGAAACATTCAGAGGTTCAAGCTGATCAACACGAGCAATATCCTTTAGACGGAAGAGGTAACACAGAACCATCTCATAGGGCATAGATTTTTTCTTGAAGGCTAGCATGTGACTAAGCATAATGTGTGGGAGGTTGATTTTTACCTTCTTGTAAATAAGATGCATCACATAGCCCGTGAAGAATGGAATAGACCCGTCTTTCACACTTCGAGGCATAATGACTTGATTCAAGATATTAAAAAACAATCTTTTTTCAGCACATATGTGATCTCTTTTAGGAATAAATGTTTCCGACCTTCCTGAACCTTCCCACAATGTAGTAATCATCTCTGTTGGGACATTGTCGTGTAGCTCTTTTGGTAAGTTGGCTGAGGAGTAGATCGTTAGGCCACTAGTTGGAATGCTAAGCATGTTCGCCAAGTCCTGCTCACTCATGAATATATTTACGCCATTGAATCTACTTTTTATCCCACGCACACCATCATTGTCTCCTTTTACCGCATAGGCATAGAATTCACGAACCCATTGATCACAATTGATATCCTCGAGTCCAAATAGAGGAAGCCACCTTTGATGTCTAAGCAATTTATATGGACGAGTTTGGTCCAAAAAGTTTGGAGGATCAAGAATCTTACCCCAAAAAATCTCATTCTTAGAGAAATCACCTGGTGCAATGACATATGCGGGATCCCATGGATCAATGGTATGAGGCCTAAACTCAGTCCTTATTTTCTTGAAACCTTGCCTTGATGAGGATGCCATATGTAGGAGTAGGAATTTCACGAGAAACAAAGAAAAAGCTTGGTTGGCGAGTTTTATCAAATACTTGGTATGCGATGAGATTTTTGAAGAAATTCTTAAAAGGATTTGAAGAGAATTAAAAGCTTTTGAGTGAATTGTGAAGATTTGATATGTTTAACCTTCTTTTTATAAGAAAAATAGGAATTTGAAGAGTTTACAAGTGTTAATGATGATTAATGTGGTTTAATGGGGAAGATTGAGAGGTTTTTTTAGAGAAGTAATGAGTGAATGAAGAGTTTAAAACGTTTTAAGACTTTATGCCTGACAGTGCAGCGGCTGGACGAGGGTGGGCAAGCCGGTCGACCGGTGCCAGTACCCTCTTCTGCCCGAGGCACGTCCATCGGATGAAGGGTAGCGCTATCGGTCGATTGGTGGGCGCACCCTCTTCCGGTTAGGCAGATTCTGCCAGGAAGTGGTTTTTCACTTAGGAAACTACAAGTTTTGCAATTTCAACATATTTTAAACATGTTCAAATCTCTTTTAATCACACAAAATTGATTCTCATGCAATGATTTGGTAAAAATATTAGCTAATTGATGCACAAAATCAACAAATTCAAGTACAACATCCCCTTTTTGAACATGATCGTGAATGAAATAATGTCTAATTTCAATGTGTTTAGTTCTAGAATGTTGTATAGGATTCTTAGTGAGATTAATGACACTTATATTATCACATCTAATAGGCACATTATCGTACACAAGGCCATGGTCGAGCAAATTTTGTTTCATCCAAAGAATTTGGGCAACACAATTTTCGGTAGATACGTATTCAGCTTTGGCCGTAGAGAGAGCTACACTGTTTTGCTTTTTACTAAACCAAGAGATTAATGATTGACCTAGAAATTGGCAACATCCACTAGTACTCTTTCTATCTACTCAATCTCCAGCATAATCCGCATCCAAATAACCTACAAGTTCAAATGATGTGCCTTTCGGATACCACAATCCTAAATCTATAGTCCCCTTAAGATGTCTAATGATTCTTTTTACTGCATTTAAGTGAGCCTCTTTGGGACAAGATTGAAAACGAGGACATAAGCACACAACAAATACAATATCGGGTCTAGAGGTAGTTAAATAAAGAAGGCTTTCGATCATACCTCGATATTGTTTTTCATTTACCATGTTACCTTCCTCATCTTTGTCAAGTTTGATTGACATTGACATTGGTGTACTTATTTTTTTTGTTGACTCAAGCCCAAACTTCTTGATAAGTTTTCTAGTGTACTTGGCTTGATTTATGAAAGTACCCTCTTGTGTTTGCTTGATTTGAAGTCCGAGAAAGAAATTTAATTCTCCCATCATACTCATTTCAAATTCCTTGTACATGCACTTAGAGGAATACTCACAAAGAGATTCATTAGTAGCACCAAAGATTATATCATCAACATCGATTTGTACAAGCAATATATCTTTGCCTTTTGTTTTAACAAAGAGAATGGAATCTAACTTCCCTCTAGTGAACCCTTTCTCAATAAAATTATTACTAAGGCTATCATATCATGCTCTAGGTGCTTGCTTGAGGCCATATAATGCCTTATCTAGTTTATATACATGATTTGGCAAGTTAGAATCCTCAAATCCGGGTGGTTGTTTCACATAAACTTCTTCCTTGAGATAGCCATTTAGAAATGTACTTTTTACATCCATTTGATATAATTTAAAGTCCATATAACATGCAAAGACAAGAAGCATACGAATAGATTCAAGTCTAGCTAAGGGAGCAAAAGTCTCATCATAATCTATGCCTTCTTCTTGATTATACCCTTGAGCTACTAGTCTAGCTTTGTTTCTAGTTATTACCCTGGATTCATCTAGTTTATTCCTAAAAACCCATTTTGTACCAATTATAGGATAATCCTTAGGTTTTTCAACTAGATGTCATACTTCACTTCTTTTAAATTGATTTAATTCTTTTTGCATAGCCTTTATCCAATCTTCATGATCTAAAGCTTCTTTAACATTCTTAGGCTCGACTTGGGAAAGAAAAGCAACATGTTCACAATAAGTATTTAGAATGGAATGAGTTTTTACTCCCTTGGAAGGATCACCAAGAATTTGATCATTTGGATGATCTCTCACAAACTTTCAACACGTTGGTAGATTATCATTTGTTGTAGGTTCTTGGACATTTTGCATTGGTTGTTCATTGTCTTGTGGATTTGTTAGAGCTTCACCATCCTTTGAGGTTTGACCCTTTTCAAGATGTGTCTCCTTTGGATTAGTTAGGGTTCCCTCATTGCCAATGATTGTAGGTAAGATTTGAATGTCAACTTCAGAAACTCCTACATCATCATCATTCTTTCTCAGGGCAAATTGATTAGTTTCATCAAAATTCACATGCATAGACTCTTCAATAAGCATATTTCTTTTGTTAAAGACTCTATAAGCTTTGCTTCTTGAAGAGTAATCCATGAAAAGTCCTTTATCCGATTTAGAATCAAATTTGCCAAGATGGTCTTTTGTATTTAGGATGAAACACTTACAACCAAAAATTTTAAAATGAGACATATTTGGTGCTCTACCATTCCATAATTCATAAGGTGTTTTCTTTAGAAAATGTCTAATTAGCACACGATTTAGCACATAACATACGGTATTTATGGCTTTACCCCAAAAATATGTTGACAAGTTGTTTTCTTTTAACATTGTTCTTGTCATTTCTTGTAAAGTCCGGTTCTTTCTTTCCACTACCCCATTTTGTTGAGGAGTTCTAGGAGCCGAAAAATTATGTTCAATGTCACGTACTTCACAATAGTTCATAAAATATGCATTTATAAATTCGGTGCCTTGGTCACTATGAATACAATTTATATAATAGATTTTCTCATTTTGCACTTTATTACAAAGTTTAGCAAATTCATTGAAGGCATCATTTTTATGTGCAAGAGGTCTCACCTATGTGAATCTAGTATAATCATCTATGATAACATAGCCATATCTAGATCCACCTAGGCTTGCCACATCCATTGGACCAAAGAGATCCATATGTAATTTTTGTAGAGCTCTTGATGTGGTTACCTTGCTAATTGTTTTGAAAGATATTTTGTGTTGTTTTCCAAATTGGCATGCATCACATAAATGGTCTTTTTGAAATCTAGTCTTAGGAAGACCTATGGCAAGTCCTTTTCTAGAAAGTTTAGCAAGTCAATCCATGTTAGCATGACCAAGTCTCCTATGCCATAACCATGGGTATTCATTAATGGTAACTAAGCATGTTACATTTTGAAATTTTAATTCATGGAAATTAATTACATGCACATTATTGCATCTATTTCCAATAAACAACACTTTATCATCTTTATCATATACTTTGCAACAAGTAGATAGAAATTCAACTCTAAATCCATTATCACAAAATTGGCTCACGCTTAACAAATTATGTCTAAGACCTTTAACATATAAAACATCATGAATGGAGATAGATTTTATATCTCCTATGCTACCCTTACCAATGACTTTGTCTCCTTCATTTCCTCCATAGCTAACTTTACCTTTAAAATCTTTGTCAATCTCATAGAAGAAAGAGACATCACCCGTCATGTGTCTTGAGCACCCACTATTAATAACCCATGTATCTTCATACTTCACCTTTAGGGTAACCTATCATTCATATAAACAAATTAAGTTCATTTTGGTCCCCAATGTTCAATTGGATCATTTAGTGTTAGTATGAAGTCCTAACACATCTAACAACCCATTTGGGTCTAAGTCATAAAGGAATATGAGAATCTCTTCCTACCATGTTTCTAAATCTACATCGTGGTGCATTGTGACCAATCTTCTCACAATAAGTGCATCTCTTAAATGATCCTCTTGATGTTGAGGCTACATGCCAAGAGGATGATGCTTTGACAAAATGATTTTGAGAATCTTTTTGATGTGGCTTATAACCAATTCTTTTTTTGTCAATTTGTACTTTTTGTGATTCTTTTAATAATGGATAGACGATTGAGGATTGAGAGCCTTTCACAAAGATAGTTTTTGAGAACTTTGGTTTAGAAAATGGCTCATAGCCAATCCCACCTTTGTCAAATGGTAATTTTTGGAAGCCAAAGATTTCGTCCAAGGTCTTTTTCCCTTTGAAAATCTAGCAAGATCATTTTGTAAATGAAGAACTTGTTTTTCAAAATCTTTGATCTCTAATTCATTTTTGAACTTTAAATGATAGTACTCACAAATCTATTTGGTAAAAGTATCATTTTCATCTCTAAGCTCTTTAATTTCTTTTTGAAGTTCATCATTTTCTTTTTGAAGATTCTTTACTTTTAAGTGTGCAAGAATAAAACTATCATGTAGTTTTGAAAATTTATTTGTTAGTTCCTCAAAAGTACATTCATCATCATTAGAAGAAGAAGAAGAAGATTTATCACAAGACGAAGAAGTTACCTCATCATCCCTAGCCATAAAACACACAAAGTCGGCCACTTCAGTTTCGTTTCCACTTTCATCATCGGTTGATATATCATCCTTAACACAAGCCTTCATTGTCTTTTGCTTCCTTTTGATCAATTTTGGACACTTTACTTTGATGTGTCCCGGCTTGTCACTATTGAAACACTTAATCTCCTCTTTGGTCTTCTCCATTTTTTTTTAACCTTCTTTTGACTTTGTTATTAATGGGCTCTCCTTTCTTCATCTTTTTGTATTTCAAGAATTTCTTAAAATTCTTTGCAAGGAGTGCAAGCTTATCAAGATCACTATCCTCTTTATCTTCATCACTTGATTGAGATTGAGTAATGAGGGCAAGTGATTTCCTTGTCTTCTTTTCTTCCTCATCTCGTTCTTTCTCTTGATTCAATATAAGTTCCTTCGTCTCAAGGTTGCAAATGAGCTCATGCACCTTCAACTTGGAGAGATCAGTTGATTCTCTAATTGATGTCACCTTTGGTTTGTATTCTTTTGGAAAGACCATGAGAATCTTCTGGTTGAGTTCTTCATTTGGATACTTCTTTCCGAGAGCACTCAAGTTGTTTACAATTTTGGAAAATCTTTGATGCATTTCGTTAGTGATTCTCCAGCCTACATACGAAACAATTCATACTCATGGATATGAATATCAATTTTGGTATTCTTCACTTGAGACATCCCTTGATAAGACATATGTAACATCTCCCAAATCTTGTGAGCGGTTTCACATTGACTTACACGACTATACTCAGTTTCGTTTAGAGCACAATAGAGGATATTCTTTGCTCTTGAGTTCTTGGTCATCATGTTAATGTCTTGATCTGTGAGACCCCGTACCAAGCCAGTATAGAGCCCATATGCATTTTATAACATTTCGTACATTTTTGCATCATTTAATATGTATTTATATTAACTAATATGCATTTATATCGTTTTAAATGCCCATGTCTCGTTTAGCGTGCATTTAAATTTAGTTACGTGTCTTTGAGTAATTTAGGTAACGTAGATAATAATTAAATCTATTGCATCACACTAGCAACCAATTAGTTAAAAACCAACTAGAAATAGGCTAGTTGAAGGGCAAGGTGGACTTTTGGAACTTTAGATATTTACTCACCTAACAAATCTAACAAAACACACACATACACCACATACACATACAAAAACACTACACACACATATTAGAAAACACATACACACACATCAGATCACACAACACACACCACACGATCAAGAGAAGAAAGAGAAGGAAAAAGAAAGAAAGAGGAGAAGAAGAAGAAAACAAGGATCTCCAAGCCAAGTTCAAGCTTCTCTTTGCATCTCCTAGCTAAATTTAACACATATCTTGCTTTCTCTAGCTCCTAGAACTCAAGAACAAGGTGAGGGAAGTTTTCTAAATGTTTTGTAAGAACATATAAAGCATGATGATGAGTATATGTTAGCTTGTTTCATGTATTTGAACTTAGCTTGTTCATCTAGGGTTTCAAGAATTAGTTGTATTGCTATTCTCGTTTTGAACTTGCCTTTGGAACTTGTGGTTGATTATGATACGTTATGGCATTAGTTATGTGAAATAATTCATGGGTAAGATATGCTTGAGTTGTTGGTAGATAGGAATAAAGGAAATTAGAGTTTTGAACTTGGGTGCCAAGTTGAATGTTTGTAGAAGTTGGTGTTGTTCTTGAGTTGTGTGATAATAGGAGCTAGAAAACTTGTGGTTTAATGTTGTTTAAGGTTGAATTAAGTTGCCTACATGGTTTGAGCTTGAAAGAATGAGTTTGGAGCAAGAAAAACAAGTAAAAACGATGCGTTTCGGTCAAATCCAGTCGATCCGGTCGACTCTAGTCGACAGGATCAGTTGTCCGGATATTATTGGTCAAGATCCGGTCGACTCCAGTCGTCCGGATTAGTCAAGAAGATGATTTTCAGCTTTACGCAACATTTTTCTAAAGCCCATATCTCACTCGATTCAACTCCGAATTGCATTCCATTTGATTCTAGAACTATTTACATTCGATAAGCTTCGATTCTAGACTAAAATAAGAGTATTTGGAGTTTGGGAAAGTAGGAAAATTAACCTCCTAAGTTATGCTAATGTAGAAGCATTGGAGTTGCTTGGTGTACCTAGTGTATGCTATTGGTAGGTGTTGTTGTTTAAATAGCCACTTGCAAGTCCTCATTATTATGTCTTAATACTAAATGACCTTGTAAACAAAATGTTTATATGAATATTTATTGTGCTATTGGTAATTACAAATACATTTGAATTGTTTAAGCGTGTCGGTTGCAACCATTAATGAATGCTGTAGTAACGAGACCTCCGGGCAGCAACGAGGTAGCCAGTATATCTCGCCTACCGAGGTAGTAACGAGACCTCCAGTCAGAGGTAGAGCTTGCTGGTATATCTTGCCTACCAAAGTATTTAATTCTTCTTTTTCAAGACTCATTGATCCTCCTACAGGTCGGGACCCAATGATATCTTGAAAGAATTGGGTTATTTAAATGTTATTAAAACTTGATTGTATATCTTGCATTTTCGTTCGAATATTCTTATGTGCATGGCATGATTTCTCGAACTGTTTACGAAAAGATAAAACATTTGTGAAAACCCTTCATATTTCATCCTCACTGAGCTATATGCAAGATTAGTTCACCCCTCTTTTCCACAATTACAGGTTATTCGGGGCTGGAGCTTGAGAGTAGTTGCTCGTTTGGTTAACCTTTTTGTTGTAATAGAATGAGCTAGGCTTGTGATTTATCTGATGTATTAATCTTGAGGACACTTAATTATATAACTTACTTGATACCTTACTCTTTCGAAGCTTAGTTGTAGCAGTTGGACCTGTGTGAAGTAACTTAGAGGACCCAGGTCTTGTAAACTTGTATTTGGTGGTTGTAATATTATCTATTAGTAATGAAATTTGTATAATGTTTGTTATTGGATCTGGTGTATTACATAGTTTGATGTTTTATTTTATGGCTAATAGTGTTCAGGCTATTGTCTTGTACCTTAACAGATTTAGGTGGAGTGATCTTCCTAAGCCCGTAGCATCATGATCCCAGAACGCTTGAGGACTTGTAAGCTTAAATTTTAACTCTTTGTCATTATTATGGTGTCAGAGACCGTTTTAACAATTAAGAAAATGGGGTCGTGACATGATCATTGAACTCACTTCATTCCTTGGGCACTTGGATGGTTTTGACTCTCTCCACTCCACTTGAACTTGAACCGTCTTTGACCGTCACCTCCTTCATTGGAACGTAAGGGTCATCTTCTACCAATTACCATAGAGCATAGTCAACAGATTGTATGTATGTCTCCATCTTGTTCTTCCAATAATTAAAATTGGTACCTACAAACAATAGAGGCCTATTAGTGGAGTAACCTTCAAAGTAAGGAGAAGTAGTATTGTTTGCCATTTATCTTTACTTTGCTAGATGTTAAGCTATATGCAAAGTCCTAGCTCTTGATACCACTTGTTATCCCTTAATTGAACCTAAGAGGGGAGGGAAGGGGGGGAGGGGGTGAATTAGGTTATATATGCAATACTACTACTTTTTCGATTAGACAATATACTAGTAATAATTAATCAAAAACACTCTTAAGCAAATATGCACTATAGCAATAGAAATTGTAAGTGAGGTAATTTATCAAACACTTGGTGTGCAGAAAATAATGCAAAAAAAGAGTTGAGAGAAAGAGATTGCAAATCGCGATTTAGCGTGGTTCAGCCCCTGCCTAAATCCACAACCTAAGCTCCCCGCATAAGATTTCAACAATTTTCACTATGGTGACTCTTCAAATGTTGGTGAGTCCACAAACCAATTACAGTGGTAGTTCAAGCTTTTACAATAAAAAAATCTCTTCTCAATACAAAGCTTCAACCCCAACACCTTCGACAAGGAATTCCTTCTTTTTAAAGTGTTTAACTCTCTCTTTTTGATAAGTGTTTGAGATTAACAATAAAAGTTCTCTTTTAGGGTAGATGAATACAATGAATGCTTCTCTCAATATTGCTCACTAATTCTTGCTCAAGTATTGCACAATGATGATTCAAAAATAAATATAGTGTTAGAAAACAAGAGTAATTGCTTTGAAAGTTTGCAGTTGATAAAGTTTAATAGAGGCTGAAATGTGTGCATTTAATGCTCTCCAACGTTCATAAAACAGCTCTATTTTAAAATAGCGTTTTTGGCCCGACCAGTCGACCCCTGCTCCACTGGTCGACGGGTGGAGATACCCTCGTCCAGTGGAGAGGTCTCGGGCGGACGATCCCTTGAGCACCGATCGACCGGTTGCCATAGGGTCGTCTAGTTTGCTCAAGGTTGCCAGGAATTGGGTTTTTATTTTTGAAATGTTTCTTTTAAGCGTCTTTTGTAAAACCTTTTTCAAATGCTTCAAAAACGACTTTTGAGAATCATCATTGAGCATATACCATTTGCAAGACCCAAATCCCGATCAAGTCCCAACAGATACCCCTTATGACTTCCGTCTCCATCCTTATAGCTCTATCTTCATTTATTCGATTATTTATCTTTTATTGAGTTGATGGATGATCTTTTTTCTTCTGTAGCTTGATGGACTTGGAATCCGGAGACAACCTTGATTCATCTTATTCATGCACACTTAAACAAACTCATTAGACATAATCGTGGTTTGTTATCATCAAAACCAAGATTAAAATCCTTTTAGGCTAACACTATTTGATACTTTTTGGCAAAATAATGACATCACAACAACCTTGGGGAGCCAAAATAGCACATAGTCTCCATTTTCTTCAACAAATTTGTTGAAGAAAATGGAGACTATACAAGAAGACAAAAACTTTTTAAAAAAAATTGCATGTGATGATCTAACAAAGTCAGATCGTCAAATCTATAAAAAAAAAGTTATAGAAAAATTCAGAAAAATATTAGACAAGAAAACAAATAAAAAAAAACCCAACAAATTCTGACAATAGAGCCGTTTGAATATCTGCAAAGCTGGAAAAAAAAATTGAACTGTTGAAATTTTCATATATATGCAAGCAAATCTAGAAAAAAAAAATGCCATCAACAAATTCACAAATCTTTCAACACATATCACAAATCTTTCAACATACCAAAGATTTGAAACAAAAAGCACTTGTTTTTTCAACAAACAGAACAAAAGGTAAACATAGAGAGAAAAAAAATTATGGTGGTGGAGGGGGGAGGCATCGCTGCAGTAGGAAAGGGAAGGGGGTGGTGATGAGGGTGGAGGCGGCGGGGGCAACGGGTAAGGGAAGGGGGTGGAAACTGTGGGGAAAAAGGGAAGAGGTAGGGGCAACAGGGAAGGGAAAGGGAAAGGGAAATGGAAATAGGAGGGGAGGGGAGGGGAGGGGAGGGGTAGGGTGGGGGGCGGCGCTGGGGGCAGTGGCGAAGGGTAAGGGAAAGGGTTGGTGTGAGGGGGAAAGGGGGGCTTTTATAGTTAGGGTTAATTTTTTTATAATTAGATTTTTTAATTAAGGTTTTGTATTTAGGGTTTTTTAATTAGACTTTTTTTTTTTAATTATGGTTTTGTATTTTATTTTTTAGTTTAGTTTTTTTGGTTTCGTAAACTTTTTTAGTTTTTATAGTTTTTTTATTTAATGTTTTTTGTTTATTTTTTTTTAGTTTAGGTTATTTTTCAATTGTAATTAAACTTTTTTTATTGTTATATTTTATATGTTTTTTTTAGTTTTAATTTTTTTAAATTATAATTATAGGATTTTTTTATAGTTGTAATTAGGCTTTTTTTGTTTAAATTAGGCACTTATATTTTTTTTAAATATAGTTTTATTTATTAGTTTTTATTAGTATATGTTTAAATAAATCAATCTAACTATCCTTTTTTCCTTTTTATGGATTAGCAACTATGGAATGTATAGACGGAATTTTGAGGGGTCGCAATTTCACGCATGAAGAAGAGAAGGCTTTATGCCGAGCTTAAATTTCGAGGGGTGGCAATTTAAATAAATATATGTTTTTATTATATTAGTTTGAACACGAGTTTTTTTAATATTAATACAAATTCATATTACAATTTGAGAATGCATAATGAGATTACAAATTTAGATTTCCAATGGATGTCGTTCGAATAAGAGATTTGAGATTAAATTAATAAATTAAATTAATTTACAAATTGAATAAAATAAAGAAGAAAAAAACAAATATAAACGTAACACACGATAAAAAAAATTAATTAATGGGTAAATTTAATTAGGGTTTTTAATTAAGATTTTTTTTACGTAGGGTTTTTTTTTTAATTAGAGATTTTTAATTAGTTTTTTTCATTTAATTATGTAATTAAACATAATCCTAATTTTTTAAATGTTATCTTCGTCGTAATTTATTTATTTTTTTGTTGAAATATTCGTTAAAAAAGTTGAGATAATCTAAATAATAATTAATTAAAAAAAAGTAACATACAAGAAAAAATAACACATAATCAAATTATTGTGTAAAATTAAAATTAACACAATATACATACTCTATAAAATTGAGACAATCACTAGGGATTTTTTTTTTTTATCTTGGTCTCTAAAAGATTTTTTTTGCATTGATCTCTAAGTGGGTCTCTAAAATTGATTTTAGTTTTTATATAGGTCTCTAAAATGATAGATAGAGACCCATTATAGAGACTTCATTGAGAATAGCCTTAAGCCCATCCTCAACAAGGGTTCTAAAACACAATAATTATAACTTTTTAGCAAATATAGAGATTTTTGAAGAAAAAATGCAACACTAATGGTAGATATAGAGCCCCAAATTTAAATTTTTATCATATTTCAACAAATGTGGAGCTTGGACTCCATTTTTTTTAACAGATTTGTTAAAAAAAATGGAGCCCCAAAAAAAAGACAAAAAATTATAGAGCCCACATAGGTCTCTTTCAAATCAGATTTGACCACATAGATCTCTTTCAAATCAGATTTGACCACATAGATCTCTTCAACAAATTAGATTTGATATTATTAAAAAAAAAAATTGGCTGAATAAGAAAATAGAAGGGGCTACAGGTCCCACCATAAATTCTTAAATTTAGAGTCCCTCACTGAAGATAAATTTTTTTTTAAACTCCCTAAAAAACACATAAAACTTTAAATAAGACTCTAAAAAATAAAAAAAATCTAAATTTATTTTTAAAATCTCACAATTTAAAACCTTTATTAAAGATGGCCTTAAACCCGACTTTTATGAGCCACTCTCACTTATATGGACCCCATACACTTTTTATTTTTTATTTTTAACCGTCCCACATCAATCGGTTTACAAAACATTAATCTTGATTAGACACTACCGGATTGAACCTTCAATCAAACTGTCCTCTCGCATGAGGCTGGGCTATTAGAAGAAACATCCCCTAAATCATCTTCTCCACAAGGGTTTGGCACTAGTGCAGACCTTCCACGGTTGCCGTTCCTCCCCACATATATAAGCAGCAGCAGCAAATCAAGTTGGCGTTTCTGTTCACAAGCCAAAACCCAGAAAAAAAATTATCACTCTCTCTTGGGGTCGGGGATGTCATCGCTTGCAAGACCTGTGGCCATAAGCGCCAACGACCTTCAAATGACATTGATAGGCTTACCAACTTGCCAGAATCGGTTCTTTTTCACATTCTCTCGCTTCTTCCAACAAAAGACACTGTGGCCACCAGCTTACTGTCAACAAGGTGGAGAAATCTCTGGAAAAATATCCATAATCTCATTTTCAATGATAATACCTGCCGGTTCCGTCGACCAGCTACTAACGAAAGGAACATCAAATTTGCACATTTTGTTTACAAGGTTTTGTTATTACTCAATCAACAAACTATAGACATGTTTTGTCTTAAGATTGAGAAATATTGTGAGGTGTATGATGTTACTACTTGGATAACCACTGCAATTGCTAGGAATCTGAAAGTGCTTGAGTTTAGTTTGAGTGGTGTCAACCCCCGCATTAAGTTGCCGTGTAGTCTTTTCACTTGCAAGACTCTAGAGGTTCTTGTTTTAGAGGGTAGGATGATTAGTCTCAATGTCCCAAGCTTGGTTTGTCTTCCAAATCTCAAAACCCTTCGTCTCAGATTTGTGAGGTACCAATGCGATGAATCTGTACGCAAGCTTATATCTGGCTGTTCATCGCTCGAGACTCTTTATATTCAAAGACATCTATATGATGATGTGGTCACATTTACCATATCTTCTCCAACATTGAGAAATTTCACTTTCCTATTTTACCCAACACAGCCCTTCTTCCGTAGAGAGATTCACTACAAGCTTGAGATTAATGCTCCTGCACTTGTATACCTTCATCTATCCGACTGGTTTTCGGGAGACTTCTCTGTTGAAAACTTATGCTCGTTAGAGAAAGCTGAGCTTTGGAGCAAAAATATAAAAGACGGAGCAAATTTTCCGCTGATTTACTATGATCATTACACTAAAGCTGTAGTTGAACTTCTTTAAGGAGTTTATAGCGTCAAGCATCTAACTTTAAGTCTTGATATCATTGAGGTAAACTGCTAATTTTTGACCTTACATTCTTGTTATTCAAGTGAGTTTGAAAATTTTGTGAATATTTTGCCATTACTGATCTCTTCGACTTATCTTCATGTAATCTCATTGTTTTGTAACATTTCGGTAACTGGAAATCATTATGTTCATACAATGCATATCAGAATAATAACCCACGAACCAGACTCATCTCTTGTAAAGACTCGAAACTAATGATCAACAACATTCTTGTTTTGCTTCTCTATCCTCTTTAAACTAAGTAGCATATCTGAAATCCTTTGATAATGTTGGCCTTGTTACCTAGTTATGAATTAGACAAATATAATTCTGATCTGTAACGTATTAATGTAACATTGCTTTACCTATGCTACTCATTGTTACAACTAAATGGCTCTTAAGTGCAAATTTCTTTTCCAGTTCTAAAGTGGATGCTGAAAGCCATTCCCACAAAATCATAAACATGAACTTTTGTATTCCATTTATCTAATCAATATTTCTCTTGCTTTCTTTTTTCCTTTTTCATATAGTAAAAGAAGCAATTCTTTGGTAATTTGTTTCATTGCTTATGAAATACCTATCATAGAGGTACCTTTCTTCTTTCTAATGATAAAATCATTGTCCTGCTTCAGAAGTACAATAACTCCTCAAATAGCTTCCATAAGGTTGTTATATTCCTACTATTTACCACTTCATCTAAAAAAAATTTGGCATGTATGATTAGACATTTAAGTAAAACCTGGCTTTTTGTTTTAATCTATTTGAATTTGTGGAGAATGTAGAAAGGTCTAAGAGTAAAATGTTCTGACAGACGATTTTATGCATTTGATCATTGGTATTCCGAGAGACATCATTGGAGAGAAATTTCATTAGCATAGGTCACTTGGCATCGTATCAGACAGAGATGTAGCTGATAAACGGGTAATATTGTTTGTCATATGTTGACCAGACTTATGCGCCACTGTGATTCTACTGGATACCATCTCTTTATTGAGAGAGGGGATGAGAGTTGGGGAAGACCCAGCAGCACAAGGACATCTCACCATCACAATGCAATTTTTTTGTATAATACCTCCAGCCATTTTCTGTTTTTCAGTTTTTACATCTAATGAGATGAACCCTGCTGAGTTTTCAAATGATATCCTAAATGCCCACAAGATCTCCGACTTACAACAGCAAAATGATATGCAATGTCTATGTTACTTTTATGAATTCTCCATATTTACGTTGTAAATTGAATCCTTGTGAACCATTTTTTAAACGAGGACATCAACTAGCTGGTACAATCAAATTTCCTCTTTTTTCAACCAAATATGCAATGGCAAGTTGACAGTCAGGAAGATGGGAATTTCTACAGGCTATCATCTGCCATCGTCTTATACAATATATGAAGAATAACTGTCACATGTTTAGTCTTTGCAGGAATTTTTTTTTTGATAGAGTAGTCTTTGCAGGATTTTGATGCTACGAAATCCCCAATATATGGAAAAGTACTGGGGATAGCACTCGGTAACATGAACGAATCTCTGCATTGATCAGGAGTTATTGGTTCCATTGCACTATGCCATGTAGCTTCTTCACTTGTGCAAGAGTCTGGTTCTTGATTTGTGTGCTGAAATGATCTTCAGTTTCCCTTCTCTGTCAATCTTAAAGCTTTAGCTTGATATTTAGAATATGCTGTTCTAAGATGTATAATACGGTGTCCTGTGAAGATATTGATTCAAGCCTGAGATATAGGCTTTAATACATGAATCAAAACAAATATTTTTCTCTTGACCTTTTAACAGAAAAATTCCCCCTTCAGAGAAGTGAATGTCAATCTTTGAATTAATAGATTGTACTTTGAAGTATTTTACATTTTGGAATTTCTTAGTTTAAGAAGTTGTAGGTTAGTTGCTAATTTTTTTATTTGGATCTGTATATTCATCTGCACATGGTGGATATCCAATTTATATTGTCTCACCTCCTTGTTATTATCGTGTGTAGTATGCTTAAAATTATTAGTTGGGACATAAACGCAGTTTAATTTTTATTTATTCCATGTTCTATTCCTTTTGTGAAGGCTCTTAGCCTTGCAGGTGCATCTCCAAGCTTTCTGAGACTAACTCGATTGGATGTGAACGTTAAATGCTGTCGTTTGAACATGCTGCTCAAGTTGGTTGAAGGCTTGCATAAATTAGAATCTCTTGGTCAGTAAAAGCCCATTGAGAGAGAGAGAGAGAGAGGAAAGAGGGGCGGGGGAGGGGATGGTTTTCTTTCTTAATCGACCAACTTCTTAACTTTATGTTGTTGCTATTGTAGGATCAGAATTGCGAGGCCCCACATGTGACCTGCTGGAGCAAACCTGAAAAAGTTCCTATATGTTTGTTCTCATGCCTCAAAACAATGTTAATGCGTGGATTTGAAGGCCTTGAAGTTGAACTTGCAATGGTGGCTTTTATTCTGAAGAATTCTAAGATCTTGAGAACAATGACAATAGAGGCTGCCTATTATCTTGACGTTGAGGCTAGATTTCAGTTGATTAAGAAGGTATCAGAATTTTCCCGAGGATCTGAAGAATGTGAATTACATTTTCTTGAGTTTGTTTGAAGAAGCCTCTTTCATCTTCTCTTTTTCATTTGTGAAGTTGGAGATGGAATAGATTCGCAAATATTTTGACAAGCTATTGCTGACACGGACAGCAGAAAAGAACCTTAATGCAAATATATGCAATTACATTTTGTTCAGAATTGATGCATACTTTGATGTAGTTCGCTGATACTTGTGCAGGCAATTTTTCCTATGTTCCTAATTACAACTAATCTAATTAATATGCTTTTGAGCCAAGATCTTTGTTGATTTATGTATGTTTTAAGCTTGTCTCTAGCTCTAGGTTCATGAATTCACTCACTCTAAGATTTTGATAATTGATATATATCCTCCAACCTCCAAGATGTTGAATATGACTTGTTCATCTATTTAGATTTTGACTTCAAGCTTTTTATTTTTTGGTAATTTTGACTTCAAGCTTGAAATAAGCTCTATTTCTCTTTCAATAGTTTTCTGTTTATAAATTCTCTTAGAAAATTTCCTCTTTACAGTCGAAGTAAATGTTAACTATCGGACGAATGGTTGTACTTACTGATTTAGTGCCGGAGCTATTAGTAGCCCTCGCTCTTTTGAAATTTTTCTAAGAAAAAATATTTTAAGGTATTTTTAGTTTGAAAAATTAATTTAATCTTCACTAAAAAGTTTTATTCATATATAAATATTAAAATATGTGGTCTAGTTCCCATTGAAGAAAATCATAAATTTGCCCTTAACTCCGCGGTTTAAAGGGATATTAAAGGCGCAGTGTTAATGGATGCAAGATTCATCCAGAAGTACAATTAATTCCTGAGCTCCTTGACTGATCACATCAAACCAATGGATGGTGGTGAGTGTAGACATCATGCCTAGACTTATAATCTTCGTCTGTGGTATACAAGAAAGCACAATGGAAATCCAAATAAAATTCACACTTCGGAGAAGAAAAGAAGTAGTGACTCGTCCAGGATTTTCTTCCACAAGTGATGAGTGAGTGAGATGAGCAAATCAGGTGATGTACATCCTCTGGCAAGTTAGCGCACGACTCAGGAGTAGTATGCGACTGGACTTGGGGTCGAAATATACCAAGCTTTTGATTATTATGTTAAAGATAGTAAATAAATAATGCAAACTTCTCTCTATAAGTTTAAACTTTTAGACGAAATAGTCACATATATAACATGGTATCAGAACTTAAGTACTAAAAAATCCTAGGTTCAAGTCTTGTCACCACCTATTTAAAAATATCTTAGGTTCAAATCTTATCATCATCTATTTAAAAATATTAAAATTGTCCACGTGCAAGACTCAAAAGCTAATCCCGCTTGCACGTGCGGGATTGTTGAAAACAATTAATAATGTAACAAACTCCTCTCAAACAGTTTAAACTTTTAAATGAAATGGTAATTTAACATACTAGTTGGCAAACTTCAAAGATAACGAAAGTGGTCTTGTCCTTGACAAGAAATAAGGTATTAGTAGTTAAACTTGATTAGAATTAATCTAGACTAGTCCTAGTTAGTTTTGGATTAGTTTCGTCTAGATAGTTTTTTATAATAGGTAATAGTTTCTTAGAACCATATCTTAGTTGGTATTAGATTTTCATGAGTTCTATAAATAGGGGTTAGTCAATTTTATGCATCCCAAGTAGAAGAGATAATAAAGATTTTGTTTATATATTATTTCCTTATTATATTCTCTCTATTCTAGAATAGTAGCCTCTTCCACATTCTAACTAAGTGGGTATCAAGAGCTAGGTAAAGATGATGGAGGAATGAAATACTTTCTTTTTAATTTTCTCGCCTCACTAAGGATAAATTATGATAATTAGTCCATTCATTTGAAGGCTCTCCCTGGCTAACAACATTTTTCACTCACAGTCTGTTCTCGCCTATCGATAGATATCAAGTTACGTTACCCCACCTTCACCCACCCCAATCAAATTAATAAGTAATAAAACTATAATTTATAAATTAATATTAATTAATAATAATCAATTAATTATTAAAATTTTATTAATTAATTATTTTAAAATTATTAATAATGTTAAAAAAACAATAAATTAATAATTTTAATAAATTTTTTCACTATTATATCAAACACCAGAAAATATTTTCTAATATGACAATCAAACACTAAAAAATATTCTATTTTTAAAAAAAATATTTTTCTCTAACAAGTTATTTTATAAAAAATAAACGGAGGCTGAAATCTAGCATTGCTCCTCGCAATGTCATCATAAAAGAGAGAAAACGTTTGAACTCAACTTGTGACTTTCTTTTATGCAAGAACATTATCATGGCATAAAGAAGTCGACATGAACATGAAGCATTATTTGCATGTCCTAATCCTCATGTCTTACTCTGACTGGCTCTTTGCTTCTTCAAGCTTTGTTCAAACTATACAAGGTGTTGCTCGCTTATGTAAGTGCTCTTCCTCGCCCCTACCTAGAGATTAAAATGTCAACTTTTGATGGTAATGAAATAAAAGGCAACAAGCCAACATCAATTTCATCAAAGGTTGTATTGACTACCTGATAGAGGATAAAAAAAAAAAAAAAAAAGTGCAATAATTATTCCCTATTGTTCTATAAAAATAAAAATAAAAAAGCTTTACTTTATTTTTTGAGCATGGGCAAATTTCACAAATAGTCTCCTATGATTACATTTTTTTTCTAAATTTCATCATCATTGTTTCAAAAGTAACACGTTTAGTTCCCAAAATTTATAAAAAAATTTAGTTTAGTCCCTATTATAAGATTTTAATTGTGACGGGTACATAAAATTTTGGAGACTAACTTGAAAAAAATAAAAACATTGGAGATTGAATTGAAACTCTTTGCAAACCCTGTGGACTAAGTGCATCACTTTGAAACAATATGACGAAATTAAAAATATATATATATATAAACATTAAAGAAGAGTGTGACTTTTAAAACAATGAAAATAAAATTGAGAAAAAATACAAAAATTGACCACCATTTGTGAAATTTACCCTTTTGGGCAACAATAAAGTTTGACTGCATACATGTGAATTGGGTCCATCTCCAACTTCGTTCTTGCAAAAGATTTTAACGCCAATAAGAGACTCCACCTTGTCCACAAATTATAAGGAACTTACCGCTTATGTACCAATGAGTTAAATGGGATACTCAAGTAAACACTTATTGTAGTTAGAGATTTTGAGATCAGTCCAATACTTCAACCTCCATTGTATCAAAACAAAAAATTACGAGCAACAATGCAAATAGTCCAACACCTTCGAACCATCTTATATGGGGAGCCGTAGGCGGTAATTCTCTGTGAATTGGTAGTAACTTCCAATTTGCAGAGATAAACAGACACAGATTTATCCAAATAGAAGTAGAGCTGATTTTAAGCATGCACTTAAGTTCTTAACAGATGGACAGCCATATTCAACATCTTGGAGGATATATGCCAATTACGAAATTTCTTCAAATGAGTGAATTCAACAACCTAGAGCTAGAGATACGCTTACGAACATAATCAATAAAGATCTTAGTTAACAAAGACATTAATTAGGACTCACTTTGATTTGGAACATAAACATTGCCTGCACAAATGAAATTCAAAAGATGCACACGCTTCTTCAAAAATCTCAAGAAAATGTAATTTCACATTCTTCAGATCCTCGGAAAAACTTTGATACCTTCTTAAGCAACTGAAATTTAGCCTCAACGTCACGATGATAGGCAGCCTCTATTGTCATTGTTCTCAAAACTTTAGCATTCTTCAAAATATAAGCAACCATTGCTAGTTCATCTTCCAGTCCCTTGAATCGATAAATTGACATGCTCTGAAAGCATGACAAGAAGCATATGGGTACTTTCTTAGGTTCGTTCCAGCATCTCACATGTGCATCTTTATGATCAAAATACTGCAGCAGAAACTGAAGAAAGTTAAGACATTCGCCAATTACAAAAAGAACACCAACCACCCCCCCTCTCTTCATTTACTGACCTGTGTAAAGGCAAGAAATTCTAATTTATCCAAGCCTTTAACCAAGTTTAGCAGTGAATTTCAGCCACAGAATTTAGCTTCCACAGTCAATCGAGTTAGTCTTGGAAAGCTTGGGACTACACTAGCATGGCTAAGAGCCTTCACAGAAGTGGACAAAAAATAAATAAAGCCTTCACAGAAGTGGACAAAAAATAAATAAATAATTGAATTGTGCTTATGTCCCATATTAATAGTTTAGAGGATACAATACATCATAATAGCAAGGAGGTGAGACAACAAGCATTGCATCTCCACCATGTGCAGATGAAATGATGAACATACAGATCTAAATAAAAAATTAGCAACTAACCCGCCACTTCTTGAGCCAAGAAAATTTACATACGAATATGTAAAAAATTCAGTTACACGAATAACAACGAAAGATTTTGATGCAAAGATTGACATTCACTTCAACTAGAGGGACAGGGGGGGAGGGTGGCGTTGTTTCTATTAAAAAGTCAAGAGAAAAATATCCATTTTGATTGAGATATGACAGCTAATCTCAAACTTAAATCGAGATCTTCACAGAAAGGCATCATATTGTATCTTGGAAGGGATATTCCAAAGATCAAGCAAAAGCTTTCTGATTGACTGAGAAAGGAAAACCTAAGATCATTTCAGCACACAGATCAACAACCAGACTCTTGGGAAGAAGCTACATGTCAAAATGCAATGGAACAAATAACTCCTGATCAATACAGAGATCAAGCCTTTCATGTCCCGAATGGTATCCCCAGTTCTTCTCCATATACTGGGGATTGCGAAGCATCAACATCCTGCTAAGACTAAACATATGAAGGTTATTCTCCCACATATTGTATAAGATGATAGAGGACAATAGTCTGTAGAAATTCCCCATCTTCTGACTGCTGCAGCTTTCCATTGCACATTTGGCGGAAAGAAGAAAAGAATTTGATTGTTCCAGCTTGTTGATGACTTCATTTAAGAATTTATGGAGCATAAGGATTCAATATACACTGTAAAATTTAGGACTTGATCAGAATAGTGCAGATATACACTGTAAAATTTAGGATTTGATAAGAATAGTGCAGATGTCGTATGATTTTGCTGTTGTAAATGGGAGATCTTGTGGGCATTTTAGGATTTCAGTGAACTCAGAAGGCTTCATCTCACTATATGTAAAAAATGAAAAACAGAAACAATCTGGAGGTATTGAACCTATAAAAATGAATTCTAATGGTGAGATGCCCTTGTGGTGCTTGGCTTCTCCACCCCCATGCCCTGTCTCAATCAAGAGAAAGTATCCATTACAATGACAGTGGCACATCATGGACTAGTCAATGGATCACAAACAATATTGCCCCTGTTTATCAGCTTGCATCAGTGCCTGATCAAATGCCAAGTCACCTGTGCTAATGAAAGTTCTCTCCAATGATGTCTCCCGGAATAACAGTAATCAAAGCCATAATATCATCTGCCAGAACTTTGCACTCTTAAGACCTCTGGCACATATATTCGCCACATCTTTGAACAGATTAAAACATTAATCCTGGTTTCTCTTCAATTGTCTAATCTTACATGTAAAAAGTTTCTTAGATGAAGTGGTAGTCAATTGTTGGACCAATTGAGTATAACAACTTTGTAGAGAGTAGCTGAAGAGTTATTGTACTTTTGAAGCAGGAAAATGGTTTTATCACTAGAATGTAGAAAGACACCATTAGGATAGATATTTTCTAAGCAAGAACATAGATTCTAAAAGAATTGCTTCTATATGATATGAAAAGGAAAAGAAAGCAACAGAGAGAAAGTCCCTTCAGCCCTCAAACTTTATCTTTCATCCTATAACAACCACAGGATCCCATACCGGAACAAATCCAGGAGTACCAGATTAAAAGAAGATCTTCCTCTCAATTAAGAAAAGCATATGAAGAACATTCCATGTCACAGGGATTTTTACCATTCTTCTGTAAGGAATCTTTATATTGTACTTCAAAACATTATCTCAAATTACCAAAACATAATCATACACATGTTTCTATGCAAATGTACAAAAACAGACATTTATAACATAGAATTTTTAATCATCTTCCACAAGCTGATCATTGGAGCTTTATTAGGCAATTAGTGATTAAAATTAGTTGTATGTGACTATTGTCAAGTTTAATAGAATCTTGTAGAAAATAATGTTTTCTATGTTCAATATTCAAATTTTTAAGGTAGATCACAAACTAGAAGATGCTGCATAGCAAAAATACCCTCTACAGTTTCTATCTAAGAGAATAGATTTGTAGCTGCAATTTACTGAAGAGTGCCGGATCATTGCAGAAAAATGGGGAACTCATAGACTCTAGCTTTTACACAAGTTTATCAAATTCTATAGACATTTTAAGTCAAAGACCTCCATACATCAACACTATAACTAAGTGAAGAGACCATGTAAGGAAAGAATTGAAAATTGTCCATTACAAAATTAGTAGACGGAATGGGTGTGTTTAGGCTTAAGACAATTATGGAATCAAATTAACAGCATTTGCTCCTTTTGTTTTTGCTAGGAAGCTTCTGATCCTTTTAAAGAAGAGATAACTTCAATTGCCTACATACTGCAGAAGCAGATCTGCAGCTTTCATCTACAGCCAGCATCTGAGAGATGATCCAGTGTAGCATTACCTTTTTCATTTTGATAGTTATGCACATCTTAATCAGATAAATGAGATGCAATAGCTCATTTTTTTCTGACCAGCATAAAGGATTTTCTGCATCCATCTTAGAATTGAAAAAGAAAGTTATACTTAAGAGCCCTGTCATATGAATACTTTACAGATTAGAGTGCTATTTGTTTAATTCACAAGTACCTAAGAAGTGCAAAATTTCTTGGAATCTGATAGATTCGAAAAATGCAAATCATAAGAAGAACTTTTTTTTTTTTTTGGTCAAAGCATGAATCCGGGTTTCACACTTCAACTGAAATTATCAAAGACGAGACATTTGTCCAGGCTTTCAAGCTAGTTCAGTAGCGAACATCAGATGTTGAAGGTTTTCAGATATGCTACATCTCGAAGAGAACAGAACCAAACAAGAATATTGTTGCATAGTTTTGAGTCTTCACATGAGAGAAGTCTGATATTTGGGTTGTTACACTGATATGCATTGCATGAAAGTACTCGGAACACTAAGATTAGGGCAAGAAATTCACAAAATTTTCAAACTCACTTAATACAAGAATGTAAGATTGAAAATTAGCAGTTTACCTCAAGGGTATCATCCCCTAACAATAGATGCTTCACGTTATAAACTCCTTGAAGAAGCTTAACTACAGCTCTGGAGTAATGATCATAGTCAATCAGTGGAACATTTGCTTCATCTTTTATAACATTGGTTCGAACATTGGCTTCATGTAGAGAGCACAAGTTTGCAACAGAGAAGTCTCTTGACATACGGTCAGATAGATCAAGATATCTAAGTGCAGGAGCATTTATCTCAAGCTTGTAGTCAATATCTTCAGGGAAGTGGCTCATTGGTTCGTCAAATGTGAAGGTGAGATTTCTCAATGTAGGAGAAGATATGGTAAACGTGACCACATTGTCGTATACATCTCTTTCAATATACAGAGTCTCCAGCGATGATAAGCCAGATATTAGCTTACGGACAGATTCATCGCATTGGTAACTCACTCCTTCAAGATGAAGGGTTTTGAGATTTGGAAGACAAACCAAGCTTGGGACATTGAGACTCACATCACAACGTAAAACAAGAACCTCTAGCATCTTACAAGTGAAAAGACTACAAGGAAACTGAATGTGTGGATCGGAAGGGTCGGAAACACTCAAACAAAACTCAAGCACTTTAAGTTTCCTAGCAACTGCAGTAGCTATCCAAGTAGTAGCATCATACAGCTCACAATATTCCTCAATCTCAAGACAAAACTTGTCTATGGATTGCCCATTGAGGAATAACAAAACCTTGTTAATAAAATGTGCAAACTTAATCTTTCTGTCTTTTATGTTGCGCCAAAAGAACCGGCTACAAATACTTTCAATGAAACTGAGATTATGGATATTTGTCCAGAGGAATTTCCACCTTGTTGAGAGGAAGCTGGTGGCCACAGCATCCTCTGTTGGAAAAAATGAGAGAATGCGACAAAGAACCGATTTTGGCAAGTCGCTAATCCTATCAATATCATTTGAAGATCGTTGGCGCTTATGGCCACAAGGTCTTGCACGCGATGACATATTATTTAGATGGGTAAATAAACTGGACAGGTAGCTAGACTATAGCGCGGGGGATCCACTAGCAAGTGAAAAGCCAGAAATCTTACAGTTCAATAACACGAACTTCCTCCATAATATGGTCAATTCTCCAACTTTCAGCTGTGTATGATACCAGTGAATTGCCAAAACGTTAATCAGTTTTCCACATCAAACGTGATCAAGAACCATTTTTCTACGCGTCAGCGCGCAAGTGAAGTTGAATATTATCAGATTTGGGCTTTCTCAACACCACAACCATCCTCAAAATCGCCATCAGCAGCACCACCAACTTGATGCTTTAAGTGGAACTAGCACTAACGGGAGAGAATTTGAAGGTGGCGATTTAGGGGATTGTGGTGGTGGTTGTGGAATTGAGAGGGTGGTGGTTTGCGCTTGGCTTCTTGAGGATGGAATGTGGGGTTGAAGTTGGACCAGGCATTGCCATGATAATGTTGGTGGTGGTAGGGGTGGAGAAGAATAAAGGGGCTGTGCTTGTGGTGGTGGTGGTGGTGGTGGTGGTGACGGTGGTGGAAGAGAAAAGTGATAAAAGGAAAGAAATAGAGTTGAGAACTTGAAGAGAGACTGACCAAAAAGTTTTTCGAACTTAAAGTGCTGCGCATAGAAGAAATAGAGAAAAATAAAATAATAATGCTGCCTTTTTACTCTGACCATTTGGTTTAATGCTATGACTCTCTAGATTTATAAATCAGAGGTCTTGAAATTTATTCTAATATGTAATATTATATAAAATGCTTTGATTTTTTTTAAAAATAATTTAAAAAATACTGTTTTTTAATCACTTAATTGGATAGTTTGTATTATTTTATTATGTAATAAAGTTACTATTTAACCAAAAAAGGTTTTCACGCAACTAGACATTTGGTTTAGTGGTATGATAAGTGTAAGAGGATTTGAAATCGATTATTAAAGTTAATATTTTAAATGATGTAATATTAACTTATAAGTTTCTTTTAAATAAAAATAAATAAATAAAAAGGAAAAGTTTATGCCGTGACTAATTCATTAAAACTAGGGGCTCGAGTATGGAACTGACGGCATCTCACATATTAAATTTGACATTGAAAATCATTTGAAAGAATTTAAGACTTGGATAAATGGTTAAATAGTAATTTTTTTTGAACAAAAATTAAATTTCCAATTTTATTGGTTGTTTTTGAGGGAGTAAACGAATTTCCAATTTCATTGGATGCCCTTGAGGGAGTAGACGAATTTATTAACAATTTCGCGAAGTAATTACCTTGTTCAAAAATGGTGCGAATACTTTCGATGGAAAAATAGAGGCTACAGACGTAATGAAAATTCTTGGGTTTTGATAATTTTTGAGCTTTGGCTTGCCAACAGAAACGCCAACTACATTTGTATATGTCGGGAGCATGAAAGGATTTAAGGGGGTCAAAATCTCATTAACATTACAGATTTACAGAAATCTCAAGTTTCTGCCCTTGGTGCTTTTTTTTTTCTTTATGTAAAGGAGGATAGAAACTAACTAAGCAGGAACTATCCAAGGTGAGAAATTACTCATCTTGTCTCACTCTAATAGAACCTGAAGAGATCTCGTAATGACGTCAATTTTGGACGAACTAAACGGCTGTTGAAGACCAAAATTCACAAATTAATCAACGTAATAGTTCGTCTCAATGTAGATGTGAACCAGTTTATATTCAATATGCCAAGCTAGAATCTGTCTACAGTCTTGCACCAAGGGCCTTGAAGGGCTGGACAAAAGGAGGTTACCATGAATCAGGTTGTACACAACTAAAGAATTTGCTTACATTTTTATTTCTTTATAATATACAAGGTGTTGCTCACCTTTGTAGCAGTCGACATTCCTAGATACTTCTCATTGCCCTCTACCTAATGGGTTCGTCTTTCATACGAACGTTGCCACATCAACACAACATTTTTGCACCGTTGATTTAATGGGATAAGCATTAGCCGTAGATGTTCATCCATTTTAATTTTTTAAACATATATCAATTCATAAGTCAATTATAAATTTGCCCTTTACAGAATAAAGTAGGATTGAATGGTCCATTATATCTTTCCTTACACAATTATGGTTTTACCCTTGTGCATAGAAAATATCAATCAAGGCAATTAATTCCTATCCATTGACTACTCTCCAAAACTCAGACCAAAAAAAAAAAAAAAAACTACTACCCACAACCGTTGCTGAGAAAGTAATGGATCATTGGATTGCATGCAAATTCTTTTTTTTTTGGCTAAGTTGATTGCATGCAATACATGCTTCGAGAAAAAGAAAAAAAGAAAAAAAAAGACACTAACGTTGCAGAGAAAGTAATGGATTGTATGCAATTTTTTTTTTTTCGGCTGAGTTGATTGCTTGCAATTTTGAGTGTTCGTTTTGAATAAAAGAAAGACACTAACACTACACATGGGCACACATTTTGAAAAAAATAAATAAATAACACTATATGGGACCTAATTTCATCATTTGACAAATTTTTTTGTCATTACCTGTTAATTTGATATTTTTTTATCATTAATTACGTTTGTTAAGGTGATTTCATAATTTTATTCGTTAGGTGATGTGTTTTGTACTAACAACACAAAAAATAAAAATAAAAAAATGATATTTTTTATTCTTAAATCATATAATGTAACCCGATAATTTATATTTTATTTATGATGATACTATAGTGATTGAAATTTTTTAATCATTAATTGCATGTTTATGCTAATTTTCACATTTACATTGTCATTCACATTATATATGACATTTATTGTATGACAGAAAAAATTAAAGAAAAAACAATAGTTTGCTAGAAAGACAATAAAAAAATTGTTAATGACATTTGCCTAATTTCTGACCCAAGAAAAAACAGACATATGAGTAAATTTAAGGCCTTTTCTATAGTTGAGGGGGCTTTGCAGTTCAATACTTTTGGGTAAATTTTATATCTCATTGTAAAGGGTATTATAGACTTTCACTACTTATTTGAGCCAGCTTCATTAATGCGTTGTGGGCCCCCATGCAACACGTGTCTATTTCTTCCTTATTCTTTTGTCTCGTCACTTTACAGTAAAAGTGGCGCGTCCGCATGGAAGAAAAATTACTACCTAATAATTGACAGGTCAACTTTCGATGGTAATAAAACAAGATGCAACAAAACAATAACATCTATTTCAAAAAGAAATTTCATATTTTAAAAAGTGGAGTGATCGCATAGTAATGTAACTCCCTTATCATTTGTGATTTTTTAAACTAAACATACGTGCCCCAACTAAAGAGGACTAAATGAATGGTCATAAACTGGAAAATTAGAATGCTTCAAGAAAAAATTAGAACTGCTAGCATAAATAAAATTGGAGATGGTTCATATTTCCTTCTACTAAAGAGGAAAATTTTCTAAGAGAACTCACAAACAGAAATATGCTCAGATAGATGCAGAGCTAATTTCTAGCATGCAATCAAGTTCTTAATGTATTGAATGGTCATAAACAACATCTAGGGATATGCTTAAAAACACATTCATTTCATGGTTAAGAAGTATCAGGCAACAGTCAAAATATGGAGCAATTCTCAATAGATATTAAATTGTTACAAATTCATTCCAGCTGTCTGTATTAGCATAGCTCGTCTAGTTGTTTGCTCATCTATTCCATCTCCCACTTCACAAATGAAAAGAGAATATGGACATGCTTCTTCAAGACAAGAAAATGTAATTTCACATTCTGCAGATCCTTGGGGAAACTTTTCTACCTTTTGAAGCAACTGACAAATAGCCTCATGGTCAAGAGAAGAAGCAACCTCTATTGTCATTGTTCTCAAGACTTTAACATTCTCCAGAATATAAGCTACCATTGCAAGTTCATCTTCCAGGCCTGTGAATCCATGGAATGACATTGTTTCAAGGCATGACGACAAGCATATAGGCACTTTCTCAGGTTTGCTCCATCTTGTCTCGTGTGTGCCGTTTTGATGAAAATCCTATAGCAACAAAAGGCAGAGACTTTAAGAAGTTTGCCAATTAGGAAAGAACTTCAACCAAGTTTAGCAGCGAATGCCATTTACAGTTTTCGGCTTTCACAGTTAATCGAGTTAGTCTCGGAAAGCTTGGGCATGCACCTGCATGGCTTAGAGCCTTCATAGAAAGGAAAAAAAATAGAATAAATAAGAAATAAAACTGTGTTTATGTCCCATATTAATAGATTTGAAGATACTCTACAAGAAAATATCTAGGACGTGAGATAACAGGCGTCGAATATCCACCACGTGCAGACAAATATACAAAATATTACAAAATAATTATGAGATTACATGAAGTGAAGTAGAATAAATCAGTAATGCTTAAAAATTCACAAAATTATCAAACTCAATTGAATAACAACAATGTAAGATTAAAAAAAAAATTAGCAGTTTACCTCAAGAATATCACCAGTTATGGATAGATGTTTCACATTATAAACTCCTTGAAGAAGCTTAACTACAATATTGGAGTAATGATCATTATCAATCTGCGGAACATCTCCATCTTTCATATATATGCTTCATCTAGCAAGCATAAGTTTTCAACAGATAAGTCAAGTACCTTGACATACAGTCATAAAGATTAAGGTGAGACTTTATCTCAAGCTTGTAGTCAAGCTCTTCAGGGAAGAGGGGGAAGACTGTTTCGTAAAATTCTAAGATGAGACTTGTCAATGTAGGAGAAGATATGATAAAGGTGACCACATTGTCGTATAGATGTCTTTCAATATACATAGTCTCCAAGGACAAATAACCAGATATAAGGTTTCAGAAAGATTCATCACTTTGGAAAGTCACTGATTCGAGATGAAATGCTTTAAGATTTGGAAGACAAACCAAGCTTGGGATATTGAGACCCATAATATGAACTAATTCAAGAAACTCTAGCATCTTACAAGTGAAAAGACTACAAGGCAACTGAATGGGTAATTCAGCATCTTCCACCCAAAACTCAAGCACTTTAAGATTCCTAGCAACTGTTGCGGCTATCCAAGTAGTAACATCATAGTACACCTCACAATATTCATCGATCTTAAGAGAAAACTTGTCTATGGTTTGTTGATTGAGGGATATCAAAACCTTATTAACAAAATCTGCAAACTTATCCTCATGTCTTTTGCGTCATGCTCATTCAAGCGGCTGGTGAAATCATTATAATCACTCAAGAGTTGACATACAAAATCAGCGTAGAGTTCTTTCATAAAGATCTCCCCAACTGTACTCAAGCAGGCAATATTTGTGCCTCACCAACATCAACAATAACATCTGACAGAAACAACGTTAAAGCTTCTTAAGCTAAAGCATCCACACCTTCAACTCTTTCCTAACACTAGAATCTCTGCACCCAACTTCTTGAGATGGCCATGACCTATCCCAGATCACTATTCCTTCTTATCCCTGACTCTGATGATGATGAAGACTTACTCCTTGCTTCAGATCTGTTGTTGTCCTTTTCAACAGAGGACTGTGATATTCACTCAATAGCAACCAGATCTGGGTACAAGAACAAGTTGAGGATCCAACTTGAAGTGATTAATTTTTCTAAAACCATCGTTGATCTGTGCCAACCTCTCCAGTTACTTCCCAGTGTTTGTCATTTGTTGTTCACACATTTGGTTCCTGATCCTGTTTTTCCTTCCACCGTTCATGGTGGTTTATTTGGTGGTAATAGGGTGGCCTTTGATGCCACTTGTTCAAGCTCGAAACACCGAGGGTCCTCTCTGTCTCTTGGAGGGTTTAGACCATTGGCTGTTTGGAACGTCTGGGCCCAACCTCCAATCGGGTTAGTTTGCCCCGTTTAGCATATTATGATGACTTTTTCTTCTTCCTCTGCTTCGGCAAACGCTGCTCCGGCAGCCTTTTCTGTGGGACTTTCAAGACCTTTTGTGTGTGTTTTACTTCTGATGATCGGAGAAGAATTGGATTGGGTTCTTGCACTATTGTACGACTGGATTTCTACCCCCATGCTATCTGGATTTTATCTCTGGAAGTTATCTGTATTAGGGTTTCTCCCTAATTCTCTGTTCAGGTTTGTAGTCCATCCTGTTAATTTCTTGATTTCTGTCTGTAGGGCTTTAACCCATTATGTTATTTTTATGATTTCTATATGTTGTTTTGAGCTTTCGCTCACCCTCTCCGTCCGGTCACTTTTGGGCCATGATTTATCTGTTTGTGTTCTTTCTCTGTTTTAATGAATATTTCATTTTGACCCAAAAAAAAAAAAAAAGATTTCTTTGCTAATTGTGTATACAGGGAAGAGAGAGACAGGCGAGGTGACCCATTGATATTATAGACTATAATTAATGACGATAAAGCCAATAATTAAACCCAATTAGATCTTTTCTTGAAAAAGTCCCCTTGGGGTATTTTTAAACGTCCAGACGTGGTACATTATACGCTTGGCGGATTCGAATCTTCTCATATTAAATTTTCTCTCATAATATTATGAGAGAAAATCTTAACCATTCATATTATTATAAGATATCTCAACCATCCATTTAAGTCATTAATGTAAATTAAACTCTTCTCTTTTTTAGGTTTAATAGCAAAATATTCTTTCTATCTTTTCTCTCTCTCCCATTACCCACTACCAAAATTTATCGGCAATCTCTCACTTCAAGCTTCCTATTTTTTATTTAAAAAAAAAAAAAAAAACTCACTTTCATCTCTATCTTCTCACTCTACCCACTCTCTTAGTCATTTTCATCCATTATCATTTTTGCTGTAGAACAAAGGGTTTCAACTAAGAACTTTGGTACTTCACATTTTTTTTTTTCAGCTCTAAAATTGTTTTTTTTTTCCTTCAGCTTTTTAAGCTTATTGGTTCTAAATTTTATTTTATTTTTTTATTTTCGTCCTTGTATGTTAGTCTTCTCCAATATATTGTCCATTTAAAATTCTAAAATGTAAGATATTAGATTATTAACTATCATAATCGTGCAACTTTTTTTTTATTATTTTGGTTGGTAGCAATTGCTTTGTAGAAGCTAGAAAAAATCAAGAAGACCTGTTGACCCAATAAATCAATGATAAAGAAACATGAAAATTAAAGCAAAGTCGAAGAGACCCAAAAAAACAAGTGAAGTCCTTATGCAACCCAAAGAGAATTCGTTCGTCAACTTCGTCGATGAAAATAAACCAGCAAAATCAATAATATAAAAGATGTATCTTTCAAACATCTCACTTAGTGAATAATTAATTAGTATTTTAACTGTTATTAAGGGTTTAAAAGTCGACAACAACAAATTGACATTACATATTTTTAACCATTGGACTGAATATGAAAACAAAGTAAAAAACAAATATAGAGCTGAAACAATGAAAATGAAAAAAAGAACGGGAAGTATCAAAGTTGTTATTCGTTAAGAGTTTTTGTTCTTTAGCAAAAATAGTGGATGAGAATGATTAAGAGAGTTGGATAAAGTGAGAAAGATAGAGATGATAGTTCTTTTTTTGGTGAAAAACTGAAAGCGGGAAAATGAGGGAGAGAGAAAAAAACGTAAGAGTGATAATGGAAGGGAGAAAATGTTGAAAAAGTATTTTAGAATTAAATCTAAAAAAGAAAAAGATTAATTTAAATTAATGGCTGAGATGACTTATAATAATATAAATGGTTAAAATTTTCTTCTCATAATATTATAAGAGGGAAGTCAATACGAGATGAACCAAATCTACGTTTAACGCGTGGTACTGTGTATGAGATATGACAGATTTTGACCTTCAAAGCAAAAAGTTTGTTTAATTTATACTTTAGCCCCAATTATGAAAGAAGATGAAAAAGCCCTTTTGTCAAGTGGTGAAAGCTGAATGGTTCAAAATATTGTGCATGTTCCAAGGCACCAAACTAGTAGTGTTGATGTGACGTTTTTTTTACTTTATATGTTATATTGCTTTCTTTCTGTTTTTACATTATATGTTGTATTAATTTTTTTTTTTTTGGTCAATACTTTGTAGAAATATGATTTGTATACTTTTGGACATTACATGATATATTTTGGATATAATGCGATATATAGGTGCCCTCTCTTTGAATTAATAGATTTGAGATCACTAAATTTTATTAATTTGTAAACATTTCAATTTATTGATAAACTAATAATTATCAATTTATAAAGATATTTTTATTTTTGACTTAAGAATATACATACATATTATCACATCAAGTGACAAAGTTAAAATTTAAAGTACCATGGTAGACTCTTGTATTTTTGTTTGAGTTTCTTGAGCGTAATAGAGACGCTTGCTAAATTAGCAACAAAAAAAAGTGCAGGTAGTGTATTGGATTCATTAGAAAAGACTTGTATAAGGTCTTGAATTATGATAATCGAGCAAGAATTACCATAGATGCGAATTTTATTCCAAGGTCGTTGGCACTTATGGCCACAAGGTTTTGCAAGCAATGACATATTACTCACAATAGCGGGCAAAAAATGCAATCAAAATTCTTGGCTGCTATGTATTTGCATATGTGGAGAAGATGAAGGGTTTAAGCCTTGTAAGGGGGGTGAAAATCTCACTACCTTCCTCTTCCACAGTAACACTTTCTTCATTTATAGCTGACAAAGAAAATAGTAGCTTCAAGTTTCATGTGGAGTTTTGCATTTTTTGATAAAATATTTTATAAATGGGAGATAAATAATTGAAAAGCCCACTATCTCTCATTTAACCCAATTACTTTTTTTTTCAAAAGAAAAAACCCAATTACTACCGTTCAATTGTACCCTCAAAACAAAAATACTCAAATAACTAAAGGCCCAATCACTTTGATTTGTTCAACTTTCACATAAGGGTTTTAGAAGAGAAAAGACAATTAGACAAATATATATATATATATATATATTATCTAAGATTTGTTCGTGCATATGCACGGGTTGAGCCCAATGAATATTATGAAATTGTTGTAAATGAAATTATTAAATTAGATATATATAGTATTGGTTAGAGATGGCAATGGGTAGGGTTTAAATTCGAATTTGACAGATATTAGATCCGATTATAAACCTATTTACGAAACTGATGGAGTATCTGTTAAGGTTTAGTTTTTACAAGTGATTACCGACGGGTAGTCCGGTAGGATTTAGTAATAGCAATTTAAAAAATTCCGAAACCTGAGAACCTGATTAGTAATTTAGTAAAAATAAATTAATAAAAATGTTTATATATTTACATACATATACAACCGTTCAATTACTGAATAATTCAAATGAGAGTGATAATTTACAAGTGTGACAAGTACTTTATGTTTTTTTTTTTCCAGATTATCTAATATAATTATGGAAGGATAATAATTTCTCATCATAAAGATTTTGTTGAATGTTTCTATTAAGTTTAAGTTTGATAATAGACAATAAATTTAATTTACGTTTTCTAATCTATTGCGATTTGCCATTATTTTAGTACTTTTTTTATTTCTTTAAAAACTTTTCAAGTTTTTCTTTTAAAAAAACTTCTTTTTTCTATTCATTAACGGGTTGGGTCAGGTGTCCGCAAGTTTTTGAATATTTAACGGGTTTGGCTTTGGTAAGCAAAATCTAAACTTAACGGATTTACATCACACGTTTGGTAAAATATAATTTAAACGGGTTCAAGTTAGTTTTATAAATTTTAGTGGGTATCTAATGTGTTACCATTCCTAGTATTGGTTTCAAGTCTTTCAATTGTTGTTACATTTTTTAAACAAATTGTAAGAAATGTTTTAAAGTTTAATATAACGAAAATGACTTGATAAATTAGTTTGAATTATTTTGTTCGCTATGTAAGTGAGTCTTTTCACAGGACCAATTAGAAGCCCTATTTTGTAAAAAAGAAAATAAATTCAATTTTTCGATTAAATATAGATAGATGTAGAAAAGCAAAAAGATAATTTTGTAAATCTATAATTACAACTGCTCATATTATCTGAACATGATGCTATTAAAAGTATCAAAAAACTAAGATGACTAGTAAAAGTGGCCACCCGATTCAATTCATGAATGAGTGATTCTGACTTTTGATAAATGAGAGTGAGATCCCATACTTTTTAAAATATGTGAGTTTCTTTCAAAGTTTCATTACATTTTCTGTCAAAGAGTGGAACAATCATTTAATTATGAAGAAACAAAAACAAAAGTGAAGTAAAAATGTCAAAGATCATGACATGTTTCCAGGTAATAAGCCCAAAAATAAAACAAACACATCTTGTCTTCTCTCTAATTCATCTTCTCACTCCTATTACTTTTTACTTTTTCTCACTTTCATGAAGCTACTTGAGGACAATTAAGGGCTTGATCTTGCAAATCTATGATCTCTTTTCAACATTATAATGACATAACAAAAAGTTACATTCTTTGACATTTATTTGTATTTTACTTGACTCTTTTGTTTTGTATATGTATTGTACTGGGCGCTAATATGATAGTGAAAGAGTATTAAGGAAGAGACCCTCTTGGCAAAAACTCCTACTCAGACAACTTCGGTTCAAGATAATAGCTAACCATGTGGCCATGAACTGCTCTGTTTGTATTTGGTAATTCCACATAATGTGGCATATATCTCTGTTACTTCCTCATCTACTCTTGTGTACCGTTGTATATAAAGTTACTGATGTGCAAGTCAATGAAACAAGCTTCCAATTAATTGAGTTCTATCTCTTATATGGTATTAGAAGATAGTCCAGGACCTTCAAACCATCTTATATGGGGAGCCATAGGTGGTAAATTCTCTGTGAAGGTGAAATATACTGACCTTATAACCCTCATGTGATACCTTAACTCCCTTGTAATTTCTTTGTGGTTTTTTAAACTAAACATTCATGCCCCAACTAAAGAGGACTAAATGAATGGTCATAAACTAACTTTCAACTTGGTAAAGAGACAAGTTTACAACATTCAATGCTTCAAGAAAAATTTGACCAGCATAAATAAAATTGGAGATGGTTAACATTTACTTTGACTAAAGAGGAAAATTTTCTAAGAGAACCCGCAAACACAAAAAAGTTCAGATAGAAGCAGAGCTGATTTCAAGCATGCTCTCAAGTTCTTAATGGATTGAATGGTTATATTCAACATCTTGGAGGATACATGCCATTATCAAATATCTTTTAATGAGTGAATTCAAGAACCTAGAGATATGCTTAGAAACATATTCTTTTAATGGTTAACAAGTATCGGGTGTAACAGTCAAAATATGCATCAATTCTGAACAAAAATATTTAATTGTTCCAAATTCTTTCCTGTTGTCTGTAACAGCATAGCTTGTTAATTAGTTTGTGCATTTTCCATCATCCACGTCACAAATGAAAAGAGAAGATTGGCACGTTTCTTCAAGCAATCTCAAGAAAATGTAATTTCACATTCTAGAGATCCTCGGGGAAACTTTGCTACCTTCTGAAACAACTGAAATCTAGTCTCAAGGTCAAGAGGATCGGCAGCCTTTATAATCATTGTTCTCAAGACCTTATCATTCTCTAGAATATAAGCTACCATTGCAAGTTCATCTTCCAGGCCTGCAAATCCATGGAATGACATTGTTTTAAGGCATGACGACAAGCATATAGGCACTTTCTCAGGTTTGCTCCAGCTTGTCACATGTGTGCCGTTATGATCAAAATCCTATACCAACAAAAGGCAAATACTTTAAGAACTTTTCCGATTAAGAAAGAACCACCCCCCCTTCCCTTCTTTCTCTTCATGGGTTTTTCTGACCTTTGAAAAGCTAAGAAATATTAGCTTGTTCGAGCCTTCAACCAAGTTTAGCAACGAATTCCATTTACAACATTTGGCTTTCACTGTTAAGCGAGTTAGTCTTGGAAAGCTAGGGCACACACCTGCATTGCTAAGAGCCTTCATCGAAGGAAAAAGAATAGAATAAATAAGAAATAAAACTGTGTTTATGTCCCATATTAATAGTTTTGAGGATACTATGCAAGAAAATATCTAGGACGTGAGACAGCAGGCATCGGATATCCACCACGTGCAGACAAATATGCAGATCCAAATAAAAAATTAGCAGCTAATATACAACTTTTTGAGCTAAGAAATTTTACAATGTGAAATACTTGAGAAATTCGCTTATACAAATAACATTAGAAATACAATCTATTGATACAGAGATTGGCATTCACTTCAACTAAGGGGTAATTTTTTACTAAAAAGTCGAGAGAAAAATATTCATTACATTTGAGGTATTAAAGGTTATCTCAAGCGTGATCGAGATCTTCACAGTGAAGAAGGAAATCATACTTATTAGATAAATGAGATACAATAGCTCATGTTTATGACTGGCAGCATGTATGGTTTTCAACATCCATTGTGGAATTGGTCAAGAGAGTTATACTTAAGAGCCAAATTAGTTGTAAAACTGAGTAACATAGGTAAAGCAATGTCATATCAGTAGTTACAGATCAGAGTTCTATTTGTTTAAATTCATAAGTAGGGTAACAAGATCAACATTCCCCTGGAACCAGATCGATTCATAAGAAGAACTTCATTGGTCAAACCATGAGTCCTGGCTTCACAGATCAGCTAAAACTTGGAAAAAACTTAAGAAAAATTTCAAATTAAGTCACTTGAATAACAATAATGTAGGATAAAAAATTAGCAGTTTACCTCGAGAATATCAACACTTAAAGATAGATGCTTGACGTTATGAACTCCTTGAAGAAGTTTAACTACAGCTTTGGAATAATGATCATAGCCGATCAGCGGAACATTTTCGTCATCTGTTATAACTCCAGTATGAACATCTGCTTCCTCTAGCGAGCATAAGTTTTCAACAGAGAAGTCCCTCGACAAAGCGTCAGATAGATGAAAGTATCTAAGTGCAGGAGCGTTTATCTCAAGCTTGTAGTTGAGCTCTTCAGGGAAGGGGAAATCTTCGTAAAAGTCAATGGTGAGGTTTCTCAAAGTAGGAGAAGATATGGTAAAGGTGACCACATTGTCGTATACATCTCTTAGAATATAAAGAGTCTCCAGCGATGAACAGCCAGATATAAGGTTACGCACAGATTCATTGCATTCGTAAATCACATATACAAGATTAAGGGTTCTGAGATTTGGAAGACAAACCAAGCTTGGGACATTGAGACTAATCATACCATTTAAAACAAGAACCTCTAGTCTCTTACAAGTGAAAAGACTACAAGGCAACTTAATGCGTGGATCAGACGTGGAGGAAGTGTTCATACAAAACTCAAGCACTTTAACTTTCCTAGCAACTACAGCTGCTATCCAAGTAGTAACATCGTACAGCTCACTATATTCATACATCTCAAGAGAAAACTTGTTTATGGTTTGTTGATTGAGGAGTATTAAAACCATGTTAACAAAATGTGCATACTTAATGTAGCTGTCTTTTGCGTCACGCCCATTCAACCAGCTGGTGAAATCAACACAATCACTGAAGATAAGATTGTGGATATTTGTCCAGAGGTATTTCCACCTTTTTGATAGCAAGCTAGTGGCCACAGCTTCCTTTGTTGGAAGAAATGAGAGTATGTGACAACGAACCGATTCTGGCAAGTTGCTAATCCTATCAACATCATTCGAAGCTTGTTGGCGCTTATGGCCAGAAGGTCTTGCAAGCCTTGACATATTAACCAGAGTGGTGGTAACACTTTGATGGAAGCAATTGGATTTTGAGAGCTTTTCTGGGTTGAGTGTAATAACACCAATACTCGGCCTTGAATTTTGCTAATTAACCATATCGACATTTGAAATCCCTTGATTGAATGATACTATTGGGGGCAACCGTTATCAGGCAAGAAAAGAGGAGTAAACAACGGTTAGTTGTTTATGTGGGGAAGATGAAGGGTTTCCGGGGGTGACTGGAGAGAATCTCACAAAGTCATATCGAGGCATGCGCCCAAACAAACCATCTAGCTCCCTTTTTTCAATGTTCGATGCATAATTGGAAAAATAACTCTTTTTTCTTCTCTTTAAACATAGTATTTGGATTGCCCAAAGGAATGGAAAGGAAAGGAAATTAGAGGAAGAAAATTAAATAAAGTTTGTAATAAAATAATAATGAAAAATGAGAGAAAAAAATTTATAATTATTTGTTTTTGTTGAAGAAGGAAAGGAAAGGAAATGATAATTTTAAATAAAAAATTATTTAAATGTCCTTTAAGACAATTTAAGGTTTATGATGTAATAAGAGTAATTGTGAAAATAAAATATATAAAAAAAAACTTAAGGACAATAAAGACTTTTTGTCTTTGACCTTCCATTTCTTTTCAAAAAATTACATATCCTTCCAATTAAAGAAAATAGAAAAGTTTTGAAACCCTTTCTTAACCTTTACTTTCATTTAAATTGCAATCCAAACAAGGAAATGATTCCTTATTCCCTCCCCTTCCATTCCTTTCCTTTAAAAAATGAATCCAAACAAGCAAGTGTTTGGGGCATCCCAAAGTGTTAAAAAGAAAGGGTATTTACGAATATTCATATACTTTCTTAAAAACTATAAGGGGCATGCTTGTTAACTAAATCACAGGAGGAGGTTAATAGTATAAAACAAGCATTAGGGTAAAGTATTATATTCTACATACATTGCAGGGTTAAAGTAATTCTAACTCAATATTTTGCGATTAATAGTATATACATTTCCCTTTTCCAAAGTTTAACTCCTGTTTAATGTTTTGAAATCCATGCTGTTAAAAATATATGAAAAATCAAGTTTAGACCCTAAAATTATCATTCATCCTAATAAAGATTAAGCGCAATATTTTGATTAGACAGGAATAATGAGAGCTTATGGAAGTGGACATAACGAAGGCTTTTGATTCAATCAACTCAGACTTTATCAACAAAGCTATGCAGGTTGAGACTACCCAAACAAATTTATTGCTATCAATGGACGATTGAAAGAGTACTTTCGAAGAGTTTAAAGGTTTGACGCAAGCGATCCTAAATTTCCAACAAAACTAACCTAAAAAGCTTCTAACTCCATTAATTAAGCTCTTCCTTAGATGGTTCCAGAAGGTCACCCATTCTGGTGAAAAATGTCGTACTAGCAACAACATAACTCTTCATGACATAACTGCAAAGAAGTCGTTCGTGTGTGTATGTATTATATTCTTATGGTGTTAGTCACGGGTATACACCACCACATTATAAATATCGGATGTGCAAATGGTTAAATTTACTTTGACTAAGTAGGAAACATTCTAACTCACAAACAGAAAATTCATGTTCAGATAGACGTCGACCTTATTTAAAAAGTGCAGTGAAGATCTTGATAGATGGAAAAATCATTTGCAACATCTTGTAAGACATATACACATTATCAGATATCTTTAATTAAGTTAAACTTATAAACATAATGTATGAGTATCTTAGCTAACAAACATATCAATCAGGACATACTTGTAAGTCATAACATATGGAAATTTGGCAGCAGATGTATCAAGTTCAAGGCAAAAATATGCATGCAGCTTTGTGAACAAATGTAAATTTTTACAAATATTGTTTTGTGCTGTCTGAATCTGCACATCTCGTCAACATATGGTGCATCTATTCCTTTTCCCATTTCACTAAGAAAAGAGAAGATGGACACATGATTGTTCAAGCAATCTCAAGAAAATGCAATTTCACATTTTTTAGATTTTCGGGAAAACTTTGATATCTTGTGAAGCAACTGAAATTTAGCCTCAATGTCAAGTGTCTTTTTAACCTGTATTGTCATTGTTCTCACGACTTTAGCATTCTTCAGAATATAAGCTACCATTGCAAGTTCATCTTCCAGTCCCTTGAATTCAAGAATTACTATTCTCTGAAAGCATGACAAGAAGCATTTAGGCACTTTCTGAGGTTCGCTCCAGCATGTCACGTGTGCATCTATATGACCAAAATACTGCATGCAGCAGAAACAGAAGAAAGTTAAGACCCAATTAAAAGAGAACAACTTTCGCGCACCACCCCCCCCCCCCCCCCCCCCCCCCCCGCTTTCTCTCTTGTACTGACCTGTGTAAAGGAAAGAAATTCTTATTCATTCAAGCCTTTAACCAAGTCTAGCAGTGAATTCCAGCCACAGTATTTGGCTTCCACAGTCAACCGAGTTAGTCTTCGAAAGCTTGGGATCACAAAAGCATGGCTAAGGGCCTTCACAAATCACAAAGTGGACAAAAGATAAATAAAAAAATTAAATTGTGCTTATGTCCCATATTAATGGTTTAGAGGATAATATATACCACAATTAGCAAGGAGGTGAGCTATTCTCGGGATTTAAGAAATTCAAAAGTACAATCTAGTGATTCAAAATTGACATTCAACTTATTTCAAAAGTACACTAATATGCACTGTATGAAAAGTACATGAAACACAAAGGGTATGGCAATGGGCACAATATTCATTTCCAGTTACCAAAATGTTACTATATAACAAGATTACATGAAGAGAAGTAACAAATAACTATTGGTAAAGACAACAAAAAAATTTCAAACTCACTTGAATAACAAGAATTTATGATAAAAAATTAACAGTTTACCTCAAGAATATCACCACTTAAACGTAGATGCTTGACGTTATCAACTTCTTGAAAAAATTTAACCACAGCTTTGGAATAGCTATCGTTGCCAATTAGCAGAACATTTTATGTATCTTTTATATTTATGGTCCGAATATTTTTGCTTCATCTAGCAAGCAAAAGTTTTCAACAAATAAATCCCTTGAAAAAGTCACACGGATCGAGGTATCTAAGTGCAGGAGCATCTATCTCAAGGTAATAGGCAAGCTCTCCAAAGAAGAAGGCTCGCTCTTCCTCATATTTGAAGGTGAGATTTCTCAATGTAGGAGAAGATACGGTAAAGGTGACCACGGTGTCGGCTACATCTCTTTGAACATACAAAGTCTCCAGGGATGAACGTACAGCCAGATATAAGGTTACCGAAAGGCTCATCGCGTCGGTAACTCACGTTTTGGAGATGAAGGGTTTTGAGATTTGGAAGACAAACCAAGCTTGGGACATTGAGATTCTTAACATCAAATAATTCAAGAACCTGTAGGGTCTTACAAGTGAAAAGACTACAAGAAAACTGAATATTCCATATCATCTTTTCTTTTATCATTCATCTGTAAGGATCTCTAATAATGTACAGAACAAAACAGACATGTTTATATACATAGAATTCGTAGTGACCTTCCACACGCAGATCAGAGAAGCTTACACATAAATAACTATGCAATTAGCAATTAACAAGAATTGTTTGTGGTCAAACCATGAGTCCCCTGGCTTCACACATCAGCTAAAACTTTCAGAGATAAGACCTTTTGCAAGCTCTCAAGCTAGTCCAGCAGCAAAATGTCATTTTAAAGGATTTATATATACGCTATTTACACTGATACATTTTATTTTTATGATTAAGTACTTGAAACACAATGATTATGGCAATGGACACAATATTCATTTCCAGTTACCAAAACGTTACAATATAATGAGATTACACGAAGACAAGTAAACAAATCAGTATTGGTAAAAACTTCAGAAAAATTTCAAACTCACTTGAATAACAAGAATGTAGAATAAAAATTAGCAGTTTACCACAAGGGCATCACCCCTCAAAGCTAGATACTTGACGTTATGAACTCCTTGAAGAAAAGTTTAACTACGGCTTTGGAGTAATGATCATAGCCGATCAGCGGAACATTTTCTTCATCTTTTATAATTTCAGTATCAACATCTGCTTCCTCTAGCGGGCATAAGTTTTCCACAGAGAAGTCCCTCGAAAGAGTGTCAGATAGATTAAGGTATGTAAGTGCAGGAGCATTTATCTCAAGCTTGTACTTGAGGTCTTCAGGGAAGGGGATATCTTCGTAAAAGTCAATGGTGAGGTTTCTCAATGTAGGAGAAGATATGGTAAAGATGACCACATTGTCATATGCAACTCTTTGAATAAACAGTGTCTCCAGCGATGAATAGCCAGATATAAGGTTACGCACAGATTCATCGCATTGGTAAATCACAGATTCAAGATGAAGGGTTTTGAGATTTGGAAGACAAACCAAGCTTGGGACATTGAGACTCATGCTCCCTCTTAAGACAAGAACCTCTAGTGTCTTACAGTGAAAAGACTACAAGGCAACTTAATGCGTGGATCAGCAGGGTAGGAAGTGTTCATACAAAACTTAAGCACTTTAACTTGTCTAGCAACTGCAGCAGCTATCCAAGTAGTAACATCATACACCTCACAGTATTTCTCAATCTTAAGAGAAAACTTGCCTACGGTTTGTTGATTAAGGAATATTAAAACCATGTTTACAAAATGTGCAAACTTAATGTTTTTGTCTTTCATGCCCCAACTGAACAACCTCGTCCTAGCACTGAAGATGAGATTATGGATACTTGTCCAGAGGAATTTCCACCTTTTTGATACCAAGCTGGTGGCCACAGCTTCCTCTGTTGGAAGAAATGAGAGTATGTGACAATGAACGGATTCTGGCAAGTTGCTAATCCTATCAACATCATTTGAAGCTTGTTGGCGCTTATGGCCAGAAGATCTTGCAAGCCATGACATATTAATCAGAGTGGTGGTAACACTTTGATGGAAGCTCTTGGATTTTGATAGCTTTTCTGGGTTTTCGCTTGTGAATAGAAACACCAGCTTGATCTTAGTTGTTTATGTGGGGAACATGAGGGTTCATGGGCGGGAAACACTTTGATAGGAAAATTTAGAGGTTAAAGACAGAATGAAAATTATTGGGTTCTGATCGCTTTTCTAGGTAATGTGTGGGGGAAGATGAAGGGTTTATGGGATGAGAATCTTGAAAGATAAATTACTCAAATATAAACCACCCTTAGAACCCAAAAGTCATATCGTGCCATTGTTCAATGTTGGACGCATAATTTGAAAGACAACTCTTTTTACACAATTTTCTTGGTGAAAAGCTACAACAAATTCAAGATACAACAGGAGATATATAATAAGAGTTTTGTGGAAGTGGACAGAAATTAATGAAAGGCTTTTCTTAATCAACTCAGATTTCATTATCAAAAGCTATGCAGGGTTTAGACGGCCCCCAAACAAATTCACCGACCCCCACTACAATGTGTATCACTTCCCCAAGATTCACAAAGTGGACAAAAGCTCACTCACTTACCTAATCATTGCTAATGATCTCTTGATTTTCTTCAAAGTTGAGTTGAGATCTTCAAAACTTTGAGGCCTAACAAATTAGCTCACTGAAAAGTGAGATCCTCCGTGGATGAGGAACAGTCCTGCCTTGAAGAACCATATATGCCAAGTCGTCGGAGGTTCTAACCCTAGGCTATCTATGGCTTGTTGATTTGAAGAATACTAAAACCATGTTAACAAAAGGCGCAAACTTGGGTATTTCCGTAATTTGACGAATTTTTTTTCTTCCCTGTTTTTTTTTGGGTCAATTTCTTCCCTTCTTTTTTTTTTTTTAATTGTCAAGTAAAATCTCAACTATAGCCCATATTAGGCTAACTCTAATATGTTCTCTATTTTTTTCTCTACATGTAGAGATTTTGGACAAATTTTCTACATCTAGAGATTTTTTATTTGAATTTCACTTCAACAACTTCTATACATTTAATCAATCTTTTATTTCAGAGAATTCTTATTTTAGTTTCACTTCAACAGTTTCTTTATATTTAATTAATCTATTTTTTTGTGTCAGATAAATTTAAAGAATGGGTAGGGAATTGTTTCAGCATCTCTACATGTGAAGATGCTAAATATTGATTGTAGGGATTCCCTACAAAGTAGAGAATCTGTAGAAAGCTGTTAGAGACCAAAATCTCTAATAACTTCCCTGCATGTAGAGATTTTGCCCTTTTAGAGCACATGTTAGAGCCAACCTTAGAAGAATATTGTATGTAGGTAACCATTTTACTTGTCATGTTTTGTTACTATACCATAATTTATATAAAATTACCAAAATAATTTTGAAGATTGCAAGCAGTTTCTATCGAATCATGATGGATTGTGTTTAAGAAACTTACTGCAGATTGCTCGAACCACGTAATCTAATCAATGCGCCATTTCTATTTTTTGTTAGTTAAGAGAGACAGATGGAGGAATTCTCGTATAGTCAACAATTCCTTCTTTTTCTCCACCATTGAAGACCAAGAAATGCCAATCAAGAGAAATCATACACGACATGAGTCTAGGGTAAAGTTAAAATAGATACGGTCAAGAGAAATCGACTTAACTTCGAGTGAGCACCATTGGCATTTGTGGTTAGACAGGTGACAATATGTATGACGTTGACCTTTCGCTATATCAAACGAGGGAGAGAGCTTTGATTCTCGGGACTAGTGATTAGTAGTTTCAGAATTAATGGTAGGATTCATAGGCGGAGGAGGCTACCTGTATGTTGCATGAGGGGGCTAAGATGCACTGAAAGTCGTGATTAACAACCTCGCTACATGAATAAAAAATGTAAGTGAAATCAACTAAATCAACATAGGATGATTCATCATAAATGAGTTCAGAATCAGGCTAGGATTGTATCATTACTCCCGGACTAGTTGAAATTTTGGACCATTAACTTATTAGTCGACTTGTTCATATAGGTATTCCGAAAAACCAACAGAGTTAAGATGGGCCAAACTTTGGGCAGCTGCTTCGTTAGTTCCATTCCATTGTAGTTATAAAAAAAAAAGATAAAATAGTGAGACATTCCGAGGGTGATTGTCCAGAGTTTTTTGTTTTGATTCTCTCATTTCTTTACGTGAGATGTATTATTTCCTGTTAAAATAGTATAAAATTACTTTTGTATCCTTCCTTTTTTTCCATCTTTTCCTTTCTTGTCCTTTTTCCTTTTCCTGTTCGTTTTTCTATATTTTTTGGCAGCATAATACATTTGCAGCAATGAAGAATTTTTGTAGATTTAGAAAGATTAACTAGCAGAATGGAATGAAACCAAAAAGGAATCAAGAATTATACATTTCGTGAGAGACAAAGGTGCCGATTTGCATAGAATAAATTCTTGAAATATACTACTAGTTCAATAACATATATATATATATATTGGTGGATCTGATGGATAAATTGGTGGATCTAACAATTGAAACCATGTAGAAACTTGCTAGTATAGAAATAATCAAGTAACTTAACTTTCAAAACAGAAAACCAAACGACTGGGCCATATTCAAAATGCAACTTTTATTCACAAAACCTTCACAAAAAACCCTTCTTTGCCCATTTCCTCATCTGGGTCATCTTCACTGCAAAAAGACTTTTTTCACACAATTTCTTGTGTATGTTGCCTTGAAGTTGCAATCTTTATTCATACCAACTTAACAAAATGCAATTCCTCATAACGATCATCTTAAAAATAGCCTTTAAAACACCCAATCTTGTTGTTTGCTAGTTCGTTGAAGGCTTCCAAAATGGGATCTATTAAAGGATTGATAGATGTCTTGAATGAGTTAGGTGGAGGAGAAGCTTGGTTGTGTTGATGGTGATATGGGAGAATCGTCGAATAAAGGATTGGAGGAAAGAGTGTAAGGTAACTCTAACACCCTTTTATAAGAGATTCTCTATTTTTATTTTACTCTAATATAAAAAAAAAGTAAAAAATTATAATATTAGTAAAGAAATTATAATTTAAAATAATGTGACATAAACATAATTAAAAAATTATAACAAATTAAAATAAACCAAAAGATAATTATAGTATAAATAAAAGAATTATTAGATTAAAAATATAGTTTACTAATTTTTAACCTAATTAATGTTGACCAAAATAAAAATAAAAAACTCTATCGACACATCAGCGCCTTCTAACCCCTCATCTCACCATGGGCTACCACCACCTCAACCATTAGGCACCACCACCCAGAGCTGTTATGAAAAGAAAAAAAATCAATAACTTTTATCTTCAAATTTTGTGTTTCTTTTTTCGGATTTGGTTTCGTTATTGCTTTATTTTGTATTTTTTTTACAAATCCAGGTTTTAGCTTTTTGGAATCTTTTGCAATGTAGAGAGCCAACTTTTGACTAAACGAGTCTTGCCATGAAATGTGGAGCTCAATTTTGCCTCTCTATAATGGTTAAAGAGCCTTGGAGATAATGTAAAAGGAACAGGGAAAAAGGCGAAAAGGTCAAGAATGGAAAAAAGAAAAAAAAATCAAGGATACAATAGACATTTCAAATTATTCTAACATAAAATTAGACAGATTCCTAATAGAAGAGGTCTGTCTCTCACTTTTTAATAAATAAAGGGTCTAAGTCACACTTATTTTTTGTTGAGGAGGTCTCAATCAAAAATACTCAGAGAATTATACATGTGGTTTTATCACTATATGCAGTTTTCATCAATCATGTAATAGACTGATATTAATTCAAATGGACCGAGTAAATTCTCAATAGAAAAAAAGCTAAGGATCATTTGGTCTAATGGTACGCTTCTTGCTTTACGTGTGAGAGATTTCGATGTGGCCTCCTTTTAAATTAATTTAGGTAGGAACTAGTGAAGGATTAATTAACCCTTTTTTATGTTTTGTTACTAAATGCCATAACATTATCAAGAAAAAAAGAAAAAAAAAAACCCAAATAAATAATATCGATAAAAGCTAAAGGAAGGGTTGATTAGAGGTGAGAAGTAATGTATTTTTTTCTGAAAAATAGATTTGGTCCCCCCCAATAAATATTATTAAAGTTGTTAAAGTTTATATGACATGAATTAGTTTGGTGGTTAGTCACTAGAACCTTTATAAGGTTGACGTGAGTTCGATTCACTATGGCTACAATTTTTTTTTTTTTTGCTAGCAGGCTATTGTAAGTTGGTGAAAGAAAAAAAAAAAAAGAAAGGCTAGGGAAGTGCCACGTGGGCACTTCCTTTGCCAATTGCCTTGCCGGGAAACAAAAGCTGTGTTGGTGTTGCACTTTTTTTTTTTTTAAACAAAACTATCACCATCTTCATCTTCTTAAAAACTCTCTACAAATCTCAACTTTATTACACCACAGCTTTCTACAAATCTCAAGTTAAAAGGTATATATATATATGTGTGTGTGTAAAAAAAATTAAAACCATAAAAATTAAGTCTCTTTTCTACAAATTCAAGAAATACTGTATAAAAAAAAAAAAATTCATCCTCCCTAATATTCTAATCCTGGCTCCACCCCTAGAAATGTCAACTTTAGATGGTAATGGAATAAGATGCAACAAGGCAATATTTACATCTACATCAAAAGAAATTCCATACTTAAGAGAGGATTGGCTACGTGATGGAAACACCATCTTATATGAGGAGCCATAGGTGGTAATTTTTTGTGAATAGGTAATAACTCTCCATTTCGCAGAGTTCAATACATAGAACTAAATAAGTTGTCAGAAACTTACCTACAACTTGGTAAAGAGAGAAGTTTATAATATAGAATGTTTCAAGAAAAACTAGACCACATAAATAAATATTGGAAGTGAAACCCATCAGCACCACGGGCGGAGTTAGGTCGGGGTAGCAGGGGCCCCGGCCTTCCCGAGATTTTTTTTTTTTTAAAGTCTATGTAGTATCGTTAAAAAAATTTATGCAGTATCCTTAAAAATAAGTTAACGGCCCCCCTATTTTTTTTTTCCTTATTATGAATGTTCTTATTTGAATCTTAGCCCCCCAATTTTAAAATTCTGGCTCTGCCCCTAATCAGCGCAATGGTTAAAATTTACTTCGATTGAAGAGCAAAATTTTCCAAGAAAACCCAAACAGAAAATCATTCAGATAGAAGTAGAGCTGATTTCAAGCACGCAGTCAGGTTCTTAATGGATGGAAAGACCATACCCAACATCTTGGAGGTTATATATCAATTATCAAATACCTTTGAATGAGATAATTCAAGAACCTAGAGCATGGTTAACAAGTATCAGGTGGCAACAATCAAAATATGCAGCAATTCTGAATAGATATTAAATTGTTACAAATTCATTCCCGCTGTTTGTATCAACATAGCCCGTCAACTTGTTTGTGCATCTATTCCATCCTCCACTTCACAAATGAAAAGAGAAGATGGACATCCTTCTTCAAGCAATCTCAAGAAAATATAATTACACATTTTGTAGATCCTCGAGAAAACTTTGCTACCTTCTGAAGCAACTGAAATCTAGCCTCAAGGTCAAGAGGATCGACAACCTTTATAGTCATTATTCTCAAGACTAGGAATGACAACGGTTCGGATAACTGCAAAAAATGATAAAATCGTAACCAAACCGTTTAGCAAACCAATAACCATAACCGTAACCAAAACCTAACGGTTTTAAAAAACAATAACTATAACCGTAACCGTTAAGAATTTAAAAAACTGCGGTTAACCGTAACCGTAACCGGAATCGTTTAACTAAAAAATAATTAGTTTAAATAAAAAAACCTAAAAGAATGTATGAAAAATTAGTTTAAATGTAAAGAAACAAAAAATAAAAGAATCCAATCCAATGATAAAACTTGAAATAAATTACATAATATTTTATGAACAAAAATCAAAATCAATAAGTTATACAAAGAGAAATTCATTCCTAAGTGTCAAGCGAGAAACGTCTCTTCTTTCTTTTCGACAAGTAAATATGACAATTCTTAAGAGTATATGTATTGGTTTAATGAATTTGGCATATCTCTTTTAATTGAGATTATTTCACTTTTTTTTAATTGAGTTTAGTTCAAATTTTATCATTTTAATTACCAATTTTAGTTAGTATTCTATTATTTTAAGTATATATATATATGTTAGATTTTTTTATTAAATTAATAACGGATTTCAGGTTTTAATTTTTTTTAACGTCAAAAACCATAACCTATCAGTTTACCTATTGGTTTCCTTTTGTAAAATCTAAACCCTAACAGATTTCCCATCAGTTTTTGTTATCGAGTTTTTATCAGACGGTTATTCATCGGTTTCAGATAAAGCAAGTACCCATTGCCATCCTTACTCAAAACTTTAGCATTCTCCAGAATATAAGCTACCATTGAAAGTTCATCTTCCAGGCATGCGAATCCATGGAATGACATTGTTTTAAGGCATGACAACAAGCATATATGCACTTTCTCAGGTTTGCTTCAGCTTGTTACATGTGTGCCGGAATGATCAAAATCCTATAGCAACAAAAGGCAGAGACTTTAAGAACTTTGCCGATTAAGAAAGAACCACCCCCTTCCCTTCTCTCTCTTTCGTGGATTTTTCTGACCTTTGAAAAGCTAAGAGACATTAGCTTGTTCGAGCCTTCAACCAAGTTTAGCAGTGAATTCCATTTACATTAGTCGACTTTCACAGTTAATCGAGTTAGTCTCGAATAGCTTGGGCACACACTTGCATGGCTAAAAGCCTTCATAGAAGGAAAAAGAATAGAATAAATAAGAAACAAAATTGTGTTCATGTCCCATATTAATAGTTTTGAGGATATTATACAAGAAAATATTTAAGAGGTGAGACTAAAGATCCAAACAAAAAAATTAGCAGCTAACCTGCAACTTCTTGAGCTAAGAAATTTCACAATGTAAAATACTTGAGTAATTGACTTATATAAATAACATTAGAATTACAATCTATTGATGCAAAGATTGGAATTCACTTCAACTAAGGGAGAATTTTATGCTAAAAAGTCAAGAGAAAAATATTCATTTCAATTGAGGTATTACAGGTTATCTCAAGCGTGATCGAGATCTTCAGAGTGAAGAAGGAAATCATATTGTACATCTTAGAGGGCACATTCCAAACATCAAGCAAAAGCTTTAAGATTAACTTAGAAAGGGGAACTCTAGATCATTTAAGCGCACAGATCAGGAACCATACTCTTGCGCAAGTGAAGAAATTATGTGGCAAAGTGCAAAACCAACAACTCCTGATCAATGCAAAGATCAAGCAGTTCATGCTAACGAGTGTTGTCCCCAGTACTTCTTCATGTACTGGGGATCGCATAAGCATCAAACTTCTGCTGACATAAATCATGTAAAGGTTACTCTTTCATATATTGTATAAGATGAGAAGTCAGCAGGGTTCAACTCATTGGATGTAAAAATTAATAAACAGAAACTGCTCAACATATTACGAACAATATTACCTCTGTTTAGTAGCTAGAATCGCTGTGTGATACAATGCCAAGTCACCTATGCTAATGAAAATTATCTCCAATGATGTCTCTTGGAATACCAATGATCAAAGCCATAAAATTGTCTGCCAGAACTTCTACTCCTAGACCTCTGGTACATTGTCCAAATTTTCGAATAGATTAACACATTAAGCCTGGTTTTACTTTAAATGTCTAATCATGCATGTCAAAAATTTCTTAGATGAAGTGGTAGTTAGTTATCAAGCCAATAGGAGTATATCAACTTTACTGAAAGTATATTGTACTTCTGAAGCAGGACAATGAGTTTATCACTAGAAAGAAGAAAGATACATCTGTGATATATATTTCTTAAGCAAGAAAACAGATTACGAAAGAATTAATATTTTACTATATGAAAAAGAAGTCTCTTCAGCCCTCAAATTTTTCTTCAACCCTACCACAAGATCCTATATTGGATTGGATCCAAGAGTACCCAATTTAAAAGAAGATTTTACTCGGTCAAAAAAAGCATATGAAAAATACTCCACATCATCTTTACTTTAATCATTCTTCTGTAAGGAACTCTTATGATGTACTTACCAAGCATTAATTTCAAATTATACACATGCTTATGCTCAAATGTACAGAACGAAACAGACATATTTATATACATAGAATTCGTAGTGATCTTCCACAAGCAGATAAGTGAAGCTTAAATATAAACAATTACGCGATTAGCAATTAACAAGAGTTGTATGTGGCTATTGTCAAGTTGCGTAGAATCTTGTAGAAAATACTGTTTTCTATGTTCAATATTTTAAGTTTTACGGTAGAGATTCCTAGCTGAAAGTTTCTATAGAATGACTGCATCATTGTACGGAAATGGAGAACACATAAATTCTAGCTTTTACATTAGATGTCAAATATATTGTAGAGTCACTTAAGTTCCTCAAAAAACATCGACATAAAGCTAAGTGAAAAGACAATTTAGGAAAAAGAATTGCCGATGTTTCCAGCATAAAAATAGTACAGGGTTTGGAGATTAAATTCCCGAATCGAATAAAACAGCTTTCTATCTTTTTAAAGAAGAGATACCTTCAATTTGGGTATATACTGATTGAAGAATATAAGAAGAATTTCTTTGGTCACATCAATAGTTACAGATCAGAATTCTATTTGTTTAATTCATACGTAGGTAACATGACCAACATTCACTGAAACCAGATCGATGAGTCCCCTGGTTTCACACATTAACTAAAACTTTCAGAGATAAGACCTTTTGCAAACTCTCAAGCTAGTTCAGCAGCAAAACATCATTTTAAAGTGGATGGAGAAACAAAACAAGAATGCTGTTGATCATTAGTTTTGAGTCTCTTCAAGAGACAAGTCTGGTTCATGGGTTGTTACACTGATACAATTTCTGATTAAGTACATGAAACACAATGATTATGGCAATGGATACGATGATTTCCAGTTACCAAAATGTTACAAAATAATGATATTACACAGAAAGAAGTAGAACAAATCAGTAATGGTAAAAAGTTGACAAAATTTTCAAACTCATTTGAATAAGTAGAATGTAAGAATGAATTAGCAGTTTACCTCAAGGTTATTACAGCTTAAAGATAGATGCTTCACATTATTAACTCCTTGAAGAGGTTTAACTACAACTCTGGAGTAATGAGCATAGTCAATCAGCGGAACATTTGCTTCCTCTTTTATAACTTCAGTATATGAACATTTGATTCCTCTAGGGAGCGCAAGTTTTCAACAGAGAAGTCCCTCGACAAATGATCACATAGATCTCAAGCTTGTAGTCAAGCTCTTCAGGGAAGGGGTTCTCCAAGTCAGAAAAAATGAAGGTGAGACTTGTCAATGTAGGAGAAGATATGGTAAAGGTGACCACACTGTCATATATATATATATCTCTTTCAATATACAGAGTGTCCAGCGATGAACAACCAGATATCAGCATACAGACAGATTCATTGCATCGGTAAATCACTGATTCGAGATGAAGGGTTTTGAGATTCGGAAGACAAACCAAGCTTGGAACATTGAGACTCACAACAGCACGTAAAACAAGAACCTCTAGCGTCTTACAAGTGAAAAGACTACAAGGCAAGTGAATGGGTGGATCAGACTAGGAGGAAGTGTTCATACAAAACTCAAGCACTTTAACTTTCCTAGCAACTGCAGCTGCTATCCAAGTAGTAACATCGTACAGCTCACTATATTCATACATCTCAAGAGAAAACTTGTTTATGGTTTGTTGATTGAGGAGTATTAAAACCATGTTAACAAAATGTGCATACTTAATGTTGATGTCTTTGCTCAAGCCCCAACTGAACAACCTGGTGTGATAACTGAAAAGGAGATGATGAATATTTGTCCAGAGGAATTTCCACCTTTTTGATACCAAGCTGGTGGCCACAGCATTCTCCGTTTGTAAGCAATGACATATTACTCACAATAGTGGAGAAGATGAAGAGTTTAAGCCTTTTAAGGGGGTGAAAATCTCACTACACAAATGGGTTGCTTCAACACAAAATGGACAAGATTATCTATGTACTAAAAGATAAAAACTAATTATCTTACTTAAGAGTATTGAGTAATCATCGATAAGCTTTGTCTTCTCCAAGACCTTCCTCTTCCACAGTAACACTTTCTTCATTTTTAATCTATGTACTAAAAGAGAAAGGTTGCACGGGCTGATCCCAATGAATATTATGAAATTGTTGTAAATAAAATTATTAAATGAGATATATATAGTATTGGTTTCAATTGTTGTTACATTTTTTAAACAAATTGTAAGAAATGTTTTAAAGTTTAATATAACGAAAATTAACTTGTATCAATCAATTGAGTTTGTTGAATAAATAGTAATATAATCATATAAATTCTAATATTGATAAATTAATTTGAATTATTTTGTTCGCTATGTAAGTGAGTCTTTTCACAGGACCAATTAGAAGCCTTATTTTGTAAAAAAGAAAATAAATTCAATTTTTGAATAAGCATAGATAGATGTAAATAAGCAAAAAGATAATTTTCTAAATCCATAATTACAACTGCTCATGTTACCTGAACATGATATTGTTAACAATAGTAAAAAAACTAAGATGACTCGTAAAAGTAGCCACCCGATTCAATTGATGAATGAGTGATTCTGACTTTTGATAAATGAGAGTGAGACCCCATACTTTTTAAAATATGTGAGCTACCCTTCTTTTAAAGTTCCATTACATTTTCTGCAAAAAAGTAGAACAATCATTTAATTATGAAGAAACAAAAAGAAAAATGAAGTAAAAATGTCTCAGATCATGACATGTTTCCAGGTAATAAGCCCAAAAATAAAACAAACACATCTTGTCTTCTCTCTAATTCATCTTCTCACTCCTATCACTTTTTACTTTTTCTCTGAAGCTGCTTGAGGAAAATTAAGGACTTGATCTTGCAAATCTATGATCTCTTTTCAACGTTATAATACAGAACAAAAACTTACATTCTTTGACATTTATTTGTATTTTACTTGACTCTTTTGTTTTGTATATGTATGGTACTGGGCGCTAATATGATAGTGAAAGAGTATTAAGGAAGAGACCCTCTTGGCAAAAACTCCTACTCAGACAACTTTGGTTCAAGATAATAGCTAACCATGTGGCTATGCACTGCTCTGTTTGTATTTGGTAATTCCACATAATGTGGCATATATCTCTGTTACTTCCTCATCTACTCTTGTGTATTGTTGTAAATAAAGTTACTGCTGTGCAAGTCAATGAAACAAGCTTCCAATTAATTGAGCTCTATCTCTTATATGGTATTAGAAGATAGTCCAGGACCTTCAAACCATCTTATATGGGGAGCCATAGGTGGTAAATTCTCTGTGAAGGTGAAATATACGGGCCTTGTAACCCTCCTGTGATACCGTAACTCCCTTATAATTTTTTTGTGGTTTTTTAAACTAAACATGTGTGCCTAAAGAGGACTAAATGAATGGTCATAAACTAACTTTCAACTTGGTAAAGAGAGAAGTTTACAACATTCAATGCTTCAAGAAAAATTTGACCAACATAAATAAAATTGGAGATGGTTAACATTTACTTTGACTAAAGAGAAAATTTTTCTAAGAGAACTCGCAAACAGAAATTTGTTCAGATAGAAGCAGAGCTGATTTCAAGCATGCTCTCAAGTTCTTAATGGATTGAATGGTTATATTCAACATCTTGGAGGATATATGCCATTATCAAATTTCTTTTAATGAGTGAATTCAAGAACCTAGAGCTAGAGATATGCTTAGAAACATATTCATTTAATGGTTAACAAGTATCAGGTGTAACAGTCAAAATATGCAGCAATTCTGAACAAAAATATTTAATTGCTCCAAATTCTTTCCTGCTGTCTATAACAACATAGCTTGTTAACTAGTTTGTGCATCTATTCCATCATCCACTTCACAAATGAAAAGAGAAGATTGACATGCTTCTTCAAGCAATTTCAAGAAAATGTAATTTTACATTCTACAGATCCTCGGAGAAACTTTACTACCTTCTGAAGCAACTGAAATCTAGCCTCAAGGTCAAAGGAATCGGCAGCCTTTATAATCATTGTTCTCAAGACCTTATCATTCTCCAGAATATAAGCTACCATTGCAAGTTCATCTTCCAGGCCTGCGAATCCATGGAATGACATTGTTTTAAGGCATGACGACAAGCATATAGGCACTTTCTCAGGTTTGTTCCAGCTTGTCACATGTGTGCCGTTATGATCAAAATCCTATACCAACAAAAGGCAGATACTTTAAGAACTTTGCCGATTAAGAAAGAACCACCCCCTTCCCTTCCCTCTCTTCATGGGTTTTTCTGACCTTTGAAAAGCTAAGAAACATTAGCTTGTTCGAGCCTTCGACCAAGTTCAGCAGCGAATTCCATTTATAGCAGTTGGCTTTCATAGTTAACCGAATTAGTCTCGGAAAGCTCGGGCATGCACCTGCATAGCTTAGAGCCTTCATAGAAGGAAAAAGAACAGAATTAATAAGAAATAAAACTGTTTTCATGTAATCAATAAGAAATAAAACTGTTTTCATGTCCCATATTAATAGTCACGCATCAAAAATCCACCACGTGCAGACAAATATACAGATCCAAACAAAAAATTAGCAGCTAACCTACAACTTCTTGAGCTAAGAAATTGACAATGTAAAATACTTGAGTGAATCACTTAATATTTTGGTAACTGGAAATCATTGTGTCCGTTGCTGTACTCTTTGTGTTTCAAGTATTTTTCATACAATGCATATCAGAAATAAATCACATATCTTAAATGCTTTGGTGATGATGCTTTGCTCAGAACTAACCCGAGAGCATGGACTCATGTATCAAGTGGTCACCCATCTAAAATCAGAACGAGTTTGTTGTATTTGTTTATTGTGTTTAACATCATGGTTTGACCAAACAATTTCTTTTGAGATTCCATGAAATTTTGGCATTTACTTATGAGTTGAAAATTAGAATTATATTTGGTAGAGTATTGATATCACATGGCTTTAGTATATAAAGTATTTTCTCTCTTGAGTTTTTAGTGTAGAATTCCCCCTTAGTTGAAGTGAATGTCAATCTTTGCATCAATAGATTGTACTTCTAATAATGAGATTACACGACGAGAAGTAGAAGAAATCAGTAATGCTAAAAAATCACAAAATTATCAAACTCAATTGAATAACAACAATGTAAGATAAAAAAAAATTAGCAGTTTACCTCAAGAATATGACCACTTAAAGATAGATGCTTCACGTTATAAACCCCTTGAAGAAGCTTAACTACAAGATTGGAATAATGATCATTATGAATAAGCGTAACATCTTCATCTTCATCTTTTATATTTATGGTGTGAAGTCCTGCTTCGTCTAGCAAGCATAAGTTTTCAACAGAGAAGTCCCTTGAAAAACTGTCAAGTAGATTAAGGTATCTAAGTGCAGGAGCATCTATCTCAAGCTTGTCGCCAAGCTCTCCCAAGTAGAGGATGTTTGGATCGTAAAATTCAAAGGTGAGACTTGTCAATGTAGGAGAACATATGATACAGGTGACCGCATTGTCGTCTGTAAATCTTACAATATACAGAGTCTCAAGGGACAAACAACCAGATATAAGGCTTTTGAACCTCTAGCGTCTTACAAGTGAAAGCACTACAAGGAAACAGAATGCGTGAATCATAAGGGTAAGGATCGTCCACGAAAAACTCAAGCACTTTAAGATTCTTAACAACTGCAGCAGCAATCCAAGTAGTAACATCGTATACCTTACAATGTCCAGAGATCACAAGAGAAAACTTGTGTATGGTTTGTTGATTGAGGAATAATAAAACCTTGTTAACAAAATGTGCAAACTTAATCTCTCTTTCTTTTGTCGCGTCCCGACTAGACCGGCTGGTGAAATCATCAGTGAAGTTGAGATTGTGGATATTTGTCCAGAGGAATTTCCACCTCCTTGATAACACGCTAGTGGCTACAACATCCTCTGTTGGAAGAAGGGACAGTATGTGACAAAGAAAAGAATCTGGCAAGTTACTAAGCCTATCAACATCATTTGAAGGTGTTGGCTCTTATTAAGGCCACAAGTTCTTCCAAGTGACGACATATTCAAGATGAGGGTTTTGGCCCTTTTGGGATTTGATTACTTTTTCTGGGTTTTGGCTTGATTTCTTGCTAGTTGTGTACTGAGGCGAGGTGGGGTCGGTGTGCTCAACTTGAGATCGTCATTAGACCCATTGATACTACAGACTACAATTAATGACGATAAAGCCAATAATTAAACCCAATTAACTCTTTCCGTTTAGCTACTAGGCTTTAATTCAGTGATAAGTTATTGGGTTTATATATACGAGAGAAGTCTAGTTAATTATATTATATGGTCTTAAAATAAAATAAAATAAAAGATTAAATCTTTTCATTTTAAAAATTTCTTGGAAGCAATTTGGTCTTTTGTTATAATTGAATATCAAAAGACTAAATCATTGAAAATTAACCTCATAAGTTTAGCAAATGACATACTTAAAACAGAAAATAATTTAAATTTAACCTCATAAATTCAACAAATTATACACTCATATACATATATATAACCATCGCCTGTGGCCCCGAAAGGTGATGGAAAATTTTTGTCATCAAATATCATTTGAAGGTCGTTGGCGCTTATGGCCAGATGGTCTTGGAAGCAATGACATATTAATCAGAGTGGTGGTAACACTTTGATGGAAACTCTTGGATTTTGATATCTTTTCTGGGTTTTGACATGCAAATAGAAATGCCAACTTGATTTAGTTGTTTATGTCGGGAAGAAGTGTTTATGGGGGAGATATGGAATTAGTTTGTAATTGCTCGGTGGAGTGTTTTTAATATAAAAGGTGATATGGTAAAAAATTACGATTACTAATTATATATGGATGTGTTAACAAATTATATATATATTATAGTGATTAATGAGTATCTTATAACACAAAGAAGTATTATTATTGCACATGTAATTTTCATATGTAATGATTTTAGTCAGAATTGATTTTAAATATTTGAAATTCAATTATAGTAATGTCATTTTTACTTTTAATAGGAAGTACATGGCTCAGTATATAATTTATATTTATTTAACACCTTTGTTTATATTCATCATAACATTATGTTTTTTATTTATATTTTGAAATTATATAATTCAAATTAAACTAAATATCACAATATATTTTTTTTTTTAAAAAAAAACCACTGGGGATTCAAAGACGAGGCGAAGGTAGGGAATGAGGGTGCAAAATGCGTAGGGGAAAGGGTGGGTGAGTGGGTTTTGGAGTGACATTTTAGGAGACAAGGCGGGGTATAGGGATAAGTCCCCACCCCATTACCATCCCGAATTTTAGGGTTGGAACTTGATTTAATATAGAATTAAGAACCTAACTTTAAAATCTTTAATTGAATGACCCAAACTTCTGAAAAATGATATTTTACACTTCCATCAACCACAAATATTGGACTAATATATTACCCATATACAATCTAACTTTTGTTCTCTAATGTTTATTTTATATTACTCAACCTTCTCACATAATGTAGTTAACTAAGATGTCCTTCATAATCATTAACAATATACGAAGGTACAAAAATATCCTTCATTTATATTTATTGTTAATTTTTGTTTTCTTTTGTGTAGATTTTAAAAATTCTAGACAAGAAAAATTACTACAAAAAATAGAAGTATTGGGAAAAATACTAAACTGTATATACATTGAGAGGGTAAAATAATAGTAACCTAAGGTTAATAATGCTTTACCCTTTAAGTTTTAAAGTATAAGATTTGTTTCCTAATATTGTATTTATATCATTTAATATATTTGTATTATTATTAGTAAAAAGAAAGGGTATTTACAAATATTCGTATCATTTTTAAAAATTAGAAGGGACATGCCTGTTAACTAAATCGTGGAAGGACGTTAGGCACATCAAATAAGAAGTAGGATAAAATGTTTTATTGTACATACAATGCAGGGTTAAAGTAATATTAACTCAATATTTTGTGTATAAATATCCTTTTTTCAAGAGTTTGAACCCTTTCAATAAGGTTTTAAAATTCATGCTCTTAATTATACATAAAACCAATTCAGACTCTAAAATTATCATACATCCTAAATATTTTTGTGAAAAGTTATAACACATACAAAGATTATGGACAATATTTTGATTAGACAAGAATAATGAAAACTTATGGAAGTGGACATAATGAAGGCTTCTGATTCAATCAACTCAGACTTTTATCATCAAAGCTAATGCACTTTGTGAATCAAGCAAAAGATATGGAAAAAAGACATGTAAAAAATTATTTTAAAAAAATGAGCAAAAGACAAATTTGAAATCAAAGATCCAGGCATGCAGGGTGAAATCAACCAATTCGAGAAAGAAAAATTCTTCACTTAATCCAAACTAACATTAGTCCGTGTGAGAGAGTGAAATGTAAATTTAGAGTGATTGAAGAGTTTTCCTTCAAAAATTTCATTGGGTCTTGAATGTGCTTTTCATCGTTCGAAGTCAATATGTCAAGAAAAGCTTAAAAGCTTGTTTGGATTGGACTTTTTAAAGGAAAGGAAAGGGTAGGGAGGGAATAAGAAATCTCTCTCTTTGTTTGAATTGAAATTTTAAAGGAGAGAAATGTTATGGAGGGTTTCCAAAACTCTTCTATTTTCTTTAATGAGAAGAATTTTGTAATCCTTACAAATTGGGGTGTTTTAGAGGGAAATAAAATGTTTTGTTGTAAAAAGTCTCTTTTGTCCCTACATATTTCATGATTATAAAAATAAAAAGGGTACTTAAGTAATTTTACATTTAAAATTATCATTTTCTTTCCTTTCATTTCCTTTCCATTATTATTTTTTTGCAATTCAAACAAAGTAATTTATTTGCTTTCCTTTCTTTCATTTTTCTTCCTCCACTTTCCTTTCCTTTCTTTTACTTTGTGCAATCCAAACAAGGGGTTAATGCAAAGTGATTAGAATGATTTGACATGATAGAAGGGGACAGAGAATAGAAGTGGAGGCACGAAACAAAAAGAACAAATCTTTCAAATAGTCTCCATTATTTGTATTTTGTCCTATTTTAATCTTTATTATTTTAAAAGTCATGCAAATGATCCTTATTATTTATATTTTATTTCATTTTAATTTTTATTGTTTCAAACATCACGTAATTGGTCCATATTATTTACAAATAAATTACTACTAATCCTTATTATTTATAAATATATCAATATTAGTCTTTATTATTTATAAATGTATCACTATTAGTCCTTGAAATAATAGACACTAAAATAGGGCAAAACGTAAACGATTGGGACTAATTGTGATACATTTGTAAATGATGGAGACCAATCGCGTGATTTTTAAAATAATAAAGACTAAAATGAGATAAAATGTAAACAATGAGGACTAATAGTGATATATTTATAAACAATAAAGACCAATTGCATGACTTCTAAAATAATAAAGACTAAATGTAAATAACATGGACTATTTGTGAAAGTTGCCCAAACAAAAATGTCAAAAACAATACAGAGTACTTTTCGGACATGGCTAGATGTGACGGTAGAGATATCCAAGTAGGCCAGATTGAAAAATGCTAAGAGCTAAGCAGCAATGATATTATTTCAGACCATTTGGTCTATTCTTGCTTTAGATATGAGAAACTTCGAGATTGATTCTCGTGTGTAACATCTTAAGTGATATAAAAATAGACCTCCCTTAAATATAGAAAAAAAAATCCCATTTTTTTAAGGCTGGTCCTCAAAATCATTTCAAATTACATCGCACCCCAGTTGTAATTTATCAAGAATTTCATTACTAAACTGCTTGCTAATGTTATACTTATCTTCCCAAGGACGACTTACTGTCTAACAATAATCAATTTCTCTTCCCTTTCCTATGTCTCATTTCTCTTGCCTCTTTCTTCTCTCTTTCTTCTTCAGTTCTCCACCAAATGTCTGACTCCCCTTCTCTCCCACCAAAACCTTTCTCCCAACAAACCAAAAAAATTTAGTGCATTGGTTTAAAGGAGAACATATTGTTAAGACATAGTTGGTGCTTATGCTTATCATTCTGTTGCTGATAATGTATTTAAATGTATTATGTTGTTGGCTGTAATTTATCTAATGTAACAACTAGATTTAGTTTCCTATTTTTGTGAGCTTTAGCTTAGAGTTGTAGTTATCCACTTGCTTACATCAATGTAATATAAACTATGTAATGTCTCCGAATGGAAATAATAGAAATAGTTCTTCTGTCCTTTGAACCTCTTTATGGTATAAGAGCCAACTTGACTCCAACGAGCCTTTCTTATCTATTCAGCAAAAGTTACTTTTTTTTCTTCTATTTGCAATCATGGCTCAACAAGATTTCTTTTCATCTTCTACGAGCACTACTATTGCACTTCCATCATCAACGACACCGTTTGATGGACTTATTATCGTCAATGCTGCAGCTCAGTTGCCCATCAGTTGACTCGCTTCAACTTCCCGGCATAGAAGACTCAATTTGATGCCTTGCTTATAGGCTACCACCTCATGGGTTATTTGGATGGATCCACTCCATGTCCACCACATGAGATCACTAATAATGTCAAAAAAATCCTCAATCTAGCATATCTTCTTTGGGATAGGCAAGATAAACTCCTACTTCATGCGATCCTTGTATTACTCTCTGATAAAGTCGCATCTCTTTGCACCTCCGCTCAAACTTCTCGCTTTCTCTGGGTGTCACTTCGCAAGCTTTTCGCTAGCAAGTCTCATGCACGTGTCATGAATATCAAAGATAAACTCATTAATCTGTCGCGAGGTAACCAATCTGTTTCTAAGTATTTGCATAATATTCGAACTATTGCTGACAAATTGGCACTTATTGATATGCCGCTAAGTGATGACGATCTCGCTATTTTTGCTCTCAATGGTCTTGGAAGTAGTTTCAAGGAGATATCTACTACCTTGTGAGCTCGTGATACACTTATTACCTTTGAAGAACTCCACGATAAGTTGGTAGAGCATGAGAAGGCGCTTAAGCGTGATGATGCTCGCCTTAGTTCCTCTATTCTCACAGTGAATAGTACTCGTGTCCATGGCAACTACTCCAACTTTTAGAACAAGAATAGGAACTCTTTCAATTCTCATAGGTCTAACAATGCTAAAGGCGATAATCAATGGAGGAAGAATGGTAATGGTGGTAAAATTAAATCTAATATTACATGTCAGTTTTAGGACAAAAAGGGCCATACAGTGAAACAGTGTTTCACTGCAAAGAGACTCATGCAATCTCAGCCTATTGCCAACCACACTTCCACGGCTAATGCTTCATCTGGGAATTGGCTTCTCGACACAGGGGCTTCACACCATGTAACCTCTGACTTTAGCAACTTGTCTCTTGCGCAACCTTATGAAGGTCCAAATTGACAACTTTGCGCAACGTTTTTCTAAGGACCGTATCCGGTCAATTCAACTCCAAATTGAGTTCCGTTTGATTTTAGAACCATCTACATTCGATAAGCTTCAATTCTATACCAAAATCTAGTTATTTGGAGTTCGAGAGAATAGGAAATTAACTATTTAAGATAGGCTAATGCGAGAGCATTGAAGTTGTTTGGTCGTATTTAATGGTTGTTAGTGGTAGAAGTTATTGTTTAAGTGGCCAACTTGCAAGTTCTTGATTAGTAAGTGCTAATACTAAAGGAGCTTACATGAAAGATATTGTATGTATTACATGTACATATAAATACATGATAATTGCTTGACATGTTTACATGATGCGAAATATGAAAGGTACTTGATTATGCTTGATAAGTTATGAGCTCACTTTGTACTTGTCAATGATTATGAAATGGTATTACTTATAGCACTCCAAATGTTATACAACCTTGCAAGTACCCTCTCTCGCTGGGGAACTTTGATCCCCTGGGGGAGTTGGAACGTCTCTTTCTTATTATATATATGCGCGGCTTGGTTGCAACCTCTTACTTGTTAAGGGATGGAATCAAAGGTGCACACGACAGTGATAGTTGGAGGCACATTTCGGTGCACATGGCTGTGATAGTGGTAGACACCTCCCTGAGCAAAGTGCACACGACAGTGATAGTGGGAGACACCTTTCGGTACACACGACTGTGATAGTAGGAGACACATCTTGAGTCCGTATATACCACCTTCCTTATCTTGTATCTATCTCTTGATCATGTCCAAGATATATATATGCTACGATATATGTTTCCTACTCTCGCTTGGTCCTTAGAGGTCCTCGGAGAGTATAGATGGTCTTTATTTTAATGTTATAACTGTTGTCTTAATTCATGTTTTACTAAATGTTCTTATTGAATATATTCCGAATCAGGTAATGTTTATTTGTGAATTGTACTTATATGTGCATGGCAGTGTTTTCAACAATAGATTTCGAAATGATAAAAATGATTGCGAAAATCCCCTTCTCTTTATCCCTCGCTGAGCTAATTGTAGCTCATCCCTCTTTCTTTACTATTTCAGGTATAGTTAAGCTTTCCATGGGAGGGAAATCTTCAGTTCTTTGTTGAGTTGGATCTTCTGTCTCTTGTGATCCTACTTGATATTATGATGTACACTCTTATGTTATATTATTGTGTTATGTAAATTGGAATATTTGAAGGATTGTATTTATTCTTTTGGATATGCGGGTTGTAAATAATTAGTTTATTGTCCTTTTGAGGATTAGATGTAGTAGTTGAACCTATATGATGTAATTTGAAGGATCTAGGTCTTGTAAATATGTATTCAGTGGTTGTAATTTTAATTATTAGTGATGAAGTTTGTATAATGCATTTTATTGAATTAGGTTATCAACATGTAAAGTAAATGTGATAATTAACAACTTGGATGTTGGTTTTATGGAAATTAGAGCTCAGTCTAGTATATTGTGCCTTAGCGGACCTAAGAGGAGTGATCTTCTTAAGCCCATGGCATCACGATCCTGGATTTTGAAGTCTACATAAGTTGAATGTAATTCTTCTTATGTCATTAATGCGGTATCAGAGATTATTACATTAATTAGGAAAATGGGGTCGTGACAATTCTCCCAACAGTTCTCAGTGAAATATCTAGGCCACCTTAGTTACTTCTTGGGTATTGAAGCTGTTCTTACACCTCAAGGTCTCTTTCTTTCCGAACATACATATATACAGGACTTGCTCGCCAAACACCATTTCAGTGACATGAAGGAAACCTCCATTCCTATGGCCTTTTTTTCCAGACTGGTCTTAGACGATGGCACGCCTCTGACTAAAGGAGAATCCTAGTGGCGTCTAGTGGGTAGTCTTCAACAGGGACAGAGCCATGATTTTAATGTTGGAGGGCCAAGATTTAGTTAATAAGATTGAAAATATTATTTAGCAAAAATAACAAAAAAATATTGTACAGTAAAATTTACCAATTCAATTGATATAATTGTACTCGTTTCTCTTTCGTGAAATATTATTTATCTATCATATCAACAAGAACATCTTTTGCCAAGAAAAAGCACTAAAATTTGTATTAAAAATTACAAAATTACGTAGCCAAATAAATAAAATATTATTAAAATTTATTCACTAAAAATATCTATCTATTACAGAAAATTGATCACTAAAATAAATCTAACAACAAAAAATAAACACTAAAAATGTATTCAGTTATTCAACAAAAATTCAAGTTTAAACTAAAAATATAAATACAAAATCTAACTTGGAACCAAATGTCAGAAGTTGAAGAATAGAAAAGTCTTACAATTTTTTTGATAGGAAAAGTTTTGCAATTTGGTTTTGGTAGGTAGAGGTTTTTTGTTTGGTTGAGAAATAAACAAGAACAAAAAATGTAGAAGTTGAGAAATAAGCATTTGAAGCTTAGCTTTGCAAAATTTTGCAAAGTTGGTGCCTAGTAAGCAACGGTAGAAAACAAAGGAATAAAAACAAAGCAAGACCAAATGATAAAAAAAAGAAAAGATGTAATAATGACATGGGTAAAAGATGAAGTAATATGTTTTTTACTTCATAAAAGAATAAGTAATTAAACCTTTTTAGTCTTTTTTTGTTAACTAGTGGGATTAGAAGTATTTTTTATATTAAAAAGATAATTCTTTTAATAGAAGTGGGGTTGTGAGTAATAATTTTGTCAAAACTAGGAAGGCCAGTGATAATTTTTTTTAAAAAATACATATATGTTAGAAAGAAAAATTTTAAACTTGGTGGGGCCGTGGCTTCCCTCGCCACCCCTAGCTCCGTCATTGGACTCTTCAATACCTTTTGTTAACTCGTCCTAACATTGTATTTGCAGTGAATAAATTAGCCCAGTTCATGCATGCTCTGCATCAAAGTCACTGGTCTGCAACCAAAAGACTAATGTGTTATTTGAAACAATAGAAAAAAAGATATTGCAAAATACATTCTTACAATCTATGTTAATGACATTCTTACAATCTGTATTCATGACAATCTTACAATCAGAGTAATAAATAGAACAAACAAGACTACATTAGTCAAACATCACACTGCCCTAGAATTACATTATTCAAGACTGAATCAAAGGCACACTACTCAAGAAATCTTTAGCTAGAAATCCTTAGTTGTATTATCTTCTTTTCTACAGATATTTCAACACTCCCTTTCAAGCTAGGGCGAAGATATTGATGAGCCCGAGCTTGCCACAAGCTGATTGAAGAAGTGACGGTCCAAGGGACTTGGTAAACATGTCAGCAGCCTGCTCAGAGGATGTAACAAAGCAAGGTGTGATAACTCCTGAGCTAACTTTCTCCCGAATAAAATGGATATCAACCTCAATGAGTATTGTCCTCTATTAGGATCTGATTTTTATTTTATTATTGTTGGCTGTATTTTGCAAAAAATATGGATATTGCGTGTGGTGGTTTGAGCTTGCAGGAATCTACGAAGAAGTCACGATCAAGAGGGATTCAAGTTCTGAAGTGTTCTAATGCTAGAAGAATTCTTGAAGAGTCCACATGACTATAAAGATATCTTGGAGATAAAGTGATAATGGGATAAAGTCAAGATTATCAAGAACTCTTGAGCTAATTGGATTATCTTGAAGACTCTTCTGCGTGTACTCAACATCCCAAGCAAATCCTTCAAATAGGCGTCTCATTTCTCAGTTGAAGGTGCAGCGAGTAGTGAGCAGAAAATAAGGAGCTGAAACGTGAGTTAGCTATAGGCTGTCTGTGTCAGGTCGTGTTGCAACATATTATGTAATAGAGTATGCTGAATGTTTTGATTAGTGTTGCAGCATAGTTTGTTTTAAGTCATATGTATTGACCAATCCATCTAGAGTTTCAAGACTCTTTTTATTATGTTTTAGTATACATTCTTTAGGAGAAGAATGTGTGTTCTTAGGAGAGAACTTTTGTAAGTTGAGGGGAGCTCGCCAAACTAGAGAATCTACTAAGGGAGTCTTACACCTAGGCAGCAAGGGTTAAGAGGGAGTCTCCAATTGCGTAAGTTTTCATTGGTGTCTATAATCTCTTGAAACTTAGTGGATTGGTTTGTTGGCCAGAGGATGGCCGCGTGGACATAGACCAAGTTGGTTGAACCACATTAAAATTTACGTGTTCTTACTTTTGTTGCAACAAATTTAATTTCCTGCAAATTTACTTAGTTGATTTGTTTATTTATCAAATTGATTAAAGAGCCAGAAACCTAACAAGTGGCATCAAGAGCAGGTTACTGAACTAACTCAGTTAGATCTTTAGGAAAGTTTTTTTTTCTAGTTGTTTCACAGATATGGACATATTTCGGGATGGAAGTTCAATTACCAAACCACTACTATTGGATGGATCAAACTACTCATATTGGAAGGTTTGAATGAGAACATTTATCAAATCCATTGATGAAAAAGCTTGGAGGGCGGTTGTCATAGGATGGGCACATCCTACAATGAAGAATGATTAAGGAATTGAAGTGTCGAAAAATGAGGATCAATGGACCACAAATGAAGATCGTTTGGCTAACAATAATTCTAAGGCTTTAAATGCGATTTTTAATGATGTAGATCTAAATCAATTTAAACTGATTTCAACTTGTGAAACTGCTAAAGATGCTTGGACTATTTTACAGAGTGCATATAAAGGAACAACAGCTGTCAAAGTGTCCAAGCTTCAAATTCTTGCAATAAGATTTGAGGAATTGAATATGCAAGAGGATGAGACTATTGTTGATTTCAATAGCAGGTTGTATGACATTGCAAATGAGGACTTTGCACTAGGTAAAAAATATTAAGATTCAAAGGTTGTGAGGAAGGTGTTACGATCACTTCCTGATAGATTTGCCATCAAGGTTGCTGCCATCGAAGAAGCAAAAGTTGTTGATGACATGAAACTGGATGAATTAATGAGTTCACTTCAGACATTTGAGATGAAATTTAAATAGAAAAGAAATGAGAAAAATATTGCATTCCAAGCTGAAGTTCAAAGTAAAGATGATCAAAGCTCTTACTATGATGAAGATGCAGAAATTACTGAATCTTTAGCATTGCTCACAAAGAATTTCAACAAAGTGCTGAAAAATGGAAGAAGCAGAGAAGTGGATATAGACCAGCAACTTTTGAAAGGAAGCAGACTGTTACAACAAATCCTGAGACATTCAGAAGGCAAAATGGAAAACCATTCGAGGAGAAAAAGAAAAATAAAGGCATTCAGTGCAGGAAGTACGAAGGATTTGGTCATATACAGACTGAATGTGCAAATATCTTGAAGAAAAAGAATAGAACCATGAATACCACTTGGAGTGATGAAGATTCAGATGATGTTTCTGAAAGTGATGAAGGAGACACCAGCAATTATGTTGCATTCGCTATTGCAACATGACAAAATTGCAAAAAGTCAGGATCAACAGATATCGCACTGTCTGTGGCAACAACGTCCACAACAGAACATGTGTTATCAGATGACAGTAGCACAAATTCTGAAACAGATAGTGACAATAATCTGGATAAAGAAGGAATCATGAAAGCATACAAGGAGATGTATGAAAAATGGCTGATTGTATGCAAGAAGAATCAAGAGTTAGAAGAAAAGATCAATGAACTGGAGGAACAAAAGGCTGACTTGACAAAATCTGTGAGAAACCATCAGATCCAAGCAGCTAAAAGTCATCTGAAGATTGAAGAGTTGCAACGTGAGCTGAAACAAACTAAGCAGAATGTGAAGATGCTGAATTCAGGAACTTTGAAGCTTGATCATATGTTGTCAATTCAAAAGACAAATGGAGATCATACTGGACTTGGGTTCCAAGAAGGTCTTTCAACTAGAAAAACTATATTTATCAAAGAATCTAGAAGCCAAAGCTAGAACTGCATGTTACAACATCCCATGCGACAAAGGCAAAAATTTTAGAAGGAAAGCAAAAGAGATTTGTTCCTATCTGTCACTACTGCGGCATTCCTGAACACATCAGATTGCGATGCTATAGGTATATTGATGATCTGAAAAGAGGTATATTTGTTAATCCCTTCTTTTATGATAAGCCTAGGAAATCACCAAAAGTAAGGGTTGATTTGTCATAACAGAACTTGAAACAGATATGGGTAAGAAAATCTGACACATTTGATGCATCCAAAAATTTGTGCTTAAGGTTAAAAACAGAGAAAAATTGCAACTTATGAAAGATTTTTAAAATAAAAACTGATCGTGGTAGGGAATCTGAGAACTTTGCATTTTCTAAATTTTGCACTGCATAATGAATATCACATGAGTTTTCCACACAAAACAAAAAAATTGGTATAGTTGAAACAAAAAAAAAAAGATTGTTCTAGAATGTGTTGCAACAGAACATCAGCTACCACACATTTTCACTAAGGCACTTGACTTTGTGAAATTTGAAGTTTTGAGAAAAGCTATTGGTATTTGTTCCAATTGATGTTAGCACATGCATTGAAACATGAGAGTGATCAGTCTCAAGGGATGTGAAAGTTTAATAATTAAATCAACTTGAGATTTATTATTTGAACCATACATCTTGTGCACACTATATTTTGATCTGATTGAGAAACTGATTTTAAAGGTTTACAAGTGCAGGAGTTTAAATTTCCTAGTGACTTTGGATATAAAGAGAAGTCTCTTTATCCATTTATGTACTCTATTTACTCATGAAAAGAAAAAAAAAGAAAAAAAAAACAAACGGGAAAAAAGGTAAAGATTGGAAAAAGCTACCTAGACCAGATTGAAAGTTCTAGAGTAAAAGCTACCAAGTCCAATATTCATGTAAAAAAATTTTGCAATGTGATTAGACGATCAAGTTGTTTGAACAGATTGTTTAAAATTCTAAATCTTGCAAAGGTTGATTCTAAGGAATTTCAAGAAAGATCTTTATATAGCTTTCATACACACACATGGTTCAAGTTATAAATTCTTGTGTGATTTAAGTATTGAATAAATCTAATTTCTTGTTGATGACATCACAATTAATGTGGATTGTGTGTGACATTCATTGTTTTATGTTTGAGAAATATTTCATAAGTTTAAGTACTTAAATGGTTGACTAGTAAAGTAATGTTGCAACATGGACTGAAACAATCTCTCTCACAAAACTTGTGTTGTAAGAGGAAAAAATGGGAAAATAAGTTTTTCTTTGACATCAATTCTGTTTGTTGACATGACAGATATATGTTGACATTGGTAAGCTAAAAAGTTGTGAGTATTCAAGAGAGTTTGAATTCCACAAAACTTTTGGCATTGTTACATGTTAATCTAGGACTCTAATCATTGAAAAAAAACTCTTTCTTCTAGAAAGTTTGCTCATCTAAAGCTTCTTATTGTCTCACATGGATTTCTCGCTCATCTATTTTTCTACTCACCACTTCATCTTCTTGAGAAAGTGCTAGGACATTGTTCTGAAGGGTCAACATAAAGTAGATATTCAGGGGGAGCCTCGAGTTGAAGGGCATGTTGGACCAACTTCTGCAACAACTTTTGATGTGTTGTTGCAATAGGCGCAGAAACATTAGAGTGAAGTTTATGAGCTGTGCAACGATCAAGCCACTATTAAAGCTAATATGCAGAAGATCATGGCTGATCTTGAGAAGTTGATGGAAGGACAACAACCCCTATTTGATTTCGTCATCAAATCCGATGTTTGAATGTTCATTTGCTTGATGATTATAGCTATGATACTTTACTAGTTTTGGTTTTGCTCTAATACTTCGCTATGTTTAACTTCTGCTATTTGCTCTGGGTTCATATTTCTGTTCGATGTTGTATGTTATGCTTCTATTGCTCTGATACTCTATTCTACTACTTTGGTTTCTTTTGTCAAAGGGGGAGATAGATCCCACAAGCTAATGGTTTGATTTATGCTTTGCAAAATTTTGTGTTACACTATTTTTTTGATGATTGAATTTGGTAAGATGGTTTATAATTGTTTGGTTTATGTTTTGAGCTTTGCTCAACTATGAGTTACCTTACTAAGAGGGAGATTGTTTACATTTCTTATTTTGATGTTAACCATTGCTTGTGAATTTTTGCCAAAATAAAGCCAAAGGGGGAGATTGTTAGGATCTGATTTTTCTTTTATTATTGTTGGCTGTGTTTTGCAAAAATTATGGATATTGCATATGGTAGTTTGAGCTTGCAGGAATCTACGAAGAAGTCACGATCAGGAGGGATTCAAGTTCTGAAGTGTTCTAATGCTAGAAGAATTCTTGAAGAGTCCACATGACTATGAAGATATCTTGGAGATAAAGTGATAATGTGATAAAGTCAAGATTATCAAGAACTCTTGAGCTAATTGGATTATCTTGAAGACTCTTCTGCGTATACTCAACATCCCAAGCAAATCCTTCAAATAGGCATCTCATTTCTTAGTTGAAGGGGCAGCGAGCAGTGAGCAGAAAATAAAGAGCTAAAACATGAATTAGCTATAAGTTGTCTGTGTCAGGTCGTGTTACAACATATTGTGTAACAGAGTGTGCTGAATGTTTTGATTAGTGTTGCAATGCAGTTTGTTTTAAGTCATATGTATTGACCAATCCATCTAGAGTTTCAAGACTATTTTTATTATGTTTTAGTATACATTCTTCGGGAGAATAAGGTGTGTTCTCGGGAGAGACCTTTTGTAAGTCGAGGGGAGCTCGTCAAACTAGAGAATCTACTAAGGGAGTCTTACATTTAGGCGGCAAGGGTTAAGAGGGAGTCTTCAATTGCGTAAGTTTCCATTGGTGTCTGTAATCTTTTAAAACTTAGTGGATTGGTTTGTTGGCCAGGGGATGGTTGCGTGGACGTAGACCAAGTTGGTTGAACCACGTTAAAATTTATGTGTTCTTACTTTTGTTGCAACAAATTTACTTTCCTGCAAATTTACTTAGTTAATTTGTTTAATTATCAAATTGATTAAAGGGCCAGAAACCTAACATCCTCTCATGAAGGACTGAGTCAAAAGACAACATAATAGCAGATTTATTGTCACAAAATAAGGTGGATGAGTCGGATATTGGAAACCCAAACTCAGATATGAGAGAGCGTAACCAAAGTAGTTCACATGTTCGTTAGGCCATAGCACGGTACTCAGCTTCTACAGAAGATCATGAGACAACTGCTTGCTTCTTACTTTTCCATGAAATAAGGTGATTTCCAAGGAAGGGGCACATCCCTGAGGTATAACGCCTATTACTCTTTGACCCTACATAATTCGCATCAGTGTAACAAGCAATCCTTTTTCTACACCTGTTGCATAAAAGATGCCAAGTCTAGGAGAAGATTTAAGATGCGGAAGGATATGATAGACAACATCCAGATGAGAGGTACGAGGTGCATGCATGAATTGGTTTACAATACTTACTGCATATATAAGGTCTGGCCTTGTGTTAGTCAAATAGATAAGTCATCCCACAAGTCTCTGATATACTGACGGCTCAGCTAACAATTCCACTTATTCCCCTGTCAACTTAAGACTGGGGTCCATAGGCATCGCGGCAGGTCAACAACCTAGCATACCTGTATCTTGGAGAAGATCCAATGCATATTTTCTCTGGGATAGAGATATACCCTAGCGATTTCGAGCCACCTTAATACCCAAAAAGTATCGAAGTTTGCCCAAATCCTTAATGTCAAACATCATCCCAAGGTCATATTTTACCTAAACAATTCCATGAGTGTCATCTCCAGTAATGAAAATATCATCCACGTATACTGATATAACAATGCACTGACCTTGAGGATGGTGTCGAACAAAGCAAGTATGATCAGAGTGGCACCTAATAAACCCTATAGTAAAAACCACCTCACTAAAATGGTTGAACCAAGCACGAGGGGATTGTTTAAGCCTATAAAGGGATTTACGAAGGTGACACACTTTCCCTGAATACTCCCCCTAAGCCCGAAAGCCTGGTGGAGGATCCATGTAAATAGTCTCAGAGAGATCGCCATTAAAAAATGCATTTTTGACATCCAATTGGTGGAGAGGCCAAGAATATGAGGCAACCAAAGAGACAATGAGCCTGACTGTAGTTAATTTGGCGACAGGAAAAAATGTGGCACCAAAGTCCTTGCCTAGTACCTGAGTAAACTCTTTAGTGATAAGACGGACCTTATATCGATCAATGGTAACATCTGCAAGATACTTGACACTAAAAACCCATTTGCAGCCAACGGTCTTTTCGCCAACCAGGACATCAACCAGCTCTCATGTCTGATTTTGCTGGAGGGCATCCATTTCTACTTTCATAGCAACCACCCATAAAAGAATTATGTAGGGCCTCCGAAACTGAGCGAGGGATAAAGACCAAATCAACCTAACCAACGAAAGATTTATACTGATCAAAGAGACCCTGAAATGACACAAACTGGGGAATAGGATGATAAGTAATACTTGAAAGTAAGTAACGGGAAGGGGGGCATCGGTCACGAGTGGGGTAACGAGAAGGGGCAGGTTCAGGGACCAAGAGAGAAGAAAGGTTACCTGAAATCAAAGAAGAAGCTGGTAATGGAGCTGGAGCACGAGGACGCCGAGAGTAAACCTACAGGGGAGCTGGAGAAGAGACAAGGGGGAAACCATCATTGGGGCTCGACAAGGGTGCATGAGACGGTTGAGATGTATCAGGAAGAGGAATAGGGCGAGAAAGACAGGGAGGGTCCTCCGCAGAGGACACTTTTGGAGAATGCTCTAAGGGTAGGGAATGAATAAGGAATAAAGGTACAGTCTCAAGGAATATGACATCCATCGAGTAGTGGAAGTGATGAGTAACCGGATCATAGCACCTATATCATTTAGACAGGGAAGAGTACCCAAGAAAGATACAACGGATAGCTTTATCATCTAACTTAGTACGAGTAGGGCTGCGATTTTGAACAAAGCATGTACAACCAAAGACTTGTGGAAGAATAAGAAAAATGACAGTATTTGGCTTGAGAATGTGCAGGGGTGGTTGACCTTGGAGGACACGACCAGGGGTGCGATTAATAATGTATGTAGCGGTAAGGACAACAAGGTGCCAGAAATATTGAGGTACATGCATACCAGATAAAAGATATCGAACTGTAGACATAATGTGGCGGTTCTTTCGTTCTGCCACACCATTCTGTTCAGGTATGTAAGGACAAATAAGTTGCTGAAGAATGTCTCTTTTATTAAGTTCAGCCCGAAAATCATTGGTTAGATATTCTTTACCATTATCAGAATGAATATTGCGGACAACAATATGGATTTGGGTTTTGACCATTTGAAGGAAGTGAGTGAAATAAGTGAAGACTTCATATTTTTTCTTCATCGGGTAGACCCAAGTACAACGAATATAATCATCTATAAATGTAACATAGTAACGATGGTGAGAAATGGCCATGATATGAGAGGGACCCCAAATATCAGAGTAAACAAGGTCAAAGGCACATGGAGCCCGATGCATGCGAGGAATATATGTAGTGCGAGCATGCTTTGACAATTCACAAGTGACACATTTGAACTTAAAAACCTTGCATGCTTTATTAAAAGATGGAAATAACCAATATAAATATTGAAAGTTTACACGTCCTAAATGGGCATGCCACAAATCTAAGTTTTGAAGAGAGCTAACAGGAGTATCAAAAATTGGAGACACAGAAGCTTGTAGACTGGACACGGGTACAATAGAGGTGAAAGGTTCGCCGAAGTAGTAAAGTCCATCGTGCTTATACCCTATGCCAAAAATCTTATTCGAAGTCAGGTCCTGCAAGAAACAACGGTTAGGTAAGAAAACAAATGCACAGTGAAGACTCTTGGCAAGACGACTAATAGAAAATAGATTATAAGCAAAGTTGGGGACATTGTAAACAAAGCGAAGAGTGATATCTGAGGATAAACATGCATCTCCTTGACAACGGATAGGAATAAACGTTCCATCGAAAATTTGAACTGATTGATTTACGGAACTAACAAGAGAGGAAAAAATGGAGAGCTCACCAGTCATATGATTATTGGCCCCGGAATCCAGAATCCAAAATGGTTGGCCTGAATTACCATAAAGGGCGGTAAGAGTACCCATAGCCACTGGCGGAGCCACATGGCTCTCAGAGGGTTCACATGAACCCCTTAAAATTTGAATTTTTTTTTTGTTCATCTAAAAATATCCTCTTATTTTTATTCTCTCTCTTTTCTCATGTTTTTCTCTCTTCATTTTTTACTTTTATTCTCTTATTTATAAATAAGTTTTAATTTTTTTTTATATTTTGGGGATTATTTGTGTTATCATTGTGTATGAATTTTGATTCATTTATTTTTGTAATATTTTTAACATTTAAGTTAAACTTTTCTAGTTTAATTGTACATTTAATTTAATTTTAATTTGAATTTTTAAAAATAATTTTTACACTGTCTTTTATTTTTAATTGATTATTTTGTATTTTTGATTAAACAGTTCAGTTCGAATACTAACGAATTTTATATGTTTAAATATTTTAATATTTTTTCATCATTGTCATGATTTTAGGGATAAGGGCAATAGTTTTTTTTTTCAATTTATATAAAAAAATTTGCATGAATGAGTGTCCAAACCCGGTTACTGACTCTGCCATGTAGTACACCCCTAATCCCCTGTGGCGAAGCGGTACCCCCTAAACCCGGGTGCCTAGCTCCGCCACTGCCCGTAACAAGGGCAGCAGTGGGGCCAGATGATGAAATGAGACCCAAGTATAGTTGAAGTTGAGCAATCTGAGCCTAAAGTTGACTATAATTTGGTTGGCTAGAAACTAGTTCTGTTGAGGCTGAAGGGGGTGCCAATTCGGCCACAGCTCCAATACGAAGACCTCCTTTCTTTTGTTAACCACCAGGATTTCTAGAATATTGTTGCTTTAATTCAGGATGAAGAGTGAAACATCAGTCAATGAGGTGACCAGGTTTTCGACAATGTTGGCAATACAGACGAGTACCTGTTTGCCGAGAACCTGTAGGAGCAGCAAATGCCATTTGATCTGAAATAGACTGAGTAGGTTCAAGTGCAAGTAGAAGACGCCTTCGATTATCACCATCCACAATTGCGAATGCCTTATATAAAGAGGCTAGAGGAGTTGTATTTAAAATATGAGTCCGAAGATTCTCGAACTCAGGCTTTAGACCTATCAAGAACTGATAAGTCTGACGATGATCTAGACGTTTAGTCTCAACCTCAGCATCATTTGGGAAGTCACTCAAAGGCTGATACTGAGCTAGTTCTTCCTATCTAGTTTGGAGATATCCAAAATAATCCGCAACAGGGAATCCTAAAGTCGTCTAAGAAGCATGAGAAATTTCACGGTAAAGCTCAAAGATTCGAGAATCTTGACGTGTATGGGCATACATCTTTGTTAGGGAATTCCATAGACCATGAACTGTCTTGTGATACATAAACATATTATAGATTCGCTCCTCCATAGAATTGAACATCCAACCTAAGATAACACAATTATCCTCATGCCATTGAGCAAAATTAGGATCTGCTTCTTTCGGCTTAGGCTCTGAACCTAAAATCCATCCAATTTTACGTTTTCCACCAAGATAAAGGCAGAACGAACGAGATCAAGCATGAAATTTTTTTCCATTTAATAACACATTTGTGACTCGCTGTGTGACACCCGAGAATTTCACCATAGAATTTATTATAATCGTTGCATACTTATGTGCGCATTTCTACGTGCATCATTTTTCTTGTTTAATTGTTTTTGTTGTGGGTTACTATTCATAATATTTTTGACTGTTTCAAAAGCTTGATTTTAAATTTTTCCTAGGTCACTCGACATTTAAAAGGAACCAAGAAATTTTCGTTTTGAACTTTCGAGCTTAGGAGTATGCGTTTGAAAAATATTTTCCGTGAGCTTTGAATAGTGTTACGTAAGAATAGTAACATTTGCAACTAAAAATAATTGAAATTGCATTTTGGCCTAGTTTGATTAAGTTTTTTTGAGATTAATTAGCTTAGAATATTAATTATATACATCACATAAAACAACTAACTCATCAATTAAAAGCCACATATCATATTAGCTCTCAAAACAATTGCAAAAATTCCCTCCATGTCCCCCCCATTTGGCCGTCCACTTCAAGAGAGGAAAGGAGAGAATTTTGCTTCAACATCCATGCACTTGAGCTCCTAGATTGATCTTGAGAGGATTTTGGAGCAACTTAGGACCTTCAACAAAGCTTCTACATCTTCAAAATTGTGAGGGAGATGCATTTATTTGTTTTTAAAGTTTATGTGCATATATTGAATTTTATTGATTTGTTGATATTAGCTATAAAGCTTGTTTTGAATGCTTTCTATGAGTTATTTGATGCTTATAGAGTTAACTTTTGAGGTTTGATAGCAAAGTTAATGGTTGAAACTTGAAATTGATCAAAGAGGTGATGAATAGTGCAGTGAATAGTAAAATCCGAAAATTTAGGGTTTTTTTTTTTTTTTATTATATAATTTGTTAATTAGATTGAATTGAGGCTTCCTTTAGGTGCTTTAGACATTAGTGAAACTAGACAAAGACTCAGGTGAGGTTGAATTACCCGAAAATGAGTTAAAATGCAAAATTTGTTAACTTTAAAAAGAGGGTTTTATACGTTAAGCAATCCGAGCAAAGTTGAGCATCGATTTGGGTATCCTCGAGCTAAGGAAGCACCTTTGGTGCTTTCATTTCGCGAAATTGGGGTTCGGTTAGTATGGCTATAGTTCAAACCCGTTCGGGGCCTTCCCGAACTTTTGTTTCTAAAATGAGTTTTAGTAACTTTAAAGGGTACCTTTGAGCTTAATTAGGAATATAGAAAGACTAGGGTATGATTGGGAATCTCGAACCACGCTTAGGAGAAAGAAAGCTCGGTTAAAGAAAGGGGAAATGTAGTGTTTAGCCTTTTTAGTTGCATTTGAAACTTGTTGTGTGTTAGTAATGACTTGCATTGAATATTTAGGATGTATTTAAGTTATTTGAGTAGATTATTGGAATTAATTGTGTTGATTGCTACTTTTGGTATCTTAAAGTTAATATCGTGCTTATTTGAACTTTTATCGTGCATATATGTGAGGGCGGCCTACTTTGTCGTCCCTCTTACGTGTTATGTGATATATTGATTGTTTGTGACTTGTATTGGGTTGCGCAACCTAAATCGGACATGGTAGCGTCGAGAAACACGGGCGGCATCGGGCTTGCCGTGCTCCCTCGACTACCATGGTGCCTATTCCCTTCTCGCTGAGGCATACTCCACTACCCCAGAGGCGTGGTTCACCTGCTGGGCATGGACCTACCTCGGGAGAAAGGGTCGTAGGATCGGGATACATCTGGAGTATCCCAATTGTTGGTGTTTGGGGTTTGCCGGCATGTTCGTGATGCTCGTGGTTCGTGGCTCGTGATTGAAGACTCGGAAGTGGAACCGTATCCTTTTTAAAAGTGGTTAATTGCTTGGTTTATTGTCTTGTTGGTTTATGTGGATTATATATGTTTTCTTGTGTTTGCATATCATATTGCACGTTGGCATGCTGCATCACCTCCCTCGCTGGGCAACTTTGTTGCTCATTCCTCATTTAACATGTTTCAGGTGAAGCTGAGGTGAATCCTCAGCTGATAGAAGAAGAGGAAGTTTACGTAGATCAGAATCCGTGACTTTGTGTGCTGAGGTGGATTTTATGTGCTTCTTGCGTGGAGTTCTTGTTAAAAATGTATTTTGAGGCTTTGGAGTCTTGTATATATATGTCTAGTAGATGTGTACTAGGATGTTAAAGAAAGTTGTTGGATTGTAATAATGAATTCTAGACTTTAATTTCCCTTGCATGCTTGGAGTGTTAGTTAATCTTCATATGGAACTTAGAATTTCATTGTATTTAATTACTTATGACTAAAACCAACTTATCTCGCATGCTTGTGTGCTTTAGTAGAATGTTGTTGCTCCAAGGCTCGGATGGCCTTGTGATTGTGTTTTAGCTTTGGAGACATTAGTAGATAAGTTGTTGTTATAGTTCAAAAGACTTGAGTGGCTATTTGCAGGTAACAGTATTGTCCTATAAACAGGGGAGACTCCGTCCGTTTTCCCCTAAAATTTTGTGCCCGGGGTTTGGAATTGGTTGAGAATAGCATGGTTATTAGAGCCTCCGGTCTCGTGAGGGATCGGGGCGTTACAGGTGGTATTAGAGCTTAGCTAGTTAGCTAGGCGCAAGCCGGGATAGGGTCTTCGGCTTGTGGGGTAGTGGCCTTAGTGTCAATGTGTTTAGAAAGTGTATGTGCATGTCTTATGTGATAAGAGAGTTAATGTGATCAATGTGCTTATGTGATCAACATGTTTTATTTGTTGAGTGAACTAGTTGTGGTTTATGTGCTTGTGTGATAAGTGATATGGATGTGGTTAACATGCTTGATGTGTTTACATGTTCAATGTGTTTATGTGATTAATGCGAACTATGTGATTAACGTGCCTTGTGTGAATTATGTGCTTTGTGTACTTGAGTGCTCGATATGCTTTATATGACTAATGTGAATATGTGATTAACTTGTTTTATGTGAAGTTGTTGTTTAAATGACTTAGTAGTTTATAATTTGTGTATGTGAACTTATTGCTTATGTGACTTTACTTGTTATATATTGCTAACGTGATCAATGTGTTTTATGTATGAGGGTAGCTCGCTTGTATGTGTAAGAATTGCGAGGACGCAATTAGTTTAAGGGGGAGAGGGTGTGACACCCGAGAATTTCACCATAGAATTTATTATAATCGTTGCATACTTATGTGCGCATTTCTACGTGCATCATTTTTCTTGTTTAATTGTTTTTATTGTGGGTTACTATTCATAAAATTTTTGACTGTTTCGAAAGCTTGATTTTAAATTTTTCCTAGGTCACTCGACATTTAAAAGGAACCAAGAAATTTTCGTTTTGAACTTTCGAGCTTAGGAGTATGCGTTTGAAAAATATTTTCCGTGAGCTTTGAATAGTGTTACGTAAGAATAGTAACATTTGCAACTAAAAATAATTGAAATTGCATTTTGGCCTAGTTTGATTAAGTTTTTTTGAGATTAATTAGCTTAGAATATTAATTATATACATCACATAAAACAACTAACTCATCAATTAAAAGCCACATATCATATTAGCTCTCAAAACAATTGCAAAAATTCCCTCCATGTCCCCCCCATTTGGCCGTCCACTTCAAGAGAGGAAAGGAGAGAATTTTGCTTCAACATCCATGCACTTGAGCTCCTAGATTGATCTTGAGAGGATTTTGGAGCAACTTAGGACCTTCAACAAAGCTTCTACATCTTCAAAATTGTGAGGGAGATGCATTTATTTATTTTTAAAGTTTATGTGCATATATTGAATTTTATTGATTTGTTGATATTAGCTATAAAGCTTGTTTTGAATGCTTTCTATGAGTTATTTGATGCCTATAGAGTTAACTTTTGAGGTTTGATAGCAAAGTTAATGGTTGAAACTTGAAATTGATCAAAGAGGTGATGAATAGTGCAGTGAATAGTAAAATCCGAAAATTTAGGGTTTTTTTTATTATATAATTTGTTAATTAGATTGAATTGAGGCTTCCTTTAGGTGCTTTAGACATTAGTGAAACTAGACAAAGACTCACGTGAGGTTGAATTACCCGAAAATGAGTTAAAATGCAAAATTTGTTAACTTTAAAAAGGGGGTTTTATACGTTAAGCAATCCGAGCAAATTTGGGCATCGATTTGGGTATCCTCGAGCTAAGGAAGCAGCTTTGGTGCTTTCATTTCGCGAAATTGGGGTTCGGTTAGTATGGCTATAGTTCAAACCCGTTCGGGGCCTTCCCGAACTTTTGTTTCTAAAATGAGTTTTAGTAACTTTAAAGGGTACCTTTGAGCTTAATTAGGAATATAGAAAGACTAGGGTATGATTGGGAATCTCGAACCACGCTTAGGAGAAAGAAAGCTCGGTTAAAGAAAGGGGAAATGTAGTGTTTAGCCTTTTTAGTTGCATTTGAAACTTGTTGTGTGTTAGTAATGACTTGCATTGAATATTTAGGATGTATTTAAGTTATTTGAGTAGATTATTGGAATTAATTGTGTTGATTGCTACTTTTGGTATCTTAAAGTTAATATCGTGCTTATTTGAACTTTTATCGTGCATATATGTGAGGGCGGCCTACTTTGTCGTCCCTCTTACGTGTTATGTGATATATTGATTGTTTGTGACTTGTATTGGGTTGCGCAACCTAAATCGGACATGGTAGCGTCGAGAAACACGGGCGGCATCGGGCTTGCCGTCCTCCCTCGACTACCATGGTGCCTATTCCCTTCTCGCCGAGGCATACTCCACTACCCCAGAGGCGTGGTTCACCTGCTGGGCATGGACCTACCTCGGGAGAAAGGGTCGTAGGATCGGGATACATCTGGACTATCCCAATTGTTGGTGTTTGGGGTTTGCCGGCATGTTCGTGATGCTCGTGGTTCGTGGCTCGTGATTGAAGACTCGGAAGTGGAACCGTATCCTTTTTAAAAGTGGTTAATTGCTTGGTTTATTGTCTTGTTGGTTTATGTGGATTATATATGTTTTCTTGTGTTTGCATATCATATTGCACGTTGGCATGCTGCATCACCTCCCTCGCTGGGCAACTTTGTTGCTCATTCCTCATTTAACATGTTTCAGGTGAAGCTGAGGTGAATCCTCAGCTGATAGAAGAAGAGGAAGTTTACGTAGATCAGAATCCGTGACTTTGTGTGCTGAGGTGGATTTTATGTGCTTCTTGCGTGGAGTTCTTGTTAAAAATGTATTTTGAGGCTTTGGAGTCTTGTATATATATGTCTAGTAGATGTGTACTAGGATGTTAAAGAAAGTTGTTGGATTGTAATAATGAATTCTAGACTTTAATTTCCCTTGCATGCTTGGAGTGTTAGTTAATCTTCATATGGAACTTAGAATTTCATTGTATTTAATTACTTATGACTAAAACCAACTTATCTCGCATGCTTGTGTGCTTTAGTAGAATGTTGTTGCTCCAAGGCTCGGATGGCCTTGTGATTGTGTTTTAGCTTTGGAGACATTAGTAGATAAGTTGTTGTTATAGTTCAAAAGACTTGAGTGGCTATTTGCAGGTAACAGTATTGTCCTATAAACAGGGGAGACTCCGTCCGTTTTCCCCTAAAATTTTGTGCCCGGGGTTTGGAATTGGTTGAGAATAGCATGGTTATTAGAGCCTCCGGTCTCGTGAGGGATCGGGGCGTTACAGAAGTGGTATTACAGCTTAGCTAGTTAGCTAGGCGCAAGCCGGGATAGGGTCTTCGGCTTGTGGGGTAGTGGCCTTAGTGTCAATGTGTTTAGAAAGTGTATGTGCATGTCTTATGTGATAAGAGAGTTAATGTGATCAATGTGCTTATGTGATCAACATGTTTTATTTGTTGAGTGAACTAGTTGTGGTTTATGTGCTTGTGTGATAAGTGATATGGATGTGGTTAACATGCTTGATGTGTTTACATGTTCAATGTGTTTATGTGATTAATGCGAACTATGTGATTAACGTGCCTTGTGTGAATTATGTGCTTTGTGTACTTGAGTGCTCGATATGCTTTATATGACTAATGTGAATATGTGATTAACTTGTTTTATGTGAAGTTGTTGTTTAAATGACTTAGTAGTTTATAATTTGTGTATGTGAACTTATTGCTTATGTGACTTTACTTGTTATATATTGCTAACGTGATCAATGTGTTTTATGTATGAGGGTAGCTCGCTTGTATGTGTGAGAATTGCGAGGACGCAATTAGTTTAAGGGGGAGAGGGTGTGACACCCGAGAATTTCACCATAGAATTTATTATAATCGTTGCATACTTATGTGCGCATTTCTACGTGCATCATTTTTCTTGTTTAATTGTTTTTGTTGTGGGTTACTATTCATAATATTTTTGACTGTTTCGAAAGCTTGATTTTAAATTTTTCCTAGGTCACTCGACATTTAAAAGGAACCAAGAAATTTTCGTTTTGAACTTTCGAGCTTAGGAGTATGCGTTTGAAAAATATTTTCCGTGAGCTTTGAATAGTGTTACGTAAGAATAGTAACATTTGCAACTAAAAATAATTGAAATTGCATTTTGGCCTAGTTTGATTAAGTTTTTTTGAGATTAATTAGCTTAGAATATTAATTATATACATCACATAAAACAACTAACTCATCAATTAAAAGCCACATATCATATTAGCTCTCAAAACAATTGCAAAAATTCCCTCCATGTCCCCCCCATTTGGCCGTCCACTTCAAGAGAGGAAAGGAGAGAATTTTGCTTCAACATCCATGCACTTGAGCTCCTAGATTGATCTTGAGAGGATTTTGGAGCAACTTAGGACCTTCAACAAAGCTTCTACATCTTCAAAATTGTGAGGGAGATGCATTTATTTATTTTTAAAGTTTATGTGCATATATTGAATTTTATTGATTTGTTGATATTAGCTATAAAGCTTGTTTTGAATGGTTTCTATTAGTTATTTTATGCCTATAGAGTTAACTTTTGAGGTTTGATAGCAAAGTTAATGGTTGAAACTTGAAATTGATCAAAGAGGTGATGAATAGTGCAGTGAATAGTAAAATCCGAAAATTTAGGGTTTTTTTTTTTTTTTTATTATATAATTTGTTAATTAGATTGAATTGAGGCTTCCTTTAGGTGCTTTAGACATTAGTGAAACTAGACAAAGACTCACGTGAGGTTGAATTACCCGAAAATGAGTTAAAATGCAAAATTTGTTAACTTTAAAAAGGGGGTTTTATACGTTAAGCAATCCGCGCAAATTTGGGCATCGATTTGGGTATCCTCGAGCTAAGGAAGCTCCTTTGGTGCTTTCATTTCGCGAAATTGGGGTTCGGTTAGTATGGCTATAGTTCAAACCCGTTCGGGGCCTTCCCGAACTTTTGTTTCTAAAATGAGTTTTAGTAACTTTAAAGGGTACCTTTGAGCTTAATTAGGAATATAGAAAGACTAGGGTATGATTGGGAATCTCGAACCACGCTTAGGAGAAAGAAAGCTCGGTTAAAGAAAGGGGAAATGTAGTGTTTAGCCTTTTTAGTTGCATTTGAAACTTGTTGTGTGTTAGTAATGACTTGCATTGAATATTTAGGATGTATTTAAGTTATTTGAGTAGATTATTGGAATTAATTGTGTTGATTGCTACTTTTGGTATCTTAAAGTTAATATCGTGCTTATTTGAACTTTTATCGTGCATATATGTGAGGGCGGCCTACTTTGTCGTCCCTCTTACGTGTTATGTGATATATTGATTGTTTGTGACTTGTATTGGGTTGCGCAACCTAAATCGGACATGGTAGCGTCGAGAAACACGGGCGGCATCGGGCTTGCCGTCCTCCCTCGACTACCATGGTGCCTATTCCCTTCTCGCTGAGGCATACTCCACTACCCCAGAGGCGTGGTTCACCTGCTGGGCATGGACCTACCTCGGGAGAAAGGGTCGTAGGATCGGGATACATCTGGAGTATCCCAATTGTTGGTGTTTGGGGTTTGCCGGCATGTTCGTGATGCTCGTGGTTCGTGGCTCGTGATTGAAGACTCGGAAGTGGAACCGTATCCTTTTTAAAAGTGGTTAATTGCTTGGTTTATTGTCTTGTTGGTTTATGTGGATTATATATGTTTTCTTGTGTTTGCATATCATATTGCACGTTGGCATGCTGCATCACCTCCCTCGCTGGGCAACTTTGTTGCTCATTCCTCATTTAACATGTTTCAGGTGAAGCTGAGGTGAATCCTCAGCTGATAGAAGAAGAGGAAGTTTACGTAGATCAGAATCCGTGACTTTGTGTGCTGAGGTGGATTTTATGTGCTTCTTGCGTGGAGTTCTTGTTAAAAATGTATTTTGAGGCTTTGGAGTCTTGTATATATATGTCTAGTAGATGTGTACTAGGATGTTAAAGAAAGTTGTTGGATTGTAATAATGAATTCTAGACTTTAATTTCCCTTGCATGCTTGGAGTGTTAGTTAATCTTCATATGGAACTTAGAATTTCATTGTATTTAATTACTTATGACTAAAACCAACTTATCTCGCATGCTTGTGTGCTTTAGTAGAATGTTGTTGCTCCAAGGCTCGGATGGCCTTGTGATTGTGTTTTAGCTTTGGAGACATTAGTAGATAAGTTGTTGTTATAGTTCAAAAGACTTGAGTGGCTATTTGCAGGTAACAGTATTGTCCTATAAACAGGGGAGACTCCGTCCGTTTTCCCCTAAAATTTTGTGCCCGGGGTTTGGAATTGGTTGAGAATAGCATGGTTATTAGAGCCTCCAGTCTCGTGAGGGATCGGGGCGTTACACGCTGTGCGGGTGTATTAGGCTCATGAGATAGGTCTATATGTGAGGTAATAGTTGACTGACTGGTTTCTCCTGTGCCCTTAGATTGAGTGAGTTGCTCTTTTTCTGAGTCCATAGATGACATATCTAACGTGGTTCAAAATAGTAATAACAACCCTACTATTACACAAAAGCAAATAAGGCAATGAAATTAAAAGAAAATTGATACTTATCAGAAAAGAGAAGAACTCTGGCATATGAAGATAAGAGAAGCACGCTGGCTGATGAAGACGCCGAACACTCGGCTTTGAAGGCTACAACTCGATCAAAGTTTGTAGACTACAATACCTGGTATACACTTTAGCCCAACATACAAGAAACTACCATAGATCCGTGCTTTAGTTAGGAATCTCTACTATCATCAGTAGCATCATGATACTTCTCATCCTTCTCAGTGACTGAGCCGACATAAACAAAATATGAAAACTTCACTTATTCTAAAACCATATGAATAAACTTCCCTGAGTCGACATAAGCAACATATGAAAACTTCACTTATTCTCAATGGCAACGACGGAAGCAGACGAAGACAAGATGTGAAGCTATCTTGCTGGTGACGACGAGTTCCGAAGCTGTGTCACTGGCGATGACGCGAGCATGGGCTTAGCTGCTGTGGTGGCTCACGACGGCAGAAGCTTACGATAGGATCTAGAGCAGCCAACGATGACGATGACAAGATCTGAACCGGTGATGATGTCGACGACAAGATCTGAAGTTATCTTGTCGGCGACGATGAGTTCTGAAGATGACGCGAGCATGGGCTTAGCTGCTGTGGTGGCTCACGATGGTAGAAGCTTGACAAGCGACCGAGATAAGTTTTTTTTATTTTTTTATTTGTGTTCTGTTTGTCTATCGTGAAACGTTGTTGTGGCTCTAGATACCAAATAGAAAGAAAGATATTGGAAAATACATTCTTACAATCTGTATTCATGACAAGCTTACAATCAGAGTAATAAATAGACCAAACAAGACTACATTAGTGAAACATCACACTACTCTAGAATTACATTATTCAAGACTGAATCAAAGGCACATTGTTCAAGAAATTTTCAGCTAGAAATCCTTAGCTGTATTATCTTCTTTTCTACAAATATTTCAACAGAAACGCACAATTTATTATGGTCTCTTTTATCGCAAGAATCAACCTCTTGTGCTTAATGCTTTTTTTGATGCCGACTGGGCAGCTGACAAAGATAACTTCACTTCTACAACTTCATATATACTCTATCTTGGCAATAATCCCATTTCATGGCGCTCTAAAAAGCAACGAACGGTTGCCCATTCATCTTCTGAAGCTGAGTATTGTTCGGTTGTATCAACTGCTGCTGAAATTTCCTGGGAGTCGAATTTATTGAGTGAACTTGGCATTGATGTATCCACTACACCATCCATTTTTTGTGACAATTTAAGAGCTACCTATCTATGTAAAAATCCAGTTTTTCACTCTCGAATCAAGCATGTGGTGCTTGATTATCACTTCGTTCGTGACCAGGTAATGGCAGGTTTACTTCGTGTTTCGCATATGCCATCCTCTTATCAACTTGCTGATATTCTTACCAAGCCGTTTTCAAAGGAGCAATTTTCAAATTTAAGGCTCAAGATTGGTGTTGCCGATGGCACCATTATCTTGCGGGGGCATGTTAAAACATAGTTGGTATCGATGTTTATCATTCTGTTGGTACCTATGTTTATCATTTTGTTGCTGATAATGTATTTAAATGTATTGTGTTGTTGGCTGAAATTTATGGAATGTAACAACTCGATTTAGTTTCCTATTTTTGTGAGCTTTAGCTTAGAGTTGTATTTATCCACATGCTCACATCAATGTAATATAAACTCTGTAATGTCTCCGAATGGAAATAATAGAAACAGTTCTCCTGTGCTTTGAACCTCTTTACATATGAATCTAGCGTTTCTCTTTTTCTTTTCTTTTTTTAAGAAGAAAATTAAAAAGTTGAAGAAATAAAGCAATATAATGTTGTTCCCTTAGCGTCCAAATGCAGCATAAAAAATTTTTAGTGCTAGGATAACATATGAATCTGGCATTTCATCTTTTATATAACATTTGTATTGCCTATTGTGAATGCTTAATGTGAAAAAATGTAGACTAATAGTGATGGAAGTATATAACATTAGTTTTGCATCATAACTTTTTAGGTGAATAGCACCAGACCCCATGTGCTCTAACTAAAGAGGACCAAATGAATGGTCATAAACTAACTTTCAACTTGGTAAAGAGAGAAGTTTATGACATAGAATGCTTCAGGAAAAATTAGACCAGCAAAAATAAAATTGGAGATAGTTAACATTTACTTCGACTAAGAGGAAAATTGTCTAAGAGCACTCACAAACAGATATTTGTTCAAATAGAAGCAGAGATGGTTTCAAGAATGCAGTCAAGTTCTTAATGGATTGAATGGTTATATTCAACATCTTGGAGGATATATACAATTGTCAATCTTTGAATGAGTGAATTCAAGAACCTAGAGCTAGAGATATGCTTAAAAACATATTCATTTAATGGTTAACAAATATGAGGTTCAACAGTCAAAATATGCAGCAATTCTGAACAAAAATATTTAGTTGTTTCTAATTGTTTCCCGCTTCTGTAACAGCATAGCTTGTCAACTGGTTTGCGCATCGCACTTCACAAATGAAAAGAGGAGATGGACATGCTTCTTCAAGCAATCTTAAGAAAATATAATTTTATATTTTGCAGATCCTCGGGGAAACTTTGATACCTTCTTAAGCAACTGAAATCTAGCCTTGGGGTTAAGGGAATAGGCAGCCTTTATAGTCATCGTCCTCAAGACTTTAGCATTCTCCAGAATATAAGCAACCATTGAAAGTTCATTTCCAGGCTTGTGAATCCATGGAATGACATTGTTTTAAGGCATGACAACAAGCATATAGGCATTTTCTCAGGTTTGCTCCAACTTGTCTCATGTGTGCCGTTATGATCAAGATCCTATAGCAACAAAAGGCAGAGACTAAGAACTTTGCCAATTAAGAAAGAACCACCCCCCTTCCCTTTTCTCTATTCATTGGTTTTTCTAACCTTTGAAAACTAAGAAACATTAGCTTGTTTGAGCCTTCAACCAAGTTTAGCAGCAAATTTCATTTACAGCATTTGGCTTTCACAGTTAACCGAGTTAGTCTCGGAAAGCTTGGGCATGCACCTGCATGGCTTAGAGCCTTCATAGAAGGAAAAAGAATAGAATACATAAGAAATAAAACTTTGTTTATGTCCGATATTAATAGTTTTGACGATACTATACAAGAAAATATCTAGGACATGAGACAACAAGCATAAAAAATCCACCACGTGCAAACAAATATACAAATCCAAACAAAAAATTAGCAGCTAACCTACAACTTCTTGAGATAAGAGATTTCACAATGTAAAATACTTGAGTAATTTTCTTATACAAATAACATTAGAAGTACAATCTATTGATGCAAAGACTGGCATTCAGTTCAACTAATGGGGAATTCTATACTAAAAAGTCAAGAGAAAAATATTCATGTTAATTGAGGTATTAAAGGTTATCTCAAGCATGATCGAGATCTTCAGAGTGAAGAAGGAAATCTATCGTACATCTTAGAGGGCATATATTGGAAAACAAGATCCTAGATGGAAAACAAAAGAAACCAAGAAAAAGAAGTCATTTTCAACCCTCAAACTTCTTCTTCGACCCTACCACAAGATCCTATATTGGAATAAGTCCAAGAGTACCCAGTTTAAAAGAAGATCTTACTCGGTCAGAAAAAAGGAATTTGTAGTGAACTTCCAAGCTCTCAAGCTAGTTCAGCAGCAAAAAATCATTAATAAAGGATTTTGGATATGCTTACTTATTTCAACGAGGATAGAAAAGAAAATCAAGAATGCTGTTGATCATTAGTTTTGAGTCTTTACAAGAGACAAGTCTGGTTCTTGGATTATTACATTGATACCTTTTATTTTATGGTCAAGTACTTGAAACAGAGAGAGTATGGCAAAAGTCGCAATGATTTCCAGTTACCAAAATATTACAAAGTAATGACATTACACGAAGAATAACCAGAATGTAAGATCGATAATAATCAGCAGTTTACCTTAAGAATATCACCCCTCAAAGAGAGATGCTTCACGTTATGTACTCCTAGAAGAAGCTTAACTACAACTTTGAGGTAACGATCATAGTCAATCACCCCGGAACATTTACTTCATCTTCTATATTTTCGGTCCAAACATTTGCTTCATTTAGCGAGCGTAAGTTTTCAAGGGAGAAATTCCTCGAGAAATGGTCAGATATATCAAGGTATCCAAGTGTAGGAGCATTTATCTCAAGCTTGAAGGGAAGCTCTGCGGGGAAGGAGCTCTCTCCTTGGTAAAAATAGAAGGTGAGACTTCTCAATGTAGGAGAAGATATGGTAAAGGTGTCCACACTGTCGTATACATCTCTGTCAATATAGAGAGTCTCCAGTGATGAACAGCCAGATATAAGCTTACGCACAGATTCATCGCATTGGTAAATAACCGATTCGAGACGAAGGGTTTTGAGAATTGGAAGACAAACCAAACTTGGGACATTGAGACACATAACACCGTCTAATTTAAGAACCCTTCGTCTACAAGGCAACTGAATGGTTGGATAATAAACCACGCAGCCAGTAGTCATACGAAACTCAAGCACTTTAACTTTCCTAGCAACTGCAGTGGCTGTCCATGTAGTAACATCATACGCCTCACAATCGTACTCGATCACAAGAGAAAACCTGTCTATGCATTGTCCATTGAGGAATAGCAAAAACATGTTAACAAAATGTGCAAAATTATTTTCATTCTCATTTTCATCACTGAAAATGAGATTACGGATATTTTTCCAGAGGAATTTCCACTTTGTTGATAGAAAGCTGGTAGCCACAGCATCCGCTGTTGGAAGAAGTGAGAGTATGTGACAAAGAACAGATTCTGGCAAGTTGCTAAGCCTATCAACATCATTTGAAGCTTGTTGCCGCTTATGGCCACAAGATCTTGCAAGCGATGACATATTAATCGGATGAGTGGTGATAGCACTATGACGGAAACTCTTTTGATTTTGATACCTTTTCTGGGTTTTTGGCTTCCGAGTGAAAACGCCAACTTGATTTTAGTTGTTTATGTAGGGAAGATGAAGGGTTTACGGGGGTGACTGGTGAGAATTTCACAAGTCATATCGAGGTATGCGCCCAAACAAACCATCTAGCTCCCTTTTTTCAATGTTCGATGCATAATTGGAAAAATAACTCTTTTTTTTTTTTTTTTTTTTTTTCTCTTAAGTTTTTGGGGGCAAGGATAATTTTAAGTAAGGATGACAATTGGTGGATTTATGGGGGAGGGTATTCGGTGACAAATTAGAAATGGGATAACACTTGTACCTTGTCTTGTCTTGAGATATTTTTGATTTTACGAGAGTTATTTTGTCGGAAAAAAAGTTATGGGGCTGAGTAAAAGTTAATTTTCAATCTTCGTGCAAGATCAGGAAAGGCGACCGCATATGTTTAAAGTTATTTTTTTATATTTACTTCTTATATATGTACTAAAATTTAAAGCTTATTAATTTAATAATTCCCGACAAGAAACTTACTACAAAATATGAAACTTCAAGCAAAATGCTATATTGTATAAATACTATAACTTTTCTTCCCCTAATAGATATATTCTATTTTAGGTTAATATCATTTTAATTACTTAATATATATATATATATATGTTACACTTTTCCTCTCATATTTACTTTGTATCACTTAGCCATTTTGTGTTATTAGGTAAAAATAAGAGACATTTTTGTTCATTTGTTATAAACGCAATAAGGGACATTGTTAACTATTGAGTGATATAAACTAAAGTACTGTATCAGGAAAAAATATTAAACTGTATATACATTGAGAGAGTAAAATAATATTAACCTAACATTAATAACAATTTATCCTTTAATATATAAAGTATAAGATTTTGTGCCCTGATATTTATTTTATATCATTTAATACCTTTGTATTATCAGTAAAAACAAAGGGTATTTACGAATATTTGTTACTTTTTTAAAAACTATAAGGGACATGCTTGTTAACTAAATCACAGAAAGAGGATAAGATTATAAAATAAGCATTAGGGTAAAATATTATATTGTACACACATTGCGGGATTGAAGTAATTTTAACTCTATATTTTATGATTAATAATGTATAAATATCCCCTTTTCAAAAGTTTGGCCTTCCGTTAAGGTTTTGAAATCTATGCCCTTAATTTTATATGGGAATAATGAGATCAAGTTTAAACCCTAAAATTATCATTCATCCTAAACCTTTTGTGAAAAGTTATAACAAGTAATAAGATGGGCAAATTTTACAAATGGTCCTCATTATTTACATTTAGTCTCATTTTAGTCCCTATTATTTCAAAAGTCATGTAATTGATCCTCATTATTTACAAATATATTACTATTAGTCCTCATTATTTACATTTTGTCCTATTTTACTCCTTATTGTTTCAAAAGTCATACGGTTCATCCCCATTGTTTACAAATATTTCACTATTAGTCCCCATTATTTACATTTTGTCCCATTTTGGTCTCTATTATTTTAGGGACTAATAGTGATTCATTTGTAAATAATAAGGACTAATACATTTATAAACAATGATAACTAATAGTGATATATTTATTAACAACAGGGACCAACCGTGTGACTTTTAAAATAATAGGGACTAAAATGTGAAAATGTAAACAATAGGACTAACCGAGTGACTTTTGAAACAATAATGACTAAAATGAAACAAAAGGTAAACAATGTGGACCATTTGTGAGATTTTCCCTATAAAGATTATGGGCAACATTTTGATTAGACACGAATAATGAGAGCTTATGGAAGTGGACATGATGAAGGCTTTTGATTCAATCAACTCAGACTTTATCATCAAAGCTATGCAGGTTTGGACTACCCAAACAAATTCATTGCTATCAATGGACGATTGGAAGAATACTTTCGAGGAGTTTTAAAGGTTTGAGGCAAAGAGATCCTCTCTCTCCTTGTTTGTGATTGCAATGGGGGTCATGTCCTAAATTTTCAACAAAACTATACTAAAAAAGAATTTTAACTTCCATCTTAGTGCAGAAAAGCCCCCTGATCAACCACCTAATGATCTATTGATTTTCTTCAAAGCTGAGATGAGTATCTTCTTTAGACATCAAAAAGACTCTCCTCCTCTTCAGCCAACTTTCAAGCCTAACAAATTAGCTGACTGAAAATTGAGATCTTTTATGGAGAAAGCAACCCTGCCTTGAAGAACATAATATGACTGAAAATTGAGGTCTTTTGTGGATTATTACACTGATATGCATTATATCAAAAATATATGGAACACAAAGGTCATGACAATGAATCACAAAATATTCAAAATTACTTGAATGACAAAAATGCAGAATCAAATAATTAGCAAACCTGAAAGGGAGGTATCACCCCTTAACTGTAGATGCTTGACCTTATAAACACCTTGAAGAAGTTCAACTACAGCTTGGGAGTAATGATCATTGTTAATCGGCGTTCATCAATTGTGTTTCCATATTAATAGTTTAGAGGATACCGTACACCACAATTGCAAAGAGGTGAGACATTAAAAGGCATCTATTCACCATTTCACTAAGAAAAGAGAAGATGGACACGATTGTTCAAGCAATCTCAAGAAAATATAATCTCACATTCTTCAGATCCTCGGTGAAACTTTGAAACCTTCTGAAGCAACTGAAATTTAGCTTTAAGGTCAAGAGGATAGGCAGTCTCTATTGTCATCGTCCTCAAGACTTTAGCATTCTTTAGAATATAAGCTACCATTTCAAGTTCATCTTCTAGGCCTTCGAATCCACGCATCGACAGTGTCTTAAGGCATGTCAACAAGTATCTAGGCACTTTCTCAGGTCTTCTCCATACCTTATGGCCTCTCCATATACTTCTACTGACCTTTGAAAAGGTAAGAAATTCTAATTTATTGGAGCCTTTAACCAAGTCTAGCAGCGAATTCCATCCATCGTATTCGGCTTTCACAGCCAATCGGGTTAGTCTCGGAAAGCTTGGGGAGACACCTGCATGGCTAAGAGCCTTCACAAAATGGCCAAAAAATTAATTAAAAATTGAAGTGTGTTTCCATATTAATAGTTTAGAGGATACTGTACACTACAATAGCGAGAAGGTGAGACAACAAGCACAGCATCTCCACCACGTGAAGCAGAATATACAGATCTAAATAAAAAACTTAGCAGCAACTAATCAACAACTTCTTGAGCTAAGAAAATTCAAAATGTAGAATACTTGAAGAAATTCATTTACACGAATAACATCAAAGAACCAAATGGACTCTTGGGAAACTGCAGACGCTACACGGCAAAGTGCAAGGGAGTTAATCCCAGTACTTTAAATCCCGATACTTATCCATAAACAGGGGATTGCGAAGTATTAAAATCATGCTAAGACTAAACATATTGTATAAGATGATAGGGGATAATAGTCTGTAAAAACTTCCATCTTTTGACTGCGGCAGCTATCCATTGCACATTTGGTGGAAAGAAGAAGAGAATTTGATTGTTCCAGCTTGTTGGTGACTTCATTTTATAATTTGATAGTGCATAAGGATTCAATATACACATAAAATTTAGGACTTGATAAGAATAGTGCAGATGACTATTATAAACATCATGCATATGCACAAAAGTATATAGAGAAAAAGACATTTATATACGTATTATTTCTAGAGAAAAGGTACCTAGGCAATTAGCAATTAAACTGAGTTGTATGTGGCTATTGTCAAGTTGTATACAATCTTGTAGAAAATAATATTTTCTATGTTCAATATTCAAAGTTTTATGGTAGATCACAAGCTAGAAGATATTGACTAGCAAACATAACACTGGCGATTAGTCGATACAGTAGTTCATGTTCATCACTGCATAAATTATATCTGCATCCTTTTAAGAATTGAAAAAGAAAATTATACACGAGAGACAAATAGGTAAAGCCATGTTATATCAATACTTTACTATTCGAAATTCTAATTTTCATTTCAGAAGTAAAGGCCAAAATTTCCCGGAATCTGATAAGCAAGGAAGTTGCAAGACAGAAGAAGAAATTGTTTGGTCAAACCATGATGTTAAACACAATAAATAAATACAACAAACCCGTGTCTCATTTTAGATATGCGATTTATTTCAAAGAGGATAGAGAATGCAAAACAAAAATGATGTTGCATAATTTTGAGAAATCAGTCTTGTTCATGCGTTGTTAAACTGATATGGGGTTGTATGAAAAGTACTTGATGCACAAAGAGTACAGCAATGGATACAATGATTTCCAGTTACCAAAATATTACAAAACAATGAGATTACATGAAGAGAAGTAGAAGAAATCAGTAACGCTAGAAATTTCACAAAATTATCAAACTCAATTGAATAACAACAATGTAAGATAATAAAATTAGCAATTTACCTCAAGAATATCACCACTCATAGATAGACGCTTCACGTTATAAACTCCTTGAAGAAGCTTAACTACAATATTATTGGAGTAATGATCAACATCAATCAGCGGAATATCCATATATTTTATATTTATGGTCTCAACTTTTGCTTCATCTAGCAAGCACAAGTTTTCAACAGAGAAGTCGCTCGTCAAAAAGTCAGATAGATCAAGGTATCTAAGTGCAGGAGCATCTATACAAAGGTTGTAGTCAAGCTCTTCAGGATCGGGGCTCTCTGATCAGTAAAATTTGAAGGTGAGATTTCTCAATGTAGGAGAAGATATGGTAAAGTTGACCACATTGTCGTATACATCTCTTTGAATATACATAGTCTCCAACGATGAACAGCCACATATAAAGTTTCGGAAAGATTCATCGCTTTGGTAAGTCACTGATTCAAGATGAAGTGTTTCGAGATTTGGAAGACAAACCATGCTCGGGACATTGAGATTCTTAACACGAAATAAATCAAGAACCTCTAGTGTCTGACAAGTAAACAGACTACAAGGCAACTGAAAGCGTGATTCAGAAGCGTCAGGATTGCTCACCCAAAACTCAAGCACTTTAAGATTTTTAGAAACTGCAGCGGCTATCCAAGTAGAAACATCATACACCTCACAAGATGATGATGTGATTACAAGAGAAAACTTGTCTATAGTTTGTTGATTGAGGTAAATCAAAACCTTGTTAACAAAATGTGCAAACTTAATGTTTCTCTCTTTTGTCTCACCCCAATTGGACCGTATGGGTATATCATCACTGAAACTGAGATTATGGATATTTGTCCAGAAGAATTTCCACCTTGTCGATAGCAAGCCAGTGGCCACGGCGTCCTTCGTTGGAAGAAATGAGAGAATGTGACAACGAATCGATTCTGGCAAGTTGCTTAGCCTATCAACATCATTTGAAGCTTGTTGGCGCTTATGGGCAGAAGATCTTGCAAGCGATGACATATCAATGATCCGATTGGTAGTAACACTTGGATGGAAAATTTAGAGGCTAAAGACCGAACGAAAATTCTTGGATTTTGATAGCTTTTCTGGGTTTTGGCTTGTGAACAGAAACGCCAACTTGACATTGCTGCTAGTTAACTATATAGGTAATATGTGGGGGAAGATGAAGGGGTTAATGGGATGAGAACCTCGAAAGACAAATTACTCAAATATAACCCCTTAGAACCCAAAAGTCATATCTAGTGCCATTGTTCAATGTTGGATGCATAATTTGAAAAACGACTGTTTTTAAACAATTTTCTTGGTGGAAATTAGCTACAACAAATTCAAGCAACAACAGGAGATATATAATAAGAGGTTATGGAATTTAACTTTCATCCTAAGTGCAGAAAAGTTCACCGATCAACCATCTGAGCATTACTAATGATGTCTTGATTTTCTTCGAAGTTGAGTTTGAGATCTTCTTTACACATCAAAAACGCACCCCTCCTCCTTAGCCAACTTTGAGGCCTAACTAATTAGGTCACTGAAAAGTGAGATCTTCGATGGATGAGGAACAGTTCTGCCTTGAAGTACCAACCTTTGGGCAGCTGCTTCGTTAGTTCCATTCCATTGGAGTTGCTCCTATAATTGATATAAAATGATAAAATGGTGACACAACTTCTCCAAGGATGATTGTTTATAGCATCTTATTTTGATTTTCTCATTTTTTAAATTAACTCATTAGATTTTACCCTTTTAAATGTCAATCATTTATTTCAAATTATTTCTTAAAATATTTTTTCATAAATAATTAATTTATTGCTCAAGATCTAATGACTAAAATTAAATGATTAATCTAACGATTTATAACACGTCCTATCTAAAAAATAGGATTTAGTAGAAAATATGATCCTTACCCGCTTTTCACATCTGATGCCTCCATATTGTATATATATAGAAAAAATAGAGGAAAATAGAATGCACATGCGAATTCTTAGGATCATAAAATTTGGAGCCTAACTTGTGACCATCAGCTACTCTACTTTACGAAAATTCGTTGTTATTTGATGAAACAAAAATTAAAGAAAAGAGAAGTTGTACTATATTGAGAATTTATATTATTAGTACCTGTAATATATGCTAGAATTTCTGACTTAACATTTAAAGGGTCTTATATTTCTAAGTGGAAAGAATTGAACACGTACTTATACTTGTTTACAATTAGATTAGGATTACATACTCTCGTGTTAAAGTCAAATGACCAATAAATGAGAAATTCGATGATGAATTTGAAGGATCAATTTTAAAGCATTAAGGAAGTTGCGTTTGATCCACATAAGAAAAATGAAGTCAAATGTGTCAACCATTGGGTTTTGGTCGAATCTACCACAGACTCATGTAAGTGTCTGCCTCGCATGCTTGGCTTGGTTTGGCTCCATTCGTATTAATGGGTTTTATTTTTTGCTATAATTCTAGAATTTATTTTAGATTTGTTTCAAAATTTATTCCAAAAATAAATACTAGATTTGAATATATGGAGGAATTTATTTTATGATTTATTCTAGAAATAAATATCATAAAAAATTAAATAGGTTTTTAGTTACATCCGTTTTATTTTCCAGCACTTAATGTCATTACCAAACCAAACCAAGCTGAGTCTTAACCTACTAGGTGGGGTCGACTATATGGATTAAACGACGATGTTCATTTTCTGTTGAAAGGTAACTCTTGTATAAGTTTCATATCGCCTCAATAGTAATATCATGTTGTCGTAACTTCATATGAAAAATCCGACAAGTTTTACTCTAACTATTGGTAGACTAATGCAACCCTCTTTTTTTTATCTGGGCTTGAGATTGGCAATACCAGGGAGTGACCCCTGACACAAGTGGACCAGCACTTAATGTCATTATTCAGATTGAATCCTAACAATAAGGTGACACTATTCTAGTATTAAAATCTTTATTTTCTTTCTATAGATACTCGGCTCATCCCGTGCTTGGTATCTTCGATATGCTTAGTTATTTTTCGCTTTAAAGCATTGACTTTTTTAAAAAATACACATGCATATAGAGTTCAGATAATATAAAAAAAAAGAGTTTTACTTTATTTAGTTCGCAGTATCTTGTGATTTGAAATATTACAATTACAAGATGAAAATCGTTAACTTTCGAAAGACTTGCACCAATTACCATAAGTATTGTAGCTGAGCGATAAAAGTTTTAAAAATATTAAATCAACGATAGGCCTCGATTTTACTTCAAGTTTCCTGAATTTACGAATTTCTTATAGTAATTGGCTTTCTAGTATTCTCCGTATATTTTGGTATTCCACTTTCAGGGGCGGAATTAGGGAGGGGCGAGGGGGCATGCCTTAAAAAAAAAATGTATATATTTTTTAAAATATATAGGTTCAGCCCCCCATAAATATTGAAAAATTTGTCTCAAGTATACAAGTTCTGAGTTAGTTTGGTGGTTAGCTATATTTAAGTTTAGTCTTATGTCCTATATTCGAGTCCCCTTTTATGGGGGAAAAAAAAAAGATGAAAGGGTATAGAAGTGTCACGTGGGCACTTGGAAACGAGTCAAAAAGCAGATATCAATTGTTTTTTTTTAACTGATCAATGAAAGGCTAGGGAAATGCCCACGTGGTACTTCCCCAAACCCATTAGCTGGAAACGCAAAAGCATATATCAATTATGCTTTTTTTTTTATAACTAATCAATTGATCTGATCGTTGATCAATTGATCAAAATAACTTATTTCTTTTGAAAATAAAAACCAACAATTTCTAAATAACCTTTTCTTTTAGAAAAAAAAAAACTAAAGTACCATATCTTCTTGACTTCTTCAAGTTTTCAAGACTTCAACTCTCAAATCTCTTTAGAAATTTCAATTTTTCCAAAGATATGTATATCTTTTTAAAACATAACTATCATTTTTTTTCCTTAATTTAAATTGTATATATTAAATTGTAAATGATTATGTATATATTTGTGTATATAAGTGTATTATGTATATTCATATTTTGTTTAGAAAATCAGTTAATAGTTCTTTGAGATTCAATCAGCCAATTAATTAATATTGACTGTCTATGATAGTCTGTTTAATTTGTATGGAGAAGAAAGTTCAACTTGAAGCCTAAAGCCAATTAATTTTCAATTTGAAAGCATTTTTTTGGTTGAATTTAGCTGTTGATGTTTCGAAAGTTAAATTTTGGTGATCAAAAGCACTGTTTCACTTTGCATTATTGGTTAACCACATCATTACAGTTGTGGCATGTTTCAGTTAGCTTTTGGAGTGTTATCTGTAATTACTGAAGGGCGACTCTAGAACATAATTTTTGAATTAATCTTGCGACTGATCAACTATTATTTGAACATAAAGTGTCCGGCTTGCAGGAGTGTTCTTTCCCTACCTATAAGAATTGAGAACTAGCTTCTGAGTGATGATGAGAAGAATATAAGAAGCCAAATGAAAGAAGAATGATATCCCACACCCTTTTTAAACTTCTTAATGACAGGTTGCAATTCCAGAATAATTGCAAGTGTGAGGTGCTTAATGGACGATTGCATTTTCCACCTGTAATTTCATAACTGAGCCCCTTTTGCATTGAAATTCTAATACGATTTTGATTAAATTGTTTTTCATTTTTAATGTCTGGTTATTGGTTAAACTTCAAAGTTGTAATGAGACATGACGAATATGAATGATTAAATTTTGGAACTAAAAGAGTTGAATTAAAATATTGATGATCAAGATGACATGTTTTTTTTTTTAAATTGAGTGAGTCCGTTGATGCAATTTTCAGAAAGAAATGCCAAAGCATGTTTCTCCAACATACCCAAAAAAAGTAGAAGGAAAATATCGTAAAATAGCACATGTACCTTAACAACTTTGTTGATTGCTCCATTTCATCAAATAACCAAACGGAAAAAAAGGGGAAAAAGCATATGATTATCTTTTATGTAAACTGGCATGATATATATATATATATATACCACCAATGTGGCTCTAAAGAAGCTAGAGGAAAAAATAATGACTATATGAATTAGTGTTCATTTTATATATATATATATATATGTCTAGTATTCATATATATGTTGATTTTATTTTTGCTCTTAGTTGGTCTCTTTGCCATTGTCCTTCTCGTCATCTCAGAAGACAGAAATAGCTGATTCAAGTGATCAAACAAGTGAGTTTAAGCTCAACTCTCTTTCTCTATGTTGGACAATATTGCCTATCATTTCATCATATTATTATTTATTTGTTAGAAATTACTTTCAGCCTTCAGGTTAAAATATGAGTAAGTCAAAAACAATTTATTCTTTCTTTGAAAGAAAAGAAAAGGTTGTTGACTCATAGCCCGAAGAACAATCTTCTGTACCTAATAGTGATACAAATGTGATTTTAGAACCTCAAACAAAATTATGAAGGATTGAAAATAAGACAATTGATATGAGTTCTTTAGTGCGTGATCTGGGTTTACGCTTTCAAATTTGGGAGTATCCAGTGAATCAAATAGATGAAATTCGTAGAGCATATATACAATTTGGTCCATATCATCATATTCAATCAGATTATCCATTATCTGGACAAGAGAGTCATCCACGCCGATTTCAAGCTCATTGGTTCAAAATATTTCCTTGGTTAGAGTATTCACCTGCAAAAGATATTGTGTTTTGTTTTCCTTGCTACACTTTTGCAAAAGAATCATATGAAAAAACTGGATTTGATGTATTTACTATTAAGGGATTTAAAAATTGGAAAAAAAGTAGGTAGAAAAGATTGTGCTTTTTTTATCTCACGTGGGGAAGGATAGCATGTCAGTCCATAATTCAGCTTCCAAATATTGTGAGAATTTGAAGAACCAGTCTTCTCATATTGAAAAGGTGATGCAGAGGCAAACTTCTTCACAAATTTTGAATAATTGCTTATGCCTTAAAGCTTCCATAGATGTTGTTCGGTACCTTACATTTCAAGGATGTGCTTTTAGAGGGCATGATGAAAGTTCGAACTCAATGAATCAAGGTAACTTTCTTGAAATGATAAAGTTGTTAGCATCTTACAATGAACAAGTGCATGCAGTTGTTTTGGATAATGCGCCACAAAATGCTAAATATACAACACATAAAATTCAAAAAAAAAATTTATCTGTGTTGGCTAGAAATGTGCAAAATAAAATTCGTGATGAGATTGACGATGCAATGTTTTGCTTAATTGTTGATGAATCTCGGGATGAATCTAAAAGAGAGCAAATGACTCTTGTTATAAGATTTGTTGACAAGGATTTGTTAGAGAGAGATTTCTTGACTTGGTACAACGTTAACTCTTAAAAGAGAGATTTCTTGTGCATTGTCTCATCATAACCTCAATATTCTTAACATTTGTGGTCAAGGATATGATGGAGCTAGCAATATGCATGGAGAATGGAATGAGTTACAAGTTTTGTTTCTTAAAGATTGTCCTTTTGCTTATTATGTGCATTGTTGGGCTTACCAGTTGCAATTAGCTCTTATTGCTGAATCTAGAGAAGTTTCTGATATATATACCTTTTTTGAAAACTTGAATTTCATTGTTAACATTGTGGGGCCTTCTTCCAAAATGAATGATGAATTACAAGCTGCCCAACTAACTGAAAATGCACATTTAATTGAATGTGGTAAGATTGATACCGGTAGAGGAGCCAATCAAATAGGAACTTTACAACGTCCTAGAGATACTAGATGGGGTTCTCATTTTAAGTCAATTTGTAGTTTGATAAGGATCTTTGGTGCAACTTGTGTAGTTCTTCAAAACATAGCTATTGAAGGATCTATATACTCTCAACATAGAGATGCTACTTTTGCTCTTAAGGTATTGATGTCATTTGATTTTGTATTTATCTTGCATGTGATGAAAGAAATCATGGGGATTACGAACACACTTTGTTAAGTTTTGCAACAAAAATCTTAGGACATTTTAAATGCTATGCATATGGTTTCAAGTACAAAATTATTATTACAAAAGTTGAGAGATGTTGGTTGATAAATTTTCATAGAGAATGTGACATCATTTTGTTTGCATAAGAATATACAAGTTCCTGATATGAATGCTTCTTACTTTGATGTACTCCGATCTTGTCGTTGAAATGATAGTATAACAGTGGAGCATCATTACTGGATAGATATCTTCACAGCTGCTATAGATCAACAATTACAGGAGTTAAACAATAGATTTAGTGAGCAAGCAACTAAGCTTCTTACTCTTAACATAACTTTGGATCCAAGATATGGTTACAAGTCATTTTCAATTGATGATATATGCAAACTTGCTAAAAGATTTTATCCTTTTGACTTCTTCGAACAAGAGATGATTCATCTAAGTTATCAATTGCAACATTACAAGCTTGATGTGCGTAATCATCCTGATTTGAAAAGCTTGCCTATCTTAGCAGCTCTATGTAGAGGATTGATGGAAACTGGAAAATCAAAAGCTTATCCGTTAGTTGATAGATTGATACGGTTGATTTTAACTCTTCCTGTCTCAACAGCAACTACAGAACGAGCTTTCTCTGCTATGAAAATTATCAAAACAAGGCTTTGCAACCGGATGAAAGATGACTTTCTTAGAGACAGCTTGATTATCTATATTGAAAGGGAAATTGCTAAAGATGTGTCTGTTGATCTGATAATTGATGATTTCTATACCATGAATAATAGATGAGCCCAACTTCATTGACAAAATCGGTAAATATTACTTTACAAGTTTACATAATCTTATATCATTTTGTTAAATAGTATTATTTACATGTGTTTTTTTTAACTAAGTTTCTTTACATGTGTTTATGTTTAAAATATATTATATCATTAATTTTTTTAATTAAATCTCGACCCTCCTATATTAAAATCCTAGATCCGCTCCTATCCACTTTGCATTTATTTTGCAAAACATTCTTCCAAGCACAAGTCAACTTTCTTTCATGATTTATATACATATTTCGTAGTATATAAACACATATCTATAGTTGACCATGGCGTATAAAGAATTTAGAATTCTGAATTGTGACAATATTCTAATTTTATTATTTCGGAATTACCATTTGACATGCAAATTGTATATTAGGGAAGAGAGAGAGAGATAAAGAGAATAAATGTAAAGTCAACTTGTGATTTAATAAAGATGGGAGAGTCGACACAAACATGAAGCACTACATGGACGTGCATAATCCTCAAAAGATTATGTATTGCTTTATATGCTAGAACACAAAGGCTTTTTCTAATAGAGGCTTGCTTTTTCAAGTTCCACCTTCTAATCTATACAAAGTGTTGCCCGTTTTCTCTCAGCATCTCTACATGCTCCTCCTTGGCCCCTACCAAATGATCCAAAGGTGTTACGCCCCAATACCATCCTAAAGAACAGAGCTAGGGCGTGACACGACGTGATCTCAAGAAGTGTAATTTTTTAAGCACGCTAGACTATACTAACATACCAGAAGAACAAACAAGAGTACTACATTCCACAATATTTCAAAACTCTCTTACAATCCTTGTCAAATTAGAAATTCAAGCTTAATCCACAAATTATTACATCAATTAAGTCAAAACAAACTTAATTAGAAAATACCAAATATCCAAAATTCAAATCTCATAGTTTTAATTATTTCTCCCAGTTGACTACCCCGCTCATAAATCAAGGCATCACCCTTACTCTGTCGAATCTGAAAAGAAATCAGGCAGAAGCAAAACTGGTAAGCGAACAAAAAGATCAGTAAGAGGAAAACTTTCCCAAATAATATGGTAATGATGATGAAATAGACGAACAAAATACTCATAACGAATGAACGAACAGACAAACGAATAAAGTTACAAATAACGAACAAATGGATGGACGGACGAATAAGGGCACAAATATATATATTAAAATAATTTTAAAAATGATAACAAACTAACAGATCATAGTTCTCAAACTGTATCGGAAGATAGGCATTATGCCCCCATCGGGCCAGATAGGATGATGAGTATTACGCCCTCATTAGGCAAGAGATTTCTTCAGTCGAACAAATTCATATCAAGGTATACAGTTGAGAATAAGTCAAATACATATTTCATAGTTTGAATAATCAAAATAAAAGTAGTAGTAATAATAGTATCAGTACTACTAAAATAATAATAATAATTGATTTATTGTCCAGGAAAAATATATAAAAAAAAGACAATACTAATACATTGACCGAAAATCAAAATGAGTGAGATATAAATACTTATCAAGATATACGAATGGATCACTTCGGATAATCTAAAATAAATAAATTATTCCGAAGTACAATAGTCTCGTTGATCGAACAAATGAATGAAATGTATAAACACACGACATAAGAACTAAATACTCTAGGAAATTAGATAGGATTAAATGGACAAATAGAATAAAAATACCGTATGAACCAATAAAAATATTATATGAGCTATCATAAATATTAGAAGAAATATAATTTTATTTTGAGTTTCCATGGAAGTAAAAAGAAGAAAAATAGGAAACTCAAGGAACGAGGCATTTTTGGTCATGACATGAATATAATCAAACTTTTGTAAAACGAACAAGACATACATTTAGTTCAACGATTTAAAGTTGAATGAAGTTCTTTTTCAACGAACATAATTTTCGATGAGTAATATTATGTATGGAATAATTGAGGAGAACGAACACCTAAATACAACAATGAAACTGATACGAATACCTGAACGGAATTTATTCCGAACATATTCAAATGAAGACTAGTAATTCAAAGGGAGACTAGTAGTCAAAGTGAAAGAATCCCACTTAGCCCAATTTTACGGAAGTATTATCTTTGTTCAGTCACAAACCTACAAATTTAATCAAAACTCTCATTTCGTTAACTCTCAATTTACTTAGTCATCCTTCCCTAAAATATTCTAGAATAATTAATTCATCCAAAATTATATAAATCAAAAGCCTATAATCTTACCTTGTTGAAATGGTTCTAAATATTATGCATTAATTTGTTTCTTCTTCTTCTTCTTCTTCTGCTATTGGTACTGCCGAGAGAAAGAGAAAAAAAGAAGTGAAATGAAATTAGAACAATTTGCACTGCAGATGAGCTTTTCGCTCATTTTGGAATCTATAATGTTTGGTTTAAATAAAACCATTTTCTCAATTGGGGTGACTAAATTATTATGAGTGGGAAAAATTGGCTAAAGTGGTAAAGTAAGTCAAAAAAAAACTCTTAAGTGGCTCGGAATTTGGTTTACGGGTGGAGAAAAATTTGGCTAAAGTGGCATAAGAAGTCCAAAGCTCAAAAGTGGCTTGGAAATTTGGATTCTAAGTGGAGAAAAATTTGGCTAAAGTGGCATAAGAAGTCAAAAGATCAAAAGTGGCTTGGAAATTTAGCTTCCAAGGCCATGTGCATTTATATCCTCTCCCCCTTAAAAGGAGTTTCGCCCTTAAAACTTATCTTACCTTGGTTTTCAAATAGCTTTGGGTATTTGGCACGAGCCTCCTCTTCAGGCATCCATAGAGCTTCTCTAGTTGTTTGGTTGTGCCATCTTATTCCATATGTGAAAGTAAGATGGCACAACCAAACAACTAGAGAAGCTCTATGGATGCCTGAAGAAGAGGCTCATGCCAAATATCCAAAGCTATTCGAAAACTAAGGTAAGATAAGTTTCGAGGGCGAAACTCTTTTAAAGGGAGAGGATGTAAAAGAACATGGCCTTGGAAACTAAATTTCCAAGCCACTTTTGAGCTTTTGACTTCTTATGCCACTTTAGCCAAATTTTTCTCCACTTGGAAACCAAATTTTCAAGCCACTTTTGAACTTTGGACTTCTTATGCCACTTTAGCCAAATTGTTCTCTACCCGTAAACTAAATTCCAAGTCACTTATGAGTTTTTTTTGACTTATTATACCACTTTAGCCAATTTTTCCCACTTAGAATAATTTAGTCACCCCAATTGACAAAATGGTTTTATTTAAACCAAGCATTACAAATTCCAAAATGAGACAAAAGCTCATCTGTAGTGCAAATTGTTCTAATTTCATTTCGCTTCTTTTTTTTTCTCTTTCTCTCGGCAGTACTAATAGCAGAAGAAGAAGAAGAAGAAGAAGCAAATTAGTGCATAATATTTTGAACCATTTCAACAAGGTAAGATTCTAGGCTTTTGATTTATATAATTTTGGATGAATTAATTATTCTAGAATATTTTAGAGAAGGATGACTAAGTAAATTGAGAGTTAACGAAATGAGAGTTTCGATGAAATTTATAGGTTTGTGACTGAACAAAGATAATACTTCCGTAAATTTGAGGTAAGTGGGATTCTTTCACTTTGACTGCTAGTCTTCCATTGAATTACTAGTCTTCATTTGAATATGTTAACTCATATAATACTTTTATTGGTTCATATGGTATTTTTATTCTATTTGTCATTTTCGTCCTATGTAATTTCCCATAGTATTTCGTTCCTATGTCGCGTGTTTATACATTTCATTCATTTGTTCGATCAACGCGACTATTCTACTCTGGAATAATTTATTTCTTTTAGATTATCCAAAGTGATCTATTCGTATATCTTGATAAGTATTTATATCTCACTCTTTTTTTTTTTTTGTCAATATGTTAGTATTTTCTTTTTATTTTATTTTTCTTGTACAATAAATCAATTATTATTATTATTTTAGTAGTACTGATACTATTATTACTACTACTTTTATTTTGATGATTCAAACTATGAAATATGTATTTGACTTGTTCTCAACTATATACCTTGATATGAATTTGTCTTTTGAAGAGATCTCTTGCCTGATGAGGGCTTAATACTCATCATTCTGTTTGGCCCGATAGAAGCATAGTACCCATCTTTCTAATACAACTTGAGAATTATGATTTGTTAGTTTGTTACCATTCTTAAAATTATTTTAATATATATATATTTGTGCCCTTATTCGTCCGTCCACCAGTTTGTTCGTTATTTATAACTTTATTCGTTCGTATGTTCGTTCATTCGTTATGAGTATTTTGTTCGTCTATTTCATCATCATTACCATATTATTTGAGAAAGTTTTCCCCTTACTGAGATTTTGTTCGCTTACCACTTTTGCTTCCGCCTGATTTCTTTTCAGATCCGACAGAGTAAGAGTGATGACTTGATTTATGAGCGGGGTAGTCAACCGGGAGAAATAATTAAAACTACGAGATTTGAATTTTGGATATTTGGTATTTTCTAATTAAGTTTGTTTTGACTTGATTGATGTCATAATTTGTGGATTAAGCTTGAATTTCTTATTTGACAAGGATTGTAACAGAGTTTTGAAATATTGTAGAATGTAGTGCTCTTGTTTATTCTTATGGTATGTTAGTATAGCCTAGCGTGCTTAAGAAATTACACTTCTTGAGTTCGCGGCCTGTCATGCCCTGACTCTGTTCCTTAAGACAATATTGGGGTCCAACTTGAGCTCTGGTTAGTGGTTGTGCGGTCATCTCTGGACAATCTCTAATAAAATGCTGAGTTGAACCATATCGTTGGCATGCCCCTAGTTTCTTCCAACAGTTCCCAGATGCATGTGCTTTCCCATAATGTTCACATACTACCGTCTCTTGTTTTTTGGTGGTAGCAATGTTTGACTTCTTTGTTCCACTCGAAAACCCTTGGTTATTTTGCCATTTTCATGGGCCACTTTTTCTTTTGTTATCCTTAGCATTAAAATGTCGTTGCTTATCAAGGATGCACATTTCTGCCACCAATGTTGTACTGTAGGCCTTCCCAAAGTTACGGTGTTGCATTTTTACCCCCTCTCAAAAAATTGGCCTCAATCCTACTTCAAACTTTTTGGCTTTTATGTAATCGCTAGTTATCATCTCTGGAGCAAATTTGGCCAGGCTTAAGAATTTGTCGTAATATTGTTCAACTGTTAAATCCCTTTGCCTGAAATCCATAGAATCTGCTACTCTTTGATCTTTGAATGCATCGGTACAGAACCTAGTTATCACTAGCTCACGAAAACCCTTCCATATAAAAGGCCTTAGCAGGCCAGTTACAATATTTGTCCACCATTCCAAGGCCCTGGCAGAAAATACATAGGCTGCAAAGCAAACCTTTTGATCCTTAGTAAATTCTATAGTTAGGAACTTATTTTCCATTGATGCCAACCAATCATGGGTGTCTTGAGGCCTACCTTCTCCGCTGAAATATATAGGTTGTAGCCCAAAAAATTCTTTCAAGTCAGCGCAATCTGTATTCCTCCTTCCAATGACTGGAGTTGGGTTTGAGGCAGGGACAACACCTAATTGCCTCAATAATGATGTTGCGATCAAGTCTGAATCCAGATGAATGCCCGGGATATTCTGAAATGTGATTGCCATTGTCTGTGTTGTCATAAGATAAGGCATGGTTATAGGTTGTGACATAAACTGTGTTGCAGCAATAGGTTGCATAGTCAACATGGACTATGGCGGCAACATGGTTGACTATAATGGCATTGGAGCCGTTGGTATAGTGGGGACTACCGGAGTTACAATTTCAGGTATGGTTGGGAGTACCTGATTTGTCTGGAATACCCATGTAAGAACTACCTCAAGTATTTCCATTTCCGTAGAAGCCAGTGCAGGTTGTGGGACCTGGTTGAACTAATCAATGGTTTGAGGAACAATACGTGGAGCGGGTTCTGGGACTAGATTATGCTGAGAGATTGGATTACTGGGTCCCGTAGAAGTTAGGTTGGCACTCAGGTTTCTAACATGAGGACGTAAGTTACGACCTCCTGGGACAAGATCAGCCAAAACAGTGTTGTTGCCTTAACGATTGTCGTTCGAACTTGCCATCGCTTTGCTGCCACGGATAATGCAAAAATACAATCAGAACAAATAAAAGGTTAGAGTGTAACTAGATTGCACAAATGATACTCTATATTTCACTCTACCCATATCCCACCTAGGTGTAATAACCATGAACCTAAAGCTCTGATACCATCTTTGTCATTCCCAAATACTGTCCTAAGGAACAGAGTCAGGGCGTGACACGCCGCGAACTCAAGAAGTGTACTTTCTTAAGCACGCTAGGTTATACTAACATACCATAAGAACAAACAAGAGCACTACATTCCACAATATTTCAAAACTCTCTTACAATTCTTGTCAAATTAGAAATTCAAGCTTAATCCACAAATTATTACATCAATTAAGTCCAAGCAAACTTAATTAGAAAGTATCAAATATCCGAAATTCAAATCTCATAGTTTTAATTATTTCTCCGGGTTGACTATCCCGCTCATAAATTAAGTCATCACCCTTACTCTGTCGGATCTAAAAAGAAATCAGGCGGAAGCAAAAGTGGTGAGCAAACAAAAACTCAATAAGGAAAAAACTTTCCCAAATAATATGGTAATGATGATGAAATAGACGAACAAAATACTCATAACGAATGAACGAACAGACGAACAATTAAAGGTACAAATAACAAACAAACGAGCGGACGGACGAATAAGGGCACAAAGATATATATATTAAAATAATTTTAAGAATGATAACAAACTAACAGATCATAGTTCTCAAACTGTATCGGAAGATGGGCACTATGCCCCCATCGGGCCAAACAGGATGATGAGTATTACGCCCTCATCATGCAAGAGATCTCTTCAATCAGACAAATTCATAGCAATGCATACAGTTGAGAACAAGTCAAATACATATTTTATAGTTTGAATCATCAAAATAAAAGTAGTAGTAATAATAGTATCAGTACTACTAAAATAATAATAATAATTGATTTATTGTCCAGGAAAAATAAAAAAAGGGCAAAACTAACATATTGATCGAAAATTAAAATGAGCGAGATATAAATACTTATCAAGATATACAAATGGATCACTTTGGATAATATAAAAGAAATAAATTATTTCGGAGTACAATAGTCGTGTTGATCGAACAAATGAATGAAACGTACAAACACGCAACATAAGAACGAAATACTCTAGGAAATTAGATAGGACGAAAATGACAAATAGAATAAAAATACCATATGAACCAATAAAAATATTATATGAGATAACATAAATATTAGAAGAAATATAATTTTATTTTGAGTTTCCATGGAAGCAAAAAGAAGAAAAATAGGAAACTCAAGTAACGAGGCATTTTTGGTCATGATATGAATATAATCAAACTTTTGTGAAACAAACAAGCCATACATTTAATATAACGATTTAAAGTTGAATTTAAGTTCTTTTTCAACGAACGATTTTTTTTTTTTTACGAATAATATTATGTATGGAATAATTGAGGAGAACGAACATATAAATACTACAATAAAACTGATACGAATACATGAATGAAATTTATTCCAAACATATTCAAATGAAGACTAGTAATTCAAAGGAAGACTAGTAGTCAAAGTGAAAGAATCTCACTTACCGCACTTACCTCAATTTTACGAAAGTATTATCTTTGTTCAGTCACAAACCGACAAATTTCATCAAAACTCTCCTTTCGTTAATTCTCAATTTACTTAGTCATCCTTCCCTAAAATATTCTAGAATAATTAATTCATCCAAAATTATATAAATCAAAAGCCTAGAATCTTACCTTGTTGAAATGATTCTAAATATATGCATTAATTTGCTTCTTCTTTTGCTATTGGTATTGCCGAGAGAAAGAGAAGAAAAAGAAGCGAAATGAAATTAGAACAATTTGCACTGCAAGTGAACTTTTCTCTCATTTTAGAATCTGTAATGCTTGGTTTAAATACAACTATTTTGTCAATTAGAGTGACTAAATTATTATGGGTGAGAAAAATTGGCTAAAGTGGTATAATAAGTCAAAAAAACTCATAAGTGACTTGGAAGTTAGTTTACGGGTAGAGAAAAATTTGATTAAAGTGGCATAAGAAGTCCAAAGCTCAAAAGTGACTTGGAAATTTGATTTTCAAGTGGAAAAAAATTTGGTTAAAATGGTATAAGAAGTCAAAAGTTCAAAAATGGCTTGGAAATTTAGTTTCCGAGGCCATGTGCGTTTACAAAAGGTCACGTTAATTTGATTGTTCATTGTTACTAACGAAATATATAAAATGCAACAAGTCAACAGCATCATCTATTATTTCTCATAAAATTAAGAAAAGAGTAAGCAGCATTCAACGTCAACTACGTATTCCAACCTCTGAAACCTTGGGGATACAATGCTTCAAGAAAAATTACATTTGTGCGTTGGTTAAATTTACTTTGAAGGAAAACATTCCAAGTAAACTCACAAATGGAAAATTGTTCAGATAGATGTAGACCTTATTTCAAGAATTCAGTGAAGATCTTGATAGATGGACAAAACATTCCTCAAAATATAAGCTATCATTACAAGTTCATCTTCCAGCAGTCCCTTGAATTGAAGAATGGACATTCTTTGAAAGCATGACAAGAAGCATATAGGCACTTTCTCAGGTTCTCTCCACCATGTCACATGTGCATCTTTATGACCATAATACTACAGCAGAAACAAAAGAAAGTTAAGACGTTTGCCAACTAAAAAAGAACATCCACAGTATATGTGGCTTCCACACGCAATCGAGTTAGTCTCCAGAAGCTTGGGAGCATACCTGCATGGCTAAAAGACTCCACAAAAGTGCCCCAAAAAAAAAAGGACACCATACACCACAATAGCAAGGAGGTGAGACAACAGGCATTTGATCTCCACCATGTGCTGATGAATATACAGAACCAAATGATAAATTAGCAAATAACCTACAACTTCTTGAGCTAAGAAATTTCACAATGTAGAATACTTTAAGCATTTCAATTACACGAATATTATCAAAAGTACAATCTATTCATGCAAATATTGACATTCACTTGAACTATGGGGGAAATTTTTTATTAAAAGGTCAAGAGAAGAATATTTATTTTGATTGAAGTATTCAAGCTAATCTCAAGCTTGAATCGAGATATTAACAGAAGGACATCATATCGTACATCTTAGAAGGCATATTATGAACTGAGAAAACTGAAGGTCATTTCAGCACACAGATCCTGATCATTACAGAGATCAAGCGGTTCATGTCCGGAGTGTTATCCCCAGTATTTCTCCATATAATTGGAGATTGCAACAATATCCTGCTTAGGCTAAATATGTGAAGGTTGTACATTCTCTCACATATTGTATAACATGATGGGGAAAAAGAATATGCGAAAATTTTCCACTCTCCTGACTGCTGCAGCTTACCATTGTACATTTGGTGGAAAGAAGAGACTTTGATTGTTACAGCTTGTTGATGTCTTAATTTAAGAATTATGGTGCATAAGGATTTAATTTACAATGTAAAGAGCTTCATAAACATAACATAGATAGCGAATATGATTTCGCTGTTGTAAGTAGGAGATGTTGTGGGATATCATTTGAGAACACAGAAATTCATCTCATTAGATGTAAAAATTGAAAAACATAAACAAGCTGGAGGTATTAAACATATAAAATTGGATTGTGATGGTGAGGTGTCCTTGTGTTGCTTAGTCTTCACCATTTCTCTTGCCTTCTCTCGATCAAGAGATAGTGTCCAATACTACAATGACAGTAGCACATCACAGTCTGGTCAACCTATCAAGAACAATATTACCCCTGTTTATCAGATAGCATCTCTGTCTGATAGAATGCAAGTCACGTATGCTAATGAAAAATCTCTCCAATGATGTCTCCCCGAATACAAATGATCAAAGCCACAAAATCGTGTGCCATAAATTTTTACTCTAAGACCTCTTGTACATTTCCACATTTTTTAATAGATTAGAACATTAAGCCTAGTTTTCCTTTAGCTATGGAAAGTATCTGAAGAGTTAATGTACTTCTGAAGCAAGACAATGACTTGATCACTAGAAAGAAGAAAGATATTTCGTAAGCAAGAAAACAGATTACGAGAGAATTGATCTTTCACTATATGAAAAAGCAAAAGCAATAACAAAAGCAAGAGAAAAGAAGACCCTTTAGCCCTCTAACTTTAAGTTCAACTCTACCACAAGATCCTATATTGGAACAAATCCAAGAGTACCGAATTTAAAAAGAAGACCTTAATCACCCAAAGAAAGCATATGAAGAATACTCCCCATCATGTTGACTTATATCATTCTTCTGTAGAATTTTTATAATGTTCCTACAGAATATTATTTCAAATTATAAACATAGTCATATACATGCTTATGCGCAAATGTACATAAAGAAACAGATATTTATATAAGTAGAATTTGTAGTGAACTTCCACAAGTAGATCACTGAAGCTTAAGTATAAATAACTAGGCGATTAGCAATTAACATGAGTTGTATGTGGCTATTGTCAAGTTGTATAGAATCTTGCCAAAATATGTTTTCAATTTTCCCTTTTGATAGATATGGACATATCAATTAGATAAGAGAGATCAATAGTTCATGTTATGACTGGCATAATGATTTTCAGAATGCATTTAACAATTGGTAAATAAAGTTATACTTGTGAGCCAAATTAGCTGTAAAACTGGGTAATGTAGGTAAAGCCTTGTTATATTAATACTCTACACATCAGAATTCTAATTTCCAATTCACGAGTAAAAGCCAAAATTTCCTGGAATCTATAGATTTATTAAAGGCAGTTTTAAAGCAATAATATAAGAAGAAATATTTTGGTCAAACCACGAGTCCAAGCTCTCAGGAAAGTTCAGCAGCAAAGCATCATTATCAGAGGATTTCAGATAAGCTACTTATTTCAAAGAGGACAGAGAAGCAAAACAAGAATGCTGTTGCATATTTTGAATCTTTACAAGACATAACTCTGATTCGTGGGTTATTACACTGATATGCATTGTATTGAAAAGTACTTGAAACACAGAGTATGGCAATCGACACGATGATTTCCCGTCACCAAGATATTACAAAATAATAAGACTATAAAATGAGAAATAGAACAGATCAGTAATAGTAAAATTCACAAAATTTTCCACATTACTTGAATAACAAAATGTGAGATCAACTTCTCAGCAGTTTACCTCAAAGGCATCACTACTTAGATATAAGTTCCTTCACGTTATAAACTCCTCGAAGAAGTTTAACAACAGCTTTGGAGTAATGGTCATAGTCAATCGGCTGTAGATCCAAGTAAAGATAAATATTTGCTTTAACTAAAGAGCACAAGCCCTCAACAAAGAAGTCCCTCAACAAACCGTCATGTAGATAAAGGTATGTAAGTGCGGGAGCATTTATCTCAAGCTTGTAGACATGCTCTTCAGGAAAGGAGCTATATTCACCGTTAAAGCAGAACCAAAGAGAAAATTTGTCTATGGTTTGTTGATTACCAACTGCAGCGGCTATCCATTTAGTAACATCGTAAAACACGCAATATTTCCCTATCTTAAGAGAAAATTTGTCTATGGTTTTTTGATTGAGTAATAGCAAAACCTTACTAACAAAATGTGCAAACTTAACCTTCCTGTCTTTCATGCTCGGATTGTACAGCCTGTTGTCATCATCGAAAGAGAGAATAGGGATAGTTGTCCAGAGGAATTCCCACTTTTTTGATAGCAAGCTGGTGGATACAGCGTCCTTGGTTGGAAGAAATGAGAGAATGTGACAAAGAACAGATTCTGGCATGTCGCTAATCCTATCAACATCAGTTGAAGGTCGTCGGCGCTTACGGCCAGAATATTTTCTTGCACGCGATCACATATTAATCAGCGTTGTGGAAACACTTTGATGCCAAATTTAGAGGCTGAAGAAGGCCGAAGACGGTGGAGATTTCTTGGGTTTTGATAGCTTTTCTGGGCTTTGGCTTGTGAACACTTGATTTTTGCAGTTAGTCTTGTCCGCGGGGAAAATGAAAGCCCCCACCACACACCCAACGTTTTAAATTTTTTAAAAAATATCTATGTAGTATTATTAAAAAAATTTATCGGCCCAAAATTTATATAGTATCATTAAAAAAATATTTTGGCCCTCTTAACATTTTAGGATTTTAAAGTTTTTTAAAAATATCTATGTAGTATTATTAAAAAAATTTATCAGTCCTCTCTATTTTTAAAAAATTCTATATAGTATCATTAAAAAAATATTTTGACCCCCCAATATTGAATCTCTAGTTCCGCCCCTAGATGAAAGGTTTATGGGGTTGAACTATTGTAATGACCGTCCAAATCAGACAAGACATCTCTTTCATTTTTTTATACCGTCCCTTTCATTTCTTTGCTCTCAATCGTAGAGGCCTTAGATAGAAGTTTTTTTGGATAAGGTAAGTAATTTAATAAAATTCATAGTCTAGAGGATTTATCATAGGTTGTGAAATAATTTCTAGAATTAATTGTTGATGACTTATTTGGTAAGAGAAATTTTGGTTTATGTGTTTAAGAGACTGAAGTGGTTACTAAGATTTGCGATATTGTAATTTGAGAATTTTTTTTCTTGGAACAAAGTGTAAGTGGAATTCATCTATTTTCCTCCAAACATTTCCTATGCTCACCTTAATTTTTAGATCCAAGATTTGTTCCCTCTTATGTTATATCGTTCAGTTAGTATAAGTTTAATTCGAAAGTAAATTTGATATTTCGTTCGTTAAGATCTCTTATTGTTAGTTTTCCCTTAAGGATTACTCCGGACTTTGAGTTATTTAATGATTAAGTTCATATGGAATTGTTAAATAAAATTATTATTATTTTGGATTTTGTTCTATTAAAATGACCAAATTTAAGATATTATGTAATTGTTAGATTTTGTACTTTTAATTATCCTTTTCATCTTTTACTATTGAAATTAAAAGATAAATTTTAAACTATTGAAATTAAAAGATTGATTTAAAAAAAAAAGAAAAAAAAAGAAAAAAGAAAGTCACTGGAAATGACTTTTTTTTTAAGGTCACTTACAGTGACTTTCGAAAAAGTCACTTAGTGACTAGCGTCTTTGGTCAGTCGACTAGAGATGTTAATATTTTATCGATATTAATTTTTAGTTATTATATATATATATATATATATATATATATATATATATATATATATATATATATATATATTGGATATTGTATACTTTATTTATTTTAAAAGAAAGTCAAAAGTAGCATTTAAAGAGTTTGTGTTGTTATTCTATACATTTTAGCTGTGGAATTAAATTCTATTCAATACGTAAATAAAACTCCTGTTATTTAATCGTATTATGATTTTGTCTCTAAGTTCGGATAAATCTTTAGGAACCCTATTGTACTGTTTGATCACCGTCTAAAAGCTTCTCAGTCCTCGTTAACTTTGCACGTGTTCTTTATTTATGATTTTCTATATCATGAAAAAAAATTTATAATTGTGTTACTTTAGTTGTACCGATACTGTTACGGTACCACGGTACAGGAACTGTAACTGTAGCATTTTAGTGGGTACTAATACCCCCACTGTATGAATTGGGCCTAAATTTATTACTAAACCGACACTGCACAGGTTAAATGCAGTCTCAACTATTTCTATATATTTTGTTTATGAGTCATGTTAGTGACTATTCCCTTCTGTTCTACTAAATGTATTGGCCTGTCAATTATTAACCAACTGTTGTGAAATTTGTGAATTCACATCAAAAATTTTATGACTTAATCCCCAAGTTGTATTTTTATTATGGATTGAATTCCCTTATTGAGCTTTTGTTCGCTCACCACTTTTGCCTCCGGCTGCTTTCTTTGCAGTTAAAACAGAATAAGCACTACATCTATGAGCAGGGTAGAGACACCCGAGCATGACGATTTAGTGACATGAAATTTACTTTATTGAATGTTATTAGGATTCGGATTGGAACTTTATTTGTGACATTTGGGTTTGATTGTATTAATTTTGAGGATATGTTCTTTATGACTATTTGGATATTTGGTTTGTAATTGAATACATATAGTTTGATTGGAAGTCTTTAAATATTTATGGTTTAGTGGCTCTGATTTGAGTGTTTAATAGATGTGCACCTAGCAAGCTTTAGGGATTTTATCCTTTTAGCACGCAGCATGTCACGTGCCGAGACAGTGTACAAGTGTTTAATTTCGGGGCATGACAGAGATGGTATCAGAGCCTAGGTTTCATGACATGCTGACCTAGGTAGAATTTGGGTAAAAGGGATTAAGTGTATGTCGTATTGAATTTACGAATAAGACTTAGTTTTGATTTTTATTGTTTAATAGAATATTGTTTGAACTTTTAGAATATGGACAATCCTACCGGAAGTCGTGGCGCGAAAAATATTCTATTGACTGAACTTGTTCCACAAGGCTATGTGTTACGTTCACGACGAATTCAGATAGATAGAAATCAAGTACCGGTAAACGGTCCTATTATTACTGCTCCACAATCTGTGACACCGCTGACCGAGGTATCGCTGCCCGTATCATCGCACAAGTGCCTCATTTACATTATGTCGCAGTGCCTCAGTCTACCCCGTCACCGCGACCAGTATTTGAGGTACCTGTTATTGTAACACAAACAGTTGTTCCATCGGAGCATGTTCCGCTGCCATCAGTTCCACCATCATTGCTTGTTCAAACACCTTTGATTATGCCTACACCATCAACGATTTCAATTGCACAAGCTGACCCAACGTCTTCAGCCACACTGATACCTCAATATGTATATATGCCACAGTATATACTAGGACCTTAGTATGCCCCTACATCTATGGTAGAATCATAGTCTGTTCAGTGGCCTCAATAATTTATCAGCCCTCAGTTCATGCAGATTCCACCGATGAATGCAGGGGATATGAAGTATCAGGCTTTTGAAAGATTTATGTAGATGAATCCTAAAACCTTTAATGGAGAGGGTGGTCCCCAGATATCATCTGAGTGGTTGATAGATATAGAGGATAATCTTTCTACTTATGATTATGATGAGGATCGAAAAGTGCAGTTTGGTACACGTATGCTGAAAGGTGCAGCAAAAGAATGATGGTCATTGCAAAAGGATCAGATGCCAAATCCGGTCACTTGGGCTCAATTTAGAGGTACATTTGAGTCTAGGTTCTACCCTCCATCCTACAAAAGTCAAAAGTATCACTGAGTTTATCAATTTAAACAGCGAGATATATCAATTGAGGAGTATGGATTGAAATTTAATGAGATGTCACGCTTTGCTCCTCAAATGGTGTCAAATGAAAAAGTAAAATAAAAAATGTTTGAGGCTGGCTTGCGTTTTGAGATACTTGAGAGTGTGGAGGCCTATCGTCACCAGACTTTTCAAGATGTGTATAATACTACATTGGTAATTGAGAAAAGGTTGGGGATTAAGAAAAGACATCAACAAAAGCTTGAAAATAAAAAGAGGGATCGAACTGGTGATTCTCAACATAGGGGCAAACAATAAGGCAATGCACCAAAAAGAGTTGTAACCGTAAGCAAAGAGAATAATGCTATAGAACGATGTAATATCTGTTTAAGGAGGCATCCACCAGGAGTGTGTTGGTGGAAGAGTGGAGCATGTCTATGTTGTAAGTCTAATGATCATCGTATTCGAGACTGTCCATTAGTTCAAGAGTAGCCACAGACTGCTAGACAGGGCAATCAGCCTAACCAAGGTAGACCTGGACCACGCCAGGGTGGTCAAGATAGACGTGATAACCAGGGGCTACAAAATTGTACCCGACTTTACGCAATGACTCAAGGGGATGCTCAAGCTAATAAAGAAGTGGTGGCAGGTATTATACCTATCATGACTGAATATGCCTATGTTCTATTTGATACGGGTTCAAATTACTCTATGTCTCGCCTAAATTTGCATCTCTTTTAAATTGTCTCTGATGTGTTACCTAATGATATTTGTATTGAAACTCATTTGGGTAATTCTACTATGGCTCGCACTGTATATAGAAACTGTTTAGTTAAAATTGAGGAGAGAGATTTACCTACCAATTTAATAGAGCTTGAAATAAGAAATTTTGATGTAATTTTGGGTATGGATTGGTTGTCTTCTTTCCACGGTCATGTCGACTATTTTGCTAAGAGAGTAGTATTTCAAATTCTTGGAGAAGCTAAATTTGAATTTGTAGGCAATAGTTCTCATGGTCCATGTGTTATCTCATCTTTGAAGGCACAAAAACTATTAAAGAAAGGCTACATCGTGGACACTCGACAGGAAAAACCTAAATTGGAAGACATCCCTGTTGTGAAGGGATTTCCTGACGTTTTTCCCGAAGACATTCCTGGACTACCCCCTGATCGAGAGGTTGAATTAGTCCCGGGCACTGCACCCATCTCTAAGGCACCATATCGTATGGCTCTGGCAGAGTTGAAAGAATTAAAAGTACATCTGCAAGAACTTTTAGATAAAGGACAGATCCGTCCGAGTGTTTTTCCTTGGGGTGCTCCTGTGTTGTTTATGAAGAAAAATGATGGGAGCATGAGATTGTGCATTGACTATAGGGAGATGAACAAAGTAATAGTAAAAAATAAGTATCCATTGCTACACATTGATGACTTTTTTGACCAACTTCAAGGAGATCAAGTTTTCTCAAATATAGATTTGAGATCAGGTTATCATCAACTAAAGATAAGGGAGAAAGATGTGCCAAAAACAACTTTCAGAACTAGGTATGAGCATTAGGAATTCATAGTGATGCCCTTTGGGCTGACAAATGCACCAGTTGTCTTCATGGATTTAATGAACCGTGTGTTCAAGGAATATTTAGATCAATTTGTGGTGGTTTTCATTGACGACATACTTGTTTACTTGAAGAGCACTGAAGATCATGAACTACATTTAAGGGTTGTCTTACAAACTTTGAGAGAAAATCAGTTGTATGCCAAACTAAAGAAGTGTGAGTTCTGGTTGTCTAAGGTTGCCTTTTTAGGTCTTGTAATCACTGCAGAAGGTATTTCTGTAGATCGTCAAAAGATAGAGGCAGTGGTACACTGGCCGAGACCTACTAATGCAACAGAAATTAGCACCTTTTTGGGATTGGCTGGATACTGCATAAAATTTGTAGAGGGTTTTTCAAGTATTACAGCACCCTTGACCCAGCACTTGGGAAAGAAAGTCAAGTTCGAATGGACCCCTAAATGTGAAAGTAGCTTTCAAGAGTTAAAACAACGACTGATAACGGCTCCGGTGCTTACGTTACCAGAAGGTACCGAAGGATTCACCATTTATAGTGATGCTTCCATGGTAGGTTTGGGTTGTGTACTTATGCAGCATGGAAAGGTAATTGTTTATGCATCACGACAGTTGAAGAGTTACGAACGTAACTACCCTACCCATGATCTAGGATTAGCTGCCGTAGTTTTTTCTCTGAAAATCTAGCGACATTGTTTGTATGGGATTACATGTGAAGTATATACGGATCATCAGAGTCTGAAATATTTATTCACCCAAAAGGATCTGAATCTGAGACAGAGACGTTGGTTGGAACTTATCAAGGATTATGATATCTCGATACATTCCCATCCGGGTAAAGCCAACAAAGTAGCTGATGCACTCAGTAGATATCCAGTTACTAGCATAAGAGCCATGATTACTGCACAAGATGACTTGATTCGCGAGTTTGAGAACTTACAAATTGAAGTGATAAAGACTTCTGGCACCGGTGTATTGGTGCATGTCCTCGTACAATCTATTCTTTTTGAGAGGCTCAAAGTTGCCTAACGTAAGGACCCTTATCTTGAAGGAATTCGAGCAGAGATTGAAGATGGGAAGGATTCTTACCTTTGCTTACATGATGATGAACCCTACATTTTGGTGATAGAATATGCGTTCTTGATAACCCAGAGTTAAAAAGGGAAATGTTAGCTGAAGCTCATGGATCTCGTTTCTCTATACACCCAGGAGGAACAAAAATGTATCAAGATTTACGTGAGAATTTCTAGTGGAGAAACATGAAAAAAGAAATTGGAGAATTTGTGGCTAAATGTTTGACTTGTCAAAGGATTAAGACAGAACATCAAAAACTGTCTGGACTCCTTCAACCATTGGATATTCCAGAACGGAAATGGGAATGCATTTCGATGGACCTTGTCGTGGGCTTACCAAAGTCACGAGAAAAGGATGACGCTATCTGGGTTATTGTGGATTGTTTGACAAAATCAACTTATTTCTTACCGATTCGTGTTGATGCAAAACTAGAAAAATTTGCGGATCTCTATCTCAAACGCATTGTGAAATTGCACGGTGTACCTAAGGAAATTGTGTCTGATCGTGATCCAAGATTTACTTCAAAATTTTAGAACAGTCTACAAGATGCTTTAGGGACTAATCTAAGAATGAGCACAGCCTATCATCCATAAACCGACGGGCAGACAAAGAGGACTATTCAGACATTAGAAGACTTGTTACGAGCCTGTGTATTAGACTTTGGCGATAATTGGGAAAAATATGTAACTTTTGTGGAGTTTGCATACAACAACAGCTACCATGCCAGTATTCAGATGTCACAATTTGAGGCCCTATATGGAAGAAAATGTAGAACACCACTCTATTGGGACCTAGGTGAAAGAAAGATATTAGGCCTACAACTTGTAAAAGAGACCGAAGACAAGATCAAAATGATTCACAAGAGATTGAAGGCAACCCAAGATCGACAAAAATGTTGGGCCGACAAAAGAAGGAAATACTTAGAATTTCAAGTCAGAGATCACATCTTCTTGGAAGTTTCACCCACCAAAGGTGTAGTGCGCCGAACCTAACCCTACGCTATAGGTCAAGTCCGAACCCGCTACTCGGACAAAGTCTCATCTGTACCGAGGACTAAACTGGTACCTGCAAATAGTCACACGTAGTTCTAGAACCGCAAACAAACCCCTTATACAACCCAACTTCCAAGATTAATATAGTCAACCAGTTTCACAAGGCATCTGAGCCTTGGAACAACAAAATAGATATCATGCAAGCATGCAGGTTATAACTTTAACTTTAATTTCAAGTAATACATCTTAGTTATAAGCCAAGCTCAACAAGCTAACTACTTAGCACCCAAGCATGCAACAAAAGAATTAAGTCCACTATCGGTTATTACATGCCATCTACCTTTGCTAACCCACATACAAGATTACAAGTTAGTTACAACCACCGAATACATACAAGACCCCAAGGTCTCAAAAGCACAACAACCAACATCTTCATTATAAACCACACATAATAGGCAACCTTATCACACAAGAAAGTCACGGAAGCTGATCTACTTGCACTTCTTCTTCTTCTTCTATTGCTATTAGTTAGGGATTCACCTCAGCTTCTCCTGAAACATGTTAAATGAGGAGTGAGCATCAATGTTACCCAGCGAAGGAGGTGATGCAACATACCAGGGCTTGCAACATGACATGCAATAGGATGTAAAACAAGGTAACAACATGTTCAACATCAAATAACATAACTAGTTAAGCAAGTAATTAACCACATATAAAAATGATACGGTTCACTTCTTGTCTTCAATCTCGAACCACGAGTCGCGATCTTCAACCAAGTGCCGACAATCCCTTATTCCTCCAAAGTGGGGAACTTCGGATGTACCCCGATCTTACGACCCTTTCTCTTGAGGAAGGTCCATATGCCCAGCAGGTGAACCATGCCTCTGGGGTAGTAGAGAATACTTAACGAGAGAAATGGAATAGGTACCATGGTAGTCAAGGGAGTATGGCAAGCCCAATGTCGCCCGTGTTTCTCGACACTACTATGTCTGAAAAGGTTGCGCAACCCCGAGACAAGACCACGAGAATCAAGATAAACACATAACATGTAAGAGGGATGACAAAGTAGGCCACTCTCACAAATAACCACAATATGCACAAAGTCATTATATAAACATAAGGGAGACAATAACATATTTTCTTCCACAACCTCCTCAAATAACTCACTTACACTTTAGACAAGCATATAATTACATAATAACACCTTTACAAGCACTTATAAGCATCAAAATAGTCAATCACTACTTTTCCCATTTCTTTAACCATGTCATTCTTCTCCTATATACATTTTGGAGTTACAAAACTAATGCCCAATCATTCTACATCCGTAATGAAGTCAAAAGACACCTATCAAGGCCATGAAAACCCGTTTTGGAGGCAAATGTGATGCCCTGATTTCTCGCGAAATCAGGAACCGCTAAAATAACCCGATCCAAACCCGAGGCAAGAATACGAGGGAAAATGGACAGGTTTCCCACGTACTTAGGTCAACCAACATCTGCTTAAACCACTAAATATCCAAGTATTCACAATAATAAAAGCATAGTGGGCTCGACATTACATCAACTCTTAACATTACAACCCAACATAACGCATTACAAAGTATGACTAACAAGATCATTATATAAATCTCTACATTGATTCTTATACTTGTTACATTCTCTTGACAAAATCATAAACTAACACATAAGTCATACTTATACTTCTCTTGCACTTACCCAAGTCCTCGGGTTTACCTGTAGCATGCAAAAATAAGTGTGAGCTAAACAGGCCCAGTGAGGAACGACACGGGTATTTTGGAAACCTTATCTTGAAACTCTTTCGCATGTTGGATAACATATCATATAGATAATCAAGTATTTCACACTCGCATAAACACTTTGAGTACTCAAGTTAACATACACATTGTGAAACACTAGCTTACACGAAGAAACATGTGCGTATTCGTTCACGAGATATATCGTTTTGACAAATAAAGGAAGAGAATAAAATACCACATGTCGTTGCATGAAGCCTCGCTATCACGAACAAGTAACATGAAACACTTAAACACTAGCAAACATCCATCCTTGTCACTTTCGATTGTGCACTCTAGATCATATAATATGAACGATAAAGCTATAAACCACGTTATAAGGATACTGCTCATAGTTTATTGATGCCAACCCATATAGCCCCTTTCACGATCTCATTGCATTCACTTCACCTTCGCATATTGGTACTCCGGATGTACCTACCTAGACACCCCATTCTCTATGGCCTTTTCCGACCACACGAGAATAGTGTTAGACTATGGTAGTCGTGCAATTACCCGCAAGCCCTATGTCACCCGGCACGACACGACGCTACCCAGTATCGCTCAAGGTTGCAACCTTACGTTAAAGGGAATCCACCCAACGAGATAAGGGAATCCACCTAACCTTACGAATCTACGACCCAAGCTCGAAATGATATACGTGGATCATATGAGAAGGGAATAGCATATGATAGTCAAGTTAGCACCGACAAGCCCTATGCTGCACAGTGTTCTAAGACACTACCATAGCAATGCATCGCTTATACACATGCATACACATATAACACATAGTTCGCATTCGCATTCACATCGTAACACATCTCATTTAATCACGTTTCACGTACTTATACCAAAATAAGGTTGTCACACATTCACAATAATCATTTAACATCGTATTTAGTGGAAAAGTATAGTAGGACATGCTACCAAGGCAACACAAAGGAAAATAACACAATAGGAAGCATGAAGACTCATCCAATCGAGAAATATTAATCCACAAAGCAAGCATGCTTAACCAAGTAAAGATAGGTTCATAACACAATGGTCCAACTTAATCATTTTCATTACCTATTCTCCCGACCTCCAAATAATCTGCTTTTGGTATAGAATTAAAGCTCTTCGAAAGTAGATAACTCGAGAATCAATTGGATGTCAATTCAAAGTTAAATTGATAAAGTTATGATCAAAATAGTGCAAGCAATACTTCAAACAAAACAATGGAATTTAGAACAACTTGCATAACTCTGCACTAGCTTATCTTAATCAATTAATTTACCTATCTTTCCAAACTCCAATTAATATGATTTTAGTCTAGAATTGAAGCTTATCAAAAGTATATAACTTTAGAATCAAACAGATCTCAATTCAGAGTTGAAATGAGTGAGATATGACCTTTTGAAAATTATTGCGCAAAGCTGAAAAAGAACCATCCGTTCGACATAGCCCTCATATGGGTGACCGGATCCGACCTGAATTGCCCGATAGAGAGTTGCCGTCCGGTCGACATAGCATGCATCAGGGCGACCAGATCCAACCTATATCACGCGGATCCGACCTAAAACACACGAATTTCATGATTTTTGAACCAAACTCTTGCTCTAATCATGCAAAACCATAAGAACACTTATAAAACATCTTTAGGCTATCAAAACATGATAATTTAACCATGGAAACACTTCCAAATCATCAACATAGCTCACATACATGATATTCTATATAAACCATAGAAACATGCACAAACACTTGATTTTCATGTAAGACTAGCTATATATGCATTGTTTACTCTTTACTTAGCTCAAGAACACACACAAAAACACCAAGCTAGCAACATATAACTACCAATGACCATATAACTCATCTTCAAAACAACAAATAAACTCAAGAACACATAAATGGCTCATCAACTCCATTTTTCTCATAGATTCAACTATAACAAGCATCGATAACACATGTTCTAGTATTAACATCACCAAATAAACACAAACATGCAAGAACATGAAATTTCTTCACCTTAGAAATGTTGAACAAAGAGAAACTAATCCAATAGAAAGCTAGAGCACACTTAGGAAAGATCAAATCCACAAGCTTGGCCTTTGATTCCACCTCAAACAAGCTTAAAATGCAAGAAATGACTATTTGAAAACCCTAGGGGTGGAGCAGCTGAAGTGGGCTTGGATTTGTGACTAAATTGCCTAGCTATTTTCATCCTTATTACTAAAATACCCTTGATAAAACCCTAAAAATGCAGATGACTAGAAACTCTTCATATTTTGCTCATATGACCCTTATACCCTTTCTAGAAGATTGGTTAATGTGAAAAGACTATTTTACCCCTCTAGCAATTTATGGGTGAAATAAGCTCAAAATCATACAGAATGTAAATTTGAATGCACAAATATGTTCAAGTATTAGAATGAGCATTTTAAATGTATGTGATGAATGTTGGGGTCTCACAACAAAAGCTTGGGAAGACCCCGAGTGAGTTTTAACTACAACTACCCTATTCGGACCCTAATTTCATGCAACGAAAGCACCAAAAGTGCTTTTATACCCCAAGAATGCCTAATCCAAAGCTCAAACGTGCCCGAATTGCATTATATGGAAAATCTCATTTTTAAAGTTAGCTACTTTTACAATTTTGCTAAATTTCGGGTGATTCAACTTCACGTGACCTCCCAACTAGTTTCACTAAAGTCTAGAGTACCTAAGGAAGCCTCAATTCATTCTATTTAGCAAGTTTTATCAAAACCCTAAGTTTTGGCACTATTTATCATCTCTTTCATGCATTTCAAGCTTTAACCATGGAACAAGCCAACAAGTTCTACATTCTAGGTCTTGATAGCATAAATAAGCAATATACAACAATATATGGACATTATATAAGCTAATAACATCAATTAAAGAAAATTCATAATGTGAACATAAACTTTAAACAACAAAATATGCAACTCCCTCACAATTTTGTAGGTGCAAGCAAGTTGTAGAAGTCCCCTAGTGCTCCAAACTTCTTCTAGTCTAAGCCAAAGGACCAAATTCATGCACAAAAATTGAAGAAAATCCTCCTCCTTGCACCTTGTGGCTGTCGGGTTCTTGGGGGACTTTTGGGTAGTTTTAGCTTTTGATTTTATGAGTATATGGTGTATATATGTAATATGTTGAGTATATGTATGAGTAAGTTATATAATATTAGGTCAGATGTTATAAAAACTAAGTCAAATTGGCTTAAAACTCCAATTAAATGTTAACTTAAGTCAAACTAATGTTTCTACATACATAACACTATTCAACCGAAGCAAAAAATATTTTTCAAACGCATACTCCCGGCCCCAAAGCTCAAAAACTACCATTTCTTGACTCCTTTTACATGTTATGTGGTTTAGAAAAATATTAAATTGAGCATTTAAAACATTAATTTTTTTTATGAATAGTGCCTAATAGTAACACAATTAAACAAGAAAAGAAATGCATATAAAATGCTTAAGTAATTATGCAACAGTTATATAAAAGATGTGATGAAATTCCCGGGCGACACAAAAGGGGTAGTAAGATTTGGAAAACGAGGAAAGTTAAATGCTCGTTTTATTGGGCCATTTCAGATTTTGGAAAAATTAAGCCTATTGACTTATAGACTTGCTCTACCATCTTCCTTGGCCGGCATTCATGATGTATTTCATGTGTCGCAGCTCAGAAAATATGTATACGATCCTAGCCACGTACTTCAACATGAGCAACTTCACATTAATAAAGATCTTACCTTTGAGGATAAACCCATTGGCATTGTAGATCGCAAAGATCAACTGTTGAGACACCGCACTATTCCTTTCGTGAAGATTCAATGGCAAGGTCAAACACCAAGGGAAGCTACATAGGAACCGGAGCATGAAGCAATAGCAAAGTATCCCTTCCATTTCATTGATTAAGGTAAGTTTCGAGGACAAAACTTTTATAAGGGAGGGAAGATGTAATGACCGTCCAAACCAGACAAAAGAAAAGAAAAAAAAATGATGAGTGGGAAACAAAGTATCTTAAAATGGGGTAAAGTGGAGTGATTTGGGGAATAAAGGGAAGTGGGGATAATGATGAAAAGTTTTGCTAATGGTGGCTTTGACCAAAAAAAAAAAAAAAGAGTGAATGCATAAGAGATCAGACATCTTATTCATTTTCTTATACCATTCCTTTCACTTATTTGCTCTCAATCGTAGAGACCTTAGACAGAAGCTTCTTTGGGTAAGGTAAGTAACTTAATAAAATTCATAGGCTAGATGATTTATCATAGGTTGTGAAATAATTTATAGAATTAATTGTTGATGACTTATTTGGTAATAGAAATTTTGCTTTATGTGTTTAGGAGTCTGAAGTGGTTACTAAGATTTGCGATATTGTGATTTGAGAATTTTTGCTCTTGGATCAAAGTGTAAGTGGAATTTATCTCTCCTCCTCCAAATATTTCTTATGCTCATCTTTTAAGGATTACTCCGAACTTTGAATTATTTAATGATTAAGTTCATATGGACTTGTTAAATAAAATTATTATTATTTTGGATTTTTTTTCTATTAAAATGACCAAATTTAAGATAGTATGTAATTGTTAGATTTTGTACTTTTAATTGTCCTTTTCATCTTTTATTATATATCCGAAAATGAGTTTGGTTGAAACTATTGAAATTAAAAGATAGATTTTAAACTATTGAAATTAAAAGATTGATTTTAATAAAAAAGGAAAAAAAAATGAAAGTCACTGGAAATGACTTTTTTTTTTAAGGTCACTTACAGTGACTTTCGAAAAAGTCACTTAGTGACTAACGTCTCTGGTCAGTCGACCAGAGACGTTAATATTTTATCGATATTGATTTTTAATTATTATCGATATATATAGATATATTTTGGACATTGTATACTTTATTTATTTTAGAAGAAAGTCAAAAAGAGCATTTAAAGAGTTTGTGTTGTTATTCTATACATTTTAGTTGTGGAATTAAATTCCATTCGATACGTAAATAAAACTTATGTTATTTAATCGTATTATGATTTTGTCTCCAAGTCCGGATAAATTCTTAGGAACTCTATTGTATTGTTTGATCACCGTCCAAAAGCTTTTCAGTCCTCGTTAACTTCGCACGTGTTCTTTTATTTATGATTTTCTATATCATGACAATTTTCTTATAGTTGTGTTACTTTAGTTGTACCGATACTGTTACGGTACTACGGTACAGGAACTGTAACTGTACCATTTTAGTGGGTACTGATACCGCCACTGTATGAATTGGGCCCAAATTTATTATTGAACTGACACTGCATGGGTTAAATGTAGTCTCAACTATTTCTATATATTTTGTGTATGAGTCATGTTAGTGACTATTCCCTTCTGTTCTACTAAATGTATTGGCCTGTCAATTATTAACCAACTGTTATATGTATAGTATCTGTTGTGAAATTTATGAATTCCAGACAGAAATTTCCTGACTCAATCCCCAAGTTATATTTTTATTGTGGATTGAATTCCCTTACTGAGCTTTTGTTCGCTCACCACTTTTGCCTCCACCTGATTTTTTTGCAGTTAAAATAGAATAAGCACTACATTTGTGAGCAGGGTAGAGACACCCGAGCACGACGATTTAGTGACATGAAATTTACTTTATTGAATGTTATTAGAATTCGGATTGGAACTTTATTTGTGATATTTGGGTTTGATTGTATTAATTTTGAGGACCTATTCTTTATGACTATTTAGAGATTTGGTTTGTAATTGAATACGTATAGTTTGATTGGAAGTCTTTAAATATTTATGGTTTAGTGGCTCTGATTTGAGTGTTTAATAGATGTGCGCTTAACGAGCTATAGGGATCTTATCCTTTTAGCACGCGACATGTCACGTGCCGAGACAGTGTACAAGTGTTTAATTTCGGGGCGTGACAACTACTCATTCAAATTACACAGTAAAACTAACTCCAACAGGTCTCCCTATTTTTTTCTCTATTTCAGGGAGTTTAGACTTGACTCTTTATTTTTAAGGTTTTTTATTTCAGTTTCACTTCACCACCCTCTCTACTTTTAATCTCTCCTTATTTAAGCGACTCCCTATTTCAATTTTACTCCAACAACTTCGCTATTTTAAGAACTCCCTTTTTTTTTTACTCCAATATTTCTATTTTTCCGATCAAACAAACAATTTTAAATTTTTTATTTACGTTATTTATTTTTAATGATGTATACTATTTTAATTATTAATAATTATTTTCTATTATAGTTTATAATAAATACTTTTTTCTTAATATTAATAAAAAAAACTATTAAGTTAAAAATATAATTTATTAACTATAACCTAATATTAAAAAAAAAGGAGTAGAACTTTGACTAAAAAAAATACAAACCAATTAATTACAAACTTATTCCACTAAAACATTTTTATTTTACTAAACTTTGATTTGAAAAAAAAATACAAACCTATTCCACTCAACTTCGATTTGAAAAGAAATATAAACCTATTAATTACAAACCTTCGATTTACTAAACTTTTGACCAAAAAAAAACCTAAACCTATTCCATTAAAAATCTTTATTTTAAACCTAACCTATTTCACAAAACCTATTCACTTTCTTTTTCCTTCTCTGCAGCCGTCTCCCTCCCCTTCCCTCCCATACACACACGAACAAAAATTTGAAGCTCTGCCTCCCACCCCCTTCCCCCACATACACACGAAAAATAGTAAGTTTACCTTTTGCTTTTGTGTTTTTTTTTCTGATTTGGTTTGTTTTTTGGCTTGATATTATTTTTGGGACTTGATATTGATTTTTTTTTTTGCTGAAATTTTTGGGTTTCAAAATATAAAATCTGAGATTTCAAAAGATTGGAGCCTTTTCTTTGCTAATTCAATTTGATTTGTGTTTTATTTATAGAAGAGCTCTCCAACGTTCAATATTTTTACCGTTGGAGAGCCTTAATTTTTTTTTTAAAGTCAACTTTTTGGTAGAGCTCTCTTCTACTAGCGAGTCTTGTAATCAAATGTGGTGCTCCACATTTTAAAGAGCCTCTTATATAGAGGCTGTTAGAGAAGATAATACTATTTTGCCTCCCTATAGTGGCTAAGGAGCCATTATAGAGAGGCTGTTGGAAAAGGTCTAATTAGCTAGTTATACAAGTGGGGAAGATGAAGGGTTTAAAGGCTGATTCCTCATTGGGATTACATTTTATTTTATTTTTAAAATATGTACTTTAAATTAATTTTGGGTTGCCTCTAAGTTTTTTTTTGTGTAGATTAGGACATGAAGTGTGTAAGGCCCGACCCCGAATACCTTGTTTTACCTCAATTAGTATGCCCTAATCTCGATTAATGTGCCCTAATCTCGATTAGTGTGCCCTAATCTCAATTAGAGTGCCCTAATCTCAATTAGTGTGTCATATATATTATCTCACGTGTACTTACCTTGAGATACGTACTTTAACCCTGAATACGTGCATTTCCTTAGCCAACATTCACTTATCTCGATTTACGTGCCTTAAACCTAGATTTACATGATCAACCTTGGGTTACGTGCACTCCTATTAGAATATATGCATCTGTCTCGAAGTACAAGCCTTAACCTAGATTTAAGTGCCTTACCTTGATTTACGTGCATTACCTCGAATTATGTGTATTTGTCTTGAAGTATATACATTACCTTGTAATACGTGCCCTAACCTAGGAATACGTATATTGGTATTGGACTATGAGCATTACCTAGGGATTCATGCCCCGTATTGATTTTTGTGCATGTCTCGTAGTACGTGCCTTGACCTAGGAAAGCGTGCCTGCACACTAATCTAGGTAGATTCCTGCACAAAGCTAGGCAATAGAATATTCTTACTACACAATCTATTAACTATTTAAATACTATTAAACCAATCCTACAAACTCCACTAACACTAAAATATTATTAAAACTATCCTACATATTTCACTAACATTATTCTAATCCTAATTCAAATCCACTACAAGATAAAACCTCTAAACATGCCCTATATTCTATTCTAACTTCAATGCTACACAAACACCTAAGCCAGCATCTTCTATACACTTTTCCTAAACCTTTAATGTTTTTACACACTTTGTCTACACTACACTAAACACTAGACACCTAAAATACTACAATCTCAAGACACAAGATATCTAAAATACTACACCCACACATGATTTAAAACACACACACAAGCTCTAATTTTCAGACCTAGCAACACACGCACACAAAAACAAGTCAAACTACATCAAAATAACAAAACAACACTCTAAATCTCCCTCTCAAAACCTAATACACTCAAAACTCTCATTTTCTCTCCATTCTCTCTCATTTTCTCTCATTTTCTCTCCATTTTTGGACCTAGAAAGGCATTTATCTTCAAGAAGCTTTCAAGACTCAAGAACACTCCCCAAGGCTCTCAACATCTTGCCTAAGCCAAGGAAAATTGCTAAGAATACTTAAGCACTCTCCTAAGTTCCCCATTTTTGGCCAAGGTTGGTCTTAAGTTACATCTTCTTCTTCTTTTGGTTTTGAACACATGTACACCTCCTACACCTACTAACTAAGCTATGATTTAAGGAAAAACAAGAGTTCTATTTGGCCAAGCTTGGAAGAGAAGAGATTTGGCACTTTCAAGACCATTTCAGAAGCGGTTCTTACATTTCTAGCTAGGATTTGCTAAGGTGAGGGTTAAAGCTGATTCTTAAATATTTTTAAAGCTTATAAGAATATGTATATATGTGATATAGCCTTGCATGCTTATTAGCAAAGAAGATGAGTTTAAACATGACTGAAGAATCTTAGACAGCTCACTGACCTCACTGTTTTGAGCACTTTTAAAGTAGTAAACAATCTCAAAAATTGATACAACTTGGTAGGTAGCTATATTTTTCCGTTTTGAACAAATCTTGCAGAAATACACTAGAGCTAATTTGGACGTTAAGACCACCTAATAGGGAAAAAATCGTAGGGTATACTGGATAGTTATTAAAACTGGACTGGTTACGCGGTCTCACGAGAATGGTTATAACATTTAGATCTTAACTCGAAATTGAATGAGGTTTGTGGTCGGAGTTAAAACATTCGTAAAGCTTCGATTTGATATATGATTCATTGAATTTGGAGATCATTTACTTGGGTAATTAACTGACAAAAGTTAGAGCAATTAGTGAAGGTCGTAATTGGAATATGTGCTATAGGGTTGCAATGTGAGGGTTTCAAATTGATTTCTTAATGTTTTTAAAGTTCATAAGCATATATATATATGTGTATATGGTCTTGCATGTGAAGATATATGGTTGTGGTTGTTAGAAATTGTGATTTGAAGCATATCGGGCCATTGCATGTGTTTGTAGTGCTTAGAACTTGGTTTGCATGGACTGTTTAAGGCTAGACAGATTGGTTTAGATGACTATTCTTATGTTCTTATTTGATTTTAAGGATAGATGTTAGTTAATCTTGAGTATGGCCATGTGTATGAAGGTTATAGTTAATTCTATGGTTGTTATGGGTTTAATTCCTTGGTTTCATGATGTATTTTGATGCTATTATGATATGTAGTAGGCTGGCCACGAAATGTTTAGCATGTTATTGTTTGATTCTTGATGATATCTTGGAAGATTGGTGGTTATTATTGCATGTGGTTATGTATTTGAAACCCTTAGTCGGTTGAAATGCTTGTTTGAGGTGATCACTATGAATTGCATGACTTTAATTGATTTATATGAGTTGCATAGTAGGCTGCCCAGAAATGTTTAAATGCTTAGGAGAATGTTCCACGTTGACTTGAGGGTTGAATGTGGTTGAATCATAGAGGTAAACACGTATATGTATGATGATGATCTAAGTGTTCCTTGTAGCTAATAATTGATGAATCTTGCACCCGAGTATGAACCTAAAACCCTAATTGCAAACTAGGTCTTCTAAGTGTTAAATCATGCTTTACGTAACTTATAATTGAGGTTTTAATTGAAGTTGTGGACTGCCCGGAAAATTTATTATAGCCTCATGCATGAATTATATTGATTATGGGGTCATACGTTAACTATTCGTTCACCCGATCTTGTATATGATCTTATAACACGTTTGTATGCTTATTATGCATTCATTATATTGTTAAAATGTATTCTATGGCTTTTATTGTATATGATTACTTGGCTGCCCGTAAATGTATCAATTCTTTTAAATTGGTATATGAAGTGATTATATGTTCTAACGATGCCTTATGTGCCAACGTGTCAATATGTGATCATATACATGTATGGAGGCAACCTACTTTGTTGACTTCCTATTGTGAAATATTAATTGGCATAAATGTACATTTCATACGAGGTTGCAACATTTCTTTCAGCATGGTAGCGATTCACGAAAGCCAGACGGCATAGGGCTTGCCTGTGCTTCCGTGACTACCATGGTCCGTATTCCCTCTCTCGCTTGGAACTTTGTTACCCTCGGAGATTTGGGTCGTAGGTTTGGTGTACAATTCGGAGTACACCCATGCGGGAGTGATAAGAAGTATAATATTCAAGGCTAGCCACTACATGTGAATGCAAAAGCTAAAGCGAAATGTATCCTTTGAAATGATGTGGTAAATGTGTTCATTTATATTCATGTTATGTTATGAACTTACTTGTATTACATAACATGTTTCCAAAGGAGTTTTCACAAGTTAACCGGAAAAGAATTTCAAAGGCCCCGTTACTTGTTCCCCCCTCACTGAGTTCATAAGGAGTCACCTTCTTTATGTCATTACAGGTGAAACAGAATTGGAACAGGCGCCCGAAAAGAATGTGCTAGTTGATGAACCTTTGGAGTGATGACTATGTGCATTACGTGTTTTTCATGAACATGGATGTTATTAGGGATGTTGTGTTTAAGTTAAAAACTGTTTATGTTGTTGTTGTAAATGACCCCCGTTGTAATTTGAGATTTAATTTTGGTTTGTACTAACTATAAACTGGATGAACTCTTTTATTTCGGTCGTTTGCTTTCATCATTATGGATAGTAGTTATCATTAGGTGTTTAAACCAATAGGTGAAGAATCAACTAAGTTAGCCCTACCTATACTTATTAAGGTACTCATTTGTAAGCTAAATGATAATAGGTACTTGTATAAATAGGAATTTGACAAATAAATGGTATGTAGTTATCATGATAAGGCTTATTAATCCAAATTGAACATTTAAGATAAACTAGCGGGCATATCGATTGATGACAAAACAAGAGTTTTAGTTGTAAGCAAATTAAAGATTTGGAATTTTGAAGTGTTCTAGAAAATAGGTCAAACCAAAGATCCTAAATAAAACCGTTATGTTGCCGATTTTTTGAAAAACTTTTGGAGTTCTAGGTTAACAAATAAGCATTAATTATAGTCAAATGGTTAAAGTCGTAAAATAACAATAATGATTTAGGTCATACCCTAGTCTACCCTCTATAGGTTGGGTTGGGGCGTGACAAAGTGGGGTTAAATTTTCCAAGTATAAAAAGAAACTCGTTCGTACGATCCCTTTCATCATCATTTGGAGTTTATAGAAGTAACAGAACCGTAGAGATTTTGAAGGGAATGTATTGTCCTTTTCGGTCGTGAAATTCCATTATTTACATGATCTTTGTCTTTAGATTAACGGTACTTGTAAATTTGTTGTTGATATGATCCTTGATTGTTTTGATTTTATACGTAGTTAATGTTTATAGTGAGTATATATAGAGGATTTTATAGTTGATGTATATACCCCTTGGTACATAATTAATAATTTTTTTCACTTCTTAAAGAAAAAGAAATGAATGGGACGATTAAATCTTGTTAATTAAGATTTGAAGAAATTGTAAAAAAATAATCATAAAGGATTACAAATTCTTTTTGTCTTAGTTGAAAGGTAAAGGTAAATTTTTTACACAAGTTAACATATGTTGGAACATACAATCCTTTGGCAGCGAAAAATCACCAACCCCAAATTCACTATATATGATCCTGGGTTACTTTACTTGATATCAATTGATTTTAAGATAGAATCTCAGACTTCTTAACATGGTATCAGAGCTACACCCATAGTTTAGTCGAGTTCATCTTTCATATCTTGTCACATGTGACCCATCTATCTCTTTCGTTTCATTCTCGTTGACTCGTTTTCCTTTAATATCAACTCAAGTTTCTAGGTTTTCTCTGGGTCACACGTGAGAGGGGTGCTGGAAGATACATTCCTCCTACATTAAAAAATTACGAATCCTAAATTCACCATATAAGATCATGAACTACTCCATTTGACATCAATTGATTTTAAGATGAAATCTCAAACTTTTTAACAACATATATACTTTTTATTTTTATTTTTATTTTGTTGGATTGATTAGAACAATGGAAAACAGCAGGTTAGCCAATTCCAGATGGGTCAACATCAATAGATACAAGTTGTGCTAACTGCAAAGGTAAATGGGTAAGTCAATCTAAGAGAAATGTCCCTATCCTGATTGCGCATGCAACCCAATTTGCCATTCGATTGGCGGATCAAGACTACCGGAGTCAGTAGCCAAAGGAGTAGGATATGAGGGAGAGAAAGTTGTGGGCAATAGAGGCAATTCTCCAGTCACAACTTGAGGAGCACCAAAAAGCTTCAATGATTGTAGTTGCATCTGATTTGATGACCACCTGGGGACCGACAGGGACCATTGTGTTAGGAATCGTGCATGGTATTTTAAAAATTTTAAAACATGAAACGCAGCGAAAACATGAATACACATGCACCTATTTATCGCTAATAACGTAGATTAATAACATGCATAAATAATCAATATTAAATATGATAGAGAATTTTAGGATTACTTTTATGATGCTAAAATGATGTAGAATCTGATTGTCTCAGAGCTCCCCACACGTGAAGCCTCTGAAAGTATCCACACGAGATCCCAGAGCATCAATTAGCACCTACTCAGAGTTTTAGAGAAAAAGTCTAACTATGACAAACAAAATTTTGTACTAGCTTTTCTGTCTGTCAATAGGAAACACTTTATAGACTAGGTTTAGCTTTTGGGCCAATCCTAAATGCTTGGACTTGGACTGATAAATTGACTGGACTAAAATTCTAATCTAACCAGTTTTAAGTCCAATTAAATAATTGGACACTCCAATATTTAATTCATTTTCTCGCTGACTAATTTATGGATCTCTTTTGTGTGTGACCTCTCGGGTTCATAATTAAATGACAGCGAAATAATATTAATCCAATTAATATTTAATTAAAACTCTTCTAATTAATTTCTCGCAAGTCGTGAGTAATACCTAGCAGTGTATCACGACTACCCAATTAATGATGAAGTGAAATTGAACCCTATAACTACTAATTACAGCATAATTAATTTCTTTCGTCTACCATTCTGATTAAGTGAGAGTCATGGATAGAGATGTCAAACTCACTTACTTAATCATATGGTCAAATCTAATTAATTAGTAACTCGTCAATGAATTGTGGAACGTCTTCCACTATTCCACCTCGCCCAAGGATTTTCGGTTACTTAATTAATAGATCGCATAGCCTATTGACAGATTTCATACCTAACACACATATATCTCCATGCAGGAATAGATCATAACCACTGAGTATATGATTCAATCCATGATTAGAACCGAATTATTTGCACTAGCAAATTATTGCATCTCATACACAAGATAACCATGGTGAGTCTAAGGACTAATTATGCAATTATAGCATATAACGAATTATTGACCATCCATGTAATTCGTTATATGATCGGTCATGTCCAGTTACTTGTTCCTAACAAGTACTTACGCATCTACTAATACAATATGATACACATTGCCCTTATCATTAATTTATACATCTACTAATACAATATGATACAAGTACTTATAAATAAAGTCCTAAAATTACAACAAATTGTCTTTTAGGGCATATACTCCAACAATCCCCCATTTGCACTAAAGCCAATAGCTTTGGTATCTCATACCTATCTTCTCAAGATGACGATCTAATGACTGCTGAATCATTGCCTTAGCCAGTGGATCAAAAAATTAATTGCTGACGTCATTTACTGTACAACAATGTCATTCTTCCCACAATCTCCGAATGATGTGGTAATGCCTCTTAACGTGTTTAGATCTTTGGTGAGACCTAGGTTCCTTAGCTTATGCTATTGTTCCATTATCATCATAGCACTACTCGTTGACTTTAATGGAAGGAACCATCCTAAGTTCCGTTACGAACTTCTTGATCCAAAACCACTTCCTTTGCTGCATCTAACGCAACAGCGTACTCAGCCTCAGTATTGAAATCTGCAGTTGTACTCTATTTAGAATATTTCCAACTAACTGCTCCTCTATGACTGGTAAGTATGAACCAATACGATGGATTGTGTTTGAGATGTGTATAGGGAAGCGAATACACAAGGGGATTTGAAAATTATCGATTGGGCCAACATTTGGGCAATTGTTTCGTCTGTTCCATTCCATTGTAGTTACTCCTATAATTGATAGGAAAAAAAAAAACCTAAGTGATAAAATGGTGAGGCATCTCCTAAGGTGATTGTTTAGAGTTTCTTGTTTGATTCTCTCATTTTTTTAGGTGAGATGTATCATGAAGTATTAGATTTTATCCTTTTAAATTTCAACCATTTGTTTCAAATATTTTTTTAAAAAGTCTTTTTCATAGATATTTAGTTTATTAATCAAGATCTAATCACTAAAATTAAAAGGATATATAAAATCTAACAACATATAACACGTCTTATCTAAAATAAAATAAAAAGAGATTTAGAAGATGAGAGGATCCTTACCCGCTTTCCACATCTTATGCATCCATTGTGTGTGTGTGTGTGTGTGTGTATAAATTAAGAATAATGAAAATAATCAGAAAAAAGGGGAAATAGAGTACATACGAATTCTCCCGAACATGGTAATTGGAGCCTAACTTCTGATCGTAAACTACTGTACTTTCCGGAAATTCGTTGTTATTTGATGAAACAAAAATCAAAGAAAAAATAGGATTTACCATATTGAGAATTTACTTTATCGGCACAATTTTATTAGTACCCGTAATATATGCTAGAATTTGGGTTTTTAACCCAAGTGAATATTTATGTATTTCTTACTTAATATTTAAGGGGGTCTTACATTTCTAAGTGGAAAGAATTGAATACGTATGCGTTCTTCGTACCAATTAGATTAGGATTACATATTTTCGAGTAAAGTCAAAAAACTAATAAATGAGGATCTCGATAATGAATTTGTAGAATCATTTTTAAAAGCATTGAGAAAGTTGCGTTTTCTCCACATGAGAAAAATGAAGACAAATGTGTGAGTCATTGGGTTTGGTCCAATCGACCACAGACGTACGTAAGTGTCTGGCTATTATGGCTCTGTTCGTATTAATGGGTGTGGAACCGACCATGATTATTTTTTGCTATAATTTTAGAATTTATTCTAAATTTATTTCAAAAATTTATTCCAAAAACAAATACTAGATTTGAATATATGGAGGAATTTATTTTATGATTTATTCTAGAAATAAAATATCATAAAACATGAAATAAGTTTTTAGTTACATCCGTTTTGTTTACTCGAGTTGTTCTTCGCTTTAAAGCGTTGAGTTTTTTTAAAAATACACATGCATATAGAGTCCGAATAATCAAAAAAAGAAAGTTCTACTTTTTGATTCCTTATTGTTACTAAATGAATTAAAATGCAACAAGTCAACAGCACATCAACTATTTCTAATGAAATTAAGAAAATAAATAAATTGTTATAATTCATACTCCCTGTAACAGTAAGAAGCATTCAACGTCAACTACGTATTCTAGCCTCTGAAGCCTTTGGGATGCAATGCTTCAAGAAAAATTACACCACATGAATAAATAACGATTTGGTCCCGGGGGCTTAATCTCCTTCTTATTAATGAGACTATCGCGAATTGGGAAGAGGCAGAGGCCTGGGGTCTATGTTCTTGCAGGGGTGATAGCCTCCAGGCTACAATGGCGAGACTACTTCTATGTGGGATTGTGTACGCGATCTGAAAAGAGCATAACCAAATGATTTGTCGTGATAGTTACGTTAAGGATGAGGATATTATTGCTAGCATTTTCCAGTTTATTAAACTAAGGATTTACTCGTGTAAAAAGTTTATTGATTCAAATGAAACTAGACTAATCTGTAGGAACTGGGGCCTTGAAGGCATCTCAGATAGGTGTTTTGTACCTTTGCGTTGTTTTCTTTTGTTGAGCTTAATGAGAAGATCTTGCTTTCCTAGCAAAAACAAACGATGTACAACAGATTCGTGCAATGCCTTTGGGATACAATGTTTCAAGAAAAATTACACCACATGAATAAATAACGGATGTGCAACAGATTCGTGCAATGGTTAAATTTACTTTTGACTTAATAGGAAAACATTCTAAGTAAACTCGCAAACAGAAGATTGTTCACTGTTCAGATAGAAGTCGACCTTATCTCAAGAATGCAGTGAAGATCTTGATAGATGGACATATCATGTTCAACATCTTGTAAGATATATAACAACTATCAAATATCTTTAATTAAGTGAAACTTACAAACATAATGTCTTAGCTTACAAACATATATTAATCAGGACCACACTCGTAATTTCATAACATATGGACATTTGCCTGCAAATGTACCACTGTAGAAGACAAAAGATATATTTTGTTGTCTGGATCAGCATATCTAGTCAAATTTAGGCTTCAATTTTACTTCAAGTTTCCTGAATTTTTGAATCTCTTGTATTAATTGACTTTCTAGTATTCTCCATATTTTTGGCATTCCACTTTGCATTTGTTTTGCAAAACATTCTTCCAAGAACAAGTAAATTTTCTTTCATGATTTATATATATATTTCGTAGTATATATACACATATCTATAGTTGATCATGGTGTATAAAGAATTTAGAATTCTGAATTGTGACAATATTCTAATTTTATTATTTGTGAAGTCAACTTGTGATTTCATAAAGATGGGAGATCATTGTGATGGAATAGAGAAGTCAACACAAATATGAAGCACTCCATGGACGTGCATAATTCTCAAAAGTTATATATTGCTTTATATGCTAGCACGCAATAGCTTTCTGTGATAAAGACTTGCTTTTTCAAGTTCCTCCTAACCTATACAAAGTGTTCCCCGCTTTTTCTCAGAATCTCTACGTGCTCCTCCTCGGCCCTTACCTATTGATCCAAGGGTCATCTTTGATTGTTCATTGTTACTAATGAAATAAATGCAACAAGTCAACAGTATCATCTATTTCTCATGAAATTAAGAAAATAAATAAATGGCTACACATTTGTACTCGGAAGAGTGGATTCACTGCCACTAAGACTTTGATTCAATAGTATATAACTCGCTATGTATACGAGAAATTACGGATTCAAGTCTCACTGGTTATATTATACGACCTTAAACCTCCCCTAAATCAAAAAAAAAAAAAAAAAAAGAGTGGATTGACTACATTATGGAACTCTTTGTACCAGTAAGCAGCATTCAACATCAACTACGTATATACACTGTCAAGGTTAGCAGCTTTCACAGAAAGATTAAATAGTATTAATGATTGATATTGCGGAGCAACTCTCCACCATGCACAGATCAGTACAGACATGAATAAATAACGGATGTGCAACACATTTGTGCGATGGTTAAATTTACTTTGACTTAATAGGAAAACATTCCAAGTAGAACTCACAAATGGAAAATTGTTCAGATAAATATCGACCTTATTTCAAGAATGCAGTGAAGATCTTGATAGATGGACAAATCATATTCAACATCTTGCAAGACATATACCAACTATCAAATATCTTTAATTAAGTGAAACTTACAAACATATTAATCAGGACCACACTCGTAATTCATAACATATATATATTTGCCTGCAAATGTACCACTGCAGAAGTCAAAATATGCAGCTTTGTGAACAGATGCAAATTGTAAAAAAAATTACTTTTTCAACGTATATCAGCATATCTAGTCAACGTATTGTGCATCTATTCCACTTCCCATTTCGCTAAGAGAAGAGAAAATGGACATGATTGTTCAAGCAATCTCAAGAAAATGTAATTTCTCATTTTTCAGATCCTCGAGAAAACTTTAATATCTTCTGAACCAACTGAAATTTAGTCTCGAGGTCAAGTTTCGTTTCGGCCTCTATTATCATTGTTCTCAATACTTTAGCATTCTTCAGAATATAAGCTACCATTGCTAGTTCATCTTCCAGTCCCTTGAATTGAAGAATGGACATTCTCTGAAAGCATGACAAGAAGCATATAGGCACTTTCTCAGGTTTGCTCCATCACGTCACATGTGCGACTTCATGACTACAATTCTACAGCAGCAACAGAAGAAAGTCAAGTAACATACAGGTAAAAAATTCTAAGAGCCTCCACTCTCTCGGAGCTTTCACTGACCTGCATATAGGTAAGAAATTTTAATTTATTCAATCCTTTAACAAAGTCTAGCAGTGAATTCCATCCACAGTATGTGGCTTCCACATGCAATCGAGTTAGTCTTCAGAAGCTTGGGAGCACACCTGCATGGCTAAGAGCCTTGACAGAAGTGGACAAAAAAATAAAAGATTAAAATTTGTTTATGTAGCATATTAATAGTTTAGAGGATACTATACACCAAAATAGCAAGGAGGTGAGACAAAAGGCATTTGATCACCATGTGCAGATGAAATTTCTTGAGCTAAGAAATTTTCACAAGGAAGAATACTTTAAAAATTTCAGTTACATGAATATCATCAAAAGTAGAATCTATTCATGCAAAGATTGACATTCACTTGAACTACGGGGGAAATATTGTATTAAAAAGTCAGAAAAATATTTATTTTTATTGAGATATTACAGCTCATCTCAAGCTTGAATCGTCAAAATAGGACATCATATCATACATCTTAGAAGGCATAATAAGAACTGAGAAAACGGAAGGTCATTTCAGCACACACAGATCAAGTGAAGAAGCTACATGGCCAAGTGCAAGGGAACCAATAACTCCTGACCATTACAGTGATCAAGCGATTCATGTTATAGGGTGTTATCCCCAGTATTCCATTTTCCTGACTGCTGCAGCTTACCATTTTACATTTGGTGGAAAGAAGAGATTTTGATTGTTACAGCTTGTTGACGTCTTCATTTAAGAAATTATGGTGCATAAGGATTTAATTTACAACGTAAATATAGAGCTTCATAAAAATAACATAGATAGTGAATATGATTTCACTGTTCTAAGTAGGAGATCTTGTGGGATATCACTTGAGAACACAGAAAGGTTCATCTCATTAGGTGTAAAAATTGAAAAACATAAACGAGCTGGAGGTATTAAACATATAAAATTGGATTGTGATGGTGAGATGTCCTTGTGCTGCTACCTCTTCTCCAACTCTCATGCCCTCTCTCAATTAAGAGAGAGTATCCACTACTACAATGACAGTACCCCTGTTTATCAGCTAGCCTCTCTGTCTGATAGAATGCAAGTCACCTATGCTAACGAATAATCTCTCCAATGATTACAAATGATTGAAGCCATAAAATCGGGTGCCAGAACTTTTTACTCTAAGACTCTCTGGTACATTCTCCACATATTTTAATAGATTTAAACATTAAGCTTTGTTTTCCTAATTTAAATGTCTAATCGTATATGCCAAAAATTTCTTGCATGGAGTCTTAGTTAGTTATCGGGCCAATAGGAGTATAACAACTTGATGGAAGTATGTGAAGAGTTATTGTACTTCTGAAGCAATGATCACTAGAAAAAAGAAAGGTATTTTATAAGCAAGAAAATGAAATAGGAAAGAATTTCTTCTTTTACTATGTGATTAAGGAAAAGTAAAAAAGAAAGCAAGAGCAAAGAAGTCCCTTCAGCTCTCAAAAATTCTCTTTGACCCTACCACAAGATCCTATATTGGAACAAATCCAAGAGTACCTAGTTTAAAAGAAGACGTTACTCAGTTAAAAGAAAGCATACGAAGAATCTTCCACATCGTGTCAACTTTGGTCATTCTTCTGAAGAAATTATAATATACTTGTAGAACATTATCTCAAATTATAAACAGTCATATACATGCTTATGTGTGCATTAATATAGAGAATCAGGGATATTTATATAAGTAGAGTTTGTAGTGACCTTCAACGAGTAGATCAGTGAAGCTTGAGTATAAATAACTAGGCGATTAGAAATTAACATGAGTTGTATGTGGCTATTGTCAAGTTGTATAGAATCTTATCAAATAATATTTTCAATTTTCCATTTTGATAGTTATGCACATATTAATTAGATAAGTGAGATACAATAGTTCATGTTTTGACTGGAATAAATGGTTATCCATTTAACATTGGAAAAGAAAGTTATACTCGTGAGCCAAATTAGCTGTAAAACTGTACAAATCAGAATTCTAATTTTGAATTAACGAGTAAAGGCCAAAATTTCCTGGAATCTAATAGATTTATTAAAGGCAAAAGCAAGAATATAAGAAATTTTTTGGCAAAACCACGAGTCCAAGCTCTCAGGCTAGTTCAGCAGCAAAGTATTTGTAATACCCCTCACGTGTAAAAAGCTTTAGACAACATGGGAGAAGGATGTAAGGTCCACCCCTACTATCAACAACTTTTCTTTTACTTTCTGCCTATGGAATATGGCATCACATGTAGGAATATGGAGAAAAGTGTTTACCTTTAAATTTATTTTTACAAAAGCAATGTGGTGTATAACAACTTTACATATAATAATGCATGTCATGATTAAACATGCTCAAGTTCCAGCTTTTCTTTCCCTTATCAACCGGTGGAGAGTTGGTAATGGACGAGTGAGTTGTTAGGCATTGTCAAGGTTTTAGCTTTTCGTTTCTTTATATGCCAAAGCTGGACTATAAATAGAGCCTCCAATGAAGACAATGCGGGAATAGTTTGGCAAAATAAGATGTTGACAAGTTATTACTACATTCATTCTAAAATATTTGTGCGGCAATTCCGACAAGGAACAAGTGTTCGTGCGGGATTTTTAGAGATTTTTCCTTCCCGGCTAAGTTGCTATCATGGGTAGGACCGTGAGTGTTGATATTAAAGGTCTTCACAACTTTGCTCGTGCAAATTAAGTCTTCATATTATGTAGCTTGGAAGTGAGGTAAGTGGGGTTTTTCATCTCTTTCTATTTTTTCCAGTGTTTCTTGCGTGAACTCGTGTATCTATCTTGTATTGTGTAGTACTTCTATTTATATTGTACTCAATTCTCAATATTACATCACATTCTATTCATATTCTTACTCTACTTATACTGTGATGTACTCGTTAATTATTGGTCATATCACATTATTATTAATTCTTGTCACCATGTTATATTCTTACTCGTTGTCAGGGAATCATATTTTATTCTCCAGTCTCAACTTCCTATTACTCATTCCTTGCTCTCCCCATATGATATTAGTTGAACCTTGATCAATTTTGTACCTGTACAGTGCATCATCATTCCTAAAGTTATTGTTTCCAACTTCCCTAGTCAAGCCTTCTCATTTAACATACAATATAATTATACTACGAAATCATTTATGAGTTGGGCATTCTTTATTTATTTCATCATACCCGACTAATCGTTGATACCAATCTTATTAATATTTCTTCTATTTCTTAAATTCCAGAGGATCTTGTATTCTGGATTTCATCTTGAAATGACCTTATTCATATAAAATCCTTTATCATCTTGTATCATTTTTCATCACTGAACGATGACAATTAATTTATTCAGTTCTATCTATTATTGGTAAATATGGGACTTGCTTCACCCGTATTACTCGTGAATGATATCCATAATTTTTCCGCTGCTTTATTTCTTTTCCCAAATCAACTTAGTCGTGATTCTTTCCTTTGTTAATATCTTATCTTATCTCGTGTTTACTATTTAATCTTGGCTCGATTCCACATGCTCCCGTACTTATTTATACAGTGGTCATTGTTCTTATTTCCTTTCTAAATTAAGTTAGCCATGATTCTTCTCCTTTGTTAAAATCTTATTTCATGTTTACTGTTCAATCTTGACTCGATTCCACGTGTCTTATTCTTGTTTAATACAATGATCCCTGCCATTATTTTCCTTAAATCCATCATGAATGACTACTATACTTTTATTATAAATTGTGACATATATATATTATTACTCAAGCTGTGAACTTGACGTGACGTGATTGCGATTTACTCGCTTGTCGTGATGGGATCCCTTAATCGTGTATGCCTATTGGGTGTTATACCCATATAGTGTCATGATCGTGATTAATGCTACTATGTAGCCACATCTAATTATCGTGCGTGATATTTATTTTATATCTATTATTTTCAATATTATCTCGTGACAGTGACTTGACTCGTGTTAATTCCATTCAAAATACATGAAAAATATCCACGTCAAGTTTTTTTTTTCTTGGTCTCTGTTCTCATCTCATGTTCTTGTTGTGTACTTGTATTTTTCATAAGCTTCATTCTAGGGAAAACTCTTACTTAATGAGCATTCGATTCGCTCACCCATTCCTTTTGACTGTTTCTTTTACAGATGATAGAGCTTAAGTGAAGAGTTAGTGGGAAGGGTAGTCATATCCCAAGATTGAAGATCGTGTAAAAGGAATTGATAATATGTTTCATTAGCGAGAATAATTTGCATTTATATAAGGAATGTAAATTTTAAGTATTTGATATGAAACAAATCTTGGAAATGATTTCAATTTAAAGGTCTCTAGTGCTCTGTATATTGCGTGTTTAGTTATAAGTTTGTCTTGCGTGTTTGAGGGGCTTTTCCTCTTAAATACGCGGTAGTCACGTTCTTAAATTTACCTTGGTAAATTTTGGGGGCGTGACAGTATTATCATCGAAGGATTTCAGATAAGCCACTTATTTCAAACAGGACAGAGACGCAAAACAAGAATGCTGTTGCATACGTTGAGTGATTACAAGAGATAACTCTGATTCGTGGGTTATTACAACTTGTTTGTATTGTATGAAAAGTACTTGAAACACGCAGAGTATGGCAATGGACACAATGATTTCCAGTCACCAGAATCTATTTAAAAATAATAAGACTATACGATCAAAGAGAAGTAGAACAAGAATGTAAGATCAAATAATCAGAAGATTACCTCAAAGGCATCAGTTCTTAGATATAGCTCCTTCACGTTATAAACTCCTCGAAGAAGTTTAACAACAGCTTTGGAGTAATGGTCATATTCAGTCAGCGGTCTAGCAAAGTAGAGTTCAATATCTGCTTTATCTAAAGAGTGCAAACTCTCGACAGAGAAATCCTTCGATAAATGGTCACGTAGATAAAAGCATGTAAGGGCAGGAGCATTTATCTCAAGCTTGTAGTCATCTTCAGGAAAGAAGCCATCATCTTCATAGAAGTGGAAGGTGAGATTTGTCAATGTAGGAGAAGATATGGTAAAGTTGACCACATTGTCATACGCATCTCTTACGATATACAGAGTCTGCAGCGATGAACAGCCAGATACAAGATTACGAAAAGATTCATCGCACTGGAAAATCACGTTGTTGAGCCTCATGGTTTTGAGATTTGGAAGACAAACCAAGGTTGGGACGTTGAGACTCATAACACCATCTAAATTAAGAAACTCTAGCGTCTTACAAGTGAGAAGACTACAAGGCAGCTGAATGCGTGGATCAGAAGGGGAAAACAAAGTTGTCGAACAAAACTCGAGCACTTTAACTTGTCTAGCAACTGCAGCGGCTATCCATGTAGTAACAGCATAATCCACATAATATTCCATGATCCTAAGAGAAAACGTGTCTATGGATTGTTGATTGAGGAATAGCAAAACCTTACTAACAAAATGTGCAAACTTAATGTTCCAGTCTTTCGTAGCGCGCCGACTGAACTGCCTGGTGATATAATCGCTGAAAAAGAGATTATGTATATTCTTCCAGAGGAATTTCCACCTTGTTGATAGCAAGCTGGTGGCCACAGCTTCCTCCGTTCGAAGAAATGAGAGTATGTGAGAAAGAACCGATTCTGGCAAGTTGCTTAGCCTATCAACATCATTTGAAGCTTGTTGGCGCTTATGGCCAGAAGATCTTGCAAACGACGACATATTAATCGGAGAAGTGGTAACACTATGATGGAAACTCTTTGATTTTGATACCTGTTCTGGGTTTTGGCTTCCGAGTGAAAACCCCAACTTGATTTTAGTTGTTTATGTGAGGGAAGATGAACAGTATGTTTGGATTGAGGGGGGAGAATTTAAGAAAGGAGAGGAAATGAGAAAATTATAAAGGGAATGAGCGAAGATGAGAGGATTAAATATGTTTGAATAAAGGTGTACGAGTATTTTGTGTTTGGATTAGAAAGAAAATGAAAGAAAGTAATAAATTTTATGTGTAAAATAATTTTTATAAATGAGATTTACTCTTCTTCTTGTATATTTTACTTTAAATTGAGAGGAAAAAAAAGTGAATTTGGAAAGAATTATTTTTACCTTTTTACTTTTTTTAAAAAAAAAGCTTTTAAAACAAATAAGGAATAAATTTTTTTAATCTCTCTCCTTACCTTCGCTTTTTCCCATTCCTTTTAATCCAAACATACTCTAAGTTTTTTGGGGGAAGGATAATTTTAAGTAAGGATGGTAATTGGGTGAGTTTAGCTTCACTATCTCTTTAAATGGAGAGGGTATTAGGTGAGAAATTAGAAATGAGACAACACTTGTACCTTATCTGGAGACATTTTTGGCTTTACAAGACTTATCTCGTCCGAAAAAAAGCCATGGGACGGAGGGTGAATATTAAATTTTAGTCTTTGTGCGGGGCCCGAGCAAGGACGGTTGGGGTGTACGAATTAACATTCCTCACTCTATAAAACCTGCCTGCATATATTTGTTTAAAGTTTTTTTTTTATTTATTTAGTTCTTATACATGTACCAAAATTTAAAGCTTAGAAGTGTAAAAGCATAAGAAGATGACGTTAGACAAGTATTATTAAATTGGAGGAAAAAAATTAATCACTCAAACAAAATTATAATCATTCTTTTAATAAATATACTACGTGCATTATTTGGCCTTTGTAATTATTTTACATGAATACGTTCGCCCCCGCCACCCCACCCCACCCCACCCCACCCCACCCCACCTCACCTCACCTCACCTCACCTCACCTCACCTCATCTCACCACCCCACCCCACCTCACCTCATCTCATATCAGCTCTCTCTTTTTACTGACTTGTGTATATGCAAGAAATTCTAATTTATTCAAGCCTTTAACCAAGTCAAGCAGTGAATTTCAACCACAGTATTCAGCTTCCACAGTCAACTGAGTTAGTCTTCGAAAGCTTGGGATCACACCAGCGTAGCTAAGAGCCTTCACAAAGTGGACAAAAAAATTAAATTGTGCTTATGTCCCATATTAATGGTTTAGAGGATAATACACACCACAATTAGCAAGGAGGTGAGCTATCCTCGGAATTTTGCCCACGTCGTTCTTTTTGCAGGTGGAAGAAAGAGAAAATTTTACATTTAATTCTTATTATTTTGTAAAAAAATTTAGTTTAGTCTTAATTGTTTAAAATATTTTAATTTAGTTTTTATTATTTTATCAAAAATTTTAATTTCGTCTCTATTATTTAATTTTTTTTAATTTTATCTTTATTATTTTCTAAAAGTTTCAATTTCGCCTTATGGGTGCTGTTGAGGTCGGAAATCCTCGCAACTGAGGTTGTACGGCTACGCCTTATTGAGCTGAACTTTCAGGTTGGCCTCCGAGCTGAACTTTCGATTTGGCCTCCGAGCTGAACTTTCAAGTTGGCCTCCGAGTTGAATTTTCAGGTCGGCAACTGAATCTGCACAAGGAAAAGGAAGGAAAAGGCGGGGTGATGACCAGGATTTTCCCCTTGGGCGTGCGAATGATTAGTATGTCCGAGCTGGCAAGGTAGCTGAGAGCATTTAATGACGAGTTACCTTTGAAATGAAGGGGATGGAGCTCTATTTATACTAAATTCGGGTCTGACAGCATTTAATGTTGTGCAGCTTTATGTCCCATCGGAACAACTGGCACTGAGGTTGGGGTTTTCCAGGGTCGGATTAGCATCCAGGTTGGGCATTTAGCTGAATGCGCCGGGCCCTGCTCTGATTAGCCCGTCTCAGCTCGGCGTGGGTAACTCACTTCAGCTCAACGTGGGTAACTCACTTCAATCCCTCCCCTCTAAGTCGAGATCGAGGGGGTGAGATCTAGAATTGGGAGTTGCTCCCGAGCTAGAGGTGCCCGACCCCGGCAGAGTAAGGATGGCTACGTCAGCGACGCATGCCCTTCAGATAACTGACATGTCACCTGGCGGTTCTGACAAGAGGCGACGTTTGGGCTCCCCGAGGCGATTTTCAGAAGTGTCTATAAATAAGGCCTTGACATCCGAGATTCATTTCACACTTCGCTTTCAACTTTAAAGAGTTTTAGATCGGATACCAGAGTGGTTGGACGCATTTAGCTCAAAAAGAATCTTCTCGGGATTTTCAGCTCGGAACCAGCTAGGTCGGGTCACATTCCGCAACCAAGAGAAGTAGGTACGTCCCGACTCCCTTTAATCATTCCTGTACATTTATATTTAGTCTGTAGATAGGATGGGGATGTTGAAGCCAGAAGATTCTCAGGCAATGGAGGTGAGGTCCTATGGTGGGGATGAGAGTCTGTCGAGCTCGGAGTCTATCTCAAATAGAGACCAAGGTGAAGAAAGCACCAGTGCGTCTCTAGGATCAACTCGGAAATCTGGGCCCGTGGAGAGCGATGATGATTGCCAAGTTATTGGGGTCAGACTGGCACAAGAGGAGGCCGAGGCGGATCCTTTGGCCGACCTAGGAGACTTGGAAGATAGGGAGGATGAGGAGCTGCTGAATCAACTGAAGGGTGTCGAGATGCAACAAGAGTACCTAGCTAGAGTTTCTGCCGCTGAGCCGATCGAAGCAGTCCCGGTTAGTGTTCGACCTCGAAGCTCGGCCACAGCCAGTGCTTCTTCAACTCGGGGGAAGAGGATTGAGTAGTTGTTTGCCTGTTGCAAGCGTGAGTGCCATTCCACTGTACAAATGGCCAACGCCAAGCTGAGGAACTGGTCAGTGGATCGTCATCACAATTTGAAGGTTCCAGGTCGGCACGAATTGGCTTGCTATCCTCTGGCCGACCACTTCACCATTTACGATCTTGCATTTGACGTTATCCAGCTCTCCCTCCCCGATTTTGTTGTTGACATCTTGAACTACTTCTAGCTCAGCCCATGTCAGATGTCGCCGAATGGTAAGGCCGTGATGGTGGCCTTCTATGTGTTCTGCCTTGAGAAGAAAGTGGAGTTGGCCTTGCGTAGGTTCAGGCATTTCTTTGTGTGCAAACCCAACCCAAAGCAGCCAGGGTGGTTCAACTTCGCAGCTCGAGTCGGTAACTCCATATTCACCAAGTGGCACTCTTCTAACAAGGGCTGGCATAATGACTATTATTAGGTGGAGTCAGCTGTGAACTCTGGGTGTAGGTTGGACTGGATTCCAAGTTTAAGGAAGATTGTCAATGATGACCCCAAGCTCTCAAAGGAGGAACTTGAGGAAGTCATGATGCTCAGGCCTGCGCTCAGGATGCTGGTAGATATTGACAGCATGCTCAAATAGGAATGGATCTGGGATTCCAAGCTATTTGGTAGGGAACCCGACCTCTCGAGGGATCATCCCAACCTGCTTCCCGAGCCCGAAAGGGACGCGGGGTCTAGTTCAGAAGAGGGTCAGTTTGCAGGATCGGCACCCGACTTCCAAATTGTCCTGTCTGCTAGTCTTTTTAGGTTGGACTTCGGCTCTTTTTCATTTCTTTCCTCTACCTTTTGCAGGTATGGCGGATATGAGAAAACTCGCGTATGCCCAGGTGAGAAAGAAGAATGAGGCCAGCGGCAAGGCTTCAGCTCGGTCTGGCTTGGGAAGTGCTGCTCAGAGTCAGAGGCAGCGGCCCAGCGGCCAAGTGCGGGAGGTCAGCTCTAAGGTTTCCTTCAAGGGGGCGTCGGGTTCCCCCTTGCCTTAGAGAGCGGGCTCAAGAGCGGCGATCCCGGACCGGTCAGCATCCTGACCTGAGAGCAGAACGCGGCCTCGGGCCGAGTACTCCGGGAAAGCCAAGACCGCGGAGGTGAGCGCTCCCAACAAGGACTTCATGGAGGCGACCAAGGTCGCTCGTGATCCCAAGTTGGCTACGGTCCTAGCAGAGCAGCTCTCGCTCGACCTGAGGACGGCCATAGTCACAGTGAGTCTTATCCAACTTTTGGTAAGGTTATGCTTTTTAGCTCAGTTGATCATTTTGCTTTCTTTTAAACAGGTCGAGTCCTACATCCTTTTGGCTCCCGGCTTTCTTGTCAGGGCCCAGACTTATTGCGTCGAGCTCGAGTAGTGATACATGGATGCCCGTGCCGAGCTTGAGACTCTGAGAGAGGAGGTCGCCCAGAGGCGCAAAGCAGACGCGATGGAGATCGAGCGTCTGAAAAAGGAGCTTGATGCGGAGAAGTCCCGGCGTGAAGCGACGGCCAAGGACGCCGAGCGCTACAAGCTGGAGAAGCATGAGGCCGAGACGAAGCTCCGGGATCTAGTGGACCGAGTCAGCCCTGAAGGAGAGAAGGCAGTGGAAGCCTTCAAGTCCAGTGATGCAGCCGTGGACTGGTTGGCTACGGAAGGTAGTGCCATGGCCAAGTATGCTGAGCTAGAGTTCTACTTCCAGGGTCAAGTCGCAGCTCGGGAGAGAGCGAAGACCTTTTTTCCTGCCACCAAGAATGACTATATTGAAATCTTGGAGGTTCCGCCACCAGAGTTCTGGGAAATTCCTGAGCTTCCGGCCGACCTGACATCCCAAGCGAAAGAGGTGACCAAATTTGTCCAAGAAGGCATGGACCAGGTTAGGGACGAGGCTGATGCAACCAATGCCGCTCCTCCAAAATAGATTTTATAAATCGGCCCGGGTTGGGCTTTTGTAATTTCGCCCAGGTTGGGTTCATTGTAATCTTGCCCAGGTCGGGCTCTGAAATTGTTTTGTTTTCAATTCTAATAGAATTAATGTTTTGCATTTTATTCGAGTTCGTACTTGTGTATTTTTCCCTTCGCAAATTTTTCTTAAGTAAATGGGGTCGGCCTAATGTAACGGACCATTCAAACTTAAGTAAAAAGAATCGAGCTGGACGCGATTAATGACTTATCATCCTAATCCGAGCTGGTTAACCGGGCAACATTATAATCGTCGCCAACCTGGACTCGTCTGTCCGATTTAAAATTGGTCAAACTAATATTGACGAATGTTGAGTTTGAGTTTAGACCCAAACTAATATACCGACTGAAGCCGGATTACACCGAGTTGGACCTTAATCTGAACTAGCAAAGCTAATCAAATTGTTATTGATTATTCCCGAGCTGGAACATAGTCCGAGCTGGTTTACTTGATCATTAGCTTGTGATTAAGCGTGGCCACCGCGTTAATCCGAGTTGGTAGTAGCTTTGTAGCTGAGGCACTTGGGCCCAGGTCGGGCATTGCACTGATTTACAAAATGTATTATATTGAATTTGTATACGAAGTACTTAGGCTCGGGGGTCGATTACAAGTAATTTTTTGGCTCGGGGCCTTAACAAGAGATTTTGGCTCGGGGCCGTAACAAAATATTTTGGCTCGGTACCGTAACAAGAGATTTCGGCTCGGGGCCGTTACAAAATATTTCTGCACGGGGCCTTCAGACAAAATACCGCTTCAGGTGTTCTGAGTGCCATGCATTCTTCACTAGTTTTCCGTTCTTGTCGTGGAGGTAGAAGGTCCCAGGTCGGACTTCTCTCATGACTTCATACGGTCCCTCCCAGGTTGGGGAGAGCTTGTTACCAGAGCGTGGCAAAAAGATGGCCTTCCTGAGTACGAGGTTGCCAACCTTAATAGGCTTAGGCTTGACCTGTTTGGCAAAGACTCTTTGCATGGCAGCTTTGCTGGCCAGCATTCTGATTTGAGCTTTAGCTCGGAGCTCTTCGGTGAGGTCGAGCTCTTCACAGATCCGTGCTCCATTTATTTCTGAATCATGGTGGATGGTTCTACTGGTCGGGGACCCGATCTCCACTGGCAGCACTGCTTGAGTACCGAAGGTCAGCTCGAAGGGCAATTCTCCCGTTGCCCACAATACCTCGGGAAAAATCGATGCCCATTGGCCCTCTGCTTCCTCCAGCTTAGTTTTCAGGCCCTGTAAAATGATTTGGTTAGTCCTTTCAACTTGGCCATTACTTTGAGGATGAACAATAGACGAGAATCTAAGGTCGATCCAAATCTCAGCACATTTTTCTCGAAAGTATGCAATGTTGAATTACTTGCCGTGGTCAGCAATGACGGACTTTGGCACCCCGAATCGGCAAATGATATTTTTTCACACAAAATCTCAAGCTGCCTTTTCTGTTATTCTAGCAACATCTTCAGCCTCAGGGCATTTGGTGAAGTAGTCTACTGCTACGAAGGCGTGTTTCTTTTGGCCAACACTGGTTGGCAATGGGCCGATGATATCTAGACCCCACTAGTAAAATGGTCATGGGCTTATCATCACCGTGAGGTCTACCGCAGGCTTCATCTGTACGTTAGTGAGCCTTTGCAGGTGTCGCACTTTTTTACAGACTCTTTGGCATCTTGTTCTAAGGTTGGCTAGAAATAGCCTTGTCTCAATGCCTTTCGAGCCAGAGCTTTGCCTCCCAAGTGATTTCCACATACCCCTTTATGGATCTCCCAGAGTACATAGTTTCCCTCCTTGGGTCCAACATATTTTAAGAGAGGCCAAGTGTAGGCTCTCTTATAGAGTTGCTCGACAATTATGACAAACCTTGAGGCCTGTTTCATGAGTTTTCGAGCTGCTTTTTCATTCTTTAGGGTCATACCCCCCTCCAAGTAGTCCACGATTGGTTTAGTCCAATCTGGACTTAGATTGAGCTCGGCTACGGCTTGCACCACCAACTGAATACTTGGTTCGAATATTTCTTCCACATAGACCAGGGTAGGTCGGCTCTCGCCCAAGGCCAACCTGGACAGGGCATCAGCCTTCATATTCTCTTCCCTCGGAATTTGCTGTATCGTGAACCTTTTGAGTCCTGAGGTCAAATCCTTGACTCTGTTGAGGTAGGCCAGCATAGTACTGTCCTTGGCTTCGAACTCTCCCAATATCTAACTAGAAACCAATTGAGAGTCGGTGCTCAGGTCGACTGTCTGTGCCCCGAGTTGAGCTGCAATTTTCAGCCCCGCAATTATCGCTTCATACTCTGCTTCATTGTTGGATGCCAGAAAGGTAAACTTGAGGGAGTATTGGTGCTCATGCCGGGTCGGGTCGAGGATGACCACCCCAGCTCTGCTACCAGACTTCACTGAGGCCCCATCCATATGGATCTTCCATACGTCCTCCGGGTTATGCTCGGCTCGGTTAGTGCATTCTACCACAAAGTCCGCGATGGCTTGGGCTTTAATAGCTGTTTTGGGCTGGTAGGTGATGTCAAATTGACTCACCTCAACTGCCCATTTCAGCAGCCTGCCCGACGCCTCCGGCTTGTGCATGATGGACTTGAGTGGGGCATCCGTCATGACCTTAATCAGATGAGCGTCAAAGTTTGGCTTCAGCTTTCTTGCAGCCGTTATGAGCGCGATGGCGAGTTTTTCCAAGGAGGAGTACCTCACCTCGGCCCCTTGCAAGGTTTTGCTGATATAATAGACCGACTTTTGTTCCTTCCCTTCTTCTCGAACTAGTGCCACTGCCACTACTGTCCCCGAACATGCTAGGTATAGTACCAGCTCCTCTCCCACCTTAGGTCAGGATAGTAGGGGTGGCGAAACTAGATATATTTTCAGCTTTTAGAAGGCGTTTTGACATTCTATAGTCCATTCAAAGTTCTTAGGATTCCTTAATATCTTGAACAAGGGAGTACACTTGTCTACCGATATAGACATGAATCTGCTTAACGCCGCGACCTTGCCTGTTAACACCTGGATGTCTTTTACGCAGGTCGGCGGTGCCAAGTCGAATATCACCTGAACCTTCTCCGGGTTGGCTTCTATCCCACGGGCTATGACTATGAAGCCCAAAAACTTTCCCGCCTTGACGCCAAATGCGTACTTTTTCGGGTTCAGCTTTATCCCAAATTGCTCCATTACAGCGAAGGCTTCATCTAGGTCGGTGTCATGGTCTTCCGCCCTTCTACTCTTGACCAGCATGTCATCCACATAAATTTTCATATTTCGGCCAATCTGATTTTGAAAACCTTGTTTACCATCCGAGTGTAGGTAGTTCCAGCATTCTTGAGGCCAAAATGCATGACCTCATAGTAGTAGAGACCTTTATCGGTGGTAAAGGCAGCCTTCTTTTTGTCTCCGGGTGCCATCTTAATCTGGTTATAGCCTTTGAAGGCGTTCATGAAAAAGATTAGCTCGAACCCGGAGGTGGCATCCACCATCTGATCAATCCGAGATAGGGGAAAGCAGTCCTTGGGGCAGGCTTTGTTGAGGTCGGTGAAGTCAATACATAGTCTCCATCCACCTGAGGACTTGGTCACCAGGACCACGTTGGATAACCAGGTTGGGTACTGGATTTCCTTTATGTGGCCGGCGTCTACTAATTTGTCCACCTCTTCTGCTATGATTTGTTACTTATCATAATGGAAGTACTTGTACTTCTGCTTTACCGGATGGTGATTCGGGTCGGCATTTAGATAATGCTCAATCACTCCCGGGTCAATACCTGTCATGTTAGAGGCAGACTATGCAAATATGTGTTCATTTTTTAGAAGAAATTGGCTTATATCTTTCTTGAGGCTATGAGAGAGTTCACTTCCGATCTTTACTTTCTTTGTTTCATCGGAGAGTTCTACCTCTTGAAGGTTTTCAGCTAGGCTTCCTCTCTTAGCATCCTTATTTCATTCGGGCAAATCTGGTCCCTAGCCAACCTGATATTTGGGTCGGAGAAAATTTTTATAATATTCCCGGGCTGAGAGCTGGGCTCCGCGGATGGTGGCTGCGCCGGCCGGGGTCGGGAATTTTAGGGCCTGGTAGTAGGTAGAAAGGACGGCCCTAAAATGGTTGAGTGCCACTCGACCTAAAATCCTATTGTAAGTGGAGTTGTAATCCATCACAATGAAGTTGGCTTGCATTGAAACCCGCTTATCTCTGTCTTCCAATTTCAGCGAAAAGTTGATGACCTTTTCGGCTCGATAGGTATACCCAGTGAATCCAGCCAATGTGCCCCTCAATGGTCTAAGCCGGCTTCTGTCCAATCCCATTTGCTCAAACGCCTTCAAGAATAGGACTTCTGTCGAGCTACCGGTGTCTACCATCAACCTTTTCATGGTGAAGTTGGCTATTTCGGCGCTGATTACCAGTGGGTCGTCATGGGGCAATATCACACATTCCAAATCCTCTGAGGAAAAATGAGCTCCTCCAACTCCGGGATCGGACCCCGCGCCGGCCCATACTCTCTTCCGGCTCGAACATAACCCTTCCTGCCAACCGAGGTCTCTCCACCCGATGCCAATCCTCCGGCGATAGTCTTGATCACAACTAGACGTCCGCCCCTGGCTTGGCGTCTGGGTGGACTTCTCCCCTTGTCCCTCTGATCTTGGCTCCGGGTTGGCTGATTATCTACGTACCTCCGGAGGTGACCTCGGGCTATCAGTGCTTCGATCTCCTGTTTCAAGTCTTTAAACTCCTCGGTGGTATGGCTGTAATCCATGTGGTAGCGGCAATACTTGGTTCTGTTGCGCTTTTCAAGTCGGCCTTTCATTCTCGGTGTTGGAGGTAGATGGTTCTGGTGCTGGATCTCCAGTAAGATCTGCTCCCTTGAGGTGTTAAGTGGAGCGAACATAGTGAATCGGGGGTTTTGCTTAGGCTGCTGAGGCTGCTTTCCTCGGTCGTTTTGGATCTTACCTCCAGGTTGGGCTCGGGAGATTTCTCCATTTTTTCTAGCTTCCTTTTCTTTGTCATCGTCCCTCTTAGCTTGATGGATTTCCTCCGAGTATATGTACCCTTCTGCCCATACCATCAGCTAGGCTACGGTATCTACGGGGTCGATGGCCAAGGAAGAGTTAAGGGGTCCCGACCTAAGCCCATTTTGGTAAGCCATTAGTGCCATGGAATCCTCCAGGTTAGGGATCCTGAGGGTCTCTTCATTGAATCGGGTGGTGTAAGCCCTCAAACTCTCTCCTTTGTGATGTTTCACCGACAACAATGACGAGGTGTGACGCGTTGCACGTCGGCTTCCAGCGGAGCAGGAGCTAATAAAAACTTACAATAGAGCTGGGACAAAGTTTTTGGAACCAGTCCAAGGCATTGCCAACTAGGGTGGTTGGGAATATTTTCGTCCTCATGAGGTCGGTCATATCATGCAGAGTCATATGGTGGTCGAAGTTCAGCAGGTGGCTGGTTGGGTCTCCGTCCCCATTATAGATCACCAGGTTGCGCATCCGGTTGCAGGTGGGTAATGGCGTTGCCAGTACTTAGGGCGAGAGTGGGCTTACGCCGAGCTGGTTAATGACCTTGGCTATGGCAACCGCGGTCTTGGCCTGCTCAGGGTCGACGTGGGCCTCCTTTTTTTCTCTCGCCTCTACGGGTCTCGCCTCCGGCTCTAGGAATCTTTCTCCGTCTTGTGCTCGGGTTCGCCCCGGGGCCGAAATGCAAAACTGTGGATGCATGGGCCGTGGTATAGTTGCTTGTGGAACTGGGGGTTCTGCAGCTAGCCGAGCTACTTGCTCCTTTAGCTCCTGGAACATCTTAAGCATCATTCTCATCTCCGGCGTTAGGCTGGAGTTGAGGTCTCCATCTGTAGAGGGGTTGGTTTCTGAGGCTAAGTGTATACGTTGGCTCATTCCAACGTCAGCTTGGGTTTGATCTTGGATAGGCACCTGCGTGGTTTCGAGGTCCTCGTCCGGGCTAGGTGAGTCCTCTACCGGTGCGCTGTGGCTTCTAGTTTGTACCATGATAGTTTCTCAATAAGCGGTAAGAAGAGTGATAGAAAGAACTCGCTTTCCTACAAATGGCGCCAAATTGTTGAGGTCGGAAATCCTCGCAGCTGAGGTTGTACGGTTACGCTTTGCCAAGCTGAACTTTCAGGTTGGCCTCCGAGTTGAATTTTCAGGTCGGCAACTGAATCTACACAAGGAAAAGGAAGGAAAAGGCGGGGTGATGACCCAGATTTTCCCCTCGGGCATGCGAATGATTAGTATGCCTGAGTTGGCAAGGTAGCTGAGAGCATTTAATGACGAGTTACCTCTGAAATGAAGGGGGTGGAGCTCTATTTATACTAAATTCAGGTCTGACAGCATTTAATGCTGTAGAGATTTATGTCCCATAAATGCTTTATGTCCCATCGGAACAGCTGGCACTGAAGTCGGGATTTTCTGGGGTCGGGTCAGCATCTAGGTTGGACATTTAGCTAAATACGCTGGGCTCAACTCTGATTAGCCCGTCTCAGCTCGGTGTGGGTAACTCACCTAAGCTTGGGGACCCCTCGTCAGGCGCCATCCATATTTCTTATAATCATGTGATGTTTGTTGTTCGAAGTAGTAGGATTAGTGTTATCACGTTACAAGGTGATAGACCTGTCAACAGCACATAGATTCTCCATGGATAGAGAAGACACAATATTATCATTAGTTAGGGCATCCTCAATAGAGTCTTCAAATGCAAAACTTTCATAATTTAGGTGTTTTTAGAGACTCCAGTCTCTAAAAACAACACTATTCATGATAAAAGTACGTGGGGTCCACCACTTTTGGCTTCAAAGATGCCAAAATAGAGACTCAGTCTCTATTTTCTTTTACAAATTTGTTAAAAAAATAGAGATTGGGTTTCTATATTGACATCTTTTAAGCTAAAAGTAGTGGATCCCACGTACTTTTACCATGAATAGTATTGCTTTTAGAGACTGGGGTCTCTACAAATACACAAATTAAAAAAGTTTTATATTTTAGAGATTCTATTGAGGATAGACTTAGCAGAAAGTAAGACAAAGGGGTTGATGACATAGTGCCGGTACTAGAGTCTAAATTTGTTGTGCATAGGTCAACACTTGTAGGCCAATATGGGATCATTGGCTCCTGCAAATTATTGTGAGAACTCACATGGGGCACAGTGGAGCCACAAGAGGAAAACTGATTAACAGAAGGTAGAAGTTGATGTGGAAATTACTTGAACCTAAACCATGAGGAGTCATGGCATCAGTTGGTGAAGTGGAGATGCCTGGAAAATTTTGCTCATCAAATACCACATGACGCGAGATAATAGTTTTGCTTGTAAGCGGATTGTAGCATTGATAACCCTTATGCATGGGGCTGTAGCCAATGAAGACACAACTACATCTTTTGAAATCCAACTTGTTTCGACCAAAGGTGCTAAGACAAAGATAGCACTTGAACCCAAAAACCCGAAGCATAGAATAATCTGGCAGCTATCCATGGACAAGTTCATATGAAAAATGATTTGCAAGATTTGGCGTAGGAAGCCTATTAATGAGATATATAGCAGTCGAGAAAGCATGACACCAGAATTTTTTAGGCAAACGACTATGAGCTAGAAGGGTAAGACCCATTTCAACCACATGTCTGAGCTTCCGTTCAGCCACTCCATTTTGCTCAGGAGTTCCAAGGTATGACAATCGATGAGAAATCCCTTTTTGGCGAAACAGTGTTTGAACATGATGACTAATGAATTCGCCACTTGCATCACTTTGTATGTATTTAATTTTGGCATTACATAAATTTTTGACTTTAGCAATAAAAATCGAAAAAATTGAAGCCACATCAGACTTACAATGCAATGGGTAAAACCATGCAAATCTATTAAAATCATCCACAAAAACAACATAATATCGAAACCCATGAATTGAAGAAACCAGGGCTGGACCCCAAACGTCACAGTATACAATATTAAGCAAAGAAGTAGAACGCTAAGTACAAGAATCGAAAGATAATCTATGACATTTTTCCAAGTGGCAGCTCTCACAAGGTGCATGTGAGATGGTCGAAGGAGCCACACCCAAGTCTTTATTGAGAGAATGCAAAACACATGCTGAAAGACGGCCTAAATGCGCATGCCAAACATCAGCAGGAACTTTAGATGCCCAAAGCATTGGTTTATTTGGAAGAAGAAATGAATAAAGTCCGCCATTAACCGTCCCTCGATGTAGAACACTGCCTGTCTTCATATCCTTAATCAAGTAACCAGAAGAAGTAAATACAAAATAACAGTTGTGTTCTTTAGTAAATTGAGCAACAGAGAGCAATCGTTTAGCAATATGAGGAACAATCAAAACATTAGAACGTAAAATAGCACCATTAGACATAACAAACGGAGCTTGGCCTGTGTGGGAAATAGATAGACCTGCGTCGTTTCCAACCATAACATTATCATGTCTATCGTAAGGAGCTTTGCTAGAAAGATGCACATCGCCGGGAGCCATATAATGTGTAGCACCCGTGCCGACGTACCATTGAGGGTTTGCTAAATTAGAAACAGTCAGAGTGAAAATCCTTGGTGGTAGAATCAATTACCTCATCCGGTGCCTAACAGTTGTTTGCTTTATGGTATAGATAGCCGCATCGATAACAAATGACGGAGGATGATGCCTGGCCTGAGGAGCCTCTGCCACGACCCCTATTATTCCCACGCCCACCGCGTCGTCCCCGATTGGAGCTACGACCATAGTGGTTGCCACAAGGAGAGGACGACGGAGGCGGTGATTGAGAAGAGTGGCCTGGTGATGTTTGATGTTTTGCCAAAGAGAGTGAAGCTAATTTGTCCAACAGAGCAAAAGAGGTAGACAATCGCAGCTCATAATCAAAGAATAAGCCACAGACCTCCGCATAGGTGGGACTGACTGGGCGAGAGTTTATTGCTGCAACTATGGGGTCAAATTTCGAGTTGAGGCCACGGAGAGTCCATAAAACGAGATCATCTTCGTCAACAGGCTTGCCGGCACTAGAAAGCGCCAAGGCAAGGGATTTAGCGTTGAATATACGCATGAACAGGTTGTGCACCCTTGTTTAAAGATTGCAATTCAGTTTTTAGTTGTTGAATGCGAGCCCGTGACTGCGACCCATAGAGAATCTCAAAAGTATGCCAGACATCATGCATGGTATGTTTGTCAACCACCTAAGAAAGCACAGTGTCGAAGAGAGAGACAAACAACCATCCGAGGACTATCTGATCAAGTCGTTGCTAGGTAGCAACAACATCTGGTGGCGAAGTTGGTTTGACGATGGTGCCATCAAGAAATCCGAGAAGCCCATGGCAGCGCAGTACTGGATAAATTTGTGTCTTCCATAGTAAAAAATTGGTTCTTCCAAGTTTTACAGATACCTCTTGCAGTATATGCTGAACTTAAGGAAGAGAAACAGCGGAAGAAGTGTCAGTGGTGGAGGCAGCGCAGTTCTAGTTTGAGGAGTAGAAGATGTTGCCATTTGAAAAAAAAATAGATGTGCAAGACAGGATCCCTATGCTTTGTATACCATGAAAGATTTGGTTTCCTCTGATAATCATCAGGGATCGTATGTATTGCTTTTATAAGTGTATTACAACATCTATGTACAAGGTAGTTGATACAACATAGGAGACTAGATTATAGCCACCTAAACTATCTTGAGCAATATTTGAATAACAAGTTAGGATAAGCATACAATTATCCCGACACAATACTGTTGCCTAAGGTGGGTTTAACAAAGACTAGTTCTCTTCTTTTGGCCAATTGATTTATTGTTATTTTCCCAATATTTTTTTACTTTTTTATTTTTGGTCAAAGAGTCTAATATGGTCGTCTACATCTCTTTCAATATACAGAGTCTCCCGCAATGAACAGCCAGATATAAGCTTACGAACAGATTTATCACTTTGGTAAATCACTGATTCAAGATAAAGGGTTTTGAGATTCGGAAGACAAACCAACCTTGGTACATTGAGACTCACGACACCGCGTAAAAGAAGAACCTCTAGTGTCTTACAAGTGAAAAGACTACAAGGCAATTGAATGAATGGATCAGAGTTGAAGGAAGTTTCCAAAAAATCAAGCACTTTAACTTTCCGAGCAACTGCAGCAGCTATCCAGGTAGTAACATCATACAACTCACAATATTCCTTGATCTCAATAGAAAACTTTTCTATGGTTTGCTGATTAAGGAGTATTAAAACCATGTTAACAAAATGTGAAAACTTTTTGATGGTGTTATAATTGAAATTGAGATTACGGATATTTTTCCAAAGGAATTTCCATTTTTTTTTATAGCAAGTTGGTGGCCACAGCTTCCTCAATTGGAAGAAATGAGAGAATGTGACAACGAATCGATTCTGGCAAGTTGCTTAGCCTATCAACTACATATTCTAGCCTTTGAAACCTTGGGGATACACCTTCAAGGTTAGGAACTTTTACAGAAAGATCAAATGATATGATCATGCATGCACAGATCAATATAGATAGAGTAATACATGAAGTAAAGCACTAAAGCAGTGAAGATCCTGATAGATGTCGACATTTATTTCAAGCATGCTGTAAAGATCTTGATAGATATCATATTCAACATCTTGTAAAATGTATACCAATTATCAAATATCCTTTTTATTAAGTGAAACTTGTTGGGAGGAAACCCGAAATTAAAGCACAAACAACAAATGCACAGTGGAAATAACACCCTCCCACCTTGTATAAACCTGTTAGGAAGCAACAAATAGAGCCAATAACAATATGCACAAATCTGAAAATTCCAGAAAATAGAGCAATACCAAGATTTTAACTTGGAAAACCTCCCCAACGTGGAAAGTAAAAACCACGGGACCGTAGTCCACCCAAAAATTTTCACTATCAACAAATAATGGGTACAAAAAAGTCTTCTTTAGCTACAACTAGAGGCATACACAATACATTTACTAAGAATGACATATTCTTGCAAACATTGCATCAACAAAAGAGATTAAACCAAGAAATAGGAACGAAATCACCAAAAACATCGTCACTGTTCACGTTAGAAAAACGGGCTATAAAGAGCTCCAAATCTGATTCCACCGTTCAAATTGAAGACCCAAGAGTTGTGAACATGCACGCAAAATTGCAGCTCAATCGGACCACAAATGACCTTCCAATCGTCGACTTGATGAAGATGGCACAGGCTGAAATTTTTGCTCTCTTTCTCACTATTTTTCTCTCTCTGTTTCTTTTTCTCTCTCTCTCTCTCGTTCACTCACTCTCTCTTTTTCAAAACAAGTGACAGACCAGGTCTGTCCATTTCATTCTTTTTTTTTTGTTTATGGTTTTTCTCCTTTTTTTTGTTTCTTTTCTTTTGGTCAAAAAGCAAAAGCAAAAGAAAAAATAATTACCAACCCACATGGGTTGGTCTACACAACAAACTCCCCCACCAACTCATGTAGGTGGGTCAATCAACCCGGCAACCAAACGACATATCTCAAGCTTCTCTCTTGGCAACGCCTTCGTCAACATATCAGAGCCATTATCATTTGTGTAAACTTTTTCAAGTTTCAACAACTTTGAATTCAAAACATCCCTGATCCAATGGTACCTCACATCAATATGTTTTGATCTTGAATGAAATGAAGAATTCTCACCAAGATGTATTGTACTCTGATTGTCGTGATACAAGACATAATCATCTTGCTCAAACCCAAGTTCTTCCAGAAACTTTTTCATTCATAGCAACTCCTTGCATGCTTCAGTTGCTGCGATGAACTCCGCTTCAGTAGTGGAAAGGGCAACACACTTTTGCAATCCTGATTGCTATGCCACAGCTCCCTCTGCAAAGGTAATCAAATAACCCAAAGTATACTTACGAGTATCAACATCTCTAGCCATATCAGTATCTGTGTAACCCACAAGCATAGGCTTCTCACATCCAAAGCAAAGTCTCAATTTAGATGTGCCTCAAAGATATCTTATAATCCACTTCACTGCATTCCAGTGTTCTCTCCCAGGATTTGAGAGAAAACGACTTACCCTACCAACTGCATGTGCTATGTCTGGCCGTGTACAAACCATAGCATACATCAAACTTCCCACTGTTGCAGAATATGGAACATTCTGCATATCTTTTTTTTTTCATCTGTGGAAGGACACTGTTGAACATTTAGCTTAAAGTGAGTAGCAAGAGACTTTAGCTTTATCCATGTTGAAATTTTGAAGTACTTTCTCGATGTACTTTTCCTGCGACAGATACATCTTTTTGCCATTTTTGTCTCGCTTGCTTCTCATGCCAAGAATTTGCTTTGCTGGTCCTCAGTCTTTCATAGCAAAAAACTTGTTCAACTGTTTCTTCAACCTGTCAATTCCTTAAGAATTCCTGCCAACAATCAACATATCATCAACATATAGCAACAGGATAATAAAATCATCATCATAGAATTTTTGAGTAAAAGCACAATGGTCCGAAGAAGTTTTCATGTAGCCTTGCTCCCCCATAACACAAACTTCTTATACCATTGTCGAAGTAGTTGTTTCAAGCCATAAAGACTTTTCTTCAGTTTACACACGTAATCCTCTTTTCTTTTTTCTTTGAACCCCTCCGGTTGCTCCATATAAATTTCTTCCTTCAACTCACTGTGAAGAAAAATAGTTTTCACATCCATTTGCTCGATCTCCAGATCAAGACTAGCAGCCAAACCCAGAACAACTCGAATGGATGACATCTTCACAACTAGAGAGAAAATCTCATCAAAGTCAACACCCTTTCTCTGACTGAACCCTTTCACAACCAGTCTTGCGTTGTATCGTGGCTGTGAAGTATTTTCTTGTTGCTTTAACCTGTAAACCCATTTGTTTTTCAAAGCTCTTTTGCCTTTAGGCAACTTCACCAACTCAAATGTGCAATTTTCATGCAAAGATTTCATCTCATCTTGCATGGCTTCCATCCACTCATTTTTATGTTTATCATCCATAACTTCTTCAAAACTTTTAGGTTCACCTCCATCTGTCAATAAAATATACTCATCAGAAGAGTATCTCATGGAAGGTTGTCTGTCTCTAACGGATCTCCTGAGTGGAACTGTTGGTGGAGTCTCAGGCTGACTATCATCATCACCTACCTCAACCTGTGTAGGACTTTCTACTTGATCATCATCAGAGAAATTACCTTGATCATCATCTTCAACCTACTCTGTTGTTGGTGGCGTTGAAGGCACTATATCAAGATCAACCAATTCATCTAACTGTGGGGGTAACTCTTTCTCTACTTTGCCAATGTCCTGAATTGTTTGATCCTCCACAAATACAACATCTCTGCTCTTGACAATTTTCTTCTCAACTGGATCATATAGCCTGTAACCAAATTCATCAAAGCCATAACCGACAAATATACATTGTCGTGTCTTCATATCAAGTTTGGACCTTTTATCCTTTGGAATGTGTACAAACGCCTTGCATCCAACGACTCATAAATGATCATAAGAAACTTTTTTCCCTGTCCAAACTCTGTTAGGAACATCAAGCTTTAAATGAATACATGGTGAGAGATTCTACAAATGAACAACTGTACTCAAAGCCTCACCCTAGAATGAATGTGGTAGATTTGCATGTGAAAGCAAACATCTTACCTTTTCAATCAAAGTTCTATTCATTCTCTCAGCAACACCATTCAACTGTGGTGTCTTTGGTAGTGTCTTTTGATGCCTGATACTTTGATCCCTGCAATACCTGTCAAATGGACTACAATATTCACCTCCATTATCTGTACGGATGCATTTCAACTTTTTTCCTGTTTCTCTTTCAACAGATGCCTGAAACTGCTTGAATACATCCAACACTTGATCTTTAACTACAAGGTATAAGCTCAAGTCTTCCTGGAGTGGTTATCAATAAACGTCACAAAGTAAAGAGAACCACCAAGTGTTTTAATTTTCATCGGACCACATACATCCGAATGTACCAACTCAAGTATATTTTCCTTCCTAGAAGGTGGATGACTCTGGAAAGAAACTCTGTTCTTCTTTCCTGCAAAGCAATGATCACATTTTCTCATATGTGGATTTGTTAGTCCCGATAAAATTTTCTTCTTGGATAAAACTGAAATTCCCTTCTCACTCATGTGACCCAGTCTTTTGTGCTACAACTCTGTTGCATCTTCATTCTTCACTGCATTAACAATGCTCCTGGAAACCTTTGAGTTCATCAAATACAAAGTTGAGCATTTCTTACCTCTGGCTACAACCATAGAGCCCCTTGTAAATTTCCATTGACTATTACTGAAGGTATTGAGAAAACCTTCATCATCAGTCTACCTACAGAGATCAAATTCAATCGAATGTCATGAACATGTTTCACATCTTTAAGGATTAATTTGTCGCCATTTTTGGTCTCTAAACAAACATCTCATGTACTGATAATTTTGGAGACACCATCATTACCCATTTTTACAACTCCAAAATAACCAACTGTATAAGACATAAAAAAGTCCTTTCGAGAAGTAGCATGAATAGAAGCACTACTGTCAATCACCCAACATGTATCATGACATGCAAGATTAATAACATCACTGTCATATTTAATGAAAAACTCCTGTGTAGTGGTAGCAACTCGATCTTTACCACTATCATCATAGTTCTTCTTATCATTATCTTTGTTTTTATTTTCATTTTGTAATATTCTGCAAAATATCTTGATATGAGCCATTTTTCCACAGTGATGACATTTGACATTACTGTACTTCCCTCTTGACTTGCTTCTACTACTTCCTTTATTTCCCGAACCCTTTTGCTTATTCCTTCCCATAGATTCAGTAACCAAAGCATCTGACTCTGAAGAAGAATTTTGTGACTTTCTTCTAGCTTCTTCACTTAAAACTCTACTTTTAGCTAGATTCAAAGTGATTCCACCATCTGGGGTTGAGTTACACAATGATATTCTAAATGTCTCCAATGTGTCCGGTAAAGTATCAAGAAGTGATAACCCCTTAAGTTCATCATCCAATTTAATTCCAGTGGCAGCTAACTGATTTATAATTCCAAGATATTCATTTACATGATCAGTTATAGGAGTTTTATCTCGGTATCTCAAACCTATCAATTGTTTTATCAAAAACAACTTGTTGCTCCCACACTTTTGTGCATATAATTCTTCAAGTTTGTTCCATAATGTGCGTGCATGTGTTTCTTCACTAATGTGGTTCATCACATTATCATCTACCCATGTCTTGATATAACCACACACTTGCTTGTGAAATAATTAACATTCTTCATCAATTTTATTGTTGGATTTTTCAGTAGTAAACACCGGTAGATAATAATCTTTCACATACAACAAGTCTTCTATTTTTCTTTTCCACATGGCATAATTCAAACCATTCAAAAATATCATTCTACTTGTATTAACTTCCATTGTTTACACAAGAAAACAATTCAATAACCAAGCTCTGAGGCCACTTGGTTTGGAGGAAACTCGAAATCAAAGCACAAACAACAAATGCACAGCGGAAATAATACCCTCCTACCTTGTATAAACCTGTTAGGAAGCAACAAATAAATCCAATAACAATATGCACAAATCTTACAATTCCAGAAAATAGAGCAACACTAAGATTTTAACGTAGAAAACCTCTCCAATGTGGAGAGTAAAAACCATGGGACCGTAGTCCACCCAAAAACTTCTACTATCAATAAATAATGGGTACAAGAGAGTCTTTTCTAACTACAACTAGAGACATACACAATACATTTACCAAGAATAACATATTCTTGCAAACATTGCATCAACAAAAGAGATTAAACCAAAAAGTATGAAAGAAATCACCAAAAATGTCATCATTGTTCACGTCAGAAAAACGGGCTATAGAGAGCTCCAAATCTAATCTCCACCGTTAGATTGAAGACCCAAGAGTTGTGAATATGCACGCAAAATTTCAGCTCAATCGGACTACTAATGACCTTCCGACCGTCGACTTGATTAAAATGGCGCAGACTGAAATTTTTGTTCTCTTTCTCACTATTTTTCTCTCTCTGTTTCTTTCTCTCTCTCTTTCTTTTTCAAAGTAAGTGTTGCTGGTCTGTCCATTCTATTCTTTTTTTTTGTTTATTGTTTTTCTCTTTTTTTGTTTTCTTTTCTTTTGGTCAAAAAACAAAAACAAAAACAAAAGCAAAAGCAAAAAATAATTACCAACCCACATAAGTTGGTCCACACAACAAAACTTACAGACAATGTATAAGTATCTTAGCTTCCAAACATATTAATCAGGACACACTTTTAAATCATAATAACATATCGAAAATTAGATAGCAAATAATGTATCGCTGCAGAAGTCAAAATATGCAACTTGTGAACAGATGCAAATGATACCAAAAATTAATTTTTGGCCGTCTGGATCAACATATATCTAGTCAACTTATTACGCATCTATTCCACTTCCCATTTTGTTCAAGAAATGTCAAGAAAATGTAATTTCACATTTTTCAGATCCTCGGGAGAACTTTGATATCTTCTGAAGCAATTGAAATTTAGTCTCAACGTCAAGATGATAGGCCGCCTGTATTGTCACTGTTCTCAAGACTTTAGCCTTCTTCAGAATATAAGCTACCATTGCTAGTTCATCTTTCAGTCCCTTGAATTGAAGAATGGACATTCTCCGAAAGCATGACAACAAGCATATAGACACTTTCTCACGTTTGCTCCAGCAGTTCACATGTTCGTCTTTATGACCACGATGCTACAGCAGAAACAGAAGAAAGTTAGAAATTCCTCCAATTAAGAAAGAACATATAGGTAAGGAATTTTAAGAGCCTCCTTTTTCTCTGACCTGCATATAGGTAAGAAATTTTAATTTATTCAAGCCTTTAACCAAGTCTAGCAGTGAATTCCATCCACAATATGTGGCTTCCACATGCAATCGAGTTAGTCTCCGGAAGCTTGGGAGCACACCTGCATGGCTAAGAACCTTGACAGAAGTGGACAGAGAAAATAAAAGATTATAACTCTGTTTATGTCCCATATTAATAGTTTAGAGGACACTATACACCACAATAGCAAGGAGGTGAGCAACATGCATTTGATCTCCACCATGTGCAGATGAATATACATAACCAAATGATATATTAACAACTAACCTACAACTTCTTGAGCTAAGAAATTTCACAATGTAGGATACTTTTAAGAATTAATTTCAGTTACTTCAGAAGAAGATATCAAAGTTGAACTATGGGGAAAATTTTCTAAATTTTTACACTTGTTTGTATTGTATGAAAAGTACTTGAAACACAAAGAGTATGGCAATATACACATTGATTTCCCGTTACCAGAATATATTACCAAATAATAAGACTATAGGAAGAGAAGTAGAACAGATCAGCAATAGTCAAATACACAAAATTTTCAACATTACTTGAATAACAAGAATGCAAGATCAAATAATCAGAAGATTACCTCAAAGGCATCACTTCTTAGATATAGCTCCTTCACGTTATAAAGTCCTCGAAGAAGTTTAACAACAGCTTTGGAGTAATGGTCAGAATTAATACTCATCGGTCCATAAAAGTAAAGATCAATATCTGCTTTATCTAACGAGAACAAACTCTCGACAGAGAAATCCCTCGACAAAACGTCACATAGATAGAAGTATGTAAGTGCAGGAGCATTTATCTCAAGCTTGTAATCATGCTGTTCGATAAAGATGTCTCGTTCATAGAAGTTGAGGGTGAGATTTGTCAATGTAGGCGATGATATGGTAAAGGTGACAACGTGATCATATACATGTCTTCTAACATAGAGAGTCTGCAGTGATGAACAGCCAGATACAAGATTACGAAAAGATTCATCGCATTGAAAATTCACGTTGGTGAGATGAAGGGTTTTAAGATTTGGAAGACAAATCAAGCTTGGGGAATTGAGATTCATAACACCAACTAATTTAAGAACCTCTAGTGTCTTACAAGTGAAAAGACTACAAGGCAACTGAATGCGTGGATCAGACTCAATGAAAGAGGTGACACGAAACTCAAGCACTTTAACTTTTCTAGCAACTGCAGTGACTATCCAACTAGTAACATCATACACCTCACAATATTCATCCATCTTAAGAGAAAACTTCCCTATGGTTTGTTGATTGAGGGATTGCAAAACCTTGTTAACAAAATCTGCAAACTTAATCTTCCTCTCTTTCCTCTCTTTTGTGTCGCGCCAACTGAACCAGCAGGTGAAATCCTCATCATCATCGTCGTCGTCGTCATCATCATCATCATCATCATTACTGAAGAAAAGATTGTGGATATTTGTCCAGAGGAATTTCCACCTTTTTGATACCAAGCTGCTGGCCACAGCGTCCTTGGTTGGAAGAAACGAGAGTATGTGACAAAGAATAGATTCTGGCACCTTGCTAATCCTATCAACATCTGTTGAAGGTCGTCGGCGCTTACGCCCAGAATTTTTTCTTGCACGCGATGCCATATTATTCATAGTGCTGGAAACACTTTGATAAGAAAATTTAGAATTTATTTTCTTGGGTTTTGATAGCTTATCTGGTTTTGGCTTGTGAACAAAAAAGGCAACTTGATTTTTTGCAGTTAAAGTCTTTGGACGCGGGGAAGATGAAAGGTTTATGGGGTTGCATTACTCATTGAGAGAACAATAATTAGCTAGTTATACAAGTGGCGGGAAGATGAAGGGTTTAAAGGCTGATGAATTCCTCATTGGTTTTACGGCAATCTAGGTAGTAATTAGGTACTTAGACATACCAATAACAGGGTTTAATTTTGTTTTAACATCTTTTATGTGCATTCGTCATTTATTAAAATTTTAGTTTTCATTTTCAAATTATGTAGTTGAATTAATTTTAGTATCGTATAATTTATAAAAATAATACAGAATTGTACTGTCATATTTTACACCTTGTTTGAATTGCAAGAGGGAAAGTATAATAAAGAAAAAAAAAGGATTAGAATTATAAAAAAAAAATGAGGATTAAATTTTATTTTTTTTAGATTTGAAGAATTTTTTAAAAAAATAATGATCATAAAATATTACAAATTCTCTTTGTTTGAGTTGAAAGGAAGGGATAAATGGTTGATATACTTGTAATTAAAAATATATAGAAGATAAAAGTGTAATAGTCATTGTGACTTCCCATTTCAACCTCGAACTAGGGGACTGAACTTTGAGATATAATATGGATGGTGGGGTTAGGGTTTGAATCCGAAATTGACAATATTCGCTTAATCAAAATCGATTGGTAAATTGAGAGGTTTTGATTTTTATAAGTGATAACAGGCGGGTAAATTGATAGGTTTTGATTTTAGACGTTTAAAAAAAATCGAAACCTGAAATTCAATTATTAATTTTGTACATAATATATATATATATATCACATATATATATGTATGTATATTATCAGCATATATAAAAATAATTTTTATACTAGTATCTAAAATTATAATTTACTTATGATGTGTGTGTATGTGTGTATATTGTTATGGTGTCAGTCATGGGTATACACCAAATGAATAAATATCCGATGTGCAATAGATTAGTGAAATGGTTTAATTTACTTTGTCTAAATAGGAAACATTCTAACTCACAGATATTCCATGTTCAGATAGACATCGACCTTATTTCAAAAATGCAGTAAAGATCTTGATAGATGGAAAAATCATATTCAACATCTTGTAAGTCATATACACAATATCAAATAGCTTTAATTATGTGAAACTTACAAACAAAATGAGTGAGTATCTTAGGTAACAAACATATCAATCAGAACATACTTGTAAGTCATAACAGGGGCGGATCTAAGAGGCATCGGGGCCAACCTTTTTTTGAAAATAGGTTTGGCCTCCCTAATATATATCGTAAAAGTTGTTAAGATACACAAGATATGATTTAGCTTAGTTGGTATCAAGTGTATTATTCACTAGAGAGGCATGAGTTTGATTCGCATTAGTAGAATTTCTTTTTGAAAAGAAATATCTTTTTTCTTTTCCCCATGCTCCCCCGCCTCGTCCTTCAACAATCGAACACTAGGCCTCCCAAGTCCATAATAATAGCTCTTACTACTAGAGTATCACTTACTTCTCAAATAACTATACATTTTTTTAAAACAAAACTACATCTTCCTTTTTTTTCTTTCTTAAAAACAAAACTATGTATGTAAGTGATACTTGGGTATGTGTGGATTACTTTCCTTTTCCTTCCCCATCTTTCTTCTATTCTTCTTCTTCCATTTTTGTTTTTTTTTGGAGACTTTTTGCATTGGTCTAAAAATATTGTACAAAAAAAAACATTGTACAAAAAAAAAAAAAAAATCTCAGCCCCCCAATTTTTATTTCCTGGATCCGCCCCTGAGTCATAATATATGGAAATTTGGCTGCAAATGTATCAAGTGCAAAATTCAAAAATATGCAGCTTTGTGAACAAATGTAAATTGTTATGAATATTATTTTCTGCTGTCTGGATTTGCATATCTCGTCAACATATTGTGTATTTATTCCATTTCCCATTTCACTAAGAGAAGATGGACACATGATTGTCAAGCAATTTCAAGAAAATGTAATTTCACATTCTTCATATCTTTGGGGAAACTTTGCTACCTTCTGAAGCAATTGAAATTTAGCCTCAAACCTAAGTACATATATTCCTTAATTGCTGGATTGGATAAAATTTTTAATCAACTACGACGGGAAATCTTATGTCATGATCCACTCCTAAATCTGGAAGAGTGTTATTCCTTAGTTCGTTGTGAGACCATGCGATCTACTACTTTGAATGAGGACATTGAGAAACCTGAAACTTCCGCTATGATTTCTAGTTATCGACTTAGTCATACGCTGCGAGACCAACGAAAATCCACCAATCCAAAGAATTCTAACAGTTCAGACAAACATACATACAAATGCACTCACTGCAATCAAACAGGCCCTTCTAAAAGTCGTTGCTTTGAACTTATTAGATATCCAGATTGGTGGGACCCAACACGGCATCGGGATTCCAAGAGACCGTCTACTGCAACAGTCGCTCAAACAAAGGAAGACGATATCACTTCTACATCATTAGCATTGGTAACCACCACAAATATTGGAGGTAAGGTCTTAAACATTTATACACCTGTTTTGAATAGTGTATGGATAATTGATTTTAGTGCTACTGATCATATGACATTTGATGTTAGACAAGTCTTAACCCTTAACCCATCTTCCAAAAATTGTCTCCACGACCAACGGTAATACCACCCCAGTTATTGGGGAAGGGTCATCACATACTACAAATACTTTATATCTTGATTCTGTGTTAGTTGTTCCCTCCTTAGCTTATAACCTTATGTCAGTCTCTCAAATCACTACTACCTTATCTTGTGTTGTTATTTTTTGACCTAATTATTGTGTATTTAAGGACATTTAGACTCGACAAATGATTGGTTATGGTGTCAAGAGAGGACAATTGTATTACTTGGACTTGGAGTCAAAAACTTTCAGCAGTGTACAACAAGTTTTAGCAGTAGAGGGCACTGGTTCACCAAAGAAGAAAGTAGAAATCTGGCTTTGGCATCGATGTTGGGACATGCCTCATTTGGTTATTTAAAAAAGTTGTTTCCCAATTTATTTACAAATTTGAATATTTTTTTTTTCAAATGTGATGTATGTGAACTTGCAAAAAGCCATCGTACTTTATTTCCTTCAATTTTAAATAAAAGTCCAGTTCCTTTTATGGTTATTTACTCTGATGTTTGGGGACCATCCAAAGTTCCTACATTGGGGGGGTCACGTTGGTTTGTTACCTTTATAGATGATTCTACTCGGATGACTTGGTTGTGTTTGATGAAATCCAAATCAGAGGTTAAGTTGCAGTTTCAGAATGATAATGGTACGAAATCCAAATCACAGTACAAATCCCGAATACAAGTGTTACAAAGTGATAATGGTACGAAATACCATAGTTCTGAACTTCAACAATTTTTGGACTCTCATGGCTCAATTTATCAAACCAGTTGTCTAGAAATACCTCAATAGAATGGTGTGGCTAAATGCAAGAATAGACACTTATTGGAGGTTGTTCGCGCTTCCCTAATCGAGGCTCACATGCAGCAAAAAGGCAGTTTGGATCAAGAAGTTCATCTCGAAATTTGGAGTGGTTCTTTCCATTGAGGTCGCAATGCCTTTACACTGTGATAATAATGGAGCAATAGCGCAAGCTAAAGAACCAATGTCTCACAAAAAATCCAAACATGTAGAAATGCGCTACCACATTATTCAAGAAATTGTGGGGAGATGTGATATAGTGATGCAGAAAGTAGTATCAGCAAATAATACTACTGATTCATTGACCAAGGCTTTGACTAAGCAGTTTTTGGATCAACACTTAGAGCAGATGGGTATGACATACCATCCAGATTGACTTTAGTGCAAGTGAAAGATTGTTAGGAAAAATGCCCTAAAAGCTAATACATTGTATTTTTGAAATTATGGATAATGTATTATTTAATTTATTAAATCATTTATTGTGGACAGTTTATTTATTTATTAATATATTTTAATTAAATAAATAAAAATCCTTAGAACAATACTTATAGATTATATCTTTAGTAGTAAGGATATGAGTGACGGAATCTATTTTCACGGATATGATTTAAAAGTTATCCCCGATTATAGGATAAATTAATTGGACATTAGTTTATCCGAATAGATAAGATTACTATCTACTAATTAATTAATATAAGATATTAAATTAGGCGATTAGTCTCATATCGTTAGAGTACATGTATAAGTATTTGTTGCAAACAAGTACCTGGACTTGACCACCAATCCAATGAATTACATGGATTGGTCAATAATTCATTGCATAATGTAATCATGAAATTAGTCCTCAGACCTGAGATATCACATTTATCTCATGATCAGGAATATCATAATTTGTTGGTGCAATCAAACTAGTCCTACTCACGGATTAGATAATATATTCAGTGGTTATGATCTACTATGTAATGGAGATATGTGAGTGTAGATATAGAAACTGTCAATTGGGGATCCTATGCGATCTATTAATTAAGTAACTAGAAATCCTTGGCCAAGGTGGAATAGTGAAAGTCGTTCCACGGATTATTCATTAGTTCCTAATTAATTTGATTCTGGCATATGGTCGAGTAATAGAATTTGACGTCTCAATCCATGACTCTGGCTCGATCGGAATAATTTAGACAGTAGAATTCGATTGCATAGAAATTACTAAATGGGTTCGTGTACTTGTACTTCATCTTTAATTGGGTAATCGCGATATACTGCTAAGTGTCACTTGCGATTTGTGAATTAATTAGAAGGAGTTCTAATTTAATTAATTAGTAGAATTAATTATTCGCTACCGATTAATTATGAACCCAAGAGGTCACACACAAAATGAATAAGTGAATTAATTGGATTAGAGAAAAGAATAAATTAATTTTAGGATTGTCCTAATATTAATTTAATTGAGCCTGTAGTAATTAGATATTGATTTGGTTATTACGAGGTCTAAGACTGGTCCACATGTGACCCTAGATTATATGTGTTTCCTATATATTGTAGTATTCTGACAAATAAAGAGCAATTACACTTTTCTAAAGTCAGAATAAAATATAAGATTTCTCTACGAACTCTAGTGGTGGTGAAATCCAGTTGATAGTGCGGATTCTATGTGGACTAATCTTGGAGGCTTCTAAAGTCAAAATAAATATAAGATTTCTCTAAGAACTCTAGTGGGGGCGAAATCCAATTGATAGTGCGGATCTATGTAGACTAATCTTGGAGGCTTCACGTGTGAGAAGCTCATATCAGATTCTACCATAATCTTCACATCAAGAGGTAATTCTAAAACTACGGATTAAATTTAATTAGATTAAATTTATTGTGTGATATTAAATTTGCGTTAATAACCATGAACGAATACATCCATAAAGAAGGCCTCTATATGTGTATGGGTTTATATACTTGCGCTGTTTGTCATTGTAAGAACTGTAACTGTAAGCCACATTCAATCTCAAGTATGTTTTCTAGCCTCCGAAACCTTGGAGGGATACACCTTCAAGGTTAGGAGCTTGCACAGATCAATACAGAGAGCTACATGAATGTCTGCAGCTTACCTATAACTTGGTGACAGGACGTTTGTGCGATGGTTAAAACTACTTTGACTAAATACGAAAACATTCTAAGTAATGCAGTGAAGATCTTGACATAATGTCTACAATTATTTCAAGAATTCTGTGAAGATCTTCATAGATATCATATTCAACATCTTATAAGATATATACCAATTATCAAATATCTATTTAATTAAGTGAAATTTACAAACATAGTAAGTATTTAAGTAGCTTACAAACATATCAATCAGGAGACACTTGATTCATAACATATGGAAAATTTGCCTGCAAATGTATCACTAAAGAAGTAAAAAATGTGCAACTTTGTGAAAAGATGCAAATTGTAACAAAAATTATTTTTTGCCGTGTGGATCAGCTTATCTAGTCAAGATTTGTGCATCTATTGCACTTCCATTTCACTAAGAAAAGAGAAGATGGACATGATTATTCAAGCAATCTCAAGAAAATATAATCTCACATTCTTCAGATTCTCGGTGAAACTTTGATACATTCTGAAGCAACTGAAATTTAGCCTCAAGATCAAGAGGATAGGCAGCCTTAATTGTCATTGTCCTCAAAACTTTAGCATTCTTTAGAATATAAGCTACCATTTCAAGTTCATCTTCCAGGCCTCTGAATGCACACATCGACAGTGTTTTAAGGCATGACAAGAAGCATCTAGGCACTTTCTCAGGTCTGCTCCACCATGTCACATGATTATGATGAAAATTCTACAGCAGAAACTTAAGTTTTCGATCCAATTAAAAATGAAATCAAGTAGTCTCTCTCTCTCTCTCTCACATACACACACACACTCTCTTTCTCCATGAGCTTTTACTGACCTTTGAAAAGCTGAGAAATTTTAATCTATTGTAGTCTTCAAACAAGTCTAGCAGCGGATTTTGTGAGCTATCAAAGATTTTTAATAAGGTAAAGTCACTTTTGGTAGCTTTACATTTTTTGGTGAGTCAAAAGAAAACAAAAAGTAATGGAAAAAGGAAGATTTGTGCACCAAAGTTTGGTGTAAAATTAGGCACATGAAAATCCTTTTCACACTACTATTTTGCTTTGATTTTGTGTATGGAATGAGCCTATAAATAGAGGCTCATTCCTTACCATTTTGCATCACCAAACATTCCAAGTTAGAGAGAAAACATAAGCTTTCTCTTGAGTAGTTTTCTTCCTCTTTTGTTGTTTTATATTTATGAGTGAGAGTTAGTTTCTCTTATTATTTGAGAGAGTGATATTGTTCTCTCCTTATATTAGAGAGAAGGTTATTGTAAAATACTCCACATCATAGTGAAATCCTCCATTACTTGCCCATGGTTTTTCCCTCGATTTGTTTGAGGGTTTTCCACGTAAATCTTATGTCTCTACTTTCTCTATTCTCATTCATATTTTAGCTGCGTGATACTGCTTGTCCCCGACCATTCCGCTGCGCCAATACCCAACAGTGGTATCAGAGCTTGGTTACGGGTCACTAGTATTCATACGGGTTACTGTTCACGGTTACTATTTACGCATACGGTATAGTACTATTCACCTATACTGTATCGACATTATTTTCGTATCCGGTTTTGGTACTATTCACGTATACGGTACTATTCACGTATATGGTACAATTCATAGTGAAATAGTGGGAGCCGGTTCAAGTTACGAAGTAGATCGTTGTTAATACTATGGCGGCAAAATTTGAAATCGAAAAGTTCAACAGGAGCAAATTTTCCCTTTGGAAATTAAAGATAAAGGCAATCTTGAGAAAGGAGAATTGCTTGGCAGCAATAGGAGACAGACCAACGGAGGTGACGGACGACAAGTGGAAAGAGATGGATGACAATGCTATGGCTAATTTGCATCTGGCGTTGGCAGATTCCGTATTGTCAAGCGTTGAGGAAAAGAAGTCAGCAAAAGAAATTTGGAATGCGCTGACCAAACTATATGAGGTCAAGTCACTTCACAATAAGATTTTCTTGAAGAGAAGACTCTACACCCTTCGGATAAGTGAGTCCACATCGGTGACAGATCACATCAATACCTTAAATACGCTATTCTCTCAATTGACTGCAATTGGGCATAAAATAGTGGAGCTTGAACGTGCAGAAATTCTACTTCAAAGTATACCTGATTCGTATGATCAACTCATCATTAGTTACACTAACAATGTTCTTTCAGATTCTGTTATTTTTGATGATGTTGCAGCCGCTGTTCTGGAAGAGGAATCTAAGCGCAAAAGTAAAGAAGACCGAATCGAAAGTTCACAACAAGCAGAGGCATTATCAATGGTGAGAGGTAGATCAACGAAACGTGGTTCTAGTGGGAGTAACAACCATGGTAGATCAAAATCAAAGAGTAGAAAGAATATCAAATGCTACACATGTGGCAAGAAAGGGTCCTTGAAGAAGGATTGTTGGATCATCAAAAAGAATACCGAGGAGACAATTTCTCAGGGATGTGTGGCGACTGGGCCAGATGATGGAGATATTTTATACAGCGAAGCAGCAACTGTATCAAAAGGCAGAAATGAGCTCACTGATGCTTGGATAATGGATTCGGGAGCAACATAGCATATGACATCTCGTAGAGAATGGTTCCACACCTATGAACCTGTCTTTGGAGGATCTGTGTACATGGGTAATGATCATGTCTTGGAGATTGCTGGCATCGGTACCGTTAAAATTAAAATGTATAATGGTACCATTCGCACCATTCAAGGGGTACGGCACGTGAAGGGCTTGAAGAAGAACCTATTGTCCATTGGACAATTGAATGACCTTGGTTGCAAGACCCATATCAAGGATAGGATCATGAAGGTCGTCAAAGGAGCGCTTGTGGTGATCAAAGCAGAAAAGATCAGGGTAAATCTATACATGCTTTTGGGAGATACGTTGCAGGAGGCAGATGTATCAGTTGCATCAGCCGGTCAAGAATAATTAACTATAATGTGGCATCGCAGATTGGGCCACATGACAGAACGAGGCTTGAAGATTCTCGCTGAACGTAATCTCCTACCCGGGCTCAAGACGGTAAACTTACCTTTTTGTGAGCACTTTGTTACCAGTAAGCAGCATAGATTGAAATTTTGGAGATCTACTGCCAGAAGCAAACACATTTTAGACTTGATCCATTCAGACGTTTGGGAATCACCGGTTTTGTCCCTAAGTGGAGCCAAATACTTTGTATTATTTATTGATGATTACTCCAGGAGACTGTAGGTGTATCTAATCAAGAACGAGTCAGATGTGTTTCCAATATTCAAAACTTTCAAAACGCTGGTGGAACTTGAATCCGGGAAAATGATCAAATGTTTGAAGACGGACAATGGAGGAAAATACACCGACGAGAGCTTCCTGGCATTTTGCAAGCAAGAGGGTATTCAGAGGCAATTTACTGTTGCACATACACCTCAGCAAAATGGTGTAGCAGAGCGGATGAACAGAACTCTTCTTGAAAGAATGAGAGTTATGTTGGAAACTGCAAGTCTAGCCAAATCATTTTGGGCAGAAGCAGTTAGAACTATTTGTTACGTGATAAACCGGTCACCGTCAACTGCAATTGGGCTGAAGACACCAATGGAAATATGGACCAAAAAACCCGCAGATTATTCTACCTTGCACATATTTGGGTGTCTGGCATATGTGATGTATGGTTCCTAAGAAAGAACAAAGCTGGATCCAAAATCCAGGAAATGTGTATTCTTGGGAAATGCTGATGGTGTTAAGGGGTTTCGCCTGTGGGATTCCACTGCCCACAAGGTTGTCATCAGCAGAGATGTGATATTTGTAGAAGATAAACTGCAAAGTGAAGACGATAACAACACTTCAAATGAGACTACTACAATACAAATTGAAGATAAGTCAGAACAAGGAGATGCTTCTTCTGAAGCTGCACCGGAGCGTGAGGAACAAGAACCAGATGATGCTGAGGTTATAGAAGTCTGACATTCATTGCGTCAGACAACAAGACCAACTTGGCATTCAGATTTTGTCATGGCGAGCAATGCTGCATACTGTCTTCTAACGAAGGATGGAGAGCCATCTACCTTTCACGAGGCTATAAAAAGTCCCGATGTTGCCCTATGGATGACAGCAATGCAGGAAGAAATTGAAGCTCTACATAAAAACAAGACGTGGGAGCTTGTTCCACTACCACCTGGACGGAAAGCCATTGGTAACAAATGGGCCTACAAGATCAAGAGAGATGGTAATGACCAAGTTGAGCGATATCGTGCAAGACTGGTGGTGAAAGGATATGCTCAGAAAGAAGGAATTGACTTCAACGAGATATTTTCTCCTGTGGTAAGACTTACAACTATCAGAGTAGTCTTGGCCATGTGTACTGTGTTAGACTTACATCTAGAACAATTAGATGTAAAGACGACTTTTCTTCATGGAGAGCTTGAAGAAGAGATTTACACGCTTCAACCAGAAGGTTTTGTTGAGAAAGAAAAAGAAAACTTGGTTTGCAGGTTGACCAAATCTCTGTACGGTTTAAAGCAGGCGCCAAGGTGTTGGTACAAGAGATTTGATTCCTTCGTGATTAGCCTTGGGTACAACAGACTCAATTCAGAACATTGTACGTACTACAAAAGGTTTGGCGATAATGATTTTATCATTCTGCTGTTGTACGTGGACGACATGCTGGTAGCAGGTCCCAGTAAAGATCGGGTCCAAGAATTGAAGGCATAGTTGGCTGAGGAGTTTGATATGAAGGATTTGGGACCAGCAAACAAGATTTTAGGGATACAAATTCACCGAGACAGAAAAGGCAGGAAGGTATGGATTTCCCAGAAGAATTACTTGAAGAAAATCTTGCGGCGCTTCAATATGCAAGATTGCAAGGAAATCTCGACCCCTTTTCCTATCAATTACAAATTATCCTCAAGTATATGCCCTAGCACTGAAGCGGAGAGGATAGAAATGTCTCGAGTACCGTATGCATCAACAGTGGGAAGTCTCATGTTCGCTATGATATGCACGAGACCAGATATTGCTCAAGCAGTTGGTGCGGTCAGTCGGTTCATGGCGAATCCTGGTAGAGAGCATTGGAATGTTGTTAAGAGGATCCTAAGATACATCAAAGGGACCTCGGATGTTGCATTATGTTTTGAAGGATCATAATTTACTGTCAAAGGTTTTGTTGATTATGATTTTGCAGGTGATACCGATAAACGGAAGTCCACTACAGGCTATGTATTTACAGTCGCAGGCGGCGTGGTAAGCTGGATATCTAAATTACATACTGTTGTGGACCTATCTACAACAGAAGCTGAATACATGGCAGCTACACAAGCTTGTAAAGAAGTAATCTGGATTAAACGGTTAATGGATGAGCTCGGGCACAAACAAGAGAAAATTCCCTTGTTTTGTGACAGTCAAAGTGCCTTGCACATTGCAAGGAATCCAGCATTTTATTTCAGGATGAAACACATAGGTGTTCAATATCACTTTGTTCGAGAAGTAGTGGAGGAAGGGAGTGTGGATATGCAGAAAATTCACACCAACGAGAACCTAGCAGATGTCATGACAAAGCCAATCAACGTTTACAAGTTTGTTTGGAGTAGATCCTCCTTTGGCCTAGCAAAGACGTAAGCAACGTGGAATTGGCAAGTATAGAGAGATTTGAAGATTTTCCAATATGACTTTAAGTGGGAGAATGTGAGCTATCAAATATTTTTAATGAGGTAAAGTCACATTTGGTAGCTTTACATTTTTTGGTGAGTCAAAAGAAGACAAAAAGTAATGGAAAAAGGAAGATTTGTGCATCAAAGTTTGGTGTAAAATTAGGCACATGAAAATTCTTTTCACACTACTATTTTGCTTTGATTTTGTATATGGAATGAGCCTATAAATAGAGGTTCATTCCTTACCACACCAAACATTCCAAGTTAGAGAGAAAACATAAGCTTTCTCTTGAGTTCTTTTCTTTCTCTTTTGTTGTTTTATATTTGTGAGTGAGAGTTAGTTTCTCCTATTATTTGAGAGAGTGATATTGTTCTCTCCTTATATTAGAGAGAAGGTTATTGTAAAATACTCCACATCATAGTGAAATCCTCAATTACTTGCCCGTGGTTTTTCCCTCGATTTGTTTGAGGGTTTTCCACGTAAATCTTGTGTCTCTACTTTCTCTGTTCTTATTCATATTTTAGCTGCGTGATACTGCTTGTCCCCGACCATTCCGCTGCACCGATACCCAACAGATTCTACAGCAGCAAAAGTAGAAAGTTAAGTTTTCCAATTAAAATCGAAATAACCCCCCGTCCCCTCTGCGTGCGCACTCACACACACACACACACTCTCTCCATGAGCTTTTACTGACCTTAGAAAATGTAAGAAATTCTAATTTATTGCAGCCTTTAACCAAGTCTAGCAGCGAATTTCGTCCACTGTATTAGACTTCCACAGACAATCGAGTTAGTCTCGGAAAGCTTGGGAAGACACCTGCATGGCTAAGAGCCTTCGCAAAAGGTACACAAATTAAATAAAAGATTGAAATTGTGTTTAGATATTAATAGTTTAGGATTCTATACACCAGAATAGCAAGGAGGTGAGACAACAAGCATTGCATGTCCATCACAAGGAGATGAATATATAGATCCAAATAACAAAATTAGCAACTAAGACATATATAACTTCTTGAGCTAAGAAAATTCACAAGGTAGAAGACCTAAAGAAATTCAGTTACGCGAGTAACAAGTACAATCTATTGATGAAAAGATTGGCATTCACTTCAACTGAGGGGAAGCCTTCAATCTATTAAAAAGCAAGAAAAAAATATTCATTTCGATTGAGATATTAAAGCTAATCTTAAGCTTAAAATCGAGATCTTCACAGGGCAGCATCATATTGTACATCTTAGAAGGGATATTCAAAGGTCAAACAAAAGCTTTTGAAATTTTAGCTCTTGTACTACAGATTTCAGTAGTAGATCTTTAATTAGAAGTACTAGTTTTTGTTGACTTTTTGGTGTTATCATATCGAAAGTATTATTCAATGTCACGTTAGAAATTTTGAAAACAATGTTGAGCTTTCAAAAATATGAAAATGTATTTTTGAGAGAAAAAAAAAAAGAACAGTTCCAGTGTTAATTATATAAAAATAGTTTCGTTGAAATCATTTTAAAAAAACTTCGATTTGAAACTTATTATTTTATTTTATTTTATTTTTTACTTTTTTTAGCTTTGGCACACAGATCAATTCAGCACACAGATCAACAACCAGACTCTTTGGCAAGTGAAGAAGCTACATGGCAAAGTGCAACAGAACGGATAAGTCCTTATCAATATTAGAGATCAAGCCGTTAATGTAATCGAGTGCTATCCCCAGTGCCTCTCCAGATACTGGGGATTGTGAAGCATACATTTTTTTGCTAAAGTAGACATGTCAAGGATATTCTCACAGAAATTGTATAAGATGATAGGGGAAAATAGGTTACCAAAAATTTACAAACCAATGAGATTACACGAAGAGAAATAGACATATCAGTAGATAGTAATGTTGAAAACTTCACAACAAGAATGTCTAATCGAAAATTAACAGTTTACCTCAAGAATGTCACTATTTAAAGAAAGATGCTTGATGTTATAAACTCTTTGAAGAAGCTTAACTACAGCTTTGGAGTAATGATCATTGTCAATCAGCAGAACATGTTCTCTGTCTTCCATATATATGGACCAAATTTTTGCTTCCTCGAGCGAGCAAAAGTTTTCAACAGAGAAGTCCTTCGAGGCAGCATCAAATAGATCAAGGTATCGAAGTGCAGGAGCATTTATCTCTAGCTTAAAGTCGTACTTTCGAAGGGAGGAAGAGCCTTGTAGGCAAAAATCCAGGGTAAGGTTTCTCAATGTAGGAGAAGTTATGGTGAAGGTCACCACGTTGTCATAATGAATTCTATGAATATAAAGAGTCTCCAGCGATGAACAGCCAGATATAAGCTTACGCACAGATTCATCGCATTCGTAAATCACATATTCAAGATTAAGGGTTTTGAGATTTGAAAGACAAACAAAGCTTGGAACATTGAGATTCATCATACCTTTTAAAACAAGAAACTTTAGACTCTTACAAGTGAAAAGACTACAAGGCAACTTAATACGTGGAACAGAAAAGGAGTAACTGCGTAAACAAAACTCAAGCACTTTAACGTTCCTACCAAGTGCAGTAGCTATCCAAGTAGTAGCATCATACACCTCACTATATTTGTCGATCTTAAGAGAAAACTTGTCTATCGTTTGTTGGGTGAGGAATATCAAAACCTTGTTAGCAAAATGTCCAAACTTGATCTTCCTGTATTTTATAGCGTGCCGACTGAATCGGCTGGTGATATCATAATCATTGAAGATGAGATTATGGATATTTGTCCAGAGGAATTTCCACCTTTTTGATAGAAAGCTGGTGGCCACAACATACTCTATTGGAAGAAAAGAGAGTATGTGACAAAGAACAGATTATGGCAAGTTACTAAGCCTATCAACATCAGTTGAAGGTCGTTGGCACTTATGGCCACAAGGTCTTGCAAGCGATGACATATTATTCAGAATGGAGTAGGGACTAAAGACACAATGGAACACCGTAGGGTTTTGATAATTTTTCTAGGTTTTAACTTGTGTACAGAAAATCTCACATTTAGTCCCTATTATTTACAAAAAATTTTAATTTGGTCCCTATTGTTTAAAATATCTCAATTTTGTCCCTATTGTTTCCCCAAAAGTTTCAATTTCATCTCTATTGTTTAAAGTTTTTCAATTTCATCCTTAATATTTTCCAAAAGTTTCAGTTTTGTCCTTATTATTTTTAAAAAATTTCAAATTCGCCCCTATTGTTTCTTAGAAAATTTCAATTTAGTCTTTGAATAATAGGGACGAATTTGAAACTTTAAAAAAATAATAGGGACGAAATTGAAACTTTTTAAAAACAATAAGAACAAAATTGAAACTTTTTGAGAATAATAAGGACGAAATTGAGAAATTTTAAACAATAAGGACGAAATTGGGATTTTTTTACAAACAATAAGAACTAAATTGAGACAAATAAAACAATAGGGACTAAATTGAAACAATTAGGTAATAATAGGGACTATTTGTGAAATTTACCCTGTACAAAAACGCCAACTTAGTTTTAAGGGGTATTTTTGTTTGACACCCCTTGACTTCTTATAAATTGTGAGATATACCCCCTTTCTGTTAAGAGGTCTGTCAAGTTTAACGCCAATACAAGAGTAAATAAGTTATTTAAAAAATTATTATTAAAAAAGAAAATAATATTTTATATCAAGTGATGAATTCATTTAAGAATTTATTTGAAATTATATAACACATATAGAATCAAAATGGTTTTATATTTTATATTTTAAAGGACTCAAAGTAAACTCGTGCGACACTCGTGTATTGCACGGGTATAAGACTAGTTATTCACAAAGATCTGCACCAAAAGTCTTCTGACTATTCACTTCTCTCATCGTTTGCCTCCTCTTTCATGTCTTTTTATCTCTTATCTTCATATCTCTTTATTTTCCCTTTTTTTTTCTCTCTCTTTCTCTTGGATAACATCATCAGCTAATCCCTTTCTTTACACTCATCGGAGAATATCCATCAGAGGCGTTAAAAAACACGTATACGATGACAATAATAAATTGTTGATCAAAATCGTGACATGATAGAATCCATTTTGTATGCATGACCCAAATTCATATTTGTATAGACAAAATATTTTCACAAAACTTTGACAAATGGATAAGTAATTAATATAACAATTTTAGACGAAAATAAGAGGGGTTTTAAAGGAGGGCTTTCTTAATTACCTCCGTTCCAAAGATGAACAAATAGCCCAAACTTTCCATACTCCCCAATATCATCTATAATTGGCTAATGTTGAAAGATGACTTTCAAAATACTATAATGAATTCTAAATAGAAATATATATTTAAGAGAAACTGTAGAGAATTTTATTGATTTTATTTGAAGTTCTTAATTGAAATGAAGTAGTAGTTATACGATACTATCCGTCACTCTTCACACATCAGGGGTTATCGTTCACCCGCAGACAAAACCACTGTTCACGCGCGAGGTTATTATTCAAGCACACATGAGGTTACTGGTTATGCACGGGGTTATTGCATCTTTTTTTGGGCGCTCTTAAAATACTCTACTAAGAACAAGTAATTCTCTATCCTAATTTTTATATATTTCTTATTATATACACATATATTTGTAGTTAATCATGGTTTGAATAGAATTTGAAATTCATACTTGCGACAATTTTATAATTCTATAAATCAAGGCTTCCTCAAATAGAGGCTTGTTTCTTCAAGCTAAGCATTAAAAATTAGCTAAAACTTTTGTGATTGCCAGTCAGATAATCAGCTTGTATTCTCATTCATCTCAAGATTTAAGGCTCGCTTCCTTCAATCGACGCTATTTCAAGGCGCAAGAAGATGCATGAGCTCTTCCTTAGGTGGAAAATGTCATAATAACAACCAAAAAAAAAAAAAAAACTTTTAGGACATAACCATAAAAGAAGGCCTGTGTGTGTTGGCCAATGTAAGAAGTGTAACAATAAGCAACATTCAATCTCAAGAATGTATTCTAGCCTCTGAAACCTTGGGGATACACCTGCAAGGTTAGGAGCTTTAATTTCACAGAAAGATCAAATGATATTATCATGCATAGATCAATACAGACAACTACATGAATATCTGCAACTTACCTACAACTTGGTGAAAGAAGGACGTTTGTGGATTATATTACTATTTATTCAACAAACTCAATTGATTGATACAAGTTAATTTTCGTTATATTAAACTTTAAAACGTTTCTTACAATTTGTTTAAAAAATGTAACAACAATTGAAACCAATACTATATATATCTTTATTTACAACAATTTCATAATATTCATTGGGATCAGCCCGTTCAACCTTTCTCTTTTAGTACATAGATTAAAAATGAAGAAAGTGTTACTATGGAAGAGGAAGGTCTTGGAGAAGACAAAGCTTATCGATGATTACTCAATACTCTTAGAGTAAGATAATTAGTTTTTATCTTTTAGTACATAGATAATCTTGTCCATTTTACATAGAAAGCTGTTTTATTTGATTCGGGAATTTAATCTCCAAACCCTGTACTATTTTTATGCTGGAAACATCGGCAATTCTTTTTCCTAAATTGTCTTTTCACTTAGCTTTATGTCGATGTTTTTTGAGGAACTTAAGTGACTCTACAATATATTTGATATCTAAAGTAAAAGCTAGAATTTATGTGTTCTCCATTTCCGTACTATGATGCATTCATTCTATAGAAACTTTCAGCTAGGAATCTCAACCGTAAAACTTAAAATATTGAACAAAGAAAATAGTATTTTCTACAAGATTCTACGCAACTTGACAATAGCCACATACAACTCTTGTTAATTGCTAATCGCGTAATTGTTTATATTTAAGCTTCACTTATCTGCTTGTTAATAGCTAATCGCGTAATTATTACGAATTCTATGTATATAAATATATCTATTTCGTTCTGTACATTTGAGCATAAGCATGTGTATAATTTGAAATTAATGCTTGGTAAGTACATCATAAGAGTTTCTTACAGAAGAATGATTAAAGTAAAGATGATGTGGAGTATTTTTCATATGCTTTTTTTGACCGAGTAAAATCTTCTTTTAAATTGCGTACTCTTGGATCCAATCCAATATAGGATCTTGTGGTAGGGTTGAAGAAAAATTTGAGGGCTGAAGAGACTTCTTTTTCATATAGTAAAATATAAATTCTTTCGTAATCTATTTTCTTGCTTAAGAAATATATATCACAGATGTATCTTTCTTCTTTCTAGTGATAACTCATTGTCCTGCTTCAGAAGTACAATAAGTCTTCAGATACTTTCAGTAAAGTTGATATACTCCTATTGGCTTGATAACTAACTACCACTTCATCTAAGAAATTTTTGACATGCATGATTAGAAATTTAAAGTAAAACCAGGCTTAATGTGTTAATCTATTCGAAAATTTGGAGAATGTACCAGAGGTCTAGGAGTAGAAGTTCTGGCAGACAATTTTATGGCTTTGATCATTGGTATTCCAAGAGACATCATTGGAGAGAATTTTCATTAGCATAGGTGACTTGGCATTGTATCACACAGCGATTCTAGCTACTAAACAGAGGTAATATTGTTCGTAATATGTTGAGCAGTTTCTGTTTATTAATTTTTACATCCAATGAGTTGAACCCTGCTGACTTCTCATCTTATACAATATATGAAAGAATAACCTTTACATGATTTATGTCAGCAGAAGTTTGATGCTTATGCAATCCCCAGTACATGGAGAAGTACTGGGGACAGCACTCGTTAGCATGAACTGCTTGATCTTTGCATTGATCAGGAGTTGTTGGTTTTGCACTTTGCCACGTAATTTCTTCACTTGCGCAAGAGTATGGTTCCTGATCTGTGCGCTTAAATGATCTAGAGTTCCCCTTTCTCAGTTAATCTTAAAGCTTTTGCTTGATGTTTGGAATGTGCCCTCCAAGATGTACAATATGATTTCCTTCTTCACTCTGAAGATCTCAATCACGCTTGAGATAACCTGTAATACCTCAATTGAAATGAATATTTTTCTCTTGACTTCTTAGCATAAAATTCTCCCTTAGTTGAAGTGAATTCCAATCTTTGCATCAATAGATTGTAATTCTAATGTTATTTGTATAAGTGAATTACTTAAGTATTTTACATTGTGAAATTTCTTAGCTCAAGAAGTTGCAGGTTAGCTACTAATTTTTTGTTTGGATCTGTATATTTGTCTGCACGTGTTGGATATCTGATGCCTGTAGTCTCACCTCTTAGATATTTTCTTGTATAATATCCTCAAAACTATTAATATGGGACATGAACACAGTTTTGTTTCTTATTTATTCTATTCTTTTTCCTTCTATGAAGGCTTTTAGCCATGCAGGTGTGTGCCAAGCTATTCGAGACTAACTCGATTAACTGTGAAAGTCGACTACTGTAAATGGAATTCACTGCTAAACTTGGTTGAAGGCTCGAACAAGCAAATGTCTCTTAGCTTTTCAAAGGTCAGAAAAACCCACGAAAAAGAGAGAAGGGAAGGGGGTGGTTCTTTCTTAATCGGCAAAGTTCTTAAAGTCTCTTCCTTTTATTGCTATAGGATTTTGATCATTCTGGCACACATGTAACAAGCTGAAGCAAACCTGAGAAAGTGCATATATGCTCGTTGTCATGCCTTAAAACAATGTCATTCCATGGATTCGTAGGCCTGGAAGATGAACTTTCAATGGTAGCTTATATTCTGGAGAATGCTAAAGTTTTGAGTAAGGATGGCAATGGGTACTTGCTTTATCTGAAACCGATGAATAACCGTCTGATAAAAACTCGATAACAAAAACTGATGGGAAATCTATTAGGGTTTGGGTTTTATAAAGGGAAACCGATGGGTAAATTAATAGGTTTTGATTTTTGACGTTAAAAAAAAATTAAAACCCGAAACCCGATTATTAATTTAACAAAAAAAATCTAACATATATATATACACTTAAAATAATAGAAGACTAACTAAAAATAGTAAGTAAAATGATAAAAATTTGAACTAAACTCAATTAAAAAAAAGTGAAATAATCTCAATTAAAAGAGATATGCCAAATCTATTAAACCAATACTTATACTTTTAAGAATTGTCATCTTTACTTGTCAAAATGAAAGAATAGACGTTTTTTGCTCGACGCTTGGGAATGAATTTCTCTGTGCATAACTTATTGATTTTGATTTTTGCTCATAAAATTATTATGTAATTTATTTCAAGTTTTATCATTGACTTGGATTCTTTTATTTTTGGTTTCTTTACATTTAAACTAATTTTTCTTATATTTTTTTAGATTTTTTATTTAAACTAATTATTTTTTAATTAAACGGTTACGGATACGATTAATCGCAGTTTTTTAAATTTTTAACGGTTACGTTTATAGTTATTAGTTTTGAAAACCGTTAGGTTTTAGTTACGATTATGGTTATTGGTTTGCTACACGGTTTTGGTTATGATTTTGTCATTTTTTGCAGTTATCCGAACCATTGTCATTCCTAGTCTTGAGAATAATGACTATAAAGGCTGCCGATCCTCTTGACCTTAAGGCTAGATTTCAGTTGCTTCAGAAGGTAGCAAAGTTTCCCCGAAGATCTACAAAATGTGTAATTATATTTTCTTGAGATTGCTTGAAGAAGGATGTCCATCTTCTCTTTTCATTTGTGAAGTGCAGGATGGAATAGATGCACAAACAAGTTGATGAGCTATGCTGATACAAACAGCGGGAATGAATTTGTAACAATTTAATATCTATTCAGAATTGCTGCATATTTTGACTGTTGCCACCTGATACTTGTTAACCATGCTCTAGGTTATTGAATTATCTCATTCAAAGGTATTTGATAATTGATATATATCCTCCAAGATGTTAGGTATGGCCTTTCCATCCGTTAAGAACCTGACTGCGTGCTTGAAATCACCTCTACTTCTATCTGAATGATTTTCTGTTTGGGTTTTCTTGGAAAATTTTGCTTTTCAGTTGAAGTAAATTTTAACCATTTTGCTGATCAGGGGCAGAGCCAGAATTTTAAAATTGGGGGGTTAAGATTCAAATAAGAACATTCATAATAAGAAAAAAAAAAATAGGGGAGCCGTTAACTTATTTTTAACGATACTACATAGATTTTTTTAACGACAATAACTTTTTTTAACGATACTACATAGAATTTTTTTATTAAAAAAAAATCTCGGGGAAGTCGGGGCCCTTGCCAGCTCTGACCTAGCTCCGCCCCTGGCGCTGAAGGGTTTCACTTCCAATATTTATTTATGTGGTCTAGTTTTTCTTGAAACATTCTATATTATAAACTTCTCTCTTTACCAAGTTGTAGGTAAGTTTATGACAACTTATTTAGTTCTCTGTACTGAACTCTGCGAAATGGAGAATTACTGCCTATTCACAGAGAATTACCACCTATGGCTCCTCATATAAGATGGTGTTTCCATCACGTAGCCAATCCTCTCTTAAGTATGGAATTTCTTTTGACGTAGATGTTAGTGTTGCCTTGTTACATCTTATTCGATTACCATCTAAAGTTGACATTTCCAAGGGCGGAGCCAGGATTAGAATGTTAGGGGGGCGAATTTTTTTTTTTTATACCGTGTTTTTTGAATTTGTAGAAAAGACACCCAATTTTTATGGTTTTAATTTTTTTTACACACACACATATATATACCTTTTAACTTCAGATTTGCACAAAGTTGTGGTGTAATAAAGTTCAGATTTGTAGAGAGATTTTCGGAAGAAGATGAAGATGAGGATAGTTTTGTTTTTTAAAAAAAAGTGCAACACCAACATAGCTTTTATTTCCCGACAAGGCAATTGGCAAAGTAAGTGCCCACGTGGCACTTCCCTAGCCTTTCTTTTTTTTCTTTTTCCTTCACCAACTTACAATAGCCTGCTAGCAAAAAAAAAAAAATATTTGTAGCCATAGTGAATTGAACTCACATCAACCTTATAAAGGTTCTAGTGACTAACCACCAAACTAATTCATGTCATATGAACTTTAACAACTTTAATAATATTTATTGAGGGGACCAAATCTATTTTTTAGAAAAAAATACATTACTTCTCACCTCTTATCAACCCTTCCTTTAGCTTTTATCGGTATTATTTATTTGGGTTTTTTTCTTTTTTTCTTGATAATGTTATGGCATTTAGTAACAAAACATCAAAAAAGTGTTAATTAATCCTTCACTAATTCCTACCTAGATTAATTTAAAAGAAGGCCACATTGAAATCTCTCACACGTAAAGTGAGAAGCGTACCATTAGACCAAATGACCCTTGGCTTTTTTTCTATTAAGAATTTACTCGGTCGATTTGAATTAATATCAGTCTATTACATGATTGGTGAAAACTACATAGTGGTAAAACCACATGAATAATTCTATGAGTATTTTTGATTGAGACCTCCTTAACAAAAAATAAGTGTGACTTAGACCATTTATTTATTAAAAAGTGAGAGACAGACATTTTCTATTAGGGATCTGTCTAATTTTATATTAGAATAATTTGAAATGTTTATTGTATGGTTGATTTTTTTTTCTTTTTTCCATTCTTGACCTTTTTGCCTTTTTCCCTGTTCCTTTTACACTATCTCCAAGGCTCTTTAGCCATTAAAGAGGAAAAATGGAGCTCTACATTTTATGGCAAGGCTCGTTGGATGTAGAGAGCCAAAAGTTGGCTCTCTACATCGCAAAAGATTCCAAAAAGCTAAAACCTGGCTTTGTAAAAAAAAAAATACAAAATCAAGCAATAACAAAACCAAATCCGAAAAAAGAAACACAAAATTTGAAGATAAAAGTTATTGATTTTTTTTTCTTACATTTTTCTTTTCATAACAATTCTGGGTGGTGTTGCCTAATGGTTGAGATGGTGGTAGCCCATGGTGAGATGAGGGATTGGAAGGCGCTGATGTGTCAATAGAGTTTTTTATTTTTATTTTGGTCAACATTAATTAGGTTAAAAATTAGTAAACTATATTTTTAATCTAATAATTCTTTTATTTATACTATAATTATCTTTTGGTTTATTTTAATTTGTTATAATTTTTTAATTATGTTTATGTCACATTATTTTAAATTATAATTTCTTTACTAATATTATAATCTTTTACTTTTTTTGTTATATTGGAGTAAAATAAAGATAGAGAATCTCTTATTACACTCTTTCCTCCAATCCTTTATTCGACGATTCTCCCATATCACCATCAACACAACCAAGCTTCTCCTCCACCTAACTCATTTAAGACATCTATCAATCCTTTAATAGATCCCATTTTGGAAGCCTTCAACGAACTAGCAAACAACAACATTGGGTGTTTTAAAGGCTATTTTTAAGATGATCGTTATGAGGAATTGCATTTTGTTAAGTTGGTATGAATAAAGATTGCAACTTCAAGGCAACATACACAAGAAATTGTGTGAAGAAAGTCTTTTTGCAGTGAAGATGATCCAGATGGGGAAATAGGCAAAGAAGAGTTTTTGTGAAGGTTTTGTGAATAAATGTTTCAATTTGAAGATGACCCAGTTGCTTGGTTTTCTGTTTTGAAAGTTAAGTTACTTGATTATTTCTATACTAGCAAGTTTCTACATGGTTTCAATTGTTAGGTCCACCAATTTAGTCATCCGATCCACCAATATATATACATACATATATATATACATATATATATACATACATATATATATACATATATATATATGTATATATATATGTTATTGAACTAGTAGTATATTTCAAAATTTTATTCTATGCAAATCGGCACCTTTGTCTCTCACGAAATGTATAATTCTTGATTCTTTTTTGGTTTCATTCCATTCTGCTAGTTAATCTTTCTAAATCTACAAAAATTCTTCATTGCTGCAAATGTATTATGCTGCCAAAAAATATAGAAAAACGAACGGGAAAAGGAAAAAGGACAAGAATGGAAAAGATAGAACAAAAAGAAGGATACAAAAGTCATTTTACACTATTTTAACAGGAAATAATACATCTCACGTAAAGAAATGAGAGAATCAAAACAAAAAACTCTGAACAATCACCCTCGGAATGTCTCACTATTTTATCATTTTTTTTATAACTACAATGGAATGGAACTAACGAAGCAGCTGCCCAAAGTTTGGCCCACCTTCACTCTGTTGGTTTTTTGGAATACCTATCTGAACAAGTCGACTAATAAGCCAATGGTCCAACAGTTCAATTAGTTCGGGAGGAATGATAGAATCCTAGCCCAACTCTGAACTCATTTATGATGAATCATCCTATGTTGATTTAGCTGATTTCACTTTCATTTTTTATTCATGCAGGGAGGTTTCCAATCATCACTTTCTGTGCATCTTAGCCCCCTCATGCAACATACAAGTAGTCCCCTCCGTCTATGAATCCTACCATTCATTCTGAAACTACCAATCACTAGTCCCGAGAATCAAAGCTCTCTCCCTCGTTTAGTATAGCGAAAGGTCAACGTATACATATTGTCACCCGATAGCTAGCAGCAATTGACCTATTCAATTAAAGTCTAACGGCAAACGCCAATGGTGCTCACTCGAAGTTAAGTCGATTTCACTTGACCGTGTCTATTTCAACTTTACTTTAGACTCCTGTCGTGTATGATTTCTCTTGATTGGCATTCCTTGGTCTTCAATGATGGAGAAAAAGAAGGAATTGTTGACTATACGAGAATTCCTCCATCCGTCTCTCTTAACTAACAAAAAATAGAAATGGCGCATTGAGTAGATTTCGTGGTTCGAGCAATCTGCAGTAAGTTTCTTAAACACAATCCATCATGATTCGATAGAAACTGCTTGCAATCTTCAAAATTATTTTGGTAAGTTTACATAAATTATGGTATAGTAACAAAACATGACAAGTAAAATGGTTACCTACATACAATATTCTTTAAAGGTTGGTTCCAACAGGTGCTCTAAAAGGGAAAAATCTCTATATGTAGGGAAGTTATTGGAGATTTTGGTCTCTAACAACTTCCTACAGATTCTCTACTTTGTAGGGAATCCCTACAACCAATATTCAGCATCTCCACATGTGGAGATGTTGAAACAATTCCCTACCAATTCTTTAAATTTATCTGACACAAAAAAAGGAGATTAATTAAATGTAAAGAAACTGTTGGAGTGAAACTGAAATAATAATTAATTAAATATAAAGAAACTGTTGAAGTGAAACTGAAATAAAAATTCTCTAAAATAAGAAATTAATTAAATATATAGAAGTTGTTAGAGTAAAACTCAAATAGAAATTCTTTACATAGCGTAATACAGGCTATACTTGAGATTTTACTTAACAATTAAAAAAAAGGGGGAAGAAATTGACCCCAAAAAAAAGGGAAGAAAAAGAATTCGTCAAATTACGGAAATACCCAAGCTTGCGCCTTTTGTTAACATGGTTTTAGTATTCTTCAAATCAACAAACCATAGATAGCCTAGGGTTAGAACCTCCGACGACTTGGCATATATGGTTCTTCAAGGCAGGACTGTTCCTCATCCACGGAGGATCTCACTTTTCAGTGAGCTAATTTGTTAGGCCTCAAAGTTTTGAAGATCTCAACTCAACTTTGAAGAAAATCAAGAGATCATTAGAAATGATGAGGTAAGTGAGTGAGCTTTTGTCCACTTTGTGAATCTTGGGGAAGTGATACACATTGTAGTGGGGTCGGTGAATTTGTTTGGGGGCAGTCTAAACCCTGCATAGCTTTTGATGATGAAATCTGAGTTGATTAAGAAAAGCCTTTCATTACTTTCTGTCCACTTCCTTAAACTCTTATTATGTATCTCCTGTTGTAGCTTGAATTTGTTGTAGCTTTTCACCAAGAAAATTGTGTAAAAAGAGTTGTCTTTCAAATTATGCGTCCAACATTGAACAAAGGCACGATATGACTTTTGGGTTCTAAGGGTGGTTTACATTTGAGTAATTTATCTTTCAAGATTCTCATCCCATAAACCCTTCATCTTCCCCCACACATTACCTAGAAAAGCGATCAGAACCCAATAATTTTCATTCTGTCTTTAACCTCTAAATTGGGTCTTAACTTTCTTCTGTTTCTGCTGCATGCAGTATTTTGGTCATAAAGATGCACACGTGACATGCTGGAGCGAACCTCAGAAAGTGCCTAAATGCTTCTTGTCATGCTTTCAGAGAATAGTAATTCTTGAATTCAAGGGACTGGAAGATGAACTTGCAATGGCAGCTTATATTCTGAAGAATGCTATAGTCTTGAGAACAATGACAATACAGGTTAAAAAGACACTTGACATTAAGGCTAAATTTCAGTTGCTTCAGAAGATATCAAAGTTTTCCCGAAAATCTAAAAAATGTGAAATTGCATTTTCTTGAGATTTCCTGAACAATGATGTGTCCGTCTTCTCTTTTCTTAGTGAAATGGGAAAAGGAATAGATGCCCCATATGTTGCCGAGATATGCAGATTCAGACAGCACAAAACAATATTTGTAAAAATTTACATTTGTCCACAAAGCTGCATGCATATTTTTGCCTTTTGCACTTGATACATCTGCTGCCAAATTTCCATATGTTATGACTTACAAGTATGTCCTGATTGATATGTTTGTTAGCTAAGATACTTATTCATTATGTTTATAAGTTTAACTTAATTAAAGATATCTGATAATGTGTATATGTCTTACAAGATGTTGAATATGATTTTTCCATCTATCAAGATCTTCACTGCATTTTTTAAATAAGGTTGACGTCTATCTGAACATGAATTTTCTGTTTGTGAGTTAGAATGTTTCCTACTTAGTCAAAGTAAATTTAACCATTTGCACATCCGATATTTATAATGTGGTGGTGTATACCCGTGACTAACACCATAAGAATATAATTCATACACACACGAACGACTTCTTTGCAGTTATGTCATGAAGAGTTATGTTGTTGCTAGTACGACATTTTTCACCAGAATGGGTGACCTACTGGAACCATCTAAGGAAGAGCTTAATTAATGGAGTTAGAAGCTTTGAAGTCTAGCTTGTAATGGTAAAATAATTGGAGTTTGGCTGCAAATGGTAGCCATTTGTTTGTCCAATGGCTGGTTCTGTAGGTGATTTTAGTTCCAAGGTACATGACAATGAACTTACATTCTCTGATTCCATGGATTTGGCATATTTGTTCTTCAAGGCAGGGTTGCTTCCTCCATAAAGTTCTTTTTTAGTTTAGTTTTGTTGAAAATTTAGGATCCCTTGCGTCAAACCTTTAAACTCTTTGAAAGTACTCTTTCAATTGTCCATTGATAGCAATAAATTTGTTTGGGTAGTCTCAACCTGCATAGCTTTGTTGATAAAGTCTGAGTTGATTGAATCAAAACCCTTCATTATGTCCACTTCCATAAGCTCTCATTATTCCTGTCTAATCAAAATATTGCGCTTAATCTTTATTAGGATGAATGATAATTTTAGGGTCTAAACTTGATTTTTCATATATTTTTAAGGGCATGGATTTCAAAACATTAAACAGGAGTCAAACTTTGGCAAAGGGAAATGTATATACTATTAAACGCAAAATATTGAGTTAGAATTACTTTAACCCCGCAATGTATGTAGAATATAATACTTTACCCTAATGCTTGTTTTATACTAATAACCTCCTCCTGTGATTTAGTTAACAAGCATGCCCCTTATAGTTTTTAAGAAAGTATATGAATATTCGTAAATACCTTTTCTTTTCAACACTTTGGGATGCCCCAAACACTTGCTTGTTTGGATTCATTTTTTAAAGGAAATGAATGGAAGGGGAGGGAATAAGGAATCATTTCCTTGTTTGGATTGCAATTTAAATGAAAGTAAAGGTTAAGAAAGGGTTTTAAAACCTTTTTATTTTCTTTAATTGGAAGGATATGTAATTTTTTGAAAAAAAATGGAAGGTTAAAGACAAAAAGTCTTTATCGTCCTTAAGTTTTTTTTATTTTATTTTATTTTCACAATTACTCTTATTACATCATAAACCTTACATTGTCTTAAAGGACACTTAAATAATTTTTTATTTAAAATTGTCATTTCCTTTCCTTTCCTTCTTCAACAAAAACAAATAATTATAAATTTTTTTCTCTTACTTTTCATTATTATTTTATTACAAACTTTATTTATTTTTCTTCCTCTAATTTCCTTTCCTTTTCATTCCTTTGTGCAATCCAAACACTATGTTTAAAGAGAAGAAAAAAGAGTTATTTTTCCAATTATGCATCGAACATTGAAAAAAGGGAGCCAGATGGTTTGTTTGGGCGCATGCCTCGATATGACTCTGTGAGATTCTCGCCAGTCACCCCCGGAAACCCTTCATCTTCCCCACAGAAACAACTAACCGTTGTTTACTCCTCTTTTCTTGCCTGATAACGGCTGCCCCCAATAGTATCATTCAATCAAGGGATTTCAAATGTCGATATGGTTAATTAGCAAAATTCAAGGCCGAGTATTGGGGTTATTACACTCAACCCAGAAAAGCTCTCAAAATCCAAGAGCTTCCATCAAAGTGTTACCACCACTCTGGTTGATATGTCATGGCTTGCAAGACCTTCTGGCCATAAGCGCCAACAAGCTTCGAATGATGTTGATAGGATTAGCAACTTGCCAGAATCGGTTCGTTGTCACATACTCTCATTTCTTCCAACGAAGGAAGCTGTGGCCACTAGCTTGCTATCAAAAAGGTGGAAATACCTCTGGACAAATATCCACAATCTCATCTTCAGTGATTGTCTTGATTTCACCAGCTGGTTGAATGGGCGTGACGCAAAAGACAGCAACATTAAGTATGCACATTTTGTTAGCATGGTTTTAATATTCCTCAATCAACAAACAATAGATAAGTTTTCTCTTGAGATCAAGAAATATTGTGAGGTGTATGATGTTACTACTTGGATAGCAGCTGCAGTTGCTAGGAAAGTTAAAGTGCTTGAGTTTTGTATGAACACTTCCTCCACGTCTGATCCACGCATTAAGTTGCCTTGTAGTCTTTTCACTTGTAAGAGACTAGAAGTTCTTGTTTTAAATGGTATGATTAGTCTCAATGTCCCAAGCTTGGTTTGTCTTCCAAATCTCAGAACCCTTAATCTTGTATATGTGATTTACGAATGCGATGAATCTGTGCGTAACCTTATATCGGGTTGTTCATCGCTGGAGACTCTTTATATTCTAAGAGATGTATACGACAATGTGGTCACCTTTACCATATCTTCTCCTACTTTGAGAAACCTCACCATTGACTTTTACGAAGATTTCCCCTTCCCTGAAGAGCTCAACTACAAGCTTGAGATAAATGCTCCTGCACTTAGATACTTTCATCTATCTGACGCTTTGTCGAGGGACTTCTCTGTTGAAAACTTATGCTCGCTAGAGGAAGCAGATGTTCATATTGGAGTTATAACAGATGACGAAAATGTTCCACTGATCGGCTATGATCATTATTCCAAAGCTGTAGTTAAACTTCTTCAAGGAGTTCATAACGTCAAGCATCTATCTTTAAGTGTTGATATTCTCGAGGTAAACTGCTAATTTTTTATCCTACATTATTGTTATTCAAGTGACTTAATTTGAAATTTTTCTTAAGTTTTTTCCAAGTTTTAGCTGATCTGTGAAGCCAGGACTCATGGTTTGACCAATGAAGTTCTTCTTATGAATCGATCTGGTTCCAGGGGAATGTTGATCTTGTTACCCTACTTACGAATTTAAACAAATAGAACTCTGATCTGTAACTACCGATATGACATTGCTTTACCTATGTTACTCAGTTTTACACCTATTCTGGCTCTTAAGTATACCTCTCTTGATCTATTCCACAATGGATGCTGAAAAACATACATGGTGCCAGTGATAAACATGAGCTATTGTATCTCATTTATCTAATAAGTATGATTTCCTTCTTCAGTGTGAAGATCTCAATCACGCTTGAGATAACCTTTAATACCTCAAATGTAATGAATATTTTTCTCTCGACTTTTTAGTAAAAAATTCCCCCTTAGTTGAAGTGAATGCCAATCTCTGCATCAATATATTGTATTTCTAATGTTATTTGTATAAGCGAATTTCTCAAGTATTTCATATTGTAAAATTTCTTAGCTCAAGAAGTTGTATGTTAGCTGCTAATTTTTTATTTGGATCTGCATATTTGTCTGCACGTGGTGGATATCCGATGCCTGCTATCTTACGTCCTAGATATTTTCTTGCATAGTATCCTCAAAACTATTAATACGGGATATAAACACAGTTTAATTTCTTTTATGTTTATTCTATTTCTTTTCCTTCGATGAAGGCTGTTAGCAATGCAGGTGTGTGCCCTAGATTTCCAAGACTAACTCGCTTAACAGTGAAAGTCAAATGCTGTAAATGGAATTCGTTGCTAAACTTGGTTGAAGGCTCGAACAAGCTAATGTTTCTTAGCTTTTCAAAGGTCAGAAAAACGCATGAAGAGAGAGAAGGGAAGGGGGGGTGGTTCTTTCTTAATCGGCAAAGTTCTTAAAGTATTTGCCTTTTGTTGGTATAGGATTTTGATCATAACGGCACACATGTGACAAGCTGGAGCAAATCTGAAAAGGTGCCTATATGCTTCTTGTCATGCCTTAAAACAATGTCATTCCAGGGATTCGCAGGCCTGGAAGATGAACTTGTAATGGTAGCTTATATTATGGAGAATGCTAAGGTCTTGAGAACAATGATTATAAAGGCTGCCAATCCTCTTGACCTTGAGACTAGATTTCAGTTGTTTCAGAAGGTAGCAAAGTTTCCCCGAGGATCTGTAGAATGTGAAATTACATTTTCTTGAGATTGCTTGAAGAAGCGTGCCAATCTTCTCTTTTCATTTGTGACATGGATGATGGACAATGCACAAACTAATTAACAAGCTATGCTGTTACAGACAACAGGAAAGAATTTGGAACAATTAAATATTTTTGTTCAGAATTGCTGCATATTTTGACTGTTGTACCTGATACTTGTTAACCATTAAAAGAATATGTTTCTAAGCATATTTCTAGGTTCTTGAATTCACTCATTAAAAGATATTTGATAATGGCATATATCCTCCAAGATGTTGAATATAACCATTCAATCCATTAAGAACTTGAGAGCATGCTTGAAATCAGCTTTGCTTCTATCTGAACATTTTTGTGTTTGCGGGTTCTCTTAGAAAATTTTCCTCTTTAGTCAAAGTAAATGTTAACCATCTCCAATTTTATTTATGCTGGTCAAATTTTTCTTGAAGCATTGAATGTTGTAAACTTGTCTCTTTACCAAGTTGAAAGTTAGTTTATGACCATTCATTTAGTCCTCTTTAGTTGGGTCATGAATGTTTAGTTTAAAAAACCACAAAGAAATTACAAGGGAGTTAAGGTATCACAGGAGGGTTATAAGGTCAGTATATTTCACCTTCACAGAGAATTTACCACCTATGGCTCCCCATATAAGATGGTTTGAAGGTCCTGGACTATCTTCTAATACCATATAAGAGATAGAGCTCAATTAATTGGAAGCTTGTTTCATTGACCTGCACATCAGTAACTTTATATACAACGGTACACAAGAGTAGATGAGGAAGTAACAAAGATATATGCCACATTATGTGGAATTACCAAATACAAACAGAGCAGTTCATGGCCACATGGTTAGCTATTATCTTGAACCGAAGTTGTCTGAGTAGGAGTTTTTGCCAAGAGGGTCTCTTCCTTAATACTCTTTCACTATCATATTAGCGCCCAGTACAATACATATACAAAACAAAAGAGTTGAGTAAAATACAAATAAATGTCAAAGAATGTAACTTTTTGTTATGTCATTATAATGTTGAAAAGAGATCATAGATTTGCAAGATCAAGCCCTTAATTGTCCTCAAGTAGCTTCATGAAAGTGAGAAAAAGTAAAAAGTGATAGGAGTGAGAAGATGAATTAGAGAGAAGACAAGATGTGTTTGTTTTATTTTTGGGCTTATTACCTGGAAACATGTCATGATCTTTGACATTTTTACTTCATTTTTGTTTTTGTTTCTTCATAATTAAATGATTGTTCCACTCTTTGACAGAAAATGTAATGAAACTTTGAAAGAAACTCATATATTTTAAAAGGTATGGGATCTCACTCTCATTTATCAAAAGTCAGAATCACTCATTCATGAATTGAATCGGGTGGCCACTTTTACGAGTCATCTTAGTTTTTTGATACTTTTAATAGCATCATGTTCAGATAATATGAGCAGTTGTAATTATGGATTTAAAAAATTATCTTTTTGCTTTTCTACATCTATCTATATTTAATCGAAAAATTGAATTTATTTTCTTTTTTACAAAATAGGGCTTCTAATTGGTCCTGTGAAAAGACTCACTTACATAGCGAACAAAATAATTCAAACTAATTTATCAAGTAATTTTCATTATATTAAACTTTAAAACATTTCTTACAATTTGTTTAAAAAATGTAACAACAATTGAAAGACTTGAAACCAATACTAGGAATGGTAACACATTAGATACCTGCTAAAATTTATAAAACTAAACTTAAACCCGTTTAAATTATATTTTACCAAACGTGTGATGTAAATCCGTTAAGTTTAGATTTTGCTTACCAAAGCCAAACCCGTTAAATATTCAAAAACTTGCGGACACCTGACCCAACCCGTTAATGAATAGAAAAAAGAATTTTTTTTAAAAGAAAAACTTGAAAAGTTTTTAAAGAAATAAAAAAAGTACTAAAATAATGGCAAATCGCAATAGATTAGAAAACGTAAATTAAATTTATTGTCTATTATCAAACTTAAACTTAATAGAAACATTCAACAAAATCTTTATGATGAGAAATTATTATCCTTCCATAATTATATGAAATAAGCTGGAAAAAAAAATATAAAGTATTTGTCACAATTGTAAATTATCATTCTCATTTGAATTATTCAGTAATTGAACGGTTGTATATGTATGTAAATATATAAACATTTTTAATAATTTATTTTTACAAAATTACTAATCGGGTTCTCGGATTTTGAGTTTTTTTAAATTGCTATTACTAAACTCTACCGGACTACTCGTCGCTAATCATTTGTAAAAACTAAACCTTAACAGATACTCCATCAGTTTCGTAAACGAATTTATAATCGGATCGAATACCTGTCAGATTCAAATTTAAACCCTACACATTGTCATCTCTAACCAATACTATATATATCTCATTTAATAATTTCATTTACAACAATTTCATAATATTCATTGGGCTCAACCCGTGCATATGCACGAACAAATCTTAGATAATATATATATATATATATATATATATATATATATATATATATATATATATATATATATATATATATATATTGTCTAATTGTCTTTTCTCTTCTAAAACCCTTATGTGAAAGTTGAACAAATCAAAGTGATTGGGCCTTTAGTTATTTGAATATTTTTGGTTTGAGGGTACAATTGAACGGTAGTAATTGGGTTTTTTCTTTTGAAAAAAAAAAGTAATTGGGTTAAATGAGAGATAGTGGGCTTTTCAATTATTTATCTCCCATTTATAAAATATTTTATCAAAAAATGCAAAACTCCACACGAAACTTGAAGCTACTATTTTCTTTGTCAGCTATAAATGAAGAAAGTGTTATTGTGGAAGCGGAAGGTAGTGAGATTTTCACCCCCCTTACAAGGCTTAAACCCTTCATCTTCTCCACACATGCAAATACATAGTAGCCAAGAATTTTGATTGCATTTTTAGCCCGCTATTGTGAGTAATATGTCATTGCTTGCAAAACCTTGTGGCCATAAGTGCCAACGACCTTGGAATAAAATTCGCATCTATGGTAATTCCTGCTCGATTATCATAATTCAAGACCTTATACAAGTCTTTTCTAATGAATCCAATACACTACCTGCACTTTTTTTTTTTTGCTAATTTAGCAAGTGTCTCTATTACGCTCAACAAACTCAAACAAAAATACAAGAGTCTACCATGGTACTTTAAACTTTAACTTTGTCACTTGATGTGATAATATGTATGTATATTCTTAAGTCAAAAATAAAAATATCTTTATAAATTGATAATTATTAGTTTATCAATAAATTGAAATGTTTACGAATTAATAAAATTTAGTGATATGAAAACTATTAATTCAAAGAGAGCGTGCCTATATATCGCATTATATCCAAAATATATCATGTAATGTCCAAAAGTATACAAACTATATTTCTACAAAGTATTGACCAAAAAAAAAAAATTAATACAACATATAATGTAAAAACAGAAAGAAAGCAATATAACATATAAAGTAAAAAAAAGGTCACATCAAAACTACTAGGTTGATGGCTTGGGACATGCACAATAGTTTGAACCATTCAGCTTTCACCACTTGACAAAAGGGCTTTTTCGTCTTCTTTCATAATTGCGGCTAAAGTATAAATTAAACAAACTTTTTGCATTGAACGTCAAAATATGTCATATCTCATACACAGTACCACGCGTTAAACGTAGATTTGGTTCCTCTCGTATTGACTTCCCTCTTATAATATTATGAGAAGAAAATTTTAACCATTTATATTATTATAAGTCATCTCAGCCATTAATTTAAATTAATCTTTTTCTTTTTTAGATTTAATTCTAAAATACTTTTTCAACATTTTCTCCCTTCCATTATCACTCTTACGTTTTTTTCTTTGTCCCTCCTTTTCCCGTTTTGAGTTTTTCACCAAAAAAAGAACTATCATCTCTATCTTTCTCACTTTATCCAACTCTCTTAATCATTCTCATCCACTATTTTTGCTAAAGAACAAAAACTCTTAACGAATAACAACTTTGATACTTCCCGTTCTTTTTTTCATTTTCATTTTTTCAGCTCTATATTTGTTTTTTTCTTTGTTTTCATATTCAGTCCAATGGTTAAAAATATGTAATGTCAATTTGTTGTTGTCGACTTTTAAACCCTTAATAACAGTTAAAACACTAATTAATTATTCACTAAGTGAGATGTTTGAAAGATATATCTTTTATATTATTGATTTTGTTGGTTTATTTTCATCGGCGAAGTTGACGAACGAATTCTCTTTGGGTTGCATAAGGACTTCATTTGTTTTTTTTTTGGTCTCTTCGACTTTGCTTTAATTTTCATGTTTCTTTATCATTGATTTATTGGGTCAACAGGTCTTCTTGATTTTTCTAGCTTCTACAAAGCAATTGTTACCAACCAAAATAATAAAAAAGGTTGCACGATTATGATAGTTAATAATCTAATATCTTACATTTTAGAATTTTAAATGGACAATATATTGGAGAAGACTAACATACGAGGACGAAAATAAAAAAATAAAATAAAATTTAGAACCAGTAAGCTTAAAAAGCTGAAGGAAAAAAAAATAATTTTAGAGCTGAAAAAAAAAATGTGAAGTACCAAAGTTCTTAGTTGAAACCCTTTGTTCTACAGCAAAAATGATAGTGGATGAAAATGACTAAGAGAGTAGGTAGAGTGAGAAGATAGAGATGAAAGTGAGTTTTTTTTTAAAATAAAAAATAGGAAGCTTGAAGTGAGAGATTGCAGATAAATTTTGGTAGTGGGTAATGGGAGAGAAAGAGAATATAGAAAGAATATTTTGCAATTAAACCTAAAAAAGAGAAGAGTTTAATTTACATAAATGACTTAAATGGATGGTTGAGATATCTTATAATAATATGAATGGTAAAGATTTTCTCTCATAATATCATGAGAGAAAATTTAATATGAGAAGATTCGAATCCGCCATGCGTATAATGTACCACGTCTGGACGTTTAAAAATACCCCAAGGGGACTTTTTCAAGAAAAAATCTAATTGGGTTTAATTATTGGCTTTATCATCATTAATTATAGTCTATAATATCAATGGGTCACCTCGCCTGTCTCTCTCTTCCCTATATACACAATTAGCAAGAAATCTTTTTTTTTTTTTGGTCAAAAGGAAATATTCATTAAAACAGAGAAAGAACACGAGCGGATAAATTATGGCCCAAAAGTGACTGGACGGAGAGGGTGAGCAAAAGCTCAAAACAACATATAGAAATCATAAAAATAACATAATGGGTTAAAGCCCTACAGACAGAAATCAAGAAATTAACAGGATGGACTACAAACCTGAACAGAGAATTAGGGAGAAACCCTAATACAGATAACTTCCAGAGATAAAATCCAGATAGCATGGGGGTAGAAATCCAGTCGTACAATAGTGCAAGAACCCAATCCAATTCTTCTCCGATCATCAGAAGTAAAACACACACAAAAGGTCTTGAAAGTCCCACAGAAAAGGCTGCCGGAGCAGCGTTTGCCGAAGCAGAGGAAGAAGAAAAAGTCATCATAATATGCTAAACGGGGCAAACTAACCCGATTGGAGGTTGGGCCCAGACGTTCCAAACAGCCAATGGTCTAAACCCTCCAAGAGACAGAGAGGACCCTCGGTGTTCTGAGCCTGAACAAATGGCATCAAAGGCCACTCTATTACCACCAGATAAACCACCATGAACAGTGGAAGGAAAAACAGGATCAGGAACCAAATGTGTGAACAACAAATGACAAACACTGGGAAGTAACTGGAGAGGTTGGCACAGATCAACGATGGTTTTAGAAAAATTAATCACTTCAAGTTGGATCCTCAACTTGTTCTTGTACCCAGATCTGGTTGCTATTGAGTGAATATCACAGTCCTCTGTTGAAAAGGACAATAACAGATCTGAAGCAATGAGTAAGTCTTCATCATCATCAGAGTCAGGGATAAGAAAGAACAGTGATCTGGGATAAGTCATGGCCATCTCAAGAAGTTGGGTGCAGAGATTCTAGTGTTAGGAGAGAGTTGGAGGTGTGGATGTTTTAGCTTAAGAAGCTTTAACGTTGTTTCTGTCAGATGTTATTGTTGATGTTGGTGAGGCACAAATATTGCCTGCTTGAGTACAGTTGGGGAGATCTTTATGAAAGAACTCTACGCTGATTTTGTATGTCAACTCTTGAGTGATTATGATGATTTCACCAGCCGCTTGAATGAGCACGATGCAAAAGACAGGAGGATAAGTTTGCAAATTTTGTTAATAAGGTTTTGATATCCCTCAATCAACAAACCATAGACAAGTTTTCTCTTAAGATCGATGAATATTGTGAGGTGTACTATGAAGTTACTACTTGGATAGCCGCAACAGTTGCTACGAATCTTAAAGTGCTTGAGTTTTGGGTGGAAGATGCTGAATTACCCATTCAGTTGCCTTGTAGTCTTTTCACTTGTAGGATGCTAGAGTTTCTTGAATTAGTTCATATTATGGGTCTCAATGTCCCAAGCTTGGTTTGTCTTCCAAATCTTAAAACATTTCATCTCGAATCAGTGACTTTCCAAAGTGATGAATCTTTCCGAAACCTTATATCTGGTTATTTGTCCTTGGAAACTATGTATATTGAAAGACATCTATACGACAATGTGGTCACCTTTATCATATCTTCTCCTACATTGACAAGTCTCATCTTAGAATTTTACGAAACAGACATCCCCCTCTTCCCTGAAGAGCTTGACTACAAGCTTGAGATAAAGTCTCACCTTAATCTTTATGACTGTATGTCAAGGTACTTGACTTCTCTGTTGAAAACTTATGCTTGCTAGATGAAGCATAAATATGAAAGATGGAGATGTTCCGCAGATTGATAATGATCATTACTTCAATATTGTAGTTAAGCTTCTTCAAGGAGTTTATAACGTGAAGCATCTATCCATAACTGGTGATATTCTTGAGGTAAACAGCTAATTTTTTTTTTTTATCGTACATTGTTGTTATTCAATTGAGTTTGATAATTTTGTGAATTTTTAAGCATTACTGATTTATTCTACTTCACTTGATGTAATCTCATAATTATTTTGTAATATTTTGTATATTTGTCTGCACGTGGTGGATATTCGACGCTTGTTATCTCACGTCCTAGATATTTTCTTGTAGAGTATCCTCAAATCTATTAATATGGGACATAAACACAGTTTTATTTCTTATTTATTCTATTTTTTTTCCTTTCTATGAAGGCTCTAAGCCATGCAGGTGCATGCCCAAGCTTTCCGAGACTAACTCGATTAACTGTGAAAGCCGAAAACTGTAAATGGCATTCGCTGCTAAACTTGGTTGAAGTTCTTTCCTAATTGGCAAACTTCTTAAAGTCTCTGCCTTTTGTTGCTATAGGATTTTCATCAAAACGGCACACATGAGACAAGATGGAGCAAACCTGAAAAAGTGCCTATATGCTTGTCGTCGTGCCTTGAAACAATGTCATTCCATGGATTCACAGGCCTGGAAGATGAACTTGCAATGGTAGCTTATATTCTGTTAAAGTCTTGAGAACAATGACAATAGAGGTTGCTTCTCCTCTTGACCATGAGTCTATTTGTCAGTTGCTTCAGAAGGTAGAAAAGTTTCCCCAAGGATCTGCAGAATGTGAAATTACATTTTCTTGTCTTGAAGAAGCATGCCCATATTCTCTTTTCATTTGTGAAGTGGGAGATGGAATAGATGAGCAAACAACTAGACGAGCTATGCTAATACAGACAGCTGGAATGAATTTGTAACAATTTAATATCTATTGAGAATTGCTCCATATTTTGACTGTTGCCTGATACTTCTTAACCATGAAATGAATGTGTTTTTAAGCATTTCCCTAGATGTTGTTTATGACCATTCAATACATTAAGAACTTGATTGCATGCTAGAAATCAGCTCTGCATCTATCTGAGCATATTTCTGTTTGTGAGTTCTCTTAGAAAATTTTCCTCTTTTGTTGAAGGAAATATTAACCATCTCCAATTTTATTTATGCTAGTAGTTCTAATTTTTTCTTGAAGCATTCTATTTTTCCAGTTTATGACCATTCATTTAGTCCTCTTTAGTTGGGGCACATATGTTTAGTTTAAAAAATCACAAATGATAAGGGAGTTACATTACTATGCGATCACTCCTCTTTTTAAAACATTAAATTTCTTTTTGAAATAGACGTTATTGTCTTGTTGCATCTTATTTTATTACCATCGAAAGTTGACCTGTCAATTATTAGGTAGGAATTTTTCTTCCATGCGGACGCGGCACTTTTACTGTAAATTGACGAGACAAAAGAATCAGGAAGAAATAGACATGTGTTGCTGGGGGCCCACAACGCATTAATGAAGCTGGCTCAAATAAGTAGTGAAAGTCTATAATACCCTTTACAATGAGATATAAAATTTACCCAAAAGTATTGAATTGCAAAGGCCCCTCAACTATAGAAAAGGCCTTAAATTTACTCATATGTCTGTTTTTTCTTGGGTCAGAAATTAGGCAAATGTCATTAACAATTTTTTTATTGTCTTTCTAGAAAACTATTGTGTTTTCTTTAATTTTTTCTGTCATACAATAAATGTCATATATAATGTGAATGACAATGTAAATGTGAAAATTAGCATAAACATGCAATTAGTGATTAAAAAATTTCAATCACTATAGTATCATCATAAATAAAATATAAATTATCAGGTTACATTATATGATTTAAGAATAAAAAATATCATTTTATTTTTATTTTTTGTGTTGGTGGTACAAAACACATCACCTAATGAATAAAATTATGAAATCACCTTAACAAACGTAATTAATGATAAAAAAAATATCAAATTAACGAGTAATGACAAAAAAATTTGTCAAATGACGAAATTAGGTCCCATATAGTGTTATTTATTTATTTTTTTCAAAATGTGTGCCCATGTGTAGTGTTAGTGTCTTTCTTTTATTCAAAACGAACACTCAAAATTGCAAGCAATCAACTCAGCCGAAAAAAAAAAAATTGCATACAATCCATTACTTTCTCTGCAACGTTAGTGTCTTTTTTTTTCTTTTTTTCTTTTTCTCGAAGCATGTATTGCATGCAATCAACTTAGCCAAAAAAAAAAGAATTTGCATGCAATCCAATGATCCATTACTTTCTCAGCAACGGCTGTGGATAGTAGTTTTTTTTTTTTTTGGTCTGAGTTTTGGAGAGTAGTCAATGGATAGGAATTAATTGCCTTGATTGATATTTTCTATGCACAAGGGTAAAATCATAATTGTGTAAGGAAAGATATAATGGACCATTCAATCCTACTTTATTCTGTAAAGGGCAAATTTATAATTGACTTATTAATTGATATATGTTTAAAAAATTAAAATGGATGAACATCTACGGCTAATACTCATCCCATTAAATCAACGGTGCAAAATGTTGTGCTGATGTGGCAACGTTCGTATGAAAGACGAACCCATTAGGTAGAGGGCAATGAGAAGTATCTAGGAATGTCGACTGCTACAAAGGTGAGCAACATCTTGTATATTATAAAGAAATAAAAATGTAAGTTGATTCTTCAGTTGTGTACAACCTGATTCATGGTAACCTCCTTTTGTCCAGCCCTTCAAGGCCCTTGGTGCAAGACCGTAGATAGATTGTAGCTTGGCATATTGAGTATAAATTGGTTCACATCTACATTGAGACGAACTATTACACTGATTAGCTTACGGATTTTGGTCTTCAACAGCCGTTTGGTTCATCCAAAATTGACGTCATTCCGAGACCTCTTCAGGTTCTATTAGAGTGAGACAAGGTGAGTAATTTCTCACCTTGGATAGTTCCTGCTTAGTTGGTTTCTATCCTCTTTTACATAAAGAAAAAAAAAAAAAAAAGCACCAAGGGCGGAAACTTAAGATTTTTGTAAATCTGTAATGTTAATGAGATTTTGACCCCCTTAAATCATTCATCCTCCCGACATATACAAATGTAGTTGGCGTTTCTGTTGGCAACCCAAAGCTCAAAAATTATAAAAACCCAAGAATTTTCATTACGTCTGCAGCCTTTATTTTTCCATCGAAAGTATTCGCACCATTTTTGACAGGGTAATTACTTCGCAAAATTGTTAATAAATTCGTCTACTCCCTCAAGGGCATCCAATGAAATTGGAAATTCGTTTACTCCCTCGAAGACATCCAATAAAATTGGAAATTTATTTTTTGTTCAAATTAAATTACTATTTAACTATTTATCCAAGTCTTAAATTCTTTTCAAATGATTTTCAATATTAAATTTAATATGTGAGATGCTGTCAGTTCCATACTCAAGCCCCTAGTTTTAATGGATTAGTCACGGCATAAACTTTTCCTTTTTATTTATTTATTTTTGTTTAAAAGAAACTTATAAGTTAATATTACATCATTTAAAATGTTAACTTTAATAATTAATTTTAAATCTTCTTACACTTATCATACCACTAAACTAAATATCTAGTTGCGCGAAAACTTTTTTTGGTTAAGTAGTAACTTTATTACAGAATAAAATAATACAAACTATCCAATTAAGTGATTAAAAAACAGTATTTTTTAAATTATTTTAAAAAAAATTTAAAATATTTTATATAATATTACATATTAGAATAAATTTCAAGACCTCTGATTTATAAATCTAGAGAGTCATAGCATTAAACCAATTGGTCAGAGTAAAAAGGCAGCATTATTATTTTATTTTTCTCTATTTCTTCTATGTGCAGCACTTTAAGTTCGAAAAACTTTTCGGTCAGTCTCTCTTCAAGTTCTCAACTCTATTTCTTTCCTTTTATCACTTTTCTCTTCCACCACCGTCACCACCACCACCACCACCACAGCCCCTTTATTCTTCTCCACCCCTACCACCACCAACATTATCATGGCAATGCCTGGTTCAACTTCAACCCCACATTCCATCCTCAAGAAGCCAAGCGCAAACCACCACCATCTCAATTCCACAACCACCACCACAACCCCCTAAATCGCCACCTTCAAATTCTCTCCCGTTAGTGCTAGTTCCACTTAAAGCATCAAGTTGGTGGTGCTGCTGATGGCGATTTTGAGGATGGTTGTGGTGTTGAGAAAGCCCAAATCTGATAATATTCAACTTCACTTGCGCGCTGACGTTTAGAAAAATGGTTCTTGATCACGTTTGATGTGGAAAACTGATTAACGTTTTGGCAATTCACTGGTATCATACACAGCTGAAAGTTGGAGAATTGACCATATTATGGAGGAAGTTCGTGTTATTGAACTGTAAGATTTCTGGCTTTTCACTTGCTAGTGGATCCCCCGCGCTATAGTCTAGCTACCTGTCCAGTTTATTTACCCATCTAAATAATATGTCATCGCGTGCAAGACCTTGCGCCAACGATCTTCAAATGATATTGATAGGATTAGCGACTCGCCAAAATCGGTTCTTTGTCACATTCTCTCATTTCTTCCAACAGAGGATGCTGTGGCCACCAGCTTCCTCTCAACAAGGTAAAAATTCCTCTGGACAAATATCCATAATCTCAGTTTCATTGAAAGTATTTGTAGCCGGTTCTTTTGGCGCAACATAAAAGACAGAAAGATTAAGTTTGTCACATTTTATTAACAAGGTTTTGTTATTCCTCAATGGGCAATTCATAGAAAAGTTTTGTCTTGAGATCGAGGAATATTGTGAGCTGTATGATGTTACTACTTGGATAGCTACTGCAGTTGCTAGGAAACTTAAAGTGCTTGAGTTTTGTTTGAGTGTTTCCGACCCTTCCGATCCACACATTAAGTTGCCTTGTAGTCTTTTCAATTGTAAGACACTAGAGGTTCTTGTTTTACGTGGTGTTGTGAGTCTCAATGTCCCAAGATCGGTTTGTCTTCCGAATCTTAAAACCCTTCATCTTGAATCAGTGAGTTACCATAGCGATGAATCTGTCCGTAAGCTTATATCTGGCTGTTCATCACTGGAGACTCTCTATATTGACAGAGATGTATACGACAGTGTGGTCACCTTTACCATATTTTCTCCTACATTGAGAAGTCTCACCTTCTATTTTTACGAAAGATAGAGCCCTTTCCCTACAGACCTTGACTACAAGCTTGAGATAAATGCTCCTGCACTTACATACCTTGATCTATCTGACCGTAAGTCAAGCGACTTCTCTGTTGCAAACTTGTGCTCTCTACATGAAGCCAATGTTCGAACCAATGTTATAAAAGATGAAGCAAATGTTCCACTGATTGATTATGATCATTACTCCAGAGCTGTAGTTAAGCTTCTTCTAGGAGTACATAACGTGAAGCATCTATTGTTAGGGGATGATACCCTTGAGGTAAACTGCTAATTTTCAATCTTACATTCTTGTATTCAAGTGAGTTTGAAAATTTTGTGAATTTCTTGCCCTAATCTTAGTGTTCCGAGTACTTTCATGCAATGCATATCAGTGTAACAACCCAAATATCAGACTTCTCTATTGTGAAGACTCAAAACTATGCAACAATATTCTTGTTTGGTTCTGTTCTCTTCGAGATGTAGCATATCTGAAAACCTTCAACATCAGGTGATGTTCGCTACTGAACTAGCTTGAGAGCCTGGACAAATGCCTCGTCTTTGATAATTTTAGTTGAAGTGTGAAACCCGGATTCATGCTTTGACCAAAAAAAAAAAAAAAAATTCTTCTTATGTTTTGCATTTTAGGAATCTATCAGATTCCAAGAAATTTAGCGCTTGTTACGTACTTGTGAATTAAACAAATAACAGTCTAATCTGTAAAGTATTCATATGACAGGGCTCTTAAGTATAACTTTCTTTTTCAATTCCAAGATGGATGCAGAAAATCCTTTATGATGGTCAGAAAAAAATGAGCTATTGCATCTCATTTATCTGATTAAGATGTGCATAACTATCAAAATGAAAAAGGTAATGCTACGCTGGATCATCTCTCAGATCCTGGCTGTAGATGAAAGCTGCAGATCTGCTTCTGCAGTATGTAGGCAATTGAAGTTATCTCTTCTTTAAAAGGATCAGAAGCTTCCTAGCAAAAACAAAAGGAGCAAATGCTGTTAATTTGATTCCATAATTGTCTTAAGCCTAAACACACCCATTCCATCTACTAATTTTGTAATGGACAATTTTCAATTCTTTTCCTACATGGTCTCTTCACTTAGTTATAGTGTTGATGTATGGAGGTCTTTGACTTAAAATGTCTATAGAATTTGATAAACTTGTGTAAAAGCTAGAGTCTATGAGTTCCCCATTTTTCTGCAATGATCCTGGCATTCTTCAGTAAATTGCAGCTACAAATCTATTCTCTTAGATAGAAACTGTAGAGGTTATTTTTGCTATGCAGCATCTTCTAGTTTGTGATCTACCTTAAAAATTTGAATATTGAACATAGAAAACATTATTTTCTACAAGATTCTATTAAAATTGACAATAGTCACATACAACTAATTTTAATCACTAATTGCCTAATAAAGCTCCAATGATCAGCTTGTGGAAGATGATTAAAAATTCTATGTTATAAATGTCTGTTTTTGTACATTTGCATAGAAGCATGTGTATGATTATGTTTTGGTAATTTGAGATAATGTTTTGAAGTACAATATAAAGATTCCTTATAGAAGAATGGTAAAAATCCCTGTGACATGGAATGTTCTTCATATGCTTTTCTTAATTGAGAGGAAGATCTTCTTTTAATCTGGTACTCCTGGATTTTTTCCGGTATGAGATCCTGTGGTTGTGGTAGGATGAAAGATAAAGTTTGAGGGCTGAAGGGACTTTCTCTCTGTTGCTTTCTTTTCCTTTTCATATCATATAGAAGCAATTCTTTTAGAATCTATGTTCTTGCTTAGAAAATATCTATCCTAATGGTGTCTTTCTACATTCTAGTGATAAAACCATTTTCCTGCTTCAAAAGTACAATAACTCTTCAGCTACTCTCTACAAAGTTGTTATACTCAATTGGTCCAACAACTGACTACCAGTTCATCTAAGAAACTTTTTACATGTAAGATTAGACAATTGAAAAGAAACCAGGATTAATGTTTTAATCTGTTCAAAGATGTGGCGAATATATGTGCCAGAGGTCTTAAGAGTGCAAAGTTCTGGCAGATGATATTATGGCTTTGATTACTGTTATTCCGGGAGACATCATTGGAGAGAACTTTCATTAGCACAGGTGACTTGGCATTTGATCAGGCACTGATGCAAGCTGATAAACAGGGGCAATATTGTTTGTGATCCATCGACTAGTCCATGATGTGCCACTGTCATTGTAATGGATACTTTCTCTTGATGGAGACAGGGCATGGGGGTGGAGAAGCCAAGCAGCACAAGGACATCTCACCATCAGAATGCATTTTTATAGGTTCAATACCTCCAGATTGTTTCTGTTTTTCATTTTTTACATATGGTGAGATGAAGCCTTCTGAGTTCACTGAAATCCTAAAATGCCCACAAGATCTCCCATTTACAACAGCAAAATCATACGACATCTGCACTATTCTTATCAAATCCTAAATTTTACAGTGTATATCTGCACTATTCTTATCAAGTCCTAAATTTTACAGTGTATATTGAATCCTTATGCTCCATAAATTCTTAAATGAAGTCATCAACAAGCTGGAACAATCAAATTCTTTTCTTCTTTCCGCCAATTGTGCAATGGGAAGCTGCAGCAGTCGAAAGATGGGGAATTTCTACAGACTATTGTCCTCTATCATCTTATACAATATGTGGGAGAATAACCTTCATATGTTTAGTCTTAGCAGGATGTTGATGCTTCGCAATCCCCAGTATATGGAGAAGAACTGGGGATACCATTCGGGACATGAAAGGCTTGATCTCTGTATTGATCAGGAGTTATTTGTTCCATTGCATTTTGACATGTAGCTTCTTCCCAAGAGTCTGGTTGTTGATCTGTGTGCTGAAATGATCTTAGGTTTTCCTTTCTCAGTCAATCAGAAAGCTTTTGGAATATCCCTTCCAAGATACAGTATGATGCCTTTCTGTGAAGATCTCAACTTCAGCCTCCGTTTATTTTTTTGTAAAATAACTTATTAGGAAAAAATATTTTTTTTGAAAAATAGAATATTTTTTAGTGTTTGATTATCATATTAAAAATTATTTTCTGGTGTTTAGTATAATAGTAAAAAAATTTATTAAAATTATTAATTTATTGTTTTTTAACGTTATTAATAATTTTAAAATAATTAATTAATAAATTTTTAATAATTAATTGATTATTATTAATTAATATTAATTTATAAATTATAGTTTTATTAATTATTAATTTGATTGGGGTGGGTGAAGGTGGGGTAGAGCAACTTGATATCTATCGATAAGCGAGAACAGACTGTGAGTGAAAAATATTGTTAACCAGGGAGAGCCTTCAAATGAATGGACTAATTATCGTAATTTATCCTTAGTGAGGCGAGAAAATTAAAAAGAAAGTATTTTATTCTCCCATCATCTTTACCTAGCTCTTGATACCCACTTAGTTAGAATGTGGAAGAGGCTACTATTCTAGAATAGAGAGAATATAATAAGGAAAGAATATATAGACAAAATCTTTATTATCTCTTCTACTTGGGGTGCATAAAATTGACTAACCCTTATTTATAGAACTCATGAAAATCTAATACCAACTAAGATATGGTTCTAAGAAACCATTACCTATTATAAAAAACTATCTAGACAAAACTAATCCAAAACCAACTAGGACTAGTCTAGATTAATTCTAATCAAGTTTAACTACTAATACCTTATTTCTTGTCAAGGAGAAGACCACTTTCGTAATCTTTGAAGTTTGCCAACTAGTATGTTAAATTATCATTTTATTTAAAAGTTTAAACTGTTTGAGAGGAGTTTGTTACATTATTAATTGTTTTCAACAATCCCGCACGTGCAAGCGGAATTAGCTTTTGAGTCTTGCACGTGAATAATTTTAAAGTTTTTAAATAGATGATGATAAAACTTGAACCTAATATATTTTTAAATAGGTGGTGACAAGACTTGAACCTAGGATTTTTTAGTACTTAAGTTCTGATACCATATTATATATATGACTATTTCATCTAAAAGTTTAAACTTATAGAGAGAGGTTTGCGTTATTTATTTACGATCTTTAACATAATAATCAAAAGCTTGGTATATTTCGACCCCAAGTCCAGTCGCATACTACTCCTGAGTCGTGCGCTAACTTGCCAGATGATGTACATCACCTGATTTGCTCATCTCAGTCACTCATCACTTGTGGAAGAAAATCCTGGACGAGTCACTGCTTCTTTTCTTCTCCGAAGTGTGAATTTTATTTGGATTTCCATTGTGCTTTCTTGTATACCACAGACGAAGATTATAAGTCTAGGCATGATGTCTACACTCACCACCATCCATTGGTTTGATGTGATCAGTCAAGGAGCTCAGGAATTAATTGTACTTCTGGATGAATCTTGCATCACATTAACACTGCGCCTTTAATATCCCTTTAAACCGCGGAGCTTAAGGGCAAATTTATAATTATTCTTCAATGGGATCTAGACCACATATTTTAATATTTATATACGAATAAAACTTTTCAGTGAAGATTAAATTAATTTTTTAAATTAAAAATACCTTTAAAATATTTTTTCTTACAAAAATTTCAAAAGAGTGAGGATTACTAATAGCTCCGGCACTGAATCAGTAAGTACAACCATTCGTCCGATGGTTGACATTTACTTTTACTGTAAAGTGGAAATTTTCTAAGAGAATTTATAAACAGAAAACTATTGAGAGAGAAATAGAGCTTATTTCAAGCTTGAAGTCAAAATTACCAAAAAAAAAAAAAAAGCTTGAAGTCAAAATCTAAATAGATGAACAAGTCATATTCAACATCTTGGAGGATATATATCAATTATCAAAATCTTAGAGTGAGTGAATTCAAGAACCTAGAGCTAGAGACAAGCTTAAAACATACATAAATCAACAAAGATCTTGGCTCAAAAGCATATTAATTAGATTAGTTGTAATTAGGAACATAGGAAAAATTGCCTGCACAAGTATCAGCGAAGTATGCAGCAATTCTGAACAAAATGTAATTGCATATATTTGCATTAAGGTTCTTTTCTGCTGTCCGTGTCAGCAATAGCTTGTCAAAATATTTGCGAATCTATTCATCTCCAACTTCACAAATGAAAAAGAGAAGATGAAAGATGATTCTTCAAACAAACTCAAGCAAATGTAATTTACATTCTTCAGATCCTCGGGAAAACTCTGATACCTTCTTAAGTAACTGAAATCTAGCCTCAACGTCAAGATAATAGGCAGCCTCTATTGTCATTGTTCTCAAGATCTTAGAATTCTTCAGAATAAAAGCCACCATTGCAAGTTCAACTTCAAGGCCTTCAAATCCACGCATTAACATCGTTTTGAGGCATGAGAACAAACATATAGGAACTTTTTCAGGTTTGTTCCAGTAGGTCACATGTGGGGCCTCGCAATTCTGATCCTACAATAGCAACAACTTAAATTTAAGAAGTTGGTAAATTAAGAAAGAAAACCATCCCCTCCCCCCCCCCCCTTTCCTCTCTCTCTCTCTCTCTCTCAATGGGCTTTTACTGACCACTGAAAGGGTAAGAGATTCTAATTTATGCAAGCCTTCAACCAACTTGAGCAGCATGTTCAAACGACAGCATTTAGCGTTCACATCCAATCGAGTTAGTCTCAGAAAGCTTGGAGATGCACCTGCATGGCTAAGAGCCTTCACAAAAGGAATAGAACATGGAATAAATAAAAATTAAACTGCGTTTATGTCCCATACTAATAATTTTAAGCATACTACACACGATAATAACAAGGAGGTGAGAAAATATAAATTGGATATCCACCATGTGCAAATGAATATACAGATCCAAATAAAAAAATTAGCAACTAACCTACAACTTCTTAAACTAAGAAATTCCAAAATGTAAAATACTTCAAAAGTACAATCTATTAATTCAAAGATTGACATTCACTTCACTGAAAGGGGAATTTTTCTATTAAAAGGTCAAGAGAAAAATATTTGTTTTGATTCATGTATTAAAGCCTATATCTCAGGCTTGAATCAATATCTTCACAGGACACCGTATTATACATCTTAGAACAGCATATTCTAAATATCAAGCTAAAGCTTTAAGATTGACAGAGAAGGGAAACTGAAGATCATTTCAGCACACAAATCAAGAACCAGACTCTTGCACAAGTGAAGAAGCTACATGGCATAGTGCAATGGAACCAATAACTCCTGATCAATGCAGAGATTCGTTCATGTTACCGAGTGCTATCCCCAGTACTTTTCCATATATTGGGGATTTCGTAGCATCAAAATCCTGCAAAGACTACTCTATCAAAAAAAAAAAAAAAAATTCCTGCAAAGACTAAACATGTGACAGTTATTCTTCATATATTGTATAAGATGATGGCGGATGATAGCCTGTAGAAATTCCCATCTTCCTGACTGTCAACTTGCCATTGCATATTTGGTTGAAAAAAGAGGAAATTTGATTGTACCAGCTAGTTGATGTCCTCGTTTAAAAAATTATGGTTCACAAGGATTCAATTTACAACGTAAATATGGAGAATTCATAAAAGTAACATAGATAGTGCATATCATTTTGCTGTTGTAAGTCGGAGATCTTGTGGGCATTTAGGATATCATTTGAAAACTCAGCAGGGTTCATCTCATTAGATGTAAAAACTGAAAAACAGAAAATGGCTGGAGGTATTATACAAAAAAATTGCATTGTGATGGTGAGATGTCCTTGTGCTGCTGGGTCTTCCCGAACTCTCATGCCCTCTATCAATCAAGAGATGGTATCCAGTAGAATCACAGTGGCGCATAAGTCCGGTCAACATATGACAAACAATATTACCCCTGTTTATCAGCTACATCTCTGTCTGATACAATGCCAAGTGACCTATGCTAATGAAATTTCTCTCCAATCATGTCTCTCGGAATACCAATGATCAAATGCATAAAATCGTCTGTCAGAACATTTTACTCTTAGACCTCTCTACATTCTCCACAAATTCAAATAGATTAAAACATAAAGCCAGGTTTTACTTAAATGTCTAATCATACATGCCAATTTTTTTTTAGATGAAGTGGTAAATAGTAGGAATATATTAAACTTATGGAAGGTATTTGAGGAGTTATTGTACTTCTGAAGCAGGACAATGATTTTATCATTAGAAAGAAGAAAGGTACCTCTATGATAGGTATTTCATAAGCAATGAAACAGATTACCAATGAATTGCTTCTTTTACTATATGAAAAAGGAAAAAAGAAAGCAAGAGAAATATTGATTAGATAAATGGAATACAAAAGTTCATGTTTATGATTTTGTGGGAATGGCTTTCAGCATCCACTTTAGAACTGGAAAAGAAATTTGCACTTAAGAGCCATTTAGTTGTAACAATGAGTAACATAGGTAAAGCCATGTTACATTAATACTTTACAGATCAGAATTCTATTTGTCTAATTCATAACTAGGTAACAAGGCCAACATTATCAAAGGATTTCAGATATGCTACTTAGTTTAAAGAGGATAGAGAAGCAAAACAAGAATGTTGTTGATCATTAGTTTCGAGTCTTTACAAGAGATGAGTCTGGTTCGTGGGTTATTATTCTGATATGCATTGTATAACACAATGATTTCCAGTTACCGAAATGTTACAAAACAATGAGATTACATGAAGATAAGTCGAAGAGATCAGTAATGGCAAAATATTCACAAAATTTTCAAACTCACTTGAATAACAAGAATGTAAGGTCAAAAATTAGCAGTTTACCTCAATGATATCAAGACTTAAAGTTAGATGCTTGACGCTATAAACTCCTTGAAGAAGTTCAACTACAGCTTTAGAGTAATGATCATAGTCAATCAGCGGAACATTTGCTCCGTCTTTTATATTTTTGCTCCAAAGCTCAGCTTTCTCTAACGAGCATAAGTTTTCAACAGAGAAGTCTCCCGAAAACCAGTCGAATAGATGAAGGTATGCAAGTGCAGGAGCATTAATCTCAAGCTTGTAGTCAATCTCTCTACGGAATAAGGGCTGTGTTGGGTAAAATAGGAAAGTGAAATTTCTCAATGTTGGAGAAGATATGGTAAAGGTGACTACATCATCATATAGATGTCTTTGAATATAAAGAGTCTCGAGCGATGAACAGCCAGATATAAGCTTACGTACAGATTCATCGCATTGGTACGTCACAAATCTGAGACGAAGGGTTTTGAGACTTGGAAGACAAACCAAGCTTGGGACATTGAGACTAATCATCCTACCCACTAAAACAAGAACCTCTAGAGTCTTGCAAGTGAAAAGACTACACGGCAACTTAATGTGGGGTTCGACACCACTCAAACTAAACTCAAGCACTTTCAGATTCCTAGCAACTGCAGTGGTTATCCAAGTAGTAACATCATACACCTCACAATATTTCTCAATCTTAAGACAAAACATGTCTATAGTTTGTTGATTGAGTAATAACAAAACCTTGTAAACAAAATGTGCAAATTTGATATTCCTTTCGTTCGTAGCTGGTCGACTGAACCGGCAGGTATTATCATTGAAAATGAGATTATGGATATTTTTCCAGAGATTTCTCTACCTTGTTGACAGTAAGCTGGTGGCCACAGCGTCTTTTGTTGGAAGAAGCGAGAGAATGTGAAAAAGAACCGATTCTGGCAAGTTGGTAAGCCTATCAATGTCATTTGAAGGTCGTTGGCGCTTATGGCCAAAAGGTCTTGCAAGCGATGACATCCCCGACCCCAAGAGAGAGTGATAATTTTTTCAGGGTTTTGGCTTGTGAACAGAAACGCCAACTTGATTTGCTGCTGCTGCTGCTGCTGCTGCTGCTGCTTGTATATGTGGGGAGGAACGGCAACCGTGGAAGGTCTGCACTAGTGCCAAACCCTTGTGGAGAAGATGATTTAGGGGATGTTTCTTCTAATAGCCCAGCCTCATGTGAGAGGGCAGTTTGATTGAAGGTTCAATAGGGTAGTTTTTAATCTTGATTAATGTTTTGTAAACCGAAGAGTGGCTCATAGAAGTCGGGTTTAAGGCCATAAGCTTTAAATTGAGAGGCTTTAAAAATATTTTTAAATTGTCTTTATTTTTTAGAGCCTTATTTAGACTTTTATGTGTTTTTTAAGAGTCTTTATAATAGGTCATTATAATTAATTTTAGAGATTCACTTAAAGATCAAAATAAAAAAAATTATTTTAGAGACTTATTTAGAGATCAAGATAAAAAAAAAAAAATTTCCAGTGACTGTCTCAATTTTATAGAGTTTGTATATTGTATTAATTTTAATTTTACACAATAATTTAATTATGTGTTATTTTTTCTCGTGTGATACTTTTTTTTAATTAATTGTTATTTAGATTATCTCAACTTTTTTAACGAATATTTCAACCAAAAAATAAATAAATTACGACGAAAATAACATTTAAAAAATTAGAATTATGTTTAATTACATAATTGAATGAAAAAAACTAATTAAAAATGTCTAATTAAAAAAAAATCATAAGTAAAAAAAAAATCTTAATTAAAAAACCTAATTAAATTTACCCATTAATTAATTTTTTCTCGTGTGTTATGTTTATATTTGTTTTTTTTCTTTATTTATTCAATTTATAAATTAATTTAATTTATTAATTTAATCTCAAATCTCTTATTCGAACAACATCCATTGGAAATCTAAATTTGTAATCTCATTATACATTCTCAAATTGTAATATGAATTTGTATTAATATTAAAAAAAACTCGTGTTCAAACTAATACAACAAAAACATATATTTATTTAAATTGCGACCCCTTGAAATTTAAGCTCGGCATAAAGCCTTATCTTCTTCATGCGTGAAATTGGGACCCCTCAAAATTCCGTCCGTACATTCCATAGCTGTTAATCTATAAAAAGGAAAAAAGGATATTTAGATTGATTTATTTAAACATATACTAATAAAAACTAATAAATAAAACTATATTTAAAAAAATATAAGTGCCTAATTTAAACAAAAAAAGCCTAATTACAAGTATAAAAAAAATCCTATAATTACAATTAAAAAAAATTAAAAGTAAAAAAAATATAAAATATAACAATAGAAAAGTTTAATTACAATTGAAAAATAACCTAAACTAAAAAAAACATAAAGAAAAAACATAAAATAAAAAAACTATAAAACTAAAAAAGTTTACCAAACCAAAAAAACTAAACTAAAAAAATAAAATACAAAACCAAAATTAAAAAAAAAAAGTCTAATTAAAAAACCCTAAATACAAAACCTTAATTAAAAAATCTAATTATAAAAAAAATTAACCTTAACTATAAAAGCCCCCCCTCCCCCTCACACCAACCCTTTCCCTTTCCCTTTCCCTTTCCCGCTGCCCCCACCTCTTCCCTTTTCCCCACAGTCCCCACCCCATTCCCTTTACCTTGCTGCCCCTACCACCCACAGCCCTCGCCGCCCCCACCCCTTTCCCTTACCCGTTGCCCCCACCGCCCCCACCCCCATCACCACCCCCTTCCCCTCCCCGCCGCAGCGCTGCCTCCCCCTTCCACCACCATAATTTTTTTTCTCCCTATGTTTACCTTTTTTTTTCTGTTTGTTGAAAAAACAAGTGCTTTTTGTTTCAAATCTTTGGTATGTTGAAAGATTTGTGATATGTATTGAAAGATTTGTGAATTTGTTGATGGCTTTTTTTTTTTCTAGTTTTGCTTGTATATATACGAAAATTTCAACGGTTCAATTTTTTTTCCAGCTTTGCAGATGTTCAAACGGCTCTATTGTCATAATTTGTTGGGTTTTTTTTGTTTGTTTTCTTGTCTGATCTTTTTCTGAATTTTTCTGTAAATTTTTTTTTTTTTTAGATTTGACGATCTGACTTTGTCAGATCATCACATGCAATTTTTTTTAAAGGTTTTTGCCTTGTATAGTCTCAATTTTTTTCAACAAATTTGTTGAAGAAAATGGAGACTACATGCTATTTTGGCTCCCCAAGGTTGTTGTGATGTCATTATTTTGTTAAAAAGTATCAAATAGTGTTAGCCTAAAAGGATTCTAATCTTGGTTTTGATGATAACAAACCACGATTATGTCTAATGAGTTTGTTTAAGTGTACATGAATGAGATGAATCAAGGTTGTCTCCGGATTCCAAGTCCATCAAGCTATAGAAGAAAAAAGATCATCTATCAACTCAAGAAAAGATAAAGAATCGAAGAAATGAAGATAAAGCTATAAGGATGGAGACGGAAGTCATAAGGGGTACCTGTTGGGACTTGACTGGGATTTGGGTCTTGCAAATGGTATGTGCTCAATGATGATTCTCAAAAGTCGTTTTTGAAGCATTTGAAAAAGGTTTTACAAAAGACTCTTAAAAGAAACATTTCAAAAATAAAAACCCAATTCCTGGCAACCTTGAGCAAACCAGACGACCCTATAGCAACCGGTTGATCGGTGCTCAAGAGGTCATCTGCCGAGACCTCTCCACCGGACGAGGGTCTCTATACCAGTCAACTAGTGGAACAGGGGTCGATCGGTCGGGCCAAAAATGCTATTTTAAAATAGAGCTGTTTTATGAACGTTGGAGAGTATTAAATGCACACATTTCAGCCTCTATTAAACTTTATCAACTGCAAACTTTCAAAGCAATTACTCTTGTTTTCTAACACTATATTTATCTTTGAATCATCATTGTGCAATACTTGAGCAAGAATTAGTGAGCAATATTGAGAGAAGCATTCATTGTATTCATCTACCCTAAAAGAGGGCTTTTATTGTTAATCTCAAACACTTATAAAAAAGAGAGAGTTAAACACTTTGAAATGAATGAATTCCTTATTGAATGTGTTGGGGTTGAAGCTTTGTATTGAGAAGAGATTTTTCTATTGTAAAAGCTTGAACTACCACTGTAGTTGGTTTGTGGACTCACCAACATTTGAAGAGTTACCATAGTGAAGATTGTTGAAATCCTAAGTGGGGAGCTTAGGTCATGAATTTAAGTGGGGGCTGAACCACGCTAAATCACGATTTGTAATCTCTTTCTCTCAACTCTCTCTTTGCATTATTTTCTGCACACCAAGTGTTTGATAAATTGCATCATTTACAATTTCTATTGCTATAGTGTATATTTGCTTAAGAGTGTTTTTGATTAATCATTGATAGTATATTGCCTAATCGAAAAAGTAATAGTATTGCATATATAACCTAATTTACCCCCCTCTTAGGTTCAATTAAAGGACAACAAGTGGTATCAAGAGCTAGGACTTTGCATATAGCTTAACATCTAGCAAAGTAAGGATAAATGACAAACAATACTACTTCTCCTTACTTTGAAGGTTACTCTACTAATAGGCCTTTATTGTTTGTGGGTACCAATTCAATTATTGGAAGAACAAGATGGAGACATACATACAATCCGTTAACTATGCTCTATGGTCATTGGTAGAAGATGACCTTTACGTTCCAATGAAAGAGGTGACGGTCAAAGACGGTTCAAGTTCAAGTGAAGCGGAGAAAGTCAAAACCATTCAAATGCCCAAGGAAAGAAGTGAGTTCAATGATCATGTCACGACCCCATTTTCTTAATTGTTAAAACGGTCTCTGACACCATAATAATGACAATGCGTTAAAATTTAAGCTTACAAGTTCTCAAGCGTTCTGGGATCGTGATGCCACGGGCTTAGGAAGATCACTCCACCTAAATCTGTTAAGGCACAAGACAATAGCCTGAATATTATTAGCCATAAAATAAAACATCAAACTCTGTAATACACCAGATCCAATAACAAACATTATACAAATTTCATCACTAATAGATAATATTACAACCACCAAATACAAGTTTACGAGACTTGGGTTCCCTAAGTTACTTCACACAGGTCCAACTGCTACAACTAGGCTTCGAAAGAGTAAGGTATCAAGTTAGTTATATAATTAAGTGTCCTCAAGATTAATACATTACATCAGATAAATCACAAGTCTAGCTCATTCTATTACAACAAAAAGGTTAACCAAACGAGCAACTACTCTCAAGCTCCAGCCCCGGGTAACCTATAATGGTAGAAAAGAGGGGTGAGCTAATCCTGCATACAACTCAGTGAGGATGGAATATGAAGGATTTTCACAAATGTTTTATCTTTTTGTAAATAGTTCGAGAAATCATGCCATGCACATAAGAATATTCGAACAAAAATGCAAGATATACAATCAAGCTATAATAACATTTAAATAACCTAACTCTTCCAAGATATCATTGGGCTCCGACCCATAGGAGGATCAATGAGTCTTGAAAGAGAAGGAATAAATACTTTGGTAGGCGAGATATACCAGTAAGTTCTACCTCTTACTGGAGGTCTCGTTACTACCTCGGTAGGCGAGATATACTGGCAACCCTGTTGCTGCCTAGAGGTCTCGTTACTACCGCATTCATTAATGGTTGCAACCGACACGCTTAAACAATTCAAATGCATTTACAATTACCAATAGCACAATAAATATTCATATAAACATTTTGTTTACAAGGTCATTTAGTATTAACACATAATAATGAGGACTTGCAAGTGGCTACTTAAACAACAACACCTACCAATAGCATACACTAGGTGCACCAAGCAACTCCAATGCTTCTGCATTAGCATAACTTAGGAGGTTAATTTTCCTACTTTTGGAAACTCCAAATACTCTGATTTTGGTCTAGAATTGAAGCTTATCGAATGTAGATAGTTCTAGAATCAAATAGAATGCAATTCAGAGTTGAATCGAGTGAGTTATGAGCTTTAAAAAAATGTTGCGCAAAGCTGAAAATCATCCGATCGACTGATCCGGATGACTGGAGTCGACTGGATCGACTCGACCGGATCTTGACCAGTGATATCCGGATGACTGGAGTCGATCAGATCGACTGGATTTGACCGAAACGCATCATTTTTACTTGTTTTTCTTGCTCCAAACTTATTCTTTCAAGCTCAAACCACGTAGGCAACTTAATTCAACCTTAAACAACATTAAATCACAAGTTTTCTAGCTCCTAATATCACACAACTCAAGAACAACACCAACTTCTACCAACATTCAACTTGGCACCCAAGGTCAAAACTCCAATTTTCCTTTTTCCTATCTACCAACAACTCAAGCATATCTTACCCATAAATTATTTCACATAACTAATGTCACAACATATCATAATCAACCACAAGTTCTAAAGGCAAGTTCAAAACGAGAATAGCAATACAACTAATTCTTGAAACCCTAGATGAACAAGCTAAGTTCAAATTCATGAAACAAGCTAACATATACTCATCATCATGCTTTATATGTTCTTACAAAACATTTAGAAAACTTCCCTCACCTTGTTCTTGAGTTCTAGGAGCTAGAGAAAGCAAGAGATGTGTTAAATCTAGCTAGGAGATGCAAAGAAAAGCTTGAACTTGGCTTAGAGATCCTTGTTTTCTTCTTCTTCTCCTCTTTCTTTCTTTTTCCTTCTCTTTCCTCTCTTGATTGTGTGGTGTGTGTTGTGTGATCTGATGTATGTGTGTGTGTTCTGATATGTTTGCGTAGTATTTTTGTGTATGTATGTGGTGTATGTGTGTGTTTTGTTAGATTTGTTAGGTGAGTAAATATTTAAAGTTCCAAAAGTCCAACTTGCCCCTCAACTAGCCTATGTATTACTAGTTTACCATTCTAGTTGGTTTCTAACTAATTGGTTGCTAGTGTGATGCAATATGATTTAATTATTATTTACGTTCCCTATATTATTCAAGGACACATAACTAAATTTAAATGCACGCTAAACAAGACATGGGCACGTAAAATGATATAAATGCATATTAATTAATATAAATATATATTAAATGATGCAAAAATGTATGAAATGTTATAAAATGCATATGGGCTCTATACTGGCTCGGTACGGGGTCTCACAGATCAAGACATTATCATGATAACCAAGAACTCAAGAGCAAAGAATATCCTCTATTGTGCTCTAAACGAAACTGAGTATAGTCATGTAAGTCAATGTGAAACCGCTCACGAGATTTGAGAGATATTACATATGTCTTATCAAGGGACATCTCAAGTGAAGAATACCAAAATTGATCTTCATATCCATGAGTATGAATTGTTTCGTATGAAGGCCGAAGAATCACTAAACGAAATACATCAAAGATTCTCCAAAATTGTAAACAACTTGAGTGCTCTCGAAAAGAAGTATCCAAATGAAGAACTCAACTGGAAGATTCTCATGGCCTTTCCAAAAGAATACAAACCAAAGGTGACATCAATTAGAGAATCAACTAATCTCTCCAAGTTGAAGGTGCATGAGCTCATTTGTAACCTTGAGACGGAGGAACTTGTATTAAATCAAGAGAATGAACGAGATGAGGAAGAAAAGAAGACAAGAAAATCACTTGCCCTCGTTACTCAATCTCAATCAAGTGATGAAGATAAAGAGGGTAGTGATCTTGATGAGCTTGCACTCCTTGCAAAGAATTTTAAGAAATTCTTGAAATACAAAAAGATGAAGAAATGAGAGCCTATTAACAACAAAGTCAAGAAGAGGTTCAAAGAAAAGATGGAGAAGACCAAAGAGGAGATTAAGTGTTTCAATAGTGACAAGCCGGGACACATCAAAGCAAAGTGACCAAAATTGATCAAAATGAAGCAAAAGACAATGAAGGGTTGTGTTGAGGATGATATATCAGCCGATAATGAAAGTGAAAACAAAACTGAAGTGACCGACTTTGTGTGCTTTATGGCTAAAGATGATGAGGTAACTTCTTCATCTCGTGATGAATCTTCTTCTTCTTCTAATGATGATGAATGTACTTTTGAGGAAATAACAAATGAATTTTCAAAACTACATGATAGTTTTATTCTTGCACACTTAAAAGTAAAGAATCTTTAAAAAGAAAATGATGAACTTCAAAAAGAAATTAAAGAGCTTAGAGATGAAAATGATACTCTTACCAAAGAGATTTGTGAGTACTATCATTTAAAGTTCAAAAATAAATTAGAGAACAAAGATTTTGAAAAATAAGTTCTTGATTTACAAAATGATCTTGCTAGATTTTCAAAGGGAACAAAGACCTTGGACGAAATCCTTGGCTTCCAAAAATTACCATTTGACAAAGGTGGGATTGGCTATGAGCCATTTTCTAAACCAAAGTTCTCAAAAACTATCTTTGTGAAAGGCTCTGAATCCTCAATCGTCTATCCACCATTAAAAGAATCACAAAAAATACAAATTGACAAAAAAGGAATTGGTTATAAGCCACATCAAAAGATTCTCAAAATCATTTTGTCAAAGCATCATCCTCTTGGCATGTAGCCTCAACATCAAGAGGATCATTTAAGAGATGCACTTATTGTGAGAAGATTGGTCACAATGCACCACGATGTAGATTTAGAAACATGGTAGGAAGAGATTCTCGTATTCCTTTATGGCTTAGACACAAATGGGTTGTTAGATGTGTTAGGACTTCGTACTAACACTAAATGACCCAATAGAACCTTGGGGACCAAAATGAACTTGATTTGTTTCTATGAATGATAGGTTACCCTAAAGGTGAAGTATGAAGATACATGGGTTATTAATAGTGGGTGCTCAAGACACATGACGGGTGATGTCTCTTTCTTCTATGAGATTGACAAAGATTTTAAAGGTAAAATTAGCTATGGAGGAAATGAAGGAGGCAAAGTCATTGGTAAGGGTAGCATAGGAGATATAAACTCTTTCTCCATTCATGATATTTTATATGTTAAAGGTCTTAGACATAATTTGCTAAGCGTGAGCCAATTTTGTGATAATGGATTTAGAGTTGAATTTTTATCTACTTGTTGCAAAGTATATGATAAAGATGATAAAGTGTTGTTTATTGGAAATAGATGCAATAATAGGCATGTAATTAATTTCCATGAATTAAAATTTCAAAATGTGACATGCTTAGTTACCATTAATGAATACTCATGGTTATGACATAGGAGACTTGGTCATGCTAATATGGATTTACTTGCTAAACTTTCTAGAAAAGAACTTGTCATATGTCTTCCTAAGACTAGATTTCAAAAAGAGCATTTATGTGATGCACGCCAATTTAGAAAACAACACAAAATATCTTTCAAAACAATTAGCAAGGTAACCACATCAAGAGCTCTACAAAAATTACATATGGATCTCTTTGGTCCAATGGATGTGGCAAGCCTAGGTGGATCTAGATATGGCTATGTTATCATAGATGATTATACTAGATTCACATGGGTGAGACCCCTTGCACATAAAAATGATGCATTCAATGAAAGTCTATTATATAAATTGTATTCATAGTGACCAAGGCACCGAATTTATAAATGCATATTTTATGAACTATTGTGAAGTACGTGACATTGAACATAATTTTTCGGCTCCTAGAACTCCTTAACAAAATGGGGTAGTGGAAAGGAAGAACCGAACTTTACAAGAAATGACAAGAACAATGTTGAAAGAAAACAACTTGTCAACATATTTTTGGGGAAAAGCCATAAATACCGCATGTTATGTGCTAAATCGTGTGCTAATTAGACATTTTCTAAAGAAAACACCTTATGAATTATGGAAAGGTAGAGCACCAAATGTGTCTCATTTTAAAATTTTTGGTTGTAAGTGTTTCATCCTAAATACAAAAGACCATCTTGGAAAATTTGATTTTAAATCGGATAAAGGACTTTTCATGGGTTACTTTTCCAGAAGCAAAGCTTATAGAGTCTTTAACAAAAGAAATATTCTTATTGAAGAGTCTATGTATGTGGATTTTGATGAAACTAATCATTTTGCCCTGAGAAAGAATGATGATGATATAGGAGTTTCCAAAGTTGACATTCAAATCTTACCTACAATCATTGGCAATAAGGGAACCCCAACCAATCCGAAGGACACATCTTGAAAAGGGTCAAATCTCAGAGGATGGTGAAGCTCTAACAAATCCACAAGACAATGAACAACCAATGCAAAATGTCCAAGAACCTACAACAAATGATGATCTACCAACGTGTTGGAAGTTTGTGAGAGATCATCCAAATGATCAAATTCTTGGTGATCCTTCCAAGGGAGTAAAAACTTGTTCCATTCTAAATACTTATTGTGAACATGTTGATTTTCTTTCCCAAGTCGAGCCTAAGAATGTTAAAGAAGCTTTAGATCATGAAGATTGGATAATGGCCATGCAAAAAGAATTAAATCAATTTAAAAGAAGTGAAGTATGACATCTAGTTGAAAAACCTAAGGATTATCCTATAATTGGAACAAAATGGATTTTTAGGAATAAATTAGATGAATTCGGGGTTATAACTAGAAACAAAGCTAGGCTAGTGGCTCAAGGGTATAATCAAGAAGAAAACATAGATTATGATGAGACTTTTGCTCCCGTAGCTAGACTTGAATCTATTTGTATGCTTCTTGCCTTTGCATGTTATATGGACTTTAAATTATATCAAATGGATGTAAAAAGTGCATTTCTAAATGGCTATCTCAAGGAAGAAGTTTATGTGAAACAACCACTTAGATTTGAGGATTCTAACTTGCCAAATCATGTATATAAACTAGATAAGGCATTATATGGCCTCAAGCAAGCACCTAGAGCATGATATGATAGCCTTAGTAATTATTTGCTTGAGAAAGGGTTCACTAGAGGGAAGTTAGATTCCATTCTCTTTGTTAAAACAAAAGGCAAAGATATATTGCTTGTACAAATCTATGTTGATGATATAATCTTTGGTGCTACTAATGAATCTCTTTGTGAGTATTTCTCTAAGTGCATACACAAGGAATTTGAAATGAGTATGATGGGAGAATTAAATTTCTTTCTCGGACTTCAATTCAAGCAAACACAAGAGGGTACTTTCATAAATCAAGCCACGTACACTAGAAAACTTATCAAAAAGTTTGGGCTTGAGTCAACAAAAGAAATAAGTACACCAATGTCAATGTCAATCAAACTTGACAAAGATGAGGAAGTTAACAAGGTAGATGAAAAACAATATCGAGGCATGATCGGAAGCCTTCTTTATTTAACTACCTCTAGACCCGATATTGTATTTGTTGTGTGCTTATGTTCTCGTTTTCAATCTTATCCCAAAGAGGCTCACTTAAATGCAGTAAAAAGAATCATTAGATATCTTAAGGGGACTATAGATTTAGGATTGTGGTATCCGAAAGGCACATCATTTAAACTTGTAGGTTATTTGGATGCGGATTATGCTGAAGATCGAATAGATAGAAAGAGTACTAGTAGATGTTGCCAATTTCTAGGTCAATCATTAATCTCTTGGTTTAGTAAAAAGCAAAATAGTATAGCTCTCTCTACGGCCGAAGCTGAATACATATCTTCCGAAAATTGTGTTGCCCAAATTCTTTGAATGAAACAAAATTTGCTCGACCATGGCCTTGTTTACGATAATGTGCCTATTAGATGTGATAATACAAGTGTCATTAATCTCACTAAGAATCCCATACAACATTCTAGAACTAAATATATTGAAATTAGACATCATTTCATTCATGATCATGTTCAAAAAGGGGATGTTGTACTTGAATTTATTGATTCTGTGCATCAATTAGCCGATATTTTTATCAAACCATTGCATGAGAATCAATTTTGTGTGATTAAAAGAGAGTTGAGCATGTTTAAAATATGTTGAAATTGCAAAACTTGTAGTTTCCTAAGCAAAAAACCACTTCATGGCAGAATCTGCCCAACCGAAAAAGGGTGCGCCCACCAACTGACCGGTAGTGCTACCCCTCGTCCGATAGACGTGCCTCGGGCGGAAAAGGGTACTGGCACCGATCGACCGGCGTGCCTACCCTCGTCTGGCCTCTGCACTGTTAGGCATAAAGTCTTAAAACGTTTTAAACTCTTCATTCACTCATTACTTCTCTCAAAAAACCTCTCCATCTTCCCCATTAAACCACATTAATCATCATTAACACTTGTAAACTCTTCTACTTCCTATTTTTCTTATAAAAAGAGGGTTAAACATATCAAATCTTCACAATTCACTCAAAAGCTTTTAATTCTCTTCAAATCTTTTTAAGAATTTCTTCAAAAATCTCATCGCATACCAAGTGTTTGATAAAACTTGACAACCAAGATTTTTCTTTGTTTCTCGTGAAATTCCTACTCCTACATATGGCATCCTCATCAAGGCAAGGTTCCAAGAAAAGAAGGACTGAGTTTAGGCCTCATACCCTTGATCCATGGGATCCCGCATATGTCATTGCACCAGGTGATTTCTCTAAGAATGAGATTCTTTGGGGTAAGATTCTTGATCCTCCAAACTTTTTGGACCAAACTCGTCCATATAAATTGCTTAGACATCAAAGGTGGCTTCCTCTGTTTGGACTCGAGGATATCAATTGTGATAAATGGGTTCGTGAATTCTATGCCTATGCGGTAGAAGGAGACAATGATGGTGTGCGTGGGATAAAAAGTAGATTCAATGGCGTAAATATATTCGTGAGTGAGCAGGACTTGGCGAACATGCTTGGCATTCCAACTAGTAGCCTAACGATCTACTCCTTAGCCAACTTACCAAAAGAGCTACACGACAATGCCCCAACAGAGATGATTATTACATTGTGGGAAGGTTCAGGATGGTCGGAAACATTTATGCCTAAAAGAGATCACATATGTGCTGAAAAAAGATTGCTTTTTTATATCTTGAATCAAGTCATCATGCCTCGAAGTGTGAAAGACGGATCTATTCCATTCTTCACGGGCTATGTGATGCATCTTATTTACAAGAAGGTAAAAATCAACCTCCCACACATTATGGTTAGTCACATGCTAGCCTTCAAGAAAAAAATCTATACCCTATGAGATGGTTCTGTGTCACCTCTTCCGTCTAAAGGATAATGCTCGTGTTGATCAGCTTGAACCTCTGAATGTTTCCACCTACCCTCTTGATAAATATTGCCTTGACAAACAATATATGGCTCATGTCAATAACGACATCGTCTATATTGAGTAACGTCAATTTCGTAAGAGTCAATCTGCAGCAGTTGATAATCTAGAAAATTATGACCTTGGAAAGGGGGGAGATGATAGAGAAGCCGCCAGCGAGAGTGATGAAGGAGATAATGAAGGAAGAGATGTCGACATTGGGGCTTCCTGGGGTGATATTGAAGGTGCAATTTCTTCTACAAGAAGAAGATCTCGCCAACCTACTCTTGATGAAGTCAATACCAAGCTTGACCATTTGACTTCATGAGTTAATCAATTATCGTTGGATGTTCAAACTGGCTTTGCTCGAGTAAATACCGAGATGAAGGGTATGAAGACCATGCTTGAAAAGCTTTATGAAAAGTTTATGAAGGACTAAGCCCGATGCCTTGAGATGCCTAGGATTTTCCTTCTTTCCCCTATCCTCTAGATATTGCACTTTTCCTTTCCAAAACATCTTTTCATGCATTTTTAGTGTTCTTTTTTCAACTCTCTATGTTTTTCCAATATATGCTTCTAATTTCTTGTTTGTTCTACTTTGTTTTACATTATTGACTTTTCTCTTATTTTACCTTGTTTGCTAATGACAAAAAGAGGGAGAAAAAAATATGTGTAAATGTAATACAAAAGCTAACATGACAAATGAGTAAATTAGTAGGACTTAAGTTAAAAAGAAGACTCATACATTAAGGGGGAGTATGAATTCAACTTTAGTTAAAGTATGCACAAGTTGAGGGGGAGTTTGTACGTACATATATCTTAAAATTTCAAGTTCAAGCAAACTTAAAGTGAACAAATTGCTCTCTCAAACTCATTATTCTTACATTGTTATTACTATTTGAGAAATGTTTTGTCATCATAAAAAATGGGGAGATTGTTAACCTAAAAGGCTTCTAATCTTGATTTTGATGATAACAAACCACAATTATGTCTAATGAGTTTCTTTAAGTGTGCATGAATGAGATGAATCAAGGTTGTCTCCGGATTCCAAGTCCATCAAGCTATAGAAGAAAAAATATTATCCATCAACTCAAGAAAAGATAAAGAATCAAAGAAATGAAGATGGAGCTATAAGGATGGAGACGGAAGTCATAAGGGGTACCGGTTGAGATTTGACCGGGATTTGGGTCTTGCAAATGGTATATACTTAATGATGATTCTCAAAAGTCATTTTTTAAACATTTGAAAAAGGTTTTACAAAAGACGCTTAAAAGAAACATTTCAAAAATAAAAACCCAATTCCTGGCAGCTTTGAGCAAACCGAAAAACCCTATGGCAACTAGTCGACTGGTGCTCAAGGGGTTATCCGCTCGAGACCTCTTCACCAGACGAGGGTCTCTCCACCAGTCGACCAGTGGAACAGGGGTCGACCTGTTGGGCCAAAAATGCTGTTTTAAAATAGAGCCATTTTATGAACGTTGAAGAGCATTAAATGCACACATTTCAGCCTCTATTAAACTCTCTCAACTGCAAACTTTCAAAGCATTTGATTCAAAGCAATTCCTCTTGTTTTCTAACACTATATTCATCTTTGAATCATTATTGTACAATACTTGAGCAAGAATTAATGAGCAATATTGAGAGAAGCATTCATTGTATTCATCTACCCTTGTTGTGTGATTTCTAACGCAAGTGCACATATCATAACAAGTAATAAAATGATGAGTAAAGATCGTTCCCACGAGGACTGAGATTATTAACTACCGAAATTGATTTAGCTCAAACTTTATTCAAATGACCAAAATTTGAGAGATTGTGATTAAAAACTAAAGAATTAATAAAACTAATAAACTTAACAACTAAACAAATACGAGTTTTATGGAAAAGCTGATTCAATAACTGGAAAGCTCTAGGGGTTCCGATTTCACCAAGATTTATCCTACTCGAATCTATTGATTAAATCCAATTGACGACTATTCTTTATGCTGCCAGCAATCTCACTAAGGTAGATATTAATCTTTCTCAATCATCAATAACCTATCCCAATAAGCAAGCTACCTACATCTCTGTGATAACTGTGAACTTATAGAATGCATTAAGCCCTAAAAATTTAAACGCTACACTAGATCTCATAACTATCTCTAGCTTATGACAATTTAATGGTACTCCACACATGGTCTAATCTAGTTATCACTTCTCAGTCTCAAACCAAACCACAGAACAAACAATTATTGGCCAAATAATCACAGGCATTAAGCATAGTATGAAATACTCAGCATGCAAATAGAATAATTCGTTAATCAATCAACCAACATAATTCGAGTGACCAAAATCTGGCTATATCGTAACCCTAGAAAAGTAATCTAGCAACTCATAATAAATGTAAATGAAATCCAAAAGTTATTAAAATACATGATGAGAGAGAGAAAAAAAAACACGAAATCTCAAGAAAGTCGTGGCGAAATCTTATCTCTATTTCGTCCTTCCTCGTCAATCTCGCAGTTTTCCTTGTATTTTCTCCTCTCCAACGTTGGTTTTCCCTTTAGAACTAGCCATCAGCCCGAAAAGAACCCCTTTTACACGTTTATTTTCTTCCTTTTAACATAGGGTTTGTGAAACCCCAGTTTTCATCTTTATCTCGATTTGCGTGTTTTGTCTTGTTTTGCGTGATTTAACATGTTTTTGTGTTAAATGACTTAGAATGTGCTAGATATGTGATTTATATTCCTAATACATGTTATGTGTGCATTCATAAAATTTTCATAAAAAACGGAATCATAAATTTTATCGCCGATTTTAGTAAATAGTATTTTGAACACCTGTCCTCTAAAATTTTTACGCAGGTGTTTTAAGTGTTTCAAAACCTAGTCCTCGGGTATTAATAGACCCGTGTTTGGTTAAAACGAATTTAGAATCGGCTTAGGAATTTAAAAGGATTTTTACACCGTCTTTTACGAAAATCGAGTTTTGAGCCGACTCGGGTAGAAATGTTTGAATATAAAACTTCTTGTCACCTAAAAATAAACTACTTGAGATGGTTTAAGTGTCAATTTAATGTTTGAGCAAGAAATAGTCAAGAAACTAAATTAAAAGACTAGAAATAATTAAAAGACTAAATAAAAATAACTTTGACCATTTTAAATTTGTTTGACCTTGGCATATATGCATCAACACACATTAGAATCAACACAAAACACGACAAGCACACACACAAGGTGGACGAAACTCCATATCTTTCCTTGAGAGTTTTTTCAATATTTTTTCAAAGAGATTTTTCATTAAAAGTTGCAATTAAAGGCCAAACTTCATCAACCAAAGCTTGATTTCACTTCTTGAGCATCCATTGAGCATCATTCTAGCTTCATAACACATCAAAGGTGAGAGAAAAATTCTAGATCTCAAATGTCATCTTTTATGTTTTTGCATATACTTGAATTTTGAACCATTAGAAAGTTGAATTGATGTTATATTATTGCTCAGTGCATGCTAAGGATCGTTTATATGCGTTTATATAAGATTTGAACCGTTGTAGCATAAATTTTTATTTTCGGGTATTAAAAGTTGAGTTGTTAGCTATTTGTTGAATATTTTGAGTTGTAGTGGTTGAAATCGATTATCGTTGATTTATAAAAGTTTGTTAAATACGTGGTAGTACTGTTGTAATGCCGAAATTTTGATTGCGATGTCGGTGCGAAAGTCCAAAAATTTCGGCCAAGGTGCATTAGGGTTTTAGGGTTGTTGGGCTTGATTTGGATGTATTTTGGTTGGTTTCCGAGAGGACTAATGTAGTTGATTGAGTGCGTGAGTGATAGGAACTAGTTTAAAGTTGTTTGAATTAGTAGAATGTAAGTTATGATTATTAGAAATTTAGGTTGTCTTTCTTTAAAATGTTGATATATGCCTTTAGTTGTTTGGATGGTGTTTGAGTGATTGAATTGTGAGTTGTTAATGGTCAGACTAGGGTTTGATTGTGTGCTTTAATGCATGTTAAGTTGGATGGCCTACTTTGTCATCTAACTTAGTTGTTTAGTTGTTAACTGATTAATTGATGTTATGTTGTTGAAATGTTATTAATTGATTGATGATTAATTGATTATTGATTATTGATTATTGATTATTGATGAACCGGGAGATAGTCAACAAAAAAGGTTATCCTTCTGTGATTGAATATTTATTATTATTGCTGAGTCTTGGTATGTGTGTGCCACCTTTCGAGCAGCATCGGGCTGTCGGGTTAAAATCGGCATGACTACCATAGGCTACCCCCAGCTCGCATGATAGAGGTGTCATGGAGGGCGGGGCTAGTGAGGTACCTCAGGTGCGTGAGTAATGGGGAGTTACAAGAAGAAGGGTTGAGATCGTGATGGCGTTTGGAGCTACACCAACTAGAGTATCCTTTATTGATTGGTCATTATAATCAATGTGCATATATTGTTATTGATGATTGTTATGTGTTTACTGCTCAAAGGATGATTTCCAAGAAGTATAATAAATTCTGTTAGAGATCTACCGAATCCTCACTGGGCTTATTTTATATAAGCTCACTCTCAATTATTGCATGCATACAGGTGTTACCGATCCAAGTTACGGGTACGTGCCTCCAGAAGAGGATAATGTGCCATACGTGAACGAGTCCTATGTGCCAAAGTCTTGTCCTTAATGTCTGAGATGTTGTATACTTTGTTGTCTTGTATATTAAACTAGTTGTCTCATATTTACTTTGTAGTTTATGATGTATATGTTGTAGTAAAGATAATGAACTAAATGTTGCTAACTTAGTAGTCTTTCTTTTGATTATGATTAGGTTGCTAAGTTGGTTTCAATATGTTTTACAACGTATATTAAAGTTAATGTATTATGTTGGAACGGAGGCGTATAACTAAGAATGAATTGTTGAAAGAATGGTTATTGTATAATATGGTTGTGTTGTATGTTGTTAACTTAATTGAGGAGTTGATTGTTGAATTGTTTGTGGAGTTTGGTTGTATGAGTTGCGAAGAGGTTGGTTTAGAGCCCCGGTGTCCTAATTACTGTCGTTATATTACCGAAATTTCGTTGCGTCCTGACTGATCATAGGAGAGGTCGAGTTGGGGCGTGACATTAAGTGGTATTAAAGCTTGATTAGCTGTCAGCCGGGGTATCATCGGAATGTGGGTAGTGGTCTAAGCATGCAAGTATGTATTAATTGAAAGAAAAGTGAAACATATGTTAATATGTTTGTGTGATTAACTTGTTTATGTGTCTAACTTTCTATGTGATCAATATATCTTATGGGTTAAGTGAACCAATGTGGTCAATATGCTTAATGTGACAACATGCCTTACATACTCAATGTGTTGTAATTAATGTGCATTTTGTGATTAATGTGTATTATGTGACAATTGTGTTTTATGTGATCAAAGTGCCTTGTGTGAAGTTAGTTGTTTATGTGGTTTTAATTGTTTATATCCTGCTTATGTGAAACAACGTGCTTTAGGTGCTCAATGTACTTTAAGTGACCAATGTGAGTTACGTGATCAATTTGTCTTATGTAAAGCTTGTTGCTTATGTGACTTTAATTGTTTATAACTTCTTATGTGATATAACTTGTCTACGTGATATTGGGCTTCTTATGTGTTGAACTGTGCATTATGTGATAATGTTGTTATGTATGTTAATTTTGTATTATGCTGTACTTGTCTTCATATGATATAATTGTATATATGTTGTAACTGCGGGTGACTCTTTTGGGTGAAGAAATGATGACTGTTGGAGCTCTCGGAATCAGAGGAAGACTCCGTAGGAATGAATTCATGTCTTTGAAACAAGATAGCCTGTATGTTACGCAGTATGAGGCCCGATTCCATAATCTGTCACATTATGCTCTTGGTATGGTGCAAACTACTGAAAAGAGGATTCAGAGATTCATTCGAAGGTTGAGGCCGAAAGTTCAAGATAGCTTGATTTCTTTTCAGTTTTTCACATACGGTGAAGCCCTTACTGTTGCAAAAGAAAGAATGAGGTAGGTACAGGGCCGAGTCAATCAAGTAGAAGACTTTCTCAGCCTCAGGACCAACAAAGATATTTTCATCCTCGAAGTCGGCAGAGTCAACTCCAGAGGCAAAATAGGCCAGTAGACTTGAGAATACAGTGGAGCAGTTTAACGGTTTCGCCAGTTCAGGGTTTTGTGGGTAATAGTGCTGCTCTTCATGTTCCATTTTGTGCTTTCTGTACCAAGAGGGGTCATGTTGAGACCGGATGTTGGAAGAAATCGGGAAAGTGTAAGTTGTGGCAGTGATCAACACATGAGAAAGGACTGTCATAAATGGCAAAATGATCGGGGTTTGACCACAGTCAGGGATGCCCAAGAAAAGCCTACTATAATGAAAGCTCAACAAGATGGTTCAGTTACTTCCTTGGTTCCAGATTCTTCTGGGAATTGTGCTGCGGATCAAGTTATATGTTGTACTTTCTGCCGCCGAAAAGGCCATCTCGAGTCTAGCTGTTGGAAGAAAGCAGGGTCATGTTTGGGTTGCGGCAGCAACCAACACAGAGCGAGGGATTGTCCTAGATATCAAAGGCCTGAGAGTCGGCCAGTGACCCGGGGTTACCAGGGTAGACTTACGGGCAGTGCATCTCAACAATAGCGGTGAGTTCAGGCTTGTGCCTATGCAGTTGTCATGGAGGAATTACCAGAGGCAGTAGCAGTAGTGAAAGGTAATTTCTTCTTCTCAATCAATTAGTTAAGGTATTAAATGATTCCGGTGCTACACATTCTTTTATCATGTCTACTTGAGTGCAACGTGCTAGAATGCGAGTAGAAAGTTTGCCTTATATGATTAAAGTTAGCACGTGCATTATATCAGTTGGCGACAGAGTAGCATATGACGCTGAAGCATATGAAATTCAGATTAGAGGTCAAGCTACTTTATGACTATGTATTGACTATTGGGATTCTTATTTGATGATCTTATTCGGCATTCTTCCTCTGGATTTCTATATGAAGATTCTTATCTGGTATACTTGATTAGAATTCTTCTTTTGTATTTTCTATTGGTATTCTTATGTGGAATTCTTATATGGTGTTATTCCGAGTTCTTATTTTAGGATTATTATTCGGTATTCTCCAACGATGATCATGTTCGAAGTTTTCAGTTGGTATTCTTTACTTGGTGCTCTATTACGGGATCTATGATTGGCAATCTTCTTCGGTAATTTTATTAGGAATTATTATTCGGAGGTCTTAGTCGGTGTTCTCATTCGCCATTCTTATTCAGGCTTCTTATTTGGGGATTCTTATTCGACGACCTTTTTCGGTGTTTTACTTGGTGTTCTCAATTGATATTCGGAGTTTGGTATTCGGTCTTGCAATCTTTATGTTTGAGCCAGCACCAGAGTTTTTCTATGGATCGATGAAGAATTGCGAGGACGCAATTGTTTTAAGGAGGGGAGAATGTGAAACCCCAGTTTTTATCTTTTTCTCGATTTGCGTGTTTTGCCTTGTTTTGCGTGATTTGGCCTGTTTGTGTGTTAAATGACTTAGAATGCTCTAGATATGTGATTTATATTCCTAATACATGTTATGTGTGCATTCATGAAATTTTTATCAAAAACAGAATCAAAAATTTTATTGCCGGTTTTAGTGAATAGTATTTTGAACACCTGTCCGCTAAAATTTTTACGCATGTCTTTTAAGTGTTTCAAAACTTAGTCCTCGGGTATCAATAGACCCGTGTTTGGTTAAAACGGATTTGGAATCGGCTTAGGAATTTAGAAGGATTTTTACACCGTCTTTTACGAAAATCGAGTTTTGAGCCGACTCGGATAGAAATGTTTAAATGTAAAACTTTTTGTCACCTAAAAATAAACTTCTTGAGATGGTTTAAGTGTCAATTTAATGTTTGAGCAAGAAATAGTCAGGAAACTAAATTAAAAGACTAGAAATAATTAAAAGACTAAATAAAACTAACTTTGACCATTTTAAATTTGTTTGACCTTGGCATATATGCATCAACACACATTACAATCAACACAAAACACCACAAGCATACACATAAGGTGGCCGAAACTCCATAGCTTTCCTTGAGAGTTTTTTCAACATTTTTTCAAAGAGATTTTTCATTAAAAGTTGCAATTAAAGGTCAAACTTTATCAACCAAAGCTTGATTCCACTTCTTGAGCATCCATTGAACATCTTTCTAACTTCATAACACATCAAAGGTGAGAGAAAAATTCTAGATCTCAAACGTCATCTTTTATGTTTTTGCGTATACTTGAATTTTGAACCGTTAGAAAGTTGAATTGATGTTATATTATTGCTCAGTGCATGCTAAGGATCGTTTATATGCGTTTATATAAGATTTGAACTGTTGTAGCATGAATTTTTATTTTCGAGTATTAAAAGTTGAGCTGTTGGCTATTTGTTGAATATTTTGAGTTGTAGTGATTGGAATCGATTGTCGTCAATTTATAAAAGTTTGTTAAATACATGGTAGTACTGTTGTAATGCCGAAAATTTGATTGCGATGTCAGTGCGAAAGTCCGGAAATTTCAGCCAAGGTGCATTAGGGTTTTAGGGTTGTTGGGCTTGATTTGGATGTATTTTGGTTGGTTCCTAGGGGGCTAATGTAGTTGATTGAGTGGGTGAGTGATAGGAACTAGTTTGGAGCTGTTTGGATTAGTAGAATGTAAGTTATGATTATTAGAAGTTTAGGTTGTCTTTCTTTAAAATGTTGATATATGCCTTTAGTTGTTTGGATGGTGTTTGAGTGATTGAATTGTGAGTTGTTAATGGTCAGACTAGGGTTTGATTGTGTGCTTTAATGCATGTTAAGTTAGATGGTCTACTTTGTCATCTAACTTAGTTATTTAGTTGTTAACTGATTAATTGATGTTATGTTGTTGAAATGTTATTAATTGATTGATGATTAATTGATTATTGATTATTGATGAACAGGGAGATAGTCAACGGAAAAGGTTATCCTCCTATGATTGAATGTTTATTATTATTGCTGAGTCTTGGTATGTGTGTGCTACCTCTCGGGCAGCATCGGGCTGTCGGGTTGAAACTTGCATGACTACCATAGGCTACCCCCAGCTCGCATGACGGAGGTGTCATGGAGGGCAGGACTAGTGAGGTACCTCGGGTGCATAAGTAATGGGTAGTTACAAGAAGAACGGTTGAAATCGTGATGGCGTTTGGAGCTACACCAACTAGAGTATCATTTATTGATTGGTCATTATAATCAATGTGCATATATTGTTATTGATGATTGTTATGTGTTTACTGCTCAAAGGATGATTTTCAAGGAGTATAGTAAATTCTGTTAGAGATCTATCAAATCCTCACTGGGCTTGTTTTATATAAGCTCACTCTCAATTATTGCATGCATACAGGTGTTACCGATCCAGGTTACAGGTATATGCCTCCAGAAGAGGATAATGTGCCATATGTGGACGAGTCCTATGTGTCAGAGTCTTGTCCTTGATGTCTGAGATGTTGTATACTTTGTTGTCTTGTATATTAAACTAGTTGTCTTGTATTTACTTTGTAGTTTATGATGTATATGTTGTAGTAAAGATAATGAACTAAATGTTGCTAACTTAGTAGTCTTTCTTTTGATTATGATTAGGTTGCTAAGTTGGTTTCAATCTGTTTTGCAATGTATATTAAAGTTAATGTATTATGTTGGAACGGAGGCGTATAACTAAGAATGGATTGTTGAAAGAATGGTTATTGTATAATATGGTTGTGTTGTATGTTGTTAACTTAATTGAGTTGTTTATTGTTGAAATGTTTGTGGAGTATGGTTGTAAGAGTTGCGAAGAGGTTGGTTTAGAGCCTCGGTGTCCTAATTACTGTTGTTATACTGCCGAAATTTTGTTGCGTCTTGACTGATCGTAGGAAGGGTCGAGTTGGGGCGTGACATTAAGTATTGCCGAAATTTCGTTGCGTCCTGACTGATCGTAGGAGGGGTCGAGCTGGGGCGTGACAGGGTTTCTTCTTTTTGCGCCTTTTTTACAAAATTGCCCATAAATTTCCTGCGATGCTGCACAGCTGCTCTATGACTACGCTACTTCTATTTTTCTTCAATTTCTCCACAAGTTGCATGAAAGCTAATCCTTTGCTATTTCTTTTCAATCTTTGCCTCAAAACTTAGCCTGTCTCTCGAAAATTACCTATAACTCAAATCAAACACAAAACCAATCAAATTGCTCATAAATTACTCGAGAACCAACAAAATTCAAGTGAAAATGTGCTGGAATAATATATCAATAATACACCTAACAACCCTAAAAGAGGGCTTTATTGTTGATCTCAAACACTTATCAAAAAGAAAGAGTTAAACACTTTGAAAGGAATGAATTCCTTATCATAGGTGTTGGGGTTGAAGATGTGTATTGAGAATGGATTTTTCTATTGTAAAAGCTTGAACTATCATTGTAGTTAGTTTGTGGACTCACCAACATTTGAAGAGTCACCATAGTAAAGATTATTGAAATCCTAAGCGGGGAGCTTAGGTCGTGGACTTAGACGGGGGCCAAACCACTCTAAATCGCGATTTGTAATCTCTTTCTTTCAACTTTCTCTTTGCATTATTTTATACACACCAAGTGTTTGATAAATTGCCTCACTTATAATTTCTATTGCCAAAGTGCATATTTGCTTGAGAGTGTTTTTGATTAATCATTGCTAGTATTGCCTAATCGAAAAAGTAGAAGTATTGCCTATATAACCTAATTCACCCCCCTCTTAGGTTCAATTAAGGGACAACAAGTGGTATCAAGAGCTAGAACTTTGCATATAACTTAACATCTAACAAAGTAAAGATAAATGGCAAACAATACTACTTCTCCTTACTTTGAAGGTTACTCCACTAATAGGTCTCTATTCTTTGTAGGTACCCATTTCAATTATTGGAAGAACAAGATGGAAACATACATACAATCTATTGACTATGCTCTATGGTTATTGGTAGAAGATAGCCCTTACGTTCTAATGAAGGAGGTGACGGTCAAAGACGGTTCAAGTTCAAGTGGAGCGGATAAAGTCAAAACCATCCAAGTGCCCAAGGAAAGTAGTGAGTTCAATGATCAAGACATTATCATGATGACCAAGAACTCAAAAGTAAAGAACATCCTCTATTGTGCTCTAAATGAAACTGAGTATAGTCGTGTAAGTCAATGTGAAACTGCTCACGAGATTTGGGAGATGTTACATATGTCTTATCAAGGGACATCTCAAGTGAAGAATACCAAAATTGATCTTCATATCCATGAGTATGAATTGTTTCGTATGAAGGCCGAAGAATCACTAAACGAAATGTATCAAAGATTATCCAAAATCGTAAACAACTTGAGTGATCTCGGAAAGAAGTATCCAGATGAAGAACTCAACCGAAAGATTCTCATGGTCATTCCAAAAGAATACAAACCAAAGGTGACATCAATTAGAGAATCAACCGATCTATCCAAGTTAAAGGTGCATGAGCTCATTTGCAACCTTGAGACGGAGAAACTTGTATTGAATGAAGATAAGGAACGAGATGAGGAAGAAAAGAAGACAAGGAAATCACTTGCCTTCATTGCTCAATCTCAATCAAGTGATGAAGACAAAGAGGATAGTGATCTTGATGAGCTTGCACTCATTGCAAAGAATTTTAAGAAATTTTTGAAATACAAAAAGATGAAGAAATGAGAGCCCATTAACAACAAAGTCAAGAGAAGGTTCAAAGAAAATATAGAAAGACCAAATTAAGTGTTTCAATTATGACAAGCCAGGACACATCAAAGCAAAGTGTCCAAAGTTGATCAAAGGGAAGCAAAAGGCAATCAAGGCTTGTGTTGAGGATGATATATCAACCGGTGATGAAGTGGAAGCGAAACCGAAGTGGCCGACTTTGTGTGTTGTATGGCTAGAGATGATGTGGTAACTTCTTCGTCTTGTGATAAATCTTCTTCTTCTTCTAATGATGATGAATGTACTTTTGAGGAACTAACAAATAAATTTTCAAAACTATATGATAGTTTTCTTCTTGCACACTCAAAAGTAAAGAATCTTCAAAAAGAAAATGATGAACTTAAAAAAGAAATTAAAGAGCTTAAAGATGAAAATGATACTCTTACCAAAGAGATTTGTGAGTACTATCATTTAAAGTTCAAAAATGAATTAGAGATCAAAGATTTTGAAAAACAAGTTCTTGATTTACAAAATGATCTTGCAAGATTTTCAAAAGGAACAAAGACCTTGGACGAAATCCTTGGCTCCCAAAAATTACCATTTGACAAAGGTGGGATTGGTTATGAGCCATTTTTTAAACCAAAGTTCTCAAAAACTATCTTTGTGAAAGGCTTTGAATCCTCAATCGTTCATCCACCATTAAAAGAATCACAAAAAGTACAAATTGACAAAAAATGAATTGGTTATAAGCCATATCAAAAAGATTCTCAAAATCATTTTGTCAAAGCATCCTCCTCTTGGCATGTAGCCTCAACATCAAGAGGATCATTTAAGAGATGCACTTATTGTGAGAAGATTGGTCACAGTGCACCACGATGTAGATTTAAAAACATGGTAAGAAGAGATTCTCACATTCCTTTATGGCTTAGACCCAAATGGGTTGTTAGATGTGTTAGGACTTCAAACTAACACTAAAAGACCCAATAGAACCTTGGGGACCAAAATGAACTTGATTTGTTTCTATGAATGATAGGTTACCCTAAAGGTGAAGTATGAAGATACATGGGTTATTGATAGTGCGTGCTCAAGGCACATGACAGGTGATGTCTCTTTCTTCTATGAGATTGACAAATATTTTAAAGGTAAAGTTAGTTATGGAGGAAATGAAGGAGACAAAGTCATTGGTAAGGGTAACATAGGAGATATAAACTCTCTCTCCATTCATGATGTCTTATATGTTAAAGGTCTTAGACATAATTTGCTAAGTGTTAGCCAATTTTGTGATAATGGATTTAGAGTTGAATTTCTATCTACTTGTTGCAAAGTATATGATAAAGATGATAAAGTGTTGTTTATTGGAAATAGATGCAATAATGTGCATGTAATTAATTTCCATGAATTAAAATGTCAAAATGTGACATGCTTAGTTACCATTAATGAATACTCATGGTTATGGCATAGGAGACTTGGTCATGCTAACATGGATTTACTTGTTAAACTTTGTAGAAAAGACCATTCAAAAAAAAAAAAAAAAATTCGTCTTATGTTTTGCATATTACGAATCTATCAGATTCTCAGGAAATTTTGCACTTGTTACCTACTTGTGAATTAAACAAATAGAACTCTAGTTTGTAAAGTATTCATATGACAAGGCTTTACCTACATTACTTGATCAGGAGTTATTGGTTCCATTGCATTTTGACATGTAGCTTCTTCACTTGCCCAAGAGTGGTTGTTGATATGTGTGCTGAAATGATCTTAAGTTTTCCTTTCCTAGTCAATCAGAAAGCTTTTGCTTCATCTTTGGAATATCCCTTCTAAGATACAAATATGATGTCTTTTTGTGAAGATCTCGATTTAAGCTTGAGATTAGCTGTAATACTTCAATCGAAATGGATATATATTTTTCTCTTAACTTTTTAATGAAAAAACTCCCCCTCAGTTGAAATGAATGTCAATCTTTGCATCAATAGATTGTACTTTTGATGTTAGTCGTGTAACTAGATTTTTTTAAATATTCTACATTGTGACTTTTCTTAGCTCAAGAAGTGGTGTGTTGCTAATTTTTTTATTTGTATCTGTATTGTTGAGTATGAAGTTTCTTGAGTCGAGCTGAGTGTCGGTCTAATCTTCTAATCCGAGCTGAGGACTTGCACAAGGAAAAGGAAAAAAACAACGAGAGTTTTCTCTCGCGTTTTTCCTTGGGCGAGAGAATTAGTATTGGGCTCGAGTGTATATGAATTGACAAATTTGGAAGTAGTAAAGAATTAATTGGATACCTTTTACTCACTTTCCTTATGCTATTTATAGTAATGTAGTTGCCTTTTTGGGATGGTTCCCTTTTGTCATTACATACTATTTTTATAACAAGTATCTTGCAATGTGGGCTACTTTTGTCATCATGGGCTTTGGGCTGACATGACACTTGGGCCATTTTTTACCCATATCATATATATTCCTCATTTCATTTGCATGTGGTGGAGACACAATGCTTGTTGTCTCACCTTCTTGGTATTATGGTGTATTGTATCATCTAAACTATTCATAAGCACAATTCAATGTTTTATTTATCTTTTGTCCACTTTTGTGAAGGCTCTTAGCCATGCTGTTGTAGTCCCAAGCTTTCCGAGATTAACTCGATTGACTGTGGAAGCTGAATACTGTGCGAATGTTCGTAACTTTCTTATGTTTCTGCTGTAGTATTTTGATCATAAAGATGCACATGTGTGATGCTGGAGCGGACTTGAGAAAGTGCCCATAAAGGCTTGAGAACAGTGACAATAGAGGTTGCCTATCATCTTGATGTTGAGGCTAAATTTCAGTTGCTTTGACCAAAAAAAAAAAAAAACTCTCATCTGGCCATAAAAAACGAGTAACAACATCAAAATAATAAGGCATGACAAAAAAAGCCAAAATAGAAGCAGGGAACTGAAGACGTAGCAGCATAAAAAGAAAAAGAAGATGCAGTTGCGAGCTGAAGCAACTCGCTGCTTGTAGCGAGTATCAACAACAAAATGGAGAGCTCACAACATTTGGCAATCTTGATAGCTAGTCTGTTGGAGCTGAATTTTAGATTGGACTCCATACTTTGACTAGAAATTGTTGGAGATGCTCAAAGAAAGTATATCATGTTTAGCATAAAGTATATAAGAAACATGGGCACGCCTTCAGAAGACGCACCAAATCTTTTACGTGATCAGGCTTGCAAATATTGGCAAGACATTATCATCTTTCTCTAATAGTTAAACTCTTTTTTTTTAACCCCTTAAAACCCTTCATCTTCTCCACATGGGTTTTGCACTAGTGCAAACCTTTCATGGTTGCCGTTCCTTCCTATGTTGGGTATCGGCGCAACAGAATGATCGGAGATAAATAGTATCATACAACTAAAATTTATATAAAAATAATATAAAATTAAAATAATTGAGACACTAAATTTAGTGAAAACCTTCAAATAAATTGAGAGAAAACCACAAATAAATATTTTTTTTTTACTATGATATAAGAATATTTTACAACAACTCTCTTTAATATAAGAAAAAGATAAAAACATTTTAGTCTCTCAGGTTTTGAGAAAGAAACCTTTTGGTCCCTCAATTTTTAAAAAGTGACCATTTGGTCCATTTTAATGTTTACTTTTTGTGATTTTCCTATTTTACCATTGAACCTATTTTCTCTATCTTGCATGGCATTAAAGACACGTTTAAGATATCACCAAAAATCAGAAAAAATCACTAAAAATTACCAAAAAATTCACAATATATATCTGTCCAAACCAAAACAAAAAAAAATACAATTTCTACAAAATGTCTTCAACATCATCATCTACCACAGTTAGAGAAGAAATAAACGGAACAATTATTAAGTTAAAAAATATGAGATGTTATTATTGTCAAAAGCAATTGTTCGCAAAAATAAATTATAATTCTTGAACTTGATAACTGTTCGCGAACAATTGCTTTTGACCCATAGTAAGATCTCCTATTTTTGAATTTGATAACCCAAAATGGTCATACATGAGATATCCTAAACGTGTCTTTAATATCATTTTGTGAATTTTTTGATATTTTTTATAATATTTCAAACATATCTTTAATACCATGTAAGAGAGAGAAAATGATTCAAAAATAAAATAGAAAAATTATTAAAAAATTAATATTAAAATAAATCAAATAATTACTTTTTAAAAGTTAAGAGTTCAAAATGTTCATTTTTAAAAATTTGAAGAATCAAAAAATTTTTATTTCATATAAAAAAAACTAATTTTTTATTTTTTTAAATAATATAAAAAATTAACTCTCACAATAAAGACAAAAATCAATCAAGAAAAACTTATTTTGTTCTCTGAATTCTCAAACTTTAAGAATGAAGTTTTATTTATAGGTTCATACTTTAACAAAAGTCCAAGGCAAATTTTCTTGAGCCGTGTGCGGCAGACATCAAAATAGACATGTGTTAATTTATTTTTTGTGTTGCCACATCAATCACATTAGTCATGTCAGCTGTATTTTTTTCTCTCTTATCATTGCGCCACCTTTTTCTCTTTCTTTCATAATGAGGAGCATTTTCCTCTTTCTTTTTGCTTCGTAAAGCTCAAATGAGCTTTGCTACGTTAACGTCCCACATATACAAGCAGCAGCAAATAAAGTTGGTGTTTCTGTTCACAAGCCAAAACCCAGAAAAATTATCAATCTATCTTGGAGATGTCATCGAATGCAAGACCTTCTGGCCATAAGCGCCAACGACCTTCAAATGACATTGATAGGCTTACCAACTTACCAAAATCGGTTCTTTTTCACATTATATCGCTTCTTCCAACGAAGGACGCTGTGGCCACCAGCTTGGTGTCAACAAGGTGGAGAAATCTCTGGAAAAATATCCATAATCTCATTTTCAGAGACAATATCCGCCGGTTCAGTCGACGTGCTACAAACGAAAGGAACATCAAATTTGCACATTTTGTTAACAAGGTTTTGTTATTACTCAATCAACAAACTATAGACAAGTTTTCTCTTACGATTGGGAAACATTGTGAGGTGTATGATGTTACTACTTGGATAACCGCTGCAGTTGCTAGGAATCTTAAAGTGCTTGCGTTTTGTTTGAATGATTCCTACCCTTCTGATCCACTCATTCAGTTGCCTTGTAGTCTTTTCACTTGTGAGACGCTAGAGTTTCTTGAATTATGTGGTGCGTATCTCAGTGTCCCAAGCTTGGTTTGTCTTCCAAATCTCAAAACCCTTCGTCTAAGATATGTAAGGTACCAATGCGATGAATCTGTACGTAAGCTCATTTCTGGCTGTTCATCGCTGATGACTATGTTTATTCAAAGAGATGCATATGACAATGTGGTCACCTTTACAATATCTTCTCCAACATTGAGAAATCTCACCTTCCTATTTTACCTAACAGACCACACCTTCCGAAGAGAGATTGACTACAAGCTTGAGATAAATGCTCCTGCACTTAAATACCTTCATCTATCCGACCCGAAGAGAGATTGACTACAAGCTTGAGATAAATGCTCCTGCACTTAAATACCTTCATCTATCCGACTATTTGTCAGGAGACTTCTTTATTGAAAACTTATGCTCGTTGGAGGAAGCAGAGCTTTGGAACAAAAATATAAAAGGCGGAGCAAATGTTCCGCTGATTGACTATGATCATTACTCTAAAGCTGTAGTTAAACTTCTTCAAGGAGTTTATAAAGTCAAGTATCTATCTGTGAGTCTTGATATCCTTGAGGTAAACTGCTAATTTTCGACCTTACATTCTTGTTATTCAAGTGAGTTTGAAAATTTTGTGAATATTTTGCCATTACTGATTTATTCGACTTCTCTTCGTGTAATCTCATTGTTTTGTAACATTTCGGTAACTGGAAATCATTGTGTTCATACAATGCGTATCAGAATAATAACCCACGAACCAGACTCATCATCTCTTGTAAAGACTCAAAACTAATTATCAGAAGCATTCTTGTTTTGCTTCTCTATCCTCTTTAAAATAAGTAGCATATCTGAAATCCTTTAATAATGTTGGCCTTGTTACCTAGTTATGAATTAGAAAAATACAATTCTCATCTGTAAAGTATTAATGTAACATGGCTTTACCTATGTTACTCATTGTTACAACTCAATGGCTCTTAAGTGCAAATTTCTTTTCCAGTTCTAAAGTGGATGCTGAAAACCATTCCCACAAAATCATAAACATAAACTTTTGTATTCCATTTATCTAATAAATATTTCTCTTTCTTTCGTTTTTCCGTTTCCTTTTGCATATAGTAAAAGAAGCAATTCTTTGGTAATCTGTTTTATTGCTTATGAAATACCTATCATAGAGGTACCTTTCTTCTTTCTAGTGATAAAATCATTGTCCTGCTTCAGAAGAACAATAACTCCTCAGATACTGTCCATAAGGTTGTTATATTCCTATTGGCCTGATAACTATTTACGACTTCATCTAAAAACATTTTGGCATGTATGATTAGAAATTTAAGTAAAACCTGGCTTTATGTTTTAATCTATTCGAATTTGTGGAGAACGTAGAGAGGTCTAAGAGTAAAACGTTCTGACCGGCAATTTTATGCCTTCGATCATTGGTATTCCGAGAGACATCATTGGAGAGAAATTTCATTAGCATAGGTCACTTGGCATTGTATCAGACAGAGATGTAGCTGATAACAGGTGTAATATTGTTCGTCATATGTTGACCAGACTTATGTGCCGCTGTGATTCTACTGGATACCATCTCTTGATTGAGAGAGGGCATGAGAGTTGGGGAAGACCCAGCAGGACAAAGGACATCTCACCATCACAATGCAATTTTTTTGTATAACACCTCCATCTTGTTTCTGTTTTTCGGTTTCTACATCTAATGAGATGAACCCTGCTGAGTTTTATCCTAAAATGCCCACAAGATCTCCGACTTACAACGGCAAAATGATATTCACTATCTATGATACTTTTATGAATTCTCCATATTTACATTGTAAATTGAATCCTTGTGAACCATAATTTTTTAAACGAGGACATCAACTAGCTGGTACAATCAAATTTCTTCTTTTTTCAACCAAATATGCAATGGCAAGTTGACAGTCAGGAAGATGGGAATTTCTACAGGCTATCATCCGCCATCATCTTATACGATATATGAAAGAATAACTGTCACATGTTTAGTCTTTGCAGGATTTTGATGCTACAAAATCCCCAATATATGGAAAAGTACTGGGGATAGCACTCGATAACATGAAAGAATTGATCTCTGCATTGATCAGGAGTTATTGGTTCCATTGTACTTTTCACTTGTGCAAGAGTCTGGCTCTTGATTTGTGTGCTGAAATGATCTTCAGTTTCCCTTTCTCTGTCAATCTTAAAGCTTTAGCTTGATATTTAGAATATGCTGTTCTAAGATGTATAAAACGGTGTCTTGTGAAGATATAGATTCAAGCCTGAGATATAGGCTTTAATACCTGAATCAAAACGAATATCTTTCTCTTGACCTTTTAATAGAAAATTTTCCCCTTCAGTGAAGTGAATGTCAATCTTTGAATTAATAGATTGTACTTTTGAAGTATTTTACATTTTGGAATTTCTAGTTTAAGAAGTTGTAGGTTAGTTGCTAATTTTTTATTTGGATCTTTATATTCATCTGCACATGGTGGATACCCAATTTAGGTTGTCTCACCTCCTTGTTATTATTGTGTAGTATGCTTAAAATTATTAGTATGGGACATGAACACAGTTTAATTTTTATTTATTCTATTGTCTTTTCCTTTTGTGAAGGCTCTTAGCCATGCAGGTGCATCTCCAAGCTTTCTGAGACTAACTCGATTGGATGTGGATGCTAAATGCTGTCATTTCAATTTGCTGCTCAACTTGGTTGAAGGCTTGCATAAATTAGAATCTCTTACCCTTTCAGTGGTCAGTAAAAGCCCATGGAGAGAGAGGAGGGGGGGTGGGAAGTGGGTAAGAGGGGCGGGGGAGGGCATGGTTTTCTTTCTTAATCGACAAACTGCTTAACTTTTTCTTGTTGCTATTGTAGGTTTTGAATCATGAGGCCCCACATGTGGCATGCTGGAGCAAACCTGAAAAAGTTCCTATATGTTTGTTCTCATGCCTCGAAACAATGTTAATGAGTGGATTTGAAGGCCTGGAAGATGAACTTGCAATGATAGCTTTTATTCTGAAGGATGCTAAGGTGTTGAGAACAATGACAGTAAAGGCTGCCTATTATCTTGACGTTGAGGCTAGATTTCAGTTGCTTAAGAAGGTATCGGAGTTTTCCCAAGGATCTAAAGAATGTGGAATTACATTTTCTTGAGATTGCTTGAAGAAGCATCTTCCATCTTCTGTTTTTCATTTGTGAAGTTGGAGATGGAATAGATTTGCAAATATTTTGACAAGCTATGCTGATACAGACAGCAGAAGAGAACCTTAATGCAAATATATGCAATTACATTTTGATCAGAATTGCTGCATACTTTGATGTTGTTCGCTGATACTTGTGTAGGCAATTTTTATATGTTCCTAATTACAACTAATCTAATTAATATATTTTAAAGCCAAGTTCTTTATTGATTTATGTATGTTTTAAGCTTGTCTCTAGCTCTAGGTTATTGAATTCACTCGTTCAAAGATTTTGATAATTGATATATATCCTCAAAGATGTTGAATATGATTTGTTCATCATCTATTTAGATATTGACTACAAGCTTGAAATAAGCTATATTTTCTCTGTCAACAGTTTTCTATTTATAAATTCTCTTGAAAAATTTCCTCTTTATAGTTGAAGTAAATGTCAACTATCATAGGAATGGTTGTACTTACAGGTGCAGTGGCGGAGCTATTAGCAACCTCCACTCATTTGAAATATTTCTTATATTTTTAAGTGAAAATTAAATTAATTTTTTAAATTAAAAATATCTTTAAATATATATATATATATATATATATATATATTTAAAGATATTTTTAATTTAAAAAATTAATTTAATTTTCACTTAAAAACTTTATTCGTATATAAATATTAATAATATAATTTGCTCTCTAATGTTTAATTTATATTACTCAGCCTTCTCATATAATGTAATTAACTAAGATGTCCTTCATAATCGTTAATAATATACGAAGGTACAAAAAAATATTTCCTTTATATCTAATGTTTATTTTGTGTTTTTCTTTTTGTAGATTTTGAAAATTCTAGACAAAAAAATTACTACAAAAAATAAAACTCCAAACAAAATATTAAATTGCATAAATAGTATAACATTTCTTCCCCTAATAGTTATATTCTTTTTTTTTTCCGGGTTAACATCATTTTAATTACTTAATATATACAAAATGTTATATTTTTTTCTCTCATAATATTTACTTTGTATCACTTAGCCGTTTTGTGTTATTAGGTAAAAATAAGAGGCATTTTTGTTCATTTGTTATAAACACAATAACAGACGTTTTTGTTAACTAAAGCACGAAGAGTATTTTTTTTTTTTTTTGGTTAGAGCCACGAGATGTCAAACACTCAAAGATATGAGACTAATCCCTGCTCGGGGTTCAATGCTTCTGGCCACGAACTATTTCTAATGAGTTTCGAACCCCCGACCTTGTAGATAAAGTCCGCTCATTGGTAGTTCATGTACCATCTGGACCACAACATGAAGAGGTTGAGTGATATAAATTAAAGTATTTGGAAAAAATATTAAACTGCATATACATGGAGAGGGTAAAATAATATTAACCTAACATCAATAACGGTTTACCCTTTAATGTATAAAGTATAAGATTTTGTACCTTAATAGTTATCTTATACCACTTAATACCTTTGTATCATTAGTAAAAACAAAGGATATTTAGATATATTCATAGGCTTTTAAAAATTATAAGAGACATGCTTGTTGACGAGGTTAAGTGTATAAAACTAACATTAGGGTGAAATATCATATTGTACATACATTGCAGGGTTAAAAGTAATACTAACTCAATATTTTGTGATTAATAGTGTATAAATATCTCATTTTCAAAAGTTTTAGTCCTTCCATTAAGGTTTTGAAATTCTTGTCTTTAATTCTATATAAGATTAAGTTTAGACCCTAAAATTATCATTCATCCTAAATCGTGGAAAGTTATAATAAGTATAAAGATTATGGGCAATTTTTTGATTAGACAGGAGTAATGTGAGCTTATGAGCTTATGGGAGTCGACATAATGATGACTTTTGATTCAATAAACTCAGACTTTATCATCAAAGCTATGCAGGTTTAGTTTTAGACTACCCAAACAAATTCACTGCTATCAATGGACGATTGGAGGAGTACTTTTTGAGGAGTTTAAAGGTTTGAGGCAAGGGATACTCTCTCCTTACTTGTTTGTGATTGCAATGGGGGTCATGCCCTTAATTTTCAACAAATCAATCCTAAAAAGGAATTTTAACTTCCATCCTAAGTGCAGAAAAGCTCACTCATCAAACCACCTGAGCTTAGAAGAGAATTGGATTGTTCCAGCTTGTTGATTACTTCATTTTACAATTTATGGTGCACAAGAATTCAATATACACTTAAAATTTAGGACTCGATAAGAATAGTGCAGATGACTTATTATAAACAAAGTCATTTACATGCATATTCGCAAAAGTATATAGAGAAAAAGACATATTTATATATGTATTATTTCTAGAGAAAAAGTACCTAGGCGATTAGCAATTAACATGAGTTGTATGTGGCTATTGTCAAGTTGTATAGAATCTTGTCAAAAATAATATTTTCTATGTACAATATTAATCAATATTGACTAGCAAACATAGCACTGGCGATTAGTCAATACAGGAGTTCATGTTTGTCACTGCATAAATTATATCTACATCCTTTTAAGAATTGGAAAAGAAAATTATACATGAGAGACAAATAGGTAAAGCCATGTTATATCAATACTTTACTATTCGAAATTCTAATTTTCAATCCATAAGTAAAGGCCAAAATATCCTGGAATCTGATAAGCATGCAAGGAAGTTGCAAGACAGAAGAAGAAATTGTTTGGTCGAACCATGATGCTAAACACAATAACTAAATACAACAAACCTGTGTCTCAATTTAGATATGCAATTTATTTCAAAGAGGATAGAGAAGCAAAACAAAAATGATGTTGCATAATTTTGAGAAATCAGTCTTGTTCATGGGTTGTTAAACTCATATGCATTGTATGAAAAGTATTTGAAACAAGAGTACAACAATGGACACAATGATTTCCAGTTACCAAAATATTACAAAACAATGAGATTACAAGAAGAGAAGTAGAAGAAATCAGTAATGGTAGATGACGAGGGGTCCCCGACCTGGGATGAGTTACCTATGCCGAGTGGAGACGGGCTAATCTGAGCGGAGCCTAGCACATTCAGCTAAATGCCCAACCGAAATGCTGATCCGACCCCGGAAAACCCCGACCTCAGTGCCAGCTGTTCCGATAGGACATAAAGCACTGATGGGACATCAAGTTACACCGCATTAAATGCTGTCAGACCTAATTTAGCATAAATAGAGCTTCACCCTCTTCATTTTAGAGATAACTCGTCATTAAATGCTCTCAACTACCTTGCCAGCTCGGATATACTAATCATTCGCACGCCCGAGGGGAAAATCCGGGTCATCACCCCGCCTTTTCCTTCTTTTCCTTGTGCAGGTGACGTAGCCGACCTGAAAAGTTCAACTTGGATGCCAACTTGAAAGTTCAGCTTGGCTACCGTAGCCGACCAATTCAACTACGAGAATCCGACCTCGATAGTTTTGCGCCGTCTGTGGGAACGAGTTCTTTCTATCACTCTCCTTCACCACTCACTGAGAAACCATTACGGTACAAACGAGAAGCTATAGCGCACCGATAGAGGATTCGCCTAACCCGGATGAGGACCTCGAAACCACGCAGGTGCTTAGCCAAAACCCAACCCCAGCCGACGTTGGGACGAGCCAACGTATACACTTAGCCACTCAAACTAACCCTGCGGTGGATGGAGACCTCAACTCCAACCTGTCACCAGAGATAAAGATGATGCTGAGGATGTTTGAGGACTTAAAGAGCAGGTAGCCTGGCTAGCTGAGGGCTCCCTGGCTCCACAAAAAGCTACGCCGCGGCCCTCGCATCCACAGTTCTGTATCCCAGACCCAAGGCCAAGGCAGACGCAGGACCAAGAGGGCTTCCTAGAATCGGTGGCCAGACCCGGTGAAGCGAGAGGTCAAAGGGCGGCACAAGCCGACCCCGAGCAGGCCAAGATCGCGGTCGCCATAGCCAAGGTCATCAACCATCTTGGCGTAAGCCCCCTCTCACCTAAGGTACTAGCCACGCCACTACCCACCGGCAACCGGATGCCTAACCTGGCCTTCTATAATGGAGATGGAGACCCAGCCAGTCACCTACTCAACTTCGATCACCCCATGACCCTGCATGACATGTCCGACCTCATGAAGACGAAGATATTCCCAACCACCCTGGTTGGCAATGCCTTGGATTGGTTCCAGAAGCTTCATCCTGGTTCAATTGCAAGTTTCCATCAGCTGGCTGATGCTTTCCTCTCCCACTTCGCTGGGAGTCGACGCGCCACCCGCTACACTTCTACATTGCTGCTGGTAAAGCAACATAGAGGAAAAAATTTGAGGGCTTACACAGCCAGATTCAATGAAGAGTCCCTCCGAATCCCCAACCTGAAGGACTCCATGGCGTTGATGGCTTATCAGAGTGGGTTTAGGTCAGGCCCCCTTACATCCTCATTGGCAATCGACCCCGTGGATACTGTATCCGAGCTGATGGTACGAGTAGAAAGGTACATACACTCGAAAGAAATCCATCAGGCAAAGAGGGATGATGACAAGAAAAATGAAGCTAGCAGGAAGGGAAAGACCTCCCGAGCCCAACCTAGGGGTAAAGTCCAAAACGACCAAGGCAAGCAGCCCCAATAGCTAAAGCAGAACCCCCGATTCACTATGTTTACTCCCCTCAACACCACAAGGGAGCAGATCCTGATAGAGATCCAGCACCAGAACCACCTGCCTCTTGCTCTAAGGATGAAAGACTGACCCGAGAAACGCAATAGAACCAAGTATTGTCGCTACCATATGGACTACGGCCATACCACCGAAGAGTGCAAAGACTAGAAGCAGGAGATCGAGACACTGATAGCCTAAGGTCACCTCCAAAGGTATGTGGACCCGCAGCCAACCCGGAATCATGATCAAAGAGATAGAGAGAGGAACCCTCCCAGGCGCCAGGCTGGGGGCGGACATCTGGCTGTGATTGAAACCATTGCAGGAGGACTGGCATCAGGAGGCGAGACCTCGGCAGGCAGGAAGGGTTACGTTTGGGCTGGGAGAGAGTATGGATCGGTGCAGGGACCAGCCCCAGGGGTTGAGGAGCTCACCTTTTTCACAGAAGACTTGGAGGGGGTAATATTGCCCTACGATGACCCACTGGTGATCAGCGCTAAAATAGCCAACTTCACCGTAAAGAGGCTGATGGTGGACACCGGGAGCTCGGCGGAAGTCTTATTCCTTAGCGCTTTTGAGCAAATAGGGTTGAACATGAGCCGACTCAGGCCCTTGAGAGGCACTTTAGCTGGTTTCACCGGGCAAGCACACCGAGCTGAGGGAGTCATTAACCTTCCGCTAAAGTTGGAAGACGGAGATAAGCGGGTTTCAATGCAAGCCAACTTCATTGTGATGGATTGCAACTCCACCTACAACAGAATTTTAGGCCAGGTAGCACTCAACCATTTCAGAGCCGTCCCTTCCACCTACCACCAGGCCCTAAAATTCCCGACCTCGGCCGGCACGACCACTATCCGCGGAGCCCAGCTCTCAACACGGGAGTGCTATGAAAACTCTTTCCAACCCAAATATTAGGTTGGCTGGGAACCAGATTTGCCTGAAGAAAAGAGGGATGCTAAGAGAGGCAACCCGGCTGAAGACCTTCAGGAGGTGGAACTGTCCGATGAAACAAAGAGAGCAAAAATTAGAAGTGAACTCCCTGCCGACCTCAAGAAAGGTATAAGCCAATTTCTCCTAAAAAATGAACACATATTTGCATGGTCTGCCTCTGACATGACAGGTATCGACCCGGGAGTGATTGAGCATCACCTGAACGCCAACCCGAATCACTATCCGGTGAAGCAGAAGCGCAGGCACTTCCATTATGATAAGTAACAAATCATAGCAGAAGAGGTAGACAAATTGATAGACGCTGGCCACATAAAGGAAATTCAGTACCCAACCTGGCTATCTAACGTGGTGCTGGTAACCAAGTCCTCAGGGGATAGAGATTGTGTATTGATTTTACCGACCTCAATAAAGCCTTCCCTAAGGACTGCTTTTCCCTACCTCAGATTGATCAAATGGTGGATGTCACCTCCGGTTTTGAGCTACTCTCCTTCATGGATACCTTCAAAGGATACAACCAAATCAAAATGGCTCCTAGAGACAAAGAGAAGACAGCCTTCACCACCGATAAAGGTCTCTACTACTATGAGGTCATGCCTTTTGGCCTTAAGAATGCTGGAGCCACCTACACTCGGATGGTGAACAAGGTTTTCAAAAATCAGATTGGCCGAAATATGGAGATCTATGTAGATGACATGTTGGTCAAGAGCAAAAGGGCGGAAGATCATGTAGCCGACCTGACTGAAGCCTTTGCCGTAATGGGGCACTTTGGGATAAAGCTAAATTCGAAAAAGTGCACATTCGGCGTCAAGGCAAGAAAGTTTCTGGGCTTCATGGTCATAGCCTATGGAATAGAAGCCAACTAGGAGAAGGTTCAAGCGATACTTGACCTGGCACCGCCGACCTGCGTGAAAGACGACCAAGTGTTGGCAGGCAAAGTCGCGGCACTCAGCAGATTCATGTCCAGGTCGGCTGACAAGTGTGCTTCCCTGTTTAAAATATTGAGGAACCTTAAGAACTTTGAATGTGCTACAGAATACCAGAACGCCTTCCAAGAACTGAAAAGGTATCTAGCTTCGCTACCCCTGCTATTCCGACCTGAGATGGGGGAGGAACTGGTACTATACCTAGCATGCTCGGGGACAACAGTGGCAGCGGCACTAGTCCGAGAAGAAGGGAAGGAATAGAAGTCGGTTTATTATGTCAACAAAACCCTACAAAGGGCCGAGGTGAGGTACTCCTTCTTGAAGAAACTTGTCATCGCGCTCATCACAGCGGCAAGAAAGTTGAAGCCATACTTTGACGCTCATCCGATTAAGGTCATGACGGACGCCCCACTCAAGTCCATCATGCATAAACCGGAGGCGTCGGGCAGGTTGCTGAAATGGGCAGTTGAACTAAGCCAATTTGACATCACTTACCAGCCCAGAACAGCCATCAAAGCCCAAGTCATCGCGGACTTCGTGGTGGAATGCACTAGCCGACCCGAGCATAACTCAGAGGACGTGTGGATGGGGCCTCAGGGAAGTTAGGTAGCGGAGCTGGGGTGGTCATCCTCGACCCGAACCGGCATGAGCACCAATACTCCCTCAAGTTCACCTTTCCGACGTCCAACAATGAAGTGGAGTATGAAGCGGTGATTGCGGGATTAAAAATCACAACACAACTCGGGGCACAGACAGTCGACTTGAACACCGACTCTCAATTACTTTCTAGTCAGATATCGGGAGAGTTTGAAGCCAAGGATCATACCATGCTAGCTTACCTCAACAGAGTCAAGAATTTGACCTCAGGGCTCAAAAGGTTCACGATACAGCAAATTTCGAGTGAGAAGAATATAAAGGCCGACGCCCTGTCTAGGTTGGCCCTGGGTGAGAGCCGACCTGCTCTAGTCCATGTGGAAGAAATGTCCAAACCAAGCATTTAGTTGAGGTTACAAGCCGTATCCGAGCTCAATTTAAGCCTAGATTGGACCAAACCAATCATGGATTACTTGGAGGGGGTATGACCCCGGAGGATGAAAAAGCTGCTCGAAAAATCACGAAACAGGCCTCAAGGTTTGTCATAATTGCCGGGTAACTCTATAAGAGGGCCTACACTTGGCCTCTCTTAAAATGTGTTGAACCCGAGGAAGGAAACTATGTACTCAGTGAGATCCATAAAGGGGTATGTGAAAACCACTTGGGAGGCAAAGCTCTGGCTCGAAAGGTATTAAGGCAAGGCTATTTCTGGCCAACCTTAGAATAAGATGCCAAAGAGTATGTAAAAAAGTGCGACACCTGCCAAAGGTTCGCCAATGTACAGAGGAAGCCAGCGGTAGACCTCACGGTAATGATAAGCCCTTGGCCATTCTATCAATGGGGTCTAGATATTATCGGCCCGTTGCCAACCAGTGTTGGCCAAAAGAAGTACGCCTTCGTAGCAGTAGACTACTTCACCAAATGGCCTGAGGCTGAAGGTGTTGCTAGAATAACGGAAAAGGCAGCTTGGGATTTTGTATGAAAAAATATCATTTGCCGATTCGGGGTGCCAAAGGTCATCATTACTGACCACGGCAAGCAATTCGACAGTGCATACTTTTGAGGCAAATGTGCTGAGATTGGGATCAACCTTAGATTCTCGTCTATTACTCACCCTCAAAGTAATGGCCAAGTTGAAAGGACTAACTAAATCATTTTGCAAGGCCTGAAAACCAAGCTGGAGGAAGCAGAGGGCCAGTAGGCATCGATTCTTCCCGAGGTGTTATAGGCTCAGAGGACCACCACCAGCTCGGCAACGGGAGAATCGCCCTTCGAGCTGACCTTCGGTACTTAAGCGGTGCTGCCAGTGAAGATCGGGTCCCCAACCAGTAGAACCCTCCACCATGATCCAGAAATAAATGGAGCATGGATCCGTGAAGAGCTTGACTTCGCCGAAGAGCTCCGAGCTAAAGCCCAGATCAGAATGCTGGCCAGCAAAGTTGTGACGCCCGAGATTTTAGCCGTACATTCGTTTACTGTTGCATCTATTGTTTGCGCATTTCCTTATGTACTTTATTAACTGTCTTCTTTAGCTACTATTCATCCTATTTTCAAACTATATTCTATTAGTGAATTAGCATTTTTATTAAATCACATTAATTGTTAGAGGAGTGGGAAAAATGTGCAATTGAGCTAGAGGCGATAGGAGAGCTCGTTTAGAAAATGTTTTTAGTAGTTAAGTGAATAGTATTACATAACAAACTTAGAGATTTAAATAACTAACATTACTTTTCACCTTAGGCTCGTTTTTAAGTTAATAACGTGCATTCTAGTGACCTTTTAGATACCCAAACTTGACCCCACCTCAACTTAACCTTATATAACGCACTTAAGCTCATTAAAACACACACAAAAAAAAGAGAACAAATGTGCAGGAATTACTGTAGCAGGGCCAAAAATACCAAAGGAGAAGGAAAAGAGGAGATTTTGCTTCAACAACCTTACATCTTGAGCTCCTAACTTGATCTTGGGAGGGTTTTGAGCATCCTAGGGCCTTCAACAAGCTTCCTTGTCTTCAAAAATTGTGAGGGAGATGCATTTTATTATTTTTAAAGTTTATGTTCATATGTTGAATTTTATTGATTGTCAATTATAGCTATAAAACTTGTTATGAATGCTTGCTATGAGTTATTTGATGCCTATAGAGTTAACTTTTATGGCTTGTTAGAAGATTTCATGGTTGAATGTAGATATTGATCAAAGAGATTATGAATAGTGCCTAGAATTAGGGTTTTGAGAAAAATTGCTAATTAGTTTAAATTGAGGCTTCAATTAGGTGCTCTAGGTCCCAGTGAAGTTAGTTGAAAAGCCCCGTGAGGTTGAATCACTCGAAACCGAACTTAATTGCATAAATAGCTGACTTTAAAAAGTGGACTTTTCTCGTTAAGCAATCCGGGCAAGTTTGGGCATTGATTCGGGTATCCTTGGGCTAAGGAAGCACCTTTGGTGCTTTCGTTTCGTGGAAATGGGGTTCGGTTAGTATAGTTGTAGTTCAAACCCGTTCGGGGCCTTCCTGAACTTTTATTTCTAAAATGAGTATTTATGATCCTAAAAGGTGCCTTTGGGCTTAATTAAGAATATAGAAAGACTAGAATATGATTTGAGAATCTTGAACCATGCTTAAGAGAAAGAAAACTCGGTTAAAGAAAGGGGAAAAAGTAATTTTGACTATGTTTGATGCAATTGGCACTTGTATTTAAGTTATCTTGTATTGTATTGATTGTTTAGGTTATAATTAAGCTATTTGAGTAGATTGTGGGAATTAATTGTGTTGATTGCTTCTTTTGGTATTTTTAAGCTAATCTCGTGCTTATGTGAACTTATATCGTGCATATATGTAAGGACGGCCTACTTTGTCGTCCCTTATACGTGTTATGTGATTTCTTGATTTCTTGTGTCTTGTCTTGGGGTTGCGCAACCTTTTCGGACATGGTAGCGTTGAGAAACACGAGCGTCATCGGGCTTGCCGTGCTCCCTCGACTACCATGGTGCCTATTCCCTTTGTCGCTGAGGCATACTCCACTACCCCAGAGGCGTGGTTCACCTGCTGGGCATGGACCTACCTCGGGAGAAAGGGTCGTAGGATCGGGATACATCTGGAATATCCCAATTGTTGGTGTTTGGGGTTTGCCGGCATGTTCGTGAAGTTCATGGTTCGTGGCTCGTGATCGAAGACTTGGAAGTGGAACCGTATCATTTTTAAAGTGATTAAATACTTGGCTTTCTATCTTGCTGGTTTATGTTATATATATATATGTTTTCTTGTGATTGCATTTCATATTGCACGCCTGATATGTTGCATCACCTCCCTCGCTGGGCAACATTGTTGCTCATTCCTCATTTAATATGTTTCAGGTGAAGCTGAGGTGAATCCTCAGTTGATAGAAGAAGAGGAAGAAGTGCTAGTTAAGCAATTTCGGTGACTTCTTGTGTGATAAGGTTGTCTAAAATGAGAAGCTTGCGTGGAGTTGTTATTGATTTCCTTTTTGTGACCTTGGGGTCTTGAGTATAATTGGTGAATGTAATAATTTGTAATCTTGTATGTTGGGTATAAAGTGGAATGACATGTAATAATCCATAGTAAACTTATTCTTTTGCATGCTTGCGTGATTAACAAACTTGGAAGTAGAACTTGGCTATTGTTGTATCTAACTATCTATAGTTAAAATTAGAAATTCTTTACTTGCTTGTGTGTTATATGTAATTGTTGTTCCAAGGCTCGGATGGCCTTGTGATCGCGGGTGGCCCATAAAAATATTGGAGGATTGGTTGTAAGAGTTGTTGTTTGTGGATCTAGCATCATGGGTGTCTTTGTGCAGGTACCAGATTAGTCCTATAAACAGGGGAGACTTCGTCCGTTTTCTCCTAAATTTTGTGCCCGGGGTTTGGAATTGGGTGAGAATAGCATGATAAATAGGAGTCCTGGTCTCGTGAGGGATCGGGGCATTACAAAAGTTGCCATGAAAAGAGCCTTTGCCAAACAGGTCAAGCCTAAACCTATTAAGGTTGGTGACCTCGTACTCAGAAGGGCCATCTTTTTGCCACGCACGGGTCACAAGCTATCCCCGACCTGGGAAGGACTGTACGAAGTCATGAAAGAATTCCGACATGGGACCTTCTACATCTGTGACAAGGACAGGAAGCTATTGAAGAACGCATGGCACTCAGAACACCTGAAGCGGTATTTTGTCTAAATGGCCCTGAGCTGAAATATTTTGTAACAGCCCCGAGCTGAAATCTTTTGTTTAGGCCCCGAGCCGAAACATTACTTGTAAATGGCCCCCGATCCGAAGTACTTCATATGTAAATTCAATACAACACATTTTGTAAATCAGTGCAATGCCCGACCTGGGCCCAAGTGCCTCAGCTACAAAGCTACCACTAACTCGGATTAACACGGTGGCCACGCTTAATCACGAGTAAACCAGCTCGGACTATGTTCCAGCTTGAGAATAATCAACAACGATTTGATAAGCTTTGCCAGTTTGGATTAAGGTCCAATTCGGTGTAATCCGGCTTTGGTCGGTATATTAGTTTGGGTCTAAACTCGAACTCAACATTCGTCAACATTAGTTTGACCAATTTTAAATCGGACTGACGAGTCCGGGTTGGTGATAATTATAAAGTTGCCCAGTTAACCAGCTCGGATTAGGATGATAATTCATTAATCGCGTCCAGCTCGGTCCTTTTTACTTAAGTTTGAATGGTCCACTATATTGGTCCGACCCCATTTACTTAAGAAAAAAATTGCGAAAAAAGAAAAGTACACAAGTACGAACTCTGATAAAATGCAAAATATTCATTTCATTAAATCGAAATATAGTTACAAAGAGCCCAACCTGGGCGAAATTACAAAAGCCCAACTCGGGCAATTTTATAAAATTTACTTGGGCGCAGCGGCAAAGGTAGTGGCTTCGGCTTCATCCCCGACCTGGTCCATACCCTTCTGGACAAACTCAATGACCTCCTTAGCCTGGGACATCAGGTCGGATGGAAGCTCCAGAATCTCCCAGAACTCCGGCGACGGAGCCTCTAAGATCTTGATGTAATCGTTCTTGGTGACTGGGAAGAAGGTCTTCGCTCTCTCCCGAGTTGCAACTTGACCCTGAAAGTAGAATTTCATCTCGGCATATTTTGCCATGGCCCCGCCTTCCGTGGCTAACTAGTCAATGGCCGCATCACTAGACTTGAAGGCTTCCACTACCTTCTCTCCTTAGGCGCCGACCTAGTCTACCAGATCCCGAAGCTTCGCCTCGGCCTCACGCTTCTCCAGCTTGTACCGCTCGACGTCCTTGGCCGCGGCTTCACGCTGGGTCTTTTCCAGGTCAAGCTCCTTCTTTAGGCGGTCGATCTCCGACGTGTCCGCCTTGCGCCTCTGAGCGGCCTCTTCCCTCACAGTCTCAAGCTCGGCCCGGGTATCCACGTATCACTGCTCGAGCTCAACGCAGTGAGTCTAAGCCCTGACAAGAAAGATGGGAGCCGAAATGATGTGGGACTCGGCCTGTTTAGAAGAAAGCCAAACGATTAGCCGAGCTAAAAAACAACCTTACCAGAAGATTGGATAACACTCACCGTGACCATGGCCGTCCTCAAGTCGAGCGAGAGCTACTCTGCCGGGACCGTTGCCAGCTTGGGATCGTGGGCCACCTTGGATGCTTCCATGAAGTTTAAGCTGGGAGGGCTTACCTCCACGGCCTTACCCTTTCCGGTGTATTCGGCCCGATGCCACTTTTTACTCTCAGGTTGGGATGAAGAGCACTCCGGGATCGCCACTTCCAAGCCCGATCTCCTGGGCAAAGAGGACCCTGAAGCCCCTTTGGAGGAGACCTCGGAGCCGACCTCCCGTACTTGGTCGCTAGGTCGCTGCCTCTGACCTTGAGTGACACATCCCAAGCCGGACTGAGCTGAAGCCTCGCCGCTAACCTCGCTCTTCTTCCGCACCTGGGCGTACGCGAGCTTTCTTATGTCCGCCATATCTGCAAAAGGTAGAGGAAAGAAGTGAAAAAGAGCTGGAGGCCGACCTAAAATGACTAGCAGACAGGACAATTGGGAGGTCGGGCGCCGATCCTACAAACTGACTCTCTTCTGGGCTAGACCCCGCGTCCCTTTCGGGCTCGGGAAGCAGGTTGGGATGATCTTTCGAGAGGTCGGGTTCCCTACCAAACAGCTTGGAATCCCAGATCCGCTCCCATTTAAGGACGTTGTCAATATCTATCTGTGTCCCGGGCGCAAGCCTGAGCACCGCGACTTTCTCAAGTTCCTCATCTGAGAGCTTGGGGTCATCATTGACGGTCTTCCTCAAACTTGGAATCCAGTCCAACCTGCACCCAGAGTTCACAGCCGGCTACACCCAATAATAGTCATTATAACAACCTTTGTTAGATGAGTGCCACTTGGTGAATATGGAGTTGCCGACCCGAGCTGTGAAGTGGAACCACCCTAGCTGCTTCGGGTTGGGTTTGCACACAAAGAAATACCTAAACCTGCGCAAGGTCGGCTTCACTTTCTTCTCCAGGCAGAACATATAGAAGGCCACCATTACGGCCCAACCATTCGGCGACATCTGACTTGGGCTGAGCTCAAAATAGTTCAAGATGTCGATAACAAAACCGGGGAGAGGGAGCTGGATGACGTCGAATGCAAGATCGTATATGGTAAAGTGGTCGGCTGGAGGATAGCAAGCCGATTCGTGCCGACTTGGAACCTTCAGCTTGTGATGACGATCTACTGACCAGTTTCTCAGCCTGGCGTTGGCCATTTGCACTATGGAATGGCACTCACGCTTGTAATAGGCGAACAGCTGCTCAATCCTCTTTCCCCGAGTTGAAGAAACGATGGCCGTGGCCGAGCTCTGAGGTTGAACAGCGCTAACTGGGACTGCTTCGATCGGCTCGGTGGCAGAAACCCTAGCTAAGAACTCTTGAGGCATCTTGACGCCCTCCGGATAATTTAGTGGCTCCTCATCCTCCCTATCTTCCAAGTCTCCCAGGTCGGCCAAAGGATCTGCCTCGGCCTCCCTTTGCGCCAGGCTGACCCCAATAACTTGATAATCATCATCGCTCTCTCTGGGCCCAGATTTCCGAGCCGACCTTGAAGACACACAGGTGCTCTCTCCACCTTGGTCTCTATTTGAGGTAGATTCCGAGCTGGACGGACTCTCATCCCCACCATAGGACCTTACCTCCATTGCCTAGGAATCTTCCAACTTCGACCTCCCCATCCTATCTACAGACTAAATATAAATGTACAGGAATGACTAAAGGGAGTCGGGACGTACCTATTGCTTTTAATGCGACTGACCTAGATGAGCTAAAAATCCCGAGAAGGTTCTTTCCGAGCTAAATTCGTCCGACCACTCTGGTGTCCGACCTAAAACTCTTGAAGGTTGAAAGCAAAGTGTGAAATAAATCTCGGATGTCAAAGCCCTATTTATAGGCGCTTTTGAAAATCGCCTCGGGGAGCCCAAACATCGCGTCTTGTCAGAATCGCCAGGTGACGTGTCAGCCATCTGAAGGGCATGCACTGCTGACGTGGCCATCCTTACTCTGTTGGGGTCGGGCACCTCCAGCTCAGGAAAAACACCCAATTCTAGATCTCACCTCCTCGATCTTGACTTGGGGGGGGGGGGATTGACGAGGGGTCCCTGACCTGGGGTGAGTTACTGACGCCGAGCGGAGACGGGCTAATCTGAGCCGAGCCCAGCACATTCAGCTAAATGCCCAACCGGAATGCTGACCCGACCCCGGAAAACCCCTACCTCAGTGTCAGCTGTTCCGATGGGATATAAAGCACTGATGGGACATAAAGCTGCACTGCATTAAATACTGTCAGACCTGAATTTAGTATAAATAGAGCTCCACCCTCTTCATTTTAGAGGTAACTCGTCATTAAATGCTCTCAGCTACCTTGCCAGCTCAGACATACTAATCATTCGCGCGCCCGAGGGGAAAATCCGGGTTATCACCCTGCCTTTTTCTTCCTTTCCTTGTGTAGGTGACATAGCCGACCTGAAAAGTTCAACTCGAAGGCCAACCTGAAAGTTCAGCTTGGTAAGCGTAGCCGACCAATTCAACTGCGAGAATCCGACCTCGACAATAGAAATTTCACAAAATTATCAAACTCAATTGAATAACAACAATGTAAGATAAAAAAAAAATAGCAGTTTACCTCTAGAATATCACCACTTACGGATAGACGCTTCACGTTATAAACTCCTTGAAGAAGCTTAACTACAATATTATTAGAGTAATGATCAACATCAATCAGCGGAATATCTATATATTTTATATTTATGGTCTCAACTTTTGCTTCATCTAGCGAGCATAAGTTTTCAACAAAGAAGTATCTCATCAAAAAGTCAGATAGATCAAGGTATCTAAGTGCAGGATCATCTATACAAAGGTTGTAGTCAAGATGTTCAGGTACGCGGGGCTCTCTAATCTAAAAATTTTGAAGGTGAGATTTGTCATTTGTCAATGTAGGAGAAGATATGGTAAAGTTGACCACATTGTCGTATTAATCTCTATTAATATACAAAGTCTCCAACGATGAACAACCATATATAAGGTTTCGAAAAGATTCATCGCTTTGGTAAGTCACTGTTGCAAGATATGAAGGGTTTTGAGATTTGGAAGACAAACCAAGCTTGGGACATTAAGACTAATAACACCAATTAATTCAAGAACCTCTGGCATCTTACAAGTGAAAAGTCTACAAGGCAACTTACTGCGTGGTTTAGAATCGTCGTCAGGATCGCACACCCAAAACTCAAGCACTTCAAGACTCTTAGCAACGGCAGCTGCTATCCAAGTAGTAACGTCATACAAATTTCTCATGACCGCAAGAGAAAACTTGTCTATGGTTGATTGATTGAGGAGTATTAAAACCTTGTTAACAAAATGTGCAAACTTAATATTGTTGTCTATTCTCCTGCCCCAACAGAACACACAGGTTTGATCACTGAGAAATAGATTATCGATAATTTTCCAGAGGAATTTCCACCTTTTTGATAACACGTTGGTGGTCACAACTTCCTCCGTTGGAAGAAATGAGAGTATGTGACAAAGAACTGATTCTGGCAAGTTGCTAATCCTATCAACATCATTTGAAGGTCGTTGGCGCTTATGGCCATAAGGTATTGCAACCGATGACATATTAATTGAAGTGGTGGAAACACTTTGATCGAAAATTTAGAGGCTTTCACAAAATGGAAACTCTTGGGTTTTGATGGCTTTTCTAGGTTTCGTCTTGAGAACAAAAACGCCAACTAGACATTGCTGCTGGTTAACTATATAGGTAATATGTGGGGGGAAGAAAAAAAAGGTTTATGGGATATAAGAATCACAAAAGACACATTACTTAAATATAAATACTTATAACCCAATACTCATATCATGGTTTTCTCCAAGAAAAAGTATCTAGTTCCCCGAGTACAATGTTCGATGCATAATTTGAAAAGAGTAAATTTCACACTTACCCTCTCTATTGTTTATATATTTTTTCAAATGTAATTTATAATATTTTAAAAAATTTATAGTGATCCTTAATATTTTAAAAAGTTATTTAAAATGGTATTTATTATTTAAATTTAATTAATTTAGTCTTTATTATTTTTAAAAAAATTAATTTAGTCCCTGCATGTGTCCCTATTTAGAAATTAAATTAAATTTTATGGAAAATAATAAAAATTAAATTGATTAATTTTGAATAATAGAGATTATTTTGAATCATTTTATAAACATTAGGAACTAATATGATTTTTTTAAAATATTAAATACTAACTTAAAAAAAATATAAACAATAAAGACTAAGTATAAAATTTACCCTTTGAAAAACAACTCTTTTTTTTTAGAACGAAAAACAACTCTTTTTCTACAATTTTCTTTTCCGAAAAGTTAAAACAAATAGATTAGACAGGATATAATATATTTCAAATTTCAAGAACAAGAAGGCAGGAGCAAGATCAGTCGAACTTATGACGGAATTTAAGTTAGAGGGATTTGAAAATCTAGATAGAGAACTATAGTTATATCTCTCATATGAAGATGGATACTTACGCTAATAGTATAATTTTCGCTTTAGATACAAAAAGTTTTAAAATTAATTTTTTGCATTGTACAATATTCATGTGATGTGATATTGACCTTAGACTTTGTTTATATATATATATATATATATATATATATATATATATATATATATATATATATATATATATGAGATCAAAATGATTGACCTGATTGATTTTTCATCACGAGAAAAAAATACTTTCTTATATATTTACAAATATTTTATTGTTTTCAAATTAATTTAAAATATACATTGAGACAAATTACACCACATAAAAACTTATTATTATTAGAAAGTAAATTCAGTATAATACTAAATTATACTCAATGTCAGTTTTTTCGGAATTAAAAAGAAAAAAAAAAGTACTTTCATTTCCAAATGATGGTACCTAATTAAAGATAATATAAATAATTATCTTCTTAAAAGCATTTGACTTTCAACTACCACCTACCCCTTAACTACCTACTCCGGAGAAGAAGAAAAATATGCCCCTCTCTTACCTATCTCTTCATCATTACTCCACTGTATTTCTCCATTTGTTTCCTCTCCAAAGAAAAAAATATATCATTTAATTTCCAAAACCTACAGATTTGACAAACATTAGCTTTTCTTGGGAATTTTCATTTTCTTGCTGTTCTTAATAATCTGAATCAAAGTCGAGAGACGATGGATACTTTCTCTCGTTTTGCCTTCGAGCATCCATTGAAGTCTGTTTATGTATTTACCGATATCGTCAAAAAGCGTGATATTTGTCGACGGGAAGTACATGGTGAAGCTTATTCTGGTAAGAGGGATAAGGGACGTGAATTCTTCATTCATGAACGATGCGCCAAGTTGCCAAAAGAGGTAACACATCCTTTGCCAAAAAAGAGATTCAATATTGTAGTGTCGGTCCAATTCCCTAATTCGAGTTGAGAACTTGTACAAGAAAAAGGAAAAAAATAAAAGGGATTATCTTCTTTTTTTTTTTTAAACTAAAAAATTAGTATTTGATTCAGTAAATATGAATACACAGATTTGGAAATAATAAAAAATTAATTCGATACCTTTTGTTTACTTTTGTTTATATTATTTATAATATTATAGTTGTCAGTGATCTCCTTTCTTCTTTACATGACAAATGTCGTACCAGGTGAGCTACTGTAATCGTGGACTTTGGGCCACCATGACACTTGCCATTTTTATATCCATATCAAATATAATACTAATTAGTAGTGTAAGACTTTTCGGTATCAGACAAAAAATACTATTCATTTCCAAATGTTGGTACCTAATAAAAGATAATATAAATAATTAGATTCTTAAAGCCCTTTCACTTTCACCTACCCATCCCTCTTACTTATTTCAGTGTCAACTACCCATCCCTCTTACTTACCTATCTCTTCATCGTTAGTCCACCCCCGTTTCTCCATTTGTTTCCTCTCCAAAGAAAAAAGAAATGTCATTTAATTTCCAAAACCTGCAGATTTGAGAAGCTTTATCTTTTCTTGGGGATTTCTCATTTTCTTGCTGTTCTTAATTATCTGAATCAAAGTCGAGAGACGATGGATCCTGATTTCCCTCATTTTGCCTTCAAGCATCCATTGAAGTCCGTTTATGTGTTCACCGATACCATCAAGAAGTGTTATATTTGCCGACGTGAAGTACATGATGATGCTTTTTCTGGTAAGAGTGATAAGGGACGTGAATTCTTCATCCATAAACGATGCTTCGAGTTGCCAGAAAAGGTAACACATCCTTTCCATCTCCATGCTCTGACCCTTCGTAAACAACCCGTGAATAAACCCCGATGTAAAATATGTAAAACTACTGGTAACTTTCTCTACTGTTGTTCCGATTGTGATTATGCTTTGGATGTGAAGTGCGGTTCGTTGACGCCGGCGAGAGACGTGCAAAATCTTTGTAGCTCAGATTGTCTTGTTCCTTATCAAGGATTAGATCACTTTCGTTATGTTTGCCAAGTCTGCCAGCTAGTAATCAAAGGGTTGGTGTATTTCGACCCCAAGTCCGGCCGCATACTGCACGAGTCTTGCGGTAACTTGCCGGAGGAAATTCACCACCCGTTTCACTCTTCTCACACTCTTACCCTCGACCGTCGGAACGACTTTGGTGATAGTAGTCAGCAATTTACCTGCTATGCTTGCGGACAAAAGTCCTGGACGAGTCACTACTTGTGTTCTTCTTCCGAGTGTGATTTTTGCTTGGATGTTCATTGTGCGTTCTTGAAACCCACGAACGACGACAATGAGTCTAGGCATGATGTCGTCGTTCACGCTCACCAACATCCGTTGGTTCGATGTGATCAACCAAAAAGCTTAGTAATTAACTGTACTGCATGTGATAAACGGTGTGAAAGTTCGGTCTATGTTTGCATCGAGTGTCATGTACTTCTGGATGAATCTTGCGTCACATTACCACGGCGCCTTCAACATCCTTTTCACCGGCAGCACCCGCTTAAACTCGTTCATACTTCTAATACTTACCTCCATTGCAATGCTTGTCGTAAACCCTCGCGAGGGTCTCGGTATGTGTGCTTGCGATGTTTTTTCGCGATTCACACAACATGTGCTTGGCCAGTTCCTCCCACCATAAACTCTGAGGTTCACAAAGACCCTCTTGCGTTTCTTGGAATGCCAAAAAAGAAGTTCTCCTGCCATCAATGTGGCCGAGATAATTCTACTACTCCTTTCTGTTGTTGTTTGGAATGTGATTTTTATATTCATCTTCATTGCCTTCCTGAATTACCACATGAACTGAAGCATGAACACCATCGGCATTCGATCAATTTCAACACCTCTCCGATTAAAGACTCCCCAGATGAAGACGAGGAAGCAGAGCTTTACTGTAATGCGTGCGAAAAAAGAAGGAACTTGATCGATCCCACTTACCATTGTCATTGCGGCTACTTTGTTGCTCATATCCACTGTTTAACTTCTGAGGTAATGTAGAATTAAGTCCATTAATCCTATGATCTTTCCATCATCTAGTTAAAAATTCTCACTTAGATTTATTCCCATTTTTAGATTCTATCGCATCTTGAAAGTTCATCCAAGAAAACTATCGGGAAAGAGGACGAAATGACAAAAAGGTCTACAGTCACTTGCAGTATTCTGGATGCAGATGGACAAATTATCTTTGCTGAATTGGATTCAGATATTGCAAGGTTTGACAAAGAAATAGCAAGGTTTGATAAAGAGATAAAAGAACAGAAGAAAAAGTTAGAAGCATTAAAAGGGCAACGTGAAGGAAAGGCAAAACATAAGCAATTTGTGGCATCTATATGTAATTTGAAGTAACGAGTGAGAAGCTTTTAAATTGTTCTTGACATCACAACAAACATGTTTTTTCTGCAAGAGAGGTCAGTTGTTTGCAAATAATTTGTAGTGTTATGGTATTGGAAATAGGAAATAGAAAAAGAGCAATTACAATTCGAGTATAGTTATTGGGAAATTTTTTCATATATTGCAGAATGGATCTGGCTCTAACATAGGATAGACTCGCACACATATGAAGTCAATCCCATTGTCACAGATGAGCCGTCATTGATGTATGGAATAATTTTCCATTGTTCTTTCTACTTTCAATCCCTATATCTCGAAAAACTAATACTGCTTTACAAGTGATGCTATAGAGATCAGGAAAGAGAAATTTGGACGAAATTGTAGTAGAAAAATAAGAGATTTGAAAATATATTGAAAGGGGTCCTCCTATTCTCGTAGAGGAAAAGAATCCATGGGTACATTTATCAATGTTACTTGTGGTCTGCGGTGGTTGGATTAGGTTGCTGAAAGCCGCAATTGAGTTCATGGTAATTTGATACAATGACTCATCCTGAACGCTAGTTAATATCTGAAGATCTGGATTGAAGGAAAGCGAAGTAAGAAGAACTACCGGAATGATTGTTGTTAGTGAGATGAGAGAAGTAAAAGGGGAAATTTTTCGAAAAGTTAGAACATTTTGAACACCTGATAGTAATGTGTGTATGATGAGTGAGTCCTATATACGTAAGAGGTTTATGTACCACTAATAAGTGGGACATTCTTGGTAAAAAGGGTGACTGCAATGTTTATTCTCAGTGAAACGAGAGATTGTCAGTTAATGTGTAACGACTGCCATTGTTACTGGCATAGAGACAGACAAAGATTCTGTGAAATTGAAGCAATCTCAGTTGTTTGATCTTATATTACCATATAAAGGAATGTAATTGTTCTCGATCATCTACAAATTTGTTTGATTACTTTTCAAGGGGTAAGCTATTGATTAAGGAGTTTGAAAAATTTGAGGCCTTATTTTACCTGCCAATTACGGTGCTTATTGGTTTTCATTTTCCGTCTTGGATTCCATAGTGGTGAAAAGGTTGTTGCTGAGGGCCAGAAACATGGGATATTCCATTCTTTGTGGGCTTACTAGCAAGGGTACAGGGATCAGTAAAGTGAAGAATGTGATGAAATTGCATGATGAACGAGAATGAAATCAAAGTGGCAGTCAAAGATCACTTCTGGAAAGCATTTTACAGAGCCAAAATTGAAGAAATTTCAATTTGCTTCCAGCATTTGTCGAGTGAAAGACTTTTGTTGAGTCGTGAAAACGGTTTGGTGCATTCTTTCCTGGATCTCCAATGCTCTAAATTTAATATTGTAATAACATACTTTTAATATATGCTACGAATATTTAAAGGATAAACAATAAATAATATAACAAAGTTTTCTATAATAACTTAAGTTTTTAAATAAAGTAGTGACTAAACATGGCTTCCAATTCTACAAATGACAAATAAGTTATAAATGGACAGTGCACTGATTGATTAGCTAACTATAACCTGCCTTAACCTATTGGTGGTTTGTCATGGAATATCCACCAAATGAACTCCAAAGCCTCTTTAATAGAGATAAAAGGGGAAAAACCTTTTCAATATTTTGATGTAATCAGTTTTGCCTCCCTTAGACCATCTCCAATCCATTCTCTATCTCTCCTTTTACCCCACATATAGGGAGGCCATTAGAAATATGGTCTCCAACAACTTTTTTAGACCCATTTTCACATGTAGAGCATCTCTACATCTAAATTTTAGCATCTTGATATGGGAAAATGTTTAAACAATTCCCTACACTAATTTCTAAACTGACCTGACACTTAAAACAGTTTCCAACGATCATATTTCTAACGGTTAGAAATAAAATATTGTCATAATAAATAAACAAATATAAATAAAAAATAAAGCTATTGGAAAGGTTTCAAAAAAAAAATAGTTAACAAAATTAGTAATTAAAAATAAAAAATCATCATAAACAATTAACAAATATAGATAAAAACGTGTAATAATAAAATTTTAAATTAAAATAATATATTTAATTAAAATAAGGAGAAATTTTAGAGTAAAACAAAAATAAAAAAGCTATTGTCTTATGTAATTCCCCCGGGGCACTTACTGTATATATTTTTTGTTTAATGAAAGTTTTAGCTTGTTTTAAGCCAAAAAAAAAAAAAATTATTAGAGTGAAACTGAAATAAGAATTTTTTGAAATAAAAAATTAATTAAATATAGAGAAGTTGAAATAGGTAATCCTTAAATATAAAAAAAATTATTTAAATTCTCTATATTTAGAAGAAAAAAAAATTGTTAGAATTAGCCTCACAAATATCCTATCTAGCGAAATTGTCTAAAGAAGGTTGCTCTCTTTTTAGTGCGTGGCCCCCATTCACAGCTGGGACTCACGGACTTGTATATGCTTTTTAAGGAAGTTTCATTGTCTTGCAAAGAGACAAAAAAAGCTGCAATCGTCAACTATGTGGCTCAGAAAGAAGTTGGATGATACTGGGTAGCAATCACAACAGAAAAACCGCTATTTTGTTCTTCAGCTTTAATCATTCATTCTCTACACCTCCTGGAAGTGAGAACAGGTTATATTTCCTCTCTACACAAATATTGCTTGTTCTTTCATTTTATTGGTTAGAGCGGAAGGTGATTTTATATTTCAGTTAGTTGCTCTGAAGATTGGTTGCTCTGTGATTTCCTTGATGTTAACTGTTAAGGGCGGATTTAAGATTTTTATCTGATGGGAATAAAACATATAATTTAATAATTATCGGTGCTAAATTAATTTTTTAACTTATAAATACCTTGAAAATATACATATATAAGAATGACTCTGGCTGGCTATCTTTTGATTTAGTCTTAACCTGTGACTTTGAACTCTTGCTCAAATTACATTTTAGGAAAATGCGTTTGCTTGCACTTATTTGTACAAGTTGAATTAATTTCATAAACTGAAATTTGTACGGAATCTCTTTTTATTGCCATTTATTGACAATGTTGTAATAGTAGCAGATGAAGATTATATATGTTCATCATCCGGTAGAATCCTTGCCTTTGTAATTATGAAGATTAACTTGAAAAATCTAATCAAACAATACGAATGGTGACTACTGTTTAAATTTACTCTTGATTGCATCTTCTTTAACAACTGCATTTGTTGTAAAACTTAACCAGCATCAAATAAAGTGTAGAGTACTTCTTTCCAGGAGCTAGAACCATAGATCCCTTTAAAAGCTTCCATTGATCACTTGCAAAGGTGTTAGTAAACCATTCATCATCAACGTTTCCAATCATCCAACTCGTTTTCTGTAATACACAATTGAAAAAACACTTGTCAGAAATAATGAGAAAATCTTTAGCAGTAACAACAGTTGTATCATTCTTTTTCCTTGTTTCCATTAGTCCCCTTTTCCTTTGATTCTTTCTTTAATTTCGAGCAATGTCATTAAATATGTCCCTTTTTACCACAATGGAAATACTCAAGATCTTTTCCACATTGAAACTTGCCATCATCAGTACCTGTTTTGCTTTCAGCATTTTAGTTCATCAATTTTTTGAACTAAGTTTAGAGCTATGTTCTATAAATATTCATCTAACCATATTGAGTATGAACTTCTATTCTGAAAGAAATGATCATAATGCTTCTCTTAGAACAGCTAACTAGCTGTTTTGATAAATAAGCTGAGTGAATGACTTCCAACCTTGATCTTTCAGAATTTCCATTTCTGCCATGATCTTTGAAGCCTGCCCTGCAGAAACATGATTTCGATCAAATTTTTGCTAGACAAGATTTGATCACATTGTGTACAATGGTTATTGGACAAGCATGTCTCTAAACATATCAATTTCGAGTAGTGAGGATAAAGTGAATCAAGTTCTGAACATGGCACCGAACATTGACAGCGTAGTATCTTCCATGGAAGATAAGTTGCGTACATTGCCTAGAGATTCTTACACAGTTTGTATCTATAATGTTCCTGAGAAGTATCGCAAAGCCAATGAAGATGCATATAAGCCGAGATTAGTCTCAATTGGCCCTCTTCATCATGGGAAAACCCAACTTCAAGCTATGGAAGTGTACAAATTAAGATGCTTACAGAGTTTTTTGGAGAGAACTGGACCTGACCTTCGTTACTTGGTCAACTTAGCACGACGAGAGGAATATCACGTCCGTGCGTGTTATGAAGACACCATTGAACTAAGCTCAGAGGTATTCCTCGAAATGATTGTGCTGGATGGTGTATTTGTTATTGAACTTTTCTTGAAGAACCATTTTGTTGAGATGAGAGAGCAGAGTGATGTTATCTTCGAAAATCAATGGATGTCGAATGATTTACTCCATGACATGTTGTTACTAGAAAACCAACTTCCTCTGCGTTTTGTCAGCCATTTGTTTGATAGAATAATTCAGTACGTTTACAAATGTGAGCTATCTTTCTATGATCTTGCTCGTGAATACTTCCAGCATGTAGGAAATACAGGGAAATTATCGTTGAACATCTATTGCAGTAGTTCAAAACATTTGGTTGAGTTTCTGATATATGTTCATAGTCCCTCGCGTCCAAGAGAGCCATCAAATGGAGAGAAGTTTGAATGCAGTCGTAGTGCAACAGAGTTACAGGAAGCTGGAATTAAATTCTCTTGTGGAAATGCGACTTGTATATTTGACGTAACGTTTTGCAAAGGAGAGCTGGTCATCCCAAAGTTGATTGTAAATGATTCAACCGAAACATTTTTCAGGAATATGATAGCGTTTGAACACTGTCGATATTGTTCTAAGAATATAACAAGCTATGTCATCCTCATGGACAACTTAATAAACACCTCGGAGGATGTCGAACTGCTTGTCGGAAAAGGAATCATTGAGAATGCACTTGGTGAAAGCGAGACTTTGAAAAATCTATTCAATAATCTCCATGAGGAGATTATAACAAATCCAAGTGATTTTTATTTTGCTAAGGTTTGTGGGGACTTGAATCACTATTACAAAGACTATTGGCATCAATGGAGAACAACTTGGTTCAAGTGGAAGGTTATTCTGGGACGTGACTATTTTGGCAATCCGTGGTCTCTCATTTCTGTCATAGCTGCTGTTATATTGCTCATTCTTTCTATAACACAAACAGTGTGCTCTGTGCTTCAAGTTGTTTGAAAATTCGACTTGGACTCCTTTGGATTGTAAACCTTGAAATTTATCAAGTTTCTTTATATTGTATTTACGATGTTGCAGAAAAATTGCAAGTCTCTTTATATTCTAGTACATAATAACCTCTTTTTGAATAGGTTATAAGAGTTTTACATTTGCTACTTTTTTATGTCTTCTGCATCTTGTTGAGTAGCCTTTCTGCTAACATATAATACATTACAAACTCTCTTTTTCATTGAAAAATGAGATGCTACTTATTTAATTCTTTGCAGTTTGCCAATGGAGGTAAATTTAACAAAGCTAGAGGTGAATGAAGAATGTGCCCAGACTCGTCGACTGTAATATATAAAAGGAACAATTGATAATTTTGACGCAACTAGAATTGTGTCATTCACTCATTCTATAATGAGTTTGAACTCTTCGTTGATGTGAGATTTCTAGTAAATATGTAAATCTGTAATGTTAATGAGATTCTAAACCCCTTAAATGCTTTATCGACCCCCTCCCTGATGTTTTGATCTTGAAATTCAAGACCCAGAGATAAAAGAAGTGAAGACTGTTATTATTCGGGTTGAATACCCGTGGATGCCCACTTCGTGTTCTCGCTGTAAAGCCTTTGGACACACACCAAGTAGATGTCCCATTGCTCTGTGATCAAAGAAGCGAAGCTAAATCCCCCCAGAAGAAGGTGACATCTGGACCCTACCCTCCAGAAGGAGAACCCTTCATCCTCCATAGATGCCTCGGCTGTTGATGATTCTAGGCAGGACCATAGCCTCAAGGACAATCTCAAGCTACAGAAGAAGTCTCAGAATGGTAGTACAGGCCCTTCTATCTTGCAAACTCTCCCATATGCTTCAAAACCCCCCTCAAGGCACCCACCGCCCCCCCCCAACTTCCTCCCAGCAGCCCGCCCGCCCGGACCAATGAAGATTCTAATTTGAATTGTTAGACTAACTTCAACAGTTTTCCTTTTTTTTTTTTTACAATAGGGAGTAAAACAAGCGACTCTCTAGTTTTAGGGACTTTTATTTCAGTTTCACTCCAACAGCCTCCTTATTTTAACTACCAGTATTATTTTTTCTTAAATTTTCATATTTCTCATTTTTTTTTTTACATTTCAAACATTTAGATTTTAAAATTTTAAGCAAATAAAAAAATTAGATTTAAAATAATTATATGATAAGGCTTTAGTGTAATTAAAGGCACTTAACATACAAATTTATTAGTGAATAAAAAAATAAAGGCTTCATTACAATTAAAAAAAAATAACAGAAAACAACCTGATTAAAAGAAAATTGTGGCCTAATATGCAATTAAAAGGAATTTGCTTAAAACCCTATCACCTCCCTTATACACAATAGGTCTTTATCAGGAACAAAAAGCCGCCCCACCTCCTTCTACTCTCTCGTGCCCTTTTCCCTCCTTGTGTTTCTACCCTTTCATCTCTATCAGTTGTTGCCCAGAGGAAGTTCTTTAAGGTAAGTTATTGGTTTTTCTGTTTTTTAGTTATGAATTCCGTACTCCAAAAGTGAAAAATTGACCGTGGGAGAGGCATTTGGCGAGGCATAACAGCTTTCCAGAAATATGGAGCCTAAAAGCAAGTATGGCAAGCAAGTGAAAATGGCGAGCGGAGAAGGGAGTTTGTTGGAGCATTGTTTTAAGCAACAGCCTCGCCAAAATGGCCAAGGAGCCATTTTGACGAGGCTGTTGGAGATAGTCTTAGAGGGCTTAATAAGTTGTATAAACAGACATTTATCTTGAAATTTTTTAGAACTAATCATATTTCTATCTGTACTTTACTTGAGACCAGGATCAAAGAAAGTAATGTCTCTCAAATCCTGGTATCAAAATTCAATAATTGGGGACACTTGAATAATTACACTAACAAAGGTAGAATTTGAATCCTTTGGGACCAAAAGAAGCTGAATGTTAGTAAAATCATGGCCATGAATCAGGCTATCGTTTGCAAAATCAGTGATATTAAATGTGGTAAGGAATATCTTTTCACCTTTGTAATGATCGCATAGAAAGGAAATATCTCTGGCATGCACTTGAGAATTGGAAGCTTTTGGGCTCTGATCAACCGTGGGTTATCGGATGAGACTTTAGTGAGATTCTTCAAATTGAAGATAGAATTGGTTACAGCTTTATTCCCCATGGTGCTGTGGAGATGGAGATTGTATCGCTAACCTTGATCTTAGTCTCCGTTTGTTTGCTGTAAAATATTTTCCCAATAATTTGGCGTTTGGTAATACTGAAAAATTGGTTAATTAAAAAATATTTTTCAATCAAATATTATCACTAATACAAAGTTTAGAAAAATATTTTCATATCCTTTAAGAAAAGAAAATATTTTCCAGAACTCAACCACTCTTACCCCCTACCCCCTACCCCCTACATCCCACCCTTATTCCACTTCCTACCCTCACGGTTAACATATATATTATGTTTATATTTTTTTTTATAAAATCTAATGTCATAAAATATTTTTTACTGTACATCCAAATATTAAAAAATGTTTTTTAATATTCTATTTTTCAGAAAAATATTTTTCTTCAACAAGTTATTTTACGACAAACAAACGTCCCAGAAAAATATTTTATTTTCTAAAAAACTCTAAAAATATTTTTCACAAGTAAATTATTTTACGGCAAACAAACGGAGTCTTACTAAACACACGTACTCAAGCCCAACCTTTACTTGGTCCAACATGGCATTGGATTTCTCTCTTAAAACTAGTAAGTTGGATCGTATTTTCGTCAATGGGGACTGGATCTCTAATTATGTGGACTCTTCACTTATTTTGGGGCCTCTTAAATCGGATAATTGCTTCTTGATTCTTAATCATTTCTTCAGTATGAAGGTTAGGAATATTCCATCAAATTTTTCGATGCTTGGACCTTTCACGAGCAATTTCTTGTCTTGGTCAAAAGAGTTTGGGATATAGAGATTGAAGGCAGCCTCATGTTCCAAGTAATTTCAAAGCTTAAAATTCTGAAGAAGGAACTTGGACAGTTTAATAAAAAGTACTTTGCTCATCTGCCACGCCATATTGAGGAAGCCAAAGCTTGTTTATGGGATATTCAACATAAGATTCTATCCAACTCTGCGAGTAATATAAATTTTGTTGAAGAGAAGGAGTTGTCTAACAAAATTAATTTCTTGTCTTAGGTCAAGGAGAGTATTTGGAAACAGAAAGCAAGGATCCAATGGCTTAGGGAAAGGGATTTCAACACCTCATCCCTTTTTAGATATGCAAGGAAGAAACACTTATAACTCTATTTCTTCCATTACCAACCAGGAAGGATATCCTCTGACTTCACCTGAGGATATTAATAATGAAGTTACTAATTACTTCATTGGACTTATTGGCTCTACAGGTTCTCACACACCTTGCCCTTTGCCTCAGGCTATCAGGATTTCTCTGTCAAACACACACAATGACTTTCAAGCTACAAATATTGTGAAGCCTACTACATAGGAAGAAGTTAAAGATGCAATTTTTTCTATTCCAAGTGATAAGAGGTTAGGGCTTGATGGCTTTAACTCTCATTTCTTCAAGAATTCATTGAGCATTATTGGAAGAGTGTGAATAAAGCAATTTAAGCTTTCTTTCACTCAAGAAGGATTCTCAAAGAGATTGACTCTACCACCTTAGTGTTCATTCCCAAGTGGTCGAACAATTCTACTATGGGAGACTACAGGCCGATTGTTTGTTACAATGTTATATACAAAGCAATCTCAAAGATTCTTGCCAACAAGATGAGTTAGAGCATGACCTCTCTTGTCTCTGATGTCCAGAATAATTTTGTCAAGGCCGCAATATCTCAGATAATATTCTTCTTGGCCAAGAACTAGTGAAAGGTTATAACAATAAAGGCATTAGTCACCAAGCAAAAAAAAAAAAATAAAGGCATTAGTCCAAGATGCTTGATAAAATTCGATCTCAAAAAAAGCCTATGACTCCTTAAGGTGGGACTTTGTCATCACCATCCTCAAAGCATTTAACTTTCTAAGCATATTTGTCAACTGGATTACAAATTGTATCATTACTCCAACATATCGCTATTAATGGAGGATTGACTGGACATTTTAAGGGTGCATGAGGATTACGTCAAGGAGACCCTATCTCTCTATGTTTATTTGTGCTCACTGGGATTCTTACTAAAGGGGAAAAAGTAAAGATTTCAAATTTCATCCCAAATGCAAAGGTATCAAATTAAATTACTTGTGTTTTGCAGACGACATACTTATTGTCTACAAAGTCGATGTGAAATCTGTCTGAATCATCAAAGCAAGTCTTAATGAGTTCAAAGAATACTCTGGGATGTCTATTAGTCAAGAAAAGAGTGAGGTTATCATTGGGGGCGACATCGATATCTTGAGGGCCTATTTGGTTGATGTTATTGGCTTCAAATATGGGGAACTCCCAATCTGCTACCTTAGGGTTCCCCTTATCTAAGGAAGACTTGCTAGAACTGAATGCAAAACTCTTTGGGATTGCATTTCGAAGAAAATTGGCAACTGGTCCAATAATTGGCTCACTTATGCTAGGAGATTGCAACTTATTAAATCAGTGCTTTGTAATATCAACTCCTTTTGGGCTAGAATGTTTATTCTACCAAAAGGGACACTCATTGATATTGAGAAAAAAGTTCCAGCCTTTCTTTGGTCTGGGGATGATAGCAATGGTAAAAAGGCAAAGGTAGCTTGGCATGATGTTTACAAACTTGTGGAGGATGGAAGGCTTGGAATTAAATCCTTGTTATATTAACCATGCTTTGATTATGCATAATCTTTGGATTTTTCACACAAACAAAAATCTATCTAGGTCAAATAGATCTATTCAAATCATTTGAAACGTTGCAGCTTATGGGATGTCTCTATCCCAAGCAAACCATCTTGGGCTTGGTGGAAAATACTCCAACTTAAACCAATATGCAAATAGTTCATTGTCCACAAAATCAAGAATGGTACTGGAACTAAGTTTTGGAAGGATCAATGGTATCCCTTAGAGATCTTGAATGAGGTATTTGATGCATAGGACATTCATGCTTCTGGTTTTGGCCTTGACATTAGAGTTGCAGATTTTATTTGTGATGATGCATGGGTTTGGCTAGACAACCATCATTTATTTGATATCATTAAGACTAATCTGGGTCTGGTATGCCCCAACTCTAGGGCTGAAGATATAGCTACCTGGATCAATACACCTAATGGTGATTTTTCAGTCAGGACAACATGGGAACTCATCAGAACACAATATCAACTTGTTGATTGGAACAAAATTGTATGGTTCAGACATGCCATTTCCAAGCATGCTTTTATACTTGGATGTTTAGGAAAAATCGACTTTCAACAAAGAGTAGATTGATTTCTTGGGGTATGAATATTGATCATCTTTGTCTTTTTCATACATATATGGAAGACATAGAGCATTTATTCTATCAGTGTTCCTTTGCCAACAGACTTTGGAAGAATGGATAGAAAATGGTTAAGGGACCTTCTCATATCAGGAATTGGCCCCAAACTTTGGAATGGATCATTAACACGGCTTCTCACCCTTCACTCTAATCCATTGCAACCAATCTCTTCCTCCGGCCTTTTGTCTTTCATGTGTGGAAAGAAAGGAATCGAAGATTGTACAAGAACAAAACTCTCACCAAGGAACAAATTTTTAATGTTATTTTTTATGTAAAGTCAAAACTCCTTTTGGTTAAAAAGAGTAAAAAAAGCCTTTTGACTCGAGCCATTTGTGTAGCTTGGAACTTAGATGATAATAGACTAAGATAGATTTTCCTTTGGAGAACCACATTACTGTACATATTTTTGTGATCCTTTAAGAGTAAATTGCTTGCCACCCCCTTGTGTTTTGCTGTAAATACTCATTCACCCCCTGTGTTTTTAAAATAGGCTTATTACCCCCTTGTGATTTTCGAAATGTAGCTGACGCACCCAACCCACTAACACCGTTAATAAAGTTAACGGAACTGATAAAATGACCACTTTACCCCTTCTTTTTTTCCCTTTAATTTTCTTTTCTACTTTCTCCTTCATCTTCTTTCTTCATCTTCTTTATGTTGGACATGTTGCTATAGTCTTGTGGTAAAAGTTCACTTTAATTATAAAAGTGGTCTTGGGTTCGAATCTAAGTAATAGCAAACCAAATCAAACCAAATCAATTTAAGCCTTGTCCCACTAGGTGCGGTCGACTATATGGGTCATGCGATGCCATTCCTTCCTATCGAGAGTCATCTCTTTTATGAGATCTATACACGCCAGATCTCGTCTAATTATATCCATCTAAATAATCTTAGGTCTACCTCTACCCCTCTTCTGGTGTATTATTTCTAAACTTTCGCACCTTCTAAAAGGCGCCTCAACAGGTCGTCTCCTTATGTGGCCAAACTATCTCAAACGATTTTTTCTCATTTTATTCTCAATCGGGCCCACTCCTACTCTTTTATATATCATCTCGTTTCTAATTTTGTCCTTCCTAGTTTTGCCACACATCCACCTCAACATTCTTATCTCAACCACTGACATTTTATGAACATGTTGATATTTCATCACCCAATACTCTGAACCATATAACATAGCAGGCCTAATGGCTATCTTATAGAACTTCCCTTTTAGCTTAAGTTGTAGTTTTCGATCACACAAGATTCCTGACACATTTCTCCACTTCGTCCATCCTACTTTGATTCTATGATCAACGTCCGCATTAATCTCCCTATCTTGTTGAACCATAGAGCCCAAGTATCTAAAACTCTCTTTTTCTTGTATTCTTTCTGAGTCTAATCTTACCTCTATCGTATTTATTGACTTATTTTTGCTAAAGATACATTCCATATATTCTGTCTTTGATCTGCTTAGCTTAAAACCCTTAGATTCTAAATTAAATCTTCATAATTCTAGCTTAGTATTTACACATTCTCTAGACTCATCTATCAAAACAATATCATATGCAAATAACATGTACCACCGTACTGCATCTTGGATTTAACTAGTGAGTTCATCTATAACTAGTGCAAAAAGGTATGGGCTCAAGGTAGATCCTTGATGTAGTCTTATTGTAATCGGGAAAAGACTAGACTCTCCTCCCCTCGTCCTTAAGCTAGTCATCGCTCCATCGTACATATCTTTTATCACCTCAATGTATGTTATACAACACCTTTTTTCTCTAACACCCTCCACAGAACTTTCCTATTAACTCGGTCATATGCTTTCTCCAAGTCAATAAACACCATGTGTAAGTCTTTCTGGTTTCCTCGATATTGTTCTATTAACCTCCTTAGCAAAAAGATAGCTTTCATTATTGATCTTCCAAGCATAAAACCAAATTGATTTTCTGACACCCGTGTATTTCTCCTTATTCTTCTTTCAATCACTCTTTCCCAGAGTTTTATAGTATGACTCATTAATTTAATTCCTCGGTAATTGTCACAATTCTGGATATTTCCTTTATTTTTGTATATTGGAACTAAGGTGCTTTTCCGCCAGGCATCAGACATCTTCTTGCTCCTCAAAATTATGTTAGAAAGCCTTGTTAGCCACGTTATACCCTCATCGCCCATGCATCTCCATACTTCGATTGGGATACCATCTGAACCTATAGCCTTTCCAACTTTGAGTGCCCATTTAACCTCTTCTCTTCCTATCTGTTGGTAAAATGTGCGGTTTAACTCCTCTTCTTATCTTTCTAGTTATCCCCAGTTTATGTTACTAGAATGACCCTCGTTAAAAAGCTTGTAAAAATAGTTTTTCCACCGCTCCTTTATCTCATCTTCTTTGACTAGTACCTTATCATCTTCATTTCTTTTTTGTAAGCGATTTCATCTAGTTTATTGGACTAAAAAGTAATCTTGTAAGTAGCAGGATTCGAACCCACATGGACAAAGTAAAAATAACTTTAATGCTTTACCCAGAAACCACTATGACAAACATGTGATGTCATATTAATTTATCCAACAAATTAGTTTACATGTTGTCTCGTTTCTCTCTCTGCGAACACAACCCAACCACCATTGCCATCCATTATCACTCACAAGCAACACCAATCACACCATTATTTTTAAATTTTCATCATCCTACTTTTGAAGTTCACAGTTATGTGTATTTGTGTGGGTATGTTTATATGTATATGTATATATGTGTGTGGGTGTGTTTATGTGTATATGTATATATAATATGTATACACATAACATATACCATACATATATAAACATACACCAACACGAAATACATGTGTGTTTAAGTGTCTGTATGTGTATGAATGCGTGTTGGTATATGTGTGAATATACATGTCTGGGTAAATATAAAGATATGTTATGAGTGTGTATTGTGTTTGAAGAAGATAAGGTAAAGAATGTAAATTACTAATGTCTGAAAGGTTATTTTTGTCCACAACGAATTTTTTTAAACCAAAAGCATAAAAAATCGCATTTTAAACGCATGTGTTGCAATTGCTGTTAAATTAGACAACTTTTTTAACAGATGGGGGCGGTCAACTATATTCCAAAAATCATAAGGAGGTAATGAGCCTATTTTAAAAACACAAGGGGTGAATGAGTATTTACGGCATAACATAGGCGGCGACAAGCAATTTACTCAAACTTTTAATGTAATCCTTTCTGCACTTTCGGCTGTGGTAGGTGAACTTTGACTTTGAACGGCTCGGTTGACTTTGACCATTGACCAAAAAGTTGACCAAGTATAGTTCAAGGTTTTTCAGCGTCCTGAATCTGTTTTCGCACTCAGTTTGGCCAAATTCAATCTCGATTTGCTCGTTTTAAAGTCGTTTCTACAATTTTCCTTTAGTGTTGCGCCGAATATTTGTTCCAAATGTTGGTTTTTATGGCCCTTTTTGCCATTTCTTCTTCAAAACCTATATTGCACTAAAATTGTGTAAAATATACAATTAAGCTCGAAATTATAATGCAACATACATGATTTAATGGGTTAAAATTACTTAAAATATGGATTTATCAACCTCTTAAACCTAATTTTTGCTTGTCCTCAAGTAAAGGCATCAATTACTTCATAGATTCAAAAATATTAAATTTAAGCAGTTAATGTATTCATACAGTTAAATTTTATAAAATACAAGATTAACAGTGAGTTTGGCTTCCAAACAATTTCACCCCAAGAAATTATTTTGTATCTAGAATAATAGAAACCATCTTAATTACAAAAAATCCTTTGCGCCTTTTAAGCACTTGTAACTCAATTAAGAGGTAAATCAATTAATCACTCAAAATTTGTAAAATCAAAAATATTTTCTATAGATAGTCATGAAATGTTAAAAACTCAACTACCTCCCAAATCATGTAATACTCCCTTAGATTTTTTTTATATTTTTTAACATTTTTTTATTTTTATTTGTATATTTTTTTATGAATAGATGACTCGAATGGTAGATGTTGGTTGATTCAAAGACTTTCTTGAAGTATTGCATTTCTTCGGTTAAATTGTGTTTGGTGAAAGAAGACTTGTCTGGAAGGATTTGTATTGATAGCTTTTTCATAACCAAAAATGCTCAAAAATGATTAGATGAAAGCATTTTGTTATGAGTTTCTTTTCTGTTTTTTTTTTTTTTGCTGAATCAACACTTTTAATATTTAAATGATATTGAGCGAGTCATCTAAATATTTTTTTTTCAAAGGAGTATATTGATCTAGAAAAATAAGTCAAATTTTAATAAAACACAACATCTCACATTGAAAACATCTCAATCTAATCCTTTTTTGATAATTAATAAAAAACTTCTAATTGAATCATGTGATGCTGTTGGGATGTAATAATAGTTAACAAGGTTTCAAAAAAATATGTCTAGATACAAACTCAACTCTTAGTGGTTAATCATTTTTTCATTCCAAATTCAAAGTTAATTTAAATATTTTATCATAATCTAACCATATTTCAACAATTAACTATTCAAATTTAATTATTATGAATAAGTGAAGTAGAATTTTTTTTAAAAATTTGAAAAAATTTTAATAGGTGGTATCGACTATTTTCTCCTACCTCCTCAAACCCGAACCTTACATTGCCCTCAATGTAAGAAAGTGATGCAATGTATTGCAAATTAAAAAGGTAGATACAACCAGATAAAAATTTCAAGCATTGTTCCTCAAATGGTTTTGAAAGAAGATTTGTCATTAAACGCTTCAAACACCAAAGTTAATTATGAGGATAAAAATAAAAGTGATACAAAACGAAATTTAAGACTCAATAATATATACAATTTGGTTTCACAAGGACTAATTTTTTTTGAATTTTTTTTTAAACTTAATTTTTTTAACTTAATTTAAAAAAAAAAAAAACTAAATCTAAATCACACAAAATAGAACAAACACCCTTTTTTCAATTTTTTTCCTTTTTTTTTAAGAGAGAAATTTAACATACCAAATTAAAATATACACAATAAATCACCTTTAATGATTTGCTAACAAATGCATTGGAGGATACTCAAAAAATATAACTAATGAATATATAGCCATAACAATTGTTGAAAATTATACAGTGAGGGTTAAAATCACACCATATTACCAAAGTCGTTAGAAGACCTTAGTGGTAAGATTAACTAAAGACATTCTCGAGACATATCAACAATTCAACCGTTAGATATAATATTCAAAAGAACTAAATCCAAATAGGTTTTTTTTTTTTTTTGTGTACTGTTGCCGTCAGGGCTTAGGTTATAAGTCCCGACTGCAGTCTGGCGCTCGAGCACCTTCAAGGCGCCCTCGAGCGCCCTGCTGAAAACATGTTTCCCTTTTTTTTTTTGAACAATATTATAACATAAATATTAAAAACAGAAATGAAAGAAAAGTTATAATCTTACTATATATAGATATAGATATAGATATATACATATATAAATATAAATACTATAAATACATAAACTATAAAAACAAACCTCACTATTTTATTAAACATAAAGACATTACAACAAGATAATGAAAATTACAATAACATAAAATTATCTCCTAATCTCGGGAATGCAAGAACATTTTCTTTCTACCCAATACAACTATGATCCCACTTGATAAAGAGATAAATTAGAAAAAGGTAAAGGATGAATGCACTTGCAAATGAGTACACAACAATGGCAAATTGATCTGACGTGAGAGTCCCAAACATCATGATGTTGAAAACAGCAGACTAGAAGAATGAAAGAAGAAAATTTTTTAGAGAGGGGAGAGTTGTGAGGCCCGACCTCGATTTACGTGTGTTATCTCGTTTCATGTGTCCTAACTTTGAACTGCGTGTCTTAACCTAGATATAGAGTCGTGCCTTAATTTATGTGCATTGCATTGAATTATATGCCTTGCATTGGTTTGCGTGCATTCATTTAGGGTTGTGTGCATTCATATTAGAATCCGTGCATTTGCCATGAAGTGTGTGTCTTACCTCGTAGTGCGTGCCCTAGACCTAAGAAGGCATGCCTGCACGCTAATCAATAAGGATTTCTACACAAAGCACTAGACAATAAAGAAATCCTACAAACTCCACTAACACTAAAATAATATTAAACTATCTCAAACATTCTTATTTCTATTCTACCTAGATTCCCTAAATTCCCCAACATTCTCTTACAACACAAACTACTAGACAATAAAATACACTTAACCTACAATAAACTAAGCTTAAAAAAAACTAAAAATTCAGATTTTTGAGCACCATATGGCCGGCCATACCAAGGCCATTTGAAATAGATTTGAACAAATATTTTATCCTATGCATGCCTAGACAATCACTTACACCATGTCATGTTTTTTGCTTGCACCAATACACCATTTTGCTAACACCCAAGCTCACTTTCTCAGCCCTCTCACTACATATGCTAAAACAATTCAAATATACTCTAGTTGACACACAAAATTCAGCTTTGCAAAGCCCCAAGGCCGACACACACATGCAAGCATTCTAACAATTCTTCAAACTTCATTTCCTCTCAACTCTCTCTCCCTCTCTCACTATTTTCGGTTCTAGCTGCCTCTTGAGCTTCCAAGGCTTAACTTTGCTCTCAAGGACACTTAGGTGCTCGGCCATAGCAAACAACAAAGCAAGAAACTCACACAAAGAACCTAAGCTCACTAATTTTGGCCATAGGTAAGTTTTAAGAGTTATCTTCCATTTCTTTTTGTTTTGAGTGCATGCACCCCTCCTACACTTGCTAACTAATCTAGGATTTAAGGAAGAACAAGCTAGCACTTGGCCAAAGCAAGGAAAATAGGCTTTTCGTGCGATTCAAAAGTATTTCTTGCATTTCATCCATCAAGTTGCTAAGGTGAGGGTTAAATCTTTTCAAAAGCTTTCAAAACTCACATGCATGCTCTCATATGGCTGTATTTACTCTTGAAGTTCATGTATATGTGTTTATATGAGCATATCTACTCTTGCATGGCTTGAAAATTGCTAGAAACTTTGAGATATACAGTCACATTTTTCTGGCAGCTTTCTGTCCTTGTAGAACGAAATATTTTTGGCCTAGCAAATGATGTTAAAATGCATGACAATTGGTAGGCCACTATATTTTCAGTTTTGAACATATCTTGAAGAAATAGATTAAGGCTAATTTTGAGTTTAAGACACCCAAAAATGGAAAATATCGAAATGTGTATGAAACTGGATAGTTTTGCGTAGTCTCACGGTTTTGGTCATAACTCCTAAGTCCGAACTCGGAATGCAGCGAAGTTTGTTCCTAGATTTAAAGCACTCATTTTGCTTGGTAATGTGCTTTAAATCATATTGTAATTTTACTTGAGGTATTAAATGTTTGGAATTGTAGAAATTAGAAGTTGTGTGGGCTATTTTAGTTGGTTGAGGTTGCTTAAATTAGTTGATGCATGGCTTAGGTGTAATACATGACGAATTCTTATTTAATCGCATGTGTAAGCCTAAAATTAAGGCTCTATTGGTTATGAATGCTTGCTAAGTAATTATCATATGGTTAGATGAATTCATTTGAGTGGTTAGTAGGCTATCCAATAATCCCTAAGCATGTATGAAATGGCTTAAGTACCTCTTGTGGTTCTTAGCAAACAAAACCAACACCTGAGCACGGCCCCTATAAACCCTAATGGCTACGTAGACTCTCAAGTCATAAACCACTCTTGTGTGACTTATAATTGATGTTGAGGAATGTTAATAGGCTGCCCAGAATTGTCGTTATAGCTCTAAGCATGATTCTCGATGATTGCATGTTGATAAGTGAACTATTCTTGCACCCGGTCTTGTGTAAGTGTCGTAGCATACTTGTATGATCTCAACACTTGATATGTGAACCAAAGTGAGTTATATGACTTGTTTTATATGTGTTACTTGGCTGCCTGTTAAATGTTCATATGATGACCCTGACCCAGCATATAGTATACAGTACATATTCGCATATATTTATGTGTTACTTTAAAAGTTTATTTATGATTAGTGAATAACTTAATTCAATGCATTCATTAATTGCACTATTTGTTATATTTTCGAAATACGTGTAAATAGAGTTTAGTAAAATTAAATAGGGTAACTATTTTAATATTAAAATTATTATATTTTATTATTTTGTATTTAAGTGTTAGATTTCATTATTATTATTATTATTATTTTTCATTAATTGCTTAAATAACTCAAGTCTGGAAATGAAAATTTTCTGCTTCTTTTTTTGAATTTTATATTTTTCCTTACTTACTTATCACTTATGTGTCATACGTTCATTGAGTTTACGAGCATAGCATTTCGGGAACGTTGAATAAAAATTGGATTAGTGTTCTCTAATGAATAGTATTTTCAGCTTTTAATTTAACATTTCAATAACCCATTTGCTTATTATTTGATCCAATTACAACTATTTGACCCAAATACCCAACCCATTGACCTTGTCATCTTTTCTTTTATAAGTTAAACCAAGCAAGGAAAAAAAAAACAAAAGAGGGAAAAAATGGCCTTAGGGCCAATTTTCATGAGAAAAAAAAAGAAGAGAGAAAATGTCCTCAATTCTTGCCAATTGGATCTTCTAGCTTGGTCTTAGAGGTAGATTGAGGTATCCTAGAGTACTACAAAGCTCTTACAACTTGGTATGTGAGAGAGATTTCATGTTATATGCATTTAAATTTCTAGGGTTTAAACTTAAATTTTTACAATTGTTGATTATTGTTATATCTTTGCTCATAGATGCTTGTAGTACCTCTTATTGATGTTGTAGAGTACTCTTTTGAAGTTAGTTGGCATCTTGAATGGCTAGAATGGTGAATGTTACATTGTAGAAGGTGATGAATAGTAAAAAATGTGAATAGTAAAATCTTTGTGTTCTAGCTTAATTTGTTGCTATATACATGTGATTTAGGAGTTGTTAAACCTAGATTAAAGCCTTGAATGGGTTGGCAATGCTTGAAATGCAAGATTAATTAGTTAAAGTTAGTTTAATGGGGCACTATTTACTCAGGTCCTTTAAATCTTGCTCAAAACCTTAATCTAATGATAGATATGTGATGTTGGGTTGATAAAACGGTACCACGTTAAAATTTATCAAATTTCGAGGACGTTGATTTTTATGCCTCTTTGTATGCGCCCATTAGAATTAATACAATTAGAGCCTTAAATACTAGTTTAATGTTTGGTTTAGGTTCCATAAATGTAGTTGAGGATAGTTAGATACTTTAGTTAACTAAACTTTGCCTAAAACTAGTTTCGGCATATTGAACTTAAAGGAGAAAATGGAGATTTTAGGCCTCAGACTTAACTTTAGCTTGTTTATTGTGTTATATTTATTGTAGAGACTAAGAGATTCATGTTAGTTAAAGCTGGAAATTGAGGTTTAAGTGTTAGTATATATTATGTTGCTTTATTATTTTGGTTACTAGTTCATAACCGAGTTGTGTTTCTTGTTCAAATAAGGTAATTAGATTGAATGTCATACTACCTACATGAAAATGATTGTTTAACTATAAATGCATGTGATTTAGATCTAATATTTATCTTGAATGCTAATTTGATTGGAAATGAAGACAAGTGTTTTGGTGTAGCATCTATTCTTTAAGCTTATGATTTAATTTTAGATTGAAGAGTTAGTTTAATTGTGTAGTGGTTTAGTTAGAATGTAAGTTAATTGTGAAGTGGTTATTTATTGGCTTGTTAAATGTTATCTTTAACTTGAGTCTGCTATGAATGTGAGATGAAATTTTTCTTATTTTAAGTTGCTGTCAAGTTCTTGTTTTTTTTAAAGTTTGCTTCAAAGTAGACAAAAGTGGTAATATGTTCTTTTACATATCTAGCTTGTGATTTAGAGTTCATAATGTTGTAGGAGTGTTCTTTTGCTAGCATTTGAAGTTTTTATGGTAGTTTATTGGTAGAATAAAGTTTAGTTAGTTAAATGTAAAATGGTAGACAAAGTGTTTGTTTAAATGCATGAATGAAGTGTATATGTTAGAAGCATGCTTAATATGACTTATGAGCAAGGAATCAACAAAGAATTTCAAGTAGTTTTGCTTAAATGAATTCAACCCCTTTGTGTTTCTTTTGAATTCTTGAGACTTTGATGACTAGTTAGGCTTAGAAGTTGTTGACTAATAGCTCTTAGGAGTGTTAGAGTCCAAAACATGTTAGTCAAGCAAGAAAATAGCAAAAGGACTCAAGTGTGCTTGTGTGTATGTGTTCTGTTTGGATTAGCGCACTGTATCCAACTTTTGGAGCCTTTCGGACATAGCAAACATGCTCGAAAATTAACCAAATTTGTATAGCAGCTAGATTAGGCAGTTTAGAGCAAATGTTGATTTCTAGCGCTAAGGCTAATTCTAATGTTTTAGGCCTCCGATTTAGCCATTTTCGAAATGTGTCTAGAAAAAATCGTTGGTGTAGGGCAGTTTAGAGTAGTTGCACAGAAAAGGGTATAACTCATGGAATTTAACTCAGAATTAGGCACCGTTTGATTCTAAAATCATATACACTCGAAGAGCTATATTTCTACAAAAAATCAGTCAGTTTGGAGGTCAATAGCATTTGTAACTGAATTGACTAAGATAAGCTTCTATTAAGAGATTTGTTGGATTATTTGAGAATTTCTTGAACTTGCAGCATAGCTAGATAGTTGAATTGGTATACATGCTATAATTGTTATATTTATTATTACTTGAGTTATAAATTGATACGTGGGTAAAGTTAGCCTACTTTGCTAACCTCCCGACTTTTTATTAACTTGCTATCTTGAGATCTCGAATGTGTTATATGGAATGAACATGCTTATATCTTGTTATTTTGTTTATATTGCTTGTAAATTGTATTGTATGTGTGAAGTTATGATTATGATTGGAATGGTTGGCTACTTGAGTGATTACTTGGATTATGTGTTAAATTAAAGTATAAAATGTGATTATGGCATGCAAGATAACTTGTTTAGAAATAGTTGAGTTGTCTTAAGTTAAATAAAGTTGTTGTATTTAGGTAAGGGTCTTGAGTGGTAATTAAAGAAGATTTGGTGCAATTGGAATGGATTCTTGGCTTTTCTAAGGTGAGGGAGTCTTTAACCCTTTTGTGCATCTTAGTTTATTTAATTGTTTTTAGATTATATGATTTAACTAATTGATAAAGTTTTCACGTACCAATTTATTTGTTATCTCATGGTTACTCGTGTTTGTTTGATATTATCTCGTGAATTCTTGAATTCATGTCGGGTTGCGCAACCTTTTTAGACATGGTAGCGTCGAGAAACACGAGCGGCGTCGGGCTTGCCGTGCTCCCTCGACTACCATGGTGCCTATTCCCTTCTCGCTGAGGCATACTCCACTACCCCAGAGGCGTGGTTCACCTGCTGGGCATGGACCTGCCTCAAGAAAAAGGGTCGTAAGATCGGGATACATCCGGAGTATCCCAATTTGTTGGAGTAAGGGTTTGCCGGCAATTGCGTGAAGTTCGTGGCTCGTGGTTCGAGATTGAAGACTTGAAGTGGAACCGTATCCTTTTTATACGTGGTTAAATACTTGTCTAATTAACTTGTTTATTTGTATTATTAATGTTTTTATCTTGTTGCATCTCACGAAAATACACCCTGGTTTACTGCATCACCTCCCTCACTGAGTAACTTTGGTCACTCATTTCTCGTTTTAACATGTTTCAGGTGCAGTTAGAACAACTACCTTGTGTACCGTGTTGTTGGTTGCTTATCTTGATGTGGTTGGAAGCTGTTTGTGAAGATGGAACATAATGCATTTTTGTTCTGTTTTGAAACCCCTTGAAGTCTTGTATGTATTTTGTACGGCTTGTTGGATAGTAAATTAAATTAAGAACTTATATGGTTGATAGAGTAGTTGGCATGTAATAGCTAAAGATAGATTTTATTGCCTTTTAATTGCATGCTTGTATGGTTATGTTTTGTCTAAGGCTCAGATGACCTTAAGACTAGGAAAAGTTGGACAATTGAAGTTGGGATGTTGTATTATGGTTATACTTATTGCTTGCAGGTTTTTGATTAGTCCTATAAACAGGGGAGACTCCATCCATTACCCCAAAATTTTCGTGCCTAGGGTTTTGAGATTGGGACCCCGGTCTCGTGAGGGATCGGGGCATTACAGTTCACATGCTTCTAAGTGTTTTACAAAGTGAATTTACATGTCAAAGCATGCCTCGTATGTTTACTTGTCGATATGTGATCTTATAGTTGCTCGGAAGCAACCTACTTTGTTGACCTCCTAATGTGAAATGTTGAATGGTATAATTGTGCATTGCATATAAAGTTGCAACCTTTCATTGTGGCATGGTATCGTTTCACAAATGCCGGACAGCATAGGTGTTGTCCCTTAATTAAACCTAAGAGGGGGCGTGAATTAGGTTATATAGGCAATAGTACTACTTTTTCGATTAGTCAATATACTAGCAATGATTAATAAAAAATAATCTTAAATAGAAATGCTCTTAGCAATATAAAATATGAGTAAGATAATTTATCAAACACTTGGTGTGCAAAAAGTAATGCAAAGAGAGAGTTGAGAGAAAGAGATTGCAAATCGCGATTTTAGCATGGTTCGGCCCCTGCCTAAGTCCACGACCTAAGCTTCCTACTTGGGATTTCAACAATCTTCACTATGGTGGCTCTTCAAATATTGGTGAGTCCACAAACCAATTACAATGGTAGTTCAAGATTTATAATAGAAAAACAACTCTTCTCAATACAAAGCTTTCACTTCAACACCTTTGACAAGGAAATCCTTCCTTTCAAAGTGTTTAACTCTCTCTTTTGATAAGTGTTTGAGAATCACAATAAAAGCCCTCTTTTTAGGATAGATGAATACAATGAATATTTTCTCACAATATTGCTCACAATTTTTTGCTCAAGTATAGCTCAATAATGATTCAAAGATTAAGATCATGAAAGAACTCAAGTGTAATTGCTTTGAATCAATACCTTCAAATGTTGCAGTTGAGAGCACTTAATAGAGCTAAAAAAATAGTGTAATTAATGCTCCCAACGTTCACAAATAGCTATTTTTTGAATCAGCATTTTTGGCCCGACCGGTCGAGAGACCCTCGTCCTGTGAACGGGTCTCGGGCGGACAACCCTTTGGCCACCGGTCGACCGGTCTCCAAGGGGTCGTCCGGTGAAACCAAGACTGTCAGGGTTGGGTTCTTTTAAAAAGATTCTTTTGAACAAATTTTGGAAGGTACAAAAACACACATTTCAAAAACGTTGTTTGATAATCACTATTGAGCATATACTTTTTGTAAGCCCCAAAAACCCCAGTCAAGTCCCAACCAGTACCCCTTATGACTTCCGTCTCTATCCTTATAACTCCATCTTCATGTTTTGAATCTTCTCCTTAAGTTGATGGATGTTCTTCTTCTTTCTTTAGTTCGATAATCTTGAAGTCGGAGTCAAACTTGATTCATCCTTGCTTTTGCACACTGAACAAACTCATTAAACATATTTATGGTTTATGATCAACAAAACCAAGATTTAGAAGCCTTTTAGGCTAACAATCTCCCCCTTTTTGATGATGACAAAACTTATCTCAGATAATAACAATGTAAGCATAATGAGTTTGACAGAGTATTTAGCATTTTGTGCAATTTGAGTTTGTTTGAACCTAAGATATAAGTTTGTTAAAAAACTCCCCCTCAACAGGTGCATACATAACAACTCCCCCTTAATGTATGAGTTCTTTTTAGATATGCTTATATTATTTTTTGGTATTTATCTCTCCCTTTTTGTCATTAGCAAAACATGAAGACCATACACACAACATTAGCAAGCAAAGAAAAGCATGTCTATACTTGAACACCAAACACTTGACACAAAGTCACAAAGTCATAGAAAGGAAAAAACTACAAAAACAATGGAGTTGAAATATAAAAAACAAAGTATAAAAAGAATGCATGAAGTAAAACATGATTGTTGGAAAAAGAAAGTTGCAAAGTTTAATGAGAAAGGGGAAAGGGAAGCATCCTAAGCATCGCATGGCAACTGGCTTAATCCTTCATGAATTTCTCATAGAGCTTTTCAAACATCTTGTTCATGACTTTCATCTCAGTCTTGACTTCACCAACAGTCAATAATAACTGATCAACTTTTGAAGTCAGATTATTAACTTTGGTATTGACTTCTTCAAGAGTGACTGGACGGAGTCTGCTTCTTGTGGACAAACTAGCACCACCAATATCAACCCGGGAAGGACCAACATTAGCTTCTCTACTGCGGGATCTCCTTCATCACTCTCGCTTGCAGCCTCACTTTCATCACCCTCTTCCCCAAGGTCATAGTTCTCTAGATCATCAACTACTTCAGATTGAACCTTGCGGAATTGACGTTGCTGAATGTAGACAATGTCATTGTTTTCACGTGCCATGGTCTGTATATCTAGGCAATACTTGTCAAGGAGGTAGGTGGAGTCATTTAAGGGTTCAAATTGACCAATACGATCGAGACCTCTAAGACGGAACAGATGACACAAGATCATACCATAGGGCAGAGATTTCTTCTTAAAGGCTAGCATATGGCTAAGTATAATGTATAGAAGGTTGATTTTTACTTTCTTGTACATGAGGTGCAGCACATAACCCGTGAAGGATGGAATGGTCCCGTCTTTTATATTGCGAGGCATGATAGATTGATTGAGGATATAGAGGAGCAAACGTTTCTCGGCACAGAGTTGATCTCTCTTGGGCATAAACTCTTCCAACTTCCTTGTCCCTTCCCATAGTGTAGTACACATCTCCTTGAAAGCGTCTGAGTGGAGTTCACTTGGTAAATTGACAGCGGTGTAGAGTCTGAGACCACGATATGGAATACCAAATAGGTTAGCCACGTCCTGTTCACTTACAAAGATGTTAACACTACTTACTCTACTATTTATCCCTCGTACACCGGCTTGTTCACCTTCTACTGCAGGCATAGAATTCATGAACCCATAGATCACAGTTGATGTCCTCGAGTCCAAACAATGGAAGCCATTGTTGATGACGAAGCAGTTTATGGGGACGAGTGAAATCTAAAAAGTCTAAAGGATCAATGCATTTATCCTATAATATATCTTTTTTAGAAAAATATCCTGGTGCGATCACGTACATTGGATCCCAGGGATCAATGGTATGAGGCCTAAATGTAGTCCTTTGTCTCTTAGATGCTTGTCGAGATGATGATGCCATGAGTATGCAAGAGAATTGGCAATAAAGTTTGGTTGAGGAATTTTGTCGAGCACTTGGGGTGCAACAAAGATTGCTAAAGAGTTTTGGAAAAGTTTTGAAAAAAAATTGGATGAGTTGTGAAGCTTGGGAGTTTGGCTTTTTTGTTTGCAATGTAAGGATGAGATTTTGAAGATAATAGAAGACAATGCAAAGTAGTGAAATTGAAGTGGGAGAGAATTTGAAGAGTTGAAGAGTTGTGAATGAAGAAGAATTGTGGTTTGAAGATGAATTTTGAAGTTTTAAACCTTTTGCCTGTTAGTGCCGTGACCGAACGAGGGTGAACGCGTCGGTCGTCCGGTGTTATACCCTCATCCGCCCAAGGCATGTTCACCGGACGAGGATGTGCTTCACCGATCGACCGGTGGAAGACCTCTCTTCCGGTGGTGCACTTTCTGTCAGAAATTGCAATACACCAAAAAAAACTTCAAGTTACACTTTTCAACACATTTTAAGCATACCTAACTCTCTTCTTATCACACAAAATTGAGTCTCATGCAATGGTTTGGTAAAAATATTAGCTAATTGATTCGCAGAATCAACAATGTTGAGCACAACATCTCCTTTTTGAACATGATCGCGAATAAAATGATGTCTAATTTCAATATGTTTTGTTCTGGAGTGTTGAATGAGATTTTTAGTGAGATTAATGGCACTTGTATTATCATATTTAATAGGCACACTATCGTACATAAGACCATAATCAAGCAAATTTTGTTTCATCCAAAGAATTTGTGCCACAAAATTTCCAACAGATATATATTCAGCTTCAGCCGTAGAGAGAGCTGCACTATTTTGTTTTTTACTAGACCAAGAGATTAATGAATGTCTTAGAAATTGACAGCATCCACTAGTACTTTTTCTGTCTACAAGATCTCCTACATAATCCACATCCGAATATCCTACCAGTTCAAATGATGTGTCTTTTGGATACCATAATCCTAAACCTATAGTCCCCTTAAGCTATCTAATGATTCTTTTTACAGCATTTAAATGAGACTCTTTAGGACATGATTGAAAACGAGCACATAAGCACACAACAAATACAATATCGGGTCTAGAAGCAGTTAAATAAAGAAGGCTTCTGATCATACCTCGATATTGCTTTTCATCTACCTTGTTACCTTCATCATCTTTGTCAAGCTTGATTGATGTTGACATTGGTGTACTCATTTCTTTTGTTGACTCAAGTCCGAATTTTTTGATAAGTTCTCTAGTGTACTTGGCTTGATTGATGAAAGTACCCTATTGCGTTTGCTTGATTTGGAGTCCGAGAAAGAAATTCAATTATCCCATCATACTCATCTCAAATTCCTTGTGCATACACTAAGAGAAATACTCACAAAGAGATTCATTAGTAGCACCAAAAATTATATCATCAACATAAATTTGTACAAACAATATATCTTTGCATTTTGTTTTGACAAAGAGAGTGGAATCTAATTTGCCTCTAGTGAACCCTTTTTCAAGCAAATAGTTGCTAAGCCTATTATACCATGCTCTAGGTGCTTGCTTAAGGCCATATAATGACTTATCTAGTTTATATACATGATTTGGCAAGTTAGTGTTCTCAAATCCGGGTGGTTGTTTCACATATACTTCTTCTTTAAGATAGTCATTTAGAAATGCACTTTTTACATCCATTTGATGTAATTTAAAGTTCATAAAACATGCAAAAGAAAGAAGCATACGAATGGATTCAAGTCTAGCCACTGGAGCAAAAGTCTCATCATAATCTGTCCCTTCTTCTTGATTATACCCTTGAGCCACTGGTCTAGCTTTGTTCCTAGTTACAATCCCAGATTCATCTAACTTATTTCTAAAAACCCATTTTGTACCAATTATAGGATAGTCCTTAGGTTTTTCAACTAGATGTCACACTTTACTTCTTTCAAATTGATTTAATTCTTCTTGCATGACAACTATCCAATCTTCATGATCTAAAGCTTCTTTAACATTTTTAGGCTCTACTTGAGAAAGAAAATCAATATGTTCACAATATGCATTTAGATTAGAGCGAGTTCTTACTCCCTTTGAAGGATCACCAAGAATTTGGTCATTTGGGTGATCTCTTACAAACTTCCAACATTTTGGTAGATTATCATTTGTTGTCACTTCTTGGTCATTTTGCATTGGTTGTACATTTCCTTATGGATTTTCTAGAGTTTCACCATCCTTTGAGGTTTGACCTTCTTCAATATTTGTCTCCTTTGGATCTCTTGAGGTTCCCTAATTACCGATGGTTGTAGGTAAGATTTGAGTGTCAACTTCGGAAACACCTACATCATTATCATTCTTTTTCGGAGCGAAATGATTAGTTTTATCAAAATCCACATGCATAGACTCTTCGATAAGCATGTTTCTTTTGTTAAAGACTCTATAAGTTTTACTTCTTGAAGAGTAACCCGTAAAAAGTCCTTCATCCGATTTCGAATCAAATTTGCCAATATGTTCTTTTATATTAAGGATGAAACACTTACAACCAAACACTTTAAAATGAGATACATTTGGTGCTCTACCTTTCCATAATTCATACGGTGTTTTCTTTAAAAAAATGTCTAATTAGCACACGATTTAACACATAACATGCGGTATTTATGCCTTCACCCCAAAAGTATGTTGGCAAGTTATTTTCTTTCAACATTGTTCTTGCCATTTCTTGTAATGTTCGATTATTCCTTTCTACTACCCCATTTTGTTGAGGAGTTCTAGGAGCTGAAAAATTATGTTCAATGCCACGTTCTTCACAATAATACATAAAAGATGCATTTATAAATTCAGTGCCTTGATCACTATGAATGCAATTTATGTAATAGTCTTTCTCATTTTGCACTATGTTACAAAGTTTAACAAATTCATTGAAGGCATCATTTTTATGTGCAAGAGGTCTTACCCATGTGAATCTAGTGTAATCATCTATAATAACATAGACATATCTAGATTCTCCTAGACTTGCCACATCCATTGGACCAAATAGATCCATATGTAATTTTTGTAAGCTCTTGATATCGTTACCTTGCTAATTGTTTTGAATGATGTCTTATGTTGTTTTCCAAATTGACATGCATTACATGGATGGTCTTTTTGAAATCTAGTCTTAGGAAGACCTATGACAAGTTCTTTTCTCAAAAGCTTAGCAAGTAAATCCATATTAGCATGACCAAGTCTTCTATGCCATAACCATGAATCGTCATTAATAGTAACTAAACATGTCACATTTTGGCACTTCAATTCATGAAGATTGATTACATATACATTATCACATCTATTTCCAACAAATATTACTTTATCATCTTTATCATACACCTTGTAACAAGTAGATAGAAATTCAACTCTAAATCCATTATCACAAAATTGACGTACACTTAGTAAATTATGTTTAAAACCTTTAACATACAAGACATCATGAATAGAAAGAGAGTTTATATCTTCTATGCTACCCTTACCAATGACTCTGCCTCCTTCATTTCCTCCATAGCTAACTTTACCTTTGAATTTTCTGTCAATCTCATAAAAGAAAGATGCATCTCCTGTCATGTGCCTTGAGTACCCACTATCAATAACCCAAGTATCTTCATATTTCACCTTTAGAACAACCTATCATTTATAGAAACAAATCAAGTTTATTTTGGTCCCCAAGGTTCTATTGGGTCCTTTTGTGTTAGTACGAAGTCCTAACACATCTAACAACCCATTTGGGTCTAAGCCATGAAGGAATATGAGAATCTCTTCCCACTATATTTCTAAATCTACATCGTGATGCATTGTGACCAATCTTCTCACAATAAGTGCATCTTTTAAACGATCCTCTTGATGTTGAGGCTTCATTCCAAGAGGATGATGCTTTGACAAAATAATTTTGCAACCCTTTTTGATATGGCTTATAGCCAATTCCCTTTTTGTCAAATTGTACTTTTTGTGATTCTTTTAATGGTAGATGGACAATTGAGGATTGAGAAGCTTTTACAAAGATGGTTTTTGAAGATGTTGGTTTAAAAAATGGCTCATAGCCAATTCCACCCTTGTCGAGTGGTGATTTTTGAGAACCAAGAATTTCATCCAAGGCCTTTGTTCCTTTTGAAAATCTAGTTAGATCATTTTGTAGGCCAAGAACTTGTTTTTCAAAATCTTTGATTTCTAATTCATTTTTGGACTTTAAATGATAGTATTCACACATTTCTTTGGTAAGAGTATCATTTTCATCTCTAAGTTCCTTAATTTCCTTTTGAAGTTCATAATTTTCTTTTTGAAGATTCTTTACTTTTGAATGAGCAAGAAGAAAGCTATTATGTAGTTCTGAAAATTCATTTGTTAGTTCTTCAAATGTACATTCATCATCATTAGAAGACAAAGAAGAAGATTCATCACAAGATGAAGAAGTTACCTCATCATCTCTCGCCATGAAGCACACAAAATTGGCCACTTCGGTTTCGCTTCCACTTTCATCACCGGTTGATACATCATCCTCAACGCACGCCTTCATTTCCTTTTGCTTTCCTTTGATCAATTTTAGACATTTTGCTTTGATGTGTCTCAATTTGTCACAATTGAAGCATTTTATCTCTTCTTTGGTCTTTTCTAATTTTTCTTTGAATCTTCTCTTGACTTTGTTGTTGATGGGCTCTTCTCTCTTCATCTTTTTGTATTTCAAGAACTTATTAAATTTTTTTGCAAGAAGTGCAAGTTCATCATGATCGCTATCATCTTTATCTTCATCACTTGATTGAGATTGAGTAATAAGAGTAAGTGATTTCCTTGTCTTCTTTTCTTCTTCATCTCATATTTTTTCTTGATTTAATACAAGTTCCTCCATTTCAAGATTGCAAATGAGCTCATGCACCATAATCGTGAAAAGATCGGTTGATTCTCTAATAGATGTCACCTTTGGTTTGTATTCCTTTGGAAGAGCCATAAGAATCTTCCGGTTAAGTTCTTCATTTGGATCCTTCTTCCCAAGAGCACTTAAGTTGTTTACGATTATGGAGAATGTTCGATGCATTTCATTTAGTGATTCTCCGGCTTCATACGAAACAATTCATACTCATGAATGTGAAGATCAATTTTGGTATTCTTCACTTGAGGTGTTCCTTGATAAAACATGTGTAGCATCTTCCAAATCTCGTGAGCAGTTTCACATTGACTCACACGACTATACTCGGTTTCGTTTAGAGCACAATAGAGAATGTTTTTGGCTCTCAAGTTCTTGGTCATCATACTAATGTCTTGATCATTGAACTCTTTTATTTCCTTGGGAACTTGAACGGTTTTGACATTCTCAACTTCACTTGTACTTGGGGCATCTTTAACCGTTACCTCCTTCATTGGAACATAAGGACCATCTTCTACTAGAGACCATAGAGCATAGTCAACGGATTGTATGTATGTCTCCATCTTGTTTTTCCAATAATTGAAATTTGTACCTATAAACAATGGAGGCCTATTACTAGAGTAACCTTCAAAATAAGGAGAAGTAGTATTGTTTGTCATTTATCTTTTCTTTGTTAGATGTTAAGCTATATGCAAAGTCCTAGCTCTTGATACCACTTGTTGTCCCTTAATTAAACCTAAGAGGGGGGGTGAATTAGGTTATATAGGCAATAGTACTATTTCAATTAGTCAATATACTAGCAATGATTAATCAAAAACAATCTTAAATAGAAATGCACTCTAGCAATATAAAATGTGAGTGAGACAATTTATCAAACACTTGGTGTGCAGAAAGTAATACAAAGAGAGAGTTGAGAGAAAGAGATTGTAAATCGCGATTTTAGCGTGGTTCGGCCCCCGCCTAAGTCCACGACCTAAGCTCCCCGCTTAAGATTTCAACAATCTTCACTATGGTGGCTCTTCAAATGTTGATGAGCCCACATACCAACTACAATGGTAGTTCAAGCTTTATAATAGAAAAATAACTCTTCTCAATACAAAGCTTTCACTTCAACACCTTTGACAATAAAATCATTCCTTTCAAAGTGTTTAACTCTCTCTTTTGATAAGTATTTGAGAATTACAATAAAAGCCCTCTTTTTAGGGTAGATGAATACAATGAATGTTTTCTCACAATATTGCTCACAATTTCTTGCTCAAGTATAGCTCAATGATGATTCAAAGATTAAGATCATGAAAGAACTCAAGTGTAATTGCTTTGAATCAATACCTTCAAATGTTGCAGTTGAGAGCACTTAATAGAGCTGAAAAAATGGTATAATTAATGCTCCCAATATTCACTAACGGCTATTTTTTGAATCAGTATTTTTAGTCCGACCGGTCGACCCCTGTTCACCGATCGACCGGTCGAGAGACCCTTGTCCGGTGAACGTGTCTCAAGCGGACGACCCTTTGGCCACCGGTCGACCGATCTCTGAGGGGTCGTCCGGTGAAACCAAGACTATCAGGGTTGGGTTCATTTAAAAAGATTCTTTTGAACAAATTTTGTAAGGTACAAAAACACACATTTTAAAAATATTGTTTGAGAATCACTATTGAGCATATACTTTTTGCAAGCCCTAAAAACCCTAGTCAAGTCCCAACCGGTACCCCTTATGACTTCCGTCTCCATCCTTATAACTCCATCTTCATTCTTCGAATCTTCTCCTTAAGTTGATGGATGTTCTTCTTCCTTCTTTAGTTCGATAATATTGAAGTCAGAGTCAAACTTGATTCATCCTTGCTTTTGCACACTGAGCAAACTCATTAAACACATTTATGATTTGTGATCATCAAAACCAAGATTTATAAGCCTTTTAGGCTAACAATAGGCCTTGCCGGTGCTTCCGTGACTACTATGGTCCAATTCCTTCTCTCGCTTGGCATTCCACCCTCGGAGAGTTGGGTTGTAGGATTTACGGTACAATCCGGAGTACACCCGTTAGAGTGATAAGTGGATGATGGATGCCGACTACAACAATGGTTATCAGAAATGAACTTGAGAGCAAAAGCTCACCGTATCCTTGAAATGATTGGTAATTGTATCTATTGTTCAATTTGATTCTTGTACTATGCTTACTTTCTTATTTGTATTACGTGACATATTTTCAAAGGGGTTTTCATAAGTTTAACCAGAAAAGGATTTCAAAACGTTGTCACTTATTCACCCTCGTTGAGTTCATAAGGACTCACCCTCTTTTACCATCATAGGTGAAGAAGATTTGGAACAGGTACCCGAGGAGAATGTGATTGTTGATGAATCCTTGGAGTGATTATGTGCCTTATGTGCCTTGCCTGAATGTGGATACTTTTGTGGACGTTGTGTTTGTTTTGAAGACTACTATGTTGCTATTGTAAAAGACCCCCATTGTTATTTGGGGTCTAATTTTGGCTTGTACTAACTATATTTGAACGAACTCTTTATTTGGTTATTTGCTTTCATTGTCTTGATTAGTAGTTATCATAGGTGTTTAAACCACTAGGTGAAGAAGCAAATAATGTAACTCTATCTAATCTCACCTAGGTTCTCATTCATAAGCTAAAGGATAATAGGTACTTGCATGACAGGAATTGACAAATAAACGGACATAGTTATCATGCTAGGCTTGTTAATCAAACAAGAATTTCGAGATAAATTAGTAGGCATATCGGTTAATGACAAAATAGAAATCTTTGTTGGAATTGGATTAATGATTGAAAATTTTGAGGTGTTCTAGAAATTAGGTCAAACCAAAGGTCCTAAATACAATCGTTATGCTGCCGGTTTTCCTTAAAAAAATCTTTTGGAGTTCTAAACCAACGTTAAGCATTAATCATAAGAAACGGCTAAGTTACACAAATAGCATAAATGAATTAGGTCATACCCTAGTCTAGCCTTTATAGGTTGGGTCGAGGCATGACACCTTATTAGAATGGTATCAGAGCTTAGTTTGCTAACTAGGTGTCAGCCGGGTTTAACTCTTAGCCAGTGGGTAGAAGCTTTTAAGTAAATTGTGCTTACACATTGTTTCTATGTGCTTATGTGATCGACGTGTCTTAACTGCTTTGAGAATTTTATGCCTACGTGAAATTGTATGTTGCATACTCTATACATTAATTTCTTATCTTGTCGTATCCCAATGAATTGTCCACAATAATTTGTGCCTATAGATGGCTGGTCCTAGTACCCGCAATATCAATAGGGACGAAGAGCCTCAAGAAGCCGGAGATGCTCACCAAACTAATCCCAACATGGCTATGTTTAACTTGATGGCGAGTGTATAGATCAGGTGTAGCGAGTGATGAAACGACAAGAAGCACGTGAAGCAGCAAATAATAACAACAACAACGGAGCTAGTGGTAACAACAACAGGAATGGTGGTAACAATGGGAGAAACAGCAGAATGCGGGAATTCCTTGATTTTCACCCGTCCAAGTTCTACGGGGAAGCTAATGATGAAAAGGCAGAGGCTTGGTTGTCTGAGATTGAAAGAATTTACAAGCCACTTGACTATAGTGATGAAGAAAGGATTGAGTTTGCTGTGTTTCTATTACATGGGGATACTGAGCATTGGTGGCATACTGTGGAGGCACTTTGGGAAACTGATCATACACCTCGCTTATAGAGTAATTTCGTTAAGACTTTTAAGGAGAAATATATACCTGCGGTTTCAAGATAGAGGCAGATTGAAGAGTTTATGACCTTGAGCCAAGGCAACATGATAGTGACTCTGTATGAGGCTCACTTCGACAGACTGTCCCGCTATGCACAATACATGGTTAGTACCCTTGAGGCGAAGATATGGAAATTTATCACTAGGTTGAGGCCAGAAATTCAAGATCACTTGGCTTCACATGACTTTACTACATATTCTGCTCTCCTTGCTCCTGCTTCCCGAGTAGAGAAGAGAAAACTTGATAGAACCAGTTCGAGTCAGCCGAGCAAGAAACCCTACCAGCCTCAAGGACAACAGAGGAATTTCCAGACTCAAAGTCGCAGTCAGGGCCAGAGCCAGAACAGACTAGTCAACAACTATGGCCCGTCAAGAGCACCATCAGCCTCTTCCACCCATGGTTCTACAGGTAGTTCACCCGCTACTCAGGCTGTCACCTGTTCATTTTGTAACAAAAAGGGTCACACTGAGACCCAATGCTGGAGAAAATCAGGACGATGCGTGGGGTATAACAATGATCAACATCAGGTTAAGGATTGCCCTAAATGGCAGAGGGGCCAAAATCAGAATAAACCAGCTAGTAAAGGCAAGACTCCAGTTCCTAGGGTTCCAGCTCGAGCTTATGCTATTGAGTGGGAGGAGCTTCCTGAGGAGACTGTTGTTATTGAAGGTATATTCTTGATACTGAATCAACTGTTAGGGTGCTAATTGATCCAGGTGTTACTCATTCATTTATTACTCCCTTATGTGTACAACGTGTAAAATTACGAGTTGAACGTTTGCCTTACGAAGTAGAAGTCAGTACTCCGATGGGTTCTAAACTTGTTACTAGTTCAGCTTGTAAAACATGTAAAATTCAAATTAAGGATCGAAAATTCTCGGCCAATCTTATAGTGTTACCATTTCGAGACTATGAAGTCATCTTAGAGATGGATTGGTTGGCGAAGCATCATGCTCAACTAGATTACCGGACGAAGATTGTAACATTTCAGATACCTGGCCAATCAATATTGGAGGTAATGGGTCGAAGGAATTTCACCGGGAGTTCCATCATTTCATCCACGAAAGCAGTAAAGTTCATGAGAAAAGGGTGTAGCGGATACTTAACTTACCTCATCAATAAGCCATCGGACAAAGCTAAGTTGGAGGAAATGCCAGTGATTAAAGAATATGCCGATGTGTTTCCAGAAGCATTGCTGGGTTTGCATCCGGATCGGGAGATCGTGTTTGTAATAGAATTACTGTCTGGTACAAAGCCGATATCTAAAGCTCCTTATCGTATGGCACCAGCCAAGCTACAAGAATTGAAGGACCAGTCGCACGGATTGTTGAAGAAAGGATTTGTTCAACCGAGTTCTTCTTTGTGGGGTGCACCAATCCTATTTGTAAATAAGGACGGAATGTTGAGGTTATGCATCGATTGCAGAGGATTGAACCAAGTGACTGTCAAGAATAAATATCCACTTCCACTGATCGATGAGTTGTTTGACCAACTTCAAGGAGCTAAAGTATATTCAAAACTCGATTTGAGACAAGGGTATTATCAGCTACGGATTAAAAAGGAGGATGCTCATAAATCGGCTTTCAGGACGAGATATGGGCACTACGAGTTTGTGGTAATGTCATTCGGGTTAACTAATGCCCCTGCAGCCTTTATGGACTTAATGCACAGGGTATTTCAACCCTACTTGGACAATTTATGGTGATCTTTATTGATGATATTTTGGTATACTCAAAGTCCGAGGCCGAGCATGAACAACATCTGTGATTGGTATTGCAGAAACTTCGGGAGCATCAATTGTATGCAAAGTTTAGCAAATGTGAATTTTGGTTGCGCCAGATTGCATTCTTGGGGCACATCATATCCCAAGAAGGAATAGTAGTGGACCCAGCAAAGATAGAAGCAGTGATGTCTTAGAAGAAATCGAAAAATGTTACGGAGGTTTGGAGTTTTCTTGGTTTAGCCGGCTATTATCAGAGGTTCGTGAAGGATTTCTCAAGGATTGTCGGAATAATTACAAAGCTCACTCAGAAGAAAACAAAGTTCATGTGGGATGACAAGTGTGAGAACAACTTTCAAGAGTTGAAGACAAGATTGACTACTACGCCTGTTCTCGCATTACGTGAAGAAAGTCAAGGCTTTGTAATCTATAGTGATGCTTCTAAAGAAGGACTGGGCTGTGTATTAATGCAGAATGGTAGAGTGATTACATATGCCTCTAGGAAGCCAAAGCCATATGAATTGAATTACCCGACGCATGATTTGGAGCTAGCGGCTATTGTGTTTGCACTAAAGAAATGAAGGCACTATCTGTGGGGTAACAAGTTTGAGGTGTTTACAAATCGCAAGAGCTTGAAGTACTTGTTCTCACAGAAAGAATTGAATATGAGACAAAGACGGTGGATGGAACTCTTGGATGATTATAACTGCACAATCAATTATGTGCCCGGTAAAGCGAATTTGGTAGTAGATACCTTAAGTCGGAAGGCGAGCATGGAAAAATTGGAGGTTAAGGTATGGGAAATGTTAGAATAAGCATTTTTGTGGAAGCCAAAATTGACTAAAAAATGAGTACTATTTGCCACTACGCAAGTTTAATCGACCTTGTTGTCCGAGATACGAGAGGCCCAACAGAAGGATCAGCAGTTCCAGAAGATTAAGGAAGACAACACATATTACAAGTTTCATGATAATGGTATTTAGAAATTCAGGGGTCGAATTTGTGTCCCTAATGACCCAGAGTTGAAAAGAAGATTCTTGAAGAAGCCTATAACTCAAGATATACTATTCACCCCAGCGAAACGAAGATGTACCGGGATTTAAAGCAACACTATTGGTGGAATAACATGAAAAAGGGAGATTGCAGAGTTTGTGGCTCGGTGTTTGACTTGTTAGAGGGTCAAGGCAGAACATCAACGACCGGTAAGTTTACTTCAGCCGTTGGAAATTCCCCAATGGAAATGGGAACACATAACTATGGACTTTGTCATGGACCTGCCCAAGTCATAAAAGGGTCATAATACTGTTTGGGTCATAGTGGATAGATTGACTAAGACCGCACACTTCATACCGATGAACAAGGAGGATAGTCCTGAAAAACTAGGAGATATGTATGTAGCGGACATTGTAAGGCTACATGGGATGCCTGTAAGTATTGTGTCGGATATGGATCCTCGTTTTACTTCCCGATTTTGGAAGAGATTACAAGAAGCTTTGGGGACGAAGTTGAGTTTCAGTACAGCTTATCATCCTCAGATGGACGGACAATCTGAGAGAACTATTCAAATTTTGGAGGATATGTTGAGGGCATGTGTTCTAGACTTCGGAAAAGGTTGGGAGAAGTATCTGCCTCTAGCAAAGTTCGCTTATAATAACAGCTATCAGGCCACTATCGGGATGGCCCCATATGAGGCATTGTATGGACGTAAGTGTCGATCTCCAATATACTGGGATGAAGTAAGTGAGACGAATACTTTTGACCCGACCCTTCTACCAGAACTTATGAAGATTGTTGAAAACGTCCACCTCATCCGGAAACGGATGTTTACCGCCCAAAGCAGGCAGAAAAGTTATGCAGACCGACGGAGACGGAATTTGGAATTTGAGGTTAGCGATAAGGTGTTTTTGAAGTTATCACCTCGGAGGGGATTGATTAAACATGGTAAGGGTGGAAAGTTGAGCTCGAGATTTGTAGGACCATTTGAGATAGTTGAAAAGGTTGGCAAATTAGCATATCACCTGGAACTACCCTAAAACCTCTCCAATATTCAAGATGTCTTCCATATCTCAATGCTACGGAAGTATCACCCTGATCCATCGCACATCTTGGAGCTGGAACCATTGCAGCTACAGGAGAACTTGTCTTATGAAGAAAAGCCTATTCGGATCCTAGACGAACAAGATCGGGAGTTGCGCAACAAGTCTATACCGATGGTGAAAGTGTTGTGGGATCACCATGGAGTTGAAGAAGCAACGTGGGAAAGGCGAGACCAGATGGAGCAACAGTATCCAACATTATTCCAAAGGTAATATTGAATTTCGGGACGAAATTCTTTTAAGGAGGGGAGGATGTGAGGCCGACCTTGATTTACGTGCGTTACCTTGTTTCGTGTGCCCTAACTTTGAACTACGTGTCTTAACCTAGATATAGAGTCGTCCCTTGATTTATGTACATTGCATTGAATTACGTGCCTTGTATTGGTTTGCATGCATTCACTTAGGGTTACGTGCATTCACATTAGAATTTGTGCATTTGCCTTGAAGTGCGTGTCTTACCTCGTAGTACGTGCCCTAGACCTAAGAAGGTGTGCCTACGCGCTAATCAATAAAAATTCCTACACACAGCACTAGACAATAAAGAAATCCTACAAACTTCACTAACACTAAAATAATATTAAACTATCTCAAACATTCCTATATTCTATTATACCTAGATTCCCTAAATTCCCCAACATTCTCTTACAACACAAACTACTAGACAATAAAATACACTTAACCTAAAATAAACTAAGCTTAAAACAAAACTAAAAATTCATATTTTTGAGCATCATATGGCTGGCCATACCAAGGCCATTTGAAATAGATTGAATAAATATTGTATCCTATGCATGCCTAGACAATCACTTACACTATGTCATGCTTTTTGCTTGCACCAATACACCATTTTGCTAACACCCAAGCTCACTTTCTCGGCCCTCTTACTACACATGCTAAAACAATTCAAATATACTCTAGTTGACACACAAAATTCAGCTTTGCAAAGCCCCAAGGCCGACACATACATGCAAGCATTCTAACAATTCTTCAAACTTCATTTCCTCTCAACTTTCTCTCCCTCTCTCACCATTTTCAGTTCTAGCTGCCTCTTGAGCTTCCAAGGCTCAACTTTGCTCTCAAGGACACTTAGGTGCTCGGCCATAGCAAACAACAAAGCAAGAAACTCACACAAAGCTCCTAAGCTCACTAATTTCGGCCATAGGTAAGTTTTAAGAGTTCTCTTCCATTTATTTTTGTTTTGAGCACATGCACCCCTCCTACACTTGCTAACTAAGCTAGGATTTAAGGAAGAACAAGCTAGCACTCGGCCAAAGCAAGGAAAATAGGCTTTTCGTGCGATTCAAGAGCATTTCTTGCATTTCATCCATCAAGTTGCTAAGGTGGGGGTTAAATCTTTTCAAAGCTTTCAAAACTCACATGCATGCTCTCATATGGCTGTATTTACTCTTGAAGTTCATGTATATGTGTTTATATGAGCATATCTACTCTTGCATGGCTTGGAAATAACTAGAAACTTTGAGATATGCAGTCATATTTTTTTGGCAGCTTTCTGTCCTTGTAGAACAAAATATTTTTGGCCAAGTAAACGATGTTAAAAATGCATGAAAATTGGTAGGCCACTAGAGTTTTCCATTTTGAACATATCTGGAAGAAATATGCTAAGGCTAATGTTGAGTTTAAGACCCCCAAAAATGGCAAATATCGAAATGTGTATGAAACTGGATAGTTTTGAGTAGTCTCACGGTTTTGGTCATAACTCCTAAGTCCGAACTCGGAATGCAGCGAGGTTTGTTCCTAGATTTAAAGAACTCATTAAGATTCAATTTTACATTTGATTCACTGAATTTGGAGGTTAATTGCTTGACTAAACAAATGCAGAAAAATAGACTATTGCAGTGGGGTTTTTGCTTGGTAATGTGCTTTAAATCATATTGTAATTTTACTTGAGGTATTAAATGCTTGAATTGTGGAAATTAGAAGTTGTGTGGGATATTTTGGTTGGTTAAGGTTGCTTAAATTAGTTTATGCATGACTTAGGTGCAATACATGACGAATTCTTGTTTAATCGCATGTGTAAGCCCGAAATTAAGGCCCTATTGGTTATGAATGCTTGCTAAGTAATTATCCTATGGTTAGATGAATTCATTTGAGTGGTTAGTAGACTGTCCAATAATCCCTAAGCATGTTTGAAATGGCTTAAGTACCTCTTGTGATTCTTAGCAAACAAAACCAACACCCGAGCACAGCCCCTGTAAACCCTAATGGCTACGTAGACTCCCCAAGTCATAAACCACTCTTGTGTGACTTATAATTGATGTTGATAAATGTTAATTGGCTACCCAGAATTGTCCTTATAGCTCTAAGCATGATTCTCGATGATTACATGTTGATAAGTAAACTATTCTTCACCCAGTCTTGTGTAAGTGTCGTAGCATGCTTGTATAATCTTAACACTTGATATGTGAACCAAAATGAGTTATATGACTTGTTTTATATGTGTTACTTGGCTGCCCGTTAAATGTTCACATGCTTCTAAGTGTTTTACAAAGTGAATTTATATGTCAAAACATGCCTCGTATGTTTACTTGTCGATAAGTGATCTTATACTTGCTCGGAGGCAACCTACTTTGTTGACCTCCTAATGTGAAATGTTGAATGGTATAATTGTGCATTGCATACAAGGTTGCAACCTTTCATTGTGGCATGGTAGCGTTTCACGAACGTCAGGCGACATAGGACTTGTCGGTGCTCCCATGACTACCATGGTCCAATTCCCTCTCTCGCTTGGTATTCCACCCTCGGAGAGTTGGGTTGTAGGATTTGGGGTACAATCCGGAGTACACCCATTGGAGTGATAAGTGGATGATGGATGCCGACTATAACAATGGTTATCAGAAATGAACTTAAGAGCAAAAGCTCACCGTATCCTTAAAATGATTGATAATTGTATCTATTGTTCAATTTGATTCTTGTACTACGCTTACTTTCTTATTTGTATTACATGACATGTTTTTAAAGGAGTTTACATAAGTTTAACCGGAAAAGGATTTCAAAACGTTGTCACTTGTTCCCGCTCGCTGAGTTCATAAGGACACCCCCTTCTTTTATCATCACAGGTGAAGCAGATTTGAAACAGGTACCCGAGGAGAATGTGCTTGTTGATGTATCCTTGGAGTGATTATGTGTCTTATGTGCCTTTTCTGAATATTGATGTTTTTGTGGACGTTGTGTTTGTTTTGAGGACTACTATGTTGCTATTGTAAAAGACTCCCGTTGTAATTTGGGGTCTAATTTTGGCTTGTACTAACTACATTCGGACGAACTCTTTATTTGGTTATTTGCTTTCATTGTCTTGATTAGTAGTTATCATAGGTGTTTAAACCACTAGGTGAAGAAGCAAATAATGTAACTCTATCTAATCCCACCTAGGTGCTCATTCGTAAGCTAAAGGATAATAGGTACTTGCATGACAGGAATTGACAAATAATTAGGACATAGTTATCATGCTAGACTTATTAATCAAACGAGACTTTCGAGACAAATTAGTAGGCATATCGGTTAATGACAAAATATGAATCTTTGTTGGAATCGGATTAATGACTGGAAATTTTGAGGTGTTCTAGAAATTAGGTCAAACCAAATGTTCTAAATACAGTCGTTATGCTGCCGATTTTTCCAAAAAAAATCTTTTGGAGTTCTAAACTAACGTTAAGCATTAATCGTAAGAAATGGCTAAGTCGCACAAATAGTATAAATGAATTAGGTCATACCCTAGTCCAGCCTTTATAGGTTGGGTCAGGGCGTGACAAGAGTAAAGGTGGCGGTGAAGAAAAATGAAGGGGAGAATGAAAAAAGTAGGGTTTTAAAACCCTTCTGCTAGGGTTAACGACGCTCGAGCAGGAGATCAGGCGTGTTCGAACATGATTTTCCCGACTTTTTTTTTGGAAAATCACAAAATAGGAAGATATAATCTTCCTCAAACCTATTTTCTACAAAATCACAATTTTTTTTTGACAAATAAAATATATATATATATATATATATATATAGATATATATATATTCAACTACCCAAATCATTTAAACTCTTTTATGGGGTTCAAGAGTATGTGATTTTTATCAAGTTTTTTTTGGAAAGGTAATAACAAACATTCTAGAAAATAAATAAAAATCTTTCTTTTTTAAGAAAGAATTTTTTTACTCTTTTTTTTTTGTTTTAAGAATTTTTTATTTACAAAAAGAAGAAAATAAATACAATAAATTAAAACAACACTGTATATACAAAACTAAAAATAATAATTCTACATACAAATTTACAAGGATAGAATTATATACAATAAACTAAACTCTTACATGAAAAAATTGAATGCCAATCCCCGGCAACGGCCCCAAATTTTAATCACGTCATTTTGCACTCAAAAATAGTGGTAAGGTTAAATGATTGAAAATATTGCTTACCTTGAATTACCTCTAGCTGTAGCGAGTAGATGGTCGATCCACGGAGATTGGGATTAACGGTTTCAAGTTAAGAATTTAGTTTATAATTTGTTTGACTATCTCCCGTCACGGATAAGTTTGATTAAGTCCAAAAGTCCAAAGATACGGTAAATTAAGTCCAAAGGTACGATATTAAACTAAAATAATTTAGTCCAAGAGTGGTTAATTCAATTTAGCGAGTCCATGATTTGGAATGATAAGTTCGATCGGAGTATTTAAGTGTAATATTATAGATTTAAACTAAAAGAATAAATCATTCAAGAAATAGGGCTACAAGCTCCCACTTCTGAAGTTAGTCTTACAAACGTAAATAATATGACTAATTAGTTAACAAGACTGAAGATGATGATACAACCTAACAATATCCAATCTCTCAATTAATCTTCTTACTTACGTACCCCGGAGGTGCTGGTACAACCTAGCTAATTCCGTCCGAGGTAGTCTCGTATTGCCACTGGTTTATAAAACCGGGCGTATATGTACTTTCAATTGACAATAACATAACAATAAGTATATGCATAATTAATTGATAATGCTAAGTAATTAAAGAATATGAGACTCTAATTAATATAAACCTAAATATCTATAAAAATATCTTCACTTATTAATCATTCAAAAAATAAGGGTCTAAAGTGACATAATTAAATTTACAAAACGGAAATCGAAATCAAGAATAAAAGTTACCAAATTTAAGCACGTTTTCATTTAGGCGGCTCAAATTCTCCGAAGCTATGGCGTTAATCCATAAGATCGACCCTTATTTTAGGACCCTAACTAAACTAAACTAACCTACTCCTAAGCTAAAATATGAAGAAAACTGATTATATACAAAGCAAATGGTAAAATTTGGCTTATGTTCCTAAAGCAGCAGAAGTTTGGCTAAGAAGAGAAAAAAATGGTTGTCTTCGTTGCTGCAAAATCGCGATATTTATAGGCAAGATTTCAAGAGGGCGCTCGAGCGCCAGTCAGGCGTACTGGAGTGCCCTTCTGCACTATTCATTTTTATATTTTTTCCTGTCTTTTTCCATCCGCATCTACCGTTTACTTGTTTGCCTTTTTCAAAAAGTGGCGCTCGAGCGCGGAAAAGGGGCGCACAAGCGCACTTTCTACTGTGGTAGGTGAACTTTGACTCCGAACTTTGACTTTGACTGGCTCGGTTGATTGACCATTGACCAAAAAGTTGACCACATCTATTTCAAGGTTTTTTAGCATCCTGAATCTGTTTTCGCACTCAGTTTGGCCAAATTCATTCTCGATTTGCTTGTTTTAAAGTCGTTTCTACAATTTTCCTTTAGTGTTGCGCCGAATATTTGTTCCAAATGTTGGTTTTTGTGGCCGTTTTTGCCATTTTTTCTTCAAAACCTATATTGCACTAAAATTGTGTAAAATATACAATTAAGCTTGAAATTATAATGCAACATACATGATTTAATGGGTTAAAATTACTTAAAATATGGATTTATCAACCTTCTCAAACCCATTCTTTGTTTGTCCTCAAGTAAAGGCATCAATGACTTCATAGATTCAAAGATATTAAATTTAAGCAGTTAATGTATTCATACAGTTAAATTTTATAAAATACAAGATTAACAGTAAGTTTGTCTTCCAAACAATTCTACCCCAAGAAATTATTTTGTATCTAAATAATAGAAACCAAATTAATTACAAAAAATTATTTGATCCTTTTTAAGCATTTGTAACTCAATTAAGAGATAAATAAATTAATCACGCAAAATTTGTAAAATCAAAAATATTTTCTATGGATAGTCATGAAATGTTAAAACTCAACTACCTCCCAAATCATGTAATACTCCCTTAGATTTTTTAATATTTTTTTTTACATTTTTTTTATTTTTATTTGTATATTTTTTTATGAATAGATGACTCGAATAGTAGATGTTGGTTGATTCAAAGACTTTCTTGAAGTGTTGCCTTTCTTTGGTTAAATTGTGTTTCGTGAAAGAAGGCTTTTCTGACAGGATTTGTATTGATAGCTTTTTCACAACCAAAAATGCTCAAAAATGGTTAGACGAAAGCATTTTGTTATGAGTTTCTTTTCTGCCTCTTTTTGCTGAATCAACACTTTTAATATTTAAATGATATTGAGCGAGTCATCTAAACATTTTTCTTTTTTTTTTCAAAGGAGTATACTGATCTAGAAAAATAAGTCAAATTTTAATAAAACACAACATCTCACATTGAAAACATCTCAATCTACTCCTTTTTTGATAATTAATCAAAAACTTCTAATTGAATCATGTGTCGTTGTTGGGATGTAATAATAGTTAACAAGGTTTCAAAAAAAAATATATATAGATACAAACTCAACTCTTAGTGGCTAATCATTTTTCCATTCTAAATTCAAAGTTAATGCAAATATTTTATCATAATCTAATCATATTTCAACAATTAACTACTCAAATTTAATTATCATGAATAAGTGAAGTAGATTTTTTTTTAAAAAATTGAAAATTTTTTAATAGGTGGTATCGACTATTTTCTCCTACCTCCTCAAACTCGAACCTTACATTGCCCTCAATGTAAGAAAGTGATGCAATGCATTGCAAATTAAAAAGATAGATACAACCTGATAAAAATTCCAAGCATTGTTCCTCAAATGGTTTTAAAAGAATATTTGTCATTAAAAGCTTCAAACACCAATGTTAGTTAGGAGGATAAAAATAAAAGTGATACAAAACGAAATTTAAGACTCAATGATATGTACAATTTGGTTTCGCAAGGACTAATTTTTTTTTAATTTTTTTTTAAACTTAATTTTAAAAAAAAACTAAATCTAAATCACACAAAATAGAACAAACACCCTTTTTTAATTTTTTTAAAGAGAGAAATTTAACATACCAAATTAAAATATACACAATAAATCTCCTTTAATGATTTGCTAACAAATGCATTGGAGGATACTCATAAAATATACACTAATGAATGTATAGCCATAACAGTTGCTAAAAATTATGCAATGAGGGTTGAAATCACACCAGATTAGCAAAGTCGTTAGAAGACCTTAGTGGTAAGATTAACTAAAGACATTCTCGAGACATATCAACAATTCAACTGTTAGATCTAATATTCAGAAGAACTAAATCCAAATAGATTTTTTTTTTTGTGCTGCTGTCGTCAGGGCTTAGGTTATAAGTCCCGACTGCAATCTGGCGCTCGAGCGCCTTCAAGGCGCGCTCAAGCGCCCTGTTGAAAACCTATTTCCCTTTTTTTTTTGGAACAATATTATAACATAAATGTTAAAAACGGAAATGAAAGAAAAGTTATAATCTTACTATATATAGATATAAATATATACATATATAAATACTATAAATACATAAACCATAAAAACAAACCTCACTATTTTATTAAACATAAAGACATTACAACAAGATAATGAAAATTACAATAACATAAAATTATCTCCTAATCTCGGGAATGCAAGAACATTTTCTTTTTACTCAATACACCTATGATCCCACTTGATAAAGAGATAAATAAGAAAAAGGTAAAGGATGAATGCACTTGCAAATGAGTACACAACCATGGCAAATTGATCTGCCGTGAGAGTCCCAAATATAATGCCCCGAACCCAACTTCCACGCCTACGGGATACCCCCTGGGACTTAGGCCTAAGCGAGCACCGAGGCCATGACGAGCAGGCCCAGTAACGCACTATGCACGTATTGTCCGCTTTGGGGCTCATACCTCTCACGGATTCATCGCCTCCCAAGTACTGCCAAAAAAACGTGCTTGCACGGATAGTCCAAGACATCCCTTATATCCAGTAGTCCCAGCGTTTCTCCTTCCGATGTGGGATGGGGTTATCACATCGCCCCCCCTTAAGGAGACCCAGCGCCCTCGCGGGCCGCTAGCGCAAAGGAAGGCCCGCTCTGATACCACTTTATAACGCCCCGAACCCAACTCCCACGCCTACGGGATACCCCCTGAGACTTAGGCCTAAGCGAGCACTGAGGCCATGATGAGCAGGCCCAGTAATGTACTATGCACGTATTGTCCGTTTTGGAGCCCATACCCTTACGGATTTGTCACCTCCCAGCCACTGCCAGGAAAACGCGCGTGCACGGATAGTCCAGGATATCCCTTATATCCAGTAGTCCCAGCGTTTCTCCTTCCGATGTGGGATGGGGTTACAAGTATAATATGCCATATCGGACGCGGAGGTCTCTGAGCTATTGAATATATAGAGATGTCTCGTATATTCGTACACGCGCGTTTTCCTGGCAGTGGCTGGGAAGTGACAAAACCGTGAGGAGTATGGGCTCCAAAGTGGATAATACGTGCATAGTGCATTTTTGGGCCTGCTCGCCATGGCCTCGGTGCTTGTTTGGGCCCAAGTCCCAGGGAGTATCCTGTAGGCATGGAAGTTGGGTTCGGGGCGTTACAAAGTGGTATCAGAGCCGATGCGTTCATATGGCCAACGAGGTTGCTGGGTCCCCAAGGGGGGGCGGGTGTAATATCACACATCAGACGCAGAGGTCTCTAGGCTATTGAATATATAGAGATGTCTCATATATTCGTGCACACGCGTTTTCCTGGCAGTGGCTAGGAGGCGGTAAAACCATGAGGAATATGGGCTCCAAAGCCGACAATACGTGCATAGTGCGTTTCTGGGCCTGCTCGCCATGGCCTCGGTGCTCGTTTGGGCCCAAGTCCCAGGGAGTATCTTGTAGGCATGGGAGTTGAGTTCGGGGCATTACACCAAACATCATGATGTTGAAAATAGCAGACTAGAAGAATAAAAGAAGAAAAATTTTTAGAGAGGGGAGAGTGAAGGTGGCGATGAAGAAAAATGAAGGGGAGAATGAAGAAAGCAGGGATTTAAAACCCTTCTGCTAAGGTTAACGGCGCTCGAGCGGGAGATCAGGTGCGCTCGAATGTGGTTTTTCTGACTTTTTTTTTTTTTTGGAAAATCACAAAATAGGAAGATATAATCTTCCCCAAACCTATTTTCTACAGAATCACAATTTTTTTTTGTCGAACAAAAAAATAATAAAAAAAAAAAAAAAATAAAATAAAAAATATATATATATATATCTATATATATATATAAATATATATATATATATATATATATATATATATTCAACTACTCAGACCATTTAAACTTTTTTCTGGGGTTCAAGAGTATGTGATTTTTAGCAAGTTTTTTTTGGAAAGGTAAATAACAAACATTCTGGAAAATAAATAAAAATCTTTTATTTAAAAAATAATTTTTTTAATCTTTTTTTTATTTTAAGATTTTTTTATTTACAAAAAGAAGAAAATAAATACAAGAAATTAAAACAACACAGTATATACAAAACTAAAAATAATAATTCTACATACAAATTTACAAAGATAGAATTATATACAATAAACTAAACTCTTACATGAAAAAATTGAATGCCAATCCCCGGCAACGGCACTAAATTTTGATCGCATCGTTTTGCGCTAAAAAATAGTGGTAAGGTTAAATGATTGAAAATATTGCTTACCTTGAATTACCTCCAGCTGTGGCGAGTAGATGGTCGATCCACGAAAATTGGGATTAACGATTTCAAGTTAAGAATTTAGTTTATAATTTGTTTGACTATCTCCCGTCACGAATAAGTTTGATTAAGTCCAAAAGTCCAAAGATACGGTAAATTAAGTCCAAAAGTACGATATTAAACTAAAATAATTTAGTCCAGGTGTGGTTAATTCAATTTAGCAGGTCCATGATTTGGAATGACAAGTTCGATCGGAGTATTTAAGTGTAATATTATAGATTTAAACTAAAAGAATAAATCATTCAACAAATAGGACTACAAGCTCTCACTTCTGAAGTTAGCCTTACATACGTAAGTAATATGACTCATTAATTAACAAGACTGAATATGTTGGTACAACCTAACAATATCCAATCTCTCAATTAATCTTCTTACTTACGTACCCCGGAGGTGCTGGTACAACCTAGCTAATTCCGTCCGAGGTAATCTCATATTGCCACTGGTTTACAAAACCGGGCGTATATGTACTTTCAATTGACAATAACATAACAATAAGTATATGCATAATTAATTGATAATACTAAGTAATTAAAGTATACGAGACTTTAATTAATATAAACCTAAATATATATAAAAATATCCTCACTTATTATTCATTCCAAAAATAAGGGTATAAAGTGCCATAATTAGATTTACAAAACGGCAATTGAAATCAAGAATAAAAGTTACCAAATTTAAGCACGTCTTGATTTAGGCGACTCAATTTCTCCGAAGCTATGGCGTTAATCCATAAGCCCGGCCCTTAATTTAGGACCCTAACTAAACTAAACTAACCTACTCCTAAGCTAAAATATGAAGAAAACTGATTAAATACAAAGCAAATGGTGAAATTTGGCTTATGTTCCTAAAGCAGCAGAAGCTTGGCGAAGAAGAGAAAAAAATGGTTGTCTTCGTTGCTGCAAAATCATGATATTTTTAGGCAAGATTTCAAAAAGGAGCTCGAGCGCCAGTTAGGCGCGCTCGAGCGCCCTTTTGCACTATTCATTTTTATATTTTTTCCTATCTTTTTCCGTCCGCATTCTGCAGTTTACTTGTTTGCCTTTTTCAAAAAGTGGCGCTCGAGCGCGGAAAATGGGCGCTCAAGCACACTTTCGGCTGTGGTAGGTGAACTTTGACTCCGAACTTTGACTTTGACCGGTTCGGTTGACTTTGTCCATTGACCAAAAAGTTGACCAAGTCTATTTCAAAGTTTTTCAGCGTCCTGAATTCATTTCCGCACTCGGTTTGGCCAAATTCAATCTCGATTTGCTCGTTTTAAAGCTGTTTCTACAATTTTTCTTTAGTGTTGCGCCAAATATTTGTTTCAAATGTTGGTTTTTGTGGCCGTTTTTGTCATTTCTTCTTCAAAACCTATATTGCACTAAAATTGTATAAAATATACAATTAAGCTCGAAATTATAATGCAACATACATAATTTAATGGGTTAAAATTACTTAAAATATGAATTTATCAGCAAGCGCTTGTTGAGTTGAAGCTGGAGTTTCCCAAGGTTGACATTGTTTATGCTAATTACTACAAGATGTCCACAAGAGATTTTAGCCAATCAACGCTCGAATTCGCCAAGGCAAGACATTGCAACAAGTTTCAGCATAGGCGTAAAACTGTTCTAGTGTAAGCTCATCAAGAACCAAAAGGTGATGGAAACAAGCCATGGTTTTGAACAACATTGCTGCTGACTTCAAGAACAACATCAGTCTCAAGAGCTTGTTGAATGATTTATTTTTAGAATTGGTAGAAACTTGTATTGTGTTAATACAATTTTTAAGACGTTTAATGATCTAAATTGTAGAACTACGTAGCAGTTTGATCCTTGATAAGAGTGTGTATCAAGGTACGTAGGCAGCCACATTGGTTCAACTGCTTTATTGTAAAAAATAATATTTGTACTAATATGCTAACTGGTGGTAACGTAAATTGTAAAAATACGTAACTACTTCATCCTTTATATGAATTTGAGTAGCCAATTTGGTTCAGCTGCCTTTATTGTAAAAAATAGGGCAAATCTCACAATTAGTCTCTATTGTTTATCTATTTTAGATAATTAATTCATATTATTTCAAAAGTCACGCAGTTAGTCCTCATTGTTTTCAAATGACTCACCATTAGTCCCTATTGTTTGTAAAAGTCTCACCGCTAATGGTGAGACATTTGCAAACATTGTGGACTAATAAAGAGACCTTTGCAAATAATAGGGACTAAATGAGTAACTTTTGTAACAATGAGGACTACTTGTGTACTGTGTGACTTCTATAAGAATGAAGACTATTTGTCTAAAACTTGTAAACAATAGGGACTATTTGTTCAATTTTTCTTAAATAATAATTTGTTGTAGTAATTTGTTCATTGGAGGAAATTCATGATCGATCCAAGGAATCAGCCTGTGAGTTTTTACCACTAAGGATGTTGCATATTGTCCGTGTCTACCAAAGCCCCAGTAATTTATGAGCTAAATTTTACTGAATCTGGGGTTCTGTTTACCTCTTTTTATGCAATTGATAGGGTTTTATTCCTTTTCCTCTTTTTATGGTGTGCCGCAAGATGAAAAGTTTTTGGGTTTGAAAGGTTCATCCATGTGTATATCATATTGCTTCTTGGGAGTTTCATAGCATCCGATAAAATGCATAAGACATACTTTGTTTCATTTTTTTTTTATTTTCTTATTTAGTACTCATATTTTCTATTTACTAGAAATATTAATAGTGATCAATAAAGCAACTGTTTTGCATTATATATTTCAATCTTACAGGCTTTTTAAAAATGTTTTCATATGCATTACACGAGTTTACACCCGAATGTAAAAACTTGGGACCTATTCTAACACATATGAGCATGAGAATTTGGGTCGTACAACTTTACAAGAAATGCATTGGGGTTTTGAAAGTCTTTTAAAAGATATTGAAAGTATATGAAACATTTTTTGAAAGGGAATAGAGTTTGAAAGTGATTGAGAAAGCATTTTCAGCGTGACTGTGTTGTGTGGACCCAACCGATTGGGGGTAATACTTTGATTAAGATTATGTGGATATATGGGATCCCTTTGCCTGTGATGATCGGGCGTAGTGAGGTGGCCCGAGCTGTTGGGATATAAGTAGCCACAGTCTCAAAGTAATTAAGTGTGGTTAAAGTGTTTTGAAGAAAAAAAATGTTTAATCTTAGACTTGTAGAAAAATGAACTTGAATGTTAAATGTTTTCAACAATTCATTAGGTATCTGTTGGATTTCTTTTGAGTCTTCATGCATGTATCAAATTTTTTTCCCAAGCCTTTAATTCCTTTTTCGAATGTCTTCAAAGGTTAAATGTTTTTATTATTAAGTTATTTATTTCAGTTTTATGCCTTTTTTATATATCTACTTCAAAGCATTTGCTATAGACATGTGAAAATGGATGAGCTGTTGAGAGGTTTTCATCAACATGTTTTCTTCAACATATGTAAATGATAGCATCTAATGTAGTATTGTAACTTATTTAAAAGTATAGTCTCATGATATTTGTGAGAAAATCCGTTTAATGAGTATTTCCTACTCTTTTTTTCTTTTTTTTCAAATTAACTCTTATAGACGACAAGGATTAGATTGTGCATATGTTCGGTTGAAGTTGAATTTGGTATCACTGCTTGGTTGACTTTCAGGACTATGAATCTTTGGAAGTTATTTTGTGGAGAGTAGCTCTCAGATTTTAATTTTCCCTTTGTTTTGATGAATCACCATTACTGCAAGGATTATGTAAACTAAAGTCCACTTTATGTTAAGTGTTTATTATGTATTTGAGATTAAATTTATTTGATAATGTGTAAATGCTCTGACCCTGCCATTTTACTTATCTTAAGGTCACATTTTTACATATTATGAATTAGAGTCTTACAGGCTTAGGAAGGATGTGTCTTCTTAGGATCGCGGTGGTTACGTTCAAGAGATTTGTCTAGGCAAATTTTGGAGGTATGACAGAGTAGTATAAGAGCCGGTCACTAATTAGTGTGTGAACTAAGTGCTATGCAGAATAAAGTACTACACCAAGAAGGCGGTGGGAGTTACCTCTTGAACCTGTAGGAGCCACCTTTAAAATCTTGCACTGCCTAGTTTGTCTTAAGTGTGTGTGCCCTTGATCAGAATGTCACGTCCTTAATGGAGGTGTATGTGACACCCTACATCAGTGAGAAATTATGTATATGTTTGTTTTATAAGTGGGTGTTATGAGTATAAGAGATAATTTAGATTAACCATTTTGAGCCAGTAGAAATATACTCAAATAGTTATTTGTTATGTTTATAACATCAGTCTCGCCTGCGTGCCTAGAGTTCCAAGTTCGAGGAGTGACACAAACATATTATTTCCAACTTCAGCACTTTTAGCGTATTCAACATTCTCTTTTACTGGAAATTTCACCTGAACTAAGAGTTCAAACTCATTATGTATAGAATAACACAATTCTGGTTGCGTCAAAACTATCATCTGTGCCTTTATATATTACAGTCGATGAGTCCGGGCACATTCTTGATTCACCTCTAGCTTTGTTAAATTTACCTCCATTGGCAAACTGCAAGGAATTAATAAGTAGCATCTCATTTTTCAATGAAAAAGAGAGTTTGAAATGTATTGATGTTAATAGAAAGGCTACTCAACAAGATGCAGAAGACATAAAAAGAGTAGCAATTGTAACTCTTATTACCTATTCAAAAAGAGGTTATTATGTACTAGAATATAAAGAAACTTGAAACTTTTTTGCAAAATCGTAAATACAATATAAAGAAACTTGATAAAAATTTCAAGGTTTGCAATCCAAAGGAACTAATCCAAGTCGAATTTTCAAACATGTTGAAACACACAGCACACTGTTTGTGTTACAGAAAGAATGAGCAATGTAACAGCAGTTATGATAGAAATGAGAGACCACGGATTGCCAAAATAATCACGTCTCAGAATAACCTTCCACTTAAACCAAGTTGTTCTCCATTGATGCCAATAGTCTCTGTAATAGTGATTCAGGTCCCCACAAACCTTAGCAAAATAAAAGTCAATTGGATCTGTCATAATCTCCTTGTGGAGATTATTGAATAGATTTTTCAAATTCACGCTTTCACCAATTGCATTCTCAATGATTCCTTTTCTAACAAGCAGTTCGACATCCTCCGAGGTGTTTATTAAGTTGCCCATGAAGATGACATAGCTTGTTATGTTCTTTGACAAATATCGACAGTGCTCAAAAGCTATCAGATTCCGGAAAAATGTTTTGGTTGAATCATTTACGACCAGCTTTGGGATCACCAGCTCTCCTTTGCAAAATGTTACGTCAAATATACAAGTTGCATTTCCACAAGAGAATTTAATTCCAGCTTTCTGTAACTCTATTGCACTACGGCCACATTCAAACTTCTCTCTAGTTGATGGCTCTCTTGGACGCGAGGGACTATGAGCATATATCAGAAACTCAACCAAATGTTTTGCACTACTGCAATAGATGTTCAACGATAATTTCCCTGTATTTCCTACATTCTGGAAGTATTCACGAGCAAGATCAAAGACAGATAACTCACATTTAGAAAACTGAACTATTTTATCAAACAGATGGCTGACGAAACGCAGAGGAAGTTGGTTCTCTAGTAACAACATGTCATGGAGTAAATCATCTGACATCCATTGATTTTTGAAGAGAACATCACTCTGCTCTCTCATCTCAACAAAATGGTTTTTCAAGAAAACTTCAATAACAAATACACCATCCAACAAAATCATTTCGAGGAATACCTCTGACCTTAGTTCAGTGGTGTCTTCATAACACCCACAGACAAGATATTCCTCTCGTCGTGCTAAGTTGACAAAGTAACGAAGGTCATGTCCAGTTCTCTCCAAAAAACTCTGTAAGCATCTTAACTTGTACACTTCCATAGCTTGAAGTTGGGTTTTCCCATGATGAAGAGGGCCAATTGAGACTAATCTAGGCTTATATGAATCTTCATTGGCTTTGTGATACTTCTCAGGAACGTTATAGATACAAACTGTGTAACAATCTGTAGGCAATGTACGCAGCTTATCTTCAATGGAAGATACTACGCTGTCAATGTTCGGTGCCATGTTCAGAACTTGATTAACTTTATCCTCACTACTCGAAATTGATACGTTTACAGACATGCTTGTCCAATAGCCATTGTACATAGTGTGATCAAATCTTGCCTAGCAAAAATGTGATCGAATCTTGTTTTTCCAGGGCAGGCTTTCAAGATCATGGCAGAAATTGAAATTCTGAAAGGTCAAGATTGGAAGTCATTCACTTTGCTCATTTATCAAAGCTTTAAGATCATTTCTTTCAGAAGAGAAGTTCATACTCTATATGGTTAGTTCCAAAAATTGATGAACTAACAAGCCAAAAGCAAAACAGGTAAACTATTCAACTAATATTATGCAATTCATTTTTTAAGAAGTCAAATAAGTCCATTTTATTGACATTTGTCCTCGTAGAAGATAAAGTAAATTTCAACACTAGTCACCATTCCTGTTGTTTGATTAGATTTTCAAGAAAATCTTCCTAATTACAAAGGAAAGGATTTTACCAGAAGATGAACATATACTATCTTCATCTGCTACTATTATACAATGTTAATAAATGCAATAAAAGGAGATTACATACAAATGTCTGTTTATGAAATTCATTCAACTTGTACAAATAAGTGCATTTTCCTAAAATCTAATCTGAACAAGTGTTACAAAGTCGCATGCTAAGACTAAATCAAAAGATAGCCAGCAAGGTCGTGGATATCAAGGGCAGAGCCATTCTTATATATGTATATTTTCAGTTAAAAAATTAATTTAGCACCGATAATTATTAAATTATATGTTCAATTCCCATAAGATAAAAACCTTAAATCCGCCCTTAACAGTTAACATCAAGGCAATTATAGAGCAACCAATCTTCAGAGCAACTGACTGAAATATAAAATCACCTTCCCCTCTAACCAATAAAATGAAAGAACAAGCAATATTTGTGTAGAGAGGAAACATAACCTGTTCTCACTTCCAGGAGGTGCAGAGAATGAATGGTTAAAGCTGAAGAACAAAACAACGGTTTTCTGTTGTGATTGCTACCCAGTATCATCCAACTTCTTTCTAAGCCACATAGTTGACGATTACAGCTTTTTTTTTTTGTTCTCTTTGCAAGACAGTGAAGCTTCCTCAAAAGCCAGATACAAGTGCGTGAGTCCCACCACGCACTAAAAAGTGAGGAACCTTTTTTAGTGGATTCTGCTAGACAAATATCGTATTTCTGGAAGAGTACAAAGTTAACTAATATTTTATTACTTGTGTTCTCACTGAAAAGCCGATTACGTTAAAATAAGTCTTTGAAAAGCTTGTCCCTTTCTATTTCTATCAAAGGAGGGCTTTAGTTTAGAGTCCATTTGGCGGATTTTCCAGGACCAAACCACCAATCGGTAGAAGTAGGAATAGTCAGGTGACCAGTCAGTGCCTGTACCTTTATAATATATGTGTCATGTCTAGAATTGGAAGCCATTACCATCCAATATAAAAACTTACAGTGTGTTTGGATTGGGGAAAATGGAGGGAAGGAAGGGAAGGGAGGATTAGTAAAGGGAGGGATTTATTCTCTCTCTTATTTGGTTTAGGAGGGAATAAGGGGTTGGGATATAGAAAAGATAAATCTAATCTTTCCATACTCTTTATTATTGATCCCTCTAAATTGGAGTAAAATGGAGGTAGGGAAAATTACTATTTATTGTAATGACATTTTTATCCTTTACTTTACTTCTAATTACAACTATACTAAATAAAATATATTTATAATAAAAAATAAAACATGACATAAATGTCATTATATGATCTCTCCTTTCCATTTTCTTTCTAATCCAAATAAAGAATACTCATCATCCTTTATAATCTTCTCCTTTATAAATTTATGCAATCCAAACATGATTTGACTCCTTCCACTCATTTCCTTTATGATACACTCCCTTCCTCTCCTTTATTAAACTTCTTCCCCCTCAATCCAAACACACCCTTAAAGTTATTAGTGCATCTCCAAGAGGTGCCCTACAATCCATTTTACCCCACATTTAAGAAAGTTTTTAGAGATATTAAACTCCAATAGGTTTTTTAAAAATTTTGTACTTTGTAGGGAATTCTTACCTGTGAAGATGTTAAAAAAAAAATCCCTAAAGCTATTCTTAAACCCATCTGACAGTTAAACAAATGACAGTTTAAATATAATTTCTCCAACGGTCATATTTCTGATCGTTGGAGACACACTTGATTTGAAAATTAAATAAATAAATAAAGCTATTGGAAAAGTTTTAGAATAAAATATATAATATCATCATGAAAAATAAATAAATATAAACTAAAAAATAATAAAAATATAAGTAATTAACAATAGAAAATATCATAAACAATTTTTAATTAAATATGTCTAACTAAAATAAGGAGAGATTTTGAAATAAAACAAAAAAAGGCAGTCCCTCAAATAGGAAAACTGTTAGAGTGAAGTTAAAATAGAGATTCCCTGAAATTAAATGTAGGAAAACTATTGGAGTGAAACTGATATAAAAAATTTTTAGATGTAGAAAAATTGTTCAAATTCTCTACACGTAGAAAAAAAAATAGGGATACTGTTGAGTTAGTTTTGTTATATTATTTATTGTCTTCAATATGTTCTTGCATGTGCAGACAAAATTCGTTTCTTAGTATGTGCACAATTTTAATGTTTTTAAATAGAGAGTGGCTTTTGAACCCATGACTTGCACTATGATAATATTTTAAGTGACCGTGTAATCTAAAAAAAGAAAAAAAAGAAAAAGTGGCGATAACAAGTTCAAATTTATGTATTCTCATTAAAAATATTGTTTGTCCTTATCTAATGGTAGCTAGAGTTGGCATATTGGCCAGCCCGACATGGCCCGACCGAATCATGGGTTGAAAAAACTAACCCCAGCTCGACACAGATGTTTAGTGGGTTGAGTTGGATTAGGTTAGATTGGGTTGGGTTGGGCCAATCCATTTTTTTGGTGATTAGCGTAATCTGAATATATAATTATACTAATATACAAACACTAATATATAAAAATATATATAGATATATATATATATATATATAATTAAAAAAAATTAAACTTACTTTAAAAAAAAAGTTAATTTAACTATTAACGAGACAATACACAAGTTGATTGATAACATTAACAATTAACATAAATGATAAAACATTACATAACAAACTACAAGTTAATGAGAACAAGTATATTAGTGATATAAATATAAAAGTAAAATATTACATAAACGCTCGAGGAAAGCTAGTGCAAAAGTCATTTTGTTATGCTTCTTGTACAGGTACTAGAGTTGTTGGTGGTTGTGGTGTGTTTGGCGGTGGCAATGGTTGAATAACCACTTCACGATTAAAATACTTTGTAACATTTGGATGTTGAGATACAAGGTATCTTACAAGCGTCCAAGTTCCAAACTTACATCAAAATATAAATTGACGTTGGCAATAGTTACAAATTATATATCCCTGTTCTTCAAAGTACGTAAAATAATTTTAAACCTTTGACGAATGTAATCATCGTGAAAGATTTTCTTCTCTCATGGATGTAGTTATATATAATGTTGTAGACTTGCTATAAAATAAAGTTGAATATACTTATTGACTAAAGCACTATGTCACTAAGTATTTATAGGAAAAATTATATCTACGATTATAAAAATTGTATCTAAAATCTTTTAAAAAAATAATATCAAGGGATTTAAAGTTGCGAGTTGCAAACTTTCAATATCATAAAAAAAGATTTGATAATAAGTCATTTAATATCAACTTAAGAAATAAATTTGCTACTTGTTATAATTAGTTTTTTAAACAAAAAAATAGTTACTACGATTTGCTAGTTTGTTTTGAAAAAAATAGTTACTAAGACTTACATTGCATGCATAAAATATAATATTTCTATTTCTTTTAATAAGTGAGCTCAAATTGTACTTAATTTGTGTTGGGCCCGAGTTGGGCTCAAGATGGACCTTATTTGGGCTTGAGATGGGTCTTATCTGAGCTTCGAGCTGAACTGGGCCTGTGCTGGGCCTAGGATCAAATGGGTCTGGGCTTAAATGGGTTGGGTCAAAAATTATGGGACCTATCTCAGCCCACCTATATGTGGTGGGTTGGGGCGAGTCGAGTCCAATTTCAACTGAGGTAGGCTAGGCCCGAATTTTCATATGTTGGGCTGAGTTGGGCTTGTGTCGGCCCAATCCAAATGTCACCTCTAATGGTAACATATATTAAAGTACGTTAGTACACAATAGGATTTATAGCATTGGAGATCCGACAAAGAATCCACCAAACCGTTTTGATGGCTCAACAAAAGTCTATCACTCAACAAATGTTGAGAATGACTGTTAAGGTCAAAAAATGCCGGGATACAATCTTGGGCTATATCTGGATCTCGATTTCTCTAGTTAGGCTCAAAACGAGATTTTTTCAATGAGCAACCTGCAAAACAAAAGCCACTGGGGGTGTGTGTCCCGGGGGACCCCTCCGACGATCAAGTCAGTTTGGGATCTAAAGTTGCATATGAGCAAAATAGAATGAAGGCAATAAAAGAGATAAATTAGCATTATAGTATGTGTGCTTTCCATTTGTTACATTCCTTGAGAGAGGTGCTATAATATTTATACTAGTTCTTGAGTTACCAGAGACTGTCATGTGTCCCTCTACTAGAGTGTTCCCCAAGCCTCTATGGGATTAATATGTTATGACTACCTCTCGAGATTCAGGATAGGCCTTGGGGGAGGGGGGTGGACCTTGGCCTTAGGCTAATGGACCTCAGGACCAGACCTCAGGCACTGGACCTCGGGCTTTGGACCTCGGGTCTCAGGTTGACGAACGTTGGCCTCAGCTCGGTGGGCTTTTTAGGGGTATTTTGGTAATTGTTCCTAGAGTTGAAATTTTACCTCTTATCAATTACCCCCCTCCTCCCCCCCCCCCTGATTTTCTGAGCTCCGTAGGAGGTCAGGAAATCGCCTACTACTATGCTTCCATTTTCTGGGTTCATTTCCCTACTTAGGCCGCTCTGAATTGACTCAACTTGATCTCTACTTAATTGAATGAACCATGGTGGTTCATGAAAGTAATTGTACTTGGACAACATCAGCTTCATCTTGGTATCATTAGTGTCACTTCTGTAGAGGTGTGTTCTCGAAGTAGGCAAATGTCTGCCGGGTTGAGAGATGAGAATCTCAAGCTTCTGCGAATCCGAGTTTATCGGTCTTACTCTTTGTGAGTTGTCTGTCTTAGGTTGGCAGACCTCGGCCTCGGCCTCAAGAGAATATCGAACTCAAGAGACCCTAAAATGGCTCTTATATTTCAGTTGGGATTTCTCACTCTTGATGGTTGTTGTGGCTTTAGTGGACTCTTGATTATCTTGGGAAGAAGTAACCTCGATAGTGAGTAGTAAGACCATGGAGGGTTCTTGTCTGTGTGGAAAGAGTAGTAAGTCTCATTTTGGTTGATAATCCCCTAGAGGATACTCGTCTTAGCCTGTGGGGCTTGGTAGGTTCCCGTAGGATACCCTTCATAGCCCCTTATTTGGAGAATAGTAGATGCCGAGCTCTTGGAGGAGCCTTGTATAGCTGGTGGAATTGGTAGGTCTACGTAGAAGTTTTATCTTAGCCTCGGAATGAATAACTCTGTTGGCATGCTGGTAAGATCTCAGAAAATTCTTGTCCTAATTTGAGAAGTAATGGCCTTGAGGTTGGCCGGTAAGAGATTTAATTTTTAGGGGCATCCCCTAATGTTGTTTAGTGTGCCGACCTTTGGACTGGCGAGGATTCCGAGCCAGAGCAGGAGTCAGAGAGTGACAATGATGAGGAACAACAGAGCGAGGGAATCAACCTCGAGGTTAATCAATCTGAACCATATGATACTGCCGAGGGTGATACCCCCCAGGCTTAGAATTAGGCCTTTAATGTGCTTCAATCTTCATTCTGATCTTGTAATGAATTTTCCCGATTAGTGGGGTATATGTCTTTGCCAATTGGATCTGTTTTTATATTGGTAGATGACTTAGTTTTCGCATTGATCCGACCTCGGTTTACTAACTGAGCTGGTTTTACTTCATATAGCTGACTGCCGAGGTCAGCTGAGGCTTCCCTCCTTCGCATTTGTCAAAACTTTTAGCATTGAAGAGTTGGTCCCCGTAAGGTCTTCCGCTTTTGATTTTCTCTTGGGCTCGGACGTTTGAGATAGGCTGAAGAGTCTTCATAGGGTACTTGCTTTAGCCGTTGTTGCATGGATGAAGTCTTCAGAACCGGTTTTTCTAGGCTTTTGTAAGAGTCTTTTTCTGTAATCGGCGGCTGTTAAGTTTCCCATAGGAATCTCTTATAGCCTGGACCTCGTCTTCATCTTCCGAGGTAGTTATTAAGCTTCCCGTCGTGGCTCTTGATGTATGAAAGTTCGGCAGAGGCTGTGCTGTGGGGCAGACAGGAGTTTGGTCAAGTCCTTGTTTGGAAGCTCGCTAATTCCTGCAGATGTCTTCTAAGTGGGGCTGGTAGGAGTGTTGAGTTTCGCGTAGGAAACCCGTTAACTCCCTTCTTAGCCTGTGGTGGGGCTGATAAGAGTGTTAAGTTTCACGTGGGAAACCCGTTAACTCCCGTCTTAGCCTGTGACGGGGCTGATAAAAGTGTTGAGTTTCGCATAGGAAACCCGTTAACTCCCGTCTTAGCCTGTGGCGGGGCTGATAAGAGTGTTGAGTTTCTTGTGGCAAACCCGTTAACTCTCGTCTTAGCTTGTGGCGGGGCTGATAAGAGTGTTGAGTTTCGCGTAGGAAACCCGTTAACTCCCGTCTTAGCCTGTGGCGGGGCTGATAAGAGTGTTGAGTTTCGCGTAAGAAACCTGTTAACTCCCATCTTAGCCTGTGGCGAGGCTGATAAGAGTGTTGTGTTTCGCGTAGGAAACCCGTTAACTCCCATCTTAGCCTGTGGCGAGACTAATAAGAGTGTTGAGTTTCTCGTGGGAAACCCGTTAACTCCCGACGTAGCCCTTGGCTTCACCTCCCGAGGTGGTTTTTAAGTTCCCGTAGGATCTTTTATAACCAAGCCCTCGTCTTCGGGTCAATCCCTGCCATGTTAGTAACTGGCAACGTATACTTATCATTGAAAAACATATTATTGATACCTTCTTGGGGTAGGCTTGGTGGGCCTCAGCCTCGGCTTGATAGACCTCGGCCTCGGCTAATGGGCCTTGTTGAGATGGTGGGTCATGATATTCAGGTCAATCCTGTCATGTCAGTAGTAAACAATGCTAATATGTTCTCATATTTAAAGAATCAAAATTTTGTTACCTTCTCAAAGAAGGGTGTAGTTGATTTGATCCTAGTTGAGATCAAGGACAAACTGATTTGATCGTCCTTGCCGTTGATGATCTTCTTCAAGATAACTAACCCCGTATGCTAATGACGCCCATTGGCATAAAGAGCCTGTGGATTTTTTGAAACTCCTATGGGTGCATAAGTAGGTGGTCCGAACTTGTTTGCAAGGTAGGCTATGATACTTCTCGGAGCTTTAATAGAGGTCGGGAGGTAACCTCGTACGAGCTCTAAGGTCGGGAGAGTTTTACTGAGTGTTGGCTGACTAGATTTAATCATCCTGTTGAGGTTATGGTTTGTTAATTTGATCACTTTCGCTATTGATTCTCTTCAAGATCTCGATCTTGTTGGTTAATAGGGCATGTAGGCTTAATGGAGGTCACATAGACCCGTGTATGGAGTCCGAGGACTTGCTGAAGCTTGTGTGGGTCTATATGGACCTGTGCAAGCTGCTCTCTGTACCGTACTTACACAACCATAAGTATAATTTCATAGGATATAATAGGTTTTCGGTATGAGCCTATCGACATTATTACAAGAAATAGTAACTTCATATCAAAATTTTCAATCGCTAAGATTCAAGCTAAATAGCTTTTTTTGAAAGTCAACCAGCCAAACAGGTGAACTTAAACTTTAGCAAGCATGTTTAAGCAAATAATCAAACAAAGCCAAATAGAATTTATCATATCAGCTCACATTAATAAAGCTCATTAACAAAAGTTGCTTAAGTAGAGCAAGAATAGAGATTAGGTAGGTACTAATGATTTTTATAATCCCCATTTCTCTGAAAATGATGTGTAGTCTGGTGATAGTCATTCTCTTAGAAAAACCTGGCTCCTCCTATCTTCATGATGCAGTTCTTTGCATCTTTTCCTCCAAGGTTCCACAAGCTTTTGGTGTATTGGAATATACAAACGTTGAACCATAATAACGCACTTATAGAATGCATAATATTGCCACACAAATCTGTGCAAGGGTAATGGTAATAGAGCTGAAACAAATTGGAGCGAAATATTGCAAAAAAGCTGAAAATCGCCACTAAATAACAGATCGGACACATTCTGTAAAAATGGCCATATCATTCTCTAGGAAGGTCCGAATCACAAACCGCTTGAAGCGTTACAAACTAGACTCATAGAGCTTTCTAACCATATATAAATCAGCACATAATTCTTCCCCAGTTGGTACAGTTTATTACGCAAAAGCAGCCCAAAAACTGATTTGTAATCTCTATACTCTAGGCTTCTTTCATGAATCTTGGACTTTTAGCTTATTTGCCCAAGCTTTTAGTCCAAGCTAGGTAATGAGGCACCATTACTTCTTCCCAATTTAATAGAGCAACAGGGGGATCAGAAAATGAGACACTCAAGTAACGAGTTTAAGCAAGCATAGATCATACACTACTATGAAGGACTACTTTATCCAAATAGTGCCATGAATCACATTGCTTGTAAGGTTTACGGTTATATTGCAATCATGAAGGCAGTAGGTGGTGCACATTATAGCAAATTACGTGAAACAGATCATCCTCATGATTTAAATTTACAAAGAGGACCAAGAAGGTGATGCCTTTCTTCTTTTTTTTTTTTTTTTACATATACTAAACTTTGCAAACTTTACGTTAGGGACAGAAAAAAGAACACTAAAAAAGAGCATTAAACAACTCCTAGTTTGGTTTCCACTTGGGGGATATAATCGTGCTATACAGGATAGGCATAGCTTGGATTGCTTCTTTTGCACTAGATCAGACATGAGTCTTACATTTGCAATTATCTCTCTCTGATTGGTAATGAAATTTTAACCATAATGCATCATAGAGCTGTACTTTTCAGAACTATTGTGTTTATTCACAAGAGTCTATAATGCATTCTCAGAGTAATGGAGGTCTAGCACTACATCGCTGATGGACTTCAGTATGAGGTAATGACTTAAAATAGTTATTACAGAAGCATCTAAGAAATGGAAACTGGACAATTTATTAATCAATATATATGTAATGATATTTGAGGATAAGAGTCTATGAACCTGTTCACCCCAGAGCACTACTTAGCCAGTAATCTCCCTGAGACACCTTGCCAAGGTCTTTTCGTGCAAACCAAAGCTTCCATGAGCAGCCGCTTGGGGCTCGATTTCTGCTTATTGAGAAGCACTAATACTGTGATAAAAGGCCACTGCAGGCATAGATGAGCTTTAAAAATCAATCACGTGATTTAAATGAAGTCAGCATCTAAGACTTTTTAATCAATATCGTAAGACCATTACGCATAATATCACACTTTAGTTTGCATGTTTCAGCTGCAACTTTTACGTGTAGATTTGCATGCTCTTGTCATTTTTCACCCTCATGACGAGAATGAAATATTGATCCACTAAGTTTTGGGTAGAAAGTGCGTCTTGGTATTTTGACGAATACCTTAGGCACGACATCTTTTTTGTATATGCTCCAAAATGCACATTAAATTTAGCATTTTATCAAACAGCTTCGGGGCATACCTATGAAGTACTCACTTTTGCCTAAAACAAATTCAGCATGTGTCTATGGGCTAATAATCAGACTACAAAAGGTGCAGTTACACAATGGCCATAACAGAAAACTACATATAAAATGATGAAGCACTTCATATATCCACTTAATGTGGAAAGTTACAAACTGTGTCTAAGGAGAAAATTACATAGTGATATTTTAACTTTTTTGCAGATGGCCTGTGAATCCATGTTGAATGCTTTATAGAATTATGCATAATGTGCATTGTGCTTAAGAGCGTAACAGCTCGCACACGATTAATCATCTGCCAATAATAAGCATATAATAAGTAATGTCAATTATTTCGAAGACATATATGATACAATCATGTTGTTGTAACAAGCCTGGAGGTTTGCATATCACGGCTGAATGATATATTGACAAGTGAGCACTCAAAATAAAAGTGTTAATGCGATAAGCAGTGAGCAGATTAGCAGCTAGCATGGCATGAATATCATCATGAAACAGACACTTCGAGTGTTCGGGTCTACCTCAGGAGTTTATAGCTTAATAGATTTGTGAGCAACATGGTAAAGCATGTTATTATTGGTGGCTTAATAATTGATTAGCTATGTAGATGTAAACTTTCCACCAAATTTATAGGATTTAAAACAATGATTCATAAGAAACTAGTGTTTCTCTTAAACCATCAAGAAATACTTATCAGCCAAGCATCTTTATCCTCCAAATCAGTCTCCTTTGCACCAATTTCTCGAGCAAAGTCCTCAAGGATGTCTCCTGCAAACCTTGGAGAGTATGCCACTTCTTATCCTGTTAATCTTTACCTGCTTCTGAATAGCTAGCTACCATAGAGAAGATCATTCTTCTTTCCAACCTATGATCAATATTAGAGTTGGTTGGCTTTATCGTTCATCTGAAGAAGCATACAACATAAAATAAGTCACACTTTTGCAATCATCCAATGAATAGATTTTCAGAAATTTTTTGTATGGAGTTAAAAGCCATCGCTTGAATGACGTTCCGTAGTGGAGCTGCTAAGATGTTCAAATTAAACAGGAACATGGATTACCGTCATGTAATGATTATGGAGAGATATATATACGTCTAAATTTTCAATGCAAAGTTCACCTTGGCATTTTATCAAACACCTCCAAGACACAATATGATCAGAAACATTTTTGCACCTTGTCATTTTATCAAACACCTTGGGTGTATATTTCAAACACATATTTTTGTCTACAAAATTCAACTCGTGCCCGCCGAAACTTTGTTCGTTTGACAAGTTGCTTATGAATTGAAGAATATCCATTATAATCTTGCAAACCATTAAATGCCACGGTGGTCTGAGTAAGTGCATGGCTTTGTGAATTGGACGGATAGCCATGATGCCAATAATAAAATATGCCATAAATGATATCAATCAAATTCAAATGATTTGAATCAAACTCATGTAAACACTATGAGCTGAAGCTGCATTGCTAGGTAAAAACCTAGAGTAGAAATGTTAATGTACTGAGCGATAAATAGATAATAGTTAGCAAGGTGCCGGTATTATCGTTACTCATCTCGCGTAGATGTGGTTTCTCAGTGGGATAATCCTTTGTTCCCACAGACGGCGCCAACCTGTTAAGGTCAAAAAATGCCGGGACACAATCTTGGACTAGATCTGGATCTCAATTTCTCTAGTTGGGCTCGAAACGAGATTCTGTCAACGAGCAACCTGCAAACCAAGGCCCACTGGGAGTGTGCCCCGGGGACCCCTCCAACGATCAAGTCAGTTTGGGATTTAAAGTTGCATATGAGCAGAATAGAATGAAGGCAATAAAAGAGATAAATTAGCATTATAGTATGTGTGCCTTCCATCTTATATTTATACTAGTTCCTGAGTTACCAGAGACTGCCATGTGTCCCTCTACTAGAGTGTTTCCCAAGCCTTTATGGGATTAATATGTTATGACTGCCTCTTGAGATTCAGGATAGGCCTCGGGGGGTAGACCTTGGCCTTAGGCTAATGGGCCTCAGGACTAGACCTCGAGATTGGAACTCAGGCACTGGACCTCGGGTTTCGGGTTGACGAACGTTGGCCTCAACTCAGTGGGTTTTTTAGGGGTATTTTGGTAATTGTTCCTAGAGCCGGAATTTTACCTCTTATCAGTGACAAAAAAAAAACACAAATGCTAGGAACAAATGAATACGAATGAACACTTTCATTGGCAGGTAAAACGAGACTCGAATTTTTCAAACTCTTTAATCGATAGCTTACACCCTGAAAAGTAATGAAACAAATATGTAGATGATCGAGAACAATTACATTCCTTTATATGATAATATAAGATCAAAGAAATAAGATTGCTTCAATTTCACAGAATATTTGTCTGCCTCTTTGCCTTAACAATGGTAGCCTTGCAAATTAACTAACAATCTCTAATTCCACTGAGAATAAGCATTGCGGTAACCCTTTTTTTTATCAGGGATGTCCCACTTATTAGTGACACGTAAACTTTGCATGTGTGTGGACCCACTGATATTAGAATCGGAGCCATGTATGGAAAAAATTCTTAATAACTATTCTCAAATAATTGTGATGTCAAGTTGATGTGTGGAAAAATTTCTTAATAACTATTCTCAAATTATTGTGAGGTCAAGAACAATTTAAAAGCTTTTCAATCTATTTGAATAATAACTCACATATAGATGCCACAAATTGCTTATGTTTTGTCTTTGGACTAAGGGCTGAGCTCTGATACTATGTTAAGAAGTTTGAGATTTCATCTTAAAACGAATTGGTGCTAAGTGAAGTAGTCCAACATCTTATAAAATAGTTTTAGAATTTTTGATTTTCTGATGTGGGACAAGTTTATATTCTATCAGTAGATTTACTCTCAGCATCCTTAGTTGCATTAGACATAGATCCATTTGTTTCGTCTTCTTTCCTGATAGTTTTCTTCGATGAACTTTCAAGATGTGATAGAATCCAAAAATGCAAATAAATCTAGGTGAGAATTTTTAACTAGATGATGGATGTCACACCCCCAAAATTTAGCTAGGCGAACCTTGGAAATGCAACTGTCGCGCATTAAAAAGGAACGACCTTCATAAGATGCAAGGTGCAAAACTTAATGAAAAATGTAATATCACAATAATGTATAGGCGACAGGCAATCAAAGCATTTAAGTCTATCATCATGCAGCGGAATAAGATCTCCAAACTAAGAAATTAAAATATCTAAAATACATAACTTCTTCCAAAGTGTTGAATCAAACTGAGAAATTGAACTCATAAGTCTAAACGGAATAATCAACTTATTCCTGACTAAGAAATCTAAAAGAGTCGTATTAGTTATTCATCAATGCAGTCTCTACCCCAAGCCAAAGCCATAGCCTATCATCACCTTCTACAAAGCAAAATATTTTCACAGAATGAGATACAAATCTCAATAAGTGGAGATCCTCCAGAAAAAACTTATCGAGACATTTAAAATATTTGTATATGTCTAATAATTGTATTATCATAGTTCATAAAAATTGTAGATTCGAAAACAATGAAGTTCATGCGAAAATCATAATATTTCATGCTTAGAATCATAAAAGTTCATGTCAAACTAAATTCATACGCCAAGAATTCATAGTGTCAAAAATCATAGTCAAACGAATGTAATGTCTAAGTCTAAGTAGGCATTTATCCTTTGCCATAGAGTCAAAATATTGGCATTTATCCTCGATCATAGAGTCGAAGTATTGACATTTGTCCTCCATTAAGAGTCATAAATATTAGTATTTATCATCCGCCAAAGAGTCAGAAATTTTGGTATTTATCCTCCACCAAAGAGTCAGAAGTGTCAGCATTTATCAACAAGGGTCATAATATTATCGTTTATCCTATCGTTTATCCCCAGCCAATAAGAGTCATAATATTAGCAATTATCCCCAACCAATAAGGGTCATAAATCGTCGCAGCCTTAGGCAGTGATTGATATGTGAGAATGAGTTGAGAATTGAATGACATTCCTAATTCTATTTTAATTCCTATGTTTGGTATGAGAGAATGAATTTGGAAATGTCATTCCCAAGGGAATCCCATTCCCACATATATAGGAATAGCCATTCCAGACCAATTACCAAATACATGGGAATGACCCATTCCTATGTGTTTGAGAATAAACTTGACTACCATACCCCTATATATTATAACTTTTATATATAATTTGTTTTACAATAATAATAATAATTCAAAAATATAATAATTATTAATATAAAAATAATAATTATTATTATAAAAATAATAATTATTATTATTATGAAAATTATAATGAAAATAATAATAATAATAATAATAATAATAAAAAAATAATAATAGTGATTAAATAATAATAATAATAATTAAAAATATAATAATATTATTATGAAAATAATAATAATAATAATAATAATAATTATTATTATTATTATTATTATTATTATTATTATTATTTATGTTTATATTGTTTGCGGTTATTTTATATTTATTCTTATTTTTAATACTATAATAATAAAAGGGCAATTGTGTCATCTTATACAACTCATTTATATTACTACTCTTAATTCCTAGAGCATACCAAATATGTCATTCTTATTCTCAAGTTCATTGCATTCCCAATTTCATTCCATTCCTTCGCTCATTCCATTCCTACCCAAATTTATTTCAGTATACCAATCGCTACCTTATTATTTAAGCTTCAAGTATTCGTTTATCTCTAACCAATAAGAATTATAATATTGGTATTTATCCCCATCCAATAAGGATCGTAAATCGTCGCAGCTTTATTGTCTAAGCTTCAAGTATCAGAACGTTCTTAATCAAAAAGCCATGCAAAGTGCAAAAGAACTTGATGAATGCTCAAACATTCTTTCTTTAGTCTAAACCTTCAATTTCAATCTTCAAAAGAACATGAGACAACGAAGAAAAGAAGTATTCAAAAAGGCGTGGCATATAATTAATAAAAACATTCTCTAGTTTGTATATAAAACACAATTAATACAGTCCTCTTGTTAAGTTTCATTTCGTGCCTTTCAATAAAAAAAAATATGCATTGTTTTCTTTTTGTTAGTAATAATTCTCGTAAGCACAAGCACTAGTCTTCAAACACACAATTAAATTCACAGACCACACGAATATAACAATTCTCTCTTAAGCATACTTTAGACAAAAAGCATTGAAAGCATTTTATCCAAATAGTCAATCCTACTACCAGGCATATCATAACTTACAAACTCAAGCGCAATGATTTAACACATTAAAATGGAGGATCAACTCTACTTTAAGACGTGCAGCGGAAGAAGAAGGAAAGAAGAGGCGTTGGTGAAAAGATATTATATGAGTTATCCTTCAAAGTGAATGAGAGAGTTATCCAATCACAGTAAATAATTTACTCCACCGAAGAGTTGTCTTCTTTGACATGCACATCACAGAGCATAATGCAAAATCAACATAGAAAATCAAGCTATGTGCATTATCTTTCCCCTAAAATCCAAGTATTTATGGAAAATTATATGACGGTAAGCTATTTGAGATGGTAGAATTCTAAAAAAAAAAAAAAAGTATGGAAAAATTAACTCCTATTCCTTCTTTTTGTGTGCTCATCATTCATTGCAAGCTGCAAATAAAGTCCACAATGTTGTTCTCTCTCTGGCCTGTGGTTCTCTCTCTGGCCTTGCAGTTATCTGTCGAAACCAGTTCGGGACTATTGTTGGCGGCTCTTCTCGCCGTCTTGTTTGTGAGACTGCAGTCCATGCTGAAGCCATGGCTTTGTTCGAAGCTTGCCGCCTTGCATCAGCTTTGGGGTTCTCTAATTTCACTATTGAATCGGATTGCAAATCAGTTGTCGACGCCTTCAACTCTCCAGGACCATATAATTGGAAGATTGACAACATTATTCTTGAAGCTAAGTCCCTTTTCCCGATTCCATCTCACTGTAATGTTAGGCATATTTATAGAAATGCCAACAATGCTGCAAACTGGTTAGCGCATCAAGCTAGTACTTGTTCTTTAACTTTTTGATTAGGCGGCTAATCCACCTTCTGATTTGATTAACATTCTCTGTAATGACTTTTGTAACCCAATTACGTGCGATACCACATGGCGAGTTCCATAAGTTGGTGAGTGATTATGTTGATGAGGAGGGAAGTTGGAAGTGGAGAGACATTGAGCTTTTTTTACCCAATTATTCAATTATTTTACAGATTGCTAGCATTAGAGTTGATTGGGAGACAACTGAGGAAGATTTCCGTATTTGCTACTTTTTCTTATTTCAATCTCGTTGATGATTTAAAACCCCTTTGTACTTGACGCTTATTTTTAGTATAGGGTTTCGACTTATTTTCTCTTTATTGTAATGGTTATTAGTGTTAGAACATAATTAATATATTCACATAAATCATACACTTCGTTCAGAATATCAGGATTGCAGAATTTAAAGTTATGAGAATAGCGTACCTGAATCCATGATAATAATAATATAAAAGTAGGAAAACCTTCGAGAATTTGGTGCAAGGCTTTCCACAGACTAAATAGGATTCTCTTGCTGTATGTTGCTTAAGGTGAGGAATTGAGAAAACAGAGAATATGGTGTGTTTAGTCTCGAGGACCAAGACCTCTTTATATAGACAACCTGATTAGAATCCCACTAACCCTAAACCAAGTTGTTATTGGATATCATACATTACAGAGTCCATACCAAATTAGATGTCTTATTAGGATCTACTAAAATAGATCACTTTAATTTCCTAATTAGTATAAAAGCCCAAATATAATTGTGAATAATTTGTAAGCCTACATCAGGTTATTATTAAAATAACCCAACAATTTCCCACTTGGGCTACAAATTAATACCAAAGACAATTATATTTGAAAACCATAGGTGCGCCCAAAATTGCTATCTATTCTTAAGACATTTCCTGAATCAATCTGGTCCATCTCCTATACCAGCATCAGACCAAAGCAGCCTTCATTACATTACACCGTAATGAGACCCATCAATGATCACCATACCAAATATATTCAATGACATAGATCAAGTATGGATGTGTGGCTCGGAAATTACATGTTATGTGATCTCAAACATGCCTATTTCCAATTGATCCTAACTTTATCCCGTAGTGAGATCAAACCTTAGTCTCTCAAACCTTATGTTAAACCACAATTGAAAGATAACACATTCAGAGTAACAACTGAAAATAAAACCATCGACTTTATTCTGCAGAAAATTGAATATATATAGTGTCAAAGAAAATAACTGAAGACAAACACAAACTCCCACTAAAACTACATACCATCAAATAAAACAACACCCATATGAGCAGTATGCTCATGAAAGACCTTGGGTGGTAAACATTTAGTAAGCGGGTCCGCAAGCATGGAGTATGTTCTTATATGTTCAATTGACACTATTTTACTCTGAATTCTTTCCTTAAGTACCTAGACACTTGATGGATCTCTCATGTCTTGGAATCTCAAAATCGGAATCAGAATACCTAATGATCTCCAATTGATCTGACTTCCGATAAGTGAGCATGTAACCTTATGTTCTCTATCAATTCTTTATAACCCATTTGTGTTCTAATTTCTTTATGATCCATTATAGGGTTCCTTAGTTACTGCCTAACATCCTTATTATGCACGCACAATACAGACACGAACATACTTGAATTTTCTTAAGATTCCCTACAACTGATGCATAAGGGATCTCGTAAATTTCCTTAACTTTAACATCACAATTTCTTTCAATTTCATCCTTGGGGCACTGTTTGAGACTAGGAAAATAAATTTACTTCCATTGAACTTGTTTGACTTGTTGAAAGTTGATTGGATCATCCTTCATAGTCCCTATGTCAAACTCATGCTTTTGAAGAAATACAATGTAATTACTAGAAATTGCAATTCTTCTTTCTTTAGTGGATCGCCTAAGTGGCACTTCTTCTTGAGGTTGTTGGGTTTGCTCTTCTAGAGCAACATTCTGGTTTTGAGTGGGAAGGTCCATATGGAAATCCTCATTGTTGCCTTGAACAATGTCAATAGGCTGATTATTCTCAATAATAACTGAAGGAAGAGGAATAGATTCCTCTTCAAAGACAATATCCCTAACCTTATCTTCCCCCTCAAACTTAACATCCTCAAGAAATCTAGCATTTCCTGTCTCGAAAAAGGGACCTAGTTGAGGAATCATAAAACTTATAACCCCTTGACCGTTCAGCATACCCAACAAAATAGCAGCTAATTGTTCTTGAGTCCAGTTTCCTTTCATGTGGCCTATAAGGCCTCGCCTCAGTTGGACAACCCCAAATGTGTAAGTGCTTGATACTAGGCTTCTTGTCTAACCATAGTTTATAAGGGGTTTTAGCTACCGCTTTACTAGGTACTCTATTCAATATATATGCTGTAGTCTTTAGTGCCTCTCCCCAGAGTGATTACACCTTATGGTCTGTGTAATCAAGGGATTCAAGCATTTCGTCTGACACAAGTCTCTGAATTCTCCTTTCGGAGATATGACCTAAACGCTTGTGCCATAGAGTGGCAGAATACTCATTTGTTAATTTACGCTTTGTACCTCTAGAAGTTGTTTGCAAGGTTATCAATCAAAAACCAGTCGCAACAAAAGAAGAATTAAGATAAAGACTAACTTTATTGTTTCCAAAAGAACAAGAATAACCAAATTTGTCCAAAGCAGAAACAGCAACCAAATTCCGTCTAAATGACGATACAACATATGTCTCTCTTAATTCAATAAAACAACCAATATTGAAAGCTAATCTAAATATCCCAATTGCTTCAATTGGAACTGCTTTGTCATCACCCAAATAGATGAATCTTTCAATATCACTTAGTGGTCGACTCCACAGGCATCCCTGCAAAGACATACTTGTGTGAGTTGTAGCACCAGAATCCACCCACCAAGTATCAATAGGTACAGAAACTAAATTAACTTCAGAACAAACCAAAGTGAAAAGTTTACCTTTCTTCGCAAGCCATGCGACGTACTTAGAACAATCCTTCTTCATATGCCCAGGTTTCTTGTAAAAGTAGCAGGTGAATTCCTGATCCTACGTCTTTTGTTGCTTGTTGGGTTGTAAAGTTCCCACTGCAGCATTTGTATTATTATTCCCTTTTCGCTTATTGTTCTTTGAGGTAGTTGTCATATGAGCACTTTCAGTCTTGTCTTACTTCAAGCTATCCTCTTTTTACACACAGTGGGAAATGAGCTCATTAAGAGACCATTTATCCTTTTGAGTGTTATAACTCACAATAAACTGTCCGTAGTGTGCAGGAAGGGATATAAATACTAGATGCACGAGTGAGTCATCAGACAGCTCTAACTTTAGTGCCTTGAGTTTAGAAGCGATGTTAGACATCTCCATAATGTACTCCCTTATGTTTCTTTTTTCTTGATACCTCATCTGGACAAGGTCAGCCAAAAGCTTGCTTGTCTCAGCCTTTTCATTCTTAGCGAACGTTTTCACTATTTCTATAAGGAAACCCTTAACAGTTACCTCATTGGACATACTGCCCCTGAATGCTTCTGGAACGCTTTTCTTTAGCATCATTAGACTAAGGTGATTTGAACGATCCCACTTCTCAAAGTTCACTTTGTCCTCAGATGAACTTGCATCCGTAAGAGGAATAGGTTGTTCTTTTCTTATTGTATAGTCTAAATCCATGCAGCCGAGAACTAATAGCATGTTCTTTTTCCAGCTCTTAAAGTTTGTGTCGTTAAGCACATGAATTGAATTCATGTTGGCAGCGATACTAACAACAGTAGATGTAACTAAAAATGGAGAACAAATAGAAAATATAAGCTCACTAACTTAAATTTATGTCAAGATAAATATACAAGTCAAGACAAAATAAACACGTAAATGCATGACATAAATTTATATGACTATAGTGGTGGGTCCATTTAACAAGATACCTAACACAACATTAATGACCTTCCTTTGGGTCGATCATTAACTTGCAAGTGGTACTCTCCATACAAAAATCAAATATTGATAATAAATCCAGTCAAACAACAGCCTTCCTTTGGGCCGACGTGTTGTTCACATAGAAACTTTATAATCATCACACATTTATTTCCACAGGTGTGTTTGCTATTTGGCCAATCAATGACCTTCCTTTGGGCCGATCATTAATCGCATAAATAACAAACACACACATCTTATTATCTCAGAATAAATTAATCTACACAAAAGAGGTTACTTTGGCAACGTTAAGCTTCAATCAATCTATTTCAAGATAAAAAGACATAAATGCAGAATATAATTTAAAACCTTAAAAATTTCAATATATATATAATATTATTCTGCTCCTGAATGGCACTGCAGCGCCAATGGGTAACGCCACAGAGCCTATGAAAAACTGGGTTACCTAGATTTGTTCCATATACAAAGAAATCCCAAACGAAAACTTGAAACTGGGATTTTTTGTTTTCTTAATTCAAATATATATATATGAATTGAAACCTGATAACAAATAGATTTGCATATATATCTTTAAAAATGAACAAGCTTCCGTAATCTTATGTATATACATTCAAAATATCCTTAACAGTATACACAATTCAACCTTTAAACTATATGTAATATATATAAAAGACATATAATCCGAAACTTGATGACATACATATATATATATATATATGTACATTAAAGATATATATTAATTGAAACCTGATAACAAATAGATTTGCATATATATCTTTAAAAATGAACAAACTTCCATAATCTTATGTATATATATCCAAAATATCCTTAACAGTATACATAATTCAACCATTAAATTATATGCAATATATCTAAAGACATATAATCAGAAGTTTGATGACGTACATATTTTGTATGTGCAACAGTCCAATATTAAAACAATTAACTTGCACAAAAGACAACCTTGCATGAAACCTAACCCAACAGCTATATAGAATTTAGGAGTCCTAATTTGACATAAGAAAGGAATTGGTGCTGCTGGATAAGAGCTCTAATATTAGGCAGAAAGCCATGTGTTCGAATCATGCTTTCCTCATTTTATAAACTTTTATTTTTTAGTCTTTAGTTACAAAGTTAAAAATAAATAAACAAACACATAAGTAGGGGACTCGAAACCAAGACCTCACACACCATTAGACCAATTCTTAACCACCAGGCTAACTTAGCCATTTGAACCAAATCGGAAATTTGCATATTAATAAAGTGCGGCTAGCCAGTTTCTTATAACAGCTGAACACAATTGGAAAAAAAACTGACACTGTTATAGGGTTCGAACCCAAGACTTCAAATAATTAAAGAATGCGCTTAACCACTAGACCAAGATTACCTGTTGGTACTGAAAGCTACTGCATATAATAAATACACGGCTAAACACGCTGAATCCAAATAAAACTCATCAGAAAAATCTACACGCCTCTGGGGAATTAAACCCGCGTCTACACTATGGACATGCATGTACTTAACCATCAGTGACAACATGTTTTCCTACAATAGTATGTAGAACCCATAAAACAGATACAAGTTCACAGAATCAGAAAAACTTATAAATTTATAAACTTGATCCATTCTCAAAATTCAATTAAATATGTGATCAAGATTAATAAAAAAAACTAATCTACACATAATTCTGTTACAAATTCTAAAACCATATGGATTTCAAAAATTAATTATATGTATTATCTGAATAGATTCGAAATATTTATTAATCGAAATCATAAATGATCAATCCTAATAATCTAATACGAAGAGTGGCTCTGATACCACTTGTTAGAACATAATTAATATATTCACATAAACCATACACTTTGTTCAGAATATCAGGATTGCATAATTTAAAGTTATGAGAATGACATACCTGAATCCATGACAATAATAACGTAAAAGCAGGAAAACCTTTGAGAATTTAGTGCAAGGCCTTCCACAGACTAAACAGTATTCTCTTGCTGTATGTTGCTCAAGGTGGGGATTTGAGAAAACAGAGAATATGGTGTGTTTAGTCTTGGGGACCAAGGCCTCTTTATATAGATAACCTGATTAGAATCCCACTAACCCTAAACCAAGTTGCTATTGGATACCACACATTACAGAGTCCATACCAAATTAGATGTCTTATTAGGATCTACTAAAATAGATCACTTTAATTTTTCTAATTAGAATAGAAGCCCAAATATAATTGTGAATAATTTGTAAGCCCACATCAGGTTATTATTAAATAACCCAACAATTAGACCTCCATTTGTACATTTATTTTCATTATGATACTTTTGCTTGCTGACTTAGCAAAAAAAAAAAAAAAAAGAGAAATAGTTCTACTTTATCTAGTTCATTGTATCTATTTGAAGTGCAGCTATTGCAGGACAAAGACTATTGTTAGAATAAAAGCAAAATAAGAAGAGTAAAATAGATAATATAAAAGAATGATTACATAAATTGAATACCAAGATTTACATGAAAAATTTCAAGACAGAAAAAACCATGGACAAAGGAGGAGAGAGTTTCACAATAAAAAATGAAGTACAAAATTTGGAAAATAAGTGCTCTAATTCTAAAATTCTGCTCTTACAAATTTTGAAATGCATTCAACATAAAACTTCACCTCTATTTATAAGCTTTCCCACAGACGACTTAGTTTCCAAGACTTCTTGCTTGGCTAATAAACTTCTCAAGAGTTACCATCCAAGACTTCTGCCTTAATTACGAAATTTGTTGTCCAACACTACTTTGGTTCAAGCAAGAACAAATTAATAAAATTTGAGACATCACATAACAAATCTCCACCTTAACTCGAATTTCCCTAAAGCCAAAAATGACAATATAGTAAAGCATTCCACCTTTTTCACAAGTCCCTTAAGATGTTAATATAAAATAATAAATGGTTTTACATTCATACTAGAAAAGGTGGGTTTGACTACAAAAGTTCGATAATTGGGCAATGCAAGAAAGAAAATGGAGTCATTATAAAGCTTGACCTTATACACGCTAATTTGATCCATTTCCAAGTTCATTTAAAAATTGTCCACAAATTACAAGGAGCAAAGCAGATAGTCCAGGTCCTTCAAACCATCTTGCAATGTATATATGTCAAAGTTTTCGGATCCTCCGAAACTTTGCTACATTAAAAAAATAGCTAAAACTTCCTTCAATGATAGCCCGTATTTTCATTCGTCTCAAGATTTAAGGTTCTTTAGAATATGATTTATTGTTACAAGCAAGACTTTGAATCCTTTAAATCCATCAAACAATGCTATTTTAAGGCGTGAAAACATGCATGAGCTCTTTTTTAGGTGGCTCCAATAGGTCGCCCATTAATTCTGGCATGGAAAATGTCTACTAGCAACAGAACAACTCTTCAGGACATAACCATAAAGAAAGCGTTGGTGTGTGTATGTGTGTGTATACTTGAGGTGTTAGTCATAGTAAGAACTTTAAGAGTAGGCAGCACTCAATGTCAAGTATATATGTATTCTTGCCGCTGAAACCTTTGCCATACACTTTCAAGGTTAAAGGCTTTCAAAGAATGATCAAACGATATTAATGAATGATACTGAGGAGAAACTTTCCACCATGCACAGATCAGTAAAGAGAACTACATGAAAGTCCGAAACCTATCTACAACTTGGCTAATTAAAGAAAGAGATTTACAACATACAAGGATTCAAGAAAATTACATCACATGAATAAATATCAGATGTGCAACACATTTGTTTAATTTTTTTTTGCTGGGAAAACAAAGTATTCATTAAGCTCAACAAAATACAGATACAATCATCATCAGTCAACAAAATCAACTACGGATATTCTCTACGTTCCATTTCCTACTCAGCATTTTATTTTCTGGACTATCTTTAAACTTTTTACATGTGTAAAGTTTAAGTTTAATCCACTTGAACAAACTAGTAACAATGGATTTTTCCGAGTTGAATGTATTATGATATATCCTGCCATTACTAAATATACAGATCATATTCAACATCTTGTAAGATACATACTAATTACTAAATATGTTTAATCAGGACACAGTTGTACTTCGTAACTCATGGAAATTTGTCTCTAAATGTATCGGTGCATAAAAATATGCAGCTTTGTAAAGAAATGTAAATTGTTACAAAAATAATTTTCTACTATTGTCTGGATTTGCATATCTCGTCAACATATTGTGCATCTATTATGTTAAAAGTTGTGTAGTATAAGCATGGATTAATTTCTCAACAAGATGGCTAATTTGCTTAATCGATGAAGCTCTGCGATGAAAACTAAAAATGGATGTAATAACTTGGTGTAAACTAATTCTGTTACAGGTGATGTTGCAACATTACCTGGAATATCAGTTCTATCACAGACCATTAACAATATGTTTATCTAATTGCTTAGTTAGTTTATTCCACTTAATGGTCCAACATAAGTAGCAACAGTAAACAGCAGCAGAAAGATAAAGCTTGTAAAAGAAACAAAGACACTAAGATTTAACGCGGTTCAACCATGCGGTCTACGTCCACGGGACCTCCCTTGGTCCAACAAACCTGTTTATTAAGCAATATAATAAGTTACAACATCAACGGACTTAGACAAATAAAGACTCCTTTTTAACCTTTGACGCCTTGATGGTGAACTGTTCAATGAACTTCGGTTTGGCGAGCTCCCCTCGACTTGCGACGTTCTCTCCCGAGAACAAGACCTTCTTTTCCAGAAGAATGAATAAAAAAGACAATAATCTAATCACTCAAAGACTCATATAATTCGCTCATGACTTACTGTCAAAACAAACAAAGTTGCAACACTTAATACAATCAAAGACTGAAACACAGGCCGTGTTGCAATACCACTTGGAACACTGGACATAAAATTCTCTTGTATTTTTCCTCTCGTTGCACTCTGTCTACCTCCTCCTTTTGCTACAACCTCTGCTTTATATTTATACCCAACTGCCTTCATATCAACACGTCTTGGGCTGCAAGAAAAACCTCATCTCACAAACCCTATTCTTCATTTCCTTGTGAATATGCAATAAATGTCATTCCTTAATCAACACAAATCTTCTTCTCATATGGTAAGTTACCATAAAATTTTTCATGCACAATATAAAAGGTAAAAACACAAGAACTGAAATAGCAAAAGTTTTGTTAAAACATAGCCAATCAAATCCCAATCAATTTAATTGTCTAACAATCTCCCCCTTTGGCTTTGTTTTGGCAAAACCCTTTTAGCACAAGAATGAAAACCTTTTACTGCACAAGTGTAGAGGGCACGTTCCAGCACTGAGGCTGTTGTTTCTGTTGCAATAGTAGGAGTAACACAAGTACAGTAGTACCAGAGCAGTAGGTAAAGAACAAGGTAGCAGAACAACAACACAACATAAGTTATCTCCCCTTTTTTCCAAAATAAACCAAAGTACGAATCTAAAGTTTCGGCATTTGTTCCAACAATGCAGCCCCAGGATCTTTTCCAGTATTTATCTCAACACACAATTAGATTAGAAATAGCGGAAGCAACATCAATAACAATAATCACTAGTTCATAGTGAAAAAATTTCATCTCTTTTTCTTCCCTCTGAGTTGTTGCACATCATTGGAACTAGTGAGAATGTTCTCCCCCTAAATATCTACTTTGTACTCTTCCTGCAAGAACTTTAGTGAACCATTTGAAAAATTATCACAACAATTCAGATTAACTTTTGTATAAAAAAGTGTCAACACAATGTTATGAGAAAAATTATGATAAACAGGATTATTTCAGATGACTGTTGCAACACAATTCAACTAAACAGAGTATTTTAACTTTAGCACCCATTCTCTCAGAAACTTGTGACTCAAAAAAAAAAAAAACTTTTTTTTTCGTAAGTAGAAAAGGAAACAATGCATGATATGAACAGGATTTGTGAAGTCAACATCAAGAAAAATTACTTATTTAATAGTTAAACCAAACAAAGATTTATAACTTGAACCATGTGTATGTGTGAAAAACTATATAAAGATCTTGCTTGAAATTCCTCAGAATCAGGATTTGCAAGATTTAGAATTCAAAGCAACCTGTTCAAACAACCTGATCATCTAGTCACATTGCAAAATTTTTATTTTCAAAAGAATATTAGACTTGGTAGCTTTCACTCTAGAACCTTCAATCTGATTTAGGTAGCTTTTTCCAGTCTCTACTTTTCTTTCTTTTTTTGTGTTTTTTTTCCCTTTTTTTCTCGTTTTTTTTTTCTCTTTTCATGAGTGAATAGAGTACATGAATGGATAAAGAGACTTCTCTTTATATCCAAAGTCACTAGGAAGTTCAAATTCCTATACTTGCAAACCATTAAAATCAGTTTCTCAATCAGATCAAAATATAGTGTGCTCAGCTAATATGGTTTAAGAAATAAAACACAAGCTGATTTTACTATTAAACTTTCACATCTCTTGAGTCTCTTCGCAATCATGTTTCAGTTTATGATACAACATTAAAAAACTATAAATTCCTAATTTTTTTCTCAAAGTCTCATATCTCATAGAATTTGGTGTCTTGGTAACAATATCTGTTAGTTGATTTTTTGTTGCAACATAGTTTGAAACAACCTTTTTATGCTCTACTAGACAGAGTAAAACTGATTTTCTTACCCAAATTTGTTTCACTTTTTGTTGCGACAAATTCGCTTTCATTTGAGGTGGCCTCCTAAACTTATCATGAACAAAGGGTTTAACAAACTTATCTCTTTTCAGCATGTCAATGTACCTGTAGTATCGTGATCTGATGTGTCCAGGAGTGTGGCAAAAATGACAAACTAGCACAAACTTCTTTTTCTTAAATTCTGGAATTTTACTCTCTGTTGTAGCTTTTGTTGCAACATCAATTGCGACATCAGTAGTCATGTCATTTTGTTTTGTTGCACCATTTGATTCTAGCATTGGCCCTCCATTTTCTCTAACAAAGGTTATTTTTTTAGATGGTTCACCTCCATAAAATCCAAGTCCCGTGTGATCACTGCTTGATTTTTGGATTGATAGCACGTAATCGAGCTTTTCAGTCTCACAATTTAGCATTTTTACATTTTGCTGAATTTGTTTCAGCTTTTGTTACAACATTTGAGTTTCTTGTAGTCTTTTAGCAGCCAGATCTTGATGAATTTTTGCTGTATTTTCCAGATCAGATTTTTGCATCGACACTTCTGTGATCCTCACCTTCATGTCACGATTTTTCTTGCACACGATCAACCAATTTTTGTACATCTCTTTGTAGGCTTTCAAGATGTCTTCTATATCCAAATCATCATCACTTTCTAACTCTAAGTTGCACGTTTCTTCATCTGTTGCAACACTGTTTACACCATCTTCTATGCTTACCTTATCATCACGTTGGACTGTTGCGACATTTAATGCAACAATGTTGTTGGTGTACTCTTCATCACTCTCCGTATATTCCTTCAAATCTTCATCAGTCGAGGTGATGTTCATGGCCTTTTTCTTATTCTTTATAATGTTTCCATATTCAGATTGCATATGTCCAAATCCTTCACATTCATGACAATGTATTCTTTTTTTCTTCTTCAAGATTTCAGAATTTGATGAGACATTCTGCTTCTCCAATATTTTCAGCACTTTGTTGACATTCTTTGTGAGTAAGGCTAAAGATTCATTGACACCATCAGAAGAGTATTGATCATCTTGATTTTTGAAACTTGTTTTTAAGGCAATGCTATTTTCTTTCTTCTTTTGTTTGAACTTCATTTCAAACATCTGAAGAGAGCCCATTAACTCATCAATCTTGATTTCATCAACATTTTTGGACTCTTCTATTGCTGCAACTTTGATAGCAAACCTGTCTGGAAGTGATCTTAGTACTTTTCTTACCAACTTCGAATCTGAATATTTTTCCCCGAAGGCAAAGGCCTCATTTGCAATATCATACAACCTGGCATTGAACACCATGATAGTTTCATCTTCCTTCATCTTCAATTCTTCAAATCTTGTCGCAAGAATTTAAAGTTTTGATACCTTTATAGCTGTAGTGCCTTCATATGCCATCTCCAATATCACCCATGCATCTTTGGCTGATTCACATGTTGAAATCAATTTGAATTGATTTATGTCAACGATATTGAAGATAGCATTCAATGCTTGGGAATTGTAATTTGCCAATAAATCTTGTGCTTTGGTCCATTGTGTTTTAGGTTTTCGTGCAATATTGCCTTGTGCATCGATAATTGTAGGATGCACCCAACCTGTTAGAATTGATTTCCAAGCTTTTTCATCAATGGACTTGATAAACGCCCTCATGCGTACCTTCCAGTATGAGTAGTTTGAGCCATTCAATAGTGGTGGTTTAGTAATTGAACATCCATCCCACAAAGTATCCATATATATTCCTGCAAAAAAACAACTTTCTCCCAAGAATCTAACCGAATTAGTTTGTAATTTGCTCTTGATGCCACTTGTTAAAAGTTGTGCAGTATAAGCATGGATTAATTTCTTAGCAAGATGGCTAATTTGCTTAATCGATGAAGCTCTGCGATGAAAACTAAAAATGGATGTAATAACTTGGTGTAAACTAATTATGTTACAATTCTGTTACAGGTGATGTTGCAACATTAACTGGAATATCAGTTCTATCACAAACCATTAACAATATGTTTCTCTAATTGCTTAGTTAGTTTATTCCACTTAATGTTCCAACATAAGTAGTAATAGTAAACAACAGTGGAAAGATAAAGCTTGTAAAAGAAACAAAGACACCAAGATTTAACGTGGTTCAACCATGCGGTCTACGTCCACGGGACCTCCCTTGACCTGACAAACCTGTTTATTAAGCAATATAATAAGTTATAACATCAACGGACTTACATAAGTAAAGACTCCCTCTTAACTTTTGATGCCTTGATGGTGAACTCTTCAATGAACTTCAATTTGGCGAGCTCCCCTCGACTTGCGATGTTCTTTCCCGAGAACAACACCTTCTTCTCTCGAAGAATGAATAAAAAAGATAATAATCTAATCACTCAAAGACTCATATAATTCGCTCATGACTCACTGTCGAAACAAACAAAGTTGGAACACTTAATACAATCAAAGACTGAAACACAGGTCATGTTGCAATACCACTTGGAACATTGGACAGAAAATTCTCTTGTATTTTTCCTCTCGTTGCACTCTATCTACCTCATCCTTTTGCTACAACCTCTGCTTTATATTTATACCCAACTGCCTTCATATCAACACGTCTTGGGCTGCAAGAAAAACCTCATCTCACAAACCCTATTCTTCATTTCCTTGTGAATATGCAATAAATATCATTCCTTAATCAACACAAATCTTCTTCTCATATGGTAAGTTACCATAAGACTTTTCTTGGACAATATAAAAGGTAAAAACACAAGAATGGAAATAGCAAAAGTTTTGCTAAAACATAGCCAATCAAATCCCAATCAATAGAATTGTCTAACATATTCCATTTTCCAATTTCACTAAGGATTGATACATAAAATAACTTCTTATTTGAGTATGGTGGGGATCTCATTATTGCCGGATCCAATGCCTACATTGCTTTTGCGGGTAAAAGAGTAATTGAATAAACATTAAATAAAACAAAAAAGAGAAGATTGACACATCATTGTTCAAACAATCTCAATAAAATGTAATTTCACATTTTTCAGATCCTCGGAAAAACATTGATATCTTTTGAAGCAATTGAAATTTTGCCTCAAGGTCAAGTGTACTTGCAGCCTTTATTTTCATTGTTCTCAAGACTTTAGCATGCTTCAGAATGTAAGCTACCATTGCATGTTCGTCTTCCACTCCCTCGAATTCAAGAATTGACATTTTCTAAAAGCATGACAAGAAGCATATGGGCACTTTCTCAGGTTCACTCCAGCATGTCACATGTGCATCTTTATAACCAAAATACTGCAGCAGAAACAGAAAAAAGTTAAGATGTTTACCGATTAAAAAAGAAACCCACCCCCCTCCCTCCCACCCCACACTAACCCTCCCGCAACTCTCTCTCTATGGGCTTTTGCTGACCTTTATAACAAGAAATTCTAATGTATTCAAGCCTTTAACCAAGTCTAGCAGTGAATTCCAGCCACAGTATTTAACTTCCACACCCAATCAAGTTAGTCTCTGAAAGCTTGAGACCACGCCAGCATGGCTAAGAGCCTTCACAAAACCCATATTAATAGTTTAGAGGATACCATGATGCAAAGATTGACATTCAACTTACTTCAAAAGTACACAGATATGAAAAGTACTTGAAACACAATATAATGAGATTATACACGAAGAGAAGTAAACAAATATGTATTAATTAAAACTTCAATTCACAAAATTTTCAAACTCACTTGAATAACAAGAATGTAAGATAAAAAATTAACAGTTTACCTTAAGAATATCACCCCTTAAAAGTAGATACTTGACGTTATGAACACCTTGAAAAAGTTTAAGTATAGATTTGGAGTAACGATTGTTATCAATCAGCAGAACATTTGCTCTATCTTTTATATATTTCCTCCAAATATATGCTTTCTCTAGCGAGCATAAGCTTCCAATAAAGAAGTCCCTCGACAAAGTGTCAGATAGATGAAGGTATGTAAGTGTAGGAGTATTTATCTCAAGCTTGTAGTCAATCTCTTTACGGAAGATGTGCCGTGTTTGGTAAAATAAGAAGGTGAGATTTCTCAATGTTGGAGAAGACATGGTAAAGGTGACCACATCATCATATAGATGTCTTTGAATATAAAGAGTCTTGAGTGATGAACAACCAGATATAAGGTTACGCATAGATTCATCGCATTGGTACCTCACAAATTCGAGACGAAGGGTTTTGAGATTTAGAAGAAAAACCAAGCTTGGAACATTGAGACTCATGCCCCTTCTTAGAACAATAACCTCTAGACTCTTACAAGTGAAAAGACTACAAGACAACTTAATGTGTGGATCAGAAGAGGACTGATATCGTAAACAAAACACAAGCACTTTAACGTTCCTAGCAACTGCAGTAGCTATCCAAGTAGTAACATCATACACCTCACAATATTTGTCAATCTTAAGAGAAAACTAGTCTATGGTTTGTTCGTTGAGGAATATCAAAACCGTGTTAACAAAATGTGCGAACTTAATTTTCGTGGCTTTTCCTGAGATATCATTGAAGATGAGATTGTGGATATTTGTCCAGAGGAATTTCCACCTTTTTGATAGCAAGCTGGTGGCCACAGTATCCTTTGTTGGAAGAAGAGAGAGTATGTGACAAAGAATAGATTCTGGCAAGTTACTAAACCTATCAACATCAGTTGAAGGTCGTTGGCGCTTATGGCAAGAAGGTCTTGCAATTGCAAGCTATGACATATTATTCAGAATGGTAGGAACACTTTAATGGAAAAATAGGAAATAGTGTAGGGTTTTGATTACTTTTCTGGGTTTTGGGTTGTGTAACTTGATTTCTTGATTTCTTCCCTAAACCCTATATATAGAAGAGAAAGACGGGGGGTGGGTTGTGTACAGTGTAGGGTTTCGATTATTGTTTTGGGTTTTCGATTGTGTACACAAACGCCAACTAGACTTCTTGCTAGATATGTATGTATAGGGACGAGATAGAGAGACAAAGGCGATGTGAGGTAAAAGAGAGTAAAAGATGTGTAATAAATGAAATTCAACAGTAACATGTAAGTAATGCTGGCTCAACAACTATAGTGGAATTTGTTAAGTATATTCAGCCCCACTGAAGATAATATTTGCATCCGCCCGTGTGAAGTCTTTCTTAGGTTGTTCTAGTAGGTCACCATATTTGGTGGATAGGAAAACTGTATTGTATGCGCATATACACACACAAAAGATATCAATGTATATATATATGTGTGTGTCTGTTGATATCTCATTTCTTAAAATAGGTTAAGAATTAATTGTGTTATTTTTGTTGAATTTAAGATACTTAGTGTTTGTTTGGAAGTGTTCTTGTTTTTTTATTTTTCTAAAACAGTTTCTGAGAACAGTTTTCAAAAATAATTTTTAAAAACAAAAAAAGAAAAAAACGTACTTGCATATAAATGTTCTCTAAATAAGTTCTTAAGATTAACATACCTTTAAAATTATACACACACACACACATTCACTCATACTCACACACATACACTCACACATACACATACACTCATACACACACACATATACAACACATACATACACACAATCACACATACACATATACATACACTCTCTCACACACACACACACTCACACATACACACATACATATACTCACACACACATACGCACACTCACTTACACATACACACACACATATACTCATACACACACTCACACATATACACACATACACATACTTACACACTCTTACACACACACACACACTCACACATATATACTCTCTCTCATATACACACACACACACACACTCATACACACACATATACATACACACACACACATATAAATCCATTTTATATGCTTTATAAGACTTTCCTTTTACATGTACTTTCTTTTTATTTAAAAGAAAGAAAACAACCATTGCCCATGATTTTCTTCCCTCTGTAGAAGGCGGTTCGAAGGGAAGAAAAACAAAAATAGAAATCGATGAAGGGAATAAAGAAGTGATCCTAGAAAGAAAGAAGAGATAAGGTCTTATTGAAAAGAGATCCACGAATCCATAAATCGAATAAAGATATCACCACTAGTGAAGACCTTATTGTAACTTATTCAGGTTCATAACGCCTCTTAAGACAAGTTTGACTATGTTGGGGATGAAAGCACGCATCCCGCCACAAGGCCAAGGCGAGACTTTAATGTCATCATTGCAATTATAGTGAGTGTATGAGTGTGTGTGTGTGAAAGAGTATACGAGTATGTTTGTATGAGTGTGTATGTGTGAAAGAGAGTGCGTGTATGTGTGTGTGTGTATATGTGTGTATGTGTGTAAGTGTGTGTGTGTGTGTGTGTAAGTGTGTTTGTGTGTATGTGTGAATGTGTGTAGGTATGTGTAAGTGTATGTTTGTGTGTATATGTGTGTATGAGTATGTGTGTGTGTGTGTGTGAGAGAAAAATATAGTGTATGTATGAAGTCCCACACAAAACCCCATATTCATATCATATCATTTAATATGCATTTATATCAGTTTGCGTGCATTTGAATGGTTTTATGTACATTTATATTCACTTATGTGCATTTACGTGTTTTAGATGTCGTAGACATTAATTAAACACTATTGATGCAAGACTAGTAACTAAGTTAAAACACAACCAAATAGCAAGCTAGAAGATAATATTTAGTTAGAAGGGTAACGTAGTCATTTGGGCTAATAACAAAATATCCTACCTACTATTTTATGTCTTCCAAAGCAAAAACAGACACAAACGCATGATTTACACATATACACACACTACACGGCTGAGAGAGGAAGAAAGAAAAGAAGAAGAAAGGAAGAAGGAGAAGAAGAAGGAGAACCAAGCTACCACTAAGCATTGTCAAGCTATTCTCTTGCTCCTACAAGATTTGTTAGGGAGATAGTCATTAATTGCAACTGTAGGCACAAAGGGTCCAATAGAAAAAAATGAGTAAGAATTTTCAGGCAACTTAGTTTGTGAATTTAGTGAGCCAGAGATACTTGGAGAGGTTTTAGAACAAGAGGTAACAAAGTGGCAAAGGGAAAGAGTTCTTCATCAAAAAGAACGTGACATGATACATACACATGACTTGTTGATTTGTCATAGTATCGATACCCCTATAGCTATCAATATACCCAATAAACACGCATGGAAAAGATTTGAGGCTTAACTTTTCTGATCTTGTTGCACCCTAGTAAAGGAAATAGAGGCAACCAAACACGCGTAATAGGGGATAGTCGAGGCCTGATTATGAATATTCCCAAAAGGAAATAGACGTGACAAAACAATTGTTGGAAGACGGTTAATTAAATGAACCACAATTGTAAAAGTTTCCAGCCAAAAATGTTTGGGAACTAAAGATTCAAACATAACAGTAGTCCCTAATTTTATAATGTGTCTGGTTTTTATTTCAAAAGCCTATTTTTATATGGAGTGTAGGGACAAGAAATTCGATATTGAATGCCTATACTACTAATAAGCATTTTAAACAATCTTGAGTGATTTCATTTGCACCATCGTGCTGAAAAATTTTAATACAAGTATTGAGAAAAAAAATTCAGAGGGCTGCTTAAAATGATCAAAAGCATCCATACAGTCATTTTTATTTCTTAATAGGTATAGCCAGGTAGACCGACTGAAATCATCAACAAAAATTACAAAAAATTGAAGACTAGGAAAAGATGTGACAGCGGTAGGATCCTATATGTTATAGTGTACAAGGTCTAATGAATTACTAGATTTGTGACTAGAACTAGAAAAAGAAAGCTTGGTACTCTTCCCCAAGTAGTACATAGGTTATTCACTAATAAAAAATTAGAAAACTGGAGTCGATCTTGAGACCGTAACATTGTGAGAATGGATTGTGGCGTGTGAACGAGCTAATGGTACGTCATAAAAATACCAACGCATAAGAGGCAAAAAAAGCAGAATGAGTGTGAGGAGATGAAGTAGATTACAGTAGAATACTATATAGATTGGACTTAACGTGGCACGTGAGTAATAAAGTAGACAACGCAAGAAAAAAGGAAAAATTCGAGTGAGGCCAGGTTAGCTTTCAAAAATTAAGAGACCGAAAACAAATTTGTGCTTAAACTATGAACACATAGAATATTGCATAATTTAAACAATGAGAATAAATAGATGAACCAGTATGAGAAATCGATAGGGTTTTACTATCCCCAATGGCTACCTAGTTCAAACTAGAATACAGTTACATCTGTTGAATAAGAGAAGGATCTGATGTCATGTGAGAAGATGCCCTAGATTCTGGAATCCACAGTTAGACTGTGTATTAAGGGGGCCAGAGAGGACAGAGTTGTGGCACTGATGATAGCGGAAAAAGTGATTTGTGTTGGAGTTATTTCTTGATTGAGAGTACCTGTATCGACACTTAATTGCTGTATGGCCAAATTTTGTAACAAATTTGACACTTTGTCTTAGAAGTGTAGATGGTAGGCGGTCTGCATTAGGAGAAGAATTGTTATTGTAATTTGATGATGAGTGACCAGACTTGATGCTAGATGTGGAGGACAAAACATCATGAGTTATGTTGGTAGATTAAAGTTAGGCATTCAATGCTGTAGTGGTCAAGGAGGCATTGACACACGAAGCATATGAATCATAAAGCAACACGCGCTACTCAAAGGTTAAAATCTTGGATCACAGCTGATTAACAAAAGAGGAACAACCAAATTTTCAATAGAAGTGACAAATGAGCAATACCTCATTCAAAAGGCCATTGAGAGTAACCAGAACCAGATCTGATCTAGATAACGAATGACTAGTGGCTGTTAGAGTAGAGGCCAACTTGTGAATAGACTGAAGGTATTCAGCCCCTGATTATGAGTCTTTCTTGAGAGAATGAAGTTGGGCACATAATAACAATTTTTGTGCCATGGATTACTGCAAAAATGACTCATCCAGTGAGACCCAGATAACACGAGCAAACTCATAACCAAGGGTCGAATGCACAAGGGACTCAGAGAGTATTGCAGTGAGATGCGCCATTATGAAGTTATCATAGCATGTCTAGTTTTCAAGAGTTTTGGAGAAGACAACATTCGTTGAGGAAGAAGTGTCATTATCCCTTGAGGAAGATTTGTCAAAAGGTGCAGGCTTAGTCACAGTACCATCAATGTAGCCCAAAAGCTTGTTAAAAGTAAATAAGTTGACGATCTGGGACTTCTAAGTGAGGTAATTGGTGTTGCCAAAGATAACTGTTGTTTAGGCAATTAAATTGATTGGTGATTGATAAATTGATTAGAAATTATTAAGGTAATTATTGATTGGCTATGTTTTGCAAAAATCATGATATTACCATACTTGTGTTGTTTACCTTTTGAATTGTGCAAGTAAAATAATATGGTAACTTACCATATAAGGTTTGTACTGATTATGGAATGACATTAATTGTATATTCATAAGGAATTTCCTGGAAGCCAAGGCATGTTGATGAGCAACCGATGAATATATATATATGAAGCTCAAGGATATAAGGAGAGAGGTGTGCGAGACATTGAGAAAGAGAGAGAGCACGGACGAGCTACAAAAGAACATATAGGATTTTTGTGTTCCGTGTCATGTTGCAACATGACCTGTAATTGAGTGCTTTGTTGTTTTAGTGTTGCACCTTTGTGTTGTTTGACATTAAGTTATGAGTGACGTGTTTGTCTTTGAGTAATTAGATTACTGTCTTCTTTATTCATTCTTCGGGAGAATAAGGTGTTGTTCTCGGGAGAGAATGTTGCAAGTCGAGGGGAGCTCGCCAAATTGAAGTTCATTAAGGAGTTCTTGATCGAGGCATCAAAGGTCAAGAGGGATTTTTTACTTGTGTAAGTCCATTGATGTTGTAACTTATTATTTCTTAATGAATTGGTTTGTTGGACCAGGGATTGGTCCCGTGAACGTAGACTGCACAGTTGAACCACATTAAATCTTGGTGTTCTTACTTTCTATTACAGCGTACTATATTCCGCTGCTGTGTGATTTGTCTCTGATCATGTTGGAACATTAAGTAAAACAACTCACCAATGAACATAAGCAATTAGTGAAACTAACTGTGAATTTACTGTGACCAATTTCGTGTTTTAGTTAATGTTACCACATCGTCTGTAATAGTTGTTCAAATATACCATAGAACTCCATTAACTGGTCAATTTATTCACATTATTCTGAACTAATCCATACTTATACTGCATAAACTCTAACAAGTGGTATCAGAGCAGGCTTCGAGCTAATTCGGTTAGATTCTTGGGAGTTTTGAGTTGTTGTCTTGCAGGAATAGGTATAGACACTTTGCGTGATAGAAGCTCAATCACTAATCCACCGCTGCTGGATGGTGCAAATTATTCATATTGGAAGGCTCGAATGAGAGCATTCATCAAGTCAATTGATGAGAAGACTTGGAAAGTGATTTTGATGGGCTGGACAACTCCTACCACTATGGATGCTTAAGGCAATGTTTAAACAAAACTTGAAACAGAATGGACCAAGGATGAAGATCAGTTGGCAAGCTAGAACTCGAAGGCACTAAATGCAATCTTGAATGCTGTTGACCTAAATCAATTCAAGCTAATCTCAACATGTGAATCTGTTAAAGAAGCTTAGGAGATATTGCAAACTGCATATGAAGGGACAACATCAGTTAGAAGATCTAAATTGCAGATGCTTGCCACTAGATTTGAATAACTGAGGATGCATGAGGATGAAACAATTGCTGATTTCAATGCCAAGTTGTGTGATATTGTTAATGAAGCATTTGCTCCAGGAGAAAAGTATCCGGACTCTAAGCTTGTAAGAAAAATCTTGTGTTCTCTCCCTAACAGATTTGGAATCAAGGTGGCTGCCATAGAAGAATCCAAGAATGTTGATGAAATTAAGATTGATGTATTGATAGGGTCACTTCAAACTTTTGAGATGAAGTTCAAACAAAAGAATAAAGAAAAAGGCATTGCTCTTCGAGCTGAAGTTGAGAAAAAAGGTACAATAAGCTCTTCAGATAATGAGGATATGGAGATGTCTGAATCCTTGGCCTTACTTACTAAAAATTTCAACAAAGTTCTAAAAAAATAGGACAAGCATAGAAAGAACTTTAGGCAATCGAACTTTGAAAAGAAACCCCATGTTACAACACGGTTTGACACAGTTAAGAAACAAAATTTTAAACCAACAGATGAAAATAAAAGAGGTAAAGGTATTCAATGTTGTGAATGTGAAGGGTTTGGACATATTCAATATGAGTGTGCAAACACCTTGAAGAAAAAGAAAAAGGTAATGAATGTTACCTGGAGTGTTGAGGAGTCGGATGAACACACAAACAGCGACGAGGAGCACATCAGTAACTTTTTTGGATTCACAGTTGCAATAGTCCAGCAAGAAACCTGTCTAGCTGAAGAAGGAGATGGTACAGGGGTTGCTATAGAAACTAGCGGTACTGAGTCGGAAAGCGATGGGGAATTGGATAATGAAGAAGTCATAAAAATATACAAGGATATGTATGAAAAATGGGTGATTGTGTGTAAGAAAAATCAAGGATTAAATATGAGAATCACAGAATTGGAGAAACAAAAGTTCGCATTGGAACAATTGGCTGCCAAAAGACTGCAGGAAGTGCAGATGTTACAACATGATTTGACACAAATGCAGCGTAACGTGAAAATGTTGAATTCCGGGACTGAAAAGCTTGATTATATGTTGTCCATTCAAAAATCAAGCAGTGACCACATATGACTTGGCTTCTATGGAAGATAATCTTCTGGAAAGACCGTCTTTGTCAAGGGTTCAGGAGAACCTGAACTGCAGCATAATGTTGCAACATCACAGAATGCCAGAAGAAATGTTTCAGATGTTACAACACAGACGGCGACAGTACAGAAGAAACAAAGAAAAAGGTTTGTTCTCATTTGTCACTTTTGCTACACACCTGGACACATCAGACCTGTGTGTTTCAAGTTTCAAAGAATGCTGGAAAAAGGTAAGTTCCTTAATCAACAAAAGAGAACATCTCAAGTTGTGTTACAACATAAGGTGAGATATCTTTGGGTAAAGAAATTTGATTTAACTTGCTTTGTTGCATATACTTCTACACAAGCCTGTGCTACTAACTCTTGGTATTTTGATAGTGGATGTTCAAGACATATGACAGGTATGCATGAAGTTCTCAACAACTACAGGAAATGTGATGAAGGGCAAGTTACATTTGGAGATGGTGTTAAAGGACAAGTTCACAATAGGAACACTTGAGATTGAAGGATTTCCAAAGCTAAAAAAAGTACTGCATGTTGAAGGGCTGAAGGCTAATCTTGTTAGTATCAGTCAATTGTGTGATCAGGGTTTGTTTGTGAAATTCACTAAACATGGCTGCCATGTGTTAGATGTATCTAATAATTGTGTGCTTATAGGGAAAAAATCATCTGACAACTGTTACATGCTAATCCTACCTTATGAATAGTTTTTGACTTGTTACAACAATACCTGTGACAGTGCTGAGATTTGGCATCAAAGGTTAGGAAATCTAATATGAGACCCCGTACCGAGTCCATATGCATTTTATATCATTTTATATATTTTTACATAATTTAATATGCATTTATATCAATTAATGTGCATTTACATCGTTTAACTGCATTCGTCTCGTTTTACGGGCAGTATATTTATTATGTGCCCTTACGTGTTTTCAATAGTAGGTATTAATTAAACTCTGACATATTGCAATAGCTAACTAGAATAATTAAAATAGAACCAAAACACTTGAACTACAGTTAAATGGCATGCTAGTAAATAGGTATTAAGTTAGAGGGGCAACTTGGTCTTTTGGAGCTTTAGATATTTTCTACCTAACAAAAGAAGACCAAAACACACACAACACACACAAATACATGTTTAGCACACACAAACACACACACCACACGCAAAGCTCAAGAGAAGAAAAAGAAAGAGAGAAGGAGAAAAGAAAAAGAATAAGGAAGAAAAAGAGGAGTTAAGCTAGTATCTTGCATCTTTTAGCTCTTGCTTGAATCTTCAACATCAATCTTAGCATTTAATCACTCAAGAACAAGGTGATGGTTTATTTCAAAAGTGTTTTCTCAAGCTCATTCAAGTTTATATGGTGTATATTGATGATGTCCTTGCTTAAGATGAATATGTATAGGTAGGTGTTGGAGTTATTGCAAGATTTGGGTTATATTTTGTGTAGTGGAGCTAGGGTTTGGTATAATGAGTTTTTGATGATTCTTGATGCATTGAGGATTTATTATCTAAGTTGTGTGATGCTTTGAGCTTGTGAATTAATAGCTATAAATGATATGAAAAAGAGGAATTGTGGGTGTCATAAGCATAGGAACCTTATATTGATTTTGATATTATTGACTTGTTGTTGATTCGAATGAGTGGTATATATGTGTTCTTGAGCTTATTGTGTTGATTAGAAATGCTATAGAGTGAGTTAGGTGTTAAATGGGTGTTAGCATCAAAAGTAGCAAGCTAACAAGCAAGAAAATGCATCTTTTGTCCTGTTGGATCTGGTAGACCGGATCTGACTTGAGTCAACTGTATTTGTCGTCCGGATATCACTAGTCAAGATCCGGTCTAGTCAATCCGAGTCGACCGGATGATTTTCAGCTTTGCGCAACATTTTCAAACGACCATATCTCACTAAATTCAACTCCGAATTGAGTTCTGTTTGATTCTAGAACTATCTACTTTCAACAAGCTTTTATTCTATACCAAAATAAGATTAATTGGAGTTTGGGAAAGTAGGAAAATTAACCTTCTAATTTAGGCTAATGCAAAAATATTGAAGTTGCTTCATAGTTTCATTCGTGTTTGCATTTTGTTTTTATTTTGAGGAATCTATTGATGACTTTGCACTATCTTATGATACCTGGTAATATTTGAGGCACTATACATGTATACTTGCAAGATTATTATATGTTTGATTTATATTCCATTGATTAATCATTTATTACCGCAAGTGGTTTACATGCTTTATTGCCATACCATTGATAATTGCAAATGCATTCGATTTGTATATGTGCGGTGGTTATAACTATTATTAATTGAGGTAGTGACGGGACCTTTGGGTTAGCCAGTATATCTTGACTACAAAAGTAATGATTGAGGTAGTGACGGGACCTCCGGGTTAACCGGTTTATCTCGACTACCAAGGTAATGATAGAGGAAGTGACGGGACCTCCGGATTTGCCGATATATCTCGACCCACAAAGTATTGATTCTTTCTCTCGCTAAGACCTATTGATCCTCTTACGGGTCAGGACCCAATGATATCGTGGAAGAGATAGGTTACTTAACTGTTATGGAATCTTGAGTTATATCTTGTTTTCTTGCTTGTGTATTCTTATGTGCATGGCATGTTTTATCGAATGGATTGCGAAATGATAAAACCTTTATGAAAACCCTTTCTATTCCATCATCACTGAGCTATATGCGAGGATCTAGCTCACTCCTCTTTCTAACAATTTCAGGTGACGATTAGCCGAGCAAGCTCCCATGTGGTTGCAAGCTATATTGATGTGTTGTGATGGATTTCTACCCTAGTTGATCTACGTGCTTGCCTATGAAGATGAACTTCTTGTTGAAAAGATATGATTTTGTAAATTGTTCAAATGATTATGCTATAATATTCTTTTTGGTTTATTAGACACCTAGTTAAGTTAGGTTATTAATCTTATGAGACCTAAGTTTGGGATGATAGAATGTATAAATTCAAGTCTTGTAATTATGTAATTGAGTGATGTAAACCTTTAAGGCTGATAACTTTGGAAAATGTTGGAAGTCTTTTGAAACTTCTTATGGCGTTTTAATGGATGTACAGGTTATTAAATTAATACTCACAGGTTTTAAGACTATTAAGTTATTAATCTCATGAATAAGTGTTACAAATGTCATGTTTCGACCTTAGCCTAGCGATAGGTCGGGGTCAGGGCGTGACATCTAAATTTTAAATTGCTGACCAAGATTGTGAACACAGGTGCAGTACGAGGTGTGCCAAAGCTAAGGAGCAAGCAAATAGGTATCTGTGGTTCTTGTCAAATAGACAAACAAGTAAGGGCATGACATAAGATGTTGCAACATGTCTCAACCAAGAACATTTTGGAACTTTTGCACATGGATCTTATGGGTCCAATGCAAATAGAAAGCATTTGAGGTAAAAGGTATGTTTTCATTTGTGTGAATGATTTCTCAAGGTATACTTTTGTGGATTTCCTTAGAGAAAAATATGACACCTTTAATGATTTTGAGAAACTGTGTTTAAGATTGAAAACATAACAATGTTGCAACATCCAGAGAATTGTTAGAATCAAGAGTGACCATGGTAGAGAATTTGAAAATAATTATTTTGCTGAGTTTTATAATAAACATGTAATAACTCATGAATTTTCTGTACCAAAAACCCCACAACAAAATGGTGTGGTTGAGAGGAAAAATAGAGCAATTCAGAAAATGGCTTGTGTGATGTTGAATGATAAAAACATTCCCCAAAGGTTTTGGGCAGAAGCAGTTAACACTGCATGTTGCACTATCAATCGAGTGTTTCTTCGACCAGGTACTTCTAAAATGTCTTATGAAATATGGAAATGTAAGAAACCCTCACTGGGTTATTTTTATGTGTTTGGGAGTACATGCTACATTTTGAATGATAGAGAACAAAGAGGTAAGTTTGATGCTAAAAGTGACAAAGGTATTTTTCTTGGGTATGCTACTAATAGCTGTGCTTTTCGTGTGTTTAATTTGACCACCAGGACCATGATGTAATCTGTGAATGTGGTAGTTGATGAATTTCAAAATAGTGCAGAAGAATCGGTTGAAGAAGCAAACACCAGTAAAATGATTACTGATGTTGCAGACGGTACTACAACACAAAAGGAAGAACATATGAAGACACCTGTTGTGGCAGATATGGTTGCAACACCAGAAAAAGAAACTGAGTAGAAAGATAGTGGCTCATACGATGTTGTAACACGCAATGGAGCAACAGAAACTGCCACTGAGGAAATTCAAGTTGAAATGCCACAAGTTCACAGAAATCATGCTGTTGAGGATGTGATTGGTTTGATTCACGAAGGGATACGAACTAGAGGTAAACCTAAGTTGAACTACAGGGACATGGTAAGGTTTGTTTGCTACACTTCTTCCATAGAACCCAAAAATGTGAATGAAGCTTTGAAGGATGAATTTTGGGTAAATGCCATGCATGAAGAATTGAATCAATTTGTAAGGAATGATATCTGGACCTTAGTTCCTAGACCTAGAGATGTTAACATTATTAGGACTAAATGGATCTTTAAAAACAAAATTGATGAAAATGGGAACATAACAAGGAACAAAGCTAGGCTTGTAGCTCAAGGGTATACACAAGTAGAGGGTGTAGATTTTGATGAAACTTTTGCTTCGGTTACTAGGCTAGAATCCATTAGGTTGTTCTTGTCCATTGCATGTATGTTAAAATTAAAATTATTTCAAATGGACATGAAAAATGCATTCTTAAATGGAATGTTGAATGAGGAAGCATACGTTGAGCAACCAAAAGGTTTTGAGGATCCACATTATCCTACATATGTGTATCAATTTAAAAAGGCTTTGTATGGATTGAAACAAGCTCCACGAGCTTGGTATGACAGGATGACAAAATTTTTGCTTGATAAAGGCTACCAGAGAGGGGGAATAGACAAAACCTTGTTTGTCAAAAGGTTAGGTTCAGGTATTCTCATTGCTCAAATTTATGTTGATGACGTTGTTTTTGGTGCAACATCAAAAAATAAAGTTGATGAGTTTGTCAAGCACATGAAACATGAGTTTGAAATGAGCATGATCGGACAACTAACATACTTTCTAGGTTTGCAAGTCAAACAATGTGAAGATGAAATCTTCATATCTCAAGAAAAGTATGCCATAAATCTAGTCAAGAGATTTGGACTAGAATCGCCAAAGTCATCAAGAACCTCCATGAGTGTGACCATGAAGTTGACTAAAAGTAAGAATGAGAAATCAGTTGACTCTAGCCTATACAGAAGCATGATAAGGAGCTTGTTATATCTTATAGAAAATAGACCTGATATATGTTTTAGTATTGAAGTATGTGCTAGATATCAGGCAGATCTTAACGAATCTCACTTAGTTGCAGTGAAAAATATAATCAAATATGTGAGTGGAACGGTAGATCTTGGAATATGGTTTACTAATGACACTAACACAAATCTTATTGACTTTAGTGATATTGATTGGGTAGGTAATGCAGATGATAGGAAAAGCACAACTTGTGACACCCCGAACCCAGCACTTCACTAATTGCATTCATTAAATTGTTAACTTAGATGTAATTTAGCTAATTACTTTATTTTTTTTATATTTCTATAAATTCAAATATTTCTTTTCATGCATTTTATATTTTTATAAAATACTACATATTTTTAGGGGACTATAGCCCCTGACTGTGCGTGCATTGCATATCGGGATCAACGGGAAAAAATTCGCGAAATGTCTGATGAATAGTACCAGCGAGATTTTTTCAGATTTTTCAGATTTTTGGCATTTTATTTTGCTGAAATTTAATCACCCAAATGACCCATTTACCCTTACTAAAATACCCTATTTGCTTGACCTACCCTTTGACCATCTTATGAGAATATTAAAAGCCAAGAAACAAAAAAAAAGGGGTAAAAAAAATGGCCAAAAAAGAGTTACGAGAATAGTAACTTCTCAAAAAAAAATTACTCTTTGCTTCATTCTTGCTTCCATTGCTTCCCAAATTGGTTGTGCTTCATCCTTAGGACCTTAAGACCATTCTTTGATCTTCAAAAGATGTGAGGGTGCATTCTATTTTTGTATTAAATTCAATTAAAGTTTGTATTATTATTTTTGTGATCTAATATTGTAGTGGTTTAATTCTTGTTCCGTTGATTCTTATATGCTCTAATGACTTCATAGAATATGTTTGATGGTTTAAAATGCTTGTTGAATGCTTGAAAATGAAAATGATAGTTGGGGAAGATGATGAATAGTGCTAAACTAGGATTTCCAAAAAAAGTTACAATTTAATTCGATTCGAGGCTTCTAGTAGTTGCTAATTAGGTCCATAAGCGTGGGAAAAATGTTAATTGTACTTGCTATGTTCAAAATTTGAGAAATTTGATCAAAATAGGCTACTTTAATAAGGGGTTTCGGGTTTATCTTGAATTCGGGCACGTTTCGAGGTTATGGCTAGTCTTTATTAAGTATTGAAACCTTAGAAGTGCTTTCGTTTCGCTTGTTTGGGTTCCGAAATTGGTACTTGTAGTGTAAACCCAAAAAGAGACATTTTTGGTATTTTCGTGTACTTGTGCTCTAGGTTATGATTTGGAGGTTTTAAATGAGGTATTTAGGTATCCTTAGATTGGTAGGATGGTTAGCTAGCTTAACTTGATCATTGAATTCCTTTAGGAAGCTAAATAGCCTAGTTGAACAAAGGGGAAATGAATGAATTAATTGCTTTAGTACTTGTATTGCTTTGTAGTTATTCCTAGCGAGTCTAAATGTTATTCTAAGGTATGTGTAAGCTTTCAGTTAAGTTTTGTGAAAAGTATAATATTGACCCCTTTGTGTTCGCATAGTTAATCTCATGATAATTGATTTATAATTGAGTAATTAAATGTTTATATGCATTTGTGTAGTGTACGTATTATAGTAGTGAAGTCTCGTGAATTAAGTTGCTTGGTTTACGTGGATTTGGTTGAGTATGAATTTAGAATGGACTAAAGGAACTAGTAATGAACCATGGTAATAATTGTTGTTAGTTGATTCTTGATTGATTGGATAAATGTTTAAATGTACTTATGTAACAAGTTCATCTATTCGGAGAAGTAGTGAGTTAAGTTATATCGATACTAGTTAAAGATTGAGTAAACATGTTTATATTGCTTATTAATTGCATTATATGTGTAAAGATACGCTTATATAACTTATTGGTTAGATGTTATATAGTGTTTCTACTTATATGAATGGCTATGTATATGTTATTTATTATACTATTGTCTTTGTCTAATACTTGAAAATTAAAGAATGTTGCATATGTGATCACTTGAGTTTATGTATTGTTCAAATATTGATTAGAATGATTGTTAAACCATGAAATATATTGTTAGTTATGTGAATTAAAAGGAATCAAATAGAGTTGGATAAATTAATGGCTTTATGAACTAGCTTTAGTTGAGAATAAGAAATCACTTCTTTTGCATATAGTTGATTGTATTAGGTAGTGATAATTGAAGGAAATTGATGCTTTCGGAGAATATTGAGGGAATCTTGGCTTAATTCGCGCAGGTTTGGCTTCCTAAAAGGTGAGGGATCATTTCTATGTGCATTCTATGTGTCTCATCTTGTTATATGCTAAATATTCGATACTAAGTGATTTAAGTGTTTTAGTTGGATTAGTTTAACAATTATAGACTAATGAATGTATCATATTTCATCGTATGGCGTGATTGATGTGTGTGCTCGAGGACAACCTCTTTTGTTGTCCTCCTTGTTTGCATATCGGCTTATTTTGTTATATTGTTATTATTATTGCTTCCTGTGATATCGAGTCAAGGGTTGCGCAACCTTATCGTCAGGGCGGATGTGATGGGCCTCTCTGGGCGGCAGCAGGCTTGCCAGGGTTGGTTGCTCTAGCTCCGTACCCTATTCCCTCACTCGCCTGGTCCGGAGATTGCCAGGGAGTGTTGGGTCGTAGAATTGGGTACATCCGGAGTACCCTTTGGTGTTTGGGATGCCGGCTTATCGTGATCGTGATCGTGGTTCGTGGATCGTGAATGAAGACCAGCGAAGATTGATGTATAGGGGTTATGTGAAATGTATCCTTTTAAATGTGTGGTTATTTAAGCTATCATTTTTTCTTTAATTGCCTAATTGTTATTGTTGTTTAACTGTATTACCTGTTGCATTGCACGCCCCGGGAGACTATATCCCTCACTGGGCAACAGTGGTTGCTCATACCTCGATATATGTTTCAGGAAATGCTGAGGGTGATCCCCAGCTAATTGAGGTGCTAGTGGAAGATGAAGAAGTTCAGGCTGAGCCTTTGCCCTAGTTGTTATGTGTTTGTTGTCTAAGGTGGATTTGTCTTCTTGTTGTTACATGGTGTACTTGTATTGCTATAGCATGATCTATTTTGTGGCCTTAAGGCTATGTATATTCTTGTAGTTGCAAGTTGAAAGTTGTTAGTTGTAATGTTAGCTTTGAGATATTATGGCTTGTAATAACTTTTAATTCTCCTTTTAGTTCTTGCATGCTTGGGTGTGTATGTTTAGAGGTGTTGATTTCAACTTCTAAAATTGCTCTAATGTTATCATAGAATGGCATGTTAAAAAGGTTTAATGAAAAGTTAAGTTGGGTGCATGCATGTGTGATTTGGAGCTGTTGTTTGTCTCCTGGCTTGGATGGCCTAGAACCTTTGAATTTTAATTATAAAAGCTTGTTTTAGTATATTGTGGCTATTTTAAGCATTTACAGGTTTTAAAAATGTCCGCGGTACAGAGGAAACTCTGTCCGTTTTTCCCTAAAATTTTGTGACCGGGTTTGGTATTGGGTTGAGAATAGCATGGTTATTAGAGCCTCCGGTCCCGTGAGGGATCGGGGCGTTACACAACTGGTGGATGTTTTTACATTGGCAATAATTTGGTGTCATGGTTCAGTAAGAAGCAGAATTCAATATCCTTGTCAACCGTTGAAGCTGAATACATAACTGCAGGAAGTTGTTGTGCACAACTTCTATGGATGAAACAGATGCTGGATGACTATGGAATTGCACAATAGGTTTTGACAGTTTATTGTGATAACATGAGTGCCATTAACATATCCAAAAATCATGTTCAACACTCTCACACTAAACATATTGACATAAGACATCATTTTATATGTGAACTTATTGAAACAAGAACCATTGTTTTGGAACATGTTGCAACATAAAAACAAATGGCAGATATCTTTACTAAAGTTTTAGATCCTTCAAGATTTGAAACCCTGAGAAAAGCTTTAGGGATTTGTAGTCTATAATGTTGCATCATGAATTAGAACATGAGCTTGAAATAAGCTTAAGAAATCTGAAAGTCTGATATTCAATTCAACTGGTGATTTAATTTGTGAACCATATCTTCTTGTACACTTTGAACTTTGAATTGAGAAAGCTAATCTTGATAGTCTGCAAGTGCAGGAGCTTGAACTTTCTGATGACTATGGATAAAGGGATAAGTCTATCTAAATCCATTCCTGTATTCTATTCATCTTCAAGATAAAAAAAAGCAAGAAATAATGTGGCTGTCAAGCACTGGAAAGAGCTACCTAATCCAAAGTAAAAGGAATTAGTATGAAAGCTACCAGTTGCAACATGAGCTGAAACAGTGAAAAAAATTCATGTGAAAAGAAATACTGTGTACAAGCTATCAGTTACAACATGAGCTGAAACAAAAAAAAATATTGTGTATTTCTGCGAGATGAATAGACAATCAGGTATGTTTGAGCTGATAGGGAGAGTTCCTACACCTTGCAGATTTGATGGTTAAAGCTATCTAAATTCTACTTCACACACACACATGGTTCATTAATTAAATCCTTGACTGAAATGAGTATTGATCAGTAGTGTTTCTTGAGTAACTTTATGCTTCCTGAATACATCTTGCATTTTATGTCCTTTTAATTTTAAAAAAAGAAAAAAAAAGGGTGAAATCTTGGAGGATTTGAGAATTGTGAAAGATACTGTTGGAATTTTTGTTGCAACATCGCTTCTAAATCTGTCTTGGATAATCTGATGCAGCTTATGTCGACATGTTGCAACTTGATTGTGCAACACGTTTCAAGTCTGAATAGGAAATTTTTGAGAGGGAATTTCTGATTTTTTCAATTGACAGTTATTACCTTTTTTTGTAGCTTTTTGTAATCCCCACGATCATGGGATTTGTAGTTGCCTAAATTAACCCACGATCAAGGCACGATTAATTGGGGCCAGTTTGTTGTGACTTTCCATCTACAATTTATTTCTTGCTCTTTCACTATTAGGGCTTCATCTCTCTCTCACTCTCTTGTTGTCAAAGTTGTTCTTTGTTATTTGTTGTAGAACAAACATGGTAAACACTAGATCAGGAGGACGGCACTTTGGAAAACCTAAGCCAGGAGCACCTGGATGAGATTCAAACCAACCCATAACCATTGATGAACCATTATCGCTACACCTAAGAGAGGACAATGTTACAACATCGAGCAGCATAAGCTCGAGTGGGTCTCTCCTTCCACGGACCACAAAATCTAGGGCTGAAGAGTCATCCATTGACACCTCATGGATTCCGACGGGGATGGACTTGATTGTACACCTCAGTACCACTCAGCGCCGTGCCAAAAAGGAGCAGTCCTCGGGCTCTGAAGCTATGCCCGAAGTTGATACTGCAACATCCGATGCAGTACCATCTTCAACAACAGAACCTACACCGGCGAGTGCTGAGGTGACAAGGGATGTCGCCACACCAATTGCGACAAGACACACCACTGCGGCACAACCTAGTGAACATACTGAGGAGACTCTTGTCTCTACCACAGGTGATGTTGCAGCTTCACGTGCAACATCAGTCACAGAAAAAGGCGATGCAACAACAGTTGGCCCAGAGGCCATGCTTGTAGAGGAGCTTCGGCGTGCCAAGCAGAAAGGGAGAGTAAAACATGTTTGGAGTTACAAACGCCGAGCCTCCACTTTACCTCAAGCCCCGAAGGCCACCAACCGACCACGTCCAGGGTACAATATCTCTTCTGCTTTTTTTTTTTGAAAAGTTCTTCTTCTCTTAATCACAAGAACAGTTTAAGATTATGTCTCAAAGAAAGTTTGTTGTGGAAAAACCCCTTAATGTGAAATCATATCAGGGGACTGAGTTGATTGAGTTGCTTAGGGAGAGGAACTTGTTAGGGTCGTTTGATTATGTGAAACAGTTTTCAAACAATCTTATTTACGAGTTTTATTCAAATTTACACAAAAATATTCATGTTGCATCATCAAAATACTACCATCAGACATTTGTGCGCAATCATGTGTTCGAGTTCTCCCCCATTGCCATCAACAAATTTTTAGTTTGTGACCCTATTACGGAGGTTATTCCTGACATTCCCCTAACCACCATTGTTACGAAGTTAGTAAGGGAACTATATGAGTGGAAGTCTGAGGAAAGGTTGCCTGGAATTAAACTGACCTCCAAGTATGCTGCTTTGCATAAGATGGCCATTGCTAATTAGTATCCCACCAAGCATTCCACTACCTTAAGTGTTGAAATGGGCAGATTGTTTTACTCTATGGGCACAAGGATTAACCTTAACTTGGGTCAGGTTATATTTGATCGCATTATTGAGGAAGGTGTTAAGGACTTTGCTAGCCAGTACTTATCCTATCCCTCACTCATTTGTGCATTTCTCCTGTCACAACACAAGGTTCTCCATATGAATGAGGTACTGCATAAACTTCTCTCTCCTCTATTCTTCTCTAAGAAGTTTTTGCAAGGAGCACACAAAGTTAATATCCAGGGGGAGCAAGCCGGTGTTGCCACAGCCCCTGCAGCAGGGCGTGTCAGTTCTTCAATTGATCAATCAGCAGTGTTGCAACACTTGCAACATCTTTAGAAGGCTGTTGAGGAGTTGAGGGATGAGCAAGGCAATATCCAAACAAATCAAACTTCAATCTTTAAGACTTTGGCTCAGTTGTTTCAAGGCCAAAAGGCTATCATGAACCATCTTATGGGTCCTGATGTTTGACCTTCTCAGGATGCTTATTACATTGGATTGCTGGACAATTTATTTCTTTTATGTCTCTGATACTTTAACTTTTTTTTCCTTTTTGGTTAAGTTTGCTATGATACTTTGATACTTTCTCCCTACCTCAGTGCCTTGGGTTTGGCAAAAAGGGCGATAAGCTTTATTGTGCTGCTACTACTACTAATGTTGATTGTGTTCTAGGCTTTTTTGTCTTGTGTTTTAGTATATGTTGCAACAGGGTTACTCTCTTTTTGCTATGATACATCTTTTACATATGTTCCACTATATGTTATAACATGCTGATCATTACTACGATACATTTCTTATTTGCTCTGATTCTTTTTTATTTGGGTTGCTCTGATACTGCTAGATTCATGTGTTACTGACTGTTGTCACAGGAACTTCATTCGTTGCATTTGCCTTTTTTTACACTTGTGCAGTTGCAGGTTACATTGATTATGATATCACGATTTTGCCAAAACAAAGCCAAAGAGGGAGATTGTTAAGGCTATTAGATTGATTGGTGATTGATAAATTGATTGAAAATTATTAAGGCAAATATTGATTGGCTATATTTTGCAAAACTCATGATATTACCATACTTGTGTTGTTTACCTTTTGAATTGTGCTGGTAAAATAATATGCTAACTTACCATATAAGGTTTGTGCTGATTATAGAATGACATTAATTACATATTCATAAGGAATTTCTTGGAAGCCAAGGCATCCTGGCGAGCATCAGATGAATATATATATATATATATATATAGCTCAAGAACATAGGGAGAGGGGTGTGTGAGACATTGAGAAAGAGAGAGAGCACGGACAAGCTACAAAAGAACACATAGGATTTCTGTGTTCCGTGTCATGTTTCAACACAACCTGTCATTGAGTGCTTTGTTGTTTTAGTGTTGCACCTGTGTGTTGTTTGATAGTAAGTTATGAGTGACTTGTGTTTGTATTTGAGTAATTAGATTACTGTCTTCTTTATTCATTCTTCGGGAGAAGAAGGTGTTTTTATCGGGAGAGAACGTTGCAAGTCGAGGGGAGCTCACCAAACCGAAGTTCATTAAGGTGTTCTTCATCGAGGCGTCAAAGGTCAAGGGGGAATTTTTACTTGTGTAAGTCCATTGATGTTGTAACTTATTATTTCTTAATGAATTGGTTTGTTGGACTAGGGGTTGGTCCCGTGGACATAGACCGCATGGTTGAACCACGTTAAATCTTGATGGTCTTACTTTCTGTTACAACGTACTAAATTCCGCTGCTATGTGATTTGTCTCTGATCATGTTGGAACATTAAGTAAAACAACTCACCAATGAACATAAACAATTAGTGAAATTGACTGTGAATGTACTATGACCAATTTCGTGTTTCAGTTAATGTAACCATATCGTCTGTAACAGTTGTTTGAATACACCATAGAACTCCATTAACTGATCAATTTATTCACATTGATTCTGAACTAATCCATACTTATACTGCATAAACTCTAACAACTGTCACATAGACCTTCGCGTGTTGAAAGAAAGTAGTAAGAATTGGGTGGGTGTGGTAGCCATGAGAAAGATTCAAAGAGTAATAGTAAGTAAATAATGTGATGAAAGAGGAACAATGTAAACAGTAGATACAAGTTGTCATTTTTGTTGATACCGTATAAACATAAATGGGTGTACAAAGTTTAGTTTTCTGTATATATTTTCTAAACAATTGTACAACATATATAGTGGAGATAACAAAGTGTAAATATTATATTGACATACATTTGAAATTCAAAACAATGCTTATCTTCTATCAACTAGAATGGAATTCATTAAGTAAATTCAGCCCCACTGAAAATAATTTCTGCATTTGTCCCTGTGTGAAGTCTTTCTTAGGTTGTTCTAGTAAGTAACCAAATCTAGTGAAGAATGTCATAGTATCAACAAGACAACTCTTTAGTGATAACCAAAAAGAAGGCATCTGTATGCATATATGTGTGTGCTCCTACGCGCTTGATTTAACTTTGGTCACTATAAGAACTACCAACCATTCAAGGTAATACGTCTTGCAAAAAAACTCATATATATAGTGAGATTTAAGAGTAGCCTAATGGGAGGTTACTTTTTCTGATAGTTGGAAGACTAGGGTTCAAATATCATAGGGTAGGAGCAGGAGGGGGTGGGAAGTTAAAATTAAAAAAAAAAACCTCATATATATCTTAAGCAGCATTCAATGTCAGATAGTAATTGTATCTAATTCAGAGATCTAATCAAATGATTAAGAAAAAAGATTTACAATATAGAATGCTTCAACAAAATTAAACCATCGGAAAAACATCATAAATGCAACCATTCATACGATGGGTGACATTTATTTCGACTATAAAGAGAGAATTTTCAAACATAACGTTTAAACAGATAATTGTTAGAGAGAAGTAAGAGCTTATTTCAAGCTTGTAGTCAAGATCTAAATAGATGAAGACGTCATATTCAATATCTTGGTGATAAATACAAGTTGTCAGATATCTTTGAATGAGTGAATTCAAGAAACTAGAGCTAGAGACGAGCTTAAAACATACATAATCAATAAAGATCAGTTCAACAGATCAAAGTGTGCAGCAATTCTGTACAAATGCAATTGTTACAGAGATTCTTTTCTTCTATGTGTATCGGGGCGTAACGTGTCAACATATTTGTAGATCTATTCCATCTTCAACTTCACAAATGAAAAGAGAATATGGGCAAGCTTCTTCAAGCAATCTCAATACAATGTAATTTCACATTCTTCAGATCCTTGGGAAAACTTTGATACCTTCTTAAGCAACTGATATCTAGTCTCATGATCAAGATTATAGGCTCCATCTATTGTCATTGTTCTCAAGACTTTAGCATTCTTCAGAATATAAGCTACCATTGCAAGTTCATCTTCCAGGCCTTTGAATCCACGCATCAATATTGTTTTAAGGCATGAGAACAAGCATATGGGAACTTTTTCAAGTTTGCTCCAGCATTTCACATATGAGTCTTTATGATTCAATTTCTACAGCAACAAGAGCAAATGTTAACAAGTTTGTCGATTAAGAAAGAATATAATGCCCACCCCCCTCCCCCTTTCCCCCCGCCCCTTCCTCTCTCTCCATAGGATTTTACTGACCTTTGAAAGGGTAACAGATTCTAATTTATGTAACCCTCCAACCAACTTGAGCAGCGTATTCAAATGACAGCTTTTAGCTGCCATAGTCAATCGAGTTAGTCTCAGAAAGCTTGGAGACGCACCTGCATGGCTAAGAGCCTTCACAAAAGGGAAAGAACATGAGTAAGTATACTAATAATTTTGAGCACACTAGACACGATAATAACAAGGAAGTGAGACAACAGGAATTGAATATCCACCACGTGAAGATGAATCTACAGATCCAAATAAAAGATTAGCAACTAACCTACAATTTCTTGAACTAAGAAATTCCACAATGTAAAATATTTTATTCAACTACACAATAACATCAAAAGCAAAATCTATTACTGCTGTTCTTCGTTCTATGTTACTATTCTGAGTCCTTTGGGAAGTATGGTGAATCAATAATAGGCCATTCTAAAGCTGCCTAGAGTTCAGCCTGCCTGCTGAAGACTCGCAACATAGAAGCAGATAGGGTTTAACATTAATACTGCAAAGATTAAAAGGGAATCTAAAGATCTTTTCAGCAAACAGATCAAGAACTAAACTCTTGCACAAGTGAGGAAGCTACATGGCAAAGTGCAGTGGAACCAATAACTCCTGATCAAAACAGAGAAAGTCGTTCATGCTACCGAGTGCTGTCCCCAGTACTTCTCCATGTATTGGGGATCGCATAAGCATCAAACAGATCAAAAAAAATCATGTAAAGGTTACTCTTTCAGATATTGTATACGATGATCGTAGCAATAGCTTGTAGAAATTCCCATCTTCCAGACTACTGCAGCTTGCCATTGCATATTTAGTTGAATTAAAGAAGAAGAAATCTGATTGTACCAGGCCATTGATGTTTTCGTTTAGAAAATTATGGTGCACAAGGACAATGTAAATACAGAGCTAGTTCAGCAGAAAAACACCATTATTAAAGGATTTTGGATATGCTACTTTTTTGAAAGTGGATAGAGAAACAAAACGAGCATGTAGTTGGTTATTAGTTTTGAGTCTTTACAAGAGATAAGTCTGGTTCGTGGGTTATTACACTGATACATTTTATGATTAAGTACTTGAAACACAATGATTATGGCAATGGACATTTCCAGTTACCGAATTATTACAAAATAATGAGATTACACGAATTAGAAGTAGAACAGATCAATAATGGTAAAAAAAAAGATAAATAGCGCATTACCTCCTATGTTTTGTTAAAAATACAAAATACCCCTTATGTTTTAAAAATTAGCTAATTACCCCCCTGTGTTTTGCTAAAAGTGCACAGTACCCCCTGTATTTTAAAAATTAGTTGATAACCCCCCTGTGATTTGCTAAACATAGCTGATTACCCCCTTGTGTTTTATAAAAGTAGCTGATTGTCCCCTTATATTTTCTAACAAAAGCGCTAATTTTTAAAAAGCAAAAGAGGTAATTAGCTACTTTTATAAAACACAGGGGGCGTAATCAGCTAATTTTTAAAACACAAGGGGGTAATTAGTTACTTTTAGCAAATCACAGGGGGATAATCAGCTAATTTTTAAAACACAGAGAGTATTGTGCATTTTTAACAAAATACAGGGGAGTAATATGCTATTTACCCAAAAAAAAAATCACAAATTTTCAAACTCACTTGAATAACAAGAATTTAATATCGAATAATTAGCACTTTACCTCAAGGGCATCACCCCTCAAAGATAGATACTTGACGTTATGAACTCCTTGAAGAAGTTTAACTACAGCTTTAGAGTATTCATCATAGCCGATCAGCGGAACATTTTCTTCATCTTTTATAACTTCGGTATAAATAGTTGCTTTCTCTAGTGAGCATAAGTTTTCAAAAGAGAAGTCCATTGACATAGTATCAGATAGATTAAGGTATCTAAGTGCAGGAGCATTTATCTCAAGCTTGTAGTCATCAACCTCCTCAGGGAAAGGGATATTATCTTGGTGAAATTTGACGGTGAGGTTTCTCAATGTAGGAGAAGATATGGTAAAGGTTACCACATTGTCATAATCACCTCTATAAATATAGAGATTCTCCAGCAACGAACAGTCAGATAAAAGATTACAAAAAGATTCATCGCATTGGAAAATCACGTTGTTGAGATAATTTAGAAGACAAACCATGCTTGGGGCATTGAGATTCATAACACCATCTAATTTAAGAACCTCTAGCATTTTACAAGTGAAAAGACTACAAGGCAACGTACTGGGTGCTTCCGAAGGGTCATAACCAAAAAAACATAAGTCAAGCACTCTCGGTTTCCTAGCAACTACATTGGTTATCCAAGTAGTAACATCATACACCTCACAATATTTCGATTTCTCAATCGTAAGAGAAAACTTGTCTATGCATTGAACGTTTAGGGATAGCAAAACCTTGTTAACAAAACGTGCAAACTTAATGTTTCCATCTTTTGTCTGGCATCTTCGTCCGAACCGATGGCTGATATTTATGAAAACGAGATTATGGAGATTTGTCCAAAGAAATTTCCACCTTTTTGATAGCAAGCTGGTGGCGACAGCATCCTTCATCGGAAGAAACGAGAGAATGTGAGAAAGAACAGATTCTGGCAAGTTACTAAGCCTATCAACATCAGTTGAAGGTCTTTGGCGCTTATGGCCACAAGGTCTTGCAAGCGATGACATATTACTTAGAATGGTGGGAACGCTTTAATGGAAATTAAAATAGGGAAGACGGTAGAGTTTTGACTTTTGGAAAAAAAAAATTATGCATTTTGGGTTGTGTATAGAAACGCCAACTTGTTTTCTTGCTAGTTTATATATTTTTTTAATGTCGTCTCTAATATTTCACAAGATTTATAGTAGTCTTTAATATTTATACAAGTAATTCAAAATGATCGTTATTGTTAAAATTAACCAATTTGGTCCGTATTGTTTTTCTAAAAATTCAATTTAGTACCTATCGTTTTCTAAAAGAAATTAATTTAGTCCCTACACATAATCTTTATTTGGGGACTAAATTGAATTTTTTTTTAAAACAATAGGGATTAAGTTAGTTAGTTTTAAATAATAAGGACCATTTTGAATCACTTTTGTAAATATTAGGGACTAATATGATTTTTCTGAAACATTAAGAAACCAACTTGAAAAATGTGAAAACAATAGACACTATATGCATAATTTACGCTCTAGACTACAATTAATGATGATAAGCAAAATAAGACCATGATTTTGGAAGCCAAAATAAGCCAAGAACAAATTAAAATAATCAAACCCAAAAAAAAAAAAACCACTTCGATCTTTCCGTTTTAAAAATTTCTTGGAAGCTCTCTAATGAAAGGTAATTTGGTCTTTTGTAATAAATGAATATCTTTAACAAAAAAAAGTAATAACTGAATATAAAAGGAGTGAAAGACAAAATCATTGAAACTTAACCCATATATTTAACTAAAAAAAGGATAATTAAAAGCTAACGTAAAAAAATTCAACAAATTAAACACTCGCACAACAAGAAAAATATTTATGTCGCCTAATAGCAATGAAAGGCAACGAAAAAAATTTCATTATCAAATAGTTGCAGAAAGGTGATGAAAAACTTATTATCTCTATGTAGCTACAGAAAAGCGACAAATTTTTTTTTTTTTGAAAAAATTCAGTAGCCAATCTATGGTAATTGGCAATTGTTAAAGTAGGAATCTGGTAAGACTGGATTTGGGAAGTAAGCTTGCTTTCAACTTCTGTAAACCTGCAAAATAGAGAATGGAGCTGCAGGGGGTGGTGCTGCGTTAGCACTCTGATACTGAAGTCAGCTGGATGCTTGAAGAAGAAGAGTGTAGATAATTTTTTACGATAGTAAAAATTAGTTACCTCCCCTGAAGAATGTTAGGTGCAATTTATACTTTCTGGATGAGAGAGAAATCGACATGCTCTGACACCTGCAAACTTTGTCGGGTGAGTTGTCGTTTGGATAAGATTTCTGGGATGTCATCAGGAGGTTCGTTTTGGGATGTCATCGAGAGGTCCGTTTTGGGATGTCATCGGGAGATAGGTGAGGTGTAGAGGTTAGGTCGATCGTCGTGGACCTTTCTACTTTTGCAGGGTAGAAATAATGCCTCAGGGGCACGAGAGTCCTTTGTCGAGGTAGGCACTTTTGCCCTTATCAACTGCCCCCTGATTTTCTGAATAGTTGTAGGCAGGTCAAGAAATCACCTTTTTGGTACTTTTGCCCGACCTTGATCTTTCCCAGCTGTGTCATTCTTGACAGGCCATTTGTCACGCCCCAACTCGACCCCACCTACAACCAGTCAGGACGCAACGGAATTTCGGCAGCGTAACGACAGTAAATAGATTTCCGAGGTTCTAAACCAACCTCATTAATAACATAAAACATCAAATTCTATAACCATACAAACAACAACTCCTCAATAGCATAACAAAACACAACATAACCGTAATATACAATAATCAGTCTTCGTTATCTGCCTCCATTCCAACATAAAATACAATACCTCAACCTTATCATACATTTCAAAAATAAGTTGAGACACATCTACAACTTAACCATAGACAAAAGAAAGCCACTAAGTTAACATCATTTGGATCATCATCTTTTCAACATCTATTACAATAAGAACCATAAAGCATATAAAAGTCTACTAAGCTAATGTTCATGGAATTAAACCACATAAAATCATGGATAAGACTCAAGAACATATGACTCGTCCACGTAAGGCACATTTTCCTCCTCAGGAGGCACGTACCCGTAATCCGGCTCTGCAACACCTGTAAGCATGCAATAATAGAGAGTGAGCTTATATACATAAGCCCAGTGAGGATCCGATAGATCTCGAGCAAGGTCTACTAAACTCCTTGGAATAATCCTTTGAGCCATTAAACACACAATAACACAAATAATACTATCATCACATAGCTATATAACCAATCAATAAAGGATACTCTATTTGGTGTAGCTCCAAATGCCATCACGATCTCAACCGTTCTTCTTATAACTCCCCATTACTCACGCACCCGAGGTACCTCACTAGCCCCTCCCTCCATGACACCTTCGTCATGCGAGCTGGGGGTAGCCTATGGCAGTCATGCCGTTATCAACCCGACAGCCCAACGCTGCCCGAGAGGTGGCACACACATACCAAGACTCCATAATCATCATCAATCATCAATCAATCAATCAATCAATCAATCAATCAATTGGGAGATCAGCAACGAAAGTGCCCGATTCCCGAACTCAATAATAATCAATCAATAACATCAATATAACATCAATATTTAATTAAACAACAAACAACGAAGTTAGATGACAAAGTAGGCATCTAACCGGACATGCATTATATACACAATTAAACCCTAAATTACTCATCCACAACTCACCATTCAACACTCAAACACAACCCAATCATCTAAAGGCATCGTTCAAGAAATTAAAGAATGACAACCTAAACTTCTAAAATTCATAACTTACAATCTACTAATCCAAACATTGCCAAATCAGTTTCTATCACTCACCCATTCAACCTACTACATTAGCCCTCTCATAAATCCACTATAACACCTCCAAATCATGCCCAATAACCCTAAAACCCTAGTGTATCATGGCTGAATTTTCTGAATTTTCACACGAACAATGTAATCAAAAATTCAACTTTGAACATTTTAATCAAAATTATCAAGTATTTAGAAATCGACGGCAATCGATTTCGATCAACACAACTCATTTAATTCAACTTTGAACATTTTAATCAAAATTAAATACCCGGAAAATAAAAATTATGCTACATGTGACAGAAATTCGTAGTATTGCATCAAAATGATCCCTAGCATGCAAGGAGCAATAATCTATCATCAGATTTCAATTCTAACGGTTAAATTTTCATTTATGAGCAAAAGTATAAAAATGACATTTTGAGATCTAGAATTTTTCTCTCACCTTTAATGCTATATAAGCCTAGGAATGCGTACTATGCCTGCCCAACAAGCAGAATCCAAGTCGGTGCGAAGTTCTACGGACAAAAACCAAGTTTTTCTTTGAAAAATTAGATTGAAAAGCTTTGAAATCTCTTTTATTTTTCTCTCCTCCTTCTCACAGCAATGTGTGTGTTTGTGATGGTGTTTTTGTGTTGTGTGAGTGTGTGTAGGTGATATAAGCTTATATGGTCAACAATTAAATAAAGTCAAAGTTAGTTTAAATTAGTATTTTTGTGTTTTAATGACTTTAAACTCATTTTATTGCTCACCAAGGCTCAAAATAATTATGCAACCCCCAAGATATATCAAGTGGATTATTTTTAGGTGACAAGAAGTTTTACAATCCAACAATTTCACCCGAGTCGGCTTAAAACTCGATTTTCGCAAAAGTCGGTGTAAAAATCCTAATAAATTCTTAAGCCGATTTTAAAACCGTTTTCATCAAACACAGGTCTATTAAAGTCCGTTGACTAGGTCTAGAAGGGTTAAAAATACCAGTTTCAAAATTTTAGCGGACGTGTTTCGAAAACACTATTCATTGAAAATCGACGATAAAATTTCTGACTCCGTTTTTGATGAAAATTTCATGAATGCACATTTAGCATGTATTAGGAGTATTGACATCAAAATTATAACATTCTAGGCCCTATAGCACATAAACAGATCATATGCACGTAAAACGAGGTATAGCACGTAAAACGAGATAAGCAGGAAAGTGGGGTTTCACACCATTTACTGCTCTATGACACGTGTCGTCCTCTCATTAATGCGTTAGTTTTTTGGCAGCCTTTCTGAAGCGTCGTGTCTAGTGTAACTGGCGCATCTTTCGGGATTTTTTAACTTCTCTTTTTTTTTTGTCTATAAGTAGAGGGTCTTTTCAAGTTTTGAATTTCACTTTTTTGAAACTTGCTTTGTTCTTCCTCATACATCCCTGAGATCGTCTCCTTCCTCCCTTATCCTTTGTTCGCGAACTCTCATCTTTTCGTCATCTTTTTAGGGCTTTGAATTGCTAGGTACGTCTTTCTAGCCTCTTCCTCGTTCTTGTTATATATATATATTTTTATATATTTCGGACGATGAGTAGTAGTAGTTCAGATTCCCAGAATTAATCCGATCACTCTTATGGCGGCAAGGAGAGCAGTGATTCTTCTTTTAATCCTGGTACCCTTGTAGAGAAGGTGCCTTCAACACATGAGGCTAGTCATCCTTTTCGGATTTCCCCTAGGGCTACAACTGTTACTGCTAGTCCACTTAAGGTTGTCTCCCTTGTGAGGATTAACATGTGCCCTTCTGCTCCCCCACCCATTGAAGTTAGAGCACTTACTGCTGAGGCGATGTTAGACCCGCAATCCCTGTTTCCTCCAGTCCCAACTCCCTTAGGAGGTCGAAGAGGACTACCGCAGCCTCTCGTAGGGCGGTGGAGCCTCAATTTATCGCTTAATCGTGCAACTGTCACGTTAGTGACGAGCTTGCTCTTTATGTTAAGAATAGTGGGGTTGTCCCATATGGTTTTTCTATGCGAATCCCCAAAAAATGCGAGAGGGCCTGCCGACCTGATGATGGTGAGGTCACTTTTTATACCGATATCTTCCAGTTCTGTGTTCTACCCATCCCTTCCTTTATCAAAGCCATTCTAAACATCTTCAATCTTAGTCCTGGTCAGGTGATTCGGAATAGTTGGCGGATGATGATCGGGTTTTATAGGTACCTTAAGGATTTAGGCTTTGATCCGACTCCAAACCTCTTCCTTTACTTTTACACGATGAAGTTCGCTGATGGACTGGGTTGGTACTATTTTACTGCCTAAACTAGAAAAAACCTTTTCATGAAGTGGCCTTCTTCGAACAAAGGATGTCACTCTAAGTATGTGTACATTTCCTCTTATTCGGAATGGGATTTCAGCGCCAAGTGGCGTGTTCTCCCGAAACCCTATCCAACTGGTGGGGTCTTGACCCCAGAAGAAGAAGTTGTGACACGTTTCTTCAAGGGTCGCCCCTGTGTCGATGGTAATAGATTTTTGGTTCTTAAGGAGGTTCTCAACTCAGATATGTATGGGGAGAATCCCCAAGTTCCCCGAGCTGATCCAAATGTGTTTGAATTTCCCAGACCTGCTCCTAAGAGTGAGGTCGTGACGTCTGACGCTCATTCTCCCACTGTTGGTGAGACCCAGTTTTCGTAGGTTTTGTCTTGCTCTTTACTCACTCTCTTGAGCTAACCATTATTATTTTTTTTTGGGATGGATATTTCTGATGAGTTGAAGGCTACCTTAGCACAACAGACCTGATGGAAAAGAAAAATGAAAATGGGGGAAGGCGTTGCTCCTCTCAAGAAAAGTCGTTCTAGGACTGTTGAGGTCAATGTGGAGGTTAGTAAGGTTGGTGACGAACCTCCTGCCGATGGACAGTTTGATCCAGATTCTTTTGTTAATGAGACTAGAGGACCAGTCCCTTTAGAAGAGCCGGAGGGTGAGACCGTTGATCCAATGAGCTGAGATACCCAGTTTGCTGATCCTGCACACTACGAGGCCCATCCTCAACATAGCGTCACTGCCTCACTTGGAATGAAATTCACTTTAGGACCTGAGCCTGGCTATGAGAAAGATCTCCGCTTTGAGGAGATTTTGAGTGCCCCCTTTAATTTAGTTAACTCTCTTACTGTGAGGGAGGCCATTGAATATTGCTTCAAATAGGTTTGCCTTCTCCTATTACCAGTTTTAATTCTTCAGTCTATCCTTGATTGCGTCGGCTTCTCCTTATCTATGTTATTCCTCATTTGGCAGCAAACTCAAGCTCACTATGATGGCATTAAGTATTTCCTTAAGGCTGAAGATCTTGTGAAGGACCTGACAGACAGGTATTATGAAAAGAAGATATATCTCCGTGGTTATGCCAAATACAGAGAAGAGAAAGAGCAGGAGATTTTAGGCTTGAAGACGTCTAATGAGGGGAGGTCAGGGCGCTAAAGGCTCAGCATGAGATTGATCTTAACGTTGTAAAAAGTGACTTGAAAAGGACTAGAGCTGGTCTGGCCTCTTCTCAACAGCTTAACGAGGTATTGAGCTTGGTATTGAATACCTCACTGGCGAATCACGATGCTCGGGCTATGAATCAGGCCCACGCGGCTGTTGAGGATTACAAGTGCAGTGATGAGTATCGTGAGGTTTTCTCTCAGGCCTACCTCAAAGCCAGGAGCCGTGGCGTTACCGAAGGCCAAGAGATCTCTTTTATACGAGCGGATAAGCTGGCCAAAGGTCGTGGTATTGAAATTGACTTTTCCTCGCTATTGAAAGAGTCTACTTCTTACCTAGAGGGTGATGATGGTTGTGAGGACGGCGATGGTCCTGCTGATGTCTAATTTCTTTTTGTTGATTTTTGAGGTCTTCTTGTTAACCTTTCTTTTGATGTGTAACTAAATTTATCTTCCCCTTGGTGGGAGGTTTGGAAATCTTTTCCTTTTCCCTTCTCTTTTTTTTATATATATTTATGAGAAGTACTATGACTTATCTCTTAGCCTTTTCAGGTCTTTTGTACGTACGTTTTGCTCTTATCTGTGCATGTTTTATTGTTAAATCTTTGACATTTGTGTGATCACTCGGACGCAACTACCAGTTGCTTGTCAGGCTGTTCACAGCTTTACCGCTTAATGGTTCATTTTAGTACTTTTAGGAACTCTCTTAGCGATTTTATGGGTCAAACCTCGTGGTTTTTTTTTTACCTTGGGTCTTGCCTTAGTGGCTTTAGACCTTCTCATACTTGTAATAATAAGTACTTACAAAAGGTATGGGAAAAACATTTTGTATTTCATTGATTACTTTAGATCATTACACAAAATACTTCTTAAGATGCTCGACATGCCAAGCATTCTTAAGTTCTTTTCCTTCTAGCTCGGCCAGCTTGTAAGTTCCTGGCTTAAGCTCTTCTATGACTCTGTAAGGGCCTTCCCAACGTGGCCCAAGTTTTCCCTGGGTAGGATCGGGTCGGAAACATGCCTTTCTCAAGACTAAGTCCCCTTTTTGCAAATGCTGAGGTCGGACGAGCTTGGTGTAGCTTCGTTCCATGGCTATTTTACTTTCTAGCAAACTGATTTAAGCTTTCAGCCTGAACTCTTCTGCTAGGTCGAGGTTCGTCCTCAGGACCCTGTTATTTGTTTATTCATTGAAATTTGATGTCCTAGAAGTTGGTGAGCCTACCTCCACTGGCAGTACCACATCCATCCCATAGGTTAGACATAAGGGCCTTGGGCTGGTAATGCAGGTTAGCTCGGTGGCTGGTAATCTTGGAATCCTTACGAATCTTTGGCAGACATCATACTTTCTTATAAAACTTCGTGTGTCTTCGTGGAACGTGGGCCAGTAGTATCATTGTCTTAATACTAATCGAGCCAGAGCTCGGTATCCCAGGTGATTTCTATATATTCCTTCATAGATTTCTCAGAGTATGTACTTCCCTTCCTCCTGGTCCACGCATTTGAGAAGTGGCCAAGTGAATGATCTCTTGTATAATTGGCCTCCAATAATTGTAAATCGGTGAGCTCGGCATTCGATTGCCCTGGCTTCATTTCTTTCATTGGGAAGTGTTCCGTCCTTTAGATATTGGACCTAGGGTTGGGTCCAAACACCCTTTAAGCTGATGGCGGATATTTTTTTTCCCTTTTATAGCGGTGCTGGGCCTGTCGACCTACCCGAGCTACACTATTGCTCCTTCAGCTGTGTTTAGCACTAACCTGGAAAGCGCGTCTGCCCTTTCATTTTCTCCTCGAGGGATCTGCATTATATTGAACCGTTCAAACCCTGAGAGAATATCTTTAACATGAGTTAGATATAACACCATTGTGGGGTCTTTTGCTTCATATTCTCTACGGACCTGGTAGGCTACTAGTTGTGAATCGATCTGCATATCTACGACTCTTGCCCCTAGTGATTTGGCCATTTTCAATCCTGCTGCCAAGGCCTCGTATTTTGCTTTATTATTCGAAACAGGGAACCCAAATTTGAGTGAAAATAGCATCTCTTCCTCGGATGGGCTAGTCAGCACTACCCTTGCTCCACTCCCTTGTCTGCTAGAAGATCCATCGACCTGCATATGCCAGGTTGGATCTTCTGCTTTTGCTTATCCAATGCACTCAACTATGACATCTGCAAGTGCTTGGGCTTTTATTGCTAGTCGGGGTCGGTATTCGATGTCGAATTGGCTTAATTAAACTGGCCACTTCAATAGCCTTCCTGACACTTTCGGCCGGCTTAAGACCTGCCTTAGGGGTAGGTTCGTCATCACTCTGATCGGGTGCACGTCGAAGTAGTGCTTTAGTTTTCTTGAGGCTATTATTAGTGTCAATGTGACTTTCTCAATCTGCGGGTATTTGGCCTCAGCCCCATAAAGGGCTTTGCTGATGTAGTAAACTAGTTTTTGCATTCGCCCGTCTTCCCGAACCAAAGTCGTTGCTACTGTTGTGGCTGTTATTGACAGGTAAGCATAGAGCGGCTCTCCATGTTCAGGTCGAGACAATATTAGGAGCAAACCTAGGTACTCTTTTAATCCCTCGAAAGCTTTCTGGCATTCTCTCGTCCACTAAAAATTTTTTGGGACTCGCAGCACCTTGAATAAAGGTGCACATTTGTCAACCGACCTGGCCATGAATCTGCTAAGGGCTGCGACTTTTCCTGCCAATGACTGCATCTTTCTTACACTCCGAGGGGGGGTCATATCGAGGATGGCTTGGATCTTGTCCGGGTTTGCTTCAATTCCTCTATGGGTGATCATGTATCTCAGGAATTTTTCAGCCTTTACTGCAAATGCGCATTTTTCTAGATTTAGTTTGATCCCGAACCTTTTCATGGTTTCAAATGCTTCTGCCAGATCGGCTGGGTGATCTTCTGCGTTTTGGCTTTTTACCACCGTATCGTCTATGTAGACTTCCATGTTCTGCCTGATCTAGTGTTGGAAAACCTGGTTCATCATCCTCTGATAGGTGGCTCCTGCATTCTTCAGTCCGAAGGACATCACCGTATAACAGTAGGTGCCCCTGTTGGTGATGAAAGCGACTTTATCTTTATCTTTCGGGGCCATCTTGATCTGGTTATATCCTTTGAATGCGTCCATGAACGATAGCATCTGGCTCCCCGAGATTGAATCTACTAGTTAGTCTATCCGCGATAGAGGATAACAATCTTTTGGACACGCCTTGTTGAGATCTGTATAGTCCACACATATTTGCCACTATTCAGAGGCTTTTTGTACCAGGACCACGCCAGTTCGGGTATTGTACTTCCCGAATATCACATGCTTTCAAGAGCTTCCCAACCTCCTCCCTGATGGCTTGATTCCTATCAGGGTAAAAATTCCTGTGCTTCTATTTTACCGGCCTGTGGTTCGAGTCCACATTCAAGTGGTGTGCTATGATGTTTGGGTCTATTCCTGTCATGTCAGAAGAAGACCATGCAAATATATCTTTATTCTTAAATAAAAAAGTTGGTTATACCGTTTTTCATTGAGGGATTCAGCTCGCCGTCGATCCAAACTGTTTCTCTTGACTCCAGCTCGACCTCATCTAGCTTTTCTACTGGGACTGCTTTCCTCTCTTCCTCCTTTCTTTATTTCTTCCCTTACCCCATCCTATGGACTCGGGCCTCTGATTTTTAATGCCGCAGCGTAGCACTCCTTTGTCACATTTTGGTCTCCTTGAACCACTGCTATGCCCCCAGGTGTTGGGAATTTTATTACCTGGTGGTAGGTCAAAACGACTGCCCTGAGGTGATGGAGGGCCAGCTGTCCCAGTTTCCCGTTGTACGCTGATTGACAGTCCATTACCACAAAATCTGTCATGAATTGAACCTACTTGCCTTCTGGCCCGATAGTGAGGGGGAGTTGGATAGTGTCTTCCGGTCTTAAACCATGGCCAGTGAATCCTATTATTTCACCGTTGAATGCAGCAAGTTGCTCTCTGGTAAAGCCCATTCTGAGATAGGCATCGTAGAATAGTACATTAGCTGAGCTGCCCATGTCAATCATCATTCGCCGAACATTGCATTTCGCAATCTGTATGGTGATCACCAGTGGATCGTCGGGGTCTTGACTCCTTCCAAGTCGTAAGTTGAGATGATTAACTTCTCGTGAACCTTTGACTTTTTGGGTAACGGTTCCTCTCTTCCCGATTCCACGTACGCTCTACTGGCTGACCTGCTGATCCCTCTTGCAGCTGATCCTCTGGTGATCATGTTGTTATCGATTAACCTCCTATCAACCTTCCGCGGGCTCCTGTCCCTTTCTCGTCCAGCTATGTGCTCGGGATCCTGTCCCTTATTGGCCACGTACTTTTCTAGCTTCCCTCTTTGGATCAAAGCTTCTATTTCATTCTTCAAGTTTTTACACTCATTGGTTTCGTGACCGTAGTCTTGGTGAAACTAGCAAAACTTCTCTTTTCCTCTTCTCTCTGGATTTGATCTCATCTGCGTGGGCTACTTGATATTGAGGTCAAGTCGAGATTTGATCTCCATTAACACTTCTAATCTAGGTATGGTCAGCGGCGTGTATTTGTCAAACCTACCTCTGTGAGCTGAAGAGCTCGTCGTCAAGCCCAATCTAGATCCTTTGGTGGATCCTTCATCCTTCTCTTTCCTGTGGGACGCTGCACGGACTGAGCTTTTTTCCTTGTGTTTTAGATCCATGACATCTTTCTCGGATGTGATGTATTTCTTAGATTTTTTTATTAGGTGGTCCAGGTCTCTAGGTTCCTTCCTGGCGAGGGAGGAGCGGAAGTGTTTGGACCTCATTAACCCCTGCTTATAGGCTTCTAAAGCCACAACTTCTTCTAGGCCTGGGATGCCTATGATTGCTTTGTTGAACCTCTCTGTGTACTCTTAGAGAGTTTTATCCTTTCCTTGCTCTAGCCGGAATAGGGAGGTAGTGGGCTTTGATGCCTTGGTGCTGCTGGTAAATATGTTCAGAAAAATTTCGACCATGTTAGCATAACTTCTAACGGAATTTTCAGGTAAACCACAGAACTATTTTCTTGCAGTATCATTAAGTGTTCTGGGGAATGCTTTGCATTTGACTTCCTCAGGCACTTCTTTAAAGAGCATGAGGTAGTCGAAGCGTGGTCTTCTGGATCTCCCGTGCCGTCATATACTGGCAAGTTGGGTAGCTTATATGCTGCTGTGGACACCTCTCGTATTCTCTTGATGAATGGATGGAAGCCTTGGCCGCTTACTGATCTTCTTAAATCCTCCAGGATTCTTGCCAGGTCTGGATCTGACCCATCGTTTTCCTGCCTTTGTGGCCTCCTTACTTCCCTGCTGGAAGAACTGATGGAATATTCCCTCATCTTTTCCTTTCGTCTTGGTTCCTTTCGCCTGGGTGGAGACTGTTGGTCATTCCCTGAATGAGCTCTCCGTGGTGCTGGAGGCTATTCTTTATTTGACCTTTGCTCCTGGACGAAACTGACTATGGTCTGCTTCATGCTGTGGTCCAGTTAAGTGAGCGTTTGCATTTCGCTATGTGACACTGGCTTTTGCACTGACTGCTCAGTCTGGGTTGCCCCAAACAGTCCAGCCAGGCTTTCTTGTTGTTGTATGATATTTTCAGCCAAAGCATCCATTTCTGGTATGGGGGTCACTCCAACATATTGTCGCCCGTTGATGTTTTGTGGCGATAAGTCGCCAGAGCTGGCATGGCTTCTAGTATGAACTATTGTTCTTGCTCAATGAGAAATCTTTTCGAGATCTCCCACAGACGGCGCCAAACTGTTAAGGTAGGAATCTGGTGAGGCTGGATTTGGGAAGTAATATAACGACCCCAACTCGACCCTTCTCAAAACTAGGTCAAAGTCTATGTTCACTGTTGTTGCGGTCTCTCGTAAATAATTAACGTAACCTTAAGAGAAAGAAAATACTGAAAACTATTCAACAATAAGCTTTTATACAATAAATTAAGTACAAAAGGGTGTTACAACATCTGAGATCCGATAACTGTCCGGCTATCATACAAACTAGGGTTTTAGCAGCACATCTACCCTTCTACCTGAGAGTAATACAAACAAAATCCAACTTTACAACTTGGATCGAAATATGATAGGTAGGGAGTTTCAAGCACGTAAACATTCAACTTCAGCATATAAAGTTAATTTCCATTTCAAGCTAAGCTATACCTGCACTAGGGGGAGGGGGGGAGGGGGGAAAGAAAAGAGGGTGAGCTCTAGGGAAGCTCAGTGAGGGTGGAATAGAAGAGTTTTGAAAACATCTCGAGTCGGTCTCCTGTGCAAATTATGATGCAATTCACATATGGTATTAGTAACAAATTATTCATATATGGTAAATGTTAAAATACAATATCATGTGGTAATAGGTAGAGATTCTATCTTATTTGAATCATGTATCAATAATAGTAGTGTCTTAAAGACAGACAGTCTTTTCTCTCCGAGGGCAGTACTGGTCCCAAGCGAGAGCAAGCTCTCCAAGGGCGGTACTGGTCCCAAGCGAGAGTACTTAAACACACAGTAAAATGGTATGTTTCGATATCACCAGAGGTGGCTAGCCCCAAATCACGATCACAACTTCTTATCTCTCCTAAGAGGGTACTCTGAATTGTATCCGAAATCTACGACCTAGCTCTCCGAGGGCAGTACTGGTCCCAAGTGATGAGGTTCTCCAAGGACGGTAGTGGTCCCAAGCGAGACAGGGATTAGGACAACGATAGACATGGGAGCGTCGGCAAGCCCTATCCACCCGACGTCCGAATACTACTGTGCCAAAGGTTGCAACCCCTAATTTAAAGAGCACACAGGCATGCACAGGTAGCCAAAGAACACACAGTAGATAATATGGGGATCAATGAAAGAGGTTGTCTCGGCAGGTAATACCACATGTTCTGCGGTATTTCGGCAGAGTGGCGGCTATAATAAAGCAATTTCCAAGTATAAATTGGGTATTATGACGGCATGCAAATAACATGTATTGCATTTCTGGAAATACTTGGGCAGTATTTCTGCTTATCTTATGCTAACACTACTAGATAAATTGGGCAGTATATATTAGCGATTAACTGGATAAATTTAAGCAGAAGAGTGATATACTAACATGTAGATACCATAAATAAGTAAAACAATAAAACCCTTGCCTCAAAATGTTAAAAATTGGAGAAGGCTCGGACCGATTTTAGAATTTTCAGAACGTTAACTAAACTGAATCGATATAATTTAGAGGAACCGGGCCAGAGAACAATTGTTTGCCCATTTTAGTTCTGGAGGTCAAGTGACCCCTTTATATAGGCCTTCAAGGCCGACATAGGGGGACACGTGTCCCTCCCACGTTGGTTGACCAATCAAGGTTGGCCACGTGGGGGACACATGTCTCTCCACGTGTCACGCATGCATGGCACGTCTACCCATGTGTGACATGTGTCCCAAGACATGTGTCACTCCCCGGGAGTGGCACCAAAGTTCTATTTTTTGCTCGTTTCCCGTGCAAGTGTCCCCAATTTTCGTATTTTAAGATCGGGATGCAATTTTGCCAAACTTCGCTATTAAGTAGTACAAGTTAAAGGAAACCCAATGGCGTCTGCCCCTTTTTCGCAGCGGGATCCCGATTTTCCTATAATTGGCTCTGAAGTAAAACCCCTTTTTCCGAACCAAAAAACCCCTAAAATCGGAAAACAGCCGAAATGGCCCTAGAAGTTAAAGGAAATCACCCATACTCTTGTAAGCAGCTGAAAAGTTTACTTTGTCAGGATATAGGGCTTTACATCCTTCCCCCTTACAAAAATTGTGTCCTCGCAATTTACTTACTTGGTTACACCATTGTCGTGACTCAGCAGATAGATCTACTCGTGCAACAAGCTTCCTTTAATACTTTGCTTCATTCCAAACTACGTACCGTTAGAAAATCTTCAAGAGTTTACGTGGCCTATTTATCAAGACCTGTTGAGTTGTGATTCTAGTGAACACTATACTTGTTTTACTACTTAGACAACCTAAACACATCATTTATGTTTCACTAACTCTTCCATATGCTAACTTTAACTATCATAATATATTAATAGCAAATATGCACATAGGTTTACACTAAACAGATAGACAAATTAGGCACGTTATACACATATAATCATGTTAAACACATATTCCTGAAGACTACCCACTGACCGAGGATCCTATCCCGGCTTAAGAGCTATCTAAGCTCTGATACCCCTTGTATTGACCCCAACCGGGCCCTTCTCAAGACTAGGTCAAAGTCTATGTTCACTATTGCTGCGGTCTCCCATAAATAATTAACATAACCTTAAGAGAAAGAAAATACTGAAAACTATTCAACAATAAGCTTTTATACAATAAATTAAGTACAAAAGGGTGTTAAAACATCTGAGATCCGATAACTGTCCGGCTATCATACAAACTAGGGTTTCAGCACAGCTACCCTTCTACCCGAGAGTAATATAAACAAGCTCCAACTTTACAACTTGGATCAAAACATGATAGGCAGGGAGCTTCAAGCACATAAACATTCAACTTTAGCATATAAAGTCAATTTCCATTTCAAGCTAAGTTGCACCTGCACTGGAGGGGAAAAAAAGAGGGTGAGCTCTGGGGAAGCTCAGTGAGGGTAGAATAGAAGAGTTTTAAAACCATCTCGGGTCGGTCTCCTTTGCGAATTATGATGCAATTCACGTATGGTGTTAGTAACAAATTATTCATATATGGTAAATGTTAAAATACAATAACATGTGATAACCGGTAGAGATTTCTATCTTATTTGAATCATGTATCAATAACAGTAGTGTCATAAAGATAGATAATGTCACGCCCCAACTCGACCCCACCTACAACCAGTCAGGACGCAACGAAATTTCGGCAGCGTAACGACAGTAAATAGATTTTTGAGGTTCTAAACCAACCTCATTAATAACATTAAACATCCAATTCTATAACCATACAAACAACAACTCCTCAACAGCATAACAAAACACAACATAACCGTAATATACAATAATCAGTCTTCGTTATCTACCTCCGTTCCAACATAACATACAATACCTCAACCTTATCATACATTTCAAAAATAAGTTGAGACACATCTACAACTTAACCATAGACAAAAGAAAGCCACTAAGTTAACATCATTTGGATCATCATCTTTCAACATCTATTACAATAAGATCCATAAAGCATATAAAAGTCTATTAAGCTAATATACATGTCATTAAACAACATATAATCATGGATAAGACTCAGGAACATATGACTCGTCCACGTAAGGCACATTTTCCTCCTCAGGAGGCACGTACCCATAATCTGGCTCTGCAACACCTGTAAGCATGCAATAATAGAGAGTGAGCTTATATACATAAGCCCAGTGAGGATCCGATAGATCTCGAGCAAGGTCTACTAAACTCCTTGGAATAATCATTTGAGTCAGTAAACACACAATAACACAAATAATACTATCATCACATAACTATATAACCAATCAATACATGATACTCTATTTGGTGTACCTCCAAACGCCATCACGATCTCAACCGTTATTCTTATAACTCCCCATTACTCACACACCCGAGGTACCTCACTAGCCCCTCCCTCCATGACACCTCCGTCATGCGAGCTGGGGGTAGCCTATGGCAGTCATGCCGTTATCAACCCGACAGCCCAACGCTGCCCGAGAGGTGGCACACACATACCAAGACTCCATAATCATCAATCATCAATCAATCATCAATCAATCAATTGGGAGATCAGCAACGAAAGTGCCCGATTCCCGAACTCAATAATAATCAATCAATAACATCAATATAACATCAATATTAAATTAAACAACAAACAACGAAGTTAGATGACAAAGTAGGCCATCTAACCGGACATGCATAATATACACAATTAAACCCTAAATTACTCATCAACAACTCACCATTCAACACTCGAACACCACCCAACCATCTAAAGGCATCGTTCAAGAAATTAAAGAATGACAACCTAAACTTCTAAAATTCATAACTTACAATCTACTAATCCAAACATTGCCAAATCAGTTTCTATCACTCACCCACTCAACCTACTTCATTACACCCCTCGGAAACCCCCCATAACACCTCCAAATCATGCCCGATAACCCTAAAACCCTAGGATGTCTTGGCTGGATTTTCCGAATTTTCACACGAACAATGTAATCGAAAATTCGGCATTACAACAGCGCTAACACGTAATTATTAAGTATTTACAAATCGACGGCAATCGATTTCGATCAACACAACTCATTTAATTCAACTTTGAACATTTTAATCAAAATTAAATACCCAGAAAATAAGAATTATGCTACATCCGACAGAAATTCGTAGTATTGCATCAAAATGATCCCTAGCATGCAAGGAGCAATAATCTATCATCAGATTTCAATTATAACAGTTAAATTTTCATTTATACGCAAAAACATAAAAATGACATTTTGAGATCTAGAATTTTTCTCTCACCTTTGATGCGATATAAGCCTAGGAATGCGTGCTATGCGTGCCCAACAAGTAGAATCCAAGTCGGTGCGAAGTTCTACGGACAAAAACTAGGTTTTTCTTTGAAAAATTGATTGAAAAGCTTGAGTTTTTCTCTTTCTTTTTCTCCCTCAACCTCTCGGCCCTTTGTGTGTGTGTGGAGTATGTTTTGTGCTTTGCTTAGTGTGTGTTGATGACAATATATAATTAAAAGCTTAGTCAATAAAAAAAAATGCTAAGTCAAAGTAGTTTAAGTTAGTATTTTTGTGTTTTAATGACTTTAAACTCATTTTATTGCTCACCAAGCTCAAAATAATTATGCAACCCCCAAGATATCTCAAGTGGATTATTTTTAGGTGACAAGAAGTTTTACAATTAAACAATTTCACCCGAGTCGGCTTAAAACTCGATTTTTGCAAAAGTCGGTGTAAAAACCCTAATAAATTCTTAAGCCGATTTTAAAATTGTTTTCATCAAACACAGGTCTATTAAAGTCCGTTGACTAGGTCTAGAAGGGTTAAAAAGACCAGTTTCAAAATTTTAGCGGACGTGTTTCAAAAATACTATTCACTAAAAATCGACGATAAAATTTCTGACTCCGTTTTTGATGAAAATTTCATGAATGCACATTTAGCACGTATTAGGAGTATTGACATCAAAATTATAACTTTCTAGGTCCTATAGCACATAAACAGATCATATGCACGCAAAACGAGGTATAGCACGTAAAATGAGATAAGCATGAAAATGGGGTTTCACATTCTCCCCTCCTTATAGAAATTTCGTCCTCGAAATTCTTACTTGATGTACGGAATAGATCTGGGTATTGCTGCTGCATCTGATCTCGTCTCTCCCACGTAGCTTCCTCAATGCCGTGATGCTTCCACAACACCTTAACCATCGGAATCCTCTTCGACCTCAACTCTCGGTCCATCTGATCTAGAATACGAATCGGACGCTCGTCATAAGTGAAATTCTCTCGAAGTTGTAACGGCTCTGGCTCAAGAATATGAGAAGGATCCGGATTATATTTCCGCAAATTAGACACGTGAAATACATCGTGGACATTAGAGAAGTTCTCCGGTAAAGCCAACCGATATGCCAACTTACCAACCCTACCAGTAATCTCAAACGGCCCAACAAATCTCGGACTCAGCTTACCACCTTTACCATAACGAGCAAACCTCTTTCGAGGAGACAATCTTAAGAAAACCCGATCTCCGACTGCAAACTCTAAGTCTCGACGACGCTTATCAGCATAACTCGTGAATCTACTCTGCGCCGTAAGCATTCTCTGCCTGATCAACTGAACATTCTCAATCTTCTCAAGAAGTTCTGGCATAATAGTCGGATCAACAGTCTTCATCTCTCCTACCTCATCCCAATATAAAGGTGAACGCCACTTACGACCGTAAAGAGCTGCGAAAGGCGCCATGGCAATAGTAGCTTGATAACTATTGTTATAGGCAAACTGGGCAAGTGGTAGATGTTTTTCCCAGTTCTTCCCGAAGCCCAGAACACAAGGCCTAAGCATATCTTCCAGAATCTGAATAGTCCGCTCAGACTGACCGTTAGTCTGTGGATGATACGCTGTACTGAAGTTCAACTGAGTACCCAAAGTCTCCTGAAGTTTCTCCCACAAACGAGAAGTAAATCGAGGATCTCGATCAGAGACAATACTAGATGGAATACCATGAAGTCTAACAATCTGATCCAGATAGAGGTCCGTCAACTTTGTAACCTCATCTCCCATCTTCATGGCAATAAAATGAGCTGTCTTCGTCAAACGATCCACGACAACCCAAACTGCATCATTACCCCTCGGTGATCTAGGCAACCCAGTGACGAAGTCCATCGTAATATGCTCCCATTTCCACTCTGGTATAGCCAACGGTTGAAGCAAACCTGCAGGTCGTTGATGCTCGGCTTTCACTCTCTGACAAGTCAAACATCTAGACACAAACTGAGCAACCTCTCTCTTCATGTTGTTCCACCAGTAATGTTGCTTCAAATCCCGATACATCTTGGTTCCACCGGGATGAATAGTATATTTAGAATTATAAGCTTCCTCCAGAATACCTCGCCTCAAGCCCGGTTCATCGGGAACACAAACCCTATTCCGAAACCGAAGAATACCGTCCTCATGCAGTTTGAAGTCAGACTGATCATCCGTGATCTGATCCTTGATCTTCTGAAGTTTAACATCAAGTTGCTGAGCTTCCCTGATCTGAGATAATAATAAAGGCTGAATACGGAGATGTGAACACATCACTCCAACCTGAGTCAACTCTGGTCTCCAATAACTAAACTCCTCAAAAACCTCCCACTTCTTGACAGCCAAACAAGAAATACTAGCCTTCCGGCTGAGAGCATCTACCACGACATTTGCCTTTCCAGGCAGATAATTGACATAACAATTATAATCTCCAAGAAGCTCCATCCACCTCCGCTGGCGCATATTTAACTCCTTCTGTGAGAACAAGTACTTCAGACTCTTATGATCAGTGAAAATTTCAAACTTACTTCCCCACAGATAATGACGCCACTTCTTGAGTGCAAAGACAACTGCTGCCAACTCAAGATCATGAGTCGGATAATTTTCTTCATAAGGCTTCAACTTTCGAGAAGCATAGGCAATAACCCGGCCATCCTGCATAAGAACACATCCCAAGCCCTCCTTGGATGCATCGCTGTAAATGACCATATTATCGGTCCCCTCTGGTAGAGCAAGTACTGGAGCCGTAGTTAACCTCTTTTTTAATTCCTGAAATCCACTCTCACACTTCTCGTCCCAATTAAAGATAGTCCGTTTCTGAGTCAACTTAGATAGTGGCTTCGCAATCTTCGAGCAGTCCTTGACAAACCTACGGTAATAACCCGCCAAGCCAAGAAAGCTGCGGACATCAGCAACACTCTCTGGCCGTTTCCAAGGCATCACCGTTTCAATCTTAGTGGGATCTACAGAAATACCGCTCTGTGTAATAACATGGCCAAGAAAAGAAATCCGTTGCAGCCAAAATTCACATTTGCTGAACTTGGCAAACAACTGATGCTCCTGCAACTTCTCTAATACAAGCCGTAGATGTTGCTCGTGCTCCGATTCAGATTTAGAATAGACCAAGATATCATCAATAAAAATCACCACGAACTGGTCCAAGTACGGCTGAAAGACTCGATGCATAAGATCCATGAATGCTGCCAGTGCATTAGTCAAACCAAAGGGCATAACAACAAACTCATAATGCCCGTACCGAGTCCTGAAGGCAGACTTCGGAACATCCTCCGTACGAATCCGAAGCTGATAATACCCCTGCCTCAAATCAAATTTAGAATAGACTTTGGCCCCCTGAAGTTGATCAAACAACTCATCAATCAGTGGCAAAGGATATTTATTCTTGATGGTCACCTGATTCAAACCACGGTAATCAATACACAATCTCAAAGTACCATCCTTCTTCTTCACAAATAAAACAGGAGCTCCCCAAGGTGAAGAACTCTGTTGAATGAATCCTTTCTTCAATAACTCCTGTAACTGAGTCTTCAACTCCTTCAATTCAGCTGGTGCCATCCGGTACGCCGATTTAGAAATAGGTTGAGTACCGGGAACAAGATTAATCACAAACTCTATATCCCTCTCTGGCGGCAATCCTGGCAACTCCTCGGGAAATACATTAGGATATTCCCGGATAATAGGGACTTCCTCTAGCTGTAGCTTATCAGATGGCTTGTTGATCAAATAAGCTAGATAACCCGAACACCCCTTACTCACCAACTTAACGGCTTTAGTTGCTGAGATAACAAAACTCGTCTTAGCACCCCGGTTACCCGCTACTTCTACTACTGGCTGATCTGGCAAACGAAACTGTACTACCTTGGTTCTACAGTTCAACTGGGCATCATACTTAGAAAGCCAATCCATACCCAGAATAACATCATACCCCCGGATAGGAAATAAAATAAGGTCCGAAGGAAAATTATGCCCCTTAACATGTATTATACAATCCTTACATACTAAGCCAGTAATATACTTATCAGTCAAAGAGGTACTAATCTCAACCACATAAGGCAATCTTTCAGGTTGCAATTTAACACGTTGCACACAAGCAGGAGTAATGAAAGAATGCGTAGCACCAGAATCAATCAACACTTTAACAAGTTGATCAAGTATAAGGAAGTTACCTTCCACAACTGCAGTCTCCTCAGGCATCTCCTCCATATCAACTGCGTAAGCCCGAGCCTGAACCCTCTGCTGCTGTGGTACACTGCCTGTAGGCCTACCCTGGTAACCCTGAGTCGCTGCCCGACCCTCAGTCCTCTCATATCTAGGGCAATCCTTCGCCCTATGCTCGATGCTACCACAACCCAAACATGTCCTTGCCTTTACCCTGCAGTCGGACTCCACATGCCCTGGGCGCTTGCAGTAATTACACTGCGATGATGTGGCACTAACACTGCCTCTAGAAGAACCAGAAGCTGATGAAGCAGCTGATACAGCCTGCTGCTGAGGTCTCACCACACTAGGCCTGTACTGACCCTGAGACTGGGTTGGCCTATACTGAGTCTGAACCTGATATGGCCTCTGCTGAAACTGAGGCCGATAGTAACTCTGCTGACCCTGTGGCCTATAAGAACCCTGCTGGGCTGGTGGCCTGTAGACAACCTGCTGTACTGGAGGCCTATATATAACCTGCTGGCCCTGTGGCTGATACGGCCTCTTACTAGGCTGACTGGAGACAATCTGATCCCCTTTCCTCTTCTCTAACCTAGAAGCTGCATCAAAAGCCTCAGTGAAGATATCATAGCGATTCAGAGCCATTGCATCCTGAATCTCGGGCCTCAATCCCAACATAAATCTACGGGTCTTCCTCTCATCCACAGCTACAAACTCCGGTGCATACCGGGACAACCTAGTGAATGTAGCCTCATACTGAGCCATAGTAGAATCCCCTTGTACCAGAGACAAGAACTCAGCCTCTCTCCTCTCCCGTGCAACCCTCGGGACATACTTATCCCTAAAAGCAGTCAGAAAGGTATCAAAAATATACGGAACACCCCGGGTCTCCCAACTGGCTCTCACAGTGCGCCACCATTCCTCGGCCTCATCATCAAGCAAATAGACAGCACAAGTCACCTTCCTCTCATCAGTGTACCTGAGAGAATCAAAATTTTTCTCTAACTTACTAATCCACGACTCGGCCTTCCTATCATCAGGCCCACCCAGCACTCTAGAAGGACAGTACCCCCAAAACTTCTTCATAGTACCTCGACCGTGATTACCTCCCTGTACATTCTGTATCTGAGCCTGCAACGCCTGAGTCTGAACAGCCTGACCTGCTAACAACTGAGCCTGCCCAGCCATCAAATCTGCATTCCGCTCCATTGCTGACCCTAACCTGACATCACCCCTATCCCTGCCCTGTGCCACATTACCAGGAACCTCATCTACAATCTCAGGCCTACCACGAGTCCTCGGTCTACCGGCCATCGTACTAATCAAAGAGTTAGCACAGGTTATATACAACTTTTAACACATAAACAACAAACTCATATAAAGCACATAGATCACATAAGTTTCAATCACATAAACAAATTGATCACATAATCACATAATCACTTAATCATTTAGTCATATCAATACATATTTCACTTTTCTTTCTTTTCATACATATTCCATGCTAAGACCTTTACCCACATTCTGAGAATACCCCGGCTGACAACTAACATGCGCTCTGATACCACTTAAATATCAAGCCCCAACTCGACCCCAACTACAATCAGTCAGGACGCAACGGAATTTCGGCAGCGTAACGACAGTAAATAGATTTTCGAGGTTCTAAACCAACCTCATTAATAACATTAAACATCCAATTCTATAACCATACAAACAACAACTCCTCAACAACATAACAAAACATAACATAATCGTAATATACAATAATCAGTCTTCGTTATCTGTCTCCGTTCCAACATAACATATAATACCTCAACCTTATCATACATTTCAAAAATAAGTTGAGACACATCTACAACTTAACCATAGACAAAAGAAAGCCACTAAGTTAACATTATTTGGATCATCATCTTTCAACATCTATTACAATAAGATCCATAAAGCATATAAAACTCTATTAAGTTACTATACATTACATTAAACAACATATAATCATGGATAAGACTCAGGAACATTTGACTCGTCCACGTAAGGCACATTTTCCTCCTCAGGAGGTACGTACCCGTAATCCGGCTCTGCAACACCTGTAAGCATGCAATAATAGAGAGTGAGCTTATATACATAAGCCCAGTGAGGATCCGATAGATCTTGAGCAAGGTCTACTAAACTCCTTGGAATAATCCTTTGAGTCAGTAAATACACAATAACACAAATAATACTATCATCACATAGCTATATAACCAATCAATAAATGATACTCTATTTGGTGTAGCTCTAAACGCCATCACGATCTTAACCGTTCTTCTTATAAATCCCCATTACTCACACATCCGAGGTACCTTACTAGCCCCTCCCTCCATGGCATCTCCGCCATGCGAGCTGGGGGTAGCCTATGATAGTCATGCCGTTATCAACCCGACAGTCCAACGCTGCCCGAGAGGTGGTACACACATACCAACACTCCATAATCATCAATCATCAATCAATCATCAATCAATCAATTAGGAGATCACCAACCAAAGTGCCCGATTCCCCAACTCAATAATAATCAATCAATAACATCAATATAACATCAATATTAAATTAAACAACAAACAACGAAGTTAGATGACAAAGTAGGCCATCTAACCGAACATGCATAATATACACAATTAAACCCTAAATTACTCATCAACAACTCACCATTCAACACTCGAACACCACCCAACCATCTAAAGGCATCGTTCAAGAAATTAAAGAATGACAACCTAAACTTCTAAAATTCATAACTTACAATCTACTAATCCAAACATTGCCAAATCAGTTTCTATCACTCACCCATTCAACCTACTACATTAGCCCTCTTGAAAATCCACCATAACACCTCCAAATCATGCCCGATAACCCTAAAACCCTAGGATGTCTTGGCTGGATTTTCTGGATTTTCACACGAACAATGTAATCGAAAATTCGGCATTACAACAGCGCTAACACGTAATTATCAAGTATTTAGAAATCGACGGCAATCGATTTTGATCAACACAACTCATTTAATTCAACTTTGAACATTTTAATCAAAATTAAATACCCGAAAAATAAAAATTATGCTACATCCGACAAAAATTCGTAGTATTGCATCAAAATGATCCCTAGCATGCAAGGAGCAATAATCTATCATCAGATTTCAATTCTAACGGCTCAATCTTCATTTATACGCAAAAACATAAAAATGACATTTTGAGATCTAGAATTTTTCTCTCACCTTTAATGCGATATAAGCCTAGGAATGCGTGCTATGCGTGCCCAACAAGTAGAATCCAAGTCGGTGCGAAGTTCTACAGACAAAAACTAGGTTTTTCTTTAAAAATTTGATTGAAAAGCTTGAGTTTTTCTCTTTCTTTTTCTCCCTCAACCTCTCAGCCCTTTATGTGTATGTGGAGTGTGTTTTGTGCTTTGCTTAGTGTGTGTTGATGACAATATATAATTAAAAGCTTAGTCAATTAAAAAAAATGCTAAGTCAAAGTAGTTTAAGTTAGTATTTTTGTGTTTTAATGACTTTAAACTCATTTTATTGCTCACCAAGCTCAAAATAATTATGCAAACCCCAAGATATCTCAAGTGGATTATTTTTAGGTGACAAGAAGTTTTACCATCCAATAATTTCACCCGAGTCGGCTTAAAACTCGATTTTTGCAAAAGTCGGTGTAAAAACCCTAATAAATTCTTAAGCCGATTTTAAAACTGTTTTCATCAAACACAGGTCTATTAAAGTCCGTTGACTTGGTCTAGAAGGGTTTAAAAGACCAGTTTCAAAATTTTAGCGGACGTGTTTCGATAACACTATTCACTGAAAATCGACGATAAAATTTCTGACTCCGTTTTTTATGCAAATTTCATGAATGCACATTTAGCACGTATTAGGAGTATTGACATCAAAATTATAACTTTCTAGGTCCTATAGCACATAAACAGATCATATGCAAGCAAAAAGAGATATAGCACGGAAAACGAGATAAGCAGGAAAGTGGGGTTTCACAGACAATCTTTCTTCTCCGATAGCAGTATTGGTCCTAAGCGAGAGCAAGCTCTCCAAGGGCGGTAGTGGTCCCAAGCGAGAGTACTTAAATACACAATAAAAAGGTATGTTTCGATATCACTAGAGGTGGCCAGCCCCGAATTACGATCACAACTTCTTATCTCTCCTAAGAGGGTACTCCGGATTGTACCCGAAATCTATGACCCAGCTCTCTGAGGGCGGTACTTGTCCCAAGAAAAGAGGTTCTCCAAGGGCGGTAGTGGTCCCAAGCGAGAAATGGATTAGGACCACGATAAATACGGGAGCGCCGGTAAGCCTTATGCCGCCCGATGTCCGAATGCTATCGTGCTTGAGGTTGCAACCCTAATTTAAAGAGCACACATACATGCACAGGTAGCCATAGAACACACAACAAATAATATGGGGATCAATGAAAGAGGTTGTCCTGGCAGGTAATACCACATGTTCTGTGGTATTTCGACAGAGTGACGGCTATAATAAAGCAATTTTCAAGTATAAATTAGGTATTATGACGGCATGCAAATAACATGTATTGCATTTCTAGAAATACTTCGGAAGTATTTCTACTTATCTTATGCTAAAACTAACAAATAAATTGGGTCGTATATATTAGCATTAACTGAACAAATTTAAGCATAACAGGGATATTCTAACATGTAGATACCATAAATAAGTAAATCAATAAAACCCTTGCCTCAAAATGCCAAAAATTGGAGAAGACTCGGACCTATTTTAAAATTTTCAGAAAGTTAACTAAACTGAATCGATATAATTTTGAGGAACCGGGCCTGAGAACAATGGTCTGCCCGTTTTAGTTCTAAGGGTCAAGTGACCCCCTTACTTCAAGGCCGACACGGGGAGGACACGTGTCCCTCCCTCGTTGGCCAACCAATCAAGGTTGGCCACGTGGGGTACACGTGTCCCTCAACATGTCACGCATGCATGACACGTGTCACTCCCTGAAAGTGACACCAATGTTCCGTTTTTTGCCTGTTTCGCGCGCAGGTGTCCCCGATTTTCGTATTTTCAGGCCGGGATACAATTTTGCCAAACTTCGCCATTAAGTAGTACAAGTTAAAGGAAACCCAATGGCGTATGCTCTTTTTCGTGGCAGGGTCATGATTTTTCTATAATTGGCCCCGAAGTGAAACCCCTTTTTCCAGACCAGAAAACTCCTAAAATCGGGAAAACAACCGAAATGACCTGAGAAGTTAACGGAAATCACCCATACTTTTGTAAGCAGCTGAAAAGTTTTACTTGGTCACGATATGGGGCTTTACAAGTAAGCTTGCTTTCAACTTCTGTAAACCTACAAAAGCAGAGAGTGGAGCTATAGGGGGTGCCCCTACGTTAGCACTTTGATGCTTAAGTTAGCTGGATGTTTGAAAAATAAGAGTATAGGTAATTTTTTATGATAGTAAAAATTAGTTACCTCTCCAGAAGAATGTTAGGTGCGATTTATACTTTATGGATGAGAGAGAAACCGACATACTCTGACACCTGCAGACTTTATCGGGTGAGTTTTCATTTGGATAAGATTTCTGGGATGTCATCGGGAGGTCTGTTTTGGGATGTCATTAGGAGATCCGTTTTGGGATATCATCGGGAGATCCGTTTTGGAATATCATCGGGAGTTAGGTGAGGTGCGGAGGTTAGGTCAGTCGTCGTGGACCTTTATATTTTTGCTGGGTAGAAATAATGCCTTAGGGGCACGAGAGTCCTTTTGTCAAGGTAGGTGCTTTTGCCTTTATCAGCAATAAAAACAAAAAGGGCGACAGAAATAGTCACTAATTTTCAAATTTCATGGTCATTCTGTCACTAAATGTGGCCACATAACGGTGAAAAAGTTGAATTTTTGTGGTTATTCCGTCACTAGTTCACCTTCCATGGCCAATAGCTACGAATTGGTTATAGAATGTATTAATTAATTTTTAAATTAATTATTAAAATTATATTTTTTTACTAATTATATTTTAAATTTAACTAAAAGTATAAACAATTGTTTTGTCCGAATCATATTTTGTAAGGGACTCGACGAAAAAGACTTACCACTCTCTACTGTGCGATAAAAAGAATGATATCCCATTTCATCCAATTTTGTCCATGCATTTCTGTCTCAAATGTGGTTTGGATCTAAAACTATGTTCAAAAACACTTGTTTATACTTTAATTGACTTTAAAATATATTTAGTAAAAAATTATAATTTCTGGATCAAGTGTGGTTTGGCTACTGATTGCGTCATCGTAATTCTCACACTGACCCTTAGTGCTTGGCTCCGCTACTAGGATGATAAATTGACACAATATTGAGACATGAGAACACGCGTGAAATCTGAGGCGAAGCCAGGGCAGGGGCTATGGGGCTTATAACCTCCACTGAACTTGCCATAATCTTCTTTAGGTCCATTATCACAGTAGTAAAATTTCAAAATTGACTCCTCTTGCCCTCCACTAGCCTAAGAATGCTCAATAAATGAAGCTCATTCTGGTCAATCTAAATACTTCAATTCACGAGCTTATCTACTTTCTTTGTGGTAAAATTAGTTATTAAGTTAAAATCTATATGAGAAAAAAGATAGGGTGTAGTCATTCTCTTTTTCTCTGTTCTTTTTGTCTGCAATTCACTAGTAATTAGTAGTAAATTGTTAGCCTTTGTACGTAATAAGATATGTAGTAAAAATAAAATTCAACAGTAATATGTAAATAATGCCCAATAACTATTGTAAATGTAAATAGTGTGCAAAGTATAATTTTTTGTATATATTTTCTGAACAATTGTACAACATATATAGCCTACATAGTAACGCAAGTCATGTCAAAAGAGTAAATCCAAATATCATGGAGATAACAAATTGTAAACATTACATTGAGATATATTTAAAATTCAAAATAATGTTTATCTGCTATCAGGCCCCCTTAAGCGAAACTTGGCAAGAACGGTGAGCTTGGTCCGAAACATGTATAGAGAACTAAGCAGTAGAAACCCTTTTTGTCATGATATTAGCTAATTGATCAACATATAAAATAAAGCGATAGTGTAATGCACCAGAGGCAATTTTTTTCTCGGACAAAATATACATCTATCTCAATGTGTTCAGTATGAGCATGAAAAATAGGATTAACTGATAGGTAAGTAGTCCTAATATTGACGCATCATAGATGTTGGGAGGAAACCCGATATCAAAACACAAACAACAAATGCACAGCGGAAATAACACCCTCCTACCTTGTATAAACCTGTTAGGAAGCAACAAAGAGGGCCAACAACAATATGTACAAATCTGAAAATTCCAGAAAATAGAGCAACACCAAGATTTTAACGTGGAAAACCTCCCCAACGTGGAGAGTAAAAATCACGGGACCGTAGTCCACCCAAAAACTTCTACTATCAACAAATAATGGGTACAAGAGAGTCTTCTCTAACTACAACTAGAGGCATACACAATACATTCACTAAGAATAACATATTCTTGCAAATATTGCATCAACAAAAGAGATTAAACCAAGAAGTAGGAGAGAAATCACCAAAAACGTTGTCACTGTTCACGTCAGAAAAACGGGCTGTAGAGAGCTCCAAATCTGATCTCCACCGTTCAGATAGAAGACCCACGAGTTGTGAACATGCACGTAAAATTTCAGCTCAATCGGACCACAAATGACCTTCCGATAGTCAATTTGATGAAGATGGCGCAGGCTGAAATTTCTGCTCTTCTTCTTCTTTCTCTCTCTCTGTTTCTTTCTCTCTCTCGTTCACTCACTCTCTCTTTTTTTTTTTGAAAACAAGTGACGCTGGTCTGTCCATTCCATTCTTTTTTTTTATTTTTTTTTCCCTTTTTTGTTTTCTTTTCTTTTGGTCAAAAAGCAAAAGCAAAAGCAAAAGCAAAAAAAAAAAAAAAAATTATACCAACCCACATGGGTTGGTCTACTCAACAATCTCCCCCACCAACTCATGTGGGTGGGTCAATTAACCCGGCAACCAAACGACATATCTCAAGTTTCTCTCTTGGCAACGCTTTTGTCAACATATCGGAGCCATTGTCATCTATGTGAACTTTTTCAAGTTTCAACAACTTCGAATTCAAAACATCCCTAATCCAATGATACCTCACATCAATATGTTTCGATCTTGAATGAAATGAAGAATTCTTACCAAGATGTATTGCACTCTGATTGTCGCAATACAAGACATATTCATTTTGCTCAAACCCAAGTTCTTCCAGAAACTTTTTCATCCATAGCAATTCCTTGCATGCTTCAGTTGTTGCAATGAACTCCGCTTCAGTGGTGGAAAGGGCAACACACTTTTGCAATCTCGATTGCCATGCCACAGCTCCCCTTGCAAAGGTAATCAAATAACCCGAAGTAGACTTACGAGTATCAACATCTCCAACCATATCAGCATCTGTGAAACCCACAAGCATAGGCTTCTCACATCCAAAGCAAAGTTTTAGTTTGGATGTGCCTCGAAGATATCTCATAATCCACTTCACTGCATTCCAGTGTTCTCTCCCAGGATTTGAGAGAAAACGACTCACCGTACCAACTGGATGTGCTATGTCTGGCCGTGTCCACACCATAGCATACATCAAACTTCCCACTGCTGAAGAATATGGAACATTCTGCATATCTTTCTTTTCTTCATCTGTAGAAGGACACTGTTGAGCACTTAGCTTAAAGTGAGTAGCAAGAGGAGCACTAACCACTTTAGCTTTATCCATGTTGAACTTTTGAAGTACTTTCTCGATGTACTTCTCCTGTGACAAATACACATTTTTGCCATTTCTGTCTCGATTGATTCTCATGCCAAGAATCTGCTTTGCCGGTCCTAAGTCTTTCATAGCAAAAGACTTATTCAATTGTTTATTCAACCTGTCAATTCTTGAAGAATTCCTGCCAATAATCAACATATCATCAACGTATAGCAACAAGATAATAAAATCATCATCAGAGAATTTTTAAGAAAAGACACAATGATCCGAAGAAGTTTTCCTGTAGCCTTGCTCCCCCATAACAGACTCAAACTTCTTATACCATTGTCGAGGTGCTTGTTTCAAGCCATAAAGACTTTTCTTCAGTTTACACACATAATCCTCTTTTCTTTTTTCTTTGAACCCCTCCGGTTGCTCCATATAAATTTCTTCCTCCAAACCACCGTGAAGAAAAGCAGTTTTCACATCCATCTGCTCAATCTCCAAATCAAGGCTAGCAGCCAAACTCAGAACAACTCGAATGGATGACATTTTCACAACTGGAGAGAAAATCTCATCAAAGTCAATACCCTTTCTTTGACTGAACCCTTTCACAACCAGTCTTGCTTTGTATCGTGGTTGTGAAGTATTTTCTTGTTGCTTTAACCTGTAAACCCATATGTTTTTCAAAACTCTTTTGCCTTTAGGCAACTTCACCAACTTAAATGTGCAATTTTCATGCAAAGATTTCATCTCATCTTGCATAGCTTCCATCCACTCATTTTTATGTTTATCATCCATAACTTCTTCAAAGCTTTTAGGCTCACCTCCATCTGTCAATAAAACATACTCATCAGAAGAGTATCTTGTGGAAGGCTGTCTATCTCTAACAGACCTCCTGAGTGGAACTGTTGGTGGAATCTCAAGCTGATTATCATCATCACCTACCTCAACCTGTGTAGGACTTTTTGCATGATCAACATTTGGGAAATTACCTTGATCATCATCTTCAACCTGCTCTGTTGCTGGTGGCGTTGAAGGCCTTATATCAAGATCAACCAATTCATCTTACTGTGGGGGTAACTCTTTCTCTGCTTTGCCAATGTCCTGAATTGTTTGATCCTCCACAAATACAACATCTCTGCTCCTTACAATTTTCTTCTCAACTGGATCATATAGCCTGTAACCAAATTCATCAAGGCCATAACCGACAAATATACATTGTCGTGTCTTCACATCAAGTTTGGACCTTTCATCCTTTGGAATGTGTACAAATGCCTTGCATCCAAAGACTCGCAAATGATCATAAGAAACATCTTTCCCTGTCCAAACTCTATTAGGAACATCAAGCTTTAATGGAATACATGGTGAGAGATTCAACAAATGAACAACTGTATTCAAAGCCTCACCCCAGAATGAATGTGGTAGATTTGCATGTGAAAGCAAACATCTTACCTTTTCAATCAAAGTTCTATTCATTCTCTCAACAACACCATTCAACCGTGGTGTCTTTGGCGGTGTCTTTTGATGCCTGATACCTTGCTCTTTGCAATACCTGTCAAATGGACCACAATATTCACCTCCATTATCTGTACGGATGCATTTCAATTTTCTTCCTGTTTCTCTTTCAACGGATGCTTGAAACTGCTTGAATACATCCAACACTTGATCTTTAGACTTCAAGGTATAAGCCCAAGTCATCGTGGAGTGGTCATCAATAAACGTCACAAAGTAAACAGAACCACCAAGTGTTTTAGTTTTCACCGGACCACACACATCCGAATGTACCAGCTCAAGTACATTTTCCTTCCTGAAAGGTGGATGATTCTGGAAAGAAACTCTGTTCTGCTTTCCTGCAAAGCAATGATCACATTTTCTCATATATGGATCTGTTAGTCCTGATAAAATTTTCTTCTTGGATAAAACTGAAATTCCCTTCTCACTCATGTGACCCAGTCTCTTGTGCCATAACTCTGTTGCATCTTCATTTTCCACTGCATTGACAATGCTCCTGGAAACCTTTGAATTCATCAAATACAAAGTTGAGCATTTCTTACCTTTGGCTACAACCATAGAGCCCCTTGTAAGTTTCCATTGACCATTACCGAAGGTATTAAGAAAACCTCCATCATCAAGTCTACCTGCAGAGATCAAATTCAATCTAATATCAGGAACATGCTTCACATCTTTAAGAATTAATTTGCCGCCATTTTCAGTCTCCAAGCAAACATCTCCTATACCGACAACTTTGGCGACACCATCATTACCCATTTTCACAACCCCAAAATTACCAGCTGTGTAAGACATAAAAAATTCCTTTCGAGAAGTAGCATGAATAGAAGCACCACTGTCAATCACCCAACATGTATCATGACATGCAAGATTAATAACATCACTGTCATATACAATGAAAAACTCATGTGTAGTGGTAGCAACTCGATCTTTACCACTATCATCATCTTTCTTCTTATCATTATCTTTGTTTTTATTTTCATTTTGCAATATTCTGCAAAATCTCTTGATATGACTCATTTTTCCACAGTGATGACATTTGACATTATTGTACTTCCCTCTTGACTTGCTTCTACTACTTCCTCTATTTTCCGAACTCTTTTGCTTATTCCTCCCCCTAGATTCAGTAACCAAAGCATCTGACTCTGAAGAGGAATTTTGTGACTTTCTTCTAGCTTCTTCATTTAAAAGTCTACTTTTAGCTAGATTCAAAGTGATTTCACCATCTGTGGTTGAGGTACACAATGACATTCTAAATGTCTTCCATGAGTCCGGTAAAGTACCAAGAAGCAATAACTCCTTAAGTCCATCATCCAATTTAATTTCAGTGGCAGTTCACTGATTTATAATCACAAGATATTCATTTACATGATCAGTTATGGGGGTTTTATCTCGGTATCTCAAACCTATCAATTGTTTTATCAAAGACAACTTGTTGCTCCCACACTTTTGTGCATACAATTCTTCAAGTTTGTTCCATAATGTGCGTGCATGTGTTTCTTCACTAATGTAGTTCATCACATTATCATCTACCCATGTCCTGATATACCCACACACTTGTTTGTGAAATAATTCCCATTCTTCATCAGTTTTACTCACGGGTTTTTCAGTAGTAAACACCGGTAGATAATCATCTTTCACATATAACAAGTCTTCCATTTTTCTTTTCCACATGGCATAATTCAAACCATTCAAAAATATCATTCTACTTGTATTAACTTCCATTGTTTATACAAAACAACAATTTAACAACCAAGCTCTGAGGCCACTTTGTTGGGAGGAAACCCGATATCAAAACACAAACAACAAATGCACAGCGGAAATAACACCATCCCACCTTGTATAAACCTGTTAGGAAGTAACAAATAGGGCCAACAACAATATGCACAAATCTGAAAATTCCAGAAAATAGAGCAACACCAAGATTTTAACTTAGAAAACCTCCCCAACGTGGAGAGTAAAAACCACGGGACCGTAGTCCACCCAAAAACTTCCACTATCAACAAATAATGGGTACAAGAGAGTCTTCTCTAGCTACAACTAGAGGCATACATAATACATTCACGAAGAATAACATATTCTTGCAAATATTGCATCAACAAAAGAGATTAAACGAAGAAGTAGGAGAGAAATCACCAAAAACGTTGTCACTGTTCATATCAGAAAAACGGGCTGTAGAGAGCTCCAAATCTGATCTCCACCGTTCAGATAGAAGACCCACGAGTTGTGAACATGCACGTAAAATTTCAGCTCAATCGGACCACAAATGACCTTCCGATCGTTAACTTGATGAAGATGGCGCAGGCTGAAATTTCTGCTCTTCTTCTTCTTTCACTATCTCTGTTTCTTTCTCTCTCTCTCGTTCACTCACTTTCTCTTTTTTTTTGAAAACAAAAAGCTGGTCTGTCCATTCCATTCTTTTTTTTTGTTTATTGTTTTTCCCCTTTTTGGTTTTGTTTTCTTTTGGTCAAAAAGCAAAAGCAAAAAAAAAAAATTATACCAACCAACATGGGTTGGTCTACTCAACAATGGAGAGGGAGATAAAGCAGGAAAAATACACAACTCACTCAAAAGAGACTGAATCCAACATATTTAGCTGTAGCAAAGTCAATAGCACAATATTCAGCTTCATTATTGAATTGTGCAGTCATTGTTTGTTTCTTTGCAGCCCACGAAACAAGATTGGGATGAATAAAAATCCAATACCCATGAGTACTATGACTATTATTTGGTCATCCAGTCCAATCAAAGTCAAAATAAATATGCAGAGTACTATCAGTTGATCAATGAAGTGACAAACCAAAAGACATAGTCCCCTTCAGATAGTGCAGGATGCATTTAACAACGGACCAGTATGGTTCAGTCGAGGAATGCATGAACTGATAGACCTTGTTCACAGCAAATACAATATCTGGGCAAGTGATAATTAAGTATTGAAGAGCCCTTACAATGTTGCGATATAGAGTGGGGTCATGAACGGGATTACTAGAATAAAGAAAGATTGTAATTTGTTGCAATAGTCGAAGAGATGTGTTTTGCTCTGTTTAACTTGGCTCGCTTAAGAAGAGAAGGACCTGACATCATGTGAGAAGATGTCCCGGAATCTAGAATCTATGGTTGGACCGAGTTATTAAGGGGGCAGAGATCAGGACAGAGTTTTGGCGCTGATGATAGCTAACAAAGTGATTTGGCTACTGTATAGCCAAACTTTGTAACAAATTTGACCCTTTGTCTTAGAAGTATAAATGGTAGGCGGTTTGCATTAGGAGAAGAATTGTTATTGCAATTTGATGATGAGTGACCAGACTTGGTATTAGATGTGAAGGACAAAGCATCATGAGTTATGTCCGTAGATTGAAGTTGGGTATTCAACGTCGTAGTGGTCAAGGAGGCAATGGCAGACGAAGCATATGAATCATCAAGCACCGCACGCTACTCAAAGGTTAAAATCTTGGCTCGCAGCTGATTGACATTAGAAGAGCAGCTAAATTTTTAATAGAAGTGACGAAGAAGCGATACCTCATTCAGAAGACTATTGAGAGTAACCAGAACCAGATCTGAGCTAGACAACGGATCACTAGTGGTTGTTAGAGCATAGGCCAATGTGTGAATAGACTGAAGGTATTCAGCCACTAATTATGAGTCCTTGAGAGAATAAAATCGGGCACGCAATAACAATTTTTGTGTCATGGATTGTTGTAAAAATGACTCCTCTAGTGAGACCCAGAGATTACGAGCAGACTCATAACCAAGGGCCTGATGCACGAGAGACTTAGAAAGTATAGCAGTGAGACACGCCATGACGAAGCTATCATAGCATGTCTAATTTTCAAGAGCTTCGGAGAAGACAACATCCGTTGAGGAAGAAGTGTCATCATCTCTTGAGGAAGATTTGTCAGAAGGTGCCAGCTTAGTCATAGTACCATTAATGTAGCCCAAAAGCTTGTTAAAAGTAAAAAAGTTGACGATTTGGGACTTCCAGGTAAGAATTAGTGTTGTCAATGAGAACTTTTACATAGACCTTCACACGTTGAAATAAGGTAGTGTTAATTGGTGGGTGTGGTAGCCATGAGAAAGTATCAGAGAGTAACAGTAAGTAAATAATGTGATGAAAGAGGAATAATTGTAAACAGTAGATGCAAATTGTTGTTTCTGCTGATACCATGTAAACATAAATGGGTGTGCAAAGTCTAGTTTTTTTTTAATATATTTTTTCAACAATTGTACAACATATATAGCCTGCACAGTAACACAAGCCATGTGTTAAAAAGAGTACATTCAAATATTGTGGAGATAACAAAGTGTAAAGATTACAATGAGATACATTTAAAGTTGAAAACAATGCTATCTGCTATAAACTACAGTGGAATTCGTTAAGTAAATTCAGACCCACTGAAGATAATTTTTTCATCTGTCCCTGTGTGAAGTCTTTCTTATGTTGTTCTAGTAAGTCACCAAATCTAGTGGAGACTGTCATAGTATCAACAAGACAACTCTTTAGTGATAACCAAAAAGAAGGCATTTGTGTGCATATATGTGTGTGCTCCTACGTGCTTGATTTAACTTTGGTCAAGGTAGGAACTACCAACCATTCAAGGTAACAAATCTTGTAGCAAAACTCATATTTATAGTGAGATTCATTAGTAGTTTAGTGGTAGTCTACTCTCCTTAATAGTTGGAAGACCAGGGTTCGAATATCATAGGGTGGGGACCAGGTAGGGGTGGGAAGTTAAGAATAAAAATAAAAAAACCTCATATATATGTTGAAGTAAATTATGTTTTGGTATAATTACGTAATTGAAGCATTAATTAGATTAGGTTTCCTATTTATTTGAGTCTATTATTCTTATTCACCAAGTTTTATAGCCTATAAATAGACTCTTCTATTGTACTTTACAATATATCGAATAATACACAATGTAGTCGTTTTGGTTGTTTCTCTTGTTTAGAGCCACCGTTAGTGGTGGCCCTAATTATTCGTTTCTGCATATGTTTTCAGCTTTTCTTTTTATTTTGTTTAACATGATCTCCGAGTTTAGGTGTATATACTAGGCATGACATGCCACGAGAAAATGGCACTATGCTAAGGGGTATGTCAAACGAGGAGATGCGAGATTTGCTTGTGTTTCACTTTATGGGTGAATGTGTTCTTTGGGTTATTGTGGTACTTTGGTTTGTAGAGGAAAGGGAATTCGAGGTTGCTGCTAGTTGTTGATAGATGTATTGATAGTAATTAGATTATCTTTTGTGCTATGTGCAAGTGGTTGTGTTCTATCTCAATAACTAGTTGAAGCTAATTATTTCACTAGACCAGGTGGTGTACTTTGGCAAGGAACACAAAAATCAACAACTTTGCTAACCTGCATGTATTAGTATGTGTTGCCACGGTTATCGCTGCTCAAGCAAATTTGTATACAATTAATTGGAAGAAAAATCTTTGTTTTTTTTTTTTTGTTTTTGGAGCTTTTTTGCGCATTGGTTTTTGGATTTTGGTCATCTTTTTGTTTTATTGGTGTTTAGATATTTGGCTCTCGGGCATTGGATGTTCTTTCTTTAGCCTTTGGGTATTCGTCTCTTTCCTTTGGCTTTCAGATATTTGTTTTCTTTTCTTCGGGCCTTCAAGCGATTTAGCTTTCGGACATTTGGGTCTTCGAACATTTGGCCTCCATGCATTGGTCTTCTTTCTTTGGGCCTTCGAGTTTGGTCTTCTTTCTTTAGACCTTCGAACATTGGCACCAAAGATTTAGTTATCAAACTCAATTAGGGCTACTTAGAGTTTGAGGAAGGTTGTTGAAGTAATTTATGTTTTGGTATAATTACGTAATTGGAGTATTAATTTAGAAAATTACAGGTTTCCTTATTAGATTATGTTTCCTATTTATTTGAGTTTATTATTCTTGTTCATCAAGTTTTGTAGCCTATAAATAAGCTATTCTATTGTACTTTCCAATATAGCTAAGGGAACCTACCCCTAATCTCTTGCGGAAAATGAGGCGGTTCATCCCGTTCAACTGCCATTGGTGGTCTCTTTTCTCGACTATCTTACAACTCTGTTCATGAGCTACTCTTTTCACTTCTTGTAGAAGGATTTTTCTGACTTATGTGCTTTGGACTTTAAACCTGGCGAATACCTACCTTTTATCAAATGGCGCTCAAAGAACTGCCCGTTTGTAAACTCGATTTTGGCAACTCTACTAGTCCCGAGTCGCTTCGAATAATATACAATCACTACCCAAAGACTGAAATTTCACAACAATAACGACGCTTTAGTTACCGCCACGAATACTCAAGAAAAAATGAAAAAAAAATGAAAAAAAAGTACAAAGCAGATAGTTCAAGTTAGTTGGTGGTCTCTGTTTCTTCTCCAAATCCGACAGGTAAACGCTTTCTTCAAATGATCAAACTAAGCCTTTTACATATGTGCTTGCATACATTATAGCTTGAATAGAAATTTCAAGGTTTGGGATGTGAGTATATATGAGCTGTATTATATATATGTATATATGCATGAATCTATTTTGTCAATTCTGTCATCTCTTCTTTTCTCTCACCTTTCTTTCTCATCTATCTTCAAACGTTCTCTTATCGCTCTTTCTCTCTCTTCTCTCGATAGCTCCACAACATATCAATCAAGCGTCTCAATCTCCGATCTCAACTAAGCGTCTCAATCTTTGATCTGAACGAAGCTTCTTGTTAGCCTAAAGACGTTGGTCTCATATTTTGATGATAACTAAATCTAAATCAAATGATTTATGATGACTAATAATTGTTTTGTATAAAGTTTACTCGATCTCAATTAGTCATGAATCAGAGGCACATTCGTTGCTCTAAAAGATCAAAGAAAGTATGATCAAGCTTGAAGTCCTTGTATACTATCAAAGATCAAGATTCAAGACGAAATTAAAGAAGGAGTCAAAAGTGGAGAAGTGGCGACATAAGGGGTGGCGGCCTTACATATGTTGTTTGCCATTGGTCTTGCATCTAAAGCTCATAACTTGTTTAAATCATTTTTTGAAAAACTCAAACAAAGTTTTTGGATCATAAATAACTTTTTTATAACATAGACTTTCAAAGATTTCATTGCATCACGACCGCCTCACACGACAGTGGGGTGAAACTTTGTCCGGGCGTGATACCCGGTCGTGTTAACACGACCGGATGGTCGCGCTGGGCACTTTGCCCTGTACCCAGAATTGATACCCGATCGTGATAACACATTCGGACATCACGACCAGTCTGCATAGCTATTTGAAAAATATAGCCATTTTATATCTGTTACAAAGCTTCTATATATATTTTCAAACACCCCCAAGGTCAAACAACGTCTTCTAACCAAAAGCAATTGTTCCAAATCTTTTAGATCATCAAAAACACATTGCTTACATAAATCTTTGAGCTTTATCTTGCAAATCAATTGAGCATTCAAGAGCTTTGAATTGTATATATTAAACTCTAAAAGAGAGTTCATTGTACTCATCTTTTATTCAATCCTATTGTGAGATATACACTACTATAGCTTTGAGAAAACCATTGTAGAAGGAGTGTTTGAAATCTTCATTGTGGATTCAAAGAAGTGAAAAAACTTGTACAAACTCTTGTGGAGTCAAGAGATCTTGTTGTGTTGGTTTGTGCTTCACCAACTTGTAAAGAAGCATTACTAGTGGAGCTAGTAGAAGTCCTAACGGGAGGAATACCTTAGGTAGTGGATTAGATTAGCGAACTGCCTAAAAATCAATGACTTCATTTCCTTCTCTCTTCTCTCGTATTCTCTATTTACTTTGTGCTTACATTGTGTTTGATAAATTGTCTCAAAGAATTTATTAATTTCTATCATATGCAAAAAAGTAGTATTATTGCTTCCCTATCCTAATTAACCCCCCCTCTTAGGATATTTAGGACCTATACGTCTCAATCTCCGATCAACGTCTAAATTGGTACAGTATATGCATATCTCAGCTCTGTTAGTTAGATACTGTATATAGATATATCTATATTGTGCAGTCAGGCATTTTGCTAATAATTAATCAAATGAATTAGGTAATTTAATCAATCGGATAAGGTAATTAATTTCTTAAATCAGTATTACTCAATTTCTTTTATGCATGTTCATTCTAAACTTATGCTCCCTGCACTTCCATCATGGTGTTTCAGTTTCTATTGCCTAATATTATGAATGTGTTAATTGGAATCTGATTTGTGTTCCATACTATATATAACTTATGTTTTCCGTTTATTCAATCACATTGTTATCTTTAACTATGTTAAATGTTGTTGGAAAAAGATGTTTTTGACTTGCATTTTTGACTTAATTTTTAAAGTGGGTCCCACATGTCTAAACGATTGGGACATGATTCGTGGGCATTCATCTTTTGAGAAGATGAATGTAGTATTTTTTTCAAGTCAAAATACATTAAAGGTGAAAGAGAAATTAGAGAAGAAAAGGTTTGAGTAGCTCTTTATTCTCTTATTAAAACTTACCATATTGAACTGCTTTGAATGCCATGATTATAATTGCATCAAACGAAAAGTTGATGCTTTTGAATGCTTGATAATTATTGCATCTAGATGGAAAGCAGATCATGGCATCAATTTTAGTCAATTATGAATGCCTTTACTTAGGCATTTGGAAATGCATTATATTAGTGATGATTGACTTTGAGCAGAAGACGTTTGTTGTTCTGAAACGTTGGCATTAAAGTGACATTTTTATGAAGGATTTATGTGGGCAGTTTTCACTCTTAGTTTGCACCTATAAATAGAGGAGCTCTGCACAACTTTAGTATACAATTTCACATACATAGTCCATTACTGCATTATAACAGAGAGAGTTTTTACATTGTCGATTCGCAAACTTTTGTGTATTGAAGTGCTACCTACACGAAAGGTCTAATCATTGTATCCTGATAAGTTAGTGCTATTGAGCCATAAGCACCTTAGCGGAGTATTATAACCTTAAGGACATCGAGTTAAACTCGAGTCTCGGTTTGTGTATTTTGTTTCAAATATATTATTATATTATTTTATTGTTCTCTAGCTTTTTTTCCTCAGCACAAATTATTCTACTTATTTTCTAACAATCTTAAGGTTATAATCCGTTTTTGTTTTAATTTGTGCTTTCTACTGAAATAAAATTCAGTTAAGGCATATTTCTTTCAGAATTATTTTCAGTTTACACTTTCCTTACTAGTATTATATTATTTTCCTTTCTAGTTTTGTTTGTGCCGAAATTTAGTCCTCTTAGATCAATATCTATTGGGACATATTTGAATAAAAATTTAATTTGAGACTGGTTTTATTATTTCTACTTCCAGTTTCTATTTCATTTAACTACTTGTGAGACCAACTTGTACCTTTTAAGTGCAATTGGTAATATTTGGACTTTATTTAAAATGAATACCGAAACTGGAATCCTTAACGTTCCTGGAAATGGAAATGATGGAAATAGATCTGATCAGTACCTATGCATGGTAGTGGATCAACTGGTGGATCCACTGGGAATGAAAATGTACCCTTGGCAAGACCATCGGTAACTATTGTTTTTGCTACGTCGTTTGTGGCAACACCTCCTGCTGGTTATGGCGAGAAGCCAGAAAAGTTTGATGGGAGGGACATTAAAAGGTGGCAGCAAAAAATACTATTTTACTTTACCACCTTGAGTTTGACTCGATTTTTAAAGGAGGATGCACCAGATTTGGGTGAGAATCTTGATATGCAAACCATTGCTGCAATTGATGCCTGGAAGCGTGCAGACTTCCTATGTAGAAATTATATCCTTAACGGATTGGATAATGCATTGTATAATGTCTATAGTCCAATCCCGACGACAAAGGCTTTGTAGGAATCGCTGGATAAGAAGTATAAATCGGAGGATGCATGCACGAAGAAATTTATAGTTGCAAGGTTCCTAGACTTCAAAATGGTAGATTCCAAGCCTCTATTTTCCTAGGTAGAAGAATATCAACTAATTCTTCATAAGTGTCATGTGGAAAGAATGAATATGGGTGAAACTTTCGAATCTGGTGCACTCATTAAGAAGTTACCTCCTAGCTGGAAAGACTTCAAAAGCTATTTGAGGCACAAGCGAAAGGAGATGACAGTTGCATACCTGGTTTTGAGGTTAAGGATTGAAGTAGACAACCGTAAGAATGACAAAAGGGTTGAACTCCTACATTTAGAGTCAAAATTGAACGTGGTAGAGCACGGGCCAAGTAACAAAAAGAGGAAGTTCAATGGCCAGAATCAAGGAAATAAAGGTATTGATAAGAAGAAGTTTGCTGGAAACTGCTACATCTGTGACAAGACAAGACATAAGGTTATAGACTGCAGACTCCAAGCCAACAAGGGAACTCAGAAGAAAAGAAAGGCTCAGGCTAATGCTCTTGAAGACCTGGGAGAAGAAATGTCTAATATGAATCTGTCAACGGTCGTGTCAGAAGTTAATTTGGTTGGCAATCCAAAACAGTGGTGGGTGGACATAGGAGCTACTCGTCCCGTTTGTTCTGACAGGAATAGTTTCACCACCTACCAGAAGTCTAAAGAAACCATCTACATGGGGAATTCATCCACTTCAAAAGTAGATAGGACTGGAAAAGTTATTTTGAAAATGACTTCAGGGAAGGAGCTGATACTCAACAATGTGCTGCATGTCTCAAACATTCGAAAGAATTTAGTTTTTGGATCTCTTTTGAGTAGAAATGGATTCAAGGTTTTTGAGTCCGGGGTGTTTGTTTTGCTTAAAAATGGTGTCTTTGTAGGCAAGGGTTATAATTGTGATGGGTTGTTTAAACTTAATGTTATGACGGTTGTAAAGGCTGATAAGCCATCTATTTCTATCAGTGAGAACAAGTCATTTGCTTATGTTGTGGATTCTCCTAATTTATGGCATGATAGATTAGGACATATTAATTTTGATTCATTACGTAAATTGGTCAATTTAGGACTATTGCCTAAAGTTGATTTTAATCTCAACAATAAATGTGAAGTTTGCACGAAATCAAAGTTAACAAGAGCTTCTTTTAAATCGGTGGAAAGAAGTTTTAAACCTCTAGAGATAATTCATAGTGATGTTTGTGACTTAAAGTTTGTGCAAACTAGAGGTGGGAAAAAGAATTTCATTACTTTCATAGATGATTGTACGAGATATTGTTATGTTTACCTACTTAAGAGCAAGGATGAGGCTTTTGAAGTATTTAAACTATACAAAAATGATGTAGAGAATCAACTGGGCAAAAGAATAAAAATGTTGAGAAGCGATAGAGGGGGAGAATATGTATCCCCTTTTGTGGATTCTTGTACTAAACATGGTATTATTTACCAAACAACGGCACCGTACTCTCCTTAACAAAATGGAGTTGCTGAGCGTAAGAACAGAACTCTTAAAGTAATGATGAATGCCTTGTTCATTAATTCAGGCTTACCTCAGAACTTGTGGGGGGAAGCAGTGCTAACTGAAAATCATATTCTAAATAAGGTACCCTACAAGAAGTTGAACAAAATACCTTATGAGTTGTGGAAAGGTCAACCACCTTCCTACAATTACTTAAGAGTGTGGGGGTGCTTAGCTAAGGTGGAGGTTCCTGCACCTAAAATGGTCAAGATTGGTCCAAAAACTGTGGATTGTGTCTTTATTGGATATACACAGAACAGTGCTGCATATAGATTTCTAGTGATTAAGTTAGAAATAACTGATATTCATGAGAATACAGCTATTGAGTCGAGAAATGCAGAATTCTTTGAGGAAAGATTTCCTTATAAGGAAACACAAGAACCAAGTTCTTCTAAGAGAACTTATGGAACTAAAGAGAAAGATATGGATGAAATGATTATATTTAATGATGCTGAAGACGAACCGAGACGTAGCAAAAGGGCTAGAACGGTTAAGTCTTTTGGTCCTAATTTTCTAACTTATTTGTTAAAAAATGAGCCTCGTACTTTTAATGAGGCTATGACAACCCCTGAAGCTCCTTTATGGAAAGAGGCTGTCAACAGTGAGATAAAATCCATCATGAATAATCATACGTGGGAATTGGTGGATCTTCTTCCTGGAAATAAGCCTTTAGGGTGTAAGTGGATTTTCAAGAGGAAAATGAAAGCTGATGGATCAATTGATAAATATAAGGTCAAACTTGTCATAAAGGGATATAGACAGAAAGAGGGCCTTGATTATTTTGATACTTACTCACCAGTTATGAGGATTACATCCATTCGGATGTTAATAGCGATTGCAGCTATTAATAATCTAGAGATCCATCAAATGGATGTAAAGACTACCTTCTTGAATGGAGATTTAGAAGAAGAAATATACATGGAACAACCCGAGGGGTTTGTGGTTCCAGGAAACGAGAAGAAGGTATGTCAGCTTGTAAAATCCCTTTACGGATTAAAACAAGTGCCTAAGCAATGGCATGAAAAATTTGATAAAGCCATGATATCTAATGACTTTAGAATTAATGAGTGTGACAAGTGCGTTTATATGAAATGCACAAGTCAAGAATATGTCATTGTCTGTTTATATGTAGACGATATGCTTATTATTGGGAGTGATAATAATGTCATTAAGGCTACCAAGAAAATATTATCCAAGAACTTCGACATGAATAATATGGGTGTGGCTGATGTAATTCTGGGTGTAAAGATCACTAAAACATCAGATGTACTAGTCTTGTCCCAGTCTCATTATATACAAAAGATTTTGGACAAGTTTAATAAAGATGATGATAGTGTTGCTAGGACGCCTGTGGATGTGAATTTCCATCTTGCTAAGAACACAGGTGAATGGATATCTCAGTTAGAGTATTCTCAGATAATTGGTAGTCTGATGTACATTATGAATTGTACAAGACCCCATATTGCGTTTGCTGTTAGCAAACTAAGTAGGTATACCAATAATCTAAGGCAAGCCCACTGGACTGTTGTTGTGAGAGTTTTAAGGTATCTTAGATACACTTTGAACTATGAGTTGCACTATTTGAGATATCCAGTTGTACTAGAAGGGTACAGTGATGCTAACTGGATATCTGATACTAAAGACTCTAAATCTACCACTAGGTATGTCTTTACATTGGGAGGTGCTGCTGTATATTGGAAATTCATTAAGCAAATGTGTATAGCTAGATCCACAATGGAATCTAAGTTTATAGCATTGGATAAAGCTGCGGAAGAAATTGAATGGCTCCGACATTTCTTAGAGGATATTCCAAAGTGGCAGAAACCTATGCCAACTAACTGTATATTCTGTGATAGTCAATCGGCAATTGGTAGGGCACAGAGTAGTATGTATAACGGTAAGTCTGGACACATTCGTCGTAGACATAATACCGTTAAGTAATTGATCTCAAATGGGGTTATCTCTATTGACTATATAAAGTCGAATGATAACATTGCGGATCCGCTTACCAAAGGTTTACCTAAAGAGAAAGTTTATAAGTCATCGAGGGGAATGGGTCTTAAGCCTATTTCTTAAGAGTTATCATAATGGAAAACCCTACCTTGTTGATAGGAGATCCCTGGATCTAGTTTTAAAGGGAAAAATTGAATTATGTATAACTCACTGGGAGCACTGTGGGGGTAATACTCCCACCTATTCCTATGACGAGCAGACAATGCTGCCTGTGTGTTTCTTAGGTTAAGCTATGCTTTTTAATAATTCTTATATCTTGGAAATCCAAGTGGGGTATTGTAGGGATACTCTTTATAAGCATCACCTATATGAGTAAGGAGGGGGCCGATCCTACGAGAATTTGAGGGCTGAATTCTTTAGAGTACTCATGAATACCGGGAGTTGTTCAGGGCCAAAATGAATACAACTGTGAGAATTAGACAGTATAAGAGAGATATTATATGATCTTTATTGTCTTGATTTACACGAAAGCTGAACAGTTCAAGACATCGCGTTCACTGATTAGCAAGTAAATCTGATAGTTTTTACTAGGGAAGGTTCAAAGCCAAAAGCTACCTATCCCGATGCAATGTCTTTCTACTAAACTCTCTCTCTCGAGTCTGCATATTAGGTACTGGCCTGTTAATTTCCTTTCATGTGGGGGAATGTTGGAAAAAGATATTTTCTAGTTGCATTTTTTACTTAATTTTTAAAGTAGGTCCCACATGTCTAAATGATTGGGACATGGTTCGTGCGCATTCATCTTTCGAGAAGATGAATGTAGTATTTTTTCAATTCAAAATACATTAAAGGTGAAAGAGAAATTAGAGAAGAAAAGGTTTGAGTAGCTCTTTATTCTCTGATTTAAACTCACCATATTGAACTACTTTGAATGCCATGATTATAATTGCATCAAACGAAAAGTTGATGCTTTTGAATGCTTGATAATTATTGCATCTAGATGGAAAGCTGATCATGGCATCAGTTTTAGTCAATTATGAATGCCTTTACTTAGGCATTTGGAAATGCATTATATCAGTGATGATTGACTTTGAGCAGAAGACGTTTGTTGTTCTGAAACGTTGGCATTAAAGTGACATTTTTATGAAGGATTTATGTGGCCGGTTTTCACTCTTAGTTTGCATCTATAAATAGAGGAGCTTTGCACAACTTTAGTATACGATTTCACATACATAGTCCATTACTGCATTATAACAGAGAGAGTTTTTACGTTGTCGATTTGCAAACTTTTGTGTATTGAAGTGCTACCTACACGAAAGGTCTAATCGTTGTATCCTGATAAGTTAGTGCTATTGAGCCATAAGCACCTTAGCAGAGCATTATAACCTTAAGGACATCGAATTAAACTCGAGCCTCGGTTTGTGTATTTCGTTTCAAATATATTATTTTATTATTTTATTGTTCTTTTGCTTTGTTTCCTCAGCACAAATTATTCTACTTATTTTCTAACAATCTTAAGGTTATAATCCGTTTTTGTTCTAATTTGTGCTTTTTACTGAAATAAAATTATGTTAGGACATATTTCTTTCAGAATTATTTTCAGTTTACACTTTCCTTACTAGTATTATATTATTTTCCTTTCTAGTTTTGTTTGTGCCAAAATTTAGTCCTCTTGGATCAATATCTATTGGGACATATTTGAATAAAAATTTAATTCGAGATTGGTTTTATTATTTCTACTTCCAGTTTCTATTTCATTTAACTACTTGTGAGACTAACTTGTACCTTTTAAGTGCAGTTGGTAATTTTTGGCCTTTATTTAAAATGAATACCAAAACTGGAATCATTGACGTTCTTGGAAATGGAAATGACAAAAATAGATCTGGATTAGTACTTATGCATAGTAATGGATCAACTGGTGGATACACTGGGAATGAAAATGTACCCTTGGCAAGACCATCGGTAACTATTATTTATGCTACGCTGTTTGTGGCGGCACCTCCTGTTGGTCATGGCAAGAAGCCAGAAAAGTTTGATGGGAGAAACTTTAAAAGATGGCAGCAAAAAATGTTGTTTTACTTGACCACCTTGAGTTTGACTCGATTTTTGAAGGATGATGCACCAGATTTGGGTGAGAATCCTGATATGCAAACTGTTGCTAGAATTGATGCCTGGAAGTATACAGACTTCCTACGCATAAATTATATCCTTAACGGATTGGATAATGCATTGTGTCTATAGTCCAATCCCAACGGCAAAGGCTTTGTGGGAATCATTGGATAAGAAGTATAAATCAGAGGATGTAGGCACAAAGAAATTTATAGTTCCCAGGTTCCTAGACTTCAAAATGGTAGATTCCTAGCCTCTATTGCCCCAAGTAGAAGAATATCAACTAATTCTTCATGAGTGTCATGCGGAAAGAATGAATATGGGTGAAACATCCAAATCTGGTGCACTCATTGAGAAGTTACCTTCTAGCTGGAAAGACTTCAAAAGCTATTTGAGGCACAAACGAAAGGAGATAATAGTTGAAGACCTGGTTTTGAGGTTGAGGATTGAAGCAGATAACCATAAAAATGACAAAAGGGTTAGACTCCCGCCTTTAGAGTCAAAAGTGAACGTGGTAGAGCACGGGCCAAGTAACAAAAAGAGGAAGTTCATTGGCCAGAATCAAGGAAAAAAAGGTATTGATAAGAAGAAGTTTTTTGGAAACTGCTATATCTGTGACAAGACAGGACATAAGGCTATAGACTGCAGACTCTGTGCCAACAAGGGAACTTGAAGAAAAGAAAGGCTCAGGCTAATGCTGTTGAAGACCTGGGAGAAGAAATGTCTGATGTGAATCTGTTAGCGGTCGTGTCAGAAGTTAATTTGGTTGGCAATCCAAAACAGTGGTGGGTGGACATAGGAGCTACTCGTCACGTTTGTTTTGACAGGAATAGTTTTGCCACCTACCAGAAGTCTGAAGAAACCATCTACATGGGGAATTCCTCCACTTCAAAAGTAGATGGGATTGGAAATGTTATTTTGAAAATGACTTCAGGGAATGAGCTGACACTCAACAACGTGCTGCATGTCCCAGTCATCCGGAAGAATTTAGTTTCTGGATCTTTGTTGAGTAGAAATGGATTCAAGCTAGTTTTTGAGTCCGGGGTGTTTGTTTTGCTTAAGAATAGTGTTTTTGTAGGCAAGGGTTATGATTGTGATGGGTTGTTTAAACTTAATGTTATGACAGTTGTAAAGGCTGATAAGTCATCTACTTCTATCAATAAGAACAAGTCATTTGCTTATGTTGTGGATTCTCCTAATTTATGACATGATAGATTATGACATGTCAATTTTGTTTCATTGCGTAAATTGGTCAATTTAGGACTATTGCCTAAAGTTGATTTTAATCTTAACAATAAATGTGAAGTTTGCACGAAATCAAAGTTAACAAGAGCTTCTTTTAAATCAGTAGAAAGAATTTCCGAACCTCTAGAGTTAATTCATAGTGATGTTTGTGACTTAAAGTTTGTGCAAACTAGAAGTGGGAAAAAGTATTTCATTACTTTCATAGATGATTGTACGAGATATTGTTATGTTTACCTACTTAAGAGCAAGGATGAGGCTTTTGAAGTATTTAAACTATACAAAAATGAGGTAGAGAATCAACTGGGCAAAAGAATAAAAATGTTGAGAAGCGATAGAGGGGGAGAATATGTATCCCCTTTTGAGGATTTTTGTGCTGAACTTGGTATTATTCATCTGAGCAATTCAGTTAGACCCGGTGACTTGTTGGTATCTCATCCATTAAAGGTAACCAACTATTGAACATGGAGGAGAGCTATCATCAATGCACTGAGAGCAAAACACAAAATGGTTTTTGTGAATGGAAAATTACCAAAACCAAAAGAAAGAGATCCAAAGGAGGACGATTAGTTGACTTGCAATGCTATGGTGGTTACATGGCTGTTAAACTCACTCAATAAGGAGTTACATAACAGTGTTGCATACCATGACATTACCCATGGCATCTAGAAAGACCTAGACGAAAGGTTTTCGCAAGGAAGTGGGCCTCGTATTGAAGAGTTGAAAAGAGCAATCGTCAACACTAAACAAGGTGAGTTTACAATCTCGGCTTATTACACAAAAATGAAGGGACTTTAGGATCAACTTGATAGTTTTTCCAAGTCTCATGAATAAGGATGTACCAGATATACGTGTGGAGTCTTGGCTAGGGAAAAAGAAGAGGAGAAACTACACCAATTTTTGATGGGATTGAATGATTCCTATAGTGTGGTAAGATCAAGCATTCTCTATAAAGACCCACTACCATCATTAGCAACTGTTTATTCTCTATTGAGTTCAGAAGATGTGACTATGGCAAGGACAATTGTGGAGGCAGCAGCTTTCAAAGTATATGTTGGGGAAAGGAATCGAGATCCGAACAAGAAGCTAAAGTATGAACACTGTAAGAAAATAGGTCACACAAGAGAGAACTGTTTTGAGATAGTTGGATATCCTCTAAATTGGCAAAAAAAGAAAAAGAATTTTCAAGCAAAGACATCCATTAATGCAGCAGTCACAGAAACAAAAAGGAAGGAGGCAAATTCTCAACAACAATTAAGCCAACAACAGATTATTTTGAACCCATCTGGGTTGTCACAAACCCAGTTTGATCAACTGATGGCCATATTCAGCGGAGACAAACAAGGAACACCTACCGTAAACTTTGTTGGTAAAATTTCTTGTTCCCAAAATTGGATTCTAGATAGCGGAGCATCTGATCATGTTGTATCAGATCCAAAGCTATTAATAGGCAGTAGTCGAAGAAAATTTGTTTCACAAGTTACATTACTAGATGGAAGAAAGTCACAAGTAGATTGTGTTGGAAATGTCCAACTAAATCAAAATATTGTTCTAAATGATATTCTCTTCTTGCTAAAGTTTACCTGTAATTTGGCATCAATTAGTAGAATTACCCGAGATTTAAATTGTTCAGTAACATTTTTTCCAAATAGATGTATTTTGCAAGACCTTGTCACCAAGAGGGTGATTGGAGCGGGTAGAATAGAAGGGGGATTCTACTATTTTGAAGAGAATCAAATTTGGGCAAATGATGTGAGATTGAATGACCAACCAGATTTGTTACACATGAGGTTGGGGCATATCCCATTTTCTAGATTAAAAGATTTATTTGATGTATTAGTGGAACTTAAAAATTATTCCCCATGTGATGCTTGTCATAGGGCTAGACAAACTCAATTGTCATTTCCTATGAGTAAAAATAAATCAAGGACCTTGTTTAAATTAGTTTATGTTGATACTTGGGGGCCTTACTATTGTCCCTTGATTAAACCTAAGAGCGGGATGAATTAGGTTATATAAGCAATAATACTACTTTTTCGATTAGACAATATACTAACAATGATTAATCAAAAATAATTCTAAATAGATATGCACTCTAGCAATATAAAATGTGAGTGAGGCAATTTATCAAACACTTGGTGAGCAAAAAATAATGCAAAGAGAGAGTTGAGAGAAAGAGATTGCAAATCGCGATTTTAGCGTGGTTCGGCCCCCGCCTAAGTCCACGACCTAAGCTCCCCGCTTAGGATTTTAACAATTTTCACTATGCTGACTCTTCAAATGTTAGTGAGTCCACAAACCAACTACAACGGTAGTTCAAACTTTTACAATAGAAGTATCCTTCTCAATACAAAGCTTTAACACCCAACACTTTTGACAATGAAATCATTCCTTTCAAAATGTTTAATTCTCTCTTTTGATTAGTGTTTGAGATTCACAATAAAAGTCCTCTTTTAGGGTAGATGAATACAATGAATGTTTCTCTCTCAATATTGCTCACAAATTCTTGCTTAAGTATAGCTCAAAGATGATTCAAAGATGAGATTAATGAAAGAACTCAAGAGTAATTACTTTGAATCAATGTCTTAAGTTTTGCAGTTCAGAGAGCATTAATAGAGGCTGAAATGGGTATAACTAATGCACCCCAACGTTTATAAAACGGCTATATTTTGAATCAGCATTTTGGCCTGACCGGTCGACCCCTGTTTCGCCGGTCGACTGGTCGAGAGACCCTCGTCTGGTGGACAGGCCTCGGGCGGACAACCCTTTGGCCACCGGTCGACCAATCGCCATGGGGTCGTCCGGTGGAATCAAAGCTGCCACGATTGGGTTTTTAAAAGCGTTTCTTTTGAGCATGTTTTGTAAAACATTTTTCAAATATTTTAAAATAATATTTGAGAATCATTGTTGAGCATATACCATTTGCAAGACCCAAAAACCCCAGTCAAGTCCCAACCGATACCCCTTATGACTTCCGTCTCCATCGTTATAACTCCATCTTCATTCTTCAAATCTTTTCCTTGAGTTGATGGATGTTCTTCTTCCTTCTTCCACTTGATGAACTTGGAATCAAAGTCAATCTTGATTCATCTTTACTTATACACACTTAACAAACTCATTAAACACATTTATGATTTGTAATCATCAAAACCAAGATTTAGAAGCCCTTTAGGCTTGTTTTCAGGATCAAGCGCTTGCCACTGCGCCAAAAGCTATAGCTGTTAGCCAAGGTGAAACTTTATTTCCTTATTATGGCAGCGCAGAACCCAGGCAGGCTAGGCTATCAAGCACCGATACCGCTCCCCGTGATAGCGAATCCCTAAGGGTGATCATTGGCATCCCCGACCCAATAATCTCCCTCCCCCCATCGATACCTGGGGGATTCGAACCTGCGACCTTGTTCTGATACCAGTTTTCAGGATCAAGCGTTTGCCACTGCGCCAAAAGCTATAGCTGTTAGCCAAGGTGCAACTTTATTTCCTTATTATGGTAGCGCAGAACCCGGCAGGCTGGACTATCAAGCACCAATACCACTCTTTGCGATATCAAATCCCTAAGGGTAATCGCTGGCCTCTTCGACCCAACACTTACGTAACAAGCACACATTCTGGAGCTCACTATGTTTTCACTATTGTTGATGATTGTTCGAGAGGCACTTGGGTTCATCTAATGAAAAATAAAAGTAAAGCTCCATTTTTATTTGAGCAATTTTTGAAAATGGTGCAAACTCAATTCGGTGTACAGGTGAAATCAGTTCAGTCAGATAATGCCCAAGAGATTGTGTTTGAAAATTTCAAGAAACTTGTCCTAGATAAAGGAATTATACACCAAACCAGTTGTCCACACACACCCCAACAAAATGGAGTAGTAGAAAGAAACCACAGATACTTGTTGGAGGTTGCAAGACCACTACGATTTCAGGCTAATCTACCCTTAAGATATTGGGGAAATGTGTAATGACAGCAGCACATTTAATAAATCTTCTACCCATACCAGTACTCAATGAAAAATCCTCATATGAGGTTTTATATAAAGAAAAACCTTCATATGATCATCTTAGAGTATTTGGATGTTTGTGTTATGTTTATGTTAAACCTAAGCCAAATGATAAGTTTGTTGCGAGCTCTAGAAAGTGTGTGTTTCGAGGATATATCTCGGGAAAGAAAGGCTACAAGGTAATGGAACTCCATACTAAAAGGTTCTTTGAATCCCAAGATGTCATATTCTATGAGGAATCTTTTCCTTTTAAAATTGTACAACCCATGGAAAGTGTGCAGGTGCAACCATTGTCAACCATGATTAAGCCCGAAGAGTTAACATATGTTCAAAAAGAACTTGGAGATATGGGTGACTTAATTAGGTTAGAGGAAAATAAAAAAAATGGAAGAAGAAGAAGGCATGGAAGAATTTGGTCTTGAAATAGAGAATGAAACAATTGAAAGAGAAACCATAAATCAAAACTCAAGACTACAAAGGGAAATTAGGATGCCACAAAGATTTGAAGATTATGTAATGGCATGCAAGAATAATCAAGACCCCCCTGCCAAGTCTACTACTTCAATCAACCGATTGTATGGTAAGGTTTCTCAAAATTTACTACTTTCTAAAATTCTCGAGCTATCTTCTACTAATAATGTAGGTTTAAAAGAAATCAATGTTGAACCGAATACCTATGAAAATGCTGTTAGAAAACTAGTTTGGGAGGAAGCAATGAATCAAGAATTGAAAGCACTTTACTCAAACAACACATGAAGTCTAGTTCCCTTACCAAAAGGGAAAAAGGCGATTGGAAGTAAATGGGTATTCGAGATTAAACGAAGAGCAGACGGAACAATTGAGAGGTACAAAGCACGGATAGTTGCAAAGGGATATAGCCAAGTTGAGAGACTTCACTATAACGAAACATTCACTCCAGTGGCTAAATTTACTTCAGTTTGTGATGAGGACATCAAGGTTGTACAAACCGTTCAGAGAAAGAGCCAAGAACCAACCATCCATGTCCATGTTCATTGAGCATACACATCCATATTCAATGAACCATTTGGGCGAATTTTCCAGCAAAGAATCAAGTCAAAATTTATGTTTTCAAGATTCAAGAAATTCAAGATTCTTCAAGAAGTTTCAAGAAGCTTGGAAGAGTTGGTCAAGATTTGGTTTCTTTGTAATTTTATCTTAGTTTTAGTTTCAATTTAATTTGAATTTTAGTTAATTGGTTAGAGTCCAATATGAACGAATTTGGTAGAATTTAGGAGATTGGATTCTTGTCTAATTCCAATCTTGAGTCAAATCCATGATAGAAAGGAGTCTTTATTGGCTCAAACACTATTCACATTTTTGTCTACTTAGGATAAGGTTGTTAGGATAAGGTAACTAGGATAAGGTTGTTATGAGTCTTTCTTGCGTAAGAGTTACTATTCATATTTTTTCCTAGTAGTTTAGGCATTTTCACTACTTGGGATAGGATTAGGAGTTATTTTCCAAGTAGGATACTTATTTGTTATATGCCTATATAAGGCTGTCTTTCAAGAATAATCATATACGTTTTTGACTATTAAAATTGTGAGATTATTCTCTCTTGAATACTTCAAGAAACTCATCCAAACTTATCAAGGTTTCCTTGTGGCGTTCAACCTCGACTTATCAAACGGATTTTCCACACCCGTTTGTGGCATCTTCATCAATTATACCAAGGTTCTTGCTTTGCTAAGCAACGGGTCGTGGTTTCTATCATTCTTGAAATGATCTTGGGTTTGTTTTACCACTCTTGGTGTTAGGTCTCGGCACATCTTGACCAGGTTCACATCAGTTGGTAATCAGAGCTTAGGTTAATCAGGTTTGCCTATCATTTTCTTGTTTTTCTTGGTCAATTCCATGAGTCTAGGTTTAGTTTCTTGTTTTCTTGGTCAATTCCGTGAGTCTAGGTTTAGGTCTTAGATTTCTTTTGTTTTCTTGGTTGTGTCTTGATTCCAATTCGTTTTCTTGGTTGTGTCTGGATTCCATTCTTGCTCTTTTCAATTTTGTTTCTTGAGGCTTGTTTTTCAATTCCGTTTCTTGTTTTCCATTGGCCAAACCCTAGAAACGTGAACTAGGGTCTCTTGTGCTTCTAAATTTAAATTCTTGTTACTTGCTCATTGTTTTCGTTTTTGAAACATCAAGAAAAGAAAAGAAAGAGTCAAGAAAAGAAAGCAAGGGAAAATATATATATATATATATATATATAGTTCGGAGCTGAAAAGTCAAAAAAACAATAGCGAAAAGAAAAAACAAATTGGTTGAATTAGCCCTCGAGACCAAAATTTTCTGAAGGAAAATGGCGTTCTGAGCAGAACGCATGGCTATGCCATGGGCACCACCCTCTTGAGGCCAAATTTCATCGTCTACTAGGAGTTTTAGGCATTTTTTGTGCTTTTGCATAGGTTTTCTTTAACTATTCTTATTACTCTAGTTTTCTTTTTCTAGATTTGTCTTAGTTTTCCTGTTCTAATCTTTTTTCCACGTCTTAAAGGTCTGTTTACAACAAAAAAAAAAGAGAAAAAGAAAATTCAGAATTCGTGACAAGAACATTATAATCATTTGGTTTGTTTATTATCTTGGATCCTTATTGTTTTGTTAGTTTCTAAAGAACTTAAAGAAGAATACGAGAGGAAAAAGGTAGTGTGGTGAGAGTATTAGAGGATAAAAGCCAATTGAGTTGGGAGAAACATGTGAGGAAGTATAATTTCAACCATGTCTCAAACTCAAGAGGACAACAAAAAGGAAGAAGGTCAATAAGCCACTGTTTCGAACTTACAAATGCAAGCTTTGTTGGGAGAGATGAGATGAATGCTAAGGACTGAATTTGATCCACTACATGAAACGATGGATAGGGTAGAGCAGAGAGCTGATAGAGGCAGCTACCAGTTGCTCCAAACGCACCAAGGATGAACAGGTTGCAACAAAGGGAAGTTGAAGATGTAGATGAAGTTGATGAGGAAGGTTTAGACGAAGAGCTTGATAGGATATTAGTAGTTAGCCATAGGAGACATGAACGAGATAGAGATCGAGATAGAGAAGCCAGGGTCCGTGTTGATAACAATCTAGGAAGCATCAAGATAAAGATTCTTGTTTTCCAAGGAATGAGTGATCCCGAAGCATATCTCGAGTGGGAAAAGAAAATAGAGCTAGTTTTTGACTGTCACAACTATTTTGAGTTGAAAAAGGTAAAACTTGCTGTAATTGAATTTACTGATTATGCTATTGTTTGGTGGGATCAGTTGTGCATCAATAGGAGGCGGGATGGAGATCGTCCAATTGCAACTTAGGAAGAGATGAAGAAGGTAATGAGACGACGATTCATGCCAAGTCACTACTATCGAGAGCTATACCTCAAGCTGCAAAGTCTCCACCAAGGTAATAAAAGTGTTGACGAATACTATAAAGAGATGAAGATGGGTATGATTAGAGCCAATGTGGATGAAGATCGGGAGGCGACTATGGCCCGATTTTTGAAGGGGTTGAACAGAGAGATTGCTAACACGATCGAGTTGTATCATTATGTGGAATTGGAGGACTGGGTGCATGTGGAAATTAAGGTGGAGAAGCAATTAAAGAGGGGAAGCACACGACCAAGACAAGCCCCACAATACTCGAGTGCACCTTGGAGGACGAACTACCCAAAGAAAGAAGAGAATCCGTCCACTTCCAAGGCCAAACCCGAGCCCAAACAATCTACTAATGCCACGACATCTCAAGGTAAAACAACTCTTACTACAACTCGTTCTAGTGAGATTAAATGTTTTAAATGTCTGGGACAGGGTCACATAGCGAGCCAATGTCCAAACAAGCGAGCTATGGTAATCCGCAAAAGTGGTGAGATTGAATCCAAGGATGAAGACGAAATGCATTCTAATGACATGCCTATACTAGAGGACATCACAGAGGGAGAAGAAGAGTTTGGGGCAGATTATGGGGAGATGCTTGGCCTAGTGGCACGATGACCCTTGAGCTTGCAAGCTAAAGAAGAGGAAGAGGTAGCACAACGTGAGAACATCTTTCACACTCGCCGCCATGTAAAAGACAATGTATGTAGTATTATTATTGATGGTGGTAGTTGTACTAACGTTGCTAGTTCGTCCATGGTTGAAAAGCTAGGGCTCACAACAATTAAGCATCCACGTCCATACAAGCTGCAATGGTTGAATGATTGTGGTGAAGTAAAGGTTACAAAACATGTTGTGGTGCCATTTCGAATCGGAAAATATGAGGACAAAGTATTGTGCGATGTGGTGCCTATGCATGTTGGACATCTTCTCTTGGGAATACCATGGTAATTTGATCGACGTGTGCAGCATGATGGCTTTACCAACAAGTACTCATTCGTGTTCAGTAAATGTACAATCACTCTAGTTCTGATGACACCAAAACAAGTTTATGAGGATCAAGTGAGGTTGCAAAAATTGAGTGAACAAAAGAACTTGAGAGAACAAAAGAATAAGAGTGGGAAAAAAAGTAAGGCCGAATATGGAGAGGAAGTAAAAAGAGAGAAGAATTCGGCCAAGGAGATAAAAACAGAGAGAAAACAAAGTAATTTCTATGTAAAAGCAAGTGAAGTTAAGAGAGCTTTGATCTCGAAACGGCCGATGATTGTACTCATGTACAAGGAAGCTCTTTTAAACACTGACCAACTTGATTCTACATTGCCTAGTGTTATTGTTTCTCTTTTGCAGGATTTTGAGGTAGTGTTTCCCAAGGACATACAACATGGTCTACCACCTAGACTGGTCTTTGAACCTGGAAGATTTGAGGACAAATCCTTCTCAAGAGGGGGGGAATGATGAGGACATCAAGGCTGTACGAACAGTTCAAGAAAGAGCCAAGAACCAGCCATACATGTCCACGTTCATTGAGCATACACGTCCATATTCAATGAACCCATACACGTCCACATTCAATGAACCATTTTTGTGCGAATTTTTTAGCAAAGAATCAAGTCAAGATTCTATTTTCATGATTCAATAAATTCAAGATTCTTCAAGAAGTTTCAAGAAACTTGAAAGATTTGGTCAAGATTTGGTTCATTTGTAATTCTATCTTACTTTTAGTTTCAGTTTAATTTGAATTCTAGTTAATTGGTTAGAGTCCAATATGGACGAATTTGGTAGAATTTAGGAGATTGGATTCTTGTCTAATTTCAATCTTGAGTCAAATCCATGATAGGAATGAGTCTTTATTGGCTCAAACACTATTCACGTTTTTGTCTACTTAGGATAAGGTTGTTAGGATAAAGTTGCTAGGATAATGTTGTTACGAGTCTTTCTTGAGTAAGAGTTACTATTCATATTTTTTCCTAGTAGTTTAGGCGTTTCACTACTTGGGATAGGATTAGGAGTTATTTTCTAAGTAGGATACTTATTTGTTATTTGCCTATATAAGGCTGTCTTTCATGAATAATCATATACGTTTTTTACTATTAAAATTGTGAGATTATTCTCTCTTGAGTTCTTCAAGAAACTCATTCGAACTTATCAAGGTTTCCTTATGGCGTTTAACCTCGACTTATCAAACTGATTTTCCACTCCCGTTTGTGGCGTCTTCATCAATTATACCATGGCTCTTGTTTTGCTAAGCAACGGGTCGCAGTTTCCATCATTCTTGAAAAGATCTTGGGTTTGTTTTACCACTCTTGGTGTTAGGTTTCAGCACATGTTGGCCAGGTTCACATCAGTTCGGTGTTTGTTAGCTATCTCAGCAATTAAAGGATAGGAACTACATCAAATGGATGTTAATAACGCATTTTGCATGGAGAGCTTGATGAGGAAGTTTTTATAAAACCACCTCAAGGTATGAAAGTCCCTAATGATTCATTGGTTTGTAAGTTGCATAAGTCCTTCTATGGACTCAAACAAGCACCACGTCAATGGTTTGGAAAACTCTCCACTTCTCGTCTCAACTATGGATTTAAGAAAAGTCCATGGGACCACTCCCTATTCATACTTTTAGATAGGGATAAGTTCTTGGCAGTGCTAATCTATGTGGATGATCTTATACTTGCTGGGAACAATGGATATAAATGTACTCAATTTAAGAAATATTTCCAAACTTGTTTCAAGATAAAGGACCTAAGACCCTTGCATTATTTCTTGGGGTTAGAGGTTAAAAGAAGTCAAGATGGAATTTATGTGAACCAACAAAACTATGCAGGGGATATTATAAGAGAAGCAGGCCAAGAAGATGCAAAGGTAGCACAAACACCTATTCCACAGCAACACAATCTATCAAGTACGTGACTTGCTTGACGATGTGACTACATATCGAAGACTTGTAGGGAGACTCTTCTACTTGATAGTGACTCAACCAGACATCTCATATGTTGTAAAGGTTTTAAGCCAATTCATGCAGACACTAAGAGCTCCTCATATTGCTATGGCAAAGAGATTGGTTCGATATATCAAGAAATCCCCTGAACAAGGTATTTTCTTCCCATGTATGAACTCACTTAGCTTGAAGGCATATAGAATGATGATCTTTTTAGGGGATGCTCCTATTAGTTGAAAATTGAAGAAACAACAGACAGTGTCTCGATCTTTGGCCGAAGTTGAATATCGAGCAATGGCATTGACAATTACAGAATTGGTTTGGCTACGTAATGTCTTGAAAGATTTGTCTTTCTTTGTTACATAACCTATTCCTCTATTCTACGATAACAGATCAGCTATGCATATTGCATCGAATCCAGTATTCCATGAACGAACTAAACATATTGAGCTAGATTGTCATTTCATTAGAGGACATGTTCAACGAAAGCTCTTAGCTCTCAATTTTGTTCCTTCGCATAATCAACTTGCAGACTTGTTGACGAAGGGGCTTAGTGCAGAAATGTTCAACTCATTACTAACTTATATTGGAACTCATCCATCTTGACCTTGAGGGAGCCAGAAGATAGATACCCACAACATTAATGGAAAACATGGTGGAGTTGCAATCCGCACCAGCTTGAGGGAGGTTATTACGAAATTTGAGAGCATCGAAAATTTTAGAAGCAGAAAATCAGCAAATCTCAGATTGATTAGCATTGTTTCGTAATTTTTAGCAATAGAATCAGAAAATTTCGTGAGAGCATTATTTCTAGGGATTCTGAATTTGAAATGTAAATATCATAGGTTGTAGAAATTGTATATATATACCTTCCTTTTGTCAATAAGATATATGGTTTTTTTCTCATTCAAAGACTTTCCATCTTATTTTTTCTCTCAGTTTGTGTTAGTGATGGCTTTTTTTTTTGGAAATCTATTGCATCCTCCTTTTTGAAATTTATATTGTCTTGAATGGGATACCATGTCGTAGAGCGAATTGACAAAACCTGTAAACTCCATAATTGTAATGTTTAGGGATCTAGCTGATAGAGCAATGCTATTTTAATATTGTACTTTGTGTCTATCAATTGCAATTTGTTGTGTTAGGATGATAAGTGAACTTTTCATTCAATTTTTTGTGGGACTGAGTCATTCAGTGTAGATTGAATCATTTTGTTTGTACATAATGATTCTACATAGTTGCCTTTAATTTAACTTTAGACAAAGTGGAGAATATTTGTAATGATTGATTAGATGGCTAGGTTAGCTTTCAATACATTTATTGTGTATAAATACCCTTCATTATCAATGAATTAGATGTGCAGATTTCATATCTCACCATTGCTTTATGCATTCCAACATGGTATCAGAGCTTCAAGCTCTGTTGTCGTTCCCTTTCCATCACGACTAGCCTTTTTGGATCCTTCAATGAGCCGCCAATCGTTTCCTCCATTGTAAGGCTCTCAAGCAATTTTTATCCTTGGCTCACCTCGCACTTCAGTCTTTTCACCTCCTTCCTCAATTAAATTGGAAAGTGGACAAGGCTCCCGTTACTGCGAATTGTCTCACTTCCGCTACTTTGCTGGTTGCCTTTCTCTTTTTCTTGTTTTATACAAGATCAGGTCACTTCCTTTATTTTCGGCCTTTATCTTGTGTACAACAATTGGCAACGCCACTTGTCGGAAATTTTTTTTCTCTCATTTCCTTTCTTTAATTCCATCAAAGGAGTATGATTTTTCCCGTGGCTTGGCCGTTGTCAAATAAAAAAAAAATGGTGGTACTAGTTGCTTTTTTTTTTTCTTGTTGGGCAGTGGTCGAGATCTGGTCTTTCTTTACCTTGGCTAGTAAACAAGCAACAACATCAACACAAATCTGGATCACGGAGCTTCTTCGTCGTTATCTTTACTCTGGCGACTTCATCTTCTAGAGTAGACGACACAGCTCATCTCTCCGGGCTTACTGAGATATTCTTTCGTTGTATCAGTAGCTTACCAGTGCTGCAACTTCTCTTCTTCCGATGGCTAGCCAATCTGGCATTTTCTCCCGTGAACAGCATTGCAGTACCTAAAATCAGCTTCATGATACCTTCAGCGTTATCTTTGCCTTGGTCCATTATGTGTAATAGGAAAAACGGTTTACACCACTTTGGATTTTTCTTATTTGCATGTGCACTTTATTCGAAAGAATTGTTGTGCTTGATACTACAAGTTTTATGCATGTTCTTGATAGCACATTGGGACATGCTCAACAAAGTCAATGCAACATGATTACATGCCAACACATTTTTCAAACATGAATGCAACACATGGGTCTTGCGTTCTTTGCTTCGAAGTGTTGGAGTTTTTTGTAACATTTGGGGCATTCTTTTTTGTCTTGCTTGGCATGGCACTCCAATCTCAAGCAATTGGATCCTTATGCACTTCAAGACACTTCAGGCAGCAGTCCACTTCGTCAATTGCGGCCTATTCTTGTTCTTGGCTTTCTCAATTGGCTTGCCTCAGGCTTTATTTAGTAGGCTTTCTCTCAATTGGCCTCATGGAGCAGTCTTTTCCTCAAAAGAAATTCATTTTTTATGGTGGCTTTTCTTTCCATAGGTCGTGGCTCAGTTGTTCTCGGACAATCCTTGTTGTGCTTTTGTCTATTGAACGTTGCCCATTTTCAAGAGAGATTCAATTTTTGACTTGTTGCACAGCATACGAGGCACCATTTATCATGGATTCATCCTTCTTCACCTTGAAGCTTCCTCAATTGCGTTGGTGATATTGAACCATTTTTATCAAGTATCCTATATTTTTTGGGTGATCCGAAGAAGTCAAGAAGCTCATTACTGCCTCTCGTGCTGAGTTCTATTTTTGCGTTTATGCTGACACTTCTAATCTTACGGTGTCGTGCAATTACGCTTTACCTACAACTTTTCTACGATTCAACCCTATTCTCTTTCAAACTTTAGTTGCTTCTCTACATCAACATCTAAAGTTTGAGAGGGGATGTGAGACTGAGTCATTCAGTGTAGATTGAGTCATTATGTTTGGACATAATGATTCTACATAGTTGCGTTTAATTTAGCTTTAGACAAAGTGGAGAATATTTGTAATGATTGATTAGATGGCTAGGTTTGTTTTCTATACTTTTATTGTGTATAAATACCCTTCATTATCAAAGAATTAGATGTGCAGATTTCATATCTCACCATTGCTTTATGCATTCCAACACTTTTCGTCCGAGATTTTTAAAATTTTGATGCCGAGCGAAAACAGTTTTTGTCTAATTTGCAATTTGTTGTGTTAGATGATAAGTAAATCTAGAATGTGTCCGAGGTTTAGGGTCTGGGGCCAAAAGAAAACAAATGGAGGAAGTAAATCCAGAATGTGCCCGAGGGATTTCTATTATCTTCACATGTACATCGTCTCAAATAAATTATTACTTTTTTATTTATAACTATTACATAATTTTGTCTCATAATATATTGTTTGATCTTTTGTTTCTTATTGGCTTGTATGCAATGAGTGTGAATCCAGAATGTGCCCAAGTCAAGATACTCGTATGACATGAAATAGATTGTTGGGTAGTGTTAGATCTAGGGCCGGCCCAAGTTGTAGGTTATTTGGGCCTGTGTCCAAAACTCCCTTAGTTTAGGGGCTCTATTTTTTTTTTTTTAAAATACTTTAAAAAAAAATAAAGGTTTATCCTAAACTAGTGTTATTTAATTGGGGCCAAAATGTGAGAAAAATAAACTTTATATAGGTCTATCTTTTTGTTAACTTGTAATATTATGTTATTTTATAATTCTAATTTTTATTTTTTATTTTTGTAGTGATTATTTTAGTAGAAAATTTAGAATTTTTTTATTATGAAAAAAGTTAATTATAGTCTCCAAATTGTTTGAGACGGCTCTGATTAGATCATGTCTCGTGATTGATAAAGGATCAATATTTCAATTTTACAAATGCTCCATATAACTCTCCTCTTCAAATGCAGAAATTCCATGTTGCTGCTTGATGTGGTTGGAGGGAGGAAGAATTTTATGTTGCTGCTTGTCATATTCAAGTATTTTTATGCTGTAATGGTTCTGGAACTTCATCAGTGAAATTTTGAACTATTATCAAAGAAAAGAAAACTATTACTGAACTGGAATGCTCAGCGCAAACCCAACTGTAAAATTGCCACTGAACGTATTATTATAGTAGCTGATCGTTGAAAGAAAAATAATATTTCTATTAATTGTTATTCTTATGATAATTTTAAAATTGTAATATTTTAGAAAAATGAAAATAGACAAAATAAACAAAATAATGCAAATGGCGCGTAATGTGTTGCATGTATTTGCGGCGGTATTTCGAATTGCCACTATTGCCGACCAATAGTGGCGTAAAAAATCGGCCGCTAATACCAATCTATACCTTCTGTAAAACGCTGGTAATGGTGAGCAATGGATCGCACTGGCACAAGAATAGTGGCGGTTTTATAGAACCGTTGTTAAATCAACTTCAGTGACATTTTTGTGAAACGCCGCTGAATCTTGCGGCGTTTCTGCTACCGCGGTTATAAACCTTTGAAGGCAGTGGAATCGGCGACAGATTAAGTGGTGGTTTTTAGACGCCGTATTATGTTTCGCGACACTTCAAAACCGTCGTGGAAAATAGAAAAAAAGGCCGCCAAATACTATTTTTTTTGTAGTGAGTGTAGTCATTTTAGTTATTTCTCTTGTTTAAAGCTATTGTTGGTGGTGACTCTAATTATTTGTTTCCGCATATATTTTCAATCATTTCTTTTATTTTGTTTAACAATATATATAGTAAGCATCATTCGGTGTCAAATAGTAATTCTATCTAATTAAGAGATCACTACAGAGATCTAATCGAACGGCAAAGAAAGAAGATTTACAACATAGAATGTTTCAACAAAATTAAACCGCAGGAACAAACATCTGAAGTGCAACCATTCATACGTTGGGTGACATTCACTTCGACTACAAAGAGGAAATTTTCGAAGAGAAGTAGAGCTTATTTCAAGCTTGTAGTCAAGATAAGTAGATGAATAAGTCATATTCAACATCTTGGAGATAAATACAAGTTTAAAACATACATGATCAATAAAAGTCAGTGCGGCGGATCAAAGTATGCAGCAATTCTGAACAAATGTAATTGTTACAGAGAATTCTTTTCTTCTATCTGTATCGGGACATAGCTTGTCAACATATTTGTGCATCTATTCCATCTCCAACTTCACAAATGAAAAGAGAAGATGGACATGCTTCTTCAAGCAATCTCAATAAAATGTAATTTCACATTCTTCAGATTCTCGGGGAAACTTTGATACCTTCTGGAGCAACTGAAATTTAACGTTACAGTCAAGAGTATAGGCTGCCTCTATTGTCATTGTTCTCAAAACTTTAGCATTCTTCAGAATATAAGCTACCATTGCAAGCTCATCTTTCCGGCCTTCGAATCCTTGCATCGATATTGTTTTAAGGCATGAGAACAAACATATAGGAACTTTTTCAGGATTGCTCCAGCGTGTCACGTTTGGGTCCTTATAATCCAAATTCTACAGCAACGTACAAAGCAAAAAGTTAACAAGTTTGTCGATTAAGACAGAACCCCCCACCGCACCCCGCTTGCCCCCTGCCCCAACCCCTTCCTCTCTCTTCATAGGCTTTTACTGACCTTTGTGAGGGTAAGAGATTCTAATTTATGCATCCCTTCAACCAACTTGAGCAGCGTATTCACATGATAGCTTTTAGCCTCCACAATCAATTGAGTTAGTCTCGGAAAGCTTAGAGGCATATCTGCATGGCTAAGAGTCTTCACAGAAGGAAAAGAACATAGAGTAAATAAAAATTACACTGTGTTTATGTCCCATACTAATAATTTTGAGCATACTAGACATGATAATAACAAAGAGGTGAGACAACAGGAATCGAATATCCACCACATGCAGATGAATAAACAGATCCAAATAAGAAAATTAGCAATTAACCTACAAGTTCTTGAACTAAAAAACTCCACAATGTAGAATACTTTAAAATTAATGCAATGATTGACATTCGCTTCAATTAAGGGGGAATTTCTCTATTCAAAGGTCAAGAGAAAAATATTCATTTTGATTGAGGTATTGAAGCCTTTATCGCAGGCTTGAATCAAGATCTTCACAGAAGGACACCATAATGTACATCTTAGGACGTCATAGTTTAAACTGAAGATCATTTCAGCACACAGAGACTTGCACAAGTGAAGAAGCTACACGAGAATTTCTCTTACATCAATTGTATGAAAAGTACTTGAAACACATACCAGTTACCAAAATGTTACGAAATAATGAAGATTACACGAAGAGAAGTAGAACAGATCAGTATTGGTAAAATATTCACAAAATCTTCAAACTCACTTGAATAACAAGGATGTAAGGTCGAAAGTGAGCAGTTTACCTCAAGGATATCATCATAACTTAAAGATAGATGTTTCACGTTAGAAACTCTTCGAAGAAGTTTAACTACAGCTTTGGAGTAATGATCATAATCAATCAGCGGTCCATCAAAGTAAAGACAAAGACCTGTTTTATCTAACGAGAACAAACTCTCAACAGAGAAATCCCTCGAACAAAAGTCAAGCAGATCGAGGTAAGTAAGTGCAGGAACATTTATCTCAAGCTTGTAATCATGCTGTTCAATAAAGATGCAATGTCCTTGTTCATAAAAGTGGCAGGTGAGATTTCTCAATGTAGGAGAAGATATGGTAAAGTTGACCACATTGTCATATACATCTCTTACAATATAAAGAGTTTCTAGAGATGAACAGCCAGATATAAGGTTACGTATGGTTTTGAGATTTGAAAGACAAACCAAGCTTGGAACATTGAGATTCAACATACCTTTTAAAACAAGAACCTCTAGACTCTTACAAGTGAAAAGACTACAAGGAAACTTACTGTGTGGATCAGAACCATAGAAATCAAACTCAAGCACTTTAAATTGCCTAGCAACTGCATTGGTTATCCAAGTAGTAACATCATACAGCTCACAATATTTCTCAATCGTAAGAGAAAACTTATCTATGCATTGTACGTTGAGGGATAGCAAAACCTTGTTAACAAAACGTGCAAACTTAATGTTTCTGTCTTTTGTCTGGCGCGGTCCGAACCGTTGGGCGCCGAAATCACTGAAAACGAGATTATGGATATTTGTCCAAAGAAATCTCCACCTTGTTGATAGCAAGCTGGTGGCGACAGCATCCTTCGTCGGAAGAAACGAGAGTATATGACAAAGAACAGATTCTGGCAAGTTGCCAAGCCTATCAATATCAGTTGAAGGTCGTTGGCCCTTATGGCCACAAGGTCTTGCAAGCGATGACATATTATTCAGAATGGTAGGAACGCTTTAATGGAAAATTAGGGAACACGGTAGGGTTTTGATAGTTTTTCTTGGTTTTGACTTTTCCAAAAAAAAATAACAAAAAAACGGCCTGCTCAACTTGAGTTCGCGTTAGACCCATTGATATTATAGACTACATTAATGACGATAAGCCAAAATAACCCTAGAGGAAAATAATTAAACCCAATTATATCAACCACCAAAAAGAAAAAAAAAAACACTTAGATCTTTTCGTTTTAAAAATTTGTTGGAAGCTCTCTAATGAAAGGTAATTTGGTCTTTTGTTATAATTGAATATCTTTGACAAAGAAAAAAGTAATAACTGAATATAAAAAGACAAAATCATTGAAAATTAATCTCATATATTTTAAACAAAAAAGAAGATAATTAAAAGCTAACGTCATAAATTCAACAAATTATACACTCGTACCAAAAATCTCACACAACAAAAAAATATTTCCGTCGCCTAATAGCCACGAAAAGCGATGGAAAAATTTTCATCATCAAATAGATGTAAAAAGGTGATGAAAAACTTGTCATCTCTATGCAGCTACGGAAAAGCGACATAAATTTTTTTCAAAAAATTCAGTAGCCAATCTGTAATCATTGGCCATAAAAATAGAAAGGACAACAAAAATAGCCATTAATTTTTAAATTTGGTGGACATTCTGTCACTAAATTTGGCCACATAACGGCAAAAAAAATTGAATTTTCATGGCTATTCTGACACTAATTCTCCTTCCATGGCATTTAGCTACGAATTGGCTATAGAAGGGACTCAAAATTTTCAAAATTAATTATTAAAATTCTATTTTTTTAACTAAATATGTTTTAAATTAAATTAAAATTATAAACAAGTGTTTTGTCCAAATCCTATGCAGTAAGGGACTCGACAAAAAGAGTTATCATTCTCTATGGTTCGATAAAAAATAATATCCCATTTAATCTAATTTCATGGATGTTTGTCTTAAATATGGTTTGGATCTAAAACTTAAATATGGTTTGGATCTAAAACTATGTTAAAAAAATACTTGTTTATACTTTAATTTACTTTAAAATATATTTTTAAAGAATTATAATTTCTGTATCAAATGTGGTTTGGCTACTGACTGCGTCACTGTAGTGCCCACACTGATCCCTAGTGGCTGACTCCACCACTACTGTTAGGAATAGGTAGGATGATAAATTGACACAATATTGAGACATGAGAACACGTGTGGTGAAACCAGGGTGGAGGATATGGGGCTTATAACCTCCACTGAACTTTCCATAAACTTCTTTAGGTCCATTATCGTAGTAATAAAATTAAAAACTGACTCCTTTTGCCCCCTACTGGTCTAAGAATGCTAAATAAAGGAAGCTGATTATGGTCAATATAAATGCTTCAATTTATGAGCTTATCTACTTTCTCTATGGTAAAATTAGTTATTGAGTTAATATCTATATAAAAAAAAGGTAAGGTCATTTTATTTTTCTCCATTCTTTTTGTCTGTAATTTTTTCTCTTACTAGTAAGTATTGGTGAATTGTTAGCCACTCAGCCTTTGTGCATCATAAGATATATAGTAAAAATGAAATTCAACAGTAACATGTAAATAATGCTCAATAACAACTGTAAATGTAGGGTGTACAAAGTCTAGTTTTCTTTATGTATTTTCTAAACAATTGTACAACATGTATAGCGTGCATAGTAATGCAAGTCATGTCAAAGGAGTACATCGAGATATCATGGAGATAACAAAGTGTAAAGATTACATTGAGATATATTTCAAATTCAAACCAATGTTTATCCACTATCAGACCCTTCAAGCGAAGCCGCTATCAGGCCCCCTCAAGCGAAGTCGTGGCAAGAACAGGGAGCTTGGTCCGAAGCATATATAAAGAAAAAGTAGTAGAAATTCCTTTAGTCATGATGTCAGCTAACTGATTAACAGATGAAATAAAGAGAATGTGTAATGCACCAAAGGCAACCTTTTTCTCTTGGAAAAATATATATCTATCACAATGTATTCAATACAAGCATCAAAAATAGGATTAACTGATAGGTAAGTATCCCTAATATTGTTGCACCATAGAGAGAGTGGTAAAGCAAGAAAAACATACAGCTCACTCAAGAGAGACTGAATCCAACACAGTTTAGCTATAGCAAAGGCCATATCATAATATTCAACGTTAGTAATGAATTGTGCAATCGTTGTTTGTTTCCTTGTAGTGTATGAAACCAGATTGGGACTAATAAAAGTGCAATACCCATTAGTAATATGATTATTATTTGGGCATCCAATCCCATCAGAGTCAGAATAAGCATGTGGAGTACTATCAGTTGATCGTCGAAGTGACAAACCAAAAGACATAGTACCCTACAGGATGCATTTAACAATGGACCAGTGTGGTTCAATCGGGGAATGCATAAACTGACAGACCTTGTTCACAGCAATTGCAATATCTGAGCAAATGATAGTTAAGTACTAAAGAGCCCTTACAATGCTATGATATAGAATGGGTTTAGGAAAGGGATCACTAAAATAGAGAGAAAGATTGTAATTTTCCGCAATAGACGAAGAGATGGGTTTTGCTCTGTTTAAATTGGCTCGCTTAAGAAGATCCAAAATGTACTTAGTCTGGGTAAAAAGTAAACCATGAGAGGTATGAGTGACCTCAATATCAAGAAAGAATTAAAGAGGCCTAAGATCATTAAGTGCAAACTGATGATAGAGAAGAGTTGTAACAGAGATAACAGCCTCAGTGTTATCACCATTGATTAAAATGTCATCAACATAGACCAACAAATAGGCCACACGTGGTCAAGATGGCGTGACAACATAGAAGTGTCAAACCGAGACACAATAAAACCATGTTGTTGGAGAAAGGAACTAAGATGAGAAAACCAAGCTCGAGGATGTTGTTTCAAGCCATACAAGGCCTTCTAGAGTTTGTACACATGAGTAAGATGGGATGGGTAAATGAACCTAGGGATTTAGTCATTTAAACATCTTCGTAAATAAAACCACGAAGAAAGGTATTGTTGACATCAATTTGACGAATAGGCCAGTGTTTGGACACAACAAAAGAAAGAACAACATGAATCATGGTAGGTTTAACAACAGGACTGAAGGTTTCAGTGTAATCAATACCTTCATCCTAATTGTAACCGTTATCCACTAAACGGGCTTTATACCTCACAATCAAACTATCAGACTTATGTTTAACTTGAAAGACCCACTTACAACCTACAACATTAGCATTTGTGGGAGGAATGACAAGCAACCATGTGCTGTTGTGGATCAAGGCATTGTATTTAGCATCCATGGATAACTTAGAAGGCAGGGTGAAAGAAGTAGGCTCAAAATCAAACAATTCAGTGGACAAAGGTGCAGTCACAACTTGGAGAGTAACATAGTCTGGGTAGGTCTTGATTAGGCGGGTATGATCATACAGGTACGTGACCATACGATGAATAGAGTGGGATGACGCAGAAGTAAGAGTAGGAACTGACAAGCTATCAAGCCGTGTGTCATTAATTGTTATGTGAAGTGAATGAAGTGGCTTGTGTAGACTGATGATGCGATATGATTAAAGGCTGGACCTGTTAAAGTATATTCAATATTTTAATATAACTCCTTATGTCATGACACTAGTTTGGGTAATATTCAAGTTATTTCCTTATTGGATTAGTTTTAAGGTTTTCTTATTTGATTATATTCCTAATTAATGTAGTCCTCTATTCTTGGTCAACAAGTTTTGAGGCCTATAAATAGGCACTCTTCTATTTAATTCTCAACACCAAGATTTCATCATGTAGTCAATATCTTTCCCTCTCTTCTGGAGCCACTATTGGTGGTGGCTCTTCCTATTGTCTTTAATATACATATATTTTCTTCCTATGTTTCCTCTTTTCTTTTTTCTTTCAACATAATATCAGAGCTACCATCCTGATAGCATATGTCATTATTGTCTCATTATTTCCACTTTCACTGTTGAGTCAAAACAGTCGAATCTTTTTCTATACCACCATCAATATTGCAACCATCAAATTCATGATCATGGCTTCACATTGTCATTTTTTGGAATAGTTGTATCTCTTTATTTACAACTAAAATATCTTTTTATATGCGTTTAAACCGTTAGACAATTATCTAGGATTTTTTAGACCCTCGTGGGTTGGTCTCTATTTCTCTCGATTCTATTCAGACCATCTTGTGTTATCTATAGTATCTCTTTCTTATTTATCATGACTTTGAAAATTCCATCAGTCACCGCCATTTATTTTCTTGTCCGTCGTGGATCTAAAAACTATATTAGCTACCATCGTTGAACTTCATGTTCTTTGTGATTTTGTTGATCGTTCGACTTTTATTCGTTTTTATCATTGTTCTCTTGCATATGTTCTTCTGGCTACTTTAACCAATCCTCCAAGACTTACCAAACTCAAGTTGGTCTCCATTTGCCCTACTTGATTTTAAGGAGGTTGTTAAAGTATATTCAATGTTTTAATATAATTCCTTATGTCATGGCAGTAGTTTAGGTAATATTCAAGTTGTTTTCTTATTAGATTAGTTTTTTCTTATTAGACAATATTCTTAATTAATATAGTTCTCTATTCTTGGTCACCAAGTTATGAGGCTTATAAATAGGCACTTTCTTATTTAATTCTCAACACTAAGATTTCATTATGTAGTCAATATTTTTCCCTCTCTTCTAGAGCTACCGTTGATGGTGGCTCCTCCTATTGTCTTTAATATACATATATTTTCTCCCCATGTTTCCTCTTTTCTTTTTCTTTCAACAAATTGGTTTTAAGATAGAAACCTATGATACTTAACATGGTATTGGAGATGAGCCTTGGTCCAAACCTATTTGTCCATGTGTAACCCATCTGTTTCATCATTTTGATCTCGCTGACCCGCTTCCTTCAGTGTCAGCTTGCTCTCGTCTCTTGATTCTCACCGGGTCACATGTGAGGGGGGTACTTAATCCCATATCGACCATTCACAATCAAAAGACCACTTTATAAACTCATATGTCAACTTTACTTAATACCAATTAATTTTAAGAAGAAACTCATGACATCAAAATCTAATCATTTGTATGGCTAGAAATTAAAGGAGATGAATGAAACATGTGATGGCCATAACCATCAGATAGTTGACTATGCATAAAGCTAGAATGAATTAATGGCACAGGCTGGATGTCAACACATGGGAGGCTATGAGATAAAGACATATTACAAGCTAGAGGAGCTGGAGAATTAGAGAGAGAGAGTCATTAATTGCGATAGTAGGCATCAAGGATATAGACAAAAGTGAGTGAGGATTTTCAAACAACGAAGTTTGTGAATTTAGTGAGCCAGAGATACGTGGAGATAGAGTTGTTCTTCCATCCACTCGAGTAGTTGGTCAATTCATTTACATAGAGTGAATCTTACAGTATATGGGACCCACTTTTATATGAGTGGGCTAACCATCCATTCTAGTAGATGGAATAATTTTCAGTGGAGAGATGTTAGGACAAGAGGTAATAGAAGTGGCAAAGGGAAAGACTTCTTTATCAAAAAGGAGGTGACTGATAAATACACACGACCTATTTATTTATCATAGAATCAGTACTCCTATAGCTATCAATATACCCAATAAACTCGCATGGAATAGATTTGGGGCTTAACTTTTCTGATTTTGTAGCAACCAAGTAAGGGAAACAGATGCAACCAAAAAATGCGTAATAAGGAATAGTTAGGGCCCAATTATGAATCTTCTCAAAAGGAGAGAGACATGACAAAATAGGTGTTGGAAAGCGGTTAATTAAATGAACAACAATCGCAAAAGCTTCAAGCCAAAAAAATTTGGGAACAGAAGATAGAAACATTAGCTTTTTTGGATTGGATTTTTTTAAGGAAATGAAAGGATTGGGAGGGAATAAGGAATCCTTCCCCTTATTTGAATTTGAATTTTAAAGGAGGGAAAGGTTATGGAGGGGTTCCAAAACCCCTCAATTTCCTTTAATGAGAATGATTTTGTAATCATTTTAAATTGGGATGTTTTTGAGGAAAATAAAAGGTTTTGTGTAAAAAGTTACTTTTGTCCCTACATATCTCATGGTTATAAAAATAAAAAAGACTACTTAAGTAATTTTGCATTTAAAATTATTATTTCATTTCTTTTTCTTCTCCAATCCAAACAAAAGATCATAAAATCCTTTCGTTTCCTTTCCATTATTATTTTTTGCAATTCCAACAAGGTAATTCATTTTCTTCCTTAATTTTTCTTCCTCGCTTTACTTTCCTTTCCTTTGTGCAATCTAAATAGGAGGGGTTAGTAATGTGTCTGATTTTTCTTTCAAAAACCCATTTTGCTCCGAAGTGTAAGGACAATAAATGAGATATTGAATGCCCGCACTACTAATAAGCATTTTAAATGACCTTGGCACCATCGTGATGATAAATTTTAATACAAGTATTGAAAAAAAATTCAGAGGGCCACTTAAAATGATCAAAAGCATCCATACAATCACTTTTATTTCTTAATGGTACAACCAGGTAGATCGACTGAAATCATCAACAAAGATTACAAAAAATTGAAAACTAGAAAAAGAATTGAAAGCGGCAGGATCTCAGATGTTACTGTGTACAAACTCTAATGAATTACTAGATTGGCTATTAAGCTTGGTACTCTTCCCCATCCTACAAGCAGTACACATGTTAATCACTAAAAAAAAATCAGAAAACTGGAGTCGCTCTTGACAACGTAACATTAAGAGAATGGATTGTGACGTGTGGCCGAGCCAACAGTACGTCATACAAAGGGTGACGCACACAAGGCAGAAAAAGCAGAATGAGTGTGAGGTGATGAGGCGGATTATAGCAGAATAGTGTATAGATTAGACTCAACATGGCCCGTGAATAATGGAGTCCTTATTTGAAAATCCTTGACAACACAAGCAAAAGGAAAAAAATCGAGTGAGACCCGATTATTTTTCGAAATTTGAGAGACCGAAAGCAAATTTTTGGTTAAACTATGAACACGTAGAATATTGAATAATCTAAACTATGAGAATAAATAGAACTTCACGCGTTGAAAGAAGGTAGTGAGAATTGGGTGGGTGTGGTAGCCATGAGAACGAGTCAAAGAGTAACATCAAGTAATAATGTGATGAAAAAGGAACAATTGTAAAATGTAGACGCGAGTTGGTGTTTCTGCTGATACCATGTAAACATAAACGGGTGTGCAAAGTCTAGTTTTATGTATATATTTTTTGGACAATTGTACAACATATATAGCTTGCAGCATAACGGAAGCCATGTGTTAAAAAAGTACATCTAGATATCGTGGAGATAACAAAGTGTAAAGATTACATTGAGATACATTTAAAATTCAAAATAACGCTTATTCGCTATCAACTACAGTGGAATTCATTAAGTAAATTCAGCTCCACATAAGATAATTTCTGCATCCATTTCTATGTGAAGTCTTTCTTAGGTTGTTCTAGTAAGTCACCAAATCTGGTGGAGAATGTCATAGTATCAACAAGACAAGTACTCTTTAGTGATAACCAAAAAGAAGGCATCTGTGTGCATATGTGTGTGTGCTCCTACGTGCTTGATTTAACTTTGGTCATGTTAAGAACTACCAACCATTCAAGGTTAACAAGTCTTGCAACAAAACTCCCCTGGTAATTGGGAGATTAGGATTCGAATATTATGGAGTGGGGGGCAGGTGGAGGTAGGGAGTGAAAAATAAAAATAAAAAACCTCATATATATATATGTTGAAGTAATTTATGTTTTGGTAATTTAATTTAGAATTAAATTAAGGAAATTACAGGTTTCCTTATTAAATCAGGTTTCCTATTTATTTGAGTCTAATATTATTATTGTTCACCAAGTTTTGTAGCCTATAAATAGGCTCTTCTATTGTACTTTGTAATATATCGAATAATACACCATGTAGGCTCTGTTTGGCCTAGCTGTGAAATTTCAGCTTTTGAGCTGTAGAGCATTTAGAGTAAAACTTTTGCAAGAAGTGTTGCTGAATAAAAGTCGTTGACTGTTTGGCCTCTGTTAGACAATGTAGAGCTTTTAAAAATTTTGAGGATAATATCGGACTTTAAAAATATAGAGGGGTAAATTTGAGACAAAAGAAAAAAAAAATTAGTTTTCTGCATTATGTAAAACAGCTTCGCAAAAGACTTTTTTAAAAAGCTCCAATTTGGAGATTTTCACTTTTTAGTTTTTCTCAACTTCAACTTTTACCTAAAAGCACTTTTAAAAATGGGCCAAACAAGTTATTTCAGTTTCTAAACTCACATAAAGCACTTTTTAGTGTTTAAAAGTTAGGCCAAATAGAGCTGTAGTTGTTTTGGTTATTACTCTTGTTTAGAGCTACCGTTGGTTGTAGCTCCAATTATATTTTCATTCTATTCTTTTATTTTGTTTAACATTGTATCATGCCACAAGAAAATGGTGCTATGCTAAGGGGTACGTCAAACGAGGAGATGCGAGATTTACTTGTGTTTCCCTTTATGGGTGAATGTGTTCTTTGGATTATTGTGGTACTTTGGTTTGTAAAGGAAAGGGAATTTGAGGTTGCTGCTAGTTGTTGATAGATGTATTGATAGTAATGAGATTATCTTTTGTGCTATGTGCAAGTGGTTATGTTCTATCTCAATAACTAGTTGAAGCAAATTATTTCACTAGACTAGGTGGTGTACTTTGGCAAGGAACACAAAAAGAAACAACTTTGCTAACCTGCATGTATTAGTATGCGCTACTGGTTGTCGCTGCTCAAGCAAATTTGCATACAGTTAATTGGAAGAAAAATCTTTTTTTTGTTTTTGGAGCTTTTCCGTGCATTGGCTTTTTGATTTTGGTCATCTTTTTGTTTGTTGGATTTTAGGGTCAGGTCGCCCAATATGGTTGACCCAGCCCGACCCATTTTGTATGGATCAATAGAAATTATGGGAATAACTTCCCATAACTAATTAAAAAGAAAAAGAAAACGTCTTTTTCTTTCAGACGTTAAAAAATAGAAGACAGTGTGATGTCTTCTCCTCTCTTCCTCTCTCAATCTCTCTGCCAATTATACTACGTGTAAATATCAAATCAAAGGGGCTCTTAAGTTGTGGAATAGTAAGTCTACGATCGGTATCGTAGACTCAAACTCCTTGCATATGCAGTGGAACGAACACATCATACTATCTGCTATTTTCTTCATAAAAGGTTAGTCCTCTTTTTATACAATTTCAGTTTTATGAAGATTCTGATAGTTTTATAAAAATCTTCATTGGTATCAGAGTCATAGTTGTTTGTTCTCTGCAGTATATATGTGTATATGCATGTTAAATCGATGACTTATTATGATTTGAGCGATTTTTAATGTAATAATTGTGAATTTATGTTTCTATGAAGTATCATAAGTATGTGTATTTTTGGTACTGGTAGAAAGTGCTCATTGTAAGGATTCTAACGGCGTAAATTTCGTAATTTTTCGTTAAGTAATGAATTTATTATGAATTTTTAAAGTTTGATTGTCAAACTGATTAAAACATTTTTTCTACGTTTTTTCGTCACTGTTTTGGCCCTTTTTCATGTCTGTATCATGCTCCAAAAATTGTGTATTTGGTACTGTTAGAACGGGCTCGTCGAGAGCTTTCCGTAGACATATAACACGATAAATTTGGCTTTAAAAAGAGAAAGTGAAGAATCATTTAAGATTTTATGTAAATCTGAAAATATTGGGTTAGTACGTATTTTTGGTGTAGTATGTGTGCACGTGAGAAAATGTGAAACTGCTAAACATGGACTAGACATGGGTACCACGTGGCCCAAATAGTGAGATGCCACGTGGCCATGCCTTTTAGTGGCTGATTTTTAGTTATAAAAAAAAGAGGAATTTTGTATTCTTGACGTGATTCAATCACGTCTTTGAAGACGTGACTGAATCATGTCAATACTATTTGGCCTTTAGTGGGCCATGTGGCTCACTCAGGTTGAGCCATGTGGTCATGTGGCCATGTGCTACTTTATTAAAAAAAAAAGAAAAAAAAAGAAAAGAAGGGGGTCACGTCTGTCAGACGTGAATGATCAGGTCTGACCGTGATTCAATGTTCAAATTTGAACATTGAATCACGTCCATGTTCAAAATTGAACATGGTTTGTTGGGCCACGTGGCTCATTCTGGTTGCGCCACGTGGCCCTACATAAATAATAATAATATATTTTTTAATTAAATTAAATTAAATTAGTTTTAATTTAATTTTTACAGACAGAATTAAAATTAGTTTTTAAAATTAGGTGGTCCAACGTCGGCGAACGGTGGTCCGATGGTAGTTGGATGGCGGCTCGACGGTGGCTCGGTGGTGGTCCGACGGTGGTCCGATGGCGACAAAAGGCGGTCCGACCACTGGCAAGCGGCTGTCCGGTGGGGAAGAACGGCGATCCGATCGTCGGCCGATGGTCGTCCGATGACAAAGGACAGTGGTCCGGTCACCAGCCGATGGTGGTTCACGACAATCCGGTCATCTGTTGAATTTTAAAACAAAAATATATTATTATTATTTAAATAATACATTAGTTGTATTCATTTAAAGGATGGCCTAATATCTATGTGATATTTACAGATTTGACCCCGTATTTTTTTTATGCCTTTATCTTTGTGATAATTACATTTTTGCCCCCATGTTTATTAAACGAAGTCTTATCTTTGTGATAATCTCATTTTTGACCCCATATTCTCAATTAGGGCCATTATTTTTGTGATAATTGTGTTTTGGCCCTATTTCTTGCTAGAATAGTATATAACTTAAATTAATTTCAATTATAACATGAAATTATGAGTAAAATTTGAGTAATTTAATTGTAACATTTACAATTAAGGGTAAGAAATTTTTGTAATTTCATTAAGATGCCTAAATTTATGTAATTTTATTGTAATATTTACAATTAGGACGTGAATTTTTGTAATTTCACTTCGAAGTATGAAATTTGTGCAATTTTATTATACATGTTGTGTACAACATTAATGCATGCTACGTGCATTATTACTTTTTGAAATTAATTTATTAGATAGTTATGTATTAAAGTTTGTTTATTTACTCGAGGACTTTAGTAGTCATTCGAGAGTAGTATGACTTAAACAAATTGCGAGATAGATTTCAACCACTACTAGTTATAAGAACACGTACTGTAATGGGCCCAAACTACTGAAATATCTTGTTTTACTATTAATATTTACACGTAATATTAAATGTTTTATAGGATATTTTAATGAGCATATGATAATATTAGACGCACTCTTATTTCTCCTAACATGTAGAACTAAAATTGTATCTTTTGGGTCTCGATAAGTTTGAGACAGTTTCTACATGCTCAATCATTATGGTCCACATGTGTTAAAAGAATTGAATTAGTCAACTCTGGTGGACCACATCAAATTTTGAGGAAAATGAGAACATTAAGGAGTGATATTTTTTAGTAATTTATGTTTAAATACTAATTCATGTCAAGATTATGTTAATATTTGCCTTTATCACATGTTCTTATCATAGGCATATGTTGCATATGTTATTAAATTAATAATTAGTTTATTAATCCTTTATTTGAGTAGGAGTTCTAAGATTGGAATTGGTGTGATTCTAATCTAGAACTATTAGTTCTCACACATGTGAATTTATGTCATTTATATACGGAACTAATGTTTCTACTCGAATAGGATTAAATTGTAATAATTGTGACATTTGAATATATAATTTGGCAGGTTGTACTACAATCTGTTGGTACTATTATGTCACTTTATTACATTTAAATACTTGTTCAAGTAGAATTAAACATCTAAATGTGCTAGTACCGAACATCAGAGATGTCTATATTGTGGTTATTTATGATAACCGCAAAATATCATTGCTGAAGGAAAAATGGACGGTGATAATTGCCAATGTGGCATCATCATGTTCAAAATATCCTTGAACAGCAAATAGGTGCTTAAAACACTGAGTTATGTTGTGGGTGAACCACTAGGGTGGTAACACCACTCCGCATAAGAGGTAGAGGCCTATCGGACTAAAAAAGGCTAATGCTCGCATCACATTGCTTAGCACTGTGCATAATACCTCATTGCTTATTACAAAGTAAGACCTACTGATATAGGATTTTGAAAGCTTGAAAGAGAAATTCAGTGGAATTTCTATTTCTAAGTTGAGTCAGCTTATAATCAAGTTCGACACGTGCTAAAATAATTAAAATGCCCATAAGGGGTAACATTTGTGAGATGTTGAACATGATTAGAGATTCGAAGACAATTGGTCATGTTTTCACTGATGAACAATTAGTGGAAGTTGTCATTGTATCTTTTCCATCTAAGCTGGGTGCACAAGATTGTCAACATGATACATTATGGGAATGTTAAGACGTTTCAAACATTGAGCGTACCTTGGAGTCTGTATATAACACCTCTTACCTAACTAGACCACTAGTCAAGCTTATGTAGCTGAGTCCAATAAGTAAGGGTCATGTGGATCCAAGCACAAGAGACAATGACTCCAATGACAAATAGGAAGGATAAGCTGACTAATAAGACCAAGAAGGTCAGACGAATGTGACAGGTGCGATTCAATATTGTGATAGCTATGTGCTACAATTGTCACAGGAAATGTCACTAAGCTGGGGATTGCCTTGAGCCGAAGACTAAGCATCTAACCTCATAACTAGAAATTAAAAAGCATTTGTGTAATACCATTAGATTTTCAGCGAATCATGGTGGATATCAATGGAAAATAACTTGAGAGTTGAAGTCAAGGGCATTGGCACTTGTTAACTACCACTTAGTGATGGTCAAATTCTATTTTCCATGATGTCAAGTATGCTCTGGATTTTAAAAAAGGCTTGGTATGTGCATTAAATCCCTTTACAATAGGTTCTTAACTTCGTATATTTAGTACTCAGTCAAATATTCACTATGGATCTAGCTATATTGTGATTGGTATTTTCTTGTTCTACGAGTTGCACATTAAAACCATTGCTATATAAGTATGTATTATTAATGCTACATCGTTGAGATCTGTAGCATAGCAAGCTAGGCATATAGGGCAAATAGAATGAACAGACTCGCAAGAGAAGGTCTTTTGAGTCTGTGATTAGCACAATTCTATTTGGCTTTGTGTGAAAGTTTCATAGCCAATGACTCCACAATAAATATGTTTGGCAAAGGCTTGCGAGCTAGCTTTTCATTGCAATTAAGTCATCCTAAAATTTATGGTCCAAAGAATGTTAGGACATGGCAAGGGGGCCTGGTGTTTTATCACTTACAATTTCATAAGTTATGGACTTGTCTTTTTATTTTCTCACAAGTCCAAAGCTTTTGATTACTTTGGATATAATTTTAAACTTGTTGAGAATCGAACATATATGAAATGAAATTTTTGGTAACCGACTGTTTTTAGGTATACCTATTTGATTAGTTCAAAAAACGTGTGATGAAAGAGGTATATCAATAGAGCTAATTCTTGGAACTTCGCAACTATGAGAAGTTGCAGAAAAAGGAATAAAACCTTATCGGACATGGTTAAATATATGATGGCTCATATAAATTTCTCAATTTTGTGTTGGGAATTCGTAATTGTCATATTTATATACACTTAACCAAGTGCCCTTCAAATCTGTCACTTCAACTCCCTATGAGTCATGGAAAGGTAATGAACCGGTCTGAAATGACTTATGACTCTGGGAGTTGACTACTTTTGTTCATTAAATTTTTCATAAGCTTGAGAAATTTTAACCGTAAGGAAATATGTGTATTTTCATTTGGTACTTTGAACGCTCCAAAATGAATGTTCATTGATGAACATAGAGTGGGAGTGTGTCTGAATTCAACATTCTTGGATATAGAATTTTCTAGTAGGAGATTCAGTTATCTGAATTGAATGCTCCTAATGGTCCTATCTTTCACAATTTTTTAATTGAAATGAGGACTTATTTTCGTTCATTGATCCAAATAGGAGATAAACTGGGTTTGGTCAACTTGAATCCGTTTTGCGATCAAAGTGAATTCGCTTCATTAACCGGTTTGTGGATCATGTTCACTTGCAATAGTAATATTGGTATGGTCAACTCGAATCTGTTTCATGATCAATGTGAGTTTGTTTCACTACCGGTGATTATGAAAATAAGTTTTTCATATGATTACTAGTTAAGATGAAAGTTCTCTCATCTTTTTGTAAGGAAAAGTCGGATGAAAGCAATGGAAGAGCAATTGGATTTGATATTAGATATTAAGCTTTCCAAAGGCTAACAAGTTGTACCCAAATTGAGGGTATAACTTGCATGCAAACCTTCATTCATTGTTAGGTTTGCCTCAATCCACCCATTTCTGATCATGTTACCCAATTGAACCTCGAATTACATCAGGTGGATGTAAAGGTGATCTACATTAGGTGGACGTAAATGTGATGTTTCTTAGTGGAGAAATGTAAGAAGAATTCATTTTGTATGATCTTAAAATGGTTCAATAAGACATCAGTGTATATTTCAATTGATTTGAGAGTAGATATGTGATTCTATCTATCTAGATAGATGATATCATTGATCAGAAAATGACAAGGAGTATATAATCACTATTAGGATGTGATTATCCACAATTTTTTGTGATAAAGGACATTGGTGGAGTAACTTATGTGTTTAGAGTCAAGATCCAGATGGATTACTTTAGAGATTCTTGTTTTGTTGCAAGAGTCATATGTCAAGAAAATTCTTGAATGACTCTACGTATAAGTCTACAAACCTATAGATGCTCCTGTAGCCGAGGGTGAAAGCCTAAGCCAAGAGACGTGTCTCCAAATGCCAGAATAGATTGATGAGATAAAAATATTCCTTATTTAAGCACCATGGGTAGCCTAGTATATAATGTGGTTTATACATGGCTAGATATTTGTTTTTGCTGTGAGATTGGTAAGTTGTTACCAATTAAATCTTTGATAAGTTCATTGCATCGTTGTCATTAGGATCATGAGGTATTTGAAAGGCAATTTAGATTTTGCCAATGCCATTAAAGTCTTGATATCTATTAGTAGAGATCCACAAATGATTATTTGGGTGATGACCCAGATAAGCGTAAAGTTACCTCTTGACATGCTTGCTTGTTAATCAATGACACTACTTCGTGGAATAGCAAGAAGCAAATATGCATAGTATTGTCAACTGTGGAAATTGAGTTATGTGGCATGCTCAGCAACTATGCAAAAGGCAGTATGGCTCGACAGATTATGATGGACTTGAGATGAATCAATTGCTAGATGGGCAATGATGATCTATTGTGTCCACTAATTATCCATCGTCTATGCTAAGAATCTTATATTTCATGGCAAGACCTAATACATAGACATTATGGCTTTGTGTCATAAAAAGAAGTGCTGTAGAACACTCACCTAAGCATGAGATGGCAGTGACCCACTCGATAAGTCCATATCCAGATATATGTATTTGTTGCAATAGAATCTCTAGAATTGCATGGGACTTGATATTGATGTTCTATAAAGTGATGTGCAATTACTAATGTACTCATACTAGTGAGTATTTAATGCCAGTTCATAGTGAACAAAATTTTATTCATATGTTTGCTTAGTGCCTTATCTTTGTGATAAGTTTGGAAGAAATCGAGTATAAGTATGCTAGCACAGGTTGGCATAGAAAAGTATGTCGACAGGTTGATGAGATTGGCTCTCTCACACGAGCAATCGCCTCTGGCGCAATAGGAGCGTGCAGAGATGAGACGATATGAGTTGGTTAGTATTCGTCAGGAAATACTATACTCATATAAGATATGTCGCCTTAAGTATTGGTTTGGAATTGGTTTCTGTGACAATATTAATATGAGACATCTTAATTGTATATGTTACAATTAAAGACTGACATGAGGTCGATATGGATTCCCACGGTCCATATAACCTGTTTGTAGCCAGATTTGAAACCTTGATTACTAAGTATATTAAGTTTGAGGATTCATGTTAGTTTCTAAGTAATAACTAGACCAAGGTCTGTACGGTGTTTGATCTAAGTAAAGGCATATGCCTCTTTAAAAGGGAAGTCACACTGTAACACATGTTTTATACCATGTGTGCTTTGCGACCGTATAAGGAAGTGGGTGAATGAATCCCTGCTTCATCACTGTGTGAGTTCTTGAAGCAATCTATGTTTCTTTAGGATACCCTTAGTGACCTACGCTCATATATTAATAGGTCAAGTTCAATGTTAGCTACTTTGGTATGTTGCCTAAAGATCACGTTAGATTCGATCATATGGGACATGTCCGGGAAAACGGTTAACTTGATTTAGAAATATATCAAGCGAAGGGAAGACTGTTTGCATCTAGGGCTACATGTGTTCATTGGTCGACCAGTTATATAATATTTGTGATTGAACAATCTTTGTGATTGAACATAACTATGAATACATGTTTGAGATTTAAAGGTCAAACATAGCCTACGAGGGATAAAGTGTGTGTTGACTGATGTGAACTTAAAATTGGTCTAGGGTACAGTGAGACATTTTCTTCCATTGAAGACTGTAGCTCCCATGTCATCCCTAACAGGTGCATGGTTTGAGCTTCCACTTGTTGTGTGCTCGTGGGTCGCACGACTTATTTGCCCATATGAATTTGATGGTGGTTCCCGATAAGGTCGTAGAGAAAGATAGTGGTGGATATGGGTCTACCCATCTTGTGCGAGTGGGAGATGTTGAATTTTAGGGTCGGGTCACCCAATATGGGTTGACCTGGCCTGACCCATTTTGTATGGGTCAATAGAAGTTATGGGAATAACTTCCCATAACTAATTAAAAAGAAAAATAAAATGTCTTTTTTCTTTCAGACGTTAAAAAAAAGAAAACAATGTGATGTCTTCTCATCTCTTCCTCTCTCAATCTCTCTACCAATTTTATTACGTGTAAATATCAAATCAAAGGGGCTCTTAAGTTGTGGAATAGTAAGTCTACGATCGGTATCGTAGACTCAGACTCCTTGCATACGCAATAGAACGAACACATCATACGATATGCTATTTTCTTCATAAAAGGTTAGTTCTCTTTTTATGCAATTTCAGTTTTATGAAGATTCTAATAGTTTTATAAAAATCTCCATTGTTTCATTGGTGTTTGGATATTTGGCTGTCGGGCATTGGATCTTCTTTCTTTAGCCTTTAGACATTCGTCTCCTTCCTTGACTTTCGGATATTTCTTTTCTTTTCTTTTCTTTGGGCCTTAGGGCGATTTGGCCTCCGAACATTTAGGTCTTTGGACATTTGGCCTTCAGGCATTGGTCTTCTTTCTTTGGGCCTTTGGAAACTCAATTAGGGCTACTTAAGTTGGGGGTAGGGGGAGGGGGCGGGGAGCAAGGAAATTACATGTTTCCTTATTAGATTACATCTCCTATATTTATTTGAGTCTATTATTTCTATTCACCAAGTTTTGGATATATTATCGTACTTTGTAATTTATCAAATAATATACAATGTAGTTGTTTTGGTTAGTTATTTCTCTTGTTTAGAGCCACCGTTAGTGGTGGCTCCATATATAGTAAGCACCATTCAGTGTCAAATAGTAATTCTATCTGATTAAGAGATCACTACATAGATCTAATCAAATGATAAAGAAAGAAGATTTATAACATAGAATGTTTCAACAAAATTAAACCACAGGAACAAACATCAGAAGTGCAAGCATTCATATGATGGCTAATTAAGTAATTTATATTTGGTATAATTACGTAATTGGAGCATTAATATAAAATTAAATTAAGAAAAATACAGGTTTCCTTATTAGATTATATCTCCTATATTTATTTGAGTCTATTATTCTTATTCACCAAGTTTTGTAACCTATAAATAGGCTATGTTATCGTACTTTGCAATTTATCAAATAATATACAATGTAGTTGTTTTAGTTAATTATTTCTCTTGTTTAGAGCCACCGTTAGTGGTGGCTCCATATATAGTAAGCACTATTCAGTGTCAAATAGTAATTCTATCTTATTAAGATATCACTACAGAGGTAAAGAAAGAAGATTTACAACATAGAATGTTTCAACAAAATTAAACCACAGGAACAAACATCAGAAGTACAATCATTCATATGATGGCTGACATTCACTTCGACTATAAAGAGGAAATTTTCGAAGAGAAGTAAAGCTTATTTCAAGTTTGTAGTCAAGATCTAAATAGATGAACAAGAATGAGTGAATTCAAGAAAGTAGAGTTAGATTCAAGCTTAAAACATACATGATCAATAAAAGTTAGTGCGGCAGATCAAAGTATGCAGCAATTCTGAACAAACATAATTGTTATAGAGTATTCTTTTCTGCTATCTGTATCGGGACATAGCTTGTCAACATATTTGTGCATCTATTCCATCTCCAACTTCACAAATGAAAAGAGAAGATGGACATGCTTTTTCAAACAATCTCAATAAAATGTAATTTCACATTCTTCATATCCTCGGGGAAACTTTGATACTTTTTGGAGCAACTGAAATCTAGCCTCACAGTCAAGAGTATAGGCTACCTGTATTGTCATTGTTCTCAAGACTTTAGCATTCTTCAGAATATACGCTACCATTGCAAGCTTATCTTCCAGGTCTTCAAATCCTTGCATCAATATTGTTTTAAGGCATGAGAACAAACATACAGGAACTTTTTCAAGATTGCTCCAGCGTGTCACGTTTGGGTCCTTATGATCCAAATTCTACAGCAACAATAGCACAAAGTTAATAAGTTTGCCGATTTAGAAAGAAGCCACCCACCCCCCTTGCCCTATTCCCAAACCCCTTCTTCTCTATCGGGTAGGCATTTCTTGACCTTTGAAAGGGTAAGAGATTCTAATTTATGCAACCCTTCAACCAAGTTGAGCAGCATATTCAAATGACAGCATTTAGCCTCCATAGTTAATCGAGTTAGTCTCGGAAAGCTTGGAGACACACCTGCATGCCTAAGAGCCTTCACAAAAGGAAAAGAACATAGAGTAAATAAAAATAAAACTGTGTTTATGTCTTATACTAATAATTTTGAGCATACTAGACACAATAATAACAAGAAGGTGAGACAACAGGAATTGAATATCCACCACCACACCACGTGCAGATGAATATACAGATCCAAATAAAGCATTAGCAACTAACCTACAACTTCTTGAACTAAAAAATTCCACAATGTAAAATATTTTATTCAACTACACGAATAACAACAAAAGCACAATCTATTACTGCAGTTCTTCTTTCTATGTTACTGTTTTGAGTCCTTTGGGAAGTATGGTGAATCAATAATAGGCCATTGAGTCCTTTGGGAAGTATGGTAAATCAATAATAGGCCACCGTCTACAGTTCAGCCTGCCTGCTGATGACTCAACATAGAAGCAGATGGGGCTTAACATTCATAATGCAAAGATTGACATTCACTTCCTTAAGGGGGAATTTGTCTATTAAAAAGTCGAGAAAAAAATTAATTTTGATTGAGGTATTAAAGACTTATCTCAGGCTTGAATTAAAATCTTCACTGAAGGACACTATATTGTACATACATCTTAGAACGGCATATTCTAAACATCAAGCTAAAGTTTTTTGATTGACAGAGAACGAGAAACTACATGGCAAAGTACAATGGAACCAATAACTCCTGATCAATGAAAAGAAAGTCGTTCATGTTACTGAGTGCTAACCCCAGTACTTCTCCATATATTGTGGATTTCATAGCAACAAAATCCTGCTAAGACTAAACATGTGAAGGTTATTCTTTCATATATTGTATAAGATGATGGCGGACAACAATAGCCTGTAGAAATTCCCATCTTCATGTCTGCTGCAGCTTGTCATTGCATATTTACTTGAAAGAAGAAGAAATCTGATTGTACCAGCCGATTGATGTCTTCATTTAAGAAATTATGGCGCACAAGGACAATGTAAATACAGAGCTAGTTCAGCAGCAAAACATCATTATTAAAGGATTTTGGATACGCTACTTATTTCAAACAGGATAGAGAAGCAAAACAAGAATGCTGTTGATCATTAGTTTTGAGTCTTTACAAGAGACAAGTCTGGTTCATGGCTATGGGTTATTACACTGATACATTTTACGATTCAGTACTTGAAACACAATGATTATGGAAATGGACACAATGGTTTCAGTTACCAAATTATTACAAAATAATGAGATTACACGAAGAGAAGTAGAACAGATCAATAATGGTAAAAAATTCACAAATTTTCAAACTCACTTGAATAACAAGAATGTAAGATCGAATAATTAGCCCTTTACCTCAAGGGAATCACTCCTCAAAGATAGATGCTTGACGTTATAAACTCCTTGAAGAAGTTTAATTACAGCTTCGAAGTAATGATCATAGTCAATCAGCGTAACATTTGCATTGGCTTTAATATTATTGTACAAAAGATTTGCTTCTTCTAGCGAACATAAGTTTTCAACACAGAAGTCTCTCGACAACCCGTCACATAGATAAATGGCATGTAAGTGCTGGAGCATTTATCTCAAGCTTGTAGTTTTGCTCTTCAGGCCAGGAGTGCCGAAATTGGTGAGATATGAAGGTGAGATTTCTCAATGTAGGAGAAGATATGGTAAAGATTACCACATTATCGAATACATGTCTTAAAATATGCAGAGTCTCCAGAGATGAACAACCAGATATAAGCATACGTACAGATTCATCGCATTGGTAACCCACCAATTTGAGACGAAGAGTTTTGAGATTTGGAAGACAAACCAAGCTTAGGACACTGAGACTCACACCATATAATTCAATAACTTCTAGCGTCTTACAAGTGAAAAGACTACAAGGCAACTTAATGCGTGGTTCAGGACGACCGTAATCAGTCAAACAAAAATCAAACACTTTAAGTTTCCTACCAACTACATTGGTTATCCAAGTAGTAACGTCATACACATCACAATACTTATCAATCTTAAGAGAGAACTTGTCTATGCATTCTACGTTGAGGGATATCAAAACCTTGTTAACAAAAGGGCAAATTTCACAAATAGTCCCTATTGTAACCCTTTTGTCTCAATTTAGTCCCTATTGTTTCATTTATCTCAATTTAGTCCCTATTGTTTGCAAAAAAATCTCAATTTGATCCCTTCCGTCAAATAAGAGTTAAATCTAATAGAAAGTTGGTCACATGCACAGCACGTGACCACGGTCTCAGGGGCAATTTTGGAATATAACTGTTACGCCCCAACTCGACCCCTCCTATAATCAGTCAGGACGCAACGGAATTTCAGCAGTATAACGATAGTAAATAGGACACCGATGCTCTAAACCAACCTCAATAGAACAACATACATCAACTTCATAAACCATACAACAAACAACCCAATAAAATATAACATACATCGTAACCATATTATACAATAATCATTCCTCGTTATACGCCTCCGTTCCAACATAATACATAAACCTTAACGTACATTACAAACATATTGATACCAACTTAGCAACCTAAACATAGACAAAATAAAGACTACCAAGACTGCATCAACTAATTCATTAACTTATCAACATCTTATATATTATAAACTACAAAGCAGATAAAAGTCTACTAAGTTAATTTACAAGATAATAAAACATGTACGACATCATGGATAAGACTCTGGAACATAGGACTCATCCACGTAAGGCACGTTTTCCACATTTTCCTCTTCAAGAGGCACGTACCCGTAATCCTGCAAAAGTACACATGTATGCATGCAATAATAGAGAGTGAGCTTATATAAAATAAGCCCAGTGAGGATCCGATAGATCTCGAGCAAGGTCTACTAAACTCCTTGGAATAACCCTTTGAGTCAGTAAACACACAATAACATCAATAATTCTATCATCACATAACTATATAACCATTCATTAAAGGATACTCTAGTTAGTGTAGCTCCAAACGCCATCATGATCTCAACCGTTCTTCTTATAACTCCCATTACTCACGCACCTGAGGTACCTCACTAGCCCCTCCCTCCATGACACCTCCGTCATGCGAGCTGGGGGTAGCCTCTGACAGTTATGCCATTATCAACCCAACAGCCCAACGCTTCCCGAGAGGTGGCACACACATACCAAGACTCCATAATCATCATCAATCATCAATCAATCATCATTTATTCATCATTGATAGCATCAATTATCATTTAAACAACAATAACTTAGTTAGATGACAAAGTAGGCCATCTAACCAGACATGCATTATATACACAATTAAACCCTAAATTACTCGTCAACAACTCACCATTCAACACTCAAACACCACCCAATCATCTAAAGGCATCGTTCAAGAAATTAACGAATGACAACCTAAACTTCAAAAATTCATAACTTACATTCTACTAACCCAAACATTGCCAAATCAGTTTCTATCACTCACCCATTCAACCTACTACATTAGCCCTCTCGGAAATCCACCATAACACCTCCAAATCATGCCCGATAATCCTAAAACCCTAGGATATCTTGGCTGGATTTTCCGGACTTTCCCACGAGCAATGTAATCAAAAATTCGGCATTACAACAGCGCTAACACGTAATTATCAAGTATTTAAAAATCGACGGAAATCGATTTCGATCAACACAACTCAATTAATTTAACATTGAACAATTTAATCAAAATTAAATACCCGAAAAATAAAAATTATGCTACATCCGACAAAAACTCGTAGTATTACCACTAAACGATCCCTAGCATGCAAGGAGCAATAATCTATCATCAGATTTCAATTCTAATTGTTCAATCTTCATTTATACGCAAAAATGCAAAAGACAAATTTTGAGATCTAGAATTTTTCTCTCACCTTTGATGTGTTTTGATGCAAGAAATGTGTAGAATGGATGCTAAACAAGTGAAATCAAGCTTTGAATCACTCAATTCGGCTTTGAAACGCAAAATCTGTGAGAAAAATGCTTTGAAAATGCCTTCATCTTTCTCCTCCAAGAAGCCACGGTTTTGTGTGTGTTTTTGGTGGTGTTTTGCTTTGTTTTTAATGTGTGTTGATCATATATTAAGCAAAGGTCAAATAAATAAAAGAAAGTCAAAGTGGAAACTAATTATTTTTAGTATTTTCTTGACTTTAAATGCATTTTCTTGATCACCAAAGTTCAAAACAATTATTCAACACCCAAGCTAGCTCAAGTAAGTTATTTTTAGGTGACAAGAAGTTTTACAATCAAACACTTTCACCCGAGTCGGCTTAAAACTCGATTTTCGTAAAAGTCGGTGTAAAAACCCTAATAAATTCTTAAGCCGATTTTAAAACCGTTTTAATCAAACACAGGTCTATTAAAGTCCGTGGTCTAGGTCTAGAAGGGTTAAAAAGACCAGTTTCAAAATTTTAGCGGACGTGTTTCGAAAATACTATTCACTAAAAATTGACGATAAAATTTCTGACTCTGTTTTTGATGAAAATTTCATGAATGCACATTTAGCACGTATTAGGAGTATTGACATCAAAATTATAACATTCTAGGTCATATAGCACATAAACAGGTCAAATGCACGCAAAACGAGATAAAACACGTAAATCAAGTTAAAGCAGAAAAGTGGGGTTTCACATTCTCCCCTCCTTAAAACAATTGCGTCCGCGCAATTCTCGAACTAACGGACAATTAAATCCTCAATTGTTACACTTAATAATACTTCTCTTAGTTCTCATTTATCTCTTAGGACGACAACTAACCAAAGACCTCAAAAGAATAACCTCTGTTGACTGCAAGTTGATGATCCTAGTTCCAAGACAATCTTCAATTCATAATTCTCTCCTACCTAATATCATATTGCATATGCAAGAATTCGCAATCCAAAGTCTTAGCATGACACCACTAATTATCAATCATCCCCTACTACACAAAAGAGCTCTATGAACACCCCGAGGGTTTAAAAACTCATTCACGATAACATGAATGATTACTGATCAAGGAAATATCTCAAAAGTGACATTGGTCAGAATATGGCTCTTATGAAATTTACAAGGAATTACGAATATGAAAAATCATATTCGAGCCAACAATCGAGTGAACAAGAGGTCAAACAAGTTAGAGAATCAAGAGGCTAATAGTTTAATAAGAAAGCATGATAACTAAGATAAGAAATGTCTCAGCACCTATCAGTTAAATAAGTACGAACAAAGGATGATGACGAGTCAAAACAGTGCTGAGTATCATGAACAAACATTCGTGAACAAGTAAACATTTCAATTCTTGATGATTGTTGAAGGAACCAACAAGTAAGTTGTACTTGAGGCGAAATGAAATTAAGAAATAAGAGATGATTAATTCAATAGAAAATATGAGTGTCAAGATAATGAGTATCTCAGCATGCAACAACAAAAGAAGTATAAATAAGAAAGGACAGTGCTGAGTATATTAAATGAGCAATTACAAGCAAAGTAATGGCTCAGAATTTAATAATAAAATAATAGGATTAACAAAGATCAACAAGAATGACAATGATGTACTTAGGTAGGGAATACATCAAGCAAGTGAAATTCGAACAAGTAAAATGGTATACGAAAGGAAAACTTACTTCCAATGAATAGTAATAGGATGAAATGAAATATTGAAACCAATGGCTGGAGATATAGAATGAAATATAGAAGTCTTAAACCTTAACTCCAATAAGTGACATTGCTATAAGAAGCAAATTTGAACGTTAAGAATAGAAACAATGTCAAATGAGTATAAGATCCATTAATCCAATAAGCAAACTTTCAAGAAACAATTGATAGGCTAGAAAAGTGTAACCCTCTCTCAAATAAGTGAGAATAGAGTAGAAAAGAATAATAAGACCGATAGAATTATGAAGCACAAGAAGGGTGTCCCACCTACACATTTGAACACCAACAAGTCAAATCCTATAATCTATCTTCCTCCAAAACAAGACACTAAGGAGATCTAGAGAACCTAAGGAGTCATAACAATCACCAAACAAGATAAATCACTCCAAAATTTTACATTCCGTACAAGACCAATCACTAAACAAGATAAATCACATATTACCCAACAAGATTAACTAATGAGGACTCCAAAATCTGATAACACAATACAGATTCATATTAACCTATTATAACACAAGCGAATCCTCAATCAACAATTTAGAAAGTCATACCACCTAAAACCCAAAAGCTTGATATAGGCAAGCAAATATTCAGCCATCGAAATGCATTCTTATTTCCTCAAATTATTCTATCTCCCAAAAATTACATCTTCGAATAAAGTAACTTTAGTCAAGAATCACTCCAATTGTTTCCAAGGTTTAAAGATCAAAACTCCAAAATACCCATTAATAATATAGCAATCCCAAATAGTAGAAATATTCACATGTTATACCACACTTCATTCCATTCACAAATATACATCACTAATTCCTCAAATAAATTCATTCTAAAATAACCTCAAGGCAGTATAGTCTGAGTTGAGACTCCAAAAGTGTCTAATGATAACCTCACGGAAACCTCAACTTATGATTTATCTCCAAGTAATAATAAGTTAAACATGGCAACAAAAGTAATTATAATCATCAAGATACATTGCTACTTTCCTCGAACAACTTCATTCTTACTAAAGGAACATCAAGATCAATCCACTAAGCCGAAACTAAAATCCATAAATATAACAATTAAAATCTAACTGATGATCTTCTAGAATAATAATAATTCAAAATCATGGCCTACCACTATTTCCGAAAACTCTTGCAGTCATCCTTACTTCACCTAAAAGAATCACCCACAGTTATAGAATATATACAATTACATCACATGAAAACAGGTACAACGTAATGCATGATTATCATATAATTTAACATTATCACATAACACACAATTCAGCATATAAGAAGCCAACATCACATAAACAGGTTATATCACATAAGTAAGTTATAAACAATTAAAGTCACATAAGCAACAAACTTCACATAAAGCACTTTGATCACATAAAACACAATTGTCACATAATACACATTAATCACATAATGCACATTAATCACATAATGCATATTAATCACAACACATTGAGTACGTATAGCACGTTATCACATAAAACATATTGACCACATTAGTTCACTTAACACACAAGGCATACTGGTCACATAGAAAGTTAGACACATAAGTAAATTAATCACATAAACATATTAATATATGTTTCACTTTTCTTTCACTTAATACATACTTGCATGCTTAGACCACTACCTACATTCCGAGGATACCCCGGCTGACGGCTAATCAAGCTCTGATACCACTTAAATGTCACGCCCCAACTCGATCCCTCCTATAATCAGTCAGGACGCAACGGAATTTCGGCAGTATAACGACAGTAAATAGGACACCGAGGCTCTAAACCAACCTTAATAGAACAACATACATCAACTTCATAAACCATACAACAAACAACCCAATAAAATACAACATACATCGTAACCATATTATACAATAAGCATTCCTCGTTATACGCCTCCGTTCCAACATAATACATAAACCTTAACGTACATTACAAACATATTGATACCAACTTAGCAACCTAAACATAGACAAAATAAAGACTACCAAGACTGCATCAACTAATTCATTAACTTATCAACATCTTATACATTATAAACTACAAAGCAGATAAAAGTCTACTAAGTTAATTTACAAGATAATAAAACATGTACGACATCATGGATAAGACTCTGGAACATAGGACTCATCCATGTAAGGCACGTTTTCCATATTTTCCTCTTCAGGAGGCACGTACCCGTAATCCTGCAAAAGTACACCTGTATGCATGCAATAATAGAGAGTGAGCTTATATAAAATAAGCCCAGTGAGGATCCGATAGATCTCGAGCAAGGTCTACTAAACTCCTTGGAATAACCCTTTGAGTCAGTAAACACACAATAACATCAATAATTCTATCATCACATAACTATATAACCATTCATTAAAGGATACTCTAGTTGGTGTAGCTCCAAACGCCATCATGATCTCAACCGTTCTTCTTATAACTCCCCATTACTCACGCACCTGAGGTACCTCACTAGCCCCTCCCTCCATGACACCTCCGTCATGCGAGCTGGGGGTAGCTTCTGGCAGTCATGCCGTTATCAACCCGACAGCCCAACGCTGCCCGAGAGGTGGCACACACATACCAAGACTCCATAATCATCATCAATCATCAATCAATCATCATTTATTCATCATTGCTAGCACCAATTATCATTTAAACAACAATAACTTAGTTAGATGACAAAGTAGGCCATCTAACCAGACATGCATTATATACAAAATTAAACACTAAATTACTCGTCAACAACTCACCATTCAACACTCAAACACCACCCAATCATCTAAAGGCATCGTTCAAGAAATTAACGAATGACAACCTAAACTTCAAAAATTCATAACTTACATTCTACTAACCCAAACATTGCCAAATCAGTTTCTATCACTCACCCATTCAACCTACTACATTAGCCCTCTCGGAAATCCACCATAACACCTCCAAATCATGCCCGATAATCCTAAAACCCTAGGATATCTTGGCTGGATTTTCCGGACTTTCCCACGAGCAATGTAATCAAAAATTCGGCATTACAACAGCGCTAACACGTAATTATCAAGTATTTAAAAATCGACGGCAATCGATTTCGATCAACACAACTCAATTAATTCAACATTGAACAATTTAATCAAAATTAAATACCCGAAAAATAAAAATTATGCTACATCCAACAGAAACTCGTAGTATTACCACTAAACGATCCCTATCATGCAAGGAGCAATAATCTATCATCAGATTTCAATTCTAATTGTTCAATCTTCATTTATACGCAAAAATGCAGAAGACAAATTTTGAGATCTAGAATTTTTCCCTCACCTTTGATGTGTTTTGATGCAAGAAATGTGTAGAATGGATGCCAAAAAAGTGAAATCAAGCTTTGAATCACTCAATTCGGCTTTGAAACGCAAAGTCTGTGAGAAAAATGCTTTGAAAATGCCTTCATCTTTCTCCTCCAAGGAGCCACGGTTTTGTGTGTGTTTTTTGTGGTGTTTTGCTTTGTTTTTAATGTGTGTTGATCATATATTAAGCAAAGGTTAAATAAATAAAAGAAAGTCAAAGTGGAAACTAATTATTTTTAGTGTTTTCTTGACTTTAAATGCATTTTCTTGATCACCAAAGTTCAAAACAATTATTCAACACCCAAGCTAGCTCAAGTAGGTTATTTTTAGGTGACAAGAAGTTTTACAATCAAACACTTTCACCCGAGTCGGCTTAAAACTCAATTTTTGCAAATGTCGATGTAAAAACCCTAATAAATTCTTAAGCCGATTTTAAAACCGTTTTAATCAAACACAGGTCTATTAAAGTCCGTGGTCTAGGTCTAGAAGGGTTAAAAAGACCAGTTTCAAAATTTTAGCGAACGTGTTTCGAAAACATTATTCACTAAAAATTGACGATAAAATTTCTGACTCTGTTTTTGATGAAAATTTCATGAATGCACATTTAGCACGTATTAGGAGTATTGACATCAAAATTATAACATTCTAGGTCATATAGCACATAAACAAGTCAAATACACGCAAAACGAGATAAAACACGTAAATCAAGTTAAAGCAGAAAAGTGGGGTTTCACAATAACAATAAAAGTTCAATTTAGTCCTCAATGTTTTGAAAAAGTTTCGTTTGAGTCCTCAATGTTTTAAAATTTTTTTGAATAAGTCCTCAATGTTTTAAAAATATTTCAAATAAGTCCTCAATGTTTTAAAAATATTTCAAATAGGTCCTCAATGTTTTAAAAATATTTCAAATAAGTCTTCAATATTTTAAAAATGTTTCAAATAAGTACTCAATATTTTGAAAAGATTTCAATTTAATTCTTATTGTTCTATAAAGTTGGAAATAAACCCTTAAAGTCTCCCATCTCTTAAACACACAAGGTTTGGGTGGTTAACAAGGAGGAAATAGACTTATCTTGATAGATGTAGCTCAAAAAATTTAGTCGAGTTAGCTTTTAACTAATAAGTGATAGATAACTAAGATAGCGTCCGCGAAACCAAATTCGAATTTGTCAAAATCAAAATTAGGGAAGTCACAATACGTAAACAAAGAGACAGAATAAGGACACAATATACGTTACCAACTACAAACCTTTAGCATTTTTCATTTGAATACCTGTTATGAAAACAATCATAAACACCTCAACATTAGAAAAAATGATGTTTCTTCATCCTTAATCCAAAAAAAACATAACAATAATATCATCAAAGCATCAGTCATAAAATCCTGTCATAATCCCATAACCTGTCATAAAAAAAAGTCATTAAATATGGTTAAAGTCATTACATTTAGCTATCATAGTCCCATTCATATACAAAAATTATCTTTACATATCCTGTCATAATCCCATCCATGTACAAAAATATCCATCAGTCATGTCATAAACTATTTGTAACCCATCCAAAAAAATCATTGGGTTGACTAACTTTGTTCATAGCATGTTCATTCATCAATATGAATAAAGTTACAAAAAATATCCATCAGTCCTGTCATAACCTATTTGTAACTCATTCACAAAAACCACTGGGTTGACTAACTTTGTTCATACCATGTTCATTCATCAATATGAACAAAGTAAGGACTTAGTTGAAATCTTTTTAAAACATCGAGGACTTATTTGAAATATTTTTAAAACATTGAGGACTTATTTGAAATATTTTATTGAGGACCTATTTGAAACATTTTTAAAATATTGAGAACTTATTTGAAATATTTTTAAAACATTGAGGACTTATTTGAAATTTTTTTAAATCATTGAGGATTCAAATGAAACTTTTTCAAAACATTGAGGACTAAATTAAACTTTTATTGTTATATTCCAAAATTACCCCCGAGACCGTGGTCACGTGCGGTGCACGTGACCAACTTTCTGTTAGATTTAACCCTTATTTGACGGAAGTGACAAAATTGAGATTTTTTTGCAAACAATAGGGACTAAATTGAGACAAATAGAATAATAAGGACTAAACTAAGACAAAATGGTAACAATAGGGACTATTTGTGAAATTTGCCCTTAACAAAACGTGCAAACTTAATGTTTCTGTCCTTTGGCTGGCGCGGCCTGAACTGGTGGGTGCTATTATTGAAAATGAGATTATGAATATTTGTCCAAAGAAATTTCCACTTTGTTGATAGCAAGCTGGTGGCAACAGCATCCTTCGTTGAAAGAAATGATAGAATGTGAGAAAGAACAGATTCTGGCAAGTTGCTTAGCCTATCAACATCAGTTGAAGGTCGTTGGCGCTTTCGGCCAGAAGGTCTTGCAAGCGATGACATACTATTCAGAAGGGTTTGATAATTTTTCTGGGTTTTGGCTTGTCAACAGAAATGCTGCTATTTATACATGTTAGAGGAACGGAAGCTGTAGATGGTGATACGTGACAGTGCAGTGAATCTCACATAATTCTAAGCGAAACCATACGGGGAAGATGAAGGGTTTTAGTCCCATTAATGTGGTCATATGTGACAGTGCAGTGAATTATATCTCACATAATTCTAAGCGAAACCCAAGCGGGGATGAAGGGTTGAGTCCCATCAATGTCATAGACTATAATCTATGTAAGATTTTACCATACAAGATTTTGCATGTATTATGTGCATGAATCTGCATTTTCAAGACTTCAAATTACTGTATTGTATTTGCTTCGCAGGTATCATATATCTAACTTCTTCTTTTTTTTTGTCATATAACATATATTAGATGATCTCATCTACAAATATTATATCTCCCAATCTTTTATATTTATAGTGAGGGATATATATACTACTAGACCAAAGATCTATTTGTGTAATTCTCGCTTTAAGTATGAGAGGTCTTGAATCAATTCTCAAAATTAACATTTAAGTAAGGTAGGCTTGTAAGATCTCCCTTAAATCAAATGAAGGAAAAAAAAAAAAAAAAGGCCTGCTGGTATATCTAACTTCTTTCTATGCCACATAGTTGACCATTAGGCATTAGGGGAGTAAATGCAACCTTTTGTTTTTTTTTTTAATTTAAAAGGAGACTAAGATCATATATATAAATATAATTACTGAGACTCGAGTTCGTAATCTTTCACACCGAGTGTTATACCGCTAGAGCAAATGAACTTTGGCACCTTTTGTCTCTTTGCAAGACAAATAATCCTATTTCTTCACAAGAATTAGTTATGTAAATAATCTTCATTGTCATTTTATTTTCTTAAATTAGTATTATTGTTATTTTTTTTTATCATTTTCTCAAATTAGTCTCACTTATTAAAAAAAAAAAAGTACACATCAGCCTCTGTAAAGTGGCGAATCGAGTCAAAAAGTCTTTCAATATTAACAGAAAAGTTATCACGTGGGGATAAAATTGAAAGTTAATTAAATATTTCGATTTTGACTCCAATGTTCTAGAAAAAAAAAAAAAAAAAATTAGTCCTGAAAGTTCCGGAAAAGTTGAAATCAATTCCCGAAAATTTTACACAACATTCAAATAATACCTAATTAAAAAGAATGTCGAAAGAATCCATTTAGCCAGAAAAATCCCAACAAAGATGATTTTATTAGAAAATCCTTTCTCTGATCAATTTATTTTTAATGGGAAACTTTAATAACAAATCGATTAGGGTTTAATCAGAGGCACTAATTAGATTGGAATGCATGTAATTTTACGAAATTATGTAAGATAATTAGTTCATTTCACACATTCACACATGTTCTTCAATCTCCATTACAGCTAACTGGGTTGTTTTAACCGAAATTACCAATTTGTCCATATTTGGTAAACATTGGACCTTGATTTGCGTTTTTCCAACAATAGAGAATAATTTGAAAGATGATGAACAATAGGGACCAATCTTAAAATAAAATGCATGTACACACTGATAATTTATGAAGTTATGCAAGGATAATTAGGTCGTTGCATGCATTTACTGTTGATATTAACTGAATTTTTTACTAAATGTATCAACTTGGCCATATTTGATAAATAACAAAGACTGAAAAGAAACAAAATTTCTACATAGACGAATCTACCATATTTGGTAGAATTTAGTTTGTGGTTAGTCACAAACTATACAAAAACAAACAATTTAGAAATACTAGTTTGAAAAGAAATATATACAGTTCTTAGAATGTTGACACAAATATCTTTATATAGTACGAATGCTCATCTTTTGAATCTTTTGTATAGCCTAGCAACATTTGAACCTCTTTTGAAATTCAACTATGAACTTGCTAAACCAAACAAAGGTTTTTCTCATTAGGTGGGGTTAATTCTATAGATCTATCATCAAATCCAACGAGACACTTGCTAGCTTATGGGAAAAAAAAAAAAAAAAAAACAATTACACTTCCTGTGGCATTTTGGAGTCTAGAACACATTCGATTCAGATCTTCAGATATGTAGCAGTCAGGATGAGCCATTGTATCACAATTACCACGAGCAAAAGTAAGATAGAAGACATGGAAGTCACCTAATGAGCAAGTTCAAGAGTACGATAAAAGACATGGAAGTCACCTGACTAGCAAGTTCAAAAATGAAAATTCTTCAAACCGTTAGAATCGATCATCAGCTCTAGAGATATGGGATGACATTAGATACATGGGATGGCCCCACATACTGTAAGACTCACTTGTATATGAGTAGACTCAAGGACAGTGTCTGGCTCTGCTTTTGACAGTAATTTAGTCAATAACAAATGGTTTGGGGTATTTACGTACATTATAGCAATTGTAAAATGTAACCACAAAAATTTATCCAAAGTCTGTCCTCGTACAATAGTGACATAATAAATAAAATAGAGAAGAATAAATGACTGTCGTAATACAAAAATTACCTTGCATCAATTAAAATAAACATATGAAAATAAATAAAAACAAGATCACAATAACACACACAAAGAAATTATAAATGTAATTACACCCCTAAAAATCAACAAAATTAAAGAATAAATTCATCAAATAAAAATTCATTCTTCTGGGTAATATGATTAAACTTCTTTCAGTATATGAAATGCACAACAAACCATCCAAATTTGTTTACAATTTTATTAAAAGAAAGAAAAAATTTACAAGAGTAAATCACGTATTTTTCTTTTGAACTTTTACATAAACCACCAGTCACAAAATTTATGATATCAATTGAATAATCATAGCAAAGATGCAAGAACCGGTTACGAATCAAGCCAAACCAATAGCGTGATAGATTAATAATTAATATAAAGTTATCATGCTAAATAATTCAAGTTACGAGTTCTTGTATATTTACATAATGAACTTGAATTAGAAAACAACAAGTGTAGTATAATACTTAAATTTATAGAAGTAATTGAGTATATACATGCAGAAAAATTCAGTTGAAGTGCATCTATTTTTTTTTAATTAAATAAATATACATTAATTTACTAAAATGCCACAGTGTATGCACATGCATACACTGGGGCCTATTTAACTCCGCCATTGAGTAGGCTGATCACTAATGGTCAGTCTGAGCGATTTGAAGAATTACTCATTCAAAAATAGAAAGAGAGACGTGGAATATCCACCATAGTCACCTGACGAGCCAGTTCACGAGTAAGATAAAAGATATGAAGTCATCTAACTTCTCTGCAGTTGTCCTCCGGGCACCATATCTCTCTGCTAAAAGAACTACTCTATCAGAGTTCACCGCACATAATCAACCAAAGGTGGATCCCTAGTATACAAACATCAGAAGGGAAGTAAGCAAACTTATTGACACGAAATCTGGAGATCTCACAATTAAAAGGTATCGTTTTAACCATGAACAATATTACATCTAGTAAACACATCACATCTAAAACATAACAAAGATAAGGCCAAACGTTTCATGAAGCATCATTAAAATCTAAGAAACGCAACTGCTTAAAAATGAAGAAGAAAGCAACATAAGCATATGAATCATGACGTGTCCTAAAAATAAAGAGAACCAATGTTAAAAAATCACAAACTGGATACTGAGTTCCAGAGTCATGGTAGAATTTATGAACGAAGTTTCTCTACTACTAAAGAAACAATTGAAACAAAAGAAAATCTACCTTTTGCAGGCAGACTAGCACTGAAGTTCGAAACTTTTGCTATTACGCTAGAGGTCCAGACCATATCTTACTGTAAAAACGCCACAACAGTGAGGAGTATAATCTCCAAAACAATCACGTTGCTGCCACAATAATATACAAAGTACAGACTTATGATAAGCACACATTTTGCTTCATTAGTGACAAAGCGAAGAGGAACATTTTGGACATTTCAAAATCCCCAGAGGTTAATCTTGTAAGTATGAGCATGTGGTTTCATCCACGTTAGTGTCAAGGTAAAAATTAATGTGACAATGGTTTCCACAAAAGCTTAATGGATTTCTCAAAGAACATCAAAAAAGGGAAGAAAATATTGAATGCTTCAAATCAATAATTGTAATCACGATATCATCCACATAAATATTCACCACGTTCAACACATCATTCTGTTAACAACGAGAAAAAAAGACACAGCACAAACCATACCAATCCTGGAATACCACAAACTGGATACTCAATTCTACCGCCCTCAGAAGGTAGAAGACAAGTTTCTCTACTAATGATGCACAAACGCACAGGTAAGACTTATTTATATAATGAACTAGTACTTCTATCTAGGGGCACGGCAAATCTAAAATTTTGTTTCTGTAGAGGCTATAATACTAATATTTATTTCCAATGGAGGCTAATTTGATTATACATACAAAAATACACATGTTAAAAAATTATTAGGGTAAATATACTATATTTTAAAGACAATTAGGCACCACGGGCCACAACATTGCATCTTCAACATTAGCATGTGCTTGCAGAACTCGCAGTCTAGAGTGCAAAGACACGTCTTATGGGTTTCGAAGACCACTGATAATATAGACAACAATGTAAGTATCGAGGAGTAAGCATATGAACCAAAGCAAACCAAAACAAACTAGACAATACCTTATTAAAGCTAACCATTTTTCACCGAGTAGGATCAATAAGTAACTATCATAAAACTGTATGATTTTAAACTTCATGCAAGACAATGAAAGTGAGAATACTTCTCTCCCATTGGGCAGCGTCATCAAGTTGGAACTTTGATGGCTATAAATGGACAAGAAAATGCACGGAATTGAACTGAGATCTCTGTCCATTTTAAAGAGGAAAGAACCATTGCATAATTAAGTAGTTGAAGAACTTTTAAATCATATTATCAGCCTTGTCAATTTGAGGCTATTTTTAGGCTGGAAAATCTAGGATAGCTGGACCAACTACTAAATATATAAAAGAAGTACATAACACGGCTTCTGTGAACCAGTGGCTCCGGACGACCTAACTACAAAAGGCTAAACTAACTGGATGGGCAGTGATACTTGAGATTCTATACCGCAATTAACAAGATAGCCATCTATTATATCGCAATTAACACTATTTCGGAGGGCATTCCAAAATCATCATTTAAAACCAACATAACACTAGCCTAACTTTCATAATCATTCATGAATAGAGTGATCAAACCACTATACCATTACTATCATCTTCATACAACCGTATGCGAGATTAATCCTTCGAAAGCCTAACTGCCCAATCCCTAGATCTCAAAGATTAGTAAACCTATTGCTTTGATACCAACTTGTCATGCCCTGAAATTTAACGCAGTAAATTTGGGACGAGATCACCGTACGCCTAGAAAGACAAGTCCTCTCAAGCCCGCAACGCTAAAATCTTAATACAATTAGTGGAAAGCTACTAAAACCTCAATTGTCTAAAATCTCCAATAATGGCTTTAGATACCCAAGTGTTGCCTCAAATTTCAAGGATCATAACATCACTACAAGAAAAACTGTATTTTGAAACGGTCCGTCGCCAATTCGTTGCCAAATTGGCGACAGACATTAGACGGAACTTTTTGTCACCAAGAATTGAAATCAATTGGAGATGGAATGGAGACGACATAGCTTAGTCGTCTCCATACCGTCTTCAATTGGCGACGGCATGAAGACGACACTATAACCCGTCTCCAAAAGTCACTAGTTGGCGACTACTCAGAGACGACATAGATATGTCATCTCCAAACCGTCTCCAATTGGTGATGGCATGGAGACGACTTATCTATGTCGTCTCCAAACTATCACCACTTGGCGACATCGTGGTGACGACTTATATATTACTACGCGGTTGTCAATTTTTTGTTAATAACTAATGCTTAAGATTTATTAATGAAACAACTTAATTTAAATTTTGTTTATGTATTGCTTTTAATTACAATAATTAATTAAACTAGTAATGTTATGCGTTATAGTTTGATAAAAGGAAAAAATTCATATAATTCTAAAGGTATTTTCAATTTAAAAAAATTAGTTTAAATTATTTTATATATGTTATTTAAAAATTAAAATTTTTATGGCACTCTTGGTATCCCTTAAACAAATATAATAAAGAAACAGAACCAAAAAAAAAAAATTACTTATTTGAAGACGGACAATTGTAAACCGTCTCCAATTGATCACTATTTGGAAACGGTATTGTAAACCGTCTCCAAAAGTATCCATTTAATTATTTGATTAATTTAAAATTTATATTAATTTGATAAATATTAATTACATAGTTCTCTAATTTTATAAATTAGTAGTAATAATTTTTTATTGATAATTAATTTAATAATAAGTCATACTCAAAATTAATTAATTACACATTAAAAAATATAGTAAAATAATATAATAAAAAAAATAATTACACATTAAAAAAATTGTTGAGCCATAAAATGGAGACGGACCAAGTTGTCCGTCTCCAATTAGGGCTATTGAGCCATTTTGGAGACGGACCAGCTTGGTCCGTCTCCAATTTGGGCGCTACTGAGCTATTTTGATATTGAGCCATTTTGGAGACGGGTCAAGCTTGTCCGTCTCCAATTTGGGCTTTTTAATAAATAAAAAAGGGCATCAGATTTTTTTTCAATTTGAACTTTCCCAAACTAAAAAAAAAACTTCCTCCCCTTCCTCCCACCGTACCCCACCCCCACCCCCACCCCCACCCCGTAGCCCCTCCACCCCCGTCTCCCGCCCATAGCACCCCCCAGCGTCCCTACCCCCATACCCCGCGACCCATAGTCCCCCATCCCAGCGACCAACAGTCCCCTCCCCCAACCATAAGGTAATTTTATTTTATTATTTTTTGTTATATAAATATATATAATATATTTACATATGCATATATATATATATGTATGTATGTATACATATATATATAATATTTTCTTCTCTGTTTTCATTTTCTTTATTTGTTTTATGTTATTTTTGATTTGTTTTTGTTTTTTATTTTTTTGCTTTTTTTTTTAGTTTTTTATTTTTAGGTTTTTAATATGTTCTTTTTTTATTTTTTTTATTTTCGATTTTAATTAAATGACATACTTATGTAAGGGGTATTTAGGTGGGATAGTGACCATTAAACTTGGATTCTGCTTGTTCTTTTTTCGCTTTTCAGGATGGGATTGAAGAATTTATTGAGTGAAATTCATATAAGTTTCCATTTGTAGGGTATGTATATATGAGTGTGCTTAATGTGTGTGTATGAGTATTCATTTAGTGTTACGTAGTAGATCGTCGACATACACATAACTATTTTTTTTTTTTTTTTGCAGGAGACCGTCAAGTGGTACAACTTATTGGGGTTAATGATTTCTATTAACTTTAAGTATTTGTGCCCGTAATGCAAAAGATTTAGTATGGTTCGTTCTTATTCTTGTGAATTTTGTTGTGGGTGCATTCAATTATAGAGTTAGAATTGGTTGTTTATGTGGACTTGTATTACATAACTGCATGTATGTATATGGAATATGTCATTGTTTGATGGAGAAGAATATATGCGCCAATTGCTAATGTAATTTGATTACAGGGCAGGGGAAGGTTTCTTGATAATTGAGCTTCTGAGCATTCATATTGATAGCTTGTAAAGTTGCAAAAACTGGAAAAACGAAGCATTTCAATTATGTCAGAAAGTTAACTTTAGGAGTCTAATATCTTTTATGTTGAGGATAACACATGAGTTGCTGTCATAATGGAAGCCTTTTTGACAATTAACAATAAGATAAACAATACTTAACTCTCTGTCTTGCAATTGGAGGACTGTATTTCGGCAGTTTATTTGGTTTGCAACAATCACCTATGTTGTTCAATTTCTTATTTACCATATAAAAAAAGATATTAAAGTTCTAAGTTGTTTGCAGAATTGTACTATAAATGGTTGCTACTTGACAATTCCTTAATTTCAATTTGAAACTGGTATACAAGATTAGATGCGAGGTCAGTTTAAATTTGAAAGATAACATCTTCCTGAATAAAGTTGTGATTTTATCAAGGGAATGTACTGAAGAGCAAAAGAAATTTATCTTTTGGCTGATTGTAGATTGGTATTTATATTGTGAAGCATTTCTTATACCTCTTTTTCCTTTGTGTGGTTCTCTATAAGATTTTGGTTAAGAAAAAGTTGCTCTAGGTTCATTCATTGTCCTTCCAATATAAAAGGGTTCCTCAAATCTAATTTGTCCTTATCGTTTCCAATTTTATTGATCTTGATATGCTTATGAGATTTGATGCCTACTGGAAGTTACTGAATCTCACTATTGAGGTAGTATCTGGTTTGCATCATGTTTTATGTGTGTGTTGGAAGATTGTGATAAGTATGTTTAAAGCTCTTGAATGATTTTATGGCTGCATGATTTTGAGATGAAGCTGCTTCATTTTATTGGGCATTGTTTATTGTGGTGAAGCTGTGCATTGTTTATTGGGCATGAAGTTTTAGCTTTTTAAAAGAAAAATTGTGGCTTTTTTTATTTTCTTTTTTGTTTCTGAATTTAAGTGTTTTTGTTGGTGATTTATTTTTTGAACACAGGTTGGTGTCATTGGTCTCCAGTATTCCCCAAGAACATCTTTGTCGAAAGGTAAAAGTTAATTTTCTTTTATGTTATCTATATGTTATTCATTTTCTTTTGTGTTATCTATATGTTATACAACCTTAAAGTTAATTCATTGAGTAAATGCATAGTTGGTGAATGATGATTTTGTGATGTGGGTTTTGTGCGTATTGTGTGTGTAGTGTGGGTCTGATCAGTTAGCTTACTAAGTAGAGCCTTGTCTTCCCTTGCTTGGGTATTGCAGCAAAAACGTGGAAACAACAAGAACACTAGGAGAATTGGGAGTAAAGGAATTAAGAACAATTAGGGATAGTATGTTGAACTTTAATGCACTAGTCTATTAATTGGTGCTCTTCTTCATAGCTTATGATGTGTAGCATAGACGAAGGAGCTTCCAAAAGAAATTGGAAGAAGCATATGATAATAAACAATAGAAAAGAAAGAATTGGTATAAGAAAGATACAGTTTCGTTTCATTACTATCTTGTATTTATGCTATATAATATTATAATTGAAGCCAACATCTTATATGAATGACCATATTTTACTCTATTTATTGCAAGTTTATTAAAGATTTTATATCTGATTTGTGTACAGGAAGCTGCAAACTATGACAATGGGAAAACACCTCATGTCCCTCAAAGAATGGAAGGAATTTGAGATGCAAGTGTTGGGTGGAGAAATATTAGAGCTTGTGCATTTAGTTATACATATGTGATTGTTCAAAGACATATCGTGCTACATATGTAATTAAAACAATTTGTAATTTTAAATTTATGTTTTATGACTATTTATTTAAATTTAAATATTGATTGTCAACATTTTAATTAAATTTTTTATATGAATTTGACATTTCAAAAGAACTTTTAATTCTGTTATTCTAATTATAAAAATCGTCCAAAAAAAATTATTTAAAAATTGGCGACGGCATGGAGACTAAATAATTGGAGACGAAATGTGATTGGAGACAGCTTGGAGATGGAATGTTATTGGAGACAGCTCGGAGACGGTTTGGAGACGGAAATTGTTTGGAGACGGTTTGGAGACGGAGTTTTATTGGCGACGGTGTGGAGATGACAATTTTGGGAGACGATTTGAAGACGAATTTGGCGACGGATTAAAATGTCGGCGCCAAAGGTGATGAAGTGGCGACGGGGCGACAAATTGGCGATGATACTTTTGGCGACGGTTAATTTTATCTCCGCGTTGTCGCTAGCCATCGCCAATACCCTTTTGGCGACAACATAGAGATGGCTTTTGGTCGTCGCCAAAAACAATTTTTTTTGTAGTGCGTGAGGTAAAATTCTTCAATTATTACAAACAAACTTGAATGTTATAACTGGAATTCAAATCCAACACCAAATAACATTTGAATGGATAATTCTCTTTGCACTAGATCACCACAAGAGGTTGACACTACCCACCCAAGGCTCGAGTTCCTACTCTTCTTTTTCTGCAAAGAAAGCAGGCGGAAACAAAAAAGGGTGAGCGAACAAAAGCTCAGTAAGACGTACTTCTCCAAAGAATGACAAGAGTATACGAATCCTGTAAATAATAAGAATGAGCAGTAGCGGAAGAATAATGAGCAATTAATAACTTGCAAGAGTTTCTTTAAAACTATAATAGTGGTCACATAGCAGTTATCAATCAGTACAGTATGATACGTATTATCTCCTCTATCAAGTTCAGTACGATAAGTATTATCCCTCTTATCAGGTTTAGTACGATAGGTATTATCCCTCCTATCAGGTTCAGTTTGATAGGTATTATACCCCCTATTAGGTTCAATTTGATTGATATTATTTCCCCTATCAGATTCAGTACGATAGGTATTATCCCTCCTATCAGGTTTAGTTTGATAGGTATTATCCCCCCTATTAGGTTCAGTATGATATGTATTATCCCTCCTATCAGGTTCAGTAAGATAATTGTAACTTGTCGAGCAAAACAGTCAATGTACAGTTTAACGAGGAAGGAGATATCGATCAATATACAAGCAAGGATACTCTTGACATTACTTTTTGGTTATATAGAATAGGTATGCAAACTTACATTTCAAGGAGACAAGGAACAAGATAGGCTCTCGAATATTTATATCAAAATATATAATATCGTAAAATGGAACGATAATAAATAGTGAATTAAATCACTAATTGGATAACGATAATTTACCAAATAGCTGAAAGGTTCTTAAATATGGTATTGAACAAATGGTCATAAAATCACTTCGGGTGCAAGCATTATGTAGATTTTTACAAGAGGTAATAAGATCAAACTTAACTCTTGGAAGGTAAATTATTTTCAAAGTGATAAAATTCTTATTTACAAAAAGACGTTAAAAGGTGCTTTGGTCTTAAAGCTTTTAATTTATTTTTGGCTGGGTTAGAAATATAATGCATAAATACTGGGAATAATATATCTACATATGTAAATGCATTTAGAGTAGATTAAGTTAAAAGAATATGTAATACATAACTATGTACAATTAAAGTAAAAATAGCTCTAAAACCGTTTAAGGCACCAGGTTGCTCTTATAATGACATAGTTGTTAAAATAGGAAGCTTGACTTAGACTACCTTTAGAAAGATAGAAAGCATATATGTTATATATGTATAACTATTTTTGAAACAACCATATATGAAAGTAGTAGTTTTCACCTGAACATATTGGTTTTATGAACAACTTTTGAACAATATAATATATACGCATGCATACGTATACAATTTTATAGTCTTCAATACATTAAGTCTATGGCATTTTTAAGTACACAGTGGGTTAATAAGAAAATAGTTTCTTGGTAATTGTAAGCTCAGAACGCGAAAGTCAAGAAACATGATAGTATTATAGTAATAGGGAATAGATTCTTTGGCAGTAGAAATCACATAAATACTACTAAACCCAAGAAACCATCATTTAGTCATGAACATCAGGTTGTTCTTATTCTAGACCTCACGTCTGTAGGCATCAAAATAATTTATTTCAAGAATCATTCAATCATTACGCATCAATGTTTGGTGATAACTCCAATTATGTCAATAAACACATAGAAGGTGGTGAATAGTAAATTGTATAGATTTCGAATAGTAAAGTACGAGAGAAGTGATAATAGGATCAACAACACAAGTATGAATGATATCGTTAGAATATAATTTGTATACGAGTAGTAATTATTTATTGGAGACAATAAAAGATATAAAACCATATGATGAAAGAATCTCATTTACCTCAATTTTAAATTTGATCAAAATTTCCATATCTTTATCCTACATATTTATACCATGATAAAATATTTTTATTAAAAATCTCAATCATCTCAGTTTATTTCTAAATGACCAAAACTCTCTTATTCTTAATACTAAAGGAATGGTACAACTTATAAACTACTGAGTAGACTGTATGAAATCTAAGGTTTACCGTGACACCACGTTACCAAGCTACCTACACGCGAGATCAAAGTTTTCTGCTTCTATAATATTTTCTCCAGAGGAACGTTCAAGAAACTCTAGTTGCTATAAATGGTAAAGGATTGGACATTTATCACTATAAGAAAACAACCTTGAGGCTACCAAAAATGGCGACGAAAAAAGTTTGGTAGCCATTTCCACGAATGGCGACAAAAGGGCGACAAAATGAAATATTTCGTCACTGTTTGGTGGCTAAAATGTGCGAAAAAAATATGTTGATGGGAAAATTACAAATGGTCGCCATTTGGTAGCCAAACGGCGACGAAATAGCGACAAACAAAGATAATTTTTGATTAATTAGTTATTGGTTGCCATTAGGTCACCAAATGACGACCACATGGCCACCGTTATCATTAATTTTTGTTCGCAGCTTAATTACCAAAAAAAATTAGAAAAAATAACTATAAAATAGAAAAAATATAAATATGGTATCCATTTGGTCGCTATATAGCGACCAAATGGCGACAAAAAAACATAAATATTTATAGAAGTAAAGATTATAAAAAAATAAATTGACAAAAAAAAATTAAATAAATAAACTAAATAAGGGTCACCCTTAGGTGGCAAAATGGCGATCCATACGAGACAAATATCATTTAATTTTTCAAAAAAAAAAATTACAAAAAAACTAAAAAAGTTATAAAATAAAAGAATTAATTATATCAACTAAATTCTATATTTTGCATAAAAGTTCGTAGCCCCGTGGTGGCCATTGGCCACCAAAGAGCGACAAACAATAAAAGTTTGGTCGCCCTTTAGTCGCTAATGGCTACAAAGGGGCTACAAAGTATTCATGATCATAAAATGTTAGGTAGATTTAAAATATAAAAATTAATAATAACAAATACGTTAGAAATTTGTTCAAAATCTATTTTGTTTTGATTGAAAATAAACTATAAGGTTACTCAATGGTATGAAGTTGTACATAGTTAAGATGTAAGAGCATGAAAATGAATTAATGATTAATAATTCTATATTTAACAAAAGTGGGATTATGAAATACAAAGTGAAAAATAATAAAGATTGTATCATTGTCATTAATTTTTCGCACACCAATCAAATTGTAATTTCACACTAAACTCAATAAATTAGTATAAATTGAAGAATGACTATAATAAAAGATAATATTTAGCTTAGAAGAGCTAATTAAAACAAACGAATTGATTGTATGAAAGAAATTTTATTTTTTGCATGCTAATTTCTAACCCCGTGGTGGCCATTGGCCACCAAACGGTGACAAAAAGTAAAATGTTGGTAGCCCTTTGGTCGCCAATGGCTACGAAGAGGCTACGAAATGTTCATGTTCTTGGAAAGTTAGGCTGATTTAGAACATAAGAATTAATAATAACAAATAAATTATAAGTTTGTGTAAGATCTATTTTGTTTTGATTGAAAATATATCAACCAATTAACCCAACAAAACTAAACACCAAGAAAACGAACCCCGTTTACCACCCAAATCCAACTTTTTTTTCTACTAAGGAAAGGGCCCCAGTGACCCATTCCTCGTCTATCCAAACTGACAAACACCTAACCTCCACAAACATAACCTCAACAATCGACCCTCACAACCCTTTTGGTTTTCGATCTGTCAAACTCAATATTACCACATAATCATCTTCTATAATCAAACCAATTGTTTCTACCCCTACTGGTGAACATCGTTCATGTAAAAGAAAAGCGTTGGTTCTTGAACAAGGTGACTCATCCCCTTCAGTCACTACCCCTAGAGTTTCTACTAGTACTGCACTACCCCTTGAAAATTCACTTGTGGAAATCCATGTGTTTCACAAACTGGAAGATGATCCCAACAAAGATAACAATGGCAAATTGTCTAGATCAGCAAAGAAAAATAAGAGGGTTTCCCTAACCCCTGGCTCTAGCTCAACCATCAAATCTTCTGAAATGGTGGGTGTTGCCCTTGAGTAGCCCTGTCGAGACCAATGAAGCTCATCGTTTGGAACTACCAGGGATTGGGTCCGTCCTTGACAGTTTGAAACCTGAGAGAGATTATCTCTCATGAGAGACACTCCATCGTTGGTCTTTCTGAAACCAAGATGAAGGAGAACAAAATATATTCGGTTGCTAGGAAAATAAAGATGAAGCCCATCGTTACGGTCAATCCCAAAGGTTTGTCTGGTGGTTTGGCCCTTTTTTTGTGTTGAAGATCTGGATTTGAAAATCATTGATGTCGAAGAATTTATCATTAGAGTGAGATTAAACTCTCACTCCCCCAAAAAATGGGACTGCTCTTTTATTTATACTTACCCGAATGAACAAGGTATGGAGAAAGTGTGGCATTACATTAAAAAATCTCAAGAAGAAGAATCTGGCCCCCATGTTTTCTTTGGTGATTTCAATTGTGTCAAAGATCAAGGTGAGAAATCAGGTGGTAACCAAAAAGCTCAATAAAAACCTTGATATGTTTAACCAATGGGTCAATGAGTCGGAACTCCTGGAAATTGCATCAAAGGGTTATAAGTTTACCTGGATTAACAAACGTGAAGGCCCTGATCTCATTTTGGAGAAACTTGATCACGCTCTGGTCAATTTGCAATAGTTTGATCTTTTCCCAAATGCGTACACTGTTAATCTACCTCATGTGGGATCAAATCACTCCCCTGTGGTTCTTCATGTGGAACCAAACTATCTTAAGCCGAGAAAAAAAAGATTTCAGTTTGAACATTACTAGCTTCAAGACCCTGATTGTGACGAAATTATGCATGACTCCTAAAGTATACGAACCCGTGGGGTGCCTATCAAGATTCTCTGCCAAAAACTCTCAATTGCTACTGTGAAATTGAGAAAATGGAGCAAAGAAAAGTATGGCAATACCAGAAAGAAAATTGATCTTTTGAAAAAAATATTTGGAGGAGCTTATGAGTCTGCCACACGAAAGATTTGATATGCTAGAATCTAGATCAGTTTCGGAAGAAATTGATAAACTGTAGAAGTGTAAAGAATTGTATTGGAGTGCAAGAGCAAGGGTGAAGTGGCTACAGGCGGGAGATCATAATTCCAAATTTTTCCATGTGTCGACTAAAATCTAGAGAGCAAGCAACTATATCCGACATCTTCAAAATGATAAAGGTACCTGGACGAACAATCAAACTATAATTCGTAATTTAATCTTTTCTCACATGTCGAATTTGTTTACCTCTACAGGTCCTAGGAATTTTGTTCCCATATTGGAGTGCATGGATCTTGTGATTAGAGAAGAGGACAATTTGTTGCTCATTAGGCCCATTTCAAAATAGGAGATTAAGAAGGCAGCATGGAGCTTAGAGACTCCAACAAGGCTCCGAGCCCTGACGGATTCTCGGGTGGCTTCTTCAAAAAGTACTGGAACATTATTGAAAATGATCTATATGATTCCTTTGTGAGTACCCTGAATGAAGAATCATCTTTCTCCCCCCTGAATGCAATTAACATAGCATTGATTCCCAAAAAGAAAATGCCCCAAAAAGTGCAAGACTTTCGGCCGATTAGTATGGCTAATTTTGTTTATAAAATCCTGGCAAAGGTTCTTGTCTTCCGATTGCAGCCCCTCGTGAATAAGATCATATCCCCGACCCAGTCTGCATTTATCCAAGGTAGATCTATTCAGGACAATACCTTGATTACTCAAGAAGCTATTTATTAGGTTAAAAAAAAGAGAAAGACAAAAAAATGGCATGCTATTTTGAAAGCCGACATGAGTAAGGCCTATGATAGGGTAGAATGGGATTTCTTAGAGGGAGTTCTCTGTAGAATAGGATTCCATAATACTTGGATCTCTTGGGTTATGGGGTGTGTGACTTCAGTTTCATTCAATGTCCTTGTGAAAAGGGAACCACTTCAAACTATTGTCCCGACTAGAGGAATTAGGCAGGGTGACCTCCTTTCCCCATATTTGTTCTCAATCCTAACTCAAGTTCTTTCTTGTCTTATTTACCAGCAGATTGATTTGGGCCTCCTTAAGGGACTGAAAATAAAAAAAAAAAAACGTGTCCTCCCATGTCTCATCTACTCTTTGTAGATGACTCGATTTTTTTCATGGAAGCAAATTTTAAAGAAGCTATGACGCTGCAAGACTATATCTAAAAAATTGTTTTGCTTTTGGACATTGTAATTGATAAATCTGTTATTTTGTTCAGCACTGGCACTCCTGAAGGAATTAAAACCTGTGTCTTGGATGTTTTTAGAGTTAATCAAACTCAAAATCTAGGAAATTACCTGGGCCTCCCTACTGAATGGGGCAGGTCTAAAATTGAAGCCCTGGATTGGGTAACCATTAGAAGTGCCCAGAAAATGGAAAGGTGGAAGAGTCTTTTGATTTCAAAAGGTGGTAAGGACACTCTTATCAAATCTGTCTTCAACTTCCTACCCTCCTATGTCATGTCATTTTTTCTTCTCCCAAAACAAGTTTGCAATAGACTTTCTTCTATGGCAGCTCATTTTTGGTGGCGGAAAAATGGCAAAAAAGCTACTCACTGGCTTAGATAGGAAGAACTTACTTTCCTTAAGAAGCAAGAGGGCCTTAGTTTTAAAAATTTGTACTAGTTTAATTGCGCCATGATTACAAAACAAGCTTGGAATAGCCTCTCCCACCCAGACTCTCTTTCTGCCAAGACACTTAAAGGCATTTATTTTAATAATGGTGATTTTTAGAATGCCAAACAGGGAAGAGCATCATCCTGATCTTGGAAAAGCATCCTCAAATGAAGGGATCTCATTAAGAAAAGAGCCTATTGGGCTATTGGCAATGGCTACTTGATCAAAATTTGGCATGATCATTGGATCCCTAATCATCCTGTGGTCGTTAATGAAAGAAACTCCACCCTCATGGTTGTTGGCGATCTCATTGACCACAACAACCACAAGTGGAAAGCTAATGTGATCAGGAGCTTATTTCCAAATCAAATAGAGAAAGAAATCCAGTCAATCATCATTCCCTAGACTAATACAGAAGATCGCCTGATCTGGCCCTTATGCCACAATGGGAAATATAGTGTTAAGACTGGGTATCATGTTACTTTTGATTGTCAATCCAATACTTCGAGGTCCTCAGCGGAGTCATCATATAGGGCCTCGGAGGAACTTTGGTCCCTAATTTGGAGCATTAAAGCTCCCCCTAAAATCTGTATCTTTCTCTGGAAAGCCTGTCGGAATTGCTTGCCAACAAATGAAAACCGATACAAGAAGAAAAGTACTGATAGTCCTATTTGTTTGATTTGTAAAGAGTCAATTGAAAAAGTGGAGCATTTACTTCTTCTTTGCCTTTGGTCTCAAAAATATTGGTGTGCTTTTTCTTTGCAGTGTTCTACCAATCCGAGCTGTGTGTCGAGATTTAAAGATTGGCTCCTCTCTTTTGTTCGTCATTGTGTTGACATAGGATACTGCAAGGAAGAAGCATCATCAAAGATTGCATTTCATTGTTGGCAAATTTGGAAAGAAAGAAACTGTTTCTACTTGGAGAATAAACCAATCAACATTGTGCAAGCAACATCCATGACCCATTCATCATTTTTGGAGTTCTCTTCTGCTCTTCAACTTTAATCGTCCAGCTCTTTGGAGCAGCCCCAAGAATCCAGACTTGCTCCCACATCATGGAATGTTCCACATCCTGGATCAATTAAGATCAACACTGATGCGTCTTTCAAGACAAATGATTTGCAGGCTTCAACAGCTTTTCTTGTTCGTAATGCAGAAGGGAAGCTCATCGTGGGTCAAGCTAACTCCATCAGAAGTAGATCATCATTTGAAGTGGAAGCCTATGCCATACGAAGTGCTTGTGCCTTTGTGAACCAGCTCGACTATCAAAACATCACGATTGAAAGTAATGCAAATATTGTCGTCAAAGCAATCAATTCTTCTGACCTTGCTACCAGTTGGAATGCGAGAGTGATGGTAGAGGATATCCAAAAGATTGTTGCTGGATCTTCATCAATAAGGATCCGTAGCATTAGAAGAACGGTGAACCATTCCTGTGATTGGGTTGAGAAAGCAAAAATTTGTAATGAGCTTCCTCTTGATTGGGTGTCTAATCACCATTCCTGCCTGTTGTTCTCATTATCCTAGGACATTACCCAATTGGGAGTTGGTTAAAGTTGTACCCCTGTTTTTTGTTAATGAATCTTCAGTTGTTCAAAAAAAAAATGTATGCACATTTTGTTAACATGGTTTTAATACTCCTCAATCAACAAACCATAACCAAGTTTTCTCTTATGATGTATGAATATAGTGAGTTGTACGATGTTACTACTTGGATTGCTGCTGAACTAGCTAGAGAGTTTACAAAAGGTCTTATCTCTAAAAGTTTTAGTTGATGTGTGAAACCAGGGGACTCATCTTACTTCCTTTTGCCTTTTATGAATCGATCAGGTTTCAGGGAATGTTGATCTTGTTACTACGTATGAATTAAACAATTAGAATTCTGATCTCTAACTATTGATGTGGCCAAATAAATTCTTCTTATATTCTTCAATAGGTATATACCCAAATTAAAGGTATCTCTTCTTTAAAAAGATAGAAAGTTGTTTTATTCAATTCAGGAATTTAATCTCCAAACCATGTACTATATTTTTTATGTTGGATACATCGGCAATTCTTTTCCTAAATTGTCTTTTCACTTAGCTTTATGTCGATGTTTTTTGAGGAACTTAAGTGACTCTGCAATATATTTGATATCTAATGTAAAAGCTAGAATTTATGTGTTCTCCATTTCCGTACAATGATGCAGTCATTCTATAGAAACTTTTAGCTAGGAATCTCTACCATAAAACTTCAAATATTGAACATAGAAAATAGTATTTTCTACAAGATTCTAGGCAACTTGACAATAGCCGCATACAACTCTTGTTAATTGCTAATCGCGTAATTGTTTATATTCAAGCTTCACTGATCTACTTGTGGAATATCACTACGAATTCTATGTATATAAATGTTTGTTTCGTTCTGTACATTTGAGCATAAGCATGTGTATAATTTGAAATAATGCTTGGTAAGTACATCATAAGAGTTGCTTATAGAAGAATGATTAAAGTAAAGATGATGTGGAGTATTCTTCATATGCTTTTTTTGACTGAGTAAAATCTTCTTTTAAATTGGGTACTCTTGGATCCAATCCAATATAGGATTTTGTGGTAAGGTTGAAGAAAAGTTTGAGGGCTGAAGAGACTTCTTTTTCATATAGTAAAATATTAACTCTTTCAGAATCTGTTTTCTTGCTTAAGAAATATATATTGTTGAAATATTTGTAAAGAATAAGATTTCTTGAGCAGTGTGCCTCACCAGATCTTGAGCAATGTGATTCTAGAGTAGTGTGATGCATTTATTATGTTTGACAATTGTAGTTTAGTTTGTCTATTTAAACTCTATTGTATTATATTCTATGTAATATCAAAACACAATACATGAAGATAAGATTCTTGTATTATATTTTTTCAGCCTTATATTCTTTTTGGTATCAAGAACCAAAAAGTTAGAGGAACACACACACACACCAAAAAAAAAATATTGTTCATCATCATCCTTCAACTATCTATTATTCATCTCCTTTAGATTTTCTTATGTTCACCTCTTTTGTCGTTCTGTCTTCTTGCAACAGCCACCAAAGCTTCACCACTTCAAATCCATACTTTCACTGTTCACCACTTATGCATTTTGAGAAAGATGAAAATCAGAAGATGCCAATTCAAAAATGACATGCAGGTCTGCGTAGGGACACCACAAGAATTTTTGTTTTTTTAATGTGAAAATCTCCACCCGAGGCAAGCACTTGTGCATTTTTTGAATAAGATTATTATCAAAAGTGACCTGCTGGTCCCGCGTGGGGAACACCACTTGAATTATTAATTTTTTCATTGTGATCTTTACCCAAGGTAAGCATTTCAGCCAAAGCAATTTGCAGATGACCACGTAATTGTGGGCCCGCGTGGCTGGTGTTCTTTTTTCCACGTCGTCGTCTCTCGTCGAGGTATTCGAGTGTCTGACTACCCTTTATCGTCATTGTTGTTCTGTGCCTTCATTTGCTGTCAATATATTTTCCTACTGCATCTTAAGCTTTTGTCTTTATAAGTTTTTATTTTTTATTTTTTTATTCAAGTTATTACATTTATGGCCCCTACTTTTGTGCCCTTAGAATCAACTCTGGCCCCGCTAGATTATAGTTAACTTCAGGTTCAAATTGCTCAGCTTCAACTACACTTGGGTCTAACTTCATCGTCTAGCCCCACGACTACCCTTGCTACCGATACTCCTACCACTCTTCATGGTAAGTTAGGCCAACCATCTTGGATTTTGGATTTTAGGGTCAATAACCATATAACTGGTGAGCTCTCCATATTTTCTTCTCTGACTAGTGAGCTCTCCATATTTTCTTCTCCTGTCATTTCTATAAATCAATTCGTTTGAATTGCCGACGGAACTTCTATTCCTATCCGCTGTCAGGGAGATGCTTGTTTATCGTCAAATATTACTCTTTACTCCGTCTACTATATCCCTAAATTTGCTTATAATCTGTTATTTGTTAGCTGTCTTGCCAAGAGTCTCAACTGTGTAGTTGTTTTCTTACCCAATCATCGTTTCTTGTAGGACCTGACTTCAAAGAAGATTCTTGGCAAGGGATATGAGCACAATCGACTTTACTATTTTTGTGAACCTTCAATTTCTACTATACCCTCGTTTAGTCTGCACGCCTCCATGTCTCCTATTTTTGGTACACTTGTTGAATCTCTTCAAAACTTAGATTTATGGCATGCTCGTTTAGGACATACAAATTTTCAATATTTATATTGGTTATTTCTGTCTTTTAATAAAGCATGCAAAGATTCTAAGTTCAAATGTATGACTTGTGAATTGTCAAAACATACTCGTACTACATATATTCCTCGTATGCATTGAGCTCCCTGTGCCTTTAACCTTGTCCACTCTGATATTTGGGGACCCTCTCCTGTCACGGCCCTCTCTCAACATCATTACTATGTAACTTTTATAGATGATTATAGTCATTGTACTTGGGTCTACTTGTTGAAGCAAAAATCTGAACTCTTTACCCATTTCACTCATTTCTTTCAAATGGTGCAAACTCAATTCCACACTGTTGCTCGCAATATCAGGTCTGATAATGGTAGGGAATACTTAACTAATGATTTTCGAGCCCAACTTAATAAGAGAGGCATTCTTCAACAACTTATTTGTCCTTATACACCTGAACAGAATGGTATGGCAGAACAAAAGAACCGCCACATTATGTCTATGGTTCGGTGTCTTTTACGTGGTATGAATGTCTCGAAACATTTTTGGCACATAGTTGTCCTCACAGCTACATACATCATAAATCACACACCTAGTCATGCCTTCTAAGGTCAAACACCCTTGCACATTCTACTACCAAATACTACTCTCTTCTTTATCCTCCCACGAGTCTTTGGGTGTACATGTTTTGTTCAAAATCGTAGCCCTACCCGCACTAAGCTAGACGATAAGGCTATCCGTTGTATCTTTCTCGGGTATTCTTCTATGTCTAAAGGATATAGGTGTTATGATCCTGTAACTCGTCACTTTCACCACTTTATGGATGTCACTTTCCTTGAGACTACCCCATTCTTCTCTACTCCTTCTTCGTCCTAGAGCAACCTCTTGAGAAGTTATCTACTTCGAATCCTCTTTTGCTCCCACGCCCTATTCTTCTACTTGACATATCTCCGCCTACCACTAAACTACCACCTAGCACCAGAGACTCTCTACCACCTATTTTGTCTCTAGTCCCATTACAAGTCTACTCTCGGCACCCTCATGTTCTACCTCCACTGTCAAATTCTACTTCTCCTTTGGTACCTGAACTTGTCCTCCCTCGTTACCTTACTCGTGAACGGTACCCTCTTCCCGTTACTTGCTTTTGAGTAGCACTAATCATCCTATTGCCAAGTTTGTGTCTTTTTAGGGTCTCTCCGATCAATATAAATCTTTCATTGGCCAGGTTGATTCAGTTTCTATTCCTCGCTCCATTCATGAGGCTCTCCAGAATCCTTTACGGGTGGCTACTATAAAACAGAAATAGATGCCTTACAACAGAATCAGACTTGGGAGTTGGTTGATCTTTTAGCTGGTGAACGGACAGTTGGGTGTAAATGGGTATTTAGTGTAAAGTAATTTATAGACGGCACCATCAATCGATATAAGGCCCGTCTTATGGCTAAAGGGTTCACTCGGGTACTAGGCAAAGATTTCGGTGCCACATTTTCCCTTGTTGCCAAATTAATTACCGTCTGGCTCCTTGTTTCTTTGGCTGCCTCTCATTCTTGGCCTCTTCACCAACTGGACGTCAAGAACGCCTTTCTCAATGGCGACCTGTCTAAGACAATCTACATGAATTATCCACCAAGTTTCGGGCTTAGGGGGAGCATTCAGGGAAAGTATGTCGCTTTCGTAAATCCCTTTATGGGCTTAAACAGTTCCTTTGAGCTTGGTTTAGTCGTTTCAGTGATGTGGACCGTACTATGAGGTTCACTCAGTGTCATTCAAATCATACATGTTTCATTCGTCGCCATCCTCAGGTTAAGTGCATCATTATCTCAGTATATATGGATGATATTATCATTACTGGAGATGACACTGCAGGGATAGTTCAAGTGAAGCGTGACTTTGGGACGATCTTTGACATTAAGGATTTAGGCATGCTACGATACTTTCTTGGTATTAAGGTGGCTTGAAATTGACATCGTATATCTTTATCCCAGCGAAAGTATGCATTGGATTTCCTTCAGGATACATGTATGCATGGTTGTGGACCTGCCTCCACTCCTATAGATCCCAATCATAAGTTGACAGCAAAATCAGGGGAATTATCAACTAAGCCATCAGTATATCAGAGACTTGTAGGCTGACTTATCTACTTAACTAATACAAGGTCAGACCTTACATATACAGTGAGTATTGTAAGACAGTTTATGCATGCACCTCGCACATCTCAACTCAATGCACTCTATCACATCTTTCGGTATCTTAAAACTTGTCCTGGTCTCGATATCTTCTACGCAACGGGTATACAGGAGGGACTTTCGTGTTACATTGATGCTGATTATGCAGGGTCAAAAGGTGATAGGCGTTCTACCTCGGGGATGTGCACATTCTGTGGAAATTATCTTATCTCATAGAAAAGTAAGAAACAAGCTGTTGTCTCACGATCTTCCACAGAAGCTGAGTATCGTGCTATGGCTCAAAGAATATGTGAACTTCTCTAGTTACTCTATCTTCTGACTGAGTTGGATTTTTTAGTGATTGACTCGTCTACCTTGTTATGTGATAATAAATTTGCCATTATGTTGTCCTCTGACTCAGTCTTTTGTGAGAGGACAAAACACATTGAGGTTGTTATCCATTTTATTCGAGAGAAAGTTCGCTCAGGGGTTATCACACCTTGTTTTGTTACATCATTTGAGCAGGCTGCTGACATGTTTAATAAGTCAATTGGATCGTCACTTCTCCAATCAGCTCTTGTCAAGCTCGGGCTCGTTGATATCTTCACCCCAGCTTGAGGGGAGTGTTTAAATATTTGTAAAGAAGAAGATTTTTTGAGCAGTATGCCTCACCAGATCTTGAGCAATGTGATTCTAGAGCAGTGTGATGCATTTATTATGTTTGACAGTTGTAGTTTAGTTTGTCTATTTATTGTACTACATTTTATGTAATATCAAAACACAATACATTAAAATGATATTCTTGTATTATATTTTTTTCACATGAAAATAAAATTCTCGTGTTATATTTTTTCAGTCTTATATTCTTTTAATATCACAGATGTATTTTTCTTCTTTCTAGTGATAAACTCATTCTCCTGCTTCAGAAGTACAATAAGTCTTCAGATACTTTCAGTAAAGTTGATATACTTCTATTGGCTTGATAACTAACTACCAGGCTTAATGTGTTAATCTATTAAAAAATTTGGAGAATGTACCAGAGGTCTAGGAGTAGAAGTTATGGCAGACAATTTTGTGGCTTTGATCATTGGTATTCCAAGAGACATCATTGGAGAGAATTTTCATTAGCATAGGTGACTTGGCATTGCATCACACAGCGATTCTAGCTAATAAACAGGGGTAATATTGTTCTTATTATGTTGAGCAGTTTAGGTTTATTATTTTTACATCCAATGAGTTGAACCCTGCTGACTTCTCATCTTATACAATATATGAAAGAGTAACCTTTACATGATTTATGTCAGTAGAAGTTTGGTGCCTTGGAACACGTATAACATTTTGAACCATTCACATTTCACAACTTCACAGAAGGACTTTTTCATCTTCTTCCATAATTAGCGTTAAAGTATAAATTAAACAATTTTTTTGCATTGAAGGTCAAAATATGTCATATTTCATACACAGTGCCACATGCCAAATGTACAATGCACTACGTCTGAACATTTGAAAATGCCCCAAAGTTGGGGACGTTTTCAAGAATTTTCTGTTTAAGAAAGATCTAATTGGGTTTAATTATTGGCTTTATTGTCATTAATTATAGTCTATAATATCAATGGGCCATCTCGCTTCTCTCTTTTCCCTATATACACAACTAGCAAGAAATCAATTTGGCATTGATAAGCCAAAACCCAGAAAAATGATCAAAACCCAAGCGTGTTGCTAGAGGTTCTTGAATTAGTTCATATTGCGGGTCTCAATGTCCCAAGTTTGGTTTGTCTTCCAAATCTCAAAATATTTCATCTCGAATCAGTGACTTTCCAAAGTGATGAATCTTTCCTAAACCTTATATCTGGTTATTTGTCCCTAGAGACTATGTATATTGAAGACATCTATATGACAATGTGGTCACCTTTATTATATCTTCTCCTACATTGACAATTAGTCTCACCTTCGAATTTTATGAAATAGACATCCCCCCTTCCATGAAGAGCTTGACTATAAGCCTGAGATAAAGTCTCACCTTAATCTATATGACTGTATGTCAAGGGACTTCTCTATTGAAAACTTATGCTTGCTAGATGAAGCATAAATATAAAAGATGGAGATGTTTCGCAGATTGATAATGATCATTACTCCAACATTGTAGTTAAGCTTCTCCAAGGAGTTTATAAAGTGAAGCATCTATCCATATTTTGTGATATTCTTGAGATAAATTGCTATGTTTTTTTATTTTATTTTATTTTTTTATTTTTTATAATCTTACATTGTTGTTATTCAATTGAGTTTGATAATTTTGTGAATTTTTAAGCATTACTGATTTATTCTACTTCTCTTCATATAATTTCATAATTATTTTGTAATATTCTGTATATTTGTCTGCACGTGGTAGATATTCGACGCTTGTTGTCTCACGTCCTAGATATTTTCTTGTAAAGTATCCTCAAATCTATTAATATGGGACATAAACGCAGTTTTATTTCTTATTTATTCTATTTTTTATGAAGGCTCTAAGCCATGCAAGTACATGCCCAAGCTTTTCGAGACTAACTCGATTAACTGTGAAAGCCGAAAACTGTAAATGGCATTCGCTGCTAAACTTGGTTGAAGCTTCGAAAAGCTAATGTATCTTAGCTTTTCAAAGGTCAGAAAAACTGACAAAGAGAGAGAATGGGAGGGGGATGGTTCTTTCCTAATTGTCAAACTTAAGCCTTTTGTTGCTATAGGATTTTGATCACAACGGCACACATGAGACAAGCTGGAGCAAACCTGAGAAAGTGCCTATATGCTTGTCGTCATGCCTTGAAACAATGTCATTCCATGGATTCACAGGCCTGGAAGATGAACTTGCAATGGTAGCTTATATTCTGGATAATGTTATAAAGTCTTGAGAACAATGACAATAGAAGTTGTTTCTCCTGTTGACCATGAGGCTATTTGTCAGTTGCTTCAGAAGGTAGAAAAGTTTCCCTAAGGATCTGCAGAATGTGAAATTACATTTTCTTGTCTTGAAGAAGCATGTCCATATTCTCTTTTCATTTGTGAAGTGGAGAATGGAATAGATGCGGAAACAACTTGATGAGCTATGCTGATACAGACAGTGGGAATGAATTTGTAACAATTTAATATCTATTCAGAATTGCTGCATATTTTGAGTGTTGCCTGATACTTCTTAACCATGAAATGGATATGTTTTTAAGCATATCCCTAGATGTTGTTTATGACCATTCAATCCATTAAGAACTTGACTGCATGCTAGAAATCAGCTCTACATCTATCTGAGCATAATTCTGTTTGTGAGTTCTCTTAGAAAATTTTCTTCTTTAGTCGAAGGAAATATTAACCATTTCCAATTTTATTTATGCTAGCTTTTCTAATTTTTTTCTTGAAGCATTCTCATTTTCCAGTTTATGACCATTCATTTAGTCCTCTTTAGTTGGGGCACGTATGTTTAGTTTAAAAAATCATAAAGGATAAGGGAGTTACGTTATTATGCGATCACTCCACTTTTTAAAACATGAATTTTCTTTTTGAAATAGACGTTGTTGTCTTGTTGCATCTTATTTTATTACCATCGAAAGTTGACCTTTCAATTATTAAGTAGGGATTTTTCTTCTATGCAGACGCGGTACTTTTACCGCAAATTGACAAGACAAAAGAATCTAGGAGAAATAGACACGTGTTTCATGGGGGCCCACAAGGATTAATGAAGTTGGATCAAATAAGTATCGAAAGTCTATAATACCCTTTACAATAAGATATAAAATTTACCCAAAAATGTTGAACTACAAAGCCTGCTCAACTATAGCAAAGGCCTTATTGACCAAAAAAAAAATAGCAAAGGCCTTAAATTTACTCATATATCTGTTTTTTTCTTGGGTCAGAACTTAGGCAAATGTCATTAACAATTTTTTTAATGCCTTTCTACCAAACCATTGTTTTTTCTTTAATGTTTTCTATCATACAATAAATGTCATATATAATGTGAATGACAATGTAAATGTGAAAATCAACATAAATATGCAATTAGCGATTAAAAAATTCAATCACTATAGTATCATCACAAATAAAATATAAATTATCGGGTTACATTTTATGATTTAAGAATAAAAAATATCAAATTTTTTAATTTTTTGTGTTGGTGGTACAAAACACATCACCTAACGAATAAAATTATGAAATCACCTCAACAAACGTAATTAATGATAAAAAAAATATCAAATTAGCGAGTAAAGACAAAAGTTTTGTCAAATGACGAAATTAGGTCCCATATAGTGTGTTATTTATTTTTTTCCAAAATGTGTGCTCATGTGTAGTGTTAGGCTCTGTTTGGCCTAGATTTTTGACACTCAAAAGTGCTTCATGTGAGTTTAGAAGCTGATCTCACCTAATTGGCTCATTTCTAAAAGTGTTTTTAAGTAAAAGGTGAAGCTGAAAAATGGTGAAAAACAAAAAGCTCCAAATTTGAGCTTTTCAAAATAGGCTTTTGTGAATATGCTTTTATATAATGCGGGGAGCTATTTTTTTCGCAAATATACCCCTTCATATTTTATAAAATATAATATTGCCCTCAAATTTTTTAAAAGTTCAATATTGCCCAATATAGGCCAAACAGTCAACGACTTTTATTTAACAACACTTCTAATCAAAGCTCTACATCTCAAAAACTAAAATTTCACAATTAGGCCAAACAAAGCCTTAATGTCTTTCTTTTACTCAAAACGAACACTCAAAATTGCAAACAATAAACTCAGCAAAAAAAAAAAAAAAATTGCATACAATCCATTACTTTCTCAGCAACGTTAGTGTCTTTTTTTTTTTTTCTCGAAGCATGTATTGCATGCAATCAACTTAGCCAAAAAAAACAAAAAGAATTTTTGCATGCAATCCAATGATCTATTACTTTCTCAGCAACAGTTGTGGAGAGTAGTTTTTTTTTTGTCTGAGTTTTGGAGAGTAGTGAATGGATAGGAATTAATTCCTTGATCAATATTTTCTATGCACAAGGGTAAAATCATAATTGCACAAGGAAAGATATAATGGACCATTCAATCCAACTTTATTCTGTAAAGGGCAAATTTATAATTGACTTATGAATTGATGTTTGTTTAAAAAATTAAAATGGATGAACATCTACGACTAATGCTCATCCCATTAAATCAACGGTGCAAAAATATTATGCTGATGTGGCAACGTCCGTATGAAAGATGAACCCATTAGGTAGAGGGCAGTGAAAAGTATTTAGGAATGTCAACCGCTACAAAGGTGAGCAACACCTTGTATATAATAAAGAAAGAAAAATGTAAGCTCATTTTTCAGTTGTGTGTAACCTGATCCATGGGAACCTCCCTTTGTCCAGCACTTCAAGTCCCTTGGTGCAAGACTGTAGACAGATTCTAGCTCGGTATATTGAGTATAAACTGATTTATATTTACCGTGAGAGGAATTATTGTACTGATTAACTTGCGAATTTTGGTATTCAACAGTCGTTTGGCTCATCCAAAATTGACATCATTCTGAGACCTCTTCGGGTTCTATTGGAGAGAGACCATATGGGTGATTTCTCATCTTGGATAGTTCCTGCTTAGTTGGTTTCTATCATCCTTTACATAAAGAAAAAAAAAACACCAAGGGTGGAAACTTGAGATTATTGTAAATCCGTAATGTTAATGAGATTTTGACCCCTTTAAATCCTTCATCCTCCCAACATATACAAATGTAGTTGGCGTTTCTGTTGGCAAGCCAAAGCCTAAAACTTATCAAAACCCAATGGTTTTCATTACGTCTGTAGCCTCTATTTTTCCATCGAAAATGTTTTCACCATTTTTGAACCCAGTAATTACTTCGCGCAATTGTTAATAAATTCGTCTACTCCCTCAAGGGCATCCAATAAAATTGGATTTTCGTTTACTCCCTCGAGGACATCCAATAAAATTGAAAATTTATTTTTCATTCAAAATAAATTACTATTTGACCATTTATCTAAGTCTTAAATTCTTTTAAAATGATTTTCATTATCAAATTTAATATGTGATCCGTCAGTTCCATGCTCGAGCCCCTATTTACAATTAGGTTTTAATGGATTAGTCACAGCATAAACTTTTTATTTTATTTTATTTTTGTTTAAGAGAAATTTATAAGTCAATATTACACCATTTAAAATATTAACTTTGATAATCGATTTCAGATCCTCTTGCACTTATCATACTATTAAACCAAATGTCTAGCTGCGCGATAACCTTTTTTGGTCAAGTAATAACTTTATTACATAATAGAATAATACAAACTATCCAATTAAATGATATAAAAACAAAAGCAGTTTTATTTTTTAAAAAAATTTAAGGCATTTTACATAATGCTACATATTAGAATAGATTTCAAGACCTATCGTTTATAAATCTAGGCTCCGTTTGTTTGCCGTAAATATTTTTTTAGAAAATATTTTTTTGAAAAATATTTTTCCAATTTTTTGATGTTTGGTAACACTAAAAAATTAGTTAACTAAAAAATATTTTCCAGTAAAAAATAGTAGCTACTTTTTTTTTCAATTTTTTAATATTTGGTAATATCGAAAAATTAATCAAGTGAAAAATATTTTACTATCAAATATTACGGCTAATACAAAATTTAGAAAAATATTTTCATGTCCTTTAAAAGATGAAAATATTTTTCGGAACTCAAATACTAAAAAATATTTTTTAATATTTTATTTTACAAAAAAATATTTTTCTCTCAATAAATTATTTTATGACAAATAAAGAGAGCCAAAAAAATATTTCTTTTTTAAGAAAATATTTTTTATAAATAAATTATTTTACAGCAATCAAATGGGGCCTAGTGTCATTCCATTAAATCAAATGGTCAGACTAAAAAGGCAGCATTGTTATTTATTTTTCGCTATTTCTTAAGTTCGAAAAACTTTTCGGCCAGTCTCTCAAGTTCTCAAGTCTATTTCTTTACTTTTATCACTTTTCTCTTCCACCACCGTCACCACCACCACCACCACCACCACAACCTTCCCCCCCACCACCGCCCCTTTATTCTTCTCCACCCCTACCACCACCAACATTATGATGGCAATGCCTGGTTCAACTTCAACCACACATTCTATCCTCCTCAAGAAGCCAAGCGCAAACCACCACCCTCTTAATTCCACTACCACCACCACAACCCCCTAAATCGCCACCTTCAAATTTTCTCCCGTTAGTGCTAGTTCCACTTAAAACATCAAGTTGGTGGTGCTGCTGATGGCGATTTTGAGGATGGTTGTGGTGTTAAGAAAGCCCAAATCTGATAATATTCAACTTCACTTGCGCGCTGACGCGTAGAAAATTGTTTCTTGATCACGTTTGATGTGGAAAACTGATTAACGTTTTGGCAATTCACTGGTATCATACACAGCTGAAAGTCGGAGAATTGACCATATTATGGAGGAAGTTCGTGTCATTGAACTGTAAGATTTCTGGCTTTTCACCTGCACGTGGATCCCCGCGCTATACTCTAGCTACCTGTCCAGATTTTTACCCATCTATATAATATGAAATCGCGTGCAAGACCTTGTGGCCATAAACGCCAACGATCTTCAAATGCTATTGATAGGATTAGCGACTTGCCAAAATCGGTTCTTTGTCACATTCTCTCATTTCTTCCAACGGAGGATGCTGTGGCCACCAGCTTCCTCTCAACAAGGTGGAAATTCCTCTGGACAAATATCCATAATCTCAGTTTCATTGAAAGTATTTGTCTTCCAAATCTCAAAACCCTTCATCTCGAAGGAGTGAGTTACCAATGCGATGAATCTATCCGTAAGCTAATATCTGGTTTATCATTGCTGGAGACTCTGTATATTGAAAGAGATGTATACGACAACGTGGTCACGTTTACCATATCTTCTCCTACATTGAGAAATCTCACCTTCACATATTACGAACCAACGAGCGCCACTTCCCTGAAGATATTGACTACAAGCTTGAGATAAATGCTCCTGCACTTAGATATCTTGATCTATCTGACCGTATGTCAAGAGACTTCTCTGTTGCAAACTTGTGCTCTCTACATGAAGCCAATGTTCGAACCAATGTTATAAAAGATGAAGCAAATGTTCCACTGATTGACTATGATCATTACTCCAGAGCTGTAGTTAAGCTTCTTCAAGGAGTTTATAATGTGAAGCATCTATTGTTAGGGGATGATACCCTTGAGGTAAACTGCTAATTTTCAATCTTACATTCTTGTATTCAAGTGAGTTTGAAAATTTTGTGAATTTCTTGCCCTAATCTTAGTGTTCCGAGTACTTTCATGCAATGCATATCAGTGTACAACCCAAATATCAGACTTCTCTCCTGTGAAGACTCAAAACTATGCAACAATATTCTTGTTTGGTTCTGTTTTCTTCGAGATATAGCATATCTGAAAACCTTCAACATCAGGTGATGTTTGCTACTGAACTAGCTTGAGAGCCTGGAGAAATGTCTCGTCTTTGATAATTTTAGTTGAAGTGTGAAACCCAGATTCATGCGTTGACCCAAAAAAAAAAAAATTCTTCTCATGTTTTGCATTTTACAAATCTATCAGATTCCAAGAAATTTTGCGCTTGTTACCTACTTGTGAATTAAACAAATAACACTCTAATCTGTAGAGTATTCATATGACAGGGCTCTTAAGTATAACTTTCCTTTTCAATTCTAAGATGGATGCAGAAAATCCTTTATGCTGGTCAGAAAAAAATGAACTATTGCATCTCATTTATCTGATTAAGATGTGCATAACTATCAAAATGAAAAAGGTAATGCTACGCTGGATCATCTCATGCTGGTTGTAGATGAAAGCTGCAGATCTGCTTCTGCAGTATGTAGGCAATTGAAGTTATCTCTTCTTTAAAAGGGTCAGAAGCTTCCTAGCAAAAACAAAAGGATCAAATGCTTTTAATTTGATTCCATAATTGTCTAAGCCTAAACACACCCATTCCCTCTACTAATTTTGTAATGGACAAATTTCAATTCTTTTCCTACATGGTCACTTCACTTAGTTATAGTGTTGATGTATGGAGGTCTTGTTAAGCCAATCTGATATCTCAGTGCCTTAGCATCTATTCAAACTTGAGAGTCCAACTATTACTTAAACTTATCACTTCTTTATGTTAGTTTGTATATATCCTTTGTAACCACATCTGTTGTAACATTGATTATAAATACAATACACGACAGCTTAGAGTTGTGTGGCAAAATATTTCCTTACATGGTATCAACAATCTAGGTTCCTATCTCCGTCGATTCTCCCGTCTCTCTCGGCTGTGCCTTACAATGACGTCTTCCTCATCAACACCTCAACCCACCACCGACTCTACTCCCTCTTTGCCTACGGTGGATCGTATTCATCAAGAGATTTCCCTTAAGCTTGTTACCGACAATTATCTCCTTTGGAAGACACAAATATTGCCGGTATTACGTTGTCATGGCCTGCTAGGCTTTGTTGATGGCACTCTTCTCAAATCCGCTGCCCTATCTAATAAGATCTCTGAGTGGGTTCGCTTAGATCAACTTGGCCTCGGCTGGCTATTAACTTCCCTTTCTGCTCCTGTGCTATCTCAAGTTGTAGATGCAAATACGTCCCGTGCTGTATGGCAAACTCTAGAAGTCTTGTATGGCACCCAGTCTCGTGCCCGAATTCAGCAGTTAAAGACACTACTTCAGTCTCTTCACAAGGGTTCATCTTCTGTCAACGCTTACATACAACAGGCTAAGTCTTTATCCTTGGCCCTCGCTAGTGCTGGTAAGCCTGTTGATGAGGATAACCTTGTCCTTTGGACGCTTCGTGGTCTTGGTTCAGAGTTTGACCCTATTGTCGCTGCAATTAATTCTCGCGCAGTCAGTCCACCATTTGCTGAAGTCTGTGGTCTCTTGATGGATTACGAACTTCGCTTGCAATCTTCCTCGTCGATTGCGAAACATTCAATGGCTTTTACCACTACTTAGTCTAGACCTTCACACTCTGTAGGTCAATTTTCATGCATTTCTCATTAGCCTTCACGCAACACTCACTCAGGTTGCTCTTATCCTCAAAACACACGTGGCCGTAGTGGACGCGGAACCAACAGGGGTCAAGGTCATTCTTCTAATGTTCAGCAATCTGGTCCTATTGTTTGCTATCGCTGTGGTCATCCATACCACAAGGCCAACAACTGTTGGGCCCCAGATGAGGTTATTGAATCTTTGACCAAAGCATTGAATGCCATGACTCTCGCTACACCTGATGATCCCAATTGGTATCTGGATACAGGCGCTTCTCATACTATGACTCCGAATGAAGCACAAGTATCTAGTAAGACCCTATACTCTGGTTCTGATAGAGTGATGGTTGGTAACGGTGATGGGCTTACGATTTCGAACACTGGTTATGTTTCAATTAAACTATCGCATGGTCCAATTTTTAATTGTAAAGTTTTACATGTGCCTTCTCTTAACAAACGTCTCATATCTGTTGCACAATTTGCTCATGATCATGACTGCTATTTTATCTTCACGTCTTTTGGTTTTCTTATAAAGGACAAGAAGACAGGTTGCCTACTCCATCAAGGGACACTGCATAATGGTCTTTACAGCCTTCAACCTTCTTTTCAGAATGCATTCCATGCAAATAAAGTCAGCTCGAGCATTTGGCATGCCCGTCTCGGGCATCCCTCTGTTCAGACCTTGCAGCATCTTCAATCAGTTCTCCCAATTTCTTCTAATTCTGCAAATAATGGGATATGCAGTAGTTGTCAAATGGGAAATTGTCATCGCCTATCTTTTGACACCAGACCTCAGCGATCCTCTACACCATTGCATATCATTCATTGTGACGTGTGGGGGCCTGCTCCAACTGTGTCTTTTGATGGATTTCGTTATTATCTTATGTTGATAGATGATCATAGTCGTTTTACTTGGTTCTATCCCCTTGTACGCAAATCTGATGTAACTGCTGTTTTCCAATTTTTATCAAGATGGTCCAAAATATGTGTAATGCTTCTATCAAAATTATTCAATCAGATGCCGGTGGGGAGTTTATTAATCATTCTCTTAAGTCTCCATTTCAACAGTATGGTATTATCCATCGACTATCGTGCCCAGGTACTCCCAAACAAAATGGTGTCGCAGAGCGCAAACACCGTCATATTGTAGAAACCGGACTCACATTGCTCGCTCATGCTAGATTAACTTCTCAGTTTTGGTCTTATGCTTTTTCCACTGCGGTGTATCTTATCAACAAGTTACCGACACCACTCCTAAATCTTAAGTCTCCCCATGAGCTTCTTTGCGGTACACCATCTGATTATTCATTATTGCGCACCTTCGGATCTATTTGTTATCCATGTCTTGTACCATTTGGTCGCCACAACTTCAGTACAAAAGTGTTCAATGCATCTTTCTGGGTTATAAAAACAATCACAAAGGTTACAAGTGTTTCAACCCAGTTAATGGAAAAATAATTCTAAGTCGTCATGTTGTTTTTGATGAGCTACATTTCACAGATCAGATGCATTGTTCCAATGATTATCATGATTCAGTGCCTCTGTTTCGTTTTCGATCCTTTCCTATGCAATTGTTACGTGAACACTGCTCAAGCCATTCACTTGATCAAATTGAAACATTTCAGCATCCATCACCAACATGCCATGATTCACCGTCACCTTCTTCATCTACATCATCACATGAGGCATCCCTTGATACTATCTTATCCTCTTATACCTTGCCTTCATCCACTGAACATTCTTACCAACAATCAGAATCTTTGCAATCCCCAAATTTGTCGCCTGAAACACTTCCTGCTTCCATAACCCGCACCCATTCTATGGTGACAAGAACTATGGACGGGACACGTCATCCTCATGTTCTTATAACCACCAAATATCCGATGCCACACTGCCTACTCACCACTATAAACACCCTTCCTTGTGAACCTATATGTTTCAGCCAGGCGCATCGTGACTCGAATTGGAGAACAGCTATGGCTGAAGAGTTTAACTCGCTCATAAAAAATCATACATGGACATTGGTCCCTCCCACTTCTGATATGAATATAATCGGTTGTAAGTGGGTCTACAGAATTAAGCAGAAGTCGGATGGATCCTTAGAACGTTATAAGGCGCGCTTAGTAGCTAAAGGCTACAATCAACAACCTGGCAGAGATTATGGTGATACCTTCAGCCCTGTGGTTCGCCCTGGTACTATTCGGCTAATTCTTATTTTGGCACTCTCTAATAATTGGCCTTTGCGACAATTAGATGTCAAAAACGCCTTCTTACATGGCGACTTATCAGAGAAGGTTTACATGCACCAACCACAAGGGTTCATTGATGCCACATATCCAGACTATGTTTGCAAACTTCAGAAGTCTCTATATGGCCTAAAACAAGCCCCGCGTGCTTGGTATAAAAAATTCAGCAATTTCTTGATCTCTAATGGGTTTTTACATTCTCATCATGATGCTTCGCTTTTTGTTCGACACTCCGCTAGACATACCATTATCCTCCTAATCTACGTTGACGATATCATTGTCACAGGCGATTCCACGCATAATATCTCTAAGTTTCTTGCTCATTTGTCTACTGCTTTTGACATGAAGGACTTAGGTCCTCTACACTATTTCCTTGGCATGGAGGTTCGAAGAAGTGGTACTGGATTAATCTTAACGCAGACCAAATACTCCTTGCAGTTACTTCGCCAATTTGGAATGGATGGATCTAAGCCTGTCTCTACTCCGATTTCTGGTCACCGACTAACTAATAATGATGGGGAACTTCTTTTGGATCCAACAGAGTTCAGACAGTTATTGGGTGCCTTACAATATTTGACTATGACCCGTCCTGACATTGCCTATGCAGTAAATTCAGTTTGTCAATTTATGCACTCACCTCGCCATCCTCACCTTGTTGCAGCTAAACGCATTCTTCGTTATATAAAAAATACAGTGCAACATGGTCTTTTATTCACTCCATCCTCTAGCGTTGCTCTCACCGGATATACTGACACGGATTGGGCTGGATGCCCAGAGACTCGTCGTTCCACTACTGGATATGCAATTTATCTTGGGTCGAATCTTTTGACATGGAGCTCAAAGAAGCAACCAACAGTTTCTAAGTCTAGTTCAGAAGCTGAATATCGCGCACTAGCATCTTTGGTCTCAGAATTCCAATGGGTCCTTCATTTTTTGCAGTTTTTTAAGGTCAAGTTGGCACTACAACCTGTTATCTTGTGCGATAATATCAGTTCAATTTACATGGCCACGAATCCGGTCATCCATACAAGGAGCAAACATATCGAGATAGACATACATTTCGTGCGTGATAAGATTGCTGATGGTACTTTCAGGTTGCAGTATGTTACATCTAGTGATCAAGTCGTTGACGTCTTTATGAAGCCATAATACAAACCACGCTTCATTTTTATGCGTGACAAGCTTCAAGTGTTAGCCTCTCCTTCAGCTTGCGAGGAGGTGTTAAACCAATCTGATATCTCAGTGCCTTAGCATCTATTCAAACTTGAGAGTCCAACTATTACTTAAACTTATCACTTCTTTCTGTTAGTTTGTATATATCCTTTGTAACCACATCTGTTGTAACATTGATTATAAATACAATACATGACACCTTAAAGTTGTGTGGCAAAATATTTCCTTACAAGTCGTTGACTTAAAATGTCTATAGAATTTGATAAACTTGTGTAAAAGCTAGAGTCTATGAGTTCTCCATTTTTCTGCAATGATCTTGGCACTCTTGAGTAAATTACAGCTACAAATCTATTCTCTTAGATAGAAACTATAGAGGGTATTTTTGCTATGCAGCATCATCTAGTTTGTGATCTACCTTAAAAATTGAATATTGAACATAGAAAACATTATTTTCTACAAGATTCTATTAAACTTGACAATAGCCACATACAACTAATTTTAATCACTAGTTGCCTAATGAAGCTTCAATGATCAACTTGTGGAAGATGATTAAAAATTCTATGTTATAAATGTCTATTTTTGTACATTTGCATAGAAGCATGTGTATGATTATGTTTTGGTAATTTGAGATAATGTTTTGAAGTACAATATAAAGATTCCTTACAGAAGAATGGTAAAAAACCCTGTGACATGGAATGTTCTTCATATGCTTTTCTTAATTGAGATGAAGATCTTCTTTTAATCTCGTACTCCTGGATTTGTTCCGGTATGGGATCATGTGGTTGTAGTAGGATGAAAGATAAAGTTTGAGGGTTGAAGGGACTTTTTCTCCGTTGCTTTCTTTTCCTTTTTCATTTCATATAGAAGCAATTCTTTTAGAATCTATGTTCTTGCTTAGAAAATATCTATCCTAATGGTGTCTTTCTACATTCTAGTGATAAAACAATTTTCCTGCTTCTCTACAAAGTTGTTATACTCAATTGGTCCAACAATTGACTACCACTTCATCTAAGAAACTTTTTACATGTAAGATTAGACAATCGAAGAGAAACTAGGCTTAATGCTTTAATCTATTCAAAGATGTGGCGAATATATGTACCAAAGGTCTTAAGAGTGCAAAGTTCTGGCAGATGATATTATGGCTTTGATTACTGTTATTCCGGGAGACATCATTGGAGAGAACTTTCATTAGTACAGGTGACTTGGCATTTGATCAGGCACTGATACGAGCTGATAAACAGGGGCAATATTGTTTGTGATCCATTGACTAGTCCATGATGTGCCACTGTCATTGTAATGGATACTTTCTTTTGATCAAGACAGGGCACGGGAGTGGAGAAGCCAAGCAGCACAAGGACATCTCACCATCAGAATGCATTTTTATATGTTGAATCCTTATGCTCCATAAATTCTTAAATGAAGTCATCAACAAGCTGGAACAATCAATTTCTTTTCTTCTTTCCGCCAAATATGCAATGGAAAGCTGCAGCAGTTGGAAGATGGGGAATTTCTACAAACTATTGTCCTCTATCATCTTATACAATATGTGGGAGAATAATCTTCATATGTTTAGTCTTAGCAGGATTTTGATGCTTCACAATCCCCATTATATGGGGAAGAACTGGGGTTACCATTCGGGACATAAAAGGCTTGATCTCTGTATTGATCAGGAGTTATTTGTTCCATTGCATTTTGACATGTAGCTTCTTCCCAAGAGTCTGGTTGTTGATTTGTGTGCTTAAATGATCTTAAGTTTTCCTTTCTCAGTCAATCAAAAAGCTTTTGCTTGATCTTTGGAATATTCCTTCCACGATACAGTATGATGCCTTTCTGTGAAGATCTCAATTTAAGCTTGAGATTAGCTGTCATATCTCAATCAAAATGGATATTTTTCTTGACTTTTTAATAGAAACCCCTCCCCCCCCCCCCCCCTCCCTCCCCCACCTTCTTCCCCATTTCCCTTTAGTTGAAGTGAATGTCAATCTTTGCATCAAAATCTTTCGATGTTATTTGTATAACTGAATTTTTTACATATTCTACATTGTGAATTTTCTTGGCTCAAGAAATGGTGGGTTAGTTGCTAATTTTTTATTTAGATCTATATGTTCATCATTTCATCTGCACGTAGTGGAGATGCAATGCTTGTTGTCTCACCTCCTTTCTATTATGGTGTATTGTATCCTCTAAACTATTAATATGGGACATAAGCACAATTCAATTCTTTATTTATTTTTTGTCCACTTTTATGAAGGCTCTTAGCCATGCTGGTGTAGTCCCAAGCTTTCCGAGACTAACTCGATTGACTGTGGAAGCTAAATACTGTGGCTGGAATTCACTGCTAAACTTGGTTAAAGGCTTGGATAAATTAGAATTTCTTGCCTTTACACAGGTCAGTAAATGAAGAGAGGGAAGAGGGGAAAGGGGAGGGGGATGGAAGGGAGGTTGATGTTCTTTTTGTAATTGCAAATGTCTTAACTTTCTTCTATTTCTGCTGCAATATTTTGATCATAAAGATGCACATGTGAGATGCTGGAGCAAACCTGAGAAAGTGCTCATATGCTTCTTGTCGTGCTTTCAGAGAATGTCAATTGATCGATTCAAGGGACTGGAAGATGAACTAGCAATGGTTGCTTATATTCTGAAGAATGTTAAAGTCTTGAGAACAATGAAAATAGAGGCTACCTATCATCTTGACGTTGAGGCTAAATTTCAGTTGCTTAAGAAGGTATCAAAGTTTCTTCGAGGATCTAAAGAATGTGAAGTTACATTTTCTTGAGATTCTTGAAGAAGCTTGTGCGTCTTTTGAATTTCATTTGTGCAGGCAATGTTTATGTTCCAAATCAAAGTGAGTCCTGATTAATGTCTTTGTTAACTAAGATCTTTATTGATTATGATCGTAAGCGTATCTCTAGCTCTAGGTTGTTGAATTCACTCATTTGAAGAAATTTCGTAATTGGCATATAACCTCCAAGATGTTGAAGTCCATCTGTTAAGAAGTTGAGTGCATGCTTAAAATCAGCTCTACTTCTATCTGAACAAATTTCTGTTTGTTTATGACCATTCATTTAGTTCTCTGTACGAACTCTGTAAATTGGAAATTATTACCTCTTCACAGAGAATTACTGCCTTCGACTCCCCATATAAGATGGTTCGAAGGTCTTGGACTATGTGCATTGTTACTCGTAATTTTTTGTTTTGCTACAATGGAGGTTGAAGTCGAGGATTGATCTCAAAATCTCTAACTACAATAAATGTTTACTTGACTATTCCATTTAACTCAGTGGTGTACATAAGCAGTAAGTTCCTTATAATTTGTGGACAAGGTAGAGTCTCTTATTGGCGTAAAATCTTTTGCAAGAATGAAGTTGGAGATGGACCCAATTCACATGTATGCAGTCAAACTTTATCGTTGCCAAAAGGGTAAATTTCACAAATGGTCCTCAATTTTTATATTTTTTTAAATTTTATTTTCATTGTCTTAAAAGTCACGCTTTTAGTCCTCAATGTTTTTATTTTTTTTTTATTTCGTCCTATTTGTTTTAAGTGATGCACTTAGTCCACAAGGTTTGCAAAAAGTTTCAATTTAATCTCTAATGTTTTTATTTTTTTCAATTTAATCTCCAAAATTTTATGTACCCATCACAATTGAAATTTTATAATAGGGACTAAACTAATTTTTTTTGCAAATTTTAGGGACTAAACGTGTTACTTTTGAAACAATAAGAATGAAATTTATAAAAAATGTAATCGTAGGAAACTATTTGTGAAATTTGCCCTTGCTCAAAAAATAAAGTCAAGCTTTTTTATTTTTATTTTTATAGAACAATAGAGAATAGTTATTGCACTTTTTTTTATCCTCTATCATGTAGTCAATACAACCTTTAAAGTATTGATGAAATTGATGTTGGTTGGTTTCCTGTTATGTGATTTTTAACGCAAGTACATGTATCACAATAATTAATAAAATGATGAGTAAAGATTGTTCCCACAAGGACAGAGATTATTAACTACCAAAATTGATTTATCTCTAACTTTATTCAGACAATCACGAATTGAGAAATTTGTAACTAACAATGAAATAAATTATGAAACCGATAAAAATAGCAACTAAAACAATGGCGAAATTAACAAAGGAGGGTTGTTCAATAGTTAAAAGGCTCTAAGGATTCCAATTTCACCAAGATTAATCATACTTGAAACTATTGATTTGATTCAATCGATGTCTATTTCCTACGTTGCCACCAATTTCGCTAATGTGGTTATTAATCTTTTTCAAGCATCAATAACATATTTCTCTAAGCAAATTACCTACATCTCTGTGATAACTGTGAACTTAGGAAACTCATTAAGCTCTATAAATTCATGCGCTGCACTTGATCTCATAACTATCTCTAGCTTATGACGATTTAATGGTATTTCACACGTGGTCTAGTTTAGTTATAACTTTTCAGTCTCAAACCAAACCACGAATCATGCAATTTTTGATCGGACAATCACAAGCATTAAACTCAGCATGAAATACTCAACACATAGATGGAATAGTTCATCAATGAATTAAAATCAAAGGCTTTAAGTATTCATAATCTGGCTACATCATAGCCTTAGAAAAATAATCTAGGACATCATAATAAATGTAAATAAAATCCAAAATCTATTGAAGTTCATGATGAGAGAGATAAAAACTAGAAATCTCAAGAGAGTCATGGTAAAAACTTGTCTTTGATTCATTCTTCCTCATCGATCTTGTGATTTCCTCGCGTTTCTCCTCTCTAGAACGTTACTTCTGCTTACCAAACTAGCTGCCTCCCAAAAGCTTCCCTTATCTTACATTTTTTTATTCTTTTTATGATAGGGTTGCAACTTTTTGCGCCATTTTACAAAAATGCTCTTTAATTTCCTGCGCTGTGACTGCGCTACTTCTGATTTATCTTCAATTGCTTCACAAGTTGCGTGCAAGCTCGCCCTTGGCCATTTTTTTTCAATTTTGGCCTGAAATCCATGTTTTCTTATAGAATTCACCTACATTGGAAAACAAACACGAAACCCGTCAAATTGCTCAAAAAATTACTCAAGAACTAACAAGAATTAAGTAAAAAGGTGTTGAAATAATATATCAATAATACACCCAAAAAACACCATCAAACTTAAGATTTGTTTGTCCTCAAGCAAAAGACACAACTAAGGAAAGAAAAACCCAAAAACTAAAGACTCAACACAATATAACTCAAGAAAGCAATGTTGTAGGATAGTAAATTTTCATGACCTTAGTAGCAATATTTTACAACTCAACCTTAAAAGGTAACTCTCAATCATAAGCATGAGACATCTCGACTTCACATAAATTGTATTTTACTTCAAATCCCCCAAGTGAGTGTGTGTATAGCCTATATCCTAATTAATTGTACCCGGATGAGTTTATGCAAGTTAAATGAATTATCAATGTCGATATTTTATTTTCAATTACTTAGGACTTCATAAGCTCACTTTTCATGTCATTCTCCACTAATGTAGGTTAATCATAACATTAAAGATAGTAGGATTTTACAATTGTAATGTGTGGCTAGGGTCAATGTATGATAATGGATATAATATATGACTAACTACCCGTAAGCACACAATTATTCGAGGATGTTCAATGGACCACATGCCAACTCTACTTCTTACCCCCCAAAAGTATTCAACATATCTATTTTCTTCTTCTTTCTAGTCACTTCCTCAACATTTATCCATAACATTTATAAAATGTATAGAGAACCCACATTCCTCCAAACTTGCATTTTGACATTAACTATAAGGAGTATGACTCTTCTCCTTTCTTTTCATTCTTTTTTTTTTCTTTTTCTGATTGATTTTTTTTTCTTCAATATTTCATTTTTCTCAAGAGCACACACCATATCACCCAGTCATAACACCTCCCATCTTTCAATACAAAATATAGCTTCATATAATCATCTTAGAATAATCACATACTACAAGTAGGAAGGTCATTATATGGGAAATCAAACTTGATAAGTTAAGGAAGCTATTACAGGTTGCACAAGAAAGAAAAGGCTAATTTAGGCTCAAAGGGGTGGACTAGGGATATTCAATTATTAACAGATTGGCTAGAACGGCTCAAGTTGTCCAAAGGTGGCCTAAATCATTTCTCTAATGCTGTGTAACCTAAGATTTCTCCTCGAGTGACAATCAAGCAAGTTCTAAAGTCCTATGATCATGTTTTTGTTCACTTAAACTCACATAAACATTCTTTAAGCAACAACATAACTAGGCGAGGCTAAGTGCGTAGTAGATGGGGATTTTCCGTAAAACGAAACTATGTTTCAGTCAATTGTCCTCACTACTATCAAGTCATTCTTATGCTACTCATCATCGGCCTAATTTCTTATCTTTTTAGCATCATTTTCAAAATTTTGGTTTTTTAGAATACAAAATAATGAAAATGACAAAAACACGTAACACAAAAAACACATAGAAGAACAACTTCACAACGAAAACATAGAGAACTTCCCCCAAACTTAAAAGAAAAACATTGCCCTTAATGTGAAAGTACTAAAGAAAAACAAGTAACAAACTTCAATGAATATCCATGTTGTTCATTGTCTGAAGACTCCTCAAATGTTTCAGCTCCAATTATGCGAAGCAGCTTTGTCCAGTAGATGTTATTGTCATGTTGATATGCTAAACAACTTACTCCAGCTGACACCACCCAACAAGTACAACTTCAACTGCAACTACTTGGCACTAACCAGGGATACCACTTTACAAGTATGGTTGGTGTGGACCAGCTCAGTCACCATCGATAACCTTTTACTTACGTCGCATGAAAGTCTTCTGCTGCCTACAAGACTTCTCCCCCTGCCTCTTCAAGTTCGACGATTTTACCTCTACCGGTAGCGTGACATAAAGGAGGGTGAGATGACAGGACAAAGAGAGAGAGACGCGAGGGGTTTCCGCCGCCGTCACTACTGCCGCTGTGCACAAGGAGCTTTTTGGGTGCTCTTTGTTAGGTTGTGACGAGGGTGAAGCGATGTAAGGTGTGAGATTGAGAGAGATTAAAGATTGTGGGTGTTCAATTAGTACGGTATGGTGTTGGTTGATTTTGCGTTAAGGGAAGGAGCAGTATCGTTGTTTGGGTGAGAAATAAATGGGTTAAGGGTTTGATTTGATAAGGTTGTTATTTGACTTGGGTTTATATGATGTGGGTTTGGATTTATATGATTTGGGTTATAGGTTAGGTAGGTAGGATTTTGGGTTTTTTTTTTTTTTTTTTGGGTCGGGTAGGTGGGCTTGGTAAGTAGTGATGAATTTTTTGTTTTGTTTTTTTTTTGAATGGGATACCAGTGCATTTGTGCTACATTTTAGTGCAACAGCGCTACTCACAGGCAAAACTTAAAATCCGGTTGCGCTACTCACAAACGAAACTTGAAATCCTATCGATGCAGCTGCGCTACATTTTAGCCCAACAACGTTACTTCACAAACGTAACTTTAACATTATCAGCACAGCTGTGCTACATTTTAGCGCAACAGTGCTACCTTACAACTCTATTTTTCTTTGGTTTATCTTCAATGCGTGCATCCTCCTCAATCCAAACATCAATATTTGCACATTTTCTCCCCGAATTGACTTGGTAGAGCTTTTCTTTGACTTGTCTTCCCCCAAACTTGTTCTTGAATCTAACATGACAAGAAAATTTTAAAAATTAGCTACGACAACTATAATTTGAAAATTAATTAAAAACAAGAAAACACAACTATTAAATCACGAAAAGTAAAAAAACTCGGGTTGCCTTCCGAAAAGCTCTTGTTTTAACGTTGACAGCTTGACGGAGCAATTTTTCACGATGAATTGAGGTGGACAACGGTCTTGTGCTTATCAAACTCATCATTCCAATAAGTCTTCAACCGTTGTCCGTTGACCTTAAACGTCCCTTTCTCTGGATGGGTGACTTCGACAACATCATAGGAAAACACTTTAGTCATAACAAAAAGGCCAGACTATATTAACTTGCGTTTTCCAAGAATCCGTGGGTTATAAAGAAGTATTTGTTGCCTAGGAGAGAAATTTTTTCCCAAAATGAGTTTTTCATGCCAATCGTTTGTCCTCCCCTTGTAACTTCTTGCATTCTCATTCGCTCCATTACGGGATCCTTCTAGCTTATTCAATTGCAAGAATTCTTTCTCACCCACTACTTGTACACCCATGTTTAGTTGTTTAATAGACTAATATTCCTTGTACTCTAATCCCACCGGAACAAAAGAATCATCTTGCAACAAGCTAGCCTCCAAATGATTTAATTGACCCTCATGGTTAGACACTATAGCTTGTATGGCAACAATGCGAAAACAACTACCACTCGCTTCTGGGTACTTGTAAGCTTTAAAAACATTAAATGTTACCTCTTCTTCTTGTACTCGTAACCGAAGCTCACATTTTCGAACATCAATGAGTGCCCCCCCATTTCCAAGGAAAGGTCTTCTAAGAATGATATGAATTTCCTTGTCTTCCTCTATATCAAGAACTATGAAATCTGCAGGAAAAATGAATTTATCAACTTTGACGAGCACATCTTCAATTACTCCTCTAGGGTGCTTTAACGAACGATCAGCAAACTGTAGTGTTACAGTAGTAGGTCTTGCCTCTCCCAATCCAAGTTTCCTAAAAATAGAAAAAGGCATTAAATTGACACTTGTACCCAAATCACACAAAGCTTGCTAAAAAATAACATTCCCAATTGAACATGGAATGGTGAAACTCCCTAGATCCTTGAGTTTTAGCAGCAACTTCTTTTGTAGGATAACACTGCACTCCTCAGTAAGTGCAATCATCTCATAATCTCCAAGTTTCCTTTTGTTTGAAAGAATGTCCTTCATAAACTTCACATAACTCGGCATTTTTTCAAGTGCATCTGCGCATGGTATGTTGATGTGAAGTTTCTTGAAGACCTCAAGAAATTTAGAAAATTGTTTGTCAAGCTTGCTATTCTTCAAGCGTTGTAGAAAAAGAACTTTCAGAGGTGGTTCTTGAGGATGTTGTGGCTGATCTTCTGCTTTCTCTTCATCTCTCTTCTCATTTTTTGCTTCATCTTTTTTGGTCTTTTTGGCTCTCACAGGTTCCTCTAATTCTTTACCACTTCTTAAAGTGATCGCTTTGCAATGCTCCGTGCCATCTCTTCTGGGATTCACCTTTGAAGTACTAGGTAAATTTCCTTACTGTCTTTCAAAAAACAGAGTAGCCATTTGACTAAGTTGTACCTCTAAATTTTTTATTTGCGCGGATTGGTTCTGGAGGGCAGTCCTAATTTCATTCATAAATTAAGTTTGCGAAGTCACTAACTAAGCCAATGCATCCTTCAAATTTACCTTCTTCTCTAGTGGGAGGTTATTCTGCTCAGGCTACAACACATTCAGAGTATTTTTATAGGACAAATTTGGATGATAACGCAATCCTAGATGATATCTCTTGGAATATTGATTGTAATGCTTCCCATTAAAGTTTCTCACATATTGTGCTTGTTTTGCTGCACCTTGTACAAATGGATTGCCAACCTGGCATTCTGAGCTATAATATGGACCACAACAAAACTCACATACCACTGCCCGCCTAAATAGCATTAACAGTTACTTGATTATTCTTTATTTGTTTAACAAGGATGTTAATTTTTGCTGCCAAAGCAGTTATGGCATCAATCTCATGGATCCCAACTGTCTTCTTTGGTGTGACTCTATCACTAGACCACTGCAAGTTGTTCAAGACAATACCCTCAAGCAACTCATAAGATTCATCCGTTGTCTTGTTCATCAGAGCTCCTCCTACTGATACATCAATCAAAGTTCTTGTTGAATTTACCAACCCACCGTAAAAATTGTGAACTTGTATCCACTTGGGTACTCCATGATTAGGATACGTCCTCAGCAACGCCTTATACCTTTCCCATGTTTCACACAGAGTTTTTTATTCATGCTGAGCGAAGTTATTGATTTCAATACGTGGCTTCACTGTCTTGTTAGGTGGGAAAAATCTCGACAAAAATTTGTGCACCAAATCATCCCAAGTGGTGATTGAATCCGAAGACAGCGAGTTCAACCATTCCTTAGCTTGATCCCTCAAGGAGAAAGGAAACAAAAAAAAAGGTAGAGCTTTATCAATGACTCCATTGTACTTAACAGTTCCGCAGACTTCTAGAAAATTCACGATGTGCTGATTAGGATCTTCAATGGGCAGTCCATGGAACGGGATATTCTGAATCAACTACAGCATCACTGTCTTCAACTCAAAATTATTTGCCTGAATCGATGGCCTTCTAATCACAGGTTGAATTCCAGTGGGTGGCAAAACATAATCTCTCAGTGTTCTAGGCAGATTTTCTTGATCATTTCCTTCATGTCCTACCACGATTTCAGCCATGGTCTCTCATAGAGGATGAGTAGTATCTCTTTTCTCCTTTCTGATCTTCCGACAAGCTCGTTCTATCTGAAGATCAAAAGGCAGCAAAGTGCTACTTCCCAACTTTCTCATGCACCTCAAACACTATGTTCCTGAAACGCAAGTAACAGAAATACAAAAACAAATAACAAAATAAAATAAAATCCAAATTAAAATTAAAGCTATTTGGTATCGATATTAATAATTGGTACAGTCCCTGACAACGGCACCAAAAACTTGTTATGTGATTTCTAACTCAAGTTCACGTATCGTAACAAGTAATAAAGTGATGAGTAAATATTGTTCCCACGAGGACTGAGATTATTAACTACCAAATTTGATTTAGCTCTAACTTTATTCAGACAATCACAAATTAAAAAATTTGTAACTAACAATGAAATAAATTATGAAACCAATAAAAATAGCGACTAAAACAATTAAAAAATTAACAAAGGAGGGCTGCTCAATAGTTAAAAGGCTCTAGGAATTCCGATTTCACCAAGATTAATCATACTTAAACTATTGATTTAATTCAATCAATGTATATTCCCTAAATTGCCAGTAATTTAGCTAATGTGGTTATTAATCTTTCTTAAGCATCAATAACATATTTCGCTAAGCAAGCTACCTACATCTCTGTGATAATTGTGAACTTAGGAAACTCATTAAGCTCTATAAATTCATGCGCTGCACTAGATCTCATAACTATCTCTAGCTTATGATGATTTAATGGTATTTTACACGTGGTCTAATTTAGTTATCACTTCTTAGTCTCAAACCAAACCACGAATCATGCAATTGTTGATCCAGCAATCACAAGCATTAAACTTAGCATGAAATACTCAACACATAAATGGAATAGTTCATCAATGATTTAAAATCAAAGGCTTCAAGTATTCATAATCCGGCTACATCATAGCCCTAGAAAAATAATCTAAAACATCATAATAAATGTAAATAAAATCCAAAATCTATTGAAGTTCATGATGAGAGAGACAAAAACTAAAAATCTCAATAGAGTTGTGGTAAAAGCTTGTCTTTGATTCGTTCTTCCTCGTCAATCTTGCAATTTTCTTGTGTTTCTCATCTCTAAAACGTTGCTTCTGCTCACCAAACTAGCCGGCTCCCAAAAGCTTCCCTTATCTTACGTTTTTTTTTCTTCTTTTTATGATAGGGTTGCTTCTTTTCTCGCCATTTTACAAAAATACCCTTTAATTTTCTGCAATGTTGTACAGCTGCACTATGATTGCGCTACTTGTGATTTCTCCTCAAATTCTTCACAAGTTGCATGCAAGCTCGCCCTTGGACATTTTTCTTCAATTTTGCCTCAAAATCCAAGTTTTCTCATAGAATTCACCTACATCGCAAATCAAGCACGAAACCCGTCAAATTGCTCCAAAAATTACTCAAGAACTAACAAGAATTAAGTAAAAATGTGTTGAAATAATATATCAATAATACATCCAACATTGCCTCTTATTTCATTACCATCAAAAGTTGACCTTTTAATCTCTAGGTAGGGACGAGGAAGAGCACTTAAAAATGCCCAATGCTACATAAGCGAGCAACACCTTTTATAGTTTGAACAAAGCTTGAAAAAGCAAGACCCAGTCAGAGTAAGCCATTTACATAAGCCATATAAGTAAGATATGAGGATTAGGACATGCAAATAATGCTTCATGTTCATATTGACTTCTTTGTGCCATCATAATGTTCTTGCATAAAAGAAAGTCACAAGTTGAGTTCAAACATTTTCTCTCTTTTATGCTGACATTGCGAGGGGCAATGCTAGACTTCAGCCACTGTTTATTTTCCATAAAATAACTTGTTAATAGAAAATATTTATAGGAAAAAATATTTTTTTGAAAAATAAAATATTTTCTGATGTTTGATTGCCACATTAGAAAATATTTTCTAGTGTTTGATATAATAGTGAAAAGTTTATTAAAATAATTAATTTATTATTTTTTAACATCATTAATAATTTTAAAATAATTAATTAATAAAATTTTAATAATTAACTAACTAATTAATTGATTATTATTAATTAATATTAATTTATAAATTATAGTTTTCTTAATTATTAATTTGATTAGGTTGGATGAAGGTAGAGTAGAGCAACCTGATATCTATCGATAGGCGAGAATAGACTGTGAGTGAAAAATGTTGGTAGCCAGGGAGAACCTTCAAACAAATGGACTAATTATCGTAATTTGTCTTTAGTAAGACGAGAAAATTGAAATTAAAGTATCTCATCCCCCATCATCTTTACCTAGCTCTCGATACCACTTAATTAGAATGTGGAAGAGACTACTATTCTAGAATAGAGAATGTAATAAGGAAAGAATATATCGACAAAATCTTTATTATCTTTTCTACTTGGGATGCATAAAGTTGAGTAACCCCTATCTATAGAACTCATGAAAATCTAATACAGTACAACCTCTTTAAATTAATACTTGTTAAATTAATAATATATTTTAAATAATAAAAATATCTTGTCCCAACTTGGGACCAGTGTAAAAAAATAATTTCGATAAAATTATAAGATAATATATTTAAAATATTTTCTTTGTATTTTATCGACCGAAATATTTCATAAATTAATAATTAGTTATAAAAATACATAATACATTAACTATAAGGTTTTCTCAAAATATGAATCAAGAGTAGATTGTCTTTTGTTGAACTTCAAATCTAACTGAATCTAATATTTAATTGTGTGCAATGTGTCTAAAGGTTCTAGGGTTGTTTTTAAAAAATATGAGTAATTTTTCAAAACAAAAACCATGAATATAATATGTACTATAAGCCAGAAAAACTAAACTATCTCGATAAATTAATAATTATTAATTTATCGATAAATTGATATCTCGCTAAATTAATAGAATTTAGTTGTCTCAACGCTATTAATTTAAATAGGTTATACTGTACTAACTAAGATATGGTTCTAAGAAACCATTACCTACTATAAAAAACTATCTAGACAAAACTAATCCAAAACTAACTAGGACTAGTCTAGATTAATTCTATTCAAGTTTATTACTAACACCTTATTTCTTGTCAAGGACAAGACCACTTTCATTATCTTTGAAGTTTGTTAACTAGTATGTTAAATTACCACTTCATTTAAAAGTTTAAATTGTTTGAGAAAAGTTTGTTACATTATTAATTGTTTTCAACAACCCCGCATGTGCAAGCGGGCTTAGCTTTTGAGTCTTGCACGTGAATAATTTTAATATTTTTAAATAGGTAATGACAAAACTTGAACCTAGGATATTTTTAAATAGGTGATGACAAGACTTGAACCTACTTCATCTAAAAGTTTAAACCTGCAGAGAGAGGTTTGCGTTACTATCACTTGTTTTGCTCATCTCACTCACTCATCACTTGTGGAAGAAAATCCTAGACGAGTCACTACTTTTCTTCTTGGAAGTGTGAATTTTATTTGGATTTCCATTGTGCTTTCTTGCATACCACAGACGAAGATTATAAGTCTAGGCATGATGTCTACACTCACCACCATCCATTGGTTTGATATGATCAGTCAAGGAGCTCAGGAATTAATTGTAGTGCATGTGATAAACGGTGTAAAAATTATGTTTATGTTTGCATCGAGTGTCATGTACTTCTGGATGAATCTTGCATCACATTAACACTGCGCCATTAATATCCCTTTAAACCGCGGCGCTTAAGGGAGAATCTATGATTATTCTTCAATGGGGACTAGACCACATATTTTAATATTTCTATACGAATAAAACTTTTCAGTGGAAATTAAATTAATTTTTCAAATTAAAATACCTTAAAAATATTTTTTCTTACAAAAATTTCAAAAGAGGGAGGGGTACTAATAGTTCCGGCACTAAATCAGTAAGTACAACCATTCGTCCGATGGTTGACATTTACTTCGACAGTAAAGAGGAAATTTTCTAAGAGAATTTATAAACAGAAAACTGTTGAGAGAGAAATAGAGCTTATTTCAAGCTTGAAGTCAACATTAGCAAAAAATATAAAAAAAAAAGCTTGAAGTCAAAATCTAAATAGATGAACAAGTCATATTCAACATCTTGGAGGATATATATCAATTATCAAAATCTTAGAGTGAGTGAATTCAAGAACCTAGAGCCAGAGACAAGCTTAAAACATACATAAATCAACAAATATCTTAGAACATATTAATAGATTAGTTGTAATTAGGAACATAGGAAAAATTGCCTGCACAAGTATCAGCGAACTACATCAAAGTATGCAGCAATTCTGAACGAAATGTAATTGCATATATTTGCATTAAGGTTCTTTTCTGTTGTCCGTATCAGCATAGCTTGTCAAAATATTTGCAAATCCGTTCCATCTCCAACTTACAAATGAAAAAGAGAAGATGGAATATGCTTCTTCAAACACACTCGAGAAAATATAATTCACATTTTTCAGATCCTCGGAAAAACTCTGATACCTTCTTAAGCAAATGAAATCTAGCCTCAACGTCAAGATAATAGGCAGCCTTTACTGTCATTGTTCTCAAGACCTTAGAATTCTTCAGAATAAAAGCCACCATTGCAAGTTCAACTTCAAGGCCTTCAAATCCATACATTAACATTGTTTTGAGGCATGAGAACAAACATATAGGAACTTTTTCAAGTTTGCTCCAGCAGGTCACATGTGGGGCCTCGCAATTCCGATCCTACAATAGCAACAGCAAAAAGTTAGAAGTTAGTCGATTAAGAAAGAAAACCATCCCCTCCCCCACCCCTCTTCCCTCTCTCTCTCTCTCTCTCTCTCTCTCCCTCTCTCAATAGGCTTTTACTGACCACTGAAAGGGTAAGAGATTCTAATTTATGCAAGCCTTCAACCAACTTGAGTATCATATTCAAACAACAGCATTTAGTGTTCACATCCAATTGAGTTAGTCTCAGAAAGCTTGGAGATGCACCTGCATGGCTAAGAGCCTTCACAAAAGGAATAGAACATGGAATAAATAAAAATTAAACTGAGTTTATGTCCCATACTAATAATTTTAAGCATACTACACACGATAATAACAAGGAGGTGAGACAATATAAATTGGAAATCCACCATGTACAGATGAATGTACAGATCCAAATAAAAAAATTAGAAACTAACCTACAACTTCTTAAACTAAGAAATTCCAAAATATAAAATACTTCAAAAGTACAATCTATTAATTCAAAGATTGACATTCACTTCACTGAAGGGGGAATTTTTCTATTAAAAGGTCAAGAGAAAAATATTCGTTTTGATTATAATGAGATTACATGAAGAGAAGTCGAAGAGATCAGTAATGGCAAAATATTCACAAAATTTTCAAACTCAGTTGAATAACAAGAATGTAAGGTCAAAGATTAGCAGTTTACCTCAATGATATCAAGACTTAAAGTTAGAAGCTTGACGCTATAAACTCCTTGAAGAAGTTTAACCACAACTTTAGAGTAATGATCATAGTCAATCAGCGGAACATTTGCTCCGTCTTACGAGTATAAGTTTTCAATAAAGAAGTCTCCTGACAACTAGTCGGATAGATGAAGGTATGCAAGTGCAGGAGCATTTATCTCAAGTTTGTAGTCAATCTCTCTTCGGAAGAAAGGTTGTATTTGGTAAAATAGGTAAGTGAAATTTCTCAATGTTAGAGAAGATATGATAAAGGTCACTTTGAATAAACAATGTCTCTGTAGAATAATTTGAGGCAAAAAGCGCATTCTTTATTGCATAACTATGAAGCTTATATAGCTGCAGATACAACAACAGACCTAAACTAAATATGTTTACATGCAATAGAATTGGCAAGATTGACTAATTTCGCAATCACTATACAATCATATATACAACCATATCGCTGATTGACAATAGACTTCCAAAGAATATGTGATACTCGATATTCTCGTGATTATGTGATCTTCAATAATCTCCAATACTCCCTCTCAAGTTGGAGCGTGAAGATGTGAAATGCCCAACTTGTCCATCAAGCGAAGAAAATGATCTCGACCCAAAGCCTTAGGGAAGATATCGGCGAGTTGGTGAGATGTGGAGATAGCTCATGGTTGTAGCTCATTTGACTGGATGTACTGACGAATAAAGTGGCAATCAATATCAATATGTTTAGTACGCTCATGGAAAATGGGATTAGCAGAAATATGCAAGGTGGCTTGATTATCACAAAAAAGGGACACTGGATCGGAATGGGAAACATAAAGGTCACGCAATAGACGTCGAAGCCAAATGATCTCGCTAGTGGTGGTAGCCATCTACGATATTCAGCCTCTGCCGACGAGCGAGAAACAATGGTTTGCTTCTTAGAACGCCAAGCAATTGGAGCAGAGCCCAAGAAAATAACATAGCCAGTGGTAGAAAGTTGAGTAGTGGGACATCCTGCCCAATCAGCATCACAATAAGCACGAAGTGTAAGCTGACTCTGAGAGGGGAGAAGGATGCCTTGCCCAGGATTAGTCTTGAGATATCGAAGCAAATGAAAGACAACCTTAAGATGAGGTTGATGCTGTTGCTGCATGAATTGACTCAAGAGATGGACAGCGTAACAAATATCCGGGCGAGTGATAGTCAAGTACAATAACTGACCTACGAGGCGTCTATATTGGCCTGGATCCGAGCATAAATCTCCCGAGTCAGCGGCTAAACAATGGTTTTGTTCCATAGGGAAAACACTAAGACGAGCTCTAGTTAAATTGCATTCAGACAAAATGTCCAAAGTGTATTTACACTGACTGAGAAAGATACCAGAAGGTGAGCGAGCTACCTCGAGGTCGAGAAAATATTTTAGATGACGCAAGTCCTTGATACGAAATTGAGCATAAAGATGCAACTTTAATTGGTGAATCTTAAGTATGTCATTGCCACTCACAATTACATTATCCACATAGATAAGAACTGCGACGAAATCCATGCCGCGAGAATAAGTAAAAAGAGAATGATCAGCTTGTGACTGTGAGAAGCCAACACTGGTCAACGAATTTGTGAACCATTGATACCAGTTGCGAGAAGCCTGGTGTAGGCCATATAATGACTTGCGAAGACAATATACGCAACTCTCCCCCTGCTTAGAAAAACCTTGGGGTATTTTTGTGACACTCGAGAATTTTACCATAAATTTATTATAACTGTTGCATATCTATGTGCGCATTTCTACGTGCATCATCTTTCTTGCTTAATTGTTTTTATTAGATATTACTATTCACAATATTTTCGACTGTTTCAAAAGTTTGATTTTTAATTTTTCCTAAGTCATATGATATTTAAAAGGAACCGAGAAATTTTCGTTTTGAAATTTCGGGCTTAGGAGCGTGCATTTAGAAAATAGAATTCATGCCTTTGAATAGTGTTACGTTAGAATAGTGCTAGTCTCAACTAAAAACATTTGTAATTGCAATTAGCCTTAGTTGATCAAGATTTGAGACTACTTAGCTTAGATTATTAATTATGGACAATATATAATATAACCAACTCATGAAATTAAAATAGAATAACACACATTAGTCATCAAAACAAATTAAAAAATGCCCTCCATGTCCCTTGTGTTGGCCGACCCACTTAAAGAGAAAAGAGAAGATTTTTGCTTCAACAACCTTGCATCTTGAGCTTTTAGCTTGATCTTGGGAGGGTTTTGAACAACCTAGGGTCTTCAACAAGCTTCATTGTCTTCAAAAATTATGAGGGAGATGCATTTTATTATTTTTAAAGTTTATGTTCATATGTTGAATTTTCTTGATTTGTCAATTATAGCTATGAAACTTGTTATAAATGCTTACTATGAGTTATTTGATGCCTATAGAGTTAACTTTTATGGCTTGTTAGAAGATTTTATGGTTGAATGTAGATATTGATCAAAGAGATGATGAATAGTATCTAGAATTAGGGTTTTGAGAAAAAATTGCTAATTAGCTTAAATTGAGGCTTCAATTAGGTGCTCTAGGTCCTAGTGAAGTTAGTTGAAAAGCCCCGTGAGGTTGAATCACTCGAAACCGAGCTTAATTGCATAAATAGCCAACTTTAAAAAGGGGACTTTTTCCGTTGAGCAATCCGGACAAGTTTGGGCATTGATTCGGGTGTCCTTGAGCTAAGGAAGCACCTTTGGTGCTTTCGTTTCGCGAAAATGGGGCTCGGTTAGTATAGTTGTAGTTCAAACTCGTTCGGGGCCTTCCCGAACTTTTATTTCTAAAATGAGTATTATTGATCCTAAAGGGTGCTTTTGGGCTTAATTAAGAATATAGAAAGACTAGGATATGATTTGAAACTCTTGAACCATGCATAGGAGAAAGAAAACTCAGTTAAAGAAAGGGGAAAAAGTAATTTTGGCTATACTTGATGCAATTGGCACTTGTATTTGAGTTAAAATGGATTGTATTGAATATTTAGGATACATTTAAGCTATTTGAGTAGATTATTAGAATTAATTGTGTTGATTGCTTCTTTTGGTATCTTTAAGCTAATCTCGTGCTTATGTGAACTTATACCGTACTTATTTGTGAGGGCGGCCTACTTTGTCGTCCCTTTTATGTGTTATATGATATATTGATTGCTTGTAACTTGTCTCGGGGTTGCGCAACCTTTTCGGACATGGTAGCGTCGAGAAACACGGGCAGCGTCGGGCTTGCCATGCTCCCTCGACTACCATGGTGCCTATTCCCTTTCTTGCTGAGGCATACTCCACTACCCTAGAGGCGTGGTTCACCTGCTGGGCATATGGATCTACCTCAGGAGAATGGGTCGTAGGATCGGAATACATCCGGAGTATCCCAATTGTTAGAGTTTGGGGTTTGCCGACATATTCGTGATGCTCGTGGTTCGTGGCTCGTGAATGAAGACTTGGAAGTGGACCCGTATCCTTTTTAAAGTGATTAATTGCTTGGCTTATTGTCTTGTTGGTTTTTGTGGATTATATATGTTTTCTTGTGTTTACATATCATATTGCACGTTGGCGTGTTGCATAACCTCCCTCGCTGGGCAACTTTGTTGCTCACTCCTCATTTTAAATGTTTCAGGAGAAGCTGAGGTGAATCCTCAGCTGTTAGAAGTAGAAGAAGAAGAAGAAGTTCACGTAGATCAGAATCCATGACTTTTTGTGCTAAGGTGGATCTTATGTGCTACTTGCGTGGAGTTCATGTTAATATTGTATTTTGAGACCTAGGGGTCTTGTGTATATGTTTAGTAGTGGTAGACTAGAATGTTAGAGAAAGATGTTGGATTGTAATAATGGATATTAGACTTTCTTTTCTCTTGCATGCTTGGACTGTTTATTGCCCTACTTATGGAACTTAGAATTTTATTGTATCTAACTACTTATGGCTAAAACCAACTATCTCGCATGCTTGTGTACTTAAGTAGAATGTTGTTGCTCCAAGGCTCGGATGGCCTTGTGATTGTGTTTTAGCTTTGGAGATATTAGAAGATAAGTTGTTGTTTATGGTTCAAATGTCTTGAGTGAATGTTTATAGGTAACAGTTTTGTCCTTGGTACGGATGAGACTCTGTCCGAGTGACGGGTCCGAGCCTGACTTTAGCGTGGGGTTGGGTTCGGGGCGTTACACTTTACGTGGTATCAGAGCTACTAGAATGCTTGAAACCGGGTTAAATTCCTTGGCATGTGGGTAGAGGTCTATATGTGAAAGTGAATTAAGTGAATATATGATTGTTAATTGTTTAATTACTTCGATAAAAAACAAGCTAGCATAAAAAGGAATGATAAAGCTTGACATGATAAGAATAGGAAAAGTTTAGTGTTTAATGTTGTTAAGTGTTTTTTGTGTTTCTTATGTGAGTAAAGTGTTTGAAAATAATGTGTACATTATCTTTGCATAGTTTATTTGCCTACTATAATATTATGTTCTTCCAGCATTGAAATGAGGAGACGGGGTAGACCACAGAGAAAGCCGGAGGAAGCTCCTAGACAGGATGTACCGAAGCAAGGTGCTGGGGCAGTCGGGGATGTACCACAAGGTCAGGAACCGAGTAATGCCCAGATTTTTGCCACAATGGCCACTGCAATAAATACCATAGCTCAGTTTGTGGTTCAGTAGGGTACAGCAGGTGTCGGCAGGGGTAATCAGGCTGCTAGAGCAGAGGGCAGTGGTACTGCAGGAGGTAACTTATTTGATAAATTCCAGCATCACAGAGCATATAGTTTTTATGGCGAGCCTGATGATATGAAAGTAGAGATGTGGTTGAGTAAGTTCGAGAAAGTTGCTGCGATAATTGAGTGCGACGATGAAAGAAAGATCACCTATGCTGCCTTTTTAATGGAGGGTGATGCCGAGGCATGGTGGCGCACTATTAGGGAGAAATGGGATGCCGAGAGGGTTCAGCATGTATGGGCTGACTTTGTTCGTGAGTTTCGAGATAAATATGTGTCGGTTGTAGCCCGTGAGAGACATCAGGATAAATTTATAGCTTTGAAACAGGGGAACATGACTGTAGACCAATATGAGGCTACCTTTACGAGACTATCTCGATATGTGCCAGCTTTGGTTCAGCCGGAGGATGTGAAGATCCAGAGATTTATCACAGGGTTGAGGAGTGACATCATGCTTAACTTGTCTTCGCAAGATTACCCGAACTATGTTGTAGTAGTCAGGGCTGCATCGAGATATGAGAAACGTAAGGAAGATGTGTTAGCTCAGTCTAGTCAGTCAAGCAAACGTCAGTTTCAGTCTCAGAGTCAGGGTTATCCGAGACAGTATCAGTAGACTGTTCAGACTCAGCAGCCTAGGCAGACCCAGAGCTATCCAGGACCAGTTCAGGTACAGTCACAACCGAGACCAGCTCAGAGCCAGCCACAGGGACAGTCACAGACCCGACCAGTGACTGCTAGATCTCAGCAGGGTAGTTCTGCCACATCTACTTATAGGGCCCCTACAGGAGGAGCTGCTACTAGGAAGAATCTACAGTGTACTCATTGCAACCGTAAGGGTCACACAAAGGCTGAGTGTTGGAGAAAACTCGGTCGTTACACAGGTTATGGCAGTGATCAGCACAGAGTTAGAGATTGTCCCAAGTTTAAATTTGGTCAGGGTCAGACTTCAGGCCAGGGTGCCCAGACTAGAGCTTCAGGAGCAGCTACTTTACCGCGAGGTCAGGCACAGGTATTTGCACTCGACCAGGAGGAGCTTCCAGAGACGACAGTGATGGTGGAAGTTACTTTTCTTATTAATAGTCAGCCAGTAGTAGTTTTGATTGACACCGGGGCTACACATTCATTCATTACTCCTGCATGTGCACAGTCTGCTACATTAAAAGTTGATAAACTGCCGTATGTGATTGAAGTAGGTAATCCTATGGGTACTAAATTTGTTACGGAGTCTGTGTGTAAAGATTGTAATATTTGCATTGAGGGTTGCATGTATCCTATTGATTTGATAATTATGCCATTTCGGGACTTTGAAGTTATCTTGGGAATGGATTGGTTGGGGCGATATTATACATGTTTGGACTATAGGAGGAAAGTTTTAACTTTAGAAGTACCTAACCAACCTGTTATTAAAGTAACTGGGAGTCGAAAGTCTATTGGGACTCGTATCATATCTTCCATTAAAGCTACTAAAATATTGAGTAAAGGTTATGATGCATACTTAGCTTATTTAATTAATCAACCTAGAGATAAATTGAAATTGAATGAAGTACCAGTTATAAAAGAGTTTCCGGGGGTTTTCCCTGAGGAGTTGCCTGGATTACCACCCGATAGGGAGATTGAGTTTGTGATTGACTTATTGCCGGGAACTAATCCTATTTCGAGAACCCTGTATAGAATGTCTCCCCCTGTGTTACAAGAATTGAAAATTCAGCTACAAGGTTTACTTGAGAAAGGTTTTATTCAGCCTAGTTCGTCTCCGTGGGGTGCTTCCGTGTTATTTGTGAAAAAGAAAGACAGTACTCTGCGTTTGTGTATTGATTATCGAGGTCTTAATCAGGTAACGGTGAAAAATAAATATCATTTGCCCTTAATTGAGGAGTTGTTTGATCAGCTACAGGGTGCTGTTGTTTCAAATTTTGATTTGAGGCAGGGTTATTATTAGTTGAGGATCCGAAAAGAGGATGTACCTAAGACTGCATTTAGAACCAGGTACGGCCATCATGAGTTTGTTGTTCTACCATTCGGGTTGACAAATGCTCCAGTCGCTTTTATGGATTTGATGCAGAGAGTATTTCGACCCTATCTTGATCAGTTTGTTGTGATTTTTATTGATGATATATTAGTGTATTCTAAATCTGAGTCAGAGCATGAAGAACATTTGAGAATTGTACTTCAAACCCTGCAAGAACACAAATTGTTTGCCAAATTTAACAAATGCGAATTCTAGTTGAAACAGGTTGCCTTTTTAGGTCATATCATTTCACGAGAGGGAATATCCGTTGATCCTACCAAAATTGAGGTGGTTATGTTGTGGAAAAGACCTGAAACTGTCACGAAAGTCCGTAGTTTCTTGGGACTAGCGGGCTATTATAGGCGATTTGTTAAAGATTTTTCAAAGATTGCAGGACCTTTGACTACTTTAACTCAGAAGAAAACTGTGTTTAATTGGGATGATAAATGTGAAGCCAGTTTCCAGGAGTTGAAAAAGAGACTTACCACTGCACCTATCCTTGCCTTGCCTGAGGGGACTGAGAACTTGGTGATTTACAGTGATACTTCAAAAGAAGGCTTGGGGTGTGTTCTTATGCAAAATGGTAAGGTGATAGCGTATGCCTCTAGGAAATTGAAACCATATGAACTCAATTATCTTACACATAATCTTGAGCTTGCTACTGTTGTATTTGCTTTGAAGAAATGGTGTCATTATTTGTCGGGAAACACATTTGAAATATTTACTGACCATAAAAGTTTAAAATACCTGTTTTCTCAAAAAGATCTGAATATGAGGCAAAGGCATTGGCTAGAACTGTTAAATGATTATAATTACACCATTAGCTATTTGCCGGGAAAAGCTAATACTGTTGCAGATGCACTGAGACGAAAAGCTTCTGTGGCTAGTTTGATAATCAAGGACTGGGAGATTGTGGTAGAACTGTGCTTGTGGAAACCGAAGGCTTCTAGATCAGGTATTCAATTTGCTAGCCTACAAATCCAATCTTTATTGCTATCTAGAATCAGAGAAGCACAACAATCAGATTCTCAGCTATTGAAGCTTTTAGAGAAGTCAAAAGGGGTAGAGTCCGACTTTAAAATGCATGATGATGGACTTCTCAAGTACAGGAATATAATTTGCATTCCTAGTGATTCGACTGTGAAAGATGAGATTCTTGCTGAGGCTCATGCTTCTAAATACACAATTCATCCTGGAAGCACTAAAATGTATAGAGATTTGAAACAGAATTTCTAGTGGAACAACATGAAAAGAGAGATAGCTGATTATGTAGCTAAGTGTTTGACTTGTCAAAAAGGTAAGGCAGAACATTAGAGGCCGGCAGGATTGTTGCAACCATTGGAGATTCTGGTATGGAAATGGGACCAGGTTACTATGGACCTTGTGTCGGATTTGCCGAGATCACCACAAGGTAATGATTCTGTGTGGGTTGTAGTAGACAGGTTGAGGAAGAGTTCACATTTTATTGCTACAAGGAAAACAGATTCTCTCGATAAATTGGCCGAGCTATATGTAGAAAATATTGTGAGACTGCATGGAGTTCCATCTCAGATAGTGTCAGACAGGGATCCCAGGTTTACATCACAATTCTGGCATAAACTACAAAAGGCTTTGGGGACTAATTTGAGTTTTAGCACTGCTTATCACCCGCAGACGGATGGCCAGTCAGAGTGGACTACAGGATACTGGAAGACATGTTGAGGGCTTGTGTTTTGGATTTTGGCAAGAATTGGGAGAAATACCTACCTTTAGCAGAGTTTCCTTATAATAACAGTTATCAAGCCACTATTGACATGGCACCCTACGAGGCACTTTATGGGCGGAAATGTAGGTCTCCGTTGTATTGGGATGAGGTAGGTGAGATGAAAACAGTTGATCCCGTTATTCTTCCTGAGATGATCAAAATGGTAGATAATGTTAGACTTATAAAGAAAATGATACTTACAGCTGAGAGTCGACAGAAGAATTATGCTGATAGACGTCGACGAGACTTAGTATTTTCTAAGGGTGATCTTGTTTTCTTGAAAGTCTCTCCGCGAAAAGGTTTGATTCGGTACAGAAAAAGAGGTAAACTTAGCCCTAGATACGTGGGACCATTTGAAATCACTAAAAAAGTTGGGGATTTAGCTTACAGATTGGCATTACCTCCGAGTTTGGGTCGGATTCATGATGTTTTTCATGTCTCACTGTTGAGGAAATATAATCCTGATCCGTCGCATATTATTGAGCCAGAACCGTTGGAGATTGATGAGTCTTTAGCATATGTTGGGAAACCACTTCGAGGGGTTGACTGAAAGATTCAGGAACTTCGAACTAAAAGTATTCCTATGGTAAAAGTTCTTTGGGATCATCATGGGGTTGAGGATGCCACTTGGGAGCGAGAAGATCAGATCAGAGAGAAGTATCCGGAATTCTTTGCCGAATCATGTAAGAATTGCGAGGACGCAATTAGTTTAAGGGGGAGAGGGTGTGACACCCGAGAATTTTACCATAAATTTATTTATAACCATTGCATACCTATGTGCGCATTTCTATGTGCATCATCTTTCTTACTTAATTGTTTTTATTAGATGTTACTATTCACAATATTTTCGACTGTTTCAAAAGTTTGATTTTTAATTTTTCCTAGGTCATATGATATTTAAAAGGAACCGAGAAATTTTTTTTTTGAACTTTCGGGCTTAGGAGCGTGCATTTAGAAAATACATTTCATGCCTTTGAATAGTGTTACGTTAGAATAGTGCTAGTCTCAACTAAAAACATTTGTAATTGCAATTAGCCTTAGTTGATCAAGATTTGAGACTACTTAGCTTAGATTATTAATTATGCACAATATATAATATAACCAACTCATGAAATTAAATCGAATAACACACATTAGTCATCAAAACAAATTAGAAAATGCCCTCCATGTCCCTTGTGTTGGCCGACCCACTCAAAGAGAAAAGAGAAGATTTTTGCTTCAACAACCTTGCATCTTGAGCTTCTAGCTTGATCTTGGGAGGGTTTTGAGCAACCTAGGGTCTTCAACAAGCTTCATTGTCTTCAAAAATTGTGAGAGAGATGCATTTTATTGTTTTTAAAGTTTATGTTCATATGTTGAATTTTCTTGATTTGTCAATTATAGCTATAAAACTTGTTATGAATGCTTGCTATGAGTTATTTGATGCCTATAGAGTTAACTTTTATGGCTTGTTAGAAGATTTTATGGTTGAATGTAGATATTGATCAAAGAAATGATGAATAGTACCTAGAATTAGGGTTTTGATAAAAATTGCTAATTAGCTTAAATTGAGGCCTCAATTAGGTGCTCTAGATCCTAATGAAGTTAGTTGAAAAGCCACGTGAGGTTGAATCACTCGAAACCGAGCTTAATTGCATAAATAGCCGACTTTAAAAAGGGGTCATTTTCTGTTGAGCAATCCGGGCAAGTTTGGGCATTGATTCGGGTATCCTTGAGCTAAGGAAGCACCTTTGGTACTTTCGTTTCGCAAAAATGGGGTTCGGTTAGTATAGTTACAGTTCAAACCGTTCGGGGCCTCCCCGAACTTTTATTGCTAAAATGAGTATTATTGATCCTAAAGGGTGCTTTTGGGCTTAATTAAGAATATAGAAAGACTAGGATATGATTTGGAACTCTTGAACCATGCATAGGAGAAAGAAAACTCGGTTAAAGAAAGGGGAAAAAGTAGTTTTGGCTATACTTGATGCAATTGGCACTTGGATTTGAGTTAACATGTATTGTATTGAATATTTAGGATATATTTAAGCTATTTGAGTAGATTATTGGAATTAATTGTGTTGATTGCTTCTTTTGGTATCTTTAAGCTAATCTCGTGCTTATGTGAACTTATATCGTACTTATTTGTGAGGGCGGCCTACTTTGTCGTCCCTCTTATGTGTTATGTGATATATTGATTGCTTGTGACTTGTCTCGGGGTTGCGCAACCTTTTCAGACATGGCAGCGTCGAGAAACACGGGCGGCGTCGGGTTTGCCGTGTTCCCTCGACTACCATGGTGCCTATTCCCTTTCTCGCTGAGGCATACTCCACTACCCCAGAGGCGTGGTTCACTTGCTGGGCATGGACCTACCTCGGGAGAAAGGGTCGTAGGATCGGGATACATCCAGAGTATCCCAATTGTTGGAGTTTGGGATTTGCCATCATGTTCGTGATGCTCGTGGTTCGTGGCTCGTGAATGAAGACTTGGAAGTGGAACTGTATCCTTTTTAAAGTGATTAATTGCTTGGCTTATTGTCTTGTTGGTTTTTGTGGATTATATATGTTTTCTTGTGTTTGCATATCATATTGCACGTTGGCATGTTGCATAACCTCCCTCGCTGGGCAACTTTGTTGCTCACTCCTCATTTGAAATGTTTCAGGAGAAGCTGAGGTGAATTCCCAGCTGTTAGAAGAAGAAGAAGAAGAAGAAGTTCACGTATATCAGAATCCGTGACTTTGTGTGCTAAGGTGGATCTTATGTGCTACTTGCGTGGAGTTCATGTTAATATTGTATTTTGAGACCTTGGGGTCTTGTGTATATGTTTAGTAGTTGTGGACTAGAATGTTAGAGAAAGATGTTGGATTGTAATAATGAAATCTAGACTTTATTTTCTCTTGCATGCTTGGAATGTTTATTGTCCTACATATGGAACTTATAAATTTTATTGTATCTAACTACTTATGGCTAAAACCAACTTATCTCGCATGCTTGTGTGCTTAAGTAGAATGTTGTTGCTCCAAGGCTCAGATGGCCTTGTGATTGTGTTTTGGCTTTGGAGATATTAGAAGATAAGTTATTGTTTATAGTTTAAATGTCTTGAGTGAATGTTTACAGGTAACAGTTTTGTCCTTGGTACAGAGGAGACTCTGTCCGAGTGACGGGTCAGAGCCTGACTTTAGTGTGGGGTTGGGTTCGGGGCGTTACACTTTAGGTGGTATCAGAGCTACTAGAATGCTTGAAGCAGGGTTAAATTCCTTGGCATGTGGGTAGTGGTCTATATGTGAAAGTGAATTATGTGAATATATGATTGTTTAATTGTTTAATTACTTAGATAAAAGACAAGCTAGCATAAAAAGGAATGATAAATCTTGACATGATAAAAATGTGAAAAGTTAGTGTTAAATGTTGTTAAGTGTTTTATGTGCTTCTTACGTGAGTAAAATGTTTGAAAACAATGTGTACATTATCTTTGCATAGTTTATTTGCCTATTATAATATTATGTTCTTCTTGTATTGTAATAAGGAGACGGGGTAGACCACAGAAAGAGCCGGAGGAAGCTCTTAGATAGGATGTACCGGGGCAAGGTGCTGGGGCAGTCGGGGATGTACCACAGGGTCAAGAACCGAGTAATGCCCAGATTTTGGCTACAATGGCCACTGCAATGAATACCATAGCTCAGTTTGTGGTTCAGCAGGGTACAACAGGTGCCGGCAGAGGTAATCAGGCTGCTAGAGCAGAAGGCAGTGGTACTGCAGGAGGTAACTTATTTGATAAATTCCCGCATCACGGAGCATATAGTTTTTATGGGGAGCCTGATGATATGAAAGCAGAGATGTGGTTGAGTAAGTTTGAGAAAGTTGCTGCGATACTTGAGTGCAATGATGAAAGAAAGATTACCTATGCTGCCTTTTTAATAGAGGGTGATGCCGAGGCTTGGTGGCATACTATTAGGGAGAAATGGGATGCCGAGAGAGTTCAGCATGTATAGGCTGACTTTGTTCGTGAGTTTCGGGATAAATATGTATCAGTTGTGGCCCGTGAGAGACATCAGGATGAATTTATAGCTTTGAAACAGGGGAACATGACTGTAGACCAGTATGAGGCAACCTTTACGAGACTATCTCGATATGTGCCAGCTTTGATTCAGTCGGAGGATGTGAAGATCCAGAGATTTATCACAGGGTTGAGGAGTGACATCATGCTTAACTTGTCTTCGCAAGATTACCCGAACTATGCTGTAGTAGTCAGGGCTGCATCAAGATATGAGAAACGTAAGGCAGATATGTTAGCTCAGTCTAGTCAGTCAAGCAAACGTCAGTTTCAGTCTTAGAGTCAGGGTTATCAGAGGCAGTATCAACAGCCTGTTCAGACTCAGCAGCCTAGGTAGACCCAGAGCTATCCAGGACCAGTTCAGGTACAGTCACAACCGAGACCAGCTCAGAGCCAGCCATTGGGACAGTCACAGACCCGACCAGTGACTGCTAGATCTCAACAGGGTAGTTCTGCCACATCTATTTATAGGGCCCCTACAAGAGGATCTGTTACTAGGAAGAATCTACAGTGTACTCATTGCAACCGTAAGGGCCACAGAGAGGCTGAGTGTTGGAGGAAATTGGGCCGTTGCACAGGTTGTGGCAGTGATCAGCACATAGTTAGAGATTGTCCCAAGTTTAAATATGGTCAGGGTCAGACTTCAGGCCAGGGTGCCCAGACTAGATCTTCAGGAGCAGCTACTGTACCGTGAGGTCAGGCACGGGTATTTGCACTCGACCAGGAGGAGCTTCCAGAGACGACAGTGATGGTGGGAAGTACTTTTCTTATTAATAGTCAGCCAGTAGTAGTTTTGATTGACACCGGGGCTACACATTCATTCATTACTCCTACATGTGCACAGTCTGCTACATTAAAAGTTGATAAACTGATATATGTGATTGAAGTAAGTAATCCTATGGGTACTAAATTTGTTACGGAGTCTGTGTGTAAAGATTGTAATATTTGCATTGAGGGTTGCATGTATCCTATTGACTTGATAATCATGCCATTTCGGGACTTTGAAGTTATCTTGGGGATGGATTGGTTGGGGCGATATTATGCATGTTTGGACTGTAGGAGGAAAGTTTTAACTTTAGAAGTACCTAACCAACCTGTTATTAAAGTAACTGGGAGTCGAAAGTCTACTGGGACTCGTATCATATCTTCCATTAAAGCTACTAAAATGTTGAGTAAAGGTTATGATGCATACTTAGCTTATTTAATTAATCAGACTAGAGATAAATTGAAATTGAATGAAGTACCTGTTATAAAAGAGTTTCCGGGGGTTTTCCCTGAGGAGTTGCCTGGATTACCACCCAATAGAGAGATTGAGTTTGTGATTGACTTATTGCCAGGAACTAATCCTATCTCGAGAACCCCGTATAGAATGTCTCTCCCTGAGTTACCAGAATTGAAAATTCAGCTACAGGGTTTACTTGAGAAAGGTTTTATTCAGCCTAGTTCGTTACCGTGGGGTGCTCCCGTGTTATTTGTGAAAAAGAAAAACGGTACTCTGCGTTTGTGCATAGATTATCGAGGTCTTAATCAGGTGACAGTGAAAAATAAATATCCTTTGCCCTTAATTGAGGAGTTGTTTGATCAGCTATAGGGTGTTGTTGTGTTTTTGAAATTTGATTTGAGGCAGGGTTATTATCAGTTGAGGATCCGGAAAGAGGATGTACCTAAGACTACATTTAGAACCAGGTATGGCCATTATGAGTTTGTTGTTCTACCATTCGGGTTGACAAATGCTCCAACCGCTTTTATGGATTTAATACAGAGAGTATTTCGACCCTATCTTGATCAGTTTGTTGTGATTTTTATTGATGATATATTAGTATACTCTAAATCTGAGTCAGAGTATGAAGAACATTTGAGAATTATAGTTCAAACCCTACAAGAACACAAATTGTTTGCCAAATTTAGCAAATGTGAATTCTGGTTGAAACAAGTTGCCTTTTTAGGTCGTATCATTTCACAGGAGGGAATATCTATTGAACCTGCTAAAATTGAGGTGGTTATGTTGTGGAAAAGACCTGAAACTGTCATGGAAGTCCATAGTTTCTTGGGATTAGCGGGCTATTATAGGCGATTTGCTAAAGATTTTTCAAAGATAGCAGGACCTTTGACTACTTTAACTCAGAAGAAAACTGTATTTAATTGGAATGATAAATGTGTAGCCAGTTTCCAGGAGTTGAAGAAGAGACTTACCACTGCACCTATCCTTGCTTTGCCTGAGGGGACTGAAAACTTGGTGATTTACAGTGATGCTTCGAAAGAAGGCATGGGTTGTGTTCTTATGCAAAATGGTAAGGTGATAGCGTATGCCTCTAGCAAATTGAAACCATATGAACTCAATTATCCTACACATGATCTTGAGCTTGCTGCTGTTGTATTTGCTTTGAAGAAATGGAGTCATTATTTGTGGGGTAATAAATTTGAAATATTTACTGACCATAAAAGTTTAAAATACCTATTTTCTCAAAAAGATCTGAACATAAGGCAAAGGCGTTGGCTAGAACTGTTAAATTATTATAATTGCACCATTAGCTATTTGTCGGGAAAAGCTAATACTGTTGCAGATACACTGAGTCGAAAAGCTTCTATGGCTAGTTTGATAATCAAGGACTGGGAGATTGTGGAAGAACTGAGCTTGTGGAAACCGAAGGCTTCTAGATCAGGTATTCAATTTGCTAGCCTACAAATCCAATCTTTATTGCTATCTAGAATTAGAGAAGTGTAACAATCAGATTCTCAGCTATTGAACCTTTTAGAGAAGTCAAAAGGGGGAGAGTCCGACTTTAAGATGCATGATGATGGACTTCTCAAGTACAAGAATATAATTTGCATTCCTAGTGATTCGACTATGAAAGATGAGATTCTTACTGAGGCTCATGCTTCTAAATACACAATTCATCCTGGAAGCACTAAAATGTACAGAGATTTGAAACAGAATTTCTGGTGGAACAACATGAAGAGAGAGATAGCTGATTATATAGCTAAGTGTTTGACTTGTCAGAAAGTTAAGACAGAACATTAGAGGCCGGCAGGATTGTTGCAACCATTGAAAATTCCGGTATGGAAATGGGACCAGGTTACTATGGACCTTGTGTCGGATTTGCTGAGATCACCACGAGATAATGATTCCGTGTGGGTTGTAGTAGACAGGTTGACGAAGAGTTCACATTTTATTGCTACAAGGAAAATAGATTCTCTCGATAAATTGGCTGAGCTATATGTTGAAAATATTGTGAGACTGCATGGAGTTCCATCTTAGATAGTGTCAGACAGGGATCCCAGGTTTACATCACAGTTCTAGCGGAAACTACAAAAGGCTTTGGGGACTAATTTGAGTTTTAGCACTGCTTATCACCCGTAAACGGATGGCCAGTCAGAGTGGACTATCAGGATACTGGAAGACATGTTAAGGGCTTGTGTTCTGGATTTTGGCAAGAATTAGGAGAAATATCTACCTTTAGTAGAGTTTGCTTATAATAACAGTTATCAGGCCACTATTGGCATGGCACCCTACGAGGCACTTTATGGGCGGAAATGTAGGTCTCTGTTGTATTGGGATGAGGTAGGTGAGATGAAAACAGTTGATCCCGCTATTCTTCCTGAGATGATCAAAATGGTAGATAATGTGAGACTTATAAAGAAAATGATACTTACAGCTGAGAGTCGACAGAAGAATTATGCTGATAGACGTCTACGAGACTTAGTATTTTCTAAGGGTGATCGTGTTTTCTTGAAAGTCTCTCCGCGAAAAGGTTTGATTCGGCACGAAAAAGGAGATAAACTTAGCCCTAGATACGTGGGACCATTTGAAATCACTAAGAAAGTTAGGGATTTAGTTTACAAATTGGCATTACCTCCGAGTTTGGGTCGGATTCATGATGTTTTTCATGTCTCACTGTTGAGGAAATATAATCCTAATCCGTCGCATATTATTGAGCCAGAACCGTTGGAGATTGATGAGTCTTTAGCATATGTTGAGAAACCTCTTCGAGTGATTGACCGAAAGATTCAGGAACTTAGAACTAAAAGTATTCCTATGGTAAAAGTTCTTTGGGATCATCATGGGGTTGAGGATGCCACTTGGGAGCGAGAAGATCAGATCAGAGAGAAGTATCCGGAGCTCTTTGCCGAATCATGTAAGAATTGCAAGGATGCAATTAGTTTAAGAGGGAGAGGGTGTGACACCCGAGAATTCTACCATAAATTTATTTATAACCGTTGCATATCTATGTTCGCATTTCTACGTGCATCATCTTTCTTGCTTAATTGTTTTTATTAGAGGTTACTATTCATAATATTTTTGACTGTTTCAAAAGTTTGATTTTTAATTTTTCCTAGGTCATATGATATTGAAAAAGAACCGAGAAATTTTCGTTTTGAACTTTCGAGCTTAGGAGCATGCGTTTAGAAAATAGATTTCATGCCTTTGAGTAGTGTTACGTTAGAATAGTGCTACTCTCAACTAAAAACATTTGTAATTGCAATTAGCCTTAGTTGATCAAGATTTGAGACTACTTATCTTTGATTATTAATTATGCACAATATATAAAATAACCAACTCATGAAATTAAATAGAATAACACACATTAGTCATCAAAACAAATTAGAAAATGCCCTCCATGTCCCTTGTGTTGGCCGACCCACTCAAAGAGAAAAGAGAAGATTTTTGCTTCAACAACCTTGCATCTTGAGCTTCTAGCTTATCTTGGGAGGGTTTTGAGCAACCTAGGGTCTTCAACAAGCTTCATTGTCTTTAAAAATTGTGAGGGAGATGCATTTTATTATTTTTAAAGTTTATGTTCGTATGTTGAATTTTCTTGATTTGTCAATTATAGCTATAAAACTTGTTATGAATGCTTGCTATGAGTTATTTGATGCCAATAGAGTTAACTTTTATGGCTTGTTAGAAGATTTTATAGTTGAATGTAGATAGTGATCAAAGAGATTATGAATAGTACCTAGAATTAGAGTTTTGATAAAAATTGCTAATTAGCTTAAATTGAGGCCTCAATTAGGTGCTCTAGATCCTAATGAAGTTAGTTCAAAAGCCACGTGAGGTTGAATCACTCGAAACCGAGCTTAATTGTATAAATAGCCGACTTTAAAAAGGGGACTTTTTCCGTTGAGCAATCCGGGCAAGTTTGGGCATTGATTCGGGTATCCTTGAGCTAAGGAAGCACATTTGGTGCTTTCGTTTCGCGAAAATGGGGTGCGGTTAGTATAGTTGCAGTTCAAACTGTTCGGGGCCTTCCTGAACTTTTATTTCTAAAATGAGTATTATTGATCCTAAAGGGTGCTTTTGGGCTTAATTAAGAATATAGAAAGACTAGGATATGATTTGGAACTCTTGAACCATGCATAAGAAAAAGAAAACTCAGTTAAAGAAAGGGAAAAAAGTAGTTTTGGCTATACTTGATGCAATTGGCACTTGTATTTGAGTTAACATGTATTGTATTGAATATTTAGGATATATTTAAGCTATTTGAGTAGATTATTGGAATTAATTGTGTTGATTGCTTCTTTTGGTATCTTTAAGCTAATCTCGTGCTTATGTGAACTTATATCGTGATTATATGTGAGGGCGGTCTACTTTGTCGACCCTCTTACGTGTTATGTGATATCTTGATTGCTTGTGACTTGTCTCGGGATTGCGCAACCTTTTCGGACATGGTAGCGTCGAGAAACACGGGCGGCGTCGGGCTTGCTGTGTTCCCTCAACTACCATGGTGCCTATTTCCTTTCTCGCTAAGACATACTCCACTACCCCAGAGGCATGGTTCACCTGCTAGGCATAGACCTACCTCGGGAGAAAGGGTCGTAGGATTGGGATACATCCGGAGTATTCCAATTGTTGGTGTTTGGGGTTTGCCGACATGTTCGTGAAGTTCGTGGTTCGTGGCTCACGATTGAAGACTTGGAAGTGGAACCGTATCCTTTTTAAAGTGATTAATTGCTTGGCTTATTGTCTTGTTAGTTTTTGTGGATTATATATGTTTTCTTGTGTTTGCATATCATATTGCACGTTGGCATGTTGCATCACCTCCCTCGCTGGGCAACTTTGTTGCTCACTCCTCATTTGAAATGTTTCAGGAGAAGCTGAGATGAATCCCCAGCTGTTAGAAGTAGAAGAAGAGGAAGAAGTTCACGTAGATCAGAATCTGTGACTTTGTGTGCTAAGGTGGATCTTATGTGCTACTTGCGTGGAGTTCATGTTAATATTGTATTTTGAAACCTTGGGGTCTTGTGTATATGTTTAGTAGTGGTAGACTAGAATGTTAGAGAAAGATGTTGGATTGTAATAATGGAAACTAGACTTTATTTTCTCTTGCATGCTTGGAGTGCTTATTGTCCTACATATGGAACTTAGAATTTTATTGTATCTAACTACTTATGGCTAAAACCAACTTATCTTGTATGCTTGTGTGCTTAAGTAGAATGTTGTTGCTCCAAGGCTCGGATGGCCTTGTGATTGTGTTTTGGCTTTGGAGATATTAGTAGATAAGTTGTTGTTTTTGGTTCAAATGTCTTGAGTGAATGTTGACAGGTAACAGTTTTGTCCTTGGTACAGAGGAGACTCTGTCCGAGTGACGGGTCCGAGCCTGACTTTAGAGTGGGGTTGGGTTCGGGGCGTTACAATTTTCATATAGACTTCTTCACTGAGATCACCATGGAGGAAGGCATCAGTAATGTCAAGTTGATGCAATTCCCAATTACGAACAGCAGCAACTGCGATGAGGCAACGAATAGTAGTTAACTTAGCCACTAGGGCAAACGTGTCATGGAAATCGATACCCTCAACTTGAGTGAATCCTTTTGCAAGGAGACATGCTTTGTATCATTCTATGCTGCCGTCTGGTCTATATTTTATCTTGTAAACCCACTTGGAATCGATCGCACGTTTTCCAGGTGGTAAGGCTTCCAATGTCCATGTATTATTTGCTTCCAAAGCTTCAATTTCTTTTGTCATAGACTTGCGCCAGTGAGCGTGTTTAACAGCCTGAGAAAAATAAGTAGGCTCATCAACGGTGGTGATGGCCGCTAGAAAACTCTGGTGAGAGAGACAAAATTTATCATAGGACAAAGAAGACAATTTCAGCTAGTGATGAATGGTGGGAGAAGAAGCTATAGGTAATTTAAAATTTTAGTAATTATGAAGTCAATGTCATAGGGTTATAAAGAACTAAGAATTGATTTTCCGCATGTAGGAAATACTAGACGCTGCTAAGTTTAGGGAAAACGGCTTGTTTATGGCAGATGATATGGACATCTTATTTAAGGATATAGTAGCAACTAGAGAGCGTGCTTTTGCTCCATCAGGTAACCAGGTAGCGCATGTCATAACTGAGAGTGAAGTAGGGGAGAGTGAAGAGGGTGAGGGTGATTTTAAAGATAGGGCTGTTAGGTTAGATAACATTAATTTCGAGGATAGTCAGCCTGTAGATGAGACTAATTCAAAAGGACAGAGGAAGAGAAAGCGTAAGTCCACTAAGAAGAATCATGGTAACACAACTATGAAGATATCACATCAATTGCAAGAGCTAATGAACTTTGTCAAAACACAATCCAAATCTTCAAGTGGTGAGACAACCACTATGGCAACATCAACTAGTCATAATAGCGTGCAATCTGTGATGAGCTACATTCAAACTTTGCCTGGTTTTGAGTTAGGATCTGAATTGTATTTTGATGTTAGCATATTGATGTTAAAGGAGGCCAATTGTGCGATGTTGTAGGCCATGGAGGAGCCTGATATCCAGGTGCAGTGGCTTCACCGAATGCTTTAATGAGAGAGCCAACATTGATTCTTGTCATATGTAATCATTTTAATAATTTATGGAATTAAACACTTTTAAAAATTTTAGGATTTAAGGATTTACTATTATGTTTTCCTCTATTGATTGTACTTGTTATTGTTGGATGTACCGTTCAATACTTCATTGTGAAGAATTCGTTTATTCTATTATTCTATTTATCGTACTTCGTTTTTATGGTTGTATGATGACTTAAAGATTAATATATTATGCTTGTTCTAATTATTCTTAATTACAGATGAATTCTACTAGTGATGAATCTTCAAATGATGAATATGGGCAAACGATAGAGAGGGTAAATGATAATCACTTCGATTTTCTTCTACCAGCAGTGGTAAGGGGCATTATTGTAGGGCAACACTTTATCAAATATTGTTTGAAAAAATCATGTAGAACTTCTATATTGTCTGGACACCAATAAACCAAACCAAACCAAACTAAGCCTTGTCCCATTAGGTGGGGTCGGCTATATGGATTATGCGACACCATTCCTTCCTGTCAAGAGTTATCTCATCTATGAGATCCATACATGCAAGGTCTCGTCTAATTATTTCCGTCCAAGTAATCTTAGGTCTACCTCTACCCCTCTTCTGGTTTATTATTTCTAAACCTTCGCACCTTCTAACAGGCGGCTCAACAAGTCGTCTCCTTACTTGGCCAACCCATATGTGATATTAGATATTGACTAGTTATAAAAGATAGATTTCATTTGCCCTATTACTGTGAAAATTTAGATAGGGAATCCAATAGAAATCCTTCCGTCAGACGATTTTTTCTCATCTTATCCTCAATCGGGGTTACTCATATTCTTTCACGTATCACCTCATTCCTAATCTTGTCCTTCCTAGTTTTGCCACACATCTATCTCAACATTCTCATCTCAGCCACTGATATTTTATGAACATGTTGATATTTCACCGCCCAACACTCCGAACCATATAACATAGCAGGCCTAATGGCTATCTTATAAAACTTCCCTCTTAGCTTAAGTGGTATTTTTCGATCACACAAGATTCCTGACGTATTTCTCCACTTCGTCCATCCTGCTTTGATTCTATGATCAACGTCTGCATTAATCTCCCTATCTTGTTAAACCATAGAGTCCAAGTATCTAAAACTCTATTTTTCTTGTATTCTTTTTTAGTCTAATCTTACCTCTATCGCATTTATCGACTTATTTTTGCTAAACATACATTCCATATATTATGTCTTTGATCTGCTTAGCTTAAAACTCTTAGATTCTAAAGTAGATCTCCATAATTCTAGCTTAGTATTTACATATTCTCTAGACTCATCTATCAAAATAATATCATCAGCAAATAACATGCACCACGGTGCTACATCTTGAATTTGACTAGTGAGTTCGTCTATAACTAGTGCGAAAAGGTATAGGCTCAAGGCAGATCCTTGATGTAGTCCTATTGTAATTGGGAAAAGACTAGACTCTCCTTCACTCGTCTTTACCCTAGTCATCTCTCCATCGTACATATCTTTTATCACCTCAATGTATGCTACACACACACATTTTTTCTCCAACACCCTCCATATAACTTCCCTAGGAACTCGGTCATATGCTTTCTCCAAGTCAATAAACACCATGTGTAAGTCTTTCTAGTTCCCTCGATATTGTTATATTAACCTCCTTAGCAAAAAGATAGCTTCCATTGTTGATCTTCCAAGCAGAAAACCAAATTGATTTTCTGACACCTGTGTATTTCTCCTTATTCTCCTTTTAATCACTTTTTCTCAGAGTTTCATAATGTGGCTCATTAATTTAATTCTTCGGTAATTGGCACAATTTTGGATATCTTCTTTATTTTTGTATATTGGAACTAAGGTGCTCTTCCGCCAAACATCAAGCATCTTCTTGCCCCTCAAAATTACGTTAAAAAGTCTTGTTAGCCACGTTATACCATCATCGCCCATGCATCTTCATACTTCAATTGGGAATTGTCTGGACACCAATGGATGACTGAAATTTTAGAAGGGCATAAGAAGAGATGTTACGAGAATTTGAGAATGCCTCTTGATGTATTTCTTAAATTGTGTAATATCTTGTCTACTAAATATGGATTGAAACCAACTAGAGGGTTTAGTATCAAGAGATGGTTGAGATATTTTTATATTCCTTGGGACATGGATTAGGTAATCGTGAGCTTCAAGAGCGATTCCAACATTCGGGAGAAACCATTAGTAGACATTTTCATTCTGTGATCAATGCTTGTATTGCTTTGTCTATTGATGAAATCAAACCAAAGAATCCAACATTTTCAGGAATACATCCCAAGTTAAAGGGAGATGTTAAATATTTTCCATATTTAAAAAATGCCATTGGTGCTATTGATGGCACACACATTCCTGATGTTGTCGAATCACATAACCTTGTTCGATATATAAGAAGAAAATGAATTCCAACTCAAAATGTGATGGTTGTATGTGATTGGGATATATGTTTTATATTTGCATAGGTGGGATGGGAAGGAATTGCACATGATAGTAGATTGCTTGAGCGAGCTCTTAGAGAAAATGATATTGGGTTTCCTAAGCCACCTGCAAGTAATAGTTTATAGATTTTTCATCTTTTTTCTGTAATTCTTTTTTTTTAATCTTAATTAAAACATATATTTTGATATTTTTAGGAAAATATTATCTTGTGGATGTTGGTTACCCGATGTCAATAGGCCAAACAAGTTCATGAACAGCTAGGCCAAACAGAGCTTTAGCTTTGTCCTTTTTGGTCAATTTTATAACACACATCATTTTTTTTAGTAATAGGCGAAACAGGTTCATGAACAGTGAACAGTACTTCTGACATGATAAGGCAAAAAAGTCAACAGTTTTTGTTCAACAGCACTTCTAACAAAAGCTCTACTGCTAAAAGCTTTACAACTCAAAAGCTCATTTTTCACAGTTAGGCCAAACAGAGCCGGGTTTAAAGGGGTAAAAAAGGGAAGACAGATGGGAGTTTAACAGGTTAGTCTAAGAGAAGAAAAACTCTTCAAAAATTTTGACTGACCGTAAAGTCTCTAATACATGGGGTGGACCCTACACATAGGAGAAGGAAAACTTTTTAAAAAGTTTCATTGAGCGTCAGTCTCTCTAATACATTGGGTGAGCCCCACACCATCTAATAGGAGCCTCGACATGTCATCTCCTAACATGGTCGAACCATCTCAAATGATTCTTCTTCATCTTATCCTCAATCGGGGCCACTCCTACTTTTTCAGGTACCACTTTGTTTTTAATCTTGTCTTTCCTAATTTCACCACACATCCACCTCAACATTCTTATCTTAGCCACCATTTTTTTATGAATATATTGATATTTTACCACCCAACACTCTGAATCATATAACATAGCAGGCCTAATAGCTATCTTATAGAACTCTTCTTTTAGGTTAAGTGGTATTTTTCGATCACACAAGATTCTTGATGCATTTCTCCACTTCGTCCATCCTGCTTTGATTCTGTGATCAACGTCCACATTAATCTTACCATTCTGTTAAACCATAAACCCAAGTATCTAAAATTCTCTTTTTCTTGTATTCTTTCTGAGTCTAATCTTACTTCTATCTCATTTCTCAACTTATTTTTGCTAAACCTACAGTCAATATATTCTGTTTTTGATCTTCATAATTCTAGCTTAGCATTTATACCGTCTTTAGATTCATCTACCAAAACAATGTAATCCGCAAATAACATGCACCATGGAACTTTATGTTAGATGTGGCTAATGAGCTCATCTATGACTAGCGCGAAAAGGTATGGGCTCAAGGCAGATCCTTGATGTAGTCCTATTATGATCGGAAAAAAACTAGACTCCCATTCTCTTGTCTTTACGCTAGTCATTGCTCACTCGTACATATCTTTTATCACCTCAATGTATGTCAATCGTACACCCTTTTTCTCCAACAATCTCTATAGGATTTCCCTAGGAACTCGGTTATATGCTTTCTCCAAGTCAATAAACACCATGTGTAAGTCTTTTTGGTTCTCTCGATATTATTCTATTAACCTCCTTGGTAAAAGGATAACAGATCTTTCAAGTATAAAACCAAATTTATTTTCTGACACCCTTGTATTTATCCTTATTCTCCTTTCAATCACTTTTTCCCAGAGTTTCATAGTGTGGCTCATTAATTTAATTCTTCGGTAATTGGCACAATTCTGGATGTCACTTTTATTTTTCTATATTGGAACTAAGGTACGCTTCCTCTAGGCATCAGACATCTCCTTTATTTTTGTATATTGATTAACTCCTATATATAGCACTCATGAAAATCTAATACCAACTAACATATGATTCTAAGAAACCATTACCTACTATAAAAATCTATTGAGACGAAACTAATTCAAAACTAACTAGGACTAGTGTAGATTAATTCTAATCAAGTTTAGCTACTAACACCTTATTCCTTATCAAGGACAAGACCACTTTTGTTATCTTTGAAGTTTGCCAACTAATATGTTAAATTACCACTTCATTTAAAAGTTTAACTTGTTTGAGAGAAGTTTATTATATTATTAATTGTCTTCAACAACTCCGCACGTACAAGCAGAATTAGTTTTTAAGTTTTACACATGAACAATTTTAATATTTTAAATAGGTGACGACATGACTTGAACCTAGGATATTTTAATACTTAAGTTCTGATACCATATTATATATGCGACCATTTGATCTAAAAGTTTAAACTTGTAAAGAGAAGTTTGCGTTATTTATTATCTTTAACATAATAATCAAAAGCTTGGTATATTTCGACCCCAAGTCCAGTCGCATACTGCTCCTGAGTCGTGCGCTAACTTGCCAGAGGATATAGATCACCTGTTTCACTCATCTCACTCATTCTTCACTTGTCAAAGAAAATCCTAGATGAGTCACTACTTCTTTTCTTCTTCGAAGTATAAATTTCATTTGGATTTTCATTGTGCTTTCTTTTATCCCACAAACGAAGATTATAAGTCTAGGAATTATGTCCATACTCACTAGCATCCGATGGTTTGATGTGATCAATCAAGGAGCTTAGTAACTAATTGTAGTGCAAGTGAAGGTGTAAATATTTACATTTTGTTTGGAATAAATGAATTTTATAAAATTTTGTGTAATTTATTTACAAATCTAATTTTTTATATTTGGAAGCACCCTTTTAAAAAGTTAAAATTCTAAAATTTGCAAATCCTAGATTTCCTTATACTTTATCCAAATCCTTGCTCAAGAAGTGAAATTTACAAATCTATATTTTCCAAATTTGTTACTCATCTTCTGAGGAAAACATTGCCCATAGGTTTAACAGATAAACTTTGGCTCAAGTAAAAAGATTAAAAAAAAATCATTTGCCTCTCTCCTATTTCTCTTTGGGGTACTCCGGATATACCCCGATCCTACGACCGTTTCTCTTGAGGTAGGTCCATATGCTCCAACGAGGTAAACTACGCCTCTGGGGTAATGGAGTAGACTTAGGGAGAGAAAACGGAATAGGCACCAAGGTAGTCGAGGGAGCACTGTAAACCCGATGCCACCCGTGTTTTTCGACGCTACCATGTCTGAAAATGTTGCACAACCCCGAGTCAAGATCGCGACAGCCAAGATCAAATGCCACATAAGAGGAACGACAAAGTAGGCCACCATCGCAGTTAATCACAAATAACACGAAAAGACTCAAGATAGCAAGTAAAATAATACATATAAACTTTATCAATTACTAAATAATTCAATTTAGAAATAATAAATCAAGTTAAGATGCACATAAGAGATGAAGACTCTCTCACCTTTAAAAATCCAAACCTGTGAGAACTAACGTCCATTTACTTATAAACACCTTGGACGGCTCAAAAGCTCAGACCCTAATATGTCATAGAACACTTACTTACCATAAATAATTTCATGGATGTCATTTATGGCAAATGCAATAAAGAATATAAACAAGTAACTATATTTCATTAACTCTTAACTACAACTAAAACTCAAGAAAATAACATTCAAATCAAACTTAACACTTAGTACATTAAAGGCATTAGGTAGCATGCTCTAATATTACACTTTAGTCACTAATTTATAACATTCTAGTTATTCAATGACAACTCAACTAAGGCATGCTAAAATTCCTAACAACATTGCACTAACTACTTTAAACTGCATGAATAATCATTATAACACCATTTAATTCATAAAACTTGCATTCATTCTCAAGTAGGTCACTTAGCAAATACGGGGTTCTAGGGCTCATAGAAGCATTAAGATACATTCTCTAACCTAGGATTATCAAGCTAATGCAACTCAACACTTGTTTTATTTAACTTAGTTCGACTTTTACCTTTCAAACATGCCACTTTCATATTACTCTAACCAATGGCTCTACTAGCATGCTCGGGATTCCCTTTCATTTAGCTTTCCCAATTACATTCATAACATTTAGTAGCCAAGTTAAATCACATAAACCACTTAACTACAACTAAACTAAACAAAGTTCAAATTATTTAAACATTCAATGCACATAGTTCACGTTAGTCATATATAAAGCATTTAACATTCAATGCAACTAATATTTATTTAACCCTTATTCTACCTAAGCAGTCTCTTCAAATATGTAATTGTTACTCTCAAGCCTTCAACTACCTATAATCTCTTATTATTCAACTCAAATTAACCTTTAGTGCAACATTAATCACTTAGCTATATAAACTGAAATTTCTGACTGCATTTATTTAATTTTATAGGTTCCGTTAGCAGCCTTAATGACCTCTAAAACTTCTGAAATTTCATAGGCACTTAGTTCGTCAAGTGTAGATGGGTTTAGCCTCAAACGGTTCCCAATTTAGAGTTAAACTCATCAAGTTATGCCCTTTAGAAAATCATTGCGTAACCAGCCCTGAATTATGCGAGAATCAGTCACCCCACTGTTTTGGCTCCAAAACTACCCCTTAATGACATAATTCAATCTTTTACCCAAAACAGAAATTGTTCCTCAAGGTGTTGGGCATAAAGTGTAAAAATTTCAACTAATTTTGACAACGTTTGCTACCTCACATCTGCTATGCAAAACTGTTGCGCAATCTGCCCAGAAATTCACATCTTGCACTAATTCACTTTAGCTATTATTCTTGCTTATTGAGCAAGCATTGAGCATTATTATGACATGTATCTATCATTTGTAGCATCTACACTTCATTTAAGACTTTAAACAAATATTTTACATGCATTAAATAATCTTCCACCAACATTAACATCAACGACAATTAATACATGAAATCTACAAGCATAACTAGCATTAACACCCATATTTCACATAATTTATACATCAATCAAGTTAACTATCTAAAACCAAGCTTATATCATCCAATTTCATCAATTACATAAACTTTTAACCATCTAGCAATCACAATCATTAATGTCAATCATCAACTAGCTAAAATATCTTTCAATTTCTTGCAGATGCTTAACTTTATTTGTTCAGATACCTATGTTATAATCCTCCAAATGCTCTGTTCTTTATTTATAAACGTATCTCTTCTAGTGTAGATGATCTTAGAACCAAACAAAACTCAATTTTGATCTAAATTCCTCAAGATACAACCATTTCTATACGACTGCGCATAACCGTCCTGCACCAGTGTTTTTCCCAGACACATTTCGGAAATGGCTAAATCGGAGGGTCAAAACGTTAGAATTAGTCTTATCCCTAGAAATCAACATTTTCTCTAAACTGCCTAATCTAGCTAGTATAAAAATTTTGTTAAGTTTCAAGCACGTTTACTAGGTCAAAAGAGCTTCAAAATTCAAGGGCAGTGGACTGTCCAAATTTGCTTACTCTTTAACACTTTGATTAGCTTGTATTCCTCACTTGATTAGGTTGTATTCTAGTTGATAAGCTAAACTAACTCTTCTATAGGCATATCAACAAACACCTCACATGCAATACACAACCTTCTTTCATCAACAACACAACAACCAATCTTTGTAATCTATCAAATATGGTTAGCAACACTTTGTATTCATATATTCATCAAAATAACTAAGTTAGTTAGCTAAGCAAGGCATGTAATAACTCTACTTCAACATTTATGTAACCTACAATTCCAAGAAAATTCTAGAAATCACATAAAGATTCAAATCCTCACCTTGTACATGTTGAATATGCAAGAGATTAACTTAGCTTGGCTTGAATTCATTTCCTTCTTCTTCCTTTTTCCTTCTTCTCTTTCTTTCTTCTTCTTTTTTTTTCCTCTCCCTGCATGTGTTGTGTGTGCTGAATTGTGTGTGTGTGCTTTGTGCAGTTTATTTGTTTTAATTAAGGTCAAATATTAGGTAGGATTTTTATAAAACTCAAAAGTCTATCTTACCCCTTTAACTAAATTGATATTTACTAGTTTGACATTTAGTTGAAATCTAACTAATCTAGTTTCTATTTGCAAATTGATAACACTTAAATAATGCCTACGTTACTTAAAACTCTTAAATGCACGTGAATGCATATTAATGCACGTTAACGAGGCAAAGGCACATTTTCTAAAAAATACGGAAATTAAAGTTAACAAATGCATGCAACTAATCATAGTAAGCATATAATCATTTATAAACACCTAAAAGCATCACGTAATCATATAGAAATAAGAATATTGACTATATGCTTGGGTTAAGGTGTCACAATCCTCACACGTACTACCTTGAATCTCAGGTCTATTGTGCCATGGTAAACTTTAAAGTACAAGAAATCATAACAAAAACCGAAATAAAAGAATAATTATCGTGTGGAACAGAATTCGGCAGACTGGTATAATTTCGGTATGTTGATGGCTCACTAGACCCTCCCCTCAGGATTAAAACTTTGCACACGACTAAAAATAATAACTAAAGCACTCAAACACAAGAATAAAATCTACAAAAATGAATGTCTTCAAATGAAATGACAAATGGGTATTTATAGGAGAAATTGGGTACTATTCGGAGTTACTATTCATGCAGTGATGTCGCGATGATGTCAGCATGATGTCAGCGTCTAGGTCACCATTGTGTCAGCATGATGTCACCGCCTAGGTCATCATTGTGTTAGCATGATGTCATCGAAAGTTATTATTCACACGTTGATTGTTGACTTTACTATTCATGCATTGACCATTGACTTTTACTATTCATACTTTGACCGAAAGTCGACCAAGGTTTTTTCAAGGTTTTTTTAGTGTCTTGAATCCGTTTTCGCACTTTGTTTGGCCAAATTCAATCTCGATTTGCTCGTGTCAAGGTCGCTCTACCTTCCTCCTTTAGTATTGTGTTGAATTTCTCGTTCAAGTGTGAGCTTTTGTGGTCATTTTTGCTATTTCTTCTTCAGAACCTATATTGCACTAAATTTGTGTAAAATATACAATTAAGCTTGAAATAATAATGCAATATACATGATTCAATGGGTTAAAATTACTAAAAATATAGATTTATCACTACCTCTGCAATCTGATATATGGCATCTCAATGTATGTTGCAGCATTGGTTACTTAGGTTTACATGTCTCATTTTATTTTAACTTTTCTCTTTTTATTTTTTCTTTTTTTCAAAACTTTTTGGTCACAAAGCATTGAGACTATCTTCTAAGAGTTTTTTTTTTTTTTTTTTTAAATTTCAGGGAGGCCTAAAAAAGTACAACATATTACAGATGTAGTTAGCGAGAGTTGAACTCGCAAATACTGCAAGTAACATACTGGACCAAATCCCGATGGTTTATTTTGAGAGTTTTAGGAGATGAACTATGAACTTAGAAATTTTTGTCAAGCTTGATGTTTTGGATGTATTTCATTACAGTTTCTTTAATGTTGTTAGATTTGTTTAACTTCACCTAAAATCTGGTGTATCCTGATCATTCATGAGCTAAAGAACGTTATTTTCTGCATGAGAAGTTTGAGAACACAAAATAATTGGTCTATTATGTGTTGTATAAAAGTAGTATGCACTACAAGAAAACAGTGCTCAGACGACAGAATTGGGCGACATATTTTTTTCATAGTAAATTGGCTACGGATTTGCTACGGGCATCAAATTCCGTAGCCCATTAGTAGCCAACTTAGGCCCCGTTGAAATGGCGACAAAAATTTGCTACGAATTGGCTACGGACAATAATTTTAATTAATAAAAAAATAAAAAATAATATTTCGTAGCCTAGCTGTGGAAAATTTGCTACAGACTAGCTACGGATTATTTAATTAATTCGGCAAAAAAATTTATAAAAAAGTCTGTAGCCATGCAGTGGCCAAATAGCCACGGATTGGCTACGGACTATATATTAGTCAAAAAAATGTTTTAAAAAAATAAAGCGTCATAGTCTACCGGTGACAAATTTGCTACGACATAAATACAAATATTTAATTAAATAGGAAAAAATAAAATAACAAAGTTCGTAGCCCAACCGTAGTCCCTAGCTACGGATGAGCTATGAACGTTTCTACGTCCGTAGCCCATCCGTAGCTAATTGGCTACTGCTAGGTTATAGACTTCAACAAAAAAATGAGGTTTATTATTTTTAATTTGAATTATGAAATTTTGATTGCACATACAACGTAGTAAACTTACTTGAGTTGCAAGGTTTTAAAATAAAAATAAACTTGGTTCGTATTTCATTAACGTACATACTTTTATAGAGAAATCTCATAGGAAATTAGTAGCCATTTAAATCAAACTTATTATATTCTCACTTAACATTGTGTTAGTTTTAATAAACTTTCAATATAGGAGTTAAAAAACTGTCACATTGTGTCTAAACTTTATAAACAAAAAAAATATGAAGATATTAACATGTTTTAATAAGTTGTTCCTATCTATTAACAAGTTAGACTAAATATTATTAGTTGTCTTTAGCCCATCTATAATCCCTAGCTACGGATGGGCTACGAAATTTGACCCTTCCGTAGCCTAGCAGTAGCCAATTGGCTACTGCTAGGCTACGGAAGGGTCAAATTTCGTTGGCTATTGCTAGGCTACGGAATTCTTTTTTTTGTAGCCCATCCGTAGCCATTTGGCTAATGCTAGGCTACATAATTCAACAAAAAAAGAGGCTTATCGCTTTTAATTTGAATTATGGAATTTTGATTGCACCTCACTACAAGAAAAAAAAGGCTGAGGAGACGGCTAAAATTCGTAGCCTAGCAGTAGCCAAATTGGGACGGGCGATCGCTAGGCTACATAATACCGTTCATAGTAAAAAGTCCTGTCGCCAATTTGATATTCCGTAGCCAATTCTGGAAATTAATTTATATTTATTTTTTATACCTTTCATAGCAAAATAGCCGAAGCCCATCAGTAGTCAACTTTTTTTTAAAAAAATTAATTATTAACGTCTGTAGCAAATTCATAGCCGTTTCGGTTGTAAATCGTCCGTAGCCCACGACTTCGGATTAGTATCTGTAGAATATTGGTAGCCTTTTTTTCGTAGCCAACTAAAATTTTTATTTTTTTATTAATTATTAACATCCGTAGCAAAGCAGTAGCCAATGCGGTCGTAAATCGGTCGTCGCCCATGACTACACATTGTTATGGTAGCCAATTCGTAGCCCATTGTCACCAAATATCCGTAGCCTTTTGTCGGCACATTACTGTAGCTATTCCGTCGCCAATTAATTATTTAATTTAAAAAAAATAAAAACAATTATAAATATAAAAAATTTATATTAACAAAAGAAATTAAAAATACAAATTATTATTTACAAAAATTTTAATATTTACAATAGATTTATAATATTTACTAAAAAAATTAATACAAAAATAATATTAGTTTACAAAAAAAGCTAAAATAATCTACTATTGTCTTATAATCATCTCGCTCACATGGTTTTAATGCCTGCAAAGCTTTCTTTTTCTCTTTCTGTACTTTTTCATACTCTTCCAAAGTCATATCCTATTACACCACAAACAAATATGCATAAATAACACACAAATATTGCTTGAAGATATTTAGAGCAGTTTAATTTATTAAATTCCTCATCTACATATATATATTGCCAAATTTCTTCTCCCGACACAATCTAACCAGTGAAATAGTATTAAAAGGACACCAAAAGCTCATGAGTTAGAAGAGAAAATAGTTAATAAGAAACTTGGAATCAGTCCAAGGCTTCTAGCAAGAAATGTAATTGAATCTCCTAAGTAATGTTTTGCGTATGGAAGTGTCGTTTGTATGAAATTACCTTATTATCTACCCTTCTAATATATAATTCTTCGTATCACCAATGCCATTTTCATAAAAGGGGATACAAGTTGCAGAAAATTGATGCATTCATGTAAAAAAGAGAAATTCTACCACATTTTGAACCATTATAAGTCAGATCTCCACAGTCCTTAACAGGGATAATTTTATCGTCAAACATATAAGAAAAATGTTCAGTCACGTTCCCTCCACCGAGTATGCATTTAGAAAAGCTTGAAAACACAGGGACATAGTACTTGCAATACCACAACACTCAACTCCATATGAAGAATGATTATCTTCTCCAACATCTTCCTTCCAATTCAATAAATACCCGAATGGATCATTCTCTACTTTTTCTTTAAATCTCAACAAAGCCAATCCTAATCACTTAACAAAAGAATTCCATTTAAGCACGTGATTCCATTATTTCAATTCTAAATTAGCATGACTTTATTATTTCAATTCTAAATTAGCTCAATTCTATTATTTCAACTCTAAATTAGCACATGACTTCATTATTTTCACATATAACAAAAGAATAGCACCACTAATCAAATAACTTTTCATATTCGCTACATCAGCATTAATATATATACATATTGAACTATAAGCGTGGTATATATTCAACTCTAAACTATTTACCTATAGATAGAGATAGGAATATGATGGTGGTGGTCTTGGTAGTGGTGATGGTGTCATTGGTGGTGTTGATGATGACCTTGATAGTGGTAATGGGGGTGGTACTCTTGGTGATATCTGTAACGCCCCGAACCCAGCTCCCACGCCTGCAGGATACACCCCGCCCATAAGGGACGAGCGTGCACCGAGGCCATGGCGAACCTGCCCGAAAGCGCACTATGAACGTATTGTCGGCTTTGGCGCCCATACGCCTCACGGCTTTGTCATCCCCTCGCCACTATGAGGAAAACGCGCGTTCACGATACAAGGCGCACATACGCACTTATATCAAGCAGCCCAGCATCCTAGCCTTTCGATGTGGGATGCGATTCCTCACATTCACCCTCCCTTAAGGAGGCCCGCGCCCTCGCGGGCTAACGGCACAAAGGAAGGTCGGCTCTGATACCACCTTTGTAACGCCCCGGACCCAGCTCCCACGCCTGCAGGATACACCCCGCCCATAGGGGACGAGCGTGCACCGAGGCCATGGCGAACCTGCCCAAAAGCGCACTATGTGGATATTGTCCGCTTTGGCGCCCATACGCCTCACGGCTTTGTCATCCCCTCGCCACTATGAGGAAAACGCGCGTTCACGATACAAGGCGCACATACGCACTTATATCAAGCAGCCCAGCATCCTAGCCTTCCGATGTGGGATGCGATTCCTCACAATATCTTTGGCGGTGCCCTTGGTAGTGATGACGAATAAAAATTAAATAAATAAATGAAAAAATCAATAAATTATAAATAAAATATAGATTATATATATATATATACACATACAAATATAAACTAGTATATTACACTACCTTTGATGGTGTTGGTGATACCCTTGGTGGTGGTGTCCTTGGTGTTGATGGTGTCACGCCCTGACCAAACACGACAATAATCAGACAGAGTCTCCCCTTAATTATGGACATTGTCACGATCCCATTTTCCTAATTAATGTAATTGTCTTTGATACCGTATTAATAAAACAATAAGGATTACATTCAGCTTACGTAGATTTCAAAATTCGGGATCGTGATGCAACGACTTAGAAGATCACTCCTCTTAGTCTGCTAAGGCACAATATACTGGTCCGAGCTCTAACTTCCATGAACTAAACATCCAGGTTGCTAATTATCATAGTTACTTCATCCATTGATATCCTAATTCTAAGGAAATGCATTATACAACTTCATCACTAATAATTAATATTACAACCATCGGATATATATAGGCAAGACCTAAATCCTTCAAATTACATCATATAGGTTTATCTACTACATTTAGGCCTCAAGAGAATAATAACTAACTATTTACAACTTGTATATTCCAATTTACATCATACAATAACATAACATAAGGGAGTACATCATGACATCACGTAGGATCACAAAAGGCAAAAGATCCAACTCAACAGGGAACTGGAGCTTTCCATCCCATGACAGGCTTAACTATACCTGAAATAATAAAGAAAGAGGAATGAGCTACACTAGCTCAGCGAGGGTTAACGGTCACTGGTGGTTTTTGTAAACATTTTTCCATTTCAAATCATTTTGAAAACCATGTCATGCAATGTGTATGTTATCAGTTAACAAGATATAATAATAACATATTACAGTTACCAATAACCCCACTTCTGGGGCAAAGGCTCCTACGGGAGTGGTAACACACAATATTAAAAGGATACAGTTGCTCTTGCAATTGCTGTAGATGGCTGGCCTTGAATCAATCTCCATCAATATTTTGAAACCCCTAGGTGATATCCGGATATCCACCGGAGACCATGGTAGTCAAGTCCGACTGGTAGCCCGATACTACCCAAGAGAAACGAAGGCTACCATGCCCAAGATTGTGGTTGCAACCGATCGCGCCCGTAGTGGTTAACATTGTAACCATAACATGAGTAATAACATAGAGAGGAGGCAACAAAGTAGGTTGCTCTGACCCGTATAACAAGCAAGCATATTCGAACATATATATATATATGATTCAAGCATGTTCAAGTTTATACCATATGGCTTAGCAAGTAAACAAGTGAACATCTTGCATGTATAAACATTTATAGTACTACAATTAATGATTCTTGATGGTTATTGATCATGCTAGACATATAATATCAAGATAATACAATAAAACCACAATTAAATTCTACCTTAATAATCTAGGGTTCGATACGGTTCTAACTCATTTGACCGTGCCTCAATCCGACATCGGTAACTTCCGGAATCTCTAAAACAAGATCCTTGCAATTTGGTCAACACCTCTGCATTAGCCTAACTTTAGAGGTAAATTTGTCTATTTTACCAAACTCTAATTAATCTGATTTTGGTCTATAATTGAAGCTTATCGAATGTAGAAAACTCTAGAATCAAACGGAACTCGATTCGGAGTTGAATTGAGTGAGATATGGCTTTCGAAAATTGTTGCGCAAAGCTGTCAAACCCGAAGCCTCACCAGCGGACGAGGGGTCCTCCACCGGTCGACCGGTGGGAGGGGGGGTGGGGGGTAGTTCGATCGTGCCAAATCTATTTGTGAACGCTACAGTGCAACAAATGCATGAATTTTCCCTTTCTTGCTACCATTCCTCCCACTTCTTACAAACCATCAAGCACACATAATGTAATTTATTAGGCACCAAATAATGGTTCAAACCTCAACCAAAGCTTCCATACCCACAATCAACTACCAACTTACCAAGAAATCAACATCAAAATCAACCTCCAAACTCTAAATGCTAACTTCATGCTCCTAACTTTTTCACACAAATTGAGCAAGTCCTAGTTCTACAACACACAAAATACTCAATCTCCTCATCCAAGTTTAGATATGCAAGCTATAACAATATTAATCACCAAATGAGCATTATGTAATCTTGAATGAGCATTTAAAAAGAGTTTTGAAGAATCCCTCACCTTGAATGAGTTCTAAGATGCAAGAGTTTGGTTGATGGTGCAAGAAAATGCTCAAAATAGCTAACAATGGCTTGATCAAACTTCTTCCCTTCCTTTTTCTTCCTCTTCTTCTTCTTCTTCTTTCTTTTCTCTTCTTCCCCTCTCCCTCTCTTAGGCGTGTGTGGGTGTGTGTTTTGTGCGTGTGTGTGTACAGGATTTTAGTGTATGTTGTGTATGTTTTGAGTGGGAGAGAATAGTATAAGTTAGGTGATCAAAATATCAAATGGCCAAATGACCACCTTGCCCTCCAACTAAGTTATGTATTGCTAGTTTGCCATTTTGGTTGAATTGCAACTAATTAGTTACTACTCATGACTTATTTGAGTACTATTAATGTCTATGACACGTAAAACTCCATAATGCATGTTTTTTAATTGAACATTTTGGCACGTTGAACATGAACACGTAAATGATATAAATTGCATATTAATTAATATAAATGCATTTTAAATGATGCAAAAATACATCAAATGTTATAAAATGCACATAAGCCCCGTGCGAGGTTTCACAGACATTCTAACACTTGTACAGTTATACTCAATGCCAACAACAAATACACAAGAACACCTTCTTGAAGCTTTGCTTATGCATAACATGCTAAACACAACATTTCTTCATAATAGGTCTATATAAGCCTAGTAATATTTACAAGTCCAAGTAATTTAAATATCATGTTGTAGAAAGCTTCTAAGTCTCACAATATTAGCTAGACCTGTCTTTACTCACAAGTTTTCAAGATGAATTACAATCCATAAAGTAAAGACTTTCTAAGTTAAAAAAGAAGCTAAGTATGCTTTAGTTACATTTCCAAAGTGATTCATAAACTTGCAACTAAACTCTTTGATTTCCATAAGTCAAAGCTATGATCTAACATGTGCATAATGGAACTTTATTGCAAAACGAACTACACAACTAGCAAAACATCATAATCCAATCGTTAATTTAATATAACTCATAAAGCATTCACAACCAATAATCAATCATTTCACAAATCTAGTGATAGCAAAGTAGGCTACCATTTATAGCATTCACACATATACTACCTAATTTCCGTTAGCAATTAACTTGTACGAGAGCACCATTAAGTTCATTTGGTATTCATTTTTGGCAATCTAACTAACTAACAACATAAACAAGTCACATTTTCACTTGAAATCCAAGGAAATTTACAAGATTCCAACTTTAGGCCTTATTTTGCAAGCATGTATCATGTATATATATTGTATGTAATGTATGTAGGCTAAAAATACTCATTCAAGCATGTTATCAAACATATATTCAATATACTATACAACTACATCAAACAACAATACCCACATAAAGTCTCCAATTTTCAACAACATTCTACGCATGTACTTCACATTAACTTCATAATAAACAACCTAGCATGTGAATTCATAGCCCAATTTAACACTAAAGGCCCAAAATATTTAAGTAGTATATTGTACAACCAAATTGACTATAATACAACATTTTTAATTCACACAATATTTATGCCAAATATAATACCAAATATTTATGTCAAATATCACTAAATAAAATTAGAAAAAAACATAAAATTAAGTACAAAAACTATAGATTGAACAAATAAAAATCGAAAATTCACATACACATACATATATATATACACACACATATATATACATATGTGTATAGTAGACAAAAAAGAGGGAAAATATAAACCTTAAACTATTTACCTATAGAAAAGAGAAAATGAGATGGTAGTCATGGTGATGGTGCCCTTGATGGTGGTGGTGGTACCCTTGGTGGTGTTGGTAGTATTAGTGGTGCCTATAGTAATGGTTGGTGGTGGTGATGGTGCCTTTGGTAGTGGTAATGGTGGCCATGATGGTAGTGGTGGTTGATTGTAGTGCCTTAGTGAGAAGAGAAAGAAAATTTCATATAGAGAGAGAAAAGAGGAAAAAGAAGTAAAGAGAATGGAAAAAACTTGAAAAACATTATGTTGTTATAGATGAAAAAAAATGCAGGCGACGGAATGGCTATGGGTTTGCGTAGCCACACAAAAAAAAAATTGTTTCTCCGGAGGGCCGGCGGGCTCGCCGACGCCGGACCGAGGCAAATGTGAAGCGTTTGTCCATGCCGGATGGCCGGTGGGCCTTCCGATAGGCCTTACAGCCACACTGGCCACGCCGGCCGGCTGGCCAAGATTTTTTTTATTTTTTATTTTTTTATTTTTTTTAAAAAAAATAATCCTTTCTAAGCATCCCAAATTTATGTTTTTGCAATATTCATAGGCTTATTTAATTTAGTTATTTTTTTTAAGTTTATATGTACTTTATTATATATATGATAAGTTTAGTTTAATTTAACTTAAGTTTGTATTAGCCAATTGATTTCTCTATAAAAATACGCACGTTAATGAAATACGAACCAAGTTTATTTTTATTTGAAAAATTTACAACTCAAATGAAGTTTATTACTTTGTAGGTGCAATCAAAATTCCATAATTCAAATTAAAAATGATAAACATCAATTTTTTTTGAAGTTCGTAGCCTAGCAGTAGCCAATTGGCTTGTGAAAGTTTTTCGACTCCTAGACTGAACGTTTATTAACATTAACGCAATGTTAAGTGAAAACATGATAAGTTCGATTTAAACGGCAATTGATTTCTTTATAAAAATATGCACGTTAATGAAATACGGACTAAGTTTATTTTTATTAGAAAAATTTGCAACTCAAATAAAGTTACTACGTTGTAGGTGCAATCAAAATTCTATAATTCAAATTAAAAATGATAAATCTCAATTTTTTGTTGAAGTCCGTAACCTAACAGTACCCAATTGGCTACTACTGGGCTAAGGAAGCGTTCCAGTCCGTAGCCTAACAGTAGCCAATTGGCTACTGCTAAGCTACGGACAACTAATAATATGTATTATAACTTGTTAATAGGTAGAAACAACGTATTAAAATATGTTAATATTTTAATATTTTTCTTGTTTATGATGTTTAGACATAATGTGAAAGTTTTTCAACTTCTAAACTAGATGTTTATTAACATTAACGCAATGTTAAGTGAAAACATGATAAGTTCAATTTAAACGATAATTGATTTCTCTATAAATGTAAGCATGTTAATGAAATACGGACCAAGTTTATTTTTATTTGAAAAATTTATAACTCAAGTGAAGTTACTACGTTATAGGTGCAATCAAAATTCTATAATACAAATTAAAAATGATAAGCCTAGATTTTTTGTTGAAGTCCGTAGTCTAGTAGTAGCCGGCTGCTGCTGGGCTACAGAAGCGCTCCAGTCTGTAGCACACCAGTAGCCAATTGGCTCTTACTGGGCTACGGACAACTAGTAATATGTATTAAAACTTGTTAATAGGTGGAACAATGTATTAAAATATGTTAATATCTTCATATTTTTCTTGTTTATGAAGTTTAGACACAATGTGAAAGTTTTTCGACTCCTAGACTGAACGTTTATTAACATTAACACAATGTTAAGTGAAAACATGATAAGTTCGATTTAAACGACAATTGATTTCTCTATAAAAGTACCCACGTTAATGAAATACGGACCAAATTATTTTTATTTGAAAAATTTGTAACTCAAGTGAAGTTACTACGCTGTACGTGCATACAAAATTCCATGATTCAAATTAAAAATGGCAAACCTAAGTTTTTTATTGAAGTCCGTAGTCTAGCAGTAGCCAATTGGCTACTGCTGGGCTACAGAAGCGTTACTGTCCGTAGGGCTACAGAAGCGTTGTTGTCCGTAGCCCAGTAGTAGCCAATTGGCTACTGCTGGGCTACGAAAACGTTCTAGTCCGTAGCCTAGCAGTAACCAATTGGCTACTACTGGGCTACAGACAACTAATAATATGTATTATAACTTGTTAATAGGTAGAAACAACGTATTAAAACATGTTAATATCTTCATATTTTTCTTATTTATTAAGTTTAGACACAATGCAAAAGTTTTTCGACTCCTATACTGAACGTTTATTAACATTAACGCAATGTAAAGTGAAAACATGATAAATTCGATTTAAACGACAATTGATTTTTCTATAAAAGTACGCACGTTAATGAAATACAGAGCAAGTTTATTTTTATTTGAAAATTTTGCAACTCAAGTGAAGTTACTACATTGAAGTTGCAATCAAAATTTCATAATTCAAATTAAAAACGATAAACTTAGGTTTTTTGTTGAAGTCCGTAGCCTAGCGATAGCCAATTGGCTACTGCTGGACTCCGGAAAACTAATAATATGTATTATAATTTGTTAGTAGGCAGGAACAACGTATTAAAATATGAAGTTTAGACGCAATGTGAAAGTTTTTCGACTCTTAAACTGAAAGTTTATTAACAGTAACGTAATGTTAATTGAAAATATGTTACATTTGATTTAAATGACAATTTATTTCTGTGAAACCCCAAATTTTTTGACCTTATCTCGCTTTGCGTGTTTTATTCTCGTTTTGCATGAATTGATCTGTCTATGTGCTACATGACTGAGAATGTGATAATTTTGATATCAATACTCTTAGAACATGCTAAATGTGCATTCATGAAATTTTCATCAAAAACGGAGTCAGAAATTTTATCGTCGATTTTCATTGAATAGTATTTTCGAAACACGTCCGCTAAAATTTTGAAACTGGTCTTTTTAACCCTTCTAGACCTAGTCCACGGACTTTAATAAACCTGCGTTTGATTAAAACGGTTTTAAAATCGGCTTAGGAATTTATTAGAGTTTTTACACCGACTTTTGCGAAAATCGAGTTTTAAGCCGACTCGGGTGAAATTGTTTGATTGTAAAACTTCTTGTCACCTAAAAATAACCTACTTGAGCTAGCTTGGGTGTTGAATAATTGTTTTGAACTTTGGTTATCAATAAAATGCATTTAAAGTCAAGAAAACACTAAAGTTTCAACTTTGACTTTTTCTATTTTGTTGACTTATGCATATAAATCTCTACACACACTAAAAACAAAGAAAACACCACAAAAACACATACATTGCATCCGTGAAAGCTTAGGGAAAAAAAAGAGATTTTATTCAACTTATTTTCAAAGTAATTTTGCCTTAGAAAACTTAGTTTTAGTCCGAATCTTTTCAAACCGGGCTGGATTCCGCTTGTTGGGCACCTATTGCACGCATTCCTAGCTTTACTTCGGATCAAAGGTGAGAGAAAAATTCTAGATCTCAAAATGTCATTTTTATGTTTTTGCGTATAATTAATTATTGAACCGTTAGAATGTTAATCTGATGTTAGATTATTGCTCCATGCATGCTAGGGATCATTTATATGCAATACTATGAGATTTGAACGGATGTAGCATATTTATTATTTTTCGGGTATTTAAAGTTGATTAATTTGTTAAATGTTGAATATTTTGAGTTGTGTTGATCGGAATCGATTGCCGTCGATTTCTAAAAGATTGATAATTACGTGGTAGCGCCGTTGTAATGCCGAATTTTCGATTGTGATGTCCGTGCCAAAATCCAGAAATTTCAGCCATGATACACTAGGGTTTTAGGGTTATTGGGCATGATTTGGATGTGTTTTGGTTGGTTTCCGAGGGGGCTAATGTAGTTGATTGAACGGGTGAGTGTTTGAAACTGATTTCGAGTTGTTTGGATTAGTAAAATGTAAGATATGATTATTTGAAGTTTAGGTTGTCTTTATTTAAAATGTTAGATTGAGCCTTAGTTGATTGGGTGTGGTTTGAGTGATTGAATTGTGAGTTGTTAATGGTTAGACTAGGGTTAGATTACGTGTTTCATGCATGTTAAGTTGGGTGGCCTACTTTGTCATCTAACTTAGTCGTTTGTGGTTTAATTAAATATTGATGTTATATTGATTATTGATTACGGGAATCAAGCACTTTTGTTGCTGATCTCCCAGTTTATTTATTGATTATTGATTACGGGAATCGGGCATTTTTGTTGCTGATCTCCCAGGTTATTGATTTATTATTGATTACGGGAATCAGGCACTTTTGTTGCTGATCTCCCAGATTATTGATTGATTATTGATTACGGGAATCGGGCACTTTTGTTGCTGATCTCCCTATTTATTTATTTATTATTGAGTATGGGAATCGGGCACTTTTGTTGCTGATCTCCCAGTTTATTTATTGATTATTGATTACGGGAATCGGGCACTTTTGTTGCTGATCTCCCTGTTTATTTATTTATTATTGAGTATGGGAATCGGGCACTTTTGTTGCTGATCTCCCAGTTTATTTATTGATTATTGATTACGGGAATCGGGCACTTTTGTTGCTGATCTCTCGGTTTATTTATGTTAAGTCTCATTGTTGTGAGCTTTGATAATGTTGTGTCACCTCGGGAGGCATCCTGGGTTACGGGCACAGTTATCATGGCTACTCTCTATCTCGCATGGGCGAAGAGGCCATGGGGTGTGGGTCTAGGTCAAGGTACCTCAGGAATTGTGTCATTGAGTTTGGAGGAGTTGTTGAGCATGGAATTGGTGTATGGAGCTTCATCAGTAAACGTATTGTATCCTTATTGTATGTTTACAGTTATTACTATTGTTGCATTTATAATGATTATTGATGTTATTGTGTGTTTACTGACTCAAATGATTATTTCCAAGGAGTTTAGTAAACCTTGTTCAAGATCTATCGGATCCTCGCTGGGCTTATTTTATATAAGCTCACTCTCTATTATTGCATGCATACAGGTGTACTATCGCAGGATTACGGGTACGTGCCTCCTGAGGAGGAAAATGTGCCTTACGTGGACGAGTCATATGTTCCAGAGTCTTATCTGTGATTCTGTGCTGTTATTTATCATGTATATTAGCTTAGTAGCCTTTTCTATGCTTTATAGTTCTTGTTATATAGGATGCTGATAAGAATATAAATTAGTTGTTACTATTCTAGCAGCTTCTTTTGTCTATGGTTAAGTTGTTAGATGGGTCTCAACTTATTTTTGAAATGTATGATAAGGTTGAGGTATTGTATGTTATGTTGGAACGGAGGCAGATAACGAGGACTGATTATTGTGTATATTACAGTTATGTTGGGTGTTGTTATGCAGTTGAGGAGTTGTTGTTTGTATGGTTATGGAATTGGATGTTTAATTTTATTAATGAGGTTGGTTTAGAACCTCGGTATTCTATTTACTGTCGTTATACTGCCGAAATCCCGTTGCGTCCTGAATGATTGTAGGTGGAGTCGAGTTGGGGCGTGACAGTTTCTCTATAAAAGTTCACACATTAATGAAATACGAACCAAGTTTATTTTTATTTAAAAAATTTAAAACTCAAGTAAAGTTACTATGTTGTATGTGTAATTAAAATTCTATAATTCAAATTAAAAATGATAAACTTAAGTTTTTTGTTGAAGTCTGTAGCCTAGCAGTAGACAATTGGCTACTATTGGGCTACGGAAGTGTTCCAGTTCGTAGCCCAGTAGTAGCCAATTGGCTACTGTTGGGTTTCGGACCACTAATAGTGTGAATTATAATTTGTTAATAGGTTAGAACAACGTATTAAAACATGTTAATATCTTCATACTTTTCTTGTTTATGAAATTTAGACACAATATGAGTATTTTTGGACTCCTAGATTGAAAGTTTATTAACATTAACGTAATATTAAGTGAAAACATGTTAAATTCGATTTAAACGGCAATTAATTTCTCTATAAAAGTACGCATGTTAATGAAATATGGACCAAGTTTATTTTTATTTAAAAAATTTACAACTCAAGCAAAGTTACTACGTTGTAGGTGCAATCAAAATTACATAATTCAAATTAAAAAGGATAAACTTAGGTTTTATGTTAAATTTCGTAGCCTAGCACTAGCCAATTGGCTACTTCTGGGCTACGAACACAATTCGGTCCGTAGCCCAGCAGTAGCCAATTGACTATTGCTGGGAAAACGGAAAAGTTCCAGTCCGTAGCCGAGCAGTAGCCAATTGGCTACTGCTGGGTTACGGACAACTAATATTATTTATTATAACTTGTTAATAGGTAGGAACAATGTATTAAAACTTGTTAATATATTCATATTTTTATTGTTTATGAAGTTTAGACATAGTGTGAAAGTTTTTCGACTCATAGACTGAACTTTTATTAACATTAACGCAATGTTAAATAAAAACATGATAAGTTCGATTTAAACAACAATTGATTTCTCAATAAAAGTACGCACGTTAATGAAATACAGACCAAGTTTATTTTTATTAGAAAATTTTAAAACTCAAGTAAAGTTACTACGTTGTAGGTGCAATCAAAGTTAAATAATTCAAATTAAAAACGATAAACGCCAATTTTTTGTTGAAGTCCGTAGTCTAGCAATAGAAAATTGGCTACTGCTGGGCTACAAAAGCATTCCAGTCCGTAGCCCTACTGCTAGGCTACGGACAACAAATAATATATAATATAACATGTTAATAGGTAGGAACAACGTATTAAAACTTGTTAATATCTTCATATTTTTTTTGTTTATGATGTTTAGACACAACGTGAAAGTTTTTCAACTCCTAGACTGAACGTTTATTAACATTAATGCAATGTTAAGTGAAAACATAATAAGTTCGATTTAAACAACAATTGATTACTATATAAAAGTATGCACGTTAATGAAATACGGACCAAGTTTATTTTTATTTCAAAAAATTTATAACTCAAGTGAAGTTACTACGTTGTAGGTGCAATCAAAATTCTATAATTCAAATTAAAAACGATAAGCCTAGGTTTTTTGTTGAAGTTCGTACCCTAGCAGTAGCCAATTGGCTACTGCTGGGCTATGGAAGCGCTCCAGTCCGTAGCCCAGCAGTAGACGTTCTAGTCTGTAGCCTAGCAGTAGCCAATTGGCTACTGCTGGGCTACGGATAACTAATAATATGTACTATAACTTGTTAATAGGTAGGAACAACGTATTAAAACATATTAATATCTTCATATTTTTCTTGTTTATGATGTTTAAAGACAATGTACAAGTTTTTCAACTCCTAAACCGAGCGTTTATTAACATTAACGCAATGTATGCGAAAACATGATAAATTCGTTTTAAACGACAATTGATTTCTCTATAAAAATACGCATGTTAATGAAATACGGACCAAATTTATTTTTATTTGTAAATTTTGCAACTCAAGTGAAGTTACTACGTTGTACGTGCAAAAAAAATTCAATAATTCAAATTAAAAGCGATAAACCTAAGTTGATTATTGATGTCCGTAGTTAATTGGCTATTGCTGGGTTACATACAACTAATAATATGCATTATAACTTGTTAATTAGTAGGAACAACATATTAAAACATATTAGTATCTTCATATTTTTCTTGTTATGAAGTTTAGACATAATGTGAAAATTTTTCGACTCCTAGACTGAACGTTTATCAATATTAACGCAATGTTAAGTGAAAACATGATAAATTCGATTTAAACAGCAATTGATTTATCTATAAAAATACGCAAGTTAATGAAATACGGACCAAGTTTATTTTTATTTGTAAAATTTTCAACTCAAGTGAAGTTACTACGTTGTACGTGCAATCAAAATTCCATAATTCAAATTAAAAACTATAAACCTAAGTTTTTTATTGAAGTCCGTAGTCTTGTAATAGCCAATTGGCAACTACTGGTTACGGAAGCGTTCCAGTCCGTAGCCTAGCAGTAGCCAATTGGCTACTGCTGGGCTACGGACAGCTAATAATATGTATTATAACTTGTTCATAGATAGGAACAATGTATTAAAATATCTTAATATCTTCATATTTTTCATGTTTATGAAGTTTAGACATAATGTGAAAGTTTTTCGACTCCTAAACTGAACATTTATTAACATTAACGCAATGTTAAGTGAAAACTTGTTAAATTCAATTTAAACGACAATTGATTTCTCTATAAAAGTACGCATGTTAATAAAATACGGACCTACTTTATTTTTATTTAAAAAATTTGCAACTCAAATAAAGTTACTACATTGTAGGTACAATCAAAATTACATAATTCAAATTAAAAATGATAAACTTAGGTTTTTTGTTGAACTCCGTAGGCTAGCAGTAGCCAATTGGCTACTGCTGGCCTACGAACGCATTTCAGTCCGTAGCCCAGCAGTAGCCAATTGGCTACTGCTGGGCTAGGGAAGCGTTCCAGTCTGTAGCCCAGCAGTAGCCAATCAATTGGCTACTACTGGGCTACAGACAACTAATAATATGTATTATAGCTTGTTAATAGATAGGAACAACGTATTAAAATATGTTAATATCTTTATATTTTTCTTGTTTATGAAGTTTAGACCTAGTGTGAAAGTTTTTCGATTCGTAGACTGAACATTTATTAACATTAACGCAATGTTAAGTGAAAACATGATAAGTTTAATTTAAACGACAATTGATTTCTCTATAAAAGTACGCACATTAATGAAATACGAACCAAGTTTATTTTTATTAGAAAAATTTAAAACTCAAGTAAAGTAACTACGTTGTAGGTGCAATGAAAATTGCATAATTCAAATTAGAAATGATAAACTTCAATATTTTGTTAAAGTTCGTAGCCTAGCAATAGCAAATTGGCTACTGCTGGGCTATAGAAGCGTTCCAGTCCGTAGCCCAGCAGTAGCCAATTGGCTACTGCTGGGCTGTGGACAAAGAATAATATGTATTATAACTTGTTAATTGGTAGGAACAACGTATTAAAACATGTTAATATCTTCATATTTTTCTTGTTTATTAAGTTTAGACACAATGTGAAAGTTTTTCGACTCCTAGACATAACGTTTATTAATATTAACGCAATGTTAAGTGAAAACTTGATAAATTCGATTTAAACGACAATTGGTTTCTCTATAAAAATATGCACGTTAATGGAATACGGTCCAAGTTTATTTTTATTTAAAAAATTTACAATTCAAGTGAAGTTACTACGTTGTTCGTGCAATCAATATTCCTTAATTCAAATTAAAAACTATAAACCTAAGTTTTTTTATTGAAGTCCGTAGTCTAGCAGTAGTCAACTGGCTACTGCTGGGCTACGGACAACTAATAATATGTATTATAAGTTGTTAATAGGTAAGAACAACGTATTAAAATATGCTAATATCTTCATATTTTTCTTGTTTATTAAGTTTAGACACAATGTGAAAGTTTTTCGACTCCTAGACTGAACGTTTATTAACATTAACGCATTGTTAAGTGAAAACATGATAAATTCGATTTAAACGGCAATTGATTTTTCTATAAAAGTACGCACGTTAATGAAATACGGACCAAATTAAATTTTATTTGAAAATTTTGCAACTCAAGTGAAGTTGCTACGTTGTAATTGCAATCAAAATTCTATAATTCAAATTAAAAACTATAAACCTAAGTTTTTTATTGAAGTCCATAGTCTTGCAGTAGCCAATTGGCTACTATTGGACTACGGAAGCGTTCTAGTCCGTAGCCCAATAGTAGCTAATTGGTTACTGTTGGGCTACGGACAACTAATAATATGTATTATAACTTGTTAATAGGTAGGAACTGCGTATTAAAATATATTAATATCTTTATATATTTTTTGTTTATGAAATTTAGACACAATGTGAAAGTTTTTGACTCCTACACTGAACGTTTATTAACATTAACACAATGTTATGTGAAAACATGTTAAATTCGATTTTAAAGACAATTAATTTCTCTATGGAAGTACGCATGTTAATGAAATACGGACCAAGTTTATTTTTAATAAAAAAATTTGCAACTCAAGTAAAGTTACTACGTTGTAAGTGCAATCAAAATTACATAATTCAAATTAAAAAGGATAAACTTAGGTTTTTTGTTAAAGTTCGTAGCCTAGCAGTAGCCAATTGGCTACTGTTGGGCTACGAACGCATTCCAGTCCGTAGCCCAGCAGTAGCCAATTGACTATTGCTGGGGTACGAAAATGTTCCAATCCATAGACCAGTAGTAGCCAATTGGCTACTGCTGGGCTATAGACAACTTATATTATGTATTATAAATTGTTAATAGGTAGGAACAACGTATTAAAATATGTTAATATATTCATATTTTTGTTGTTTATGAAATTTAGACATAGTGTGAAAGTTTTTCGACTCCTAGACTGAACGTTTATTAACATTAACGCAATGTTAAGTGAAAACATGATAAGTTTGATTTAATTGAAAATTGATTTCTCTATAAAAATACGGACGTTAATGAAATACGGACCAAGTTTATTTTTATTAGAAAATTTTAAAACTCAAGTAAAGTTACTACATTGTACGTGCAATTAAAATTCTATAATTCGAATTAAAAACGATAAACCTTTATTTTTTGTTAAAGTCCGTAGCCTAGCAATAGCCAATTGGCTACTGCTGGGCTACGAAAGTGTTCCAGTCCGTAGCGCAGCAGTAGCCAATTGGCTACTCCTAGGCTACGCACAACTAATAATATGTATTATAACTTGTTAATAGGTAGGAACAATATATTAAAACATGTTAATATCTTCATATTTTTCTTGTTTATGATGTTTAAAGACAATGTACAAGTTTTTCAACTCCTAAACCGAGCGTTTATTAACATTAACACAATGTATGCGAAAACATGATAAATTCGTTTTAAACGACAATTGATTTCTCTATAAAAGTACGCATGTTAATGAAATACGGACCAAATTTATTTTTATTTGTAAATTTTGCAACTCAAGTGAAGTTACTACGTTGTACGTGCAAAAAAAATTCAATAATTCAAATTAAAAGCGATAAACCTAAGTTTATTATTGATGTTCGTAGTTAATTGGCTACTGCTGGGCTATGGACAACTAATAATATGTATTATAACTTGTTAATTAGTAGGAACAACGTATTAAAACATGTTAGTATCTTCATATTTTTCTTGTTATGAAGTTTAGACATAATGTGAAAATTTTTTGACTCCTAGACTGAACGTTTATCAATATTAACGCAATGTTAAGTGAAAACATGATAAATTCGATTTAAACAACAATTGATTTATCTATAAAAATACGCAAGTTAATGAAATACGGACCAAGTTTATTTTTATTTGTAAAATTTACAATTCAAGTGAAGTTACTACGTTGTATGTATAATCAAAATTCCATAATTCCAATTAAAAACTATAATCCTAAGTTTTTTATTGAAGTCCGTAATCTTGCAATAGCCAATTGGCTCTACTAGCTACAGAAGCGTTCCAGTCCGTAGCCCAGCAGTAGCCAATTGGCTACTGCTGGGCTACGGACAACTAATAATATGTATTATAGCTTGTTAATAGATAGGAACAACGTATTAAAATATGTTAATATCTTTATATTTTTCTTGTTTATGATGTTTAGACAATGTGAAAGTTTTTCGACTCCTAAACTGAACGTTTATTAACTTAATGCAATGTTAAATGAAAACATGATAAATTTGATTTAAATGGCAATTGATTTCTCTATAAAAGTACGCACGTTAATGAAATACAGACCAAGTTTATTTTTATTTAAAAAATTTGCAACTCAAATAAAGTTACTACGTTGTAGGTACAATCAAAATTACATAATTCAAATTAAAAATGATAAACTTAGATTTTTTGTTGAACTCCGTAGGCTAGCAGTAGCCAATTGGCTATTGCTGGCCTACGAACGCATTTCAGTTCGTAGCCCAGCAGTAGCCAATGGACTATTGCTGGGCTACGAAAACGTTCCAGTTAGTAGCCCAGCAGTAACCAATTGGCTACTGCTGGGCTACAGACAACTAATATTATGTATTATAACTTGTTAATAGGTAGAAACAACGTATTAAAATATGTTAATATATTCATATTTTTATTGTTTATGAAGTTTAGACCTAGTGTGAAAGTTTTTCAACTCCTAGACTGAACGTTTATTAACATTAACGCAATGTTAAGTGAAAACATGATAAGTTTGATTTAAACGACAATTGATTTCTCTATAAAAGTACGCACATTAATGAAATACGAACCAAGTTTATTTTTATTAGAAAAATTTAAAACTCAAGTAAAGTAACTACGTTGTAGGTGCAATCAAAATTGCATAATTCAAATTTGAAATGATAAACTTCAATATTTTGTTAAAGTCCGTAGCCTAGCAATAGCAAATTGGCTACTGCTGGGCTATAGTAGAGCTCCAGTCCGTAGCCCAGCAGTAGCCAATTGGCTACTGCTAGACTGTGGACAACTAATAATATGTATTATAACTTGTTAATTGGTAGGAACAACGTATTAAAACATGTTAATATCTTCATATTTTTCTTGTTTATTAAGTTTAGACACAATGTGAAAGTTTTTCGACTCCTAGACATAACGTTTATTAATATTAACGCAGTGTTAAGTGAAAACATGATAAATTCGATTTGAACGACAATTGATTTCTCTATAAAAATATGCACGTTAATGGAATACAGTCCAAGTTTATTTTTATTTAAAAAATTTACAACTCAAGTGAAGTTACTACATTGTACGTGCAATCAATATTCCTTAATTCAAATTAAAAACTACAAACCTAAGTTTTTTTATTGAAGTCCGTAGTCTAACAGTAGTCAACTGGCTACTGCTGGGCTACGGACAACTAATAATATGTATTATAAGCTGTTAATAGGTAGAAACAACGTATTAAAATATGCTAATATCTTCATATTTTTCTTGTTTATTAAGTTTAGACATAATGTGAAAGTTTTTCGACTCCTAGACTGAACATTTATTAACATTAACGCATTGTTAAGTGAAAACATGGTAAATTTGATTTAAACGGCAATTGATTTTTCTATAAAAGTACGCACGTTAATGAAATACAGACCAAATTTATTTTTATATGAAAAATTTACAACTCAAGTGAAGTTGATACGTTGTAATTGCAATCAAAATTCCATAATTCAAATTAAAAACTATAAACCTAAGTTTTTTTATTGAAGTCCATAGTCTTGCAGTAGCCAATTGGCTACTATTGGACTACGAAAGCGTTCTAGTCCGTAGCCCAACAGTAGCTAATTGGTTACTACTGGGCTACAGACAACTAATAATATGTATTATAGCTTGTTAATAGATAGGAACAACGTATTAAAATATGTTAATATCTTTATATTTTTCTTGTTTATAAAGTTTAGACACAATGTGAAAGTTTTTCGACTCCTAGACTAAACGTTTATTAACATTAACACAATGTTATGTGAAAACATGTTAAATTCGATTTAAAAGACAATTAATTTCTCTATAGAAGTACGCATGTTAATGAAATATGGACCAAGTTTATTTTTAATAAAAAAATTTACAACTCAAGTAAAGTTATTACGTTGTAGATGCAATCAAAATTACATAATTCAAATTAAAAAGGATAAACTTAGGTTTTTGTTGAAGTTTGTAGCCTAGCAGTAGCCAATTGGCTACTGTTGGGCTACGAATGCATTCCAGTCCGTAGCCCAGCAGTAGCCAATTGACTATTGATGGGGAATGAAAACATTCCAATCTGTAGACCAGCAGTAGCCAATTGGCTACTGCTGGGCTATAGACAACTAATATTATGTATTATAAATTGTTAATAGGTAGGAACAACGTATTAAAATATGTTAATATATTCATATTTTTGTTGCTTATGAAATTTAGACATAGTGTGAAAGTTTTTCGACTCCTAGATTGAACGTTTATTAACATTAACGCAATGTTAAGTGAAAACATGATAAGTTTGATTTAAATGAAAATTGATTTCTCTATAAAAGTACAGACGTTAATGAAATACAGACCAAGTTTATTTTTATTAGAAAATTTTAAAACTCAAGTAAAGTTACTACGTTATACGTGCAATCAAAATTTTATAATTCAAATTAAAAACTATAAACCTCAATTTTTTGTTGAAGTCCGTAGTCCATCAGTAGCCAATTGGCTACTGCTGGGCTACGAAAACGTTCTAGTCCGTAGCCTAGCAGTAACCAATTGGCTACTACTGGGCTACAGACAACTAATAATATGTATTATAACTTGTTAATAGGTAGAAACAACGTATTAAAATATGTTAATATCTTCATATTTTTCTTGTTTATGAAGTTTAGACACAATGTGAAAGTTTTTTGACTCCTAAACTGAACGTTCATTAACATTAACGCAATGTTAAATGAAAACATGATAAATTCGATTTAAACAACAATTGATTTCTCTATAAAGATACGTACGTTAATGGAATACGGTCCATGTTTATTTTTATTTGAAAAATTTACAACTCAAGTGAAGTTACTACGTTGTACGTGCAATCAAAATTCCATAATTCAAATTACAAACTATAAACATGAGTTTTTTATTGAAGTCTGTAGTCTAGGAGTAGCTAATTGTCTACTACTAGGCTACAGAAGCGTTCCAGTCTGTAGCACAGCTATAGTCAATTGGCTACTGGTTGACTACAGAAACGTTCCAGTCCGTAGACTAGTAGTAGCCAATTGGCTACTGCTGGAATACGGATATCTAATAATATGTATTATAACTTGTTTATAGGTAGGAACAACGTATTAAAATATATTAATATTTTCATATTTTTCTTATTTAAGAAGTTTAGACACAATGTGAAAGTTTTTCGACTCCTAAACTGAACGTTTATTGACATTAAAGCAATGTTAAGTGAAAACATGACAAATTCGATTTAAACGACAATTGATTTATCTATAAAAGTATGCACGTTAATGAAATACAGACCAAGTTTATTTTTATTTGAAAATTTTGCAACTGAATGCTGTAGATGTAATCAAAATTCCATAATTCAAATTAAAAATGATAAACTTAAGTTTTTTGTCAAAGTCCGTAGTCTAGCAGTAGCCAAACATCTAATAATATGTATTATAACTTATTAATAGGTAGGAACAACGTATTAAAACATGTTAACATCTTCATATTTTTCTTGTTTATGAATTTTATACATAATGTGAAAGTTTTTTTACTGTTAGATCGAACGTTTATTAACATTAACGCAATGTTAAGTGAAAACATGGTAAATTCGATTTAAACGACCATTGATTTCTCTATAAAAGTACGCATGTTAATGAAATACAGACCAAATTTATTTTTATTTAAAAAATTTGCAACTCAAGTAAAGTTACTACGTTATAGGTGCAATCAAAATTACATAATTCAAATTAAAAATGATAAACTTAGGTTTTTTGTTGAACTCAAAAGTCTAGCAATAGCCAATTGGCTACTGCTGGGCTACGGACAACTAATATTATGTATTATAAATTGTTAATAGGTAAGAACAACGTATTAAAACATGTTAATATATTCATATTTTTGATGTTTAAGAAATTTAGACATAGTGTGAAAGTTTTTCGACTCCTAGACTGAACGTTTATTAACATTAACGCAAAGTTAAGTGAAAACATGATAAGTTTGATTTAAATGAAAATTGATTTCTCTATAAAAGTACGGACGTTAATGAAATACGGATCAAGTTTATTTTTATTAGAAAATTTTAAAACTCAAGTAAAGTTACTACGTTGTAGGTGCAATTAAAATTCTATAATTCGAATTAAAAACGAAAAACCTCAATTTTTTGTTGAAGTCCGTAGCCTAGCAATAGCCAATTGGCTACTGCTGGGCTACGAATGCGTTCCAGTCCGTAGCGCAGCAGTAACCAATTAGCTATTATTAGGCTACGGATAACTAATAATATGTATTATAACTTGTTAATAAGTAGGAACAACGTATTAAAATATGTTAATATCTTCATATTTTTCTTGTTTATGATGTCTAGACACAATGTGAAAGTTTTTCAACTCCTAGACTGAACGTTTATTAACATTAAGGCAATGTTAAGTGAAAACATGATATGTTCGATTTAAATGACAATTGATTTATGTATAAAAGTACACACGTTAATGAAATACGGACCAAGTTTATTTTTATTTGAAAATTTTACAACTCAAGTAAAGTTACTATGTTGTAGGTGCAATCAAAATTCTATAATTCAAATTAAAAACGATAAGCCTAGGTTTTTTGTTGAAGTTCGTAGCCTAGCAGTAGCCAATTGGCTATTGCTGGGCTACGGAAGCGTTCCAGTGTGAGGCCCAGCAGTAGCCAATTGGCTACTGCTGGGCTACGGAAACATTACATTTTGTAGCTTAGCAGTAGCTAATTGGTTCCTGCTAGGCTACAGACAACTAATAATATGTAATATAACTTGTTAATAGGTAGGAACAACGTATTAAAACATATTAATATCTTCATATTTTTCTTGTTTATGAAGTTTACACACAATGTAAAAGTTTTTCAACTCCTAGACTGACCGTTTATTAACATTAAGGCAATGTTAAGTGAAAACATGATAAATTCAATTTAAACGACAATTGATTTCTTTGTAAAAGTACGCACGTTAATGAAATATGGACCAAATTTATTTTTATTAGAAAAATTTACAACTCAAGTGAAGTTCCTACGTTTTACGTGCAATAAAAATTCATTAATTCGAATTAAAAACGATAAACCTAAATTTTTTATTGAAGTCCGTAGTCTAGCAGTAGCCAATTGGCTATTGCTGGGCTACAAAAATATTCCAGTCCGTAGCCCAGCAGTAGCAAATTGACGACTGATGGGCTACGAAAATATTCCAGTCTGCAACCTAGCAGTACCAATTGACTACTGTTGTGGTACGGACAAGTAATAATATGTATTATAACTTGTTAATAGATAGGAACATTGTATTAAAACATGTTAATATGTTCATATTTTTCTTGTTTATGAAGTTTAAATATAGTGTGAAATTTTTTCGGCTACTAGACTGAGTATTTATTAACATTAACGCAATGTTAAGGGAAAATATGATAAGTTCGATTTAAACGGAAATTGATTTCTCTATAAAAGTATGCACGTTAATGAAATACAGACCAAGTTTATTTTTATTAGAAAAAATTGCAACTCAAGTAAAGTTACTACGTTGTAGGTGCAATCAAAATTCCATAATTCAAATTAATAACGATAAACCTCAATTTTATGTTGAAGTCCATAGCATAGCCGTAGCCAATTGGCTACTGATGGGCTACATACAATTAATAATATGTATTATAACTTGTTAATAGGTAGAACAACGTATTAAAACATGTTAATATCTTCATATTTTTCTTGTTTATGAAGTTTAGAAACAATGTGAAAGTTTTTCAACTCCTAAACTGAACGTTTATTAATATTAACGCAATATTAAGTGAAAACATGATAAATTTAATTTAAACGACAATTGATTTCTCTATAAAAGTATGCACGTTAATGAAATTCGGATAAAGTTTATTTTTATTTAAAAAATTTGCAACTCAAGTAAAGTTACTACGTTGTAGGTGCAATCAAAATTCCATAATTCAAATTAATAACGATAAACCTCAATTTTATGTTGAAGTCCATAGCATAGCCGTAGCCAATTGGCTACTGATGGGCTACATACAATTAATAATATGTATTATAACTTGTTAATAGGTAGAACAACGTATTAAAACATGTTAATATCTTCATATTTTTCTTGTTTATGAAGTTTAGAAACAATGTGAAAGTTTTTCAACTCCTAAACTGAACGTTTATTAATATTAACGCAATATTAAGTGAAAACATGATAAATTTGATTTAAACGACAATTGATTTCTCTATAAAAGTATGCACGTTAATGAAATTCGGATAAAGTTTATTTTTATTTAAAAATTTTACAACTCAAGTAAAGTTACTATGTTGTAGGTGCAATCAAAATTTCATAATTAAAATTAAAAAAGATAAACCACAATTTTTTGTTGAAGTCCGTAGCCTAGAAGTAGCCAATTGACTACTGCTAGGCTACGAAAGCGTTCTAGTCCGTAGTCCAGCAGTAGCCAATTGGCTATTGCTGGGCTACAAACAACTAATAATATGTTTTATAACTTGTTAATAGGTGGAACAACGTATTAAAACATGTTAATATCTTCATATTTTTCTTGTTTATGAAGTTTAGACTCAATGTGAAAGTTTTTTGACTCCTAGACTGAACGTTTATTAACATTAATGCAATATTAAGTGAAAACAAGATAAGTTCAATTTAAACGATAATTGATTTCTCTTTAAAAGTACGTACGTTAATGAAATACGGACTAAATTTATTTTTATTTAAAAAATTTGCAACTCAAGTAAAGTTACTACGTTGTAGGTGCAATCGAAATTCCATAATTCAAATTAAAAATGATAAACCTAGGTTTTTTTGTTGAAGTCCGTAGCCCAGCAGTAGCCAATTGGCTACTGTTGGGCTACGGAAGTGTTCCAGTCCATAGCTTAGCAGTAGCCAATTGGCTACTAATAACTTGTTAATAGGTAGGAACAACGTATTAAAACATGTTAATATCTTCATATTTTTCTCGTTTATGAAGTTTAGACACAATGTGAAAGTTTTCAACTCCTAGACTGAACGTTTATTAATATTAACGCAATATTAAGTGAAAACATGATAAATTCGATTTAAACGGCAATTGATTTCTCTATAAAAGTACGCACGTTAATGAAATACGTACCAAATTTATTTATTTTTTAAAAAAAATTTGCAATTCAAGTGAAGTTACTACGTTATACGTGCAATAAAAGTTCCATAATTCAAATTAAAAATGATAAACCTAAGTTTTTTATTGAAGTTCGTAGTCTAGCAGTAGCCAATTGGCTACTATTGGGTTACGGAAGCGTTTCCGTCCATAGCCCAGCATTGGCCAATTGGCTACTGCTGGGCTACAGACATGTTCCAGTCTGTCGCCCAGCAGTAGCCAATTGGCTATTGCTGGGCTACGGACAACTAATAATATATATTATAACTTGTTAATAGGTAGGAATAACGTATTAAAACATGTTAATATCTTTATATTTTTCTTGTTTATGAAGTTTAGACACAATGTGAAAGTTTTTCAACTCCTAGATTGAACTTTTATTAACATTAACGCAATGTTAAGTGAAAACATGATAAGTTCGATTTAAACGACAATTGATTTCTCTATAAAAGTACACACGTTAATGAAATACGGACCAAGTTAATTTTTATTTGAAACATTTGCAACTCAAGTGAACTTACTATGTTGTAGGTGCAATCAAAATTCCATAATTCAAATTAGAAACGATAAACTTAAGTTTTTCGTTGAAGTCCGTAGCCTAGTAGTAGCCAATTGGCTACTGCTGGGCTATGGACAACTAATAATATGTATTATAACTTGTTAATATATATGAACAACGTATTAAAACATGTTAATATCTTCATATTTTCTTGTTTATAAAGTTTAGACACGATGTGAAAGTTTTTCGGCTTCTAGACTGAACGTTTATTAACATTAATGCAATGTTAAGTGAACACATGTTAAATTCGATTTAAATGACAATTGATTTCTCTATAAAAGTATGCACGTTAATGAAATACGGACCAAGTTCATTATTATTTAAAAAATTTGCAACTCAAGTAAACTTACTACGTTGTAGGTGCAATCAAAATTCCATAATTCAAATTAAAAATGATAAACTTATGTTTTTTGTTGAAGTTCGTAGCCTAGCATTTGCCAATTGGCTATGCTGGGCTACGAATGCATTCCAATCCGTAGCCCAGCAGTAGCCAATTGGCTACTACTGGGCTACGAATAACTAATAATATGTATTATAACTTGTTAATAGGTAGAAACAACGTATTAAAACATGTTAATATATTCATATTTTTATTGTTTTTGAAGTTTAGACGTAGTGTGAAAGTTTTTCGACTCCTAGACTGAACATTTATTAACATTAACGCAATGTTAAGTGAAAACATGATAAGTTCGATTTAAACGACAATTGATTTCTTTATAAAAGTACGCACGTTAATGAAATACGGACCAAGTTTATTTTTATTAGACTAATTTGCAACTCAAGTAAAGTTACTACGTTGTAGGTGCAATCAAAATTCCATAATTCAAATTAATAACGATAAATCTCAACTTTTGTTAAAGTCCGTAGCCTAGCAGTAGCCAATTGGCTACTGTTAGGCTACGGACAACTAATAATATGTATTATAACTTGTTAATATGTAGGAACAACATATTAAAACATGTTAATATCTTCATATTTTTCTTGTTTATTATGTTTAGACACAATGTGAAAGTTTTTCAACTCCTAGACTGAATGCTTATTAATATTAACGCAATGTTAAGTGAAAACATGATAAGTTCAATTTAAACGACAATTGATTTCTCTATAAAAATATGCACATTAATGAAATACATACAAAGTTTATTTTTATTTGAAAAATTTACAACTCAAGTGAAGTTACTATGTTGTAGGTGTAATCAAAATTCCATAATTCAAATTAAAAACGATAAATCTTAGTTTTTTGTTGAAGTCTATAGCCTAGCAGTAGCTAATTGGGTACTGCTGGGCTACGGATGTGTTTTATTATGTAGCCTAGCAGTAGCCAATTGGGTACTGCTGGGCTACAGATTTGGTTATTTTATTTTTTCTATTTATTTAAAATATCCGTATTTATTTATTTTAAACATTTTTTGAATAATATGTATAGTTCGTAGCCAATCCGTGGCTATAGGCCACTGCATGGCTACAGACTTTTTTATGAATTTTTTTGCCGAATTATTTAAATAAGCTATAGCTAGTCCGTAGAAAATTTGTTAGAATACATATTATTAGTTGTCTGTAACCCATCCGTAGTCCTTAGCTATGGATAGGCTACGGAATTTGATCATTTTGTAGCCTAGCAGTATCCAATTGGCTACTACTAGGCTACGAAATTCTTTTTTTCATAGCCCATCCATAGCCATTTGGCTACTGCTAGGCCACGAAATTCAACAAAAAAAGAGGTTTATTGCTTTTAATTTGAATTATGGAATTTTGATTGCACATATAACTAAGTAAACTTCACTTGAGTTGCAAGTTTTTAAATAAAAATAAACTTGATTCGTATTTCATTAACGTATGTATTTTTATAGAGAAATCTCATAGGAAATCAATAGTTTTTTAAATCGAACTTATCATGTTCTCACTTAACATTGCATTAATGTTAATAAACGTTCAATTTAGGAGTCGAAAAACTCTCACACTGTGTCTAAACTTCATAAAAAAGAAAAATATGAAGATATTAATACATTTTAATACATTGTTTCTACCTATTAATAAGTTAAAATACATATTTTAGTTGTTCGTAGCCCTATCCGTAATCCCTAGCTATGTAAGGTCTATGGAATTCGACCTTTCCATAGCCCAGCAGTAGCTAATTCTTTTTTCCGTAGCCCATCTGTAGCCATTTGACTACTATTAGGATACGGAATTCCACAAAAAAATGAGGCTTATCATTTTTAATTTGAATTATGGAATTTTGATTGCACCTATAACGTAGTAAACTTCACTTGAGTTGCAAGTTTTTCAAATAAAAATAAACTTGGTCCGTATTTCATTAACGTATGTACTTTTATAGAGAAATCTCATAGGAAATCAATTGCTGTTTAAATCAAACTTATCATGTTCTCACTTAACATTGCATTAATGTTAATAAATGTTCAATATAGGAGTCGAAAAACTTTCACATTGTATCTAAACTTCATAAACAAGAAAAATATGAAAATATTAATACATTTTAATACGTTATTCCTACCTATTAATAAGTTAGGATATATATTATTAGTTGTTTGTAGCCCATCAGTAGTCCCTAGATACGGATGGGCTACGGAATTCGACCATTCCGTAGCTTAGCAGTAGCCAATTGCTACGGAATTCTTTTTTTCGTAGCCCATCCGTAGCCATTTGACTACTGCTAGGCTACGGAATTCAACAAAAAAAGAGGTTTAATGCATTTAATTTGAATTATGGAATTTTTATTACACCTATAACGTAGTAAACTTCACTTGAGTTGCAAGTTTTTCAAATAAAAATAAACTTGGTTCGTATTTCATTAACGTACGTATTTTTATAAAGAAATCCCATTGGAAATCAATAGTTTTTTAAATTGAACTTATCATGTTCTCATTTAACATTGCGTTAATCAGGGGCAGATCTACTCTATATAGAGTGTAAGCAAAGACTTACACTCAAAAAAAATTAATATGGTTTAGTGGTTAGTGATGTGCCTTTAAAATCCTTTGGTGCTACATGCCGCGGGTTTGTGTTCTTCAGGTGGCGGATATTTTTTTGCAGTGCACTGAAGCTTGTAATGTATTTTTTTTTTTTAAAAAAAAGACTTGCTCACTTTCCCAAATCAAAATCAAACCCAAAACCTTCCCTTTCTTTTACAACCACATGCACAAACCCAAACCCTTTTCTCTCCTTTACAAACTACACGCACAAATCCATCAATATCCATCCCAAATTGGCAAATTCCCAAATCAAACCTATTTGACAAGGTAACATCTTTTTTCCTCAGGTTCTTTTTTTTCATTCGAATTGATTTGCAATTTTTGTAATTTTTTTATTTTGTTGTAAACGATTGGGAATTGCCTTTTGTCATTTGCAAGCTTTATAATCTAACTCACTCTTGTTGTATTCTTACAATAAAATAATTATAGCTTTTTTCTTAATACATCTTTCTTTTGATTTCTGAATAATCTTTTTGCAAATATGTTGCTGTGTTTTCCCTAAATAGCTATCAGTTTTTCTTGATAGTTGGGTAAGGCTTCCTTTACTCAATTCTTTTTTCCCATTATTTTTTGAAAAAGATAGTTGGGTCACTGAGTAATATCAAGAATCTGCTAAACACATCTTGTCCTTCTATTTATCCGATGAAAATATTTTATAGTATTTTGCTTTCAAGAAGCTTATAAGCAATGTTTGGGCCATAAATTGCACTGCTTCTGGATTATTGCAAAAATTAAAAGAATTACTGAAATGTTCTTAAAGTTCAGAGGTGGTTTGACTTGAGATAGATAAGGAAAGATTTTGTTCTGCTATATGTTGACTATTGGTTTCTTTTAATGTTTGTGCTCATGCTTACTCTGACACTATTTGATTTTTATCTATATCTTTTGGGGTTTGGCTAGGGCAGTTGAATGTTAATTGGGTTTCTTCAATCGACTATCATTTAATGTGCCACCATCTTAGCTTAGAATCTTTAACTAATGTATTTAGTTACTCTAATTTTCCTGATTGGATGTAAACATCTTCTTTTATCTGGATTAGTTATGAAAAGTTGAGCATTTTGGACTCTGTTCCAGTGTCATTAAAATTGTGAATTTGAAGAAAACAAATGTTGTGAAGACTGAATTGCGGAATCGAATGGGAGATGATTGGATGAATGATTGTTTAGTCCCTTACATAAAAAAAAGACGTATTTGAAGGCATCGACAATGAGTTGATTATTCAACTCTTTCAAAAAATGCATTCACGTCGAGGACAATTATAAAAGGTACTTTTTGTATTGCTATACTTTATAGTTACTTTTTTTTTCTCTCTTTTGTATTTAAAATGTGTTTAATATGTATTTGTTTACATATATATTGATACGAACCTGGTCAACATGTGACGCGACCCAACACCAAGATTGGTAAAACAAACCCAAGACCTTTCAAGAATGGATGGAACCGCGACCCTTTGCCTAGCAAGACAAGAACCTTGGTATAGTGAATATGATGGAAACCGCGACCCGTTGCTTAGCAAAGCAAGAACCTTGGTATGGTGAAGACGCCACAAACGGGGATGGAAATCCGCTTGATAAGTCAAGGTTGAACGCCACAAGGAATCCCTTGATAAGTTCGAAAGAGTCTCTTGGAGAACTCAAGGAGAATAATCTCACAATTTAATTTCAGAATTGTCTCCCTTTATTATCACAAAAGTGCCTTATATAGGCAATAACAAATAAGTATCCTGCTTGGAAAAGGACTCCTAAACCCTAGCCCAAGTAGGAAAAACGTGAATAGTAACTAGGTCAAAGGAAACAAACTTGGAGACCAAGAAAAGACTCCTATTAACTATTCACGTGAATAGTGACGTGAATAGTAACTAAAAAGGAAGCAAACTTGCAACCCAAGAAAAGCTCCTTTCTAGTGTGAACACCTAATCTTGTAGCCCAAGAAAGTCTCTCTCCTAGTGTGAACACCTAAATTCGTCTATAGGAAATTAAACTAAAACTGAAAACTAAAACTAGGATAAAATTACAAAGAAATCAAATCTTGACTAAATCTTCAAATCTTCTTGAAACTTCTTGAAGAATCTTGAAGTTCTTGAATCTTGAAAATAGAATCTTGACTTGAATCTTTGCTGGAAAATTCATCCAAAAGTGCAATGAATGTGGATGGTTGGTTCACATCATTCCCCCCCTCTTGAGAAGGATTTGTCCTCAAATCTACCAGGTTCAAAGACCAGCCTTGGTGGTAGACCATGTGGTACATCCGCAGGAAACACTTCGTCAAAATCCCGCAAGAAAGAAACACTATGCAATGCAGAGTAAAGTTGGTTAGTGTTTAAAAGATCCTCTTTGTACATAAGTATAATCATTGGCCTTTTTGAAATCAAAGCTCTCTTAACCTCACTTGCTTTTGCATAAAAATTTCTTTGCTTTCCCTCTATTTTTACCTCATTGGTTGAATTCTTTTCTTTCCTCTCTACCTTTCCTGATTTGACCTTGCTCTTTTTCTTTTCACTCTCAATCTTTTACTCACTCAAATTCTTTTGTTCTCTCAAATTCTTTTGTTCACTCTCATAAACTTTTTTTGGTGTCATGGAAACTAGAGTGATTGTCCGCTGATTGAACATGAATGTGCACTTATTGGTGAAGCCATCATGTTGCACACGTCGATCAAATTGCCACGGTCTTCCTAAGAGTAGATGTCCAGCATACATTGTTACCACATCACACAATACCTCATCTTCATACTTTCCTATTCGAAACGGTACAACAACCTGCTTTATAACCCCTACTTCACCACAATTATTCAGCCAGTGCAATTTGTATGGACGTGGGTGCTTAACTGTGTTGAGCCCTAGCTTTTCAACCATAGAAGCACTAGCAATATTAGTACAACTACCACCATCAATAATAACACTACATACCTTATCTTCCACGTGGCAGCGAGTATGAAAGATGTTCTCATGTTGCACTACTTCTTCCTCTTCTTCAGCTTGCAAGCTTAAGGGTCGTCGGGTCACTAGTCCAAGCAACTCTCCATAATCTGCCCTAAACTCTTCTTCAACCTCCGTGGTGTCTCCTAGCATAGGTATGTCATCAAAATGCATTTCGTCTTTGGACTCAATCTCACCACTCTCCAAGACTACCAATGCTTGCTTGTTTGGGCATTGGCTTCCAATGTGTCCCCATCCCTGACATTTAAAACATCTAATCTCACTAGATCGAGTCATAGTAGAAGCTGATTTACCTTGGGAGGTCGTGGCATTGGTGGATTGTTTGAACTCGGGCTCGACCTTATATATTCTTTCAAACCTCTCATGTATTTGTTCAAATTCAGCTCTCATCATCTGTCTCATCTCTCCCAAAAAAGCTTGCAACTGTAAATTCAAAACTGGTTGTTGAGCTTCTGCTTTTGTGTCATCCTCTTGATTATGAGCCATGATTGAATTTCACTCCCTCACGTGTTTCGCTCAACTCACTTTAGCTTTTACCCTCTAATAATCTCACACACTTTGCCTTTTTCCTCTCGTATTCTATTTCAAGCCCCTAGAACTTCCCAAGAATACCAAGCAGTGTAATAATCAATTTTGGAATCTGACTTTTTTTTTTTTTTTCAGCTCTGAATTTTTTTTTTCTTTTCTTGAAGTTTCTTTTCTTTCTTGATGTTCTTTTCTTGATTTTCAGAAACAAAGACAATGAGCAAGTAACCAAGACTTCGAATTTAGAAACACAAGAAACCCTAATTCAAGATTCTAGGGTTTGGCCAATTGAAAGCTCAAGAAACGAAATTGAAAGTAAGAAAACAAAATTGAAGACAAGACTCAAGAAACGGAGAACAAGACTCAAGACACGAAATTAAAAGAACAAGAACGGAATCAAGACACAACCAAGAAAACGAATTGAAAGCAAGACACAATCAAGAACGAAGAAAGGAATTAAAACCTAGACCTAGACTCAAAGAATTAACCAAGAAAAACAAGAAAAGGATAGGCAAACCTGATAAACCTAAGCTCTGATTACCAACTGATACGAACCTGGTCAACATGTGACGCGACCCAATACCAAGAATGGTAAAACAAACCCAAGATCTTTCAGGAATGGATGGAACCGCGACCCTTTGCCTAGCAAGACAAGAACCTTGGTATAGTGAATATGATGGAAACCGCGACCCGTTGCTTAGCAAAGCAAGAACCTTGGTATGGTGAAGACGCCACAAACGGGGATGGAAATCCGCTTGATAAGTCAAGGTTGAACGCTACAAGGAATCCCTTGATAAGTTCGAAAGAGTCTCTTGGAGAACTCAAGGAGAATAATCTCACAATTTAATTTCAGAATTGTCTCCCTTTATTATCACAAAAGTGCCTTATATAGGTAATAACAAATAAGTATCCTGCTTGGAAAAGGACTCCTAAACCCTAGCCCAAGTAGGAAAAACGTGAATAGTAACTAGGTCAAAGGAAACAAACTTGGAGACCAAGAAAAGACTCCTATTAACTATTCACGTGAATAGTGACGTGAATAGTAACTAAAAAGGAAGCAAACTTGCAACCCAAGAAAAGCTCCTTTCTAGTGTGAACACCTAATCTTGTAGCCCAAGAAAGTCTCTCTCCTAGTGTGAACACCTAAATTCGTCTATAGGAAATTAAACTAAAACTGAAAACTAAAACTAGGATAAAATTACAAAGAAATCAAATCTTGACTAAATCTTCAAATCTTCTTGAAACTTCTTGAAGAATCTTGAAGTTCTTGAATCTTGAAAATAGAATCTTGACTTGAATCTTTGCTGGAAAATTCATCCAAAAGTGCAGTGAATGTGGATGGTTGGTTCACATCATATATAAGTTTACTTGAACCTTTGGTTATTCACTATATCTTTGTGGTGCATACCCTGACCCCTGATGCCTGGGTCCGCCACTAGCATTGATGTTAATAAACATACAATTTAGGAGTCGAAAAACTCTCACATTGTGTCTAAACCTCATAAAAAAGAAAAATATGAAGATATTAACATGTTTTAATACGTTGCTCCTACCTATCAACAAGTTAGAATACATATTATTAGTTGTCTGTAGCCCATTCGTAGTCCCTAGCTACGGATAAGCTACGAAATTTGACCCTTCCGTAGCCTAGCAGTAGCCATTTGGCTACTGCTAAGCTACGGAATTCTTTTTTTTGTAGCCCATCCGTAGCCAATTGGCTACTGCTAGGCTACGGAATTCAACAAGAAAACAAGGTTTATTATTTTTAATTTGAATTATGAAATTTTAATTACACCAATAACGTAGTAAACTTCACTTGAGTTACAAGTTTTCGAAATAAAAAGAAACTTGGTTCATATTTAATTAGAGTGCGTACTTTAATAGAAAAATCTCTTAGGAAATCAATAGTCGTTTAAATCAAAATTATCATGTCCTCCATAAATATTACGTTAATGTTAATAAACGTTCAATCTAGGGGTCTAAAAAACTCTTACATTGTGTCTAAACTTCATAAATAACAAGTTAAAAATATGAAGATATTAACACGTTTTAATACATTATTTTTACCTATTAACAAGTTAGAATACATATTATTAGTGGTCCGTAGTCCATCCCTAGGCTACGAACCTTTTCCTTTCTGTAGCCCATCCATAGCCAATGGCCACAGATGGACTATGGATGAGCTATAGGCTACGGATGGGCTACAGACTTTTATGTATCTGTAGCCAATCCGTAGCCCAATAATAAAACAAGAAAAAAAATGAAGTATGTCTAAAAGGTATATATAACAAATTATATACAAACTTAAGTTAAATTAAACTAAACCTATCATATATATAATAAAGTACATATAAACTTTAAAAAAAAACTAAATTAAATAAGCCTATAAATATTGCAAAAACATAAATTTGGGATGTCTTAGAAATGAGAATTATTTTTTTAAAAAAAATTAGAAAAAATCTTGGTCGGCCGGCCCTCCGACAAAACAATTATTTTTTTTTTGTGGCTACGCAAACCTGTAGCCATTTCGTCGCCCGCGTTTATTTTTTCACCTACAACTACGAAATGTTTTTCAGGTTTTTTCATTTCCCTCTTTTCTCTATTTGCGAATTTTTTTTTCTTTTCTCTTTAAGGCACTACCACCATGACCACTATCACCACTACCAAAGACACCATCACTACCACTAACCACTACCAAGGGCACCACTAATACCACCAACACCACCAAAAGTACCAGCACCACCACCAAGGGCACCATCACTATGACCACAATCTCCTTTTCTCTTTTCTATAGGTAAATAGTTTAGGGTTTATATTTCCCCTCTTTTTTGTCTACTATTCACATATGTATATATGTGTGTGTGAATTTTAGATTTTTATTTGTTCAATCTATAGTTTTTGTACTTAATTTTATGTTTATTTCTAATTTTATTTAGTGATATTTGACATAAATATTTGGTATTATATTTGGCATAAATATTGTGTGAATTAAAAATGTTGTATTGTAGTCATATTTGGTTATGCAATATGAAATGTTATTTGGTAGTGCAATATACTTCTTAAATATTTTGGGCCTTTTGTGTTAAATTGGGCTATGAATTCACATGATAGGTTGTTTATTATGAAGTAAATGTGAAGTACATGTGTAGAATGTTGTTGAAAATTAGAGACTTTATGTGGGGGGTGTTGTGAAACCCCAGACCCAGCATGTAGTAAATAGTACTTGTCTACATATATTTAAATGTGTGTTTAAGTGTTTGAATGCAATTATATGTCTCATTTAGCAAATTACATTTATTAGCTAGAATGCTATTCGTAATTCTTAAAATGTGCAAAGTATATTTAACTAATTTATATAAAAATAAATAACATGTTATTTTGATAGTTGCATTAATTAGATTTATTTTCTTGCATTATTTACTTAAATTCTATTATTTGCTTAAAGAGCTCCGAGCCCGGAGTAAATTTTGAACCGTTTTATTTTTTGAATTTGATATTTTTCCTTTATTATACTTAATATATAATGTATTTTTTCATAGAGAGAATGTGCATTGCATGTCCCGAGCGCGAGTTAGAAAATATAGAGTGTCCCCGAGTGAATAGTATGGTTTAGTTGTTTTAGGGCCTTTGGCATTTTAATTGAGTTCTATTAAGTTTTATAAGCCCATTAACATTTTTATTTTAAGCCCAACCACTTAAGCCCATTTAATTACCTTATATACATATTTATATACATATATTACATACTACAACACACACAAGCACACAAAACACAAATACACACGTTGAATATACACATAGACAAGGAAGGAAGAAGAAAAAAGAGTGATCCAAGCAATTTTCAAGCCAATCTTGCATGATTCTTCAAGCTAGGTGGGAGATTGATGCTTAATTTGCATTTCTTTTGCTTATTAGGGTTTCTTTAAGGTTAGCATAGATGTAGTTATGTTGTGAGAGTCCTCTTTTGCATGTTTGCTTAGTGTTGTTAGTAGACTTGGTTGTATTGTTGTCTTGCTAGTTGAAGTGCAAGAATGAAGATTACATGCTTGATAGTTGGTCTCAATGACGTGCTTTAGTGATGTGTATGTTAGAATAAAGTCTAGAATTAAAACAAAATGTAAATTAGTAGCTAAGAAATGAAGTAGAACATAAGGTGCAAATTCGGACAGATCATTGGCCCTGTTTTCTAGAGGCTTTTTGATATAGTAAATGAGCTCGAAACTTAATGAAATTTACGTAACAATTAGATTAAACAGTTTATAACAAATGTTGATTTAGAGCTAAGGCAAATTCTAACGTTTTGATCATCTGATTTAAGTATTTCAAAAATGTATCTGAAAATCGCTGGTGCAAGGGGCAGTTCGCGCAGTTGCACGGAAAAGGTCTTAACTTATGGAATTTAGATCGGAATTGAGTTCCGCTTGAGGTTAAAGTCATCTGCACTCAAAGAGATACATTTATACATAAAAATCAGTCAGTTTGGAGGTCTATAGCAAAGGTAACTGAATTGATTAAGTTAAGCCTATGTTGGAGAAAATGGAAAATGTTTTAGTGATAATTAGGGTTTTGTGCAAAGTTGATTCTAGGATTGATTTGATGCTATCTATAGGTGCTATAGGTTCTAATGAGCATAGATTAGAGATTAGATGTGATTGGCTTGATTGGAACTTTGGAAAATTTGCATAACTAGCTTAGAATTCAAATTGGCTTTATCCGAAAAGTAAATCCAGGTGAAAACTAATGATGTAGATAGTTTTTATTAGGTGTGGTAGTGCTTAATGTGCCTTTATGGCGCCAAATTAAGGTTTGTTAGAGTACTTGTAGTTAAAACGCAAAAAAAGGCGATTTTGGGACTTTTGTGTTGGATGTAGTATAAAGTGAGGTCTTGTGGTTCTAATTGGTGCCATAAGGTGTCATTAGAAGTGTGGAATAACTTACTTGTGGATCTTGTACCTTGTGTTTCATTTGGGTATCAAATTATTTTAGTAGACGAAGGAGTCTTTGAAGCGAAGTGTTAGCGATGGCTTGTTTGAATAAGTATATGATCTTAGATGGGTTAGGAAGCCTCTAAGATGTATTTATGGCGCAGTTTAGATAATCAAATTGGGTAGTTGTAGTTTAAATCACCTAAAGGGCATTTCAGAGTTTTTGTGTTAACATGACTTAAAATGTGGTTTTACAGCATTTATGTGTATCATAATATGGCTATAGGTGATTAGTAAAGTTAGATTTGAGGTTTGTTATCTTGTGTGAAGTTTAGAGGTTGTTTTGTAAGCATTTAGAAGGAGATTTGTTGGATTTCTTGTGAATTACTTGAATTAGTTGCATTAGTAGTTATTATATTGTTATATTTGCTCTAATTGATCATGATAAAGTTATATGTTATATAAGTATGAAGTTTATGACCTAAATACTAAGCATGTGGAAAAGTATTAGTTGGATTTTATGTGAATTAGTTGAGTTTGATGCTTAGTTGGTTATTTGAATTGATGTAGTTATTATAATTGACTTTTAAATAATTTAAATAAGAGTTTAAATGGTATTGGTATGTAATATGTAGTTGTTTGGAGAAGTTTCATGAAATAGGTTGTATAGCTACTTCATTAAAATATGTTTGTATCTTGTTTATAATACCGTGTTGCTTATAATTATATGAGTTATGTTGTGGGAAATGACTACTTGGAATATATGTTAAGTTAAAGTATATAAAAGTAGCATTTTGTTAAAAATAGAATTCTAATAGATATTGTATAAATGCTAAATAAGCGAAACTATAAGTTAACTAACCTAGTTGGGTAATTAATGAATGTTGTACTTAAAGAGTAATTGAAGTAATGTTTGACTTTATGTTCAAGGTGATTGAGAGTGATGTGAAGTCAATCCTGCATTTTAGAGCTTGGTAGAGGTGAGGGAGTCTTCATCTTTTTTTTGTACATCTTAACTTATTTTATTGGTTATAGATTGTATTATTAGTAATTGAAATAGTTTATATGTACTATTTACTCACTATCTTGTGTTTTCTCGTGTTATTTATGTTTAATTGTGATGGCGGCCTACTTTGTCGTCCTTCTTATGTGATCTTTGATATTCTTGATTCTCATGATCTTCTCTCGGGGTTGCGCAACCTTTTCGGACATGGTAGCGTCAAAAAACACGGGCAGCGTCGGGCTTGTCGTGCTCTCTCGACTACCATGGTGCCTATTCCCTTTCTCGCTGAGTATACTCCACTACCCCACAGGCGTGGTTTACCTGCTGGGCATATGGACCTATCTCAGGAGAAAGGGTCGTAGGATCGGGGTACATCCAGAGTATCCCAACTTGTTAGAGTAAGGGTTTGCCAGTACTTGCGTGAAGTTCGTGGCTCGTGGTTCGAGTTTGAAGACTTGAAGTGCAACCGTATCCTTTTTAATGTAGTTAAATACTTGCTATTTAATCTTGTTGTTTATGTTATATATATGATTTCTTGTATCTGCATATCATAATGCACGCCCGGTATGTTGTATCACATCCCTCACTGAGTAACTTGGTTACTCATTCCTCTTTTCAACATATTTCAGGAAATGCTGAAGATTGGATTGCCTTCTGTGTGACGTGCTTGCTCTATCAGTGTGTAAAACATGGAAGAATGTGATCATGATATGCTTTATGCCCATGTATGTATTTATGTTATATCAAGGAATGTAATATTAAAGTTTTAGTTTTGTTTGATGATTAGGTACTAGTGGGCTTGTACTATCTTTTATTTGCTTTACTTTATTACTTAATAGTGCATGCTTGTGTGGACGATGAAAACTAGTTAGTTGGTTGGACACAAATTATAAGAAAGCTTGATTGATAATATAGAGTGATATGATAAGTGGATTAAAAAGATAGAACTTCAATGTATTTAATTATGCATGCTTGTGTGATATGTTGTTAGGTTCCAAGGCTCGGATGGCCTTGAGGAGCTGGTTGGCTTTATGAATCTTGAAAACTAGGTGGTATAAATGGTTGATTGTGATTCAGGACTTGTATGTGACTGTTGGCAGATTTCTAGATAGACCTATATATAAGGAAAACTCAGTCCGTTTTTCCCTAAATTTAGTGCCCGGGGTTTAGAATTGGGTTGAGAATAGCGTGATAAATAGGAGTCCTAGTCTCGTGAGGGATCGGGGCGTTACAGTTGTTGTTTGATGTAGTTGTATAGTATGTTGAATATATGTTTGATAAAATACTTGAATGAGTGTTTTTAGCCTACATACATTGCATACAACATATATACATGATACATGCTTGCAAAATAAGGTCTAAAGTTGGAATCTTGTAAATTTCCTTGGATTTCAAGTGGAAATGTGACTTGTTTATGTTGTTAGTTAGTTAGATTGCTAAAAAAGATTACCAAGTGAACTTAATGGTGCTCTCATGCAAGTTAATTGCTAACGGAAAATAGGTAAAATGTGTGTGAATGATATAAGCGGTAGCCTACTTTGTTATCACTAGATTTGTGAAACTATTGAATTATTGGTTGTGAATGCTTTATGAGTTATATTGAATTAAACGATTGGATTATGATTTTCGCAAGTTTTATAGTTCGTTTTGCAACAAAGTTCCATTATGCGCATGTTAGATCATAGCTTTTGACTTATGGAAATCAAATAGTTTAGTTGCAAGTTTATGAATCACTTTGAAAATGTAACTAAAGCATACTTAGCTTATTTTTTAACTTAGAAAGTCTTTGCTTTATGGATTGTATTTCATCTTGAGAACTTGTGAGTAAAGACAGGTCTAGTTAATACTGTGAGACTTAGAAGCTTTCTACTACATGAAATTTAAATTACTTGGACTTGTAAATGTTGCTAGGCTTATATAGACCTATTATGAAGAAATGTTGTGTTTAGCATGTTATGCATAAGCAAAGCTTCAAGAAGGTGTTCTTGTGTATTTGTTGTTGGCATTGAGTATAACTGTACATGTGTTGGAATGTCTATAATTAAGGGGAGACTCTATCCGATTATTGTCACGTTCGGACTTGACTTTTAGGAAAGGGTTGGGTCGGGGAGTGACACCATCAACACCAAGGACACCACCACCAACAACCACCACCAAGGGCATCACCAACACCATCAAAGGTAGTGAAATATACTAGTTTATATTTGTGTGTGTGTGTATATATATAATCTATATTTTATTTATAATTTATTGGCCTATTTATTTATTTAATTTTTATTCGTCATCACTACCAAGGGCATCACCAAAGACATCACCAAGAGTACCACTCTCATCACCACTATCAAGGGAATCATCAACACCACCAATGGCACCATCACTACCACCAAGAGCACCACCACCATATTCCTATCTCTATCTATAGGTAAATAGTTTAGAATTGAATATGTACCACGCTTATAGTTCAATATGTATATATGTTAATACCGATAATATGTATATGTTAATGCCGATGTAGCGAATATGAAATGTTATTTGATTAGTGGTGCTATTCTTTTGTTATATGTAAAAATAATGAAGTCATGTGCTAATTTAGAGTTTAAATAATAGAGTTGTGCTAATTTAGAATTGAAATAATAGAGTCATGCTAATTTAGAATTCCAATAATAGAATCACGTGCTTAAATGAAATTCTTTTGTTAAGTGATTTAGAATTGACTTTGTTGAGATTTAAAGAAAAAGTGGAGAATGATCCATTCGGGTCTTTATCGAATTGGAAGGATGATGTTGGAGAAGATAATCCTTCTTCATATAGAGTTGAGTGTTATGGTATTACAAGTACTATTCCCTATGTTTTCAAGCTTTTCTAAATGCATACTCGGTAGAGGGAACATGTGTGAAGCCCGCACAAAACATCATATGCATACCATATTATTTAAAATGTGATTATATTGATTTAGATGCATTTAAGTGATTTTATGTGTAATTACCTCATTTTATGTGCACCTACATCGTATAATGTACATTTACCTCGTTTTATGTGCACGCACCTCGTTTAATTTTAACATGTATTTAAATTTAATTATATGTTTTTGAGTAATTTAGATAACGTAGATAATAATTAAATCATATTACATACACTAGCTAACTAAATAATTGAACTAGAACTAAAATGGCAAACTAGAAGATAGACATTTAGTTGGGGGGGCAAGGTGGCCTTTTGATAACCAAACTAAAATATCCTAACAAAACACATATAAACACCACTCAACACACTCAAAAACACTACACACACACACACACCCATCAGGAAACACACACAATACACGATCAGACGAAAGGAAGAGGAGAAAAAAAAGAGAGAAAGAAAAAGAGAAGAAAAGATAGGAAAGGAAATAAGAAGAAGAAGGCAAGGGTTCTAGAGTATTTTCAAGTTTCATCTTTGCATCATCACCACCAAGCTTGCATTCAAACATTCATTGAGGTAAGGGTTGTTTTCTTAAAAGTTTTCAAAGCTATGTTGAGCATGATTGTGATTATATATGTGTATTAATATTGCTATAGTTTGTATATCTAAGCTTGAATGAGGAGATTGAGTTTGGTGTGTTGTAGATCTAGGGATTGAAATTTCATTTTTGGGTATTTGTTGATTGTTTATGTGGGGTGGTTTTGGTTGAGTTTGAACCCTTGTATGATGCCTAATAGCCACTTTGAACTTGTTTGAAGGTTGGTAGGAGGATTGGTTGTAGTTTGGATGATTTGGGTTGGATTTGGGAGTTTCCAGTCCATCTATCCGGGCATTACAGCCTCTATCCGATCGCCCAAATAGAAGCCCCAACGCCAGGCGGAAAACTCACATCCGGGCGTTACCTGCTTTATTCAGTCGACCGGATGAAGGCTACAACGCTAGGATGTTTGACAACTCTGCGCAGTGATTTTGCAGAGGCCATATCTCATTCGTTTCAAATCCAAATTGAGTTTTGTTTGATTCTAGAGTTATCTACATTCGATAAGTTTCGATTATAGACTAAAATAAGATTAATTGGAGTTGGAAAAGATAGGAAAATTTACCTCCAAAGTTAGGCTAATGCAGAAGCATTGACCAAAATGCAAGGATCTTGTTTTAAGGTTTTCGGAAGCTACCGATGTCGGATTGAGGCATGGTCGGATGCGTTAGAACTGTATTGAACCCTAGATTATTAAACTAGAATTTAATTGTGGTTTTATTATATTTTCTTGATGTCATATGTCTAGCATGATCAATAGCCATTTAGAAGCATTAATTGTAGTACTATGAATGTTTATAAATGCGAGGTGTTCAAATGTTTGCTTACTGAGCCATATGATAATAAAATTGAACATGCTTGAATAATATATATATATGTTCGAATATGCTTGCTTGTTATACCTGTGACGCCCGAGAATTCTATCATAAATCCTTTATAACTGTTGCATACCTACTTGCGCATTCTTACGTGCATCAACTTTCTTGCTTAATTGCTTTTATTAGAGGTCACTATTCATAAAATTTTCGACCGCCTCGAAAGTTAGATTTCATATTTTTCCTAGGTCATATGACATTTAGAAGGAATCGAGACCTAGTTATTTTGGACTTTCGAGCTTGGGAGCGTACGTTTAGAAAATAGTTTTCATGTCATTTGAATAGTGTTACGTACGTAACAACTTTAATTTTGAAATTGTTAGCATTTGATTAGAGTTTAAGCTTATTTGACCAATCTTTTATGAGGTTTGACTTTACAAAACTTAACATATAATATCATTACACATAACATAACTCAACTCAACCATATTATCATCAAAACAAAAGCAAAAATGCCCATTTAGTCCCCTCCTTTGGCCGACCACCTCAAGGAAGAAAAGAGAAAAATTGCTTCATCAAATCTTGCATCTTGGCCATCTAGCTTGGGTTTTGGAGTTTGGTTGAGCATCCTAGGGTCTCCAACAAGCCTCCTAGTCTCTTGAATGTGAGAGAGTTGCATTTTTATAGCTATCAAGTTTATGTTCATATATTAAAATTTTTGATTTGTTGATTATTGCTATTATACTTGATATAAATGCTTAATATGTAGTTATTAGAGCCTATAGAGTAAACTTTTAAAGCTTGTTAGCAAATTCTATGGTAGAATGTACCAATTGAATGAAAGAGATAATGAATAGTGCTTGTTGTTAGGGTTTTGAATGAATTTGCTAATTAGCTTGAATTGAGACTTCAATTAGATGCTCTAGGCCCTAGTGAAGCTAGTTGAAAAGCCACGTGAAGTTGAATCAACCAAAACCGAGCTAAATTGCGAAATTAGTCGACTTTAAAAAGGGGACTTTTCCCGTTGTGCAATCCGGGCAAGTTTGGGCTATGGTTTGGGTATCCTTGGGCTAAGGAAGCACTTTTGGTGCTTTCGTTACGTGAAATTGGGGCTCGGTTAGTATAGTTATAGTTAAAACCCGCTTGGGGCTTTCCCGAGCTTTAACTTCTAAAATGGGCTTTTATGATCTTAATAGGTGTCTTTTAGCTTAATTAGGACTATAGTATGATTAGTAGGCAGTTTGGAAACCTTGAGATGTGCTTAGGAGAAGAAAATATTAGTTAAAGAAAGGGAAAATGTAGTATGTTGCTTGTTTTGATGTATCTAGAGCTTATTGAAGTGTTGTCATGCATTATATTGTTTGTCTAAACTTCAATTGAGCTATTTAAATAGTTGGTGAAAAAAGTTATGTTATATGCCTCTTTTAGAGAATTATACTACTATATTGTGTATTTGTTGGATTATATTGCATTTATTTGCGAGGGCGGCCTACTTTGTCGTCCCTCATATGTGTTAATTGTTATACTTGGTTCTTGTGATCATGTTTGGGTTGCGCAACCTTTTCGGATATGGTAGCATCGAGAAACACGGGCGGCGGCGGGCTTGTCGTGCTCCCTCGACTACCATGGTGCCTATTCCCTTCTCGCTGAGCATACTCCACTACCCCAGAGGCGTGGTTCACCTGTTGGGCATGGACCTACCTCAGGAGAAAGGGTCGTAGAAATCGGGATACATCCGGAGTATCCCAATTTGTTGGAGTAAGGGGTTTGCTGGCATTTGCGTGAAGTTCGTGGCTCGTGATTGAAGACTTGAAGTGGAACCGTATCCTTTTTAATGTGGTTAATTACTTGGCTTTCTTTCTTGCTGGTTTATGTTGTATATATATGATTTCTTGTGTTGCATATCATATTGCACGCCCGGTATGTTGCATCACCTCCCTCGCTGGGCAACATTGTTGCTCACTCCTCATTTAATATGTTTCAGGAGAAGCTGAGGTGAATCCCCAGCTGATAGAAGTAGAGGAAGAAGAAAAAGTTCACGTAGATCAGAATCCGTGACTTTGTGTGATAAGGTGGATCTTATGTGCAGTTTGCTTGGAGTTCATGTTAAATGTTGTATTTTGAGACCTTGGGGTCTTGTATATAAGTTGGTAGTTGAAATCTTGTATGCTAGAGGAAGTTGTTGGATTGTAATAATGGATTTTAGATTTCATCTTCCATTGCATGCTTGGGTGTTTTATCTTTCAGTAGAACTTGATTATAGTTGTATCTCAATGCTTTTAGTTAAAATTAACTTGTCACGCATGCTTGTGTGCTTAGGAGGATTGATGTTGCTCCAAGGCTCGGATGGCCTTGTGAACTTGACTTGGCTTTGGAGATATTAGAAGATAGGTTGTATAAGTTGTTGTTTATAGTTCAAATGTTATATGTATCTATTCGCAGGTAACATTTTAGTCCTTGGTACAGAGGAGACTCTGTCCTAGTGACGGGTCCGGGCTTGACCTTTAGCGTGGGGTTGGGTTCAGGGCGTTACACTTTAGGTAGTATCAGAGCTACCTGAATGCATGAAGCCAGATTAATTTCCTCGGCATGTGGGTAGTGGTCTATATGTTAAAGTGAATTATTTGAATATGTGATTGTTTAATTGTTTAAGTACTTGGATAAAAGACATGCTAGGATGAAAAAAGAATGATAAAGCATGACAAGATAAGAAAATGAAAAGTTTAGTGATTAATGTTATTAATTGTTTTATATGTTCTTATGTGAGTAAAATGTTTGAAAACAATGTGTACATTATCTTTACATAGTCTATTTGCCTATTATAATATTATGTTCTTCTAGCATTGAAATGAGGAGACAGGGTAGACCAAGGAGAGAGCCGGAGGAAGCTCCCAGATAGGATGTACCGGGGCAAGGTGCAGGGGCAGCCGGAGATGCACTGTGAGACCCCGTACCGAGGCCGTATAGAGCTCGTTTGCATTTCATAACATTTCATAAATTTTTACATTATTTAATATGCATTTACATCGTTCTTCGTGCATTTGCCTTGTTTGACGTGCATCTAAATTCAACTATGTGCATTTCAGTGTTTTAGATAACATAGGCATTAATTAAACTCTACTCGATTGCACTAACTAACCAAAATTGTTAGAAGATAACTATATGGCAAACTAGTATATTTCAGTTAGTTAAAAGGGCATGTTGGTCATTTGGCATCTTAGGAAAATATCCTACTTAATAAAAACACACTCACACCACACAACACACACATATACACGATCAACACACACACAAACACACACACCACACGCAGAGACCAAGGAGAAGAGAAAGAAGAAAAAGAAGAAAAAGATAGAAGTATTTTCAAGCTAGCACAAGCATCTTCAACCTATTGTCTTGCACCCACAATCATTTCTAACATCATTTCTTCACAAAGCTAAGGTGAGGGAAGTTTTATAAATGTTTTACAAAGCCATAGTATGTTTGATTGATGAGTTTTAATTGTGTATTGAACACGACATTGGTTATGAAAATGTTGATAATGAATATGTGTATATTTATTACAAGGTTTGAGGCTTATCTTGTATATTGAGTTAGGGCTTGATCTAACGGGTTGAAATTTATGAGTTGTATGGTGATTCTTGCTTGAATAGAGCTAGTTTAACTTGTGGGTAAGGTAGGAATTGGAAGCCAAGCACATTGATGCTTAGTAGGTATTTTTGGTGTTCTTGAGGTTTTGAGAGTTCTTAATTTGTTCTTGGATTGTTGTTTGATTTGAGAATGTTGTGGTGTTATTCTTGAGCTTAAGAATGTTGCTTAGAAGGTCTCTTTGAATGTGCAAAAGGTTTGGTTAAGTTGGAGGCAAGATAGCAAGAAAAAAAGAGCAAAAATGGCATGTTTTTGTGTTCTTGGACCTCCATCCGGAAGAGTGGATCTGGTTGAGTTACTCGACCGGATGTACTCGTCCGGATGCTCTCTGACCACGATCCGGTCGAGTAACTTGACCGGATGACTCGTCCGGATTTTTTGATAGATTCGCGCGATGTTTTTCTGAAGGTCATATCTCACTCAATTCAACTCCGAATTGAGTTTCATTTGATTCTAAAGTTATCTACATTCGATAAGCTTCGATTCTATACCAAAATCAGATTAATTGGAGTTCGGGAAAGTAGGAAAATTTACCTCCTAAGTTAGCCTATTGCAAATGAGTTGAGTTTGCTTCATAGTTTCGTTTGTACTTGCATTTTATTGTCGTTTTGAGTTATTTTAAGGTATCCTTACACCTTCCCTTGGAATATGGCTATGTCGTGTCTCTCTAAATGTTATTATTATGTTCAAGAATGATGGGTATTGGTTTCATGATTATCTAAACTATGCACATATCACTATATATCCATATGAGTACAAGACAATTGATTGACAAGTTTACATGATACGAAAAATAAAAGGTACTCGAATACGCTATATGATTGACTAAACTTTCTCGCTTATGTAAATGTATATGTATATGAATCGTAAATGCGCGTGTCGGTTGCAACCATTATTGAATGCGGTAGCAACGAGACCTCAGGGCGGCAACGGGCTCGCTAGTATATCTCGCCTACCGAGGTAGAAACGAGACCTCCAGTCAAAGGTAGGGTTTACTGGTATATCTCGCCTACCAAATGTAATCACCCATTCTCCTTCAAGACTCATTGATCCTCCTACGGGTCGGGACCCAATGATATCTTGGAAGAGCTAGGTTGTTAAAGACTCATTGATCCTCCTTCGGGTCGGGACCCAATGATATCTTGAGTGAGTTAGATTATTTAACTATTATTGAATCTTGATTTCATATCTTGTATTCTCGTTTGTGAGTTCTTGCGTGCGTGTCATATTTTATCAAACTGATTACGAAAAGATAAAACCTTTGCAAAAAACCCTTCCTTGTTTACCTCCTCACTGAGCTATATGCGAGGATCTAGCTCACCCCTCTTTTCCACCATTACAGGTTATTCGGGGCTAGAGCTTGAGTTAGTTGCTCGTTTTGGTTAACTTTTTGTTGTAATAGAATAAGTTGGGCATTTGATTATTCGATGTAATGTATTAATTTTGTGGCCACTTAACTATGTAACTAATTTGATACATTACTGTTTTGAGGCCTAGTTGTAGTAGTTGGATCTGTGTGAAGTAATTTAGCGAATCCAGGTCTGGTAATTTGAACTTGGCGATTGTAATATTACTTATTAGTGATGATGTTTGTATAATGGGTGTTACTAGAATTTGTGTAATATATGGTTTGATATTTTATTTTATGGTTAATAGTGCTCGGGCAATTATATTGTGCCTTAACGGACTTAGGCGAAGTGATTCTCTTAAACCCGTGGCATCACGGCCTCAGAACGCTTGAGGATTCGTATGCTTAAATTTTATTCTTTGTCATTATTGTGCTATCAGAGACTATTTTAACAATTAAGAAAAATAGGATCGTGACATGCACCGCAGGGTCAGGAACTGAGTAATGCTCATATTATGGCCACAATGGCCACCGCAATGAATACCATAGCTCAGTTTGTGGTTCAGCAGGGTATAGCAGGTGTTGGCAGAGGTAATCAGGCTGCCAGAGCAGAGGGCAGTGGTGCTGCAGGGGGTAACTTGTATGATAAATTTTTGTATCACGGGGAATACAGTTTTTATGGCTAGCCTGATAACATGAAAGCAAAGATGTGGTTGAGCAAGTTCGAGAAAGTCGCTGCGATACTTGAGTGCAACGATGAAAGAAAGATTACCTATGCTGCCTTTTTAATTGGAGGGCGACACCGAGGAGTGGTGGCGCACTATTAGAGAGAAATGGGATGCTGAGAGGGTCCAGCATGTGTGGGCTGACTTTGTTCGTGAGTTCAGGGATAAATATGTATCGGTTGTAGCTCGCGAGAGGCATCAGGAGGAATTCATAGCTTTTAGACAGGGAAACATGACTGTAGACCAGTATGAGGCTACCTTCACTAGACTTTCTCGATATGTGCCAGCTTTAGTTCAGTCGGAGGATATGAAGATCCAAAGATTTATCACAGGGTTGAGGAGTGACATCATGCTTAATCTATCTTCGCAAGATTATCCGAGCTATGCTGCAGTAGTCAAGGCCGCATCGAGATATGAGAAACGCAAGGCAGATGTGTTAGCTGAGTCGAGTTAGTCAAGCAAACGTCAGTTTCAGTCTCAGAGTCAGGGCTACCAGAGGCAGTATTAGCAGCCTGTTCAAACTCAGTAGCCTAGGCAGACCCAGAGCTATCTAGGACCAGTTCAGGCACAGTCACAACCGAGACCAACTCAGAGCCAGCCACAGGGACAGTCCCAAACCAAACCAGTAACTGCTAGATCTCAGCAGGGTAGTTCTGCTACATCCACATATAGGACCCCTACAGGAGGTGCTGCTGCTAAGAAGAACCTACAGTGCACTCATTGTAACTGCAAAGGTCACATGGAGGCAGAGTGTTGGAGGAAATTGGGCCGCTGCATAGGTTGTGGCAGTGATTAGCATAGAGTTAGAGATTGCCCCAAGTTTAAATATGGTCAGGGACAGACTTCAGGTCAGGGACAAACTTCAGGCCAGGGTGCTCAGACTAGAGTTTTAGGAGCAGCTACTATACCGTGAGGCCAGGCACAAGTATTTGCTCTCGATCAGGAAGAGCTTCCGGAGACGACGGTGGTAGTGGAAAGTACTTTTCTTATTAATAGTCAATCGATAGTAGTTTTGATTAACACCGGAGCTACACATTCATTCATTACTCCTGCATGTGCTGTCACGCCCCAACTCGACCCCTCTTACAATCAGTCAGGATGCAACGGAATTTCAGCAGCATAACGACAGTAACATGAACATCAGGGCTCTAAACCAACCCTTAATAACAACATACATCAAACTCCACAAATCACCAACCAACTCCACAATCAAATCAACAACATACAACGCAACTATTTCATACATTAAATATTCTTTCATCAACTCATTCATAGTTATGCGCCCCCGTTCCAACATAATACATTTACTATATAACATACACTTCCAAAATAGATTATAGCCTACCTAGCAACCTAATCATAGACAAAATAAAGACTACTAAGATTGCATCAACTAATTCGTTATCTTTTCAACATCTATTACAATAAGAACCACAAAGCATATAAAAGTCTATTAAGCTAATATACAAGATAGTAAAACAATACAACACCAAGGATAAGACTCTAGAACATATGACTCGTCCACGTAAAGCACATTTTCCACATTCTCCTCTTCAGGAGGCACATACCCGTAATCCTGTAAAAGTACACCTGTATGCATGCAATAATAGAGAGTGAACTTATATAAATAAGCCCAGTGAGGATCCGATAGATCTCGAGCAAGATCTACTAAACTCCTTGAAATAAACCTTTGAGTCAGTAAACACACAATAACATCAATAATACTATCATCACATAACTATATGACCATTCAATAAAGGATACTCTCTCTAGTTGGTGCAGCTTCAAACGCCATCACGATCTCAACCAATCTTCTTAGAACTCCCCATTACTCACGCACCCAGGGTACCCACAATAACCTCTCCCTCCATGACACCTCCGTCATACGAGCTGGAGGCAGTCTCTGATAGTCATGCCATTTTCAACCCGACAGCCCGAAGCTGCCCGAGAGGTGGCACACACATACCAGAGACTCATCAATAAATATAAACATCAATCATCAATATTCCGAGAGATCAGCAACGAAAGTGCCCGATTTGCGTACTCAATAATCAATCAATATTCTGAGAGATGAGCAACGAAAGTGCCCGATTCCCATACTCAATAATCAATCAATAATCATCAATCATCATATTATCATCATCAATAATCAATTTAACAACAATTAACTAAGTTAGATGACAAAGTAGGCCATCCAACCGGACATGCATTAAACACACAATCAAACCCTAGTTTACCCATCAACAACTCACAATTCAATCACTCAAACCACACCCGATCAACTAAGGCTCAATTCAATAATTTAAAGAAAGATAACCTAAACTTCAAATAATCATATCTTACATTCTACTAATCCAAACAACCCCAAATCAGTTTCAAACACTCACCCATTCAACCAACTACATTAGCCCTCTCGGAAATCCACCATAACACCTCCAAATCATGCCCGATAACCCTAAAACCCTAGGATATCTTGGCTGGATTTTCTAGACTTTCACATGAACCATGTAATCGAAAATTCGGCATTACAACAACGCTAACACGTAATTATCAAGTATTTAGAAATCGATGGCAATCGATTCCAATCAACACAACTCAATTTAATCAACTTTGAACAAATTAATCAAATTTAAATACCCGAAAAATAAAAATTATGCTACATCCGACAGAAACTCGTAGTATTACAGCTAAATGATCCCTAGCATGCAAGGAGCAATAATCTAACATCAGATTAACATTCTAACGGTTCAATCTTCATTTATACGCAAAAATGCAAAAGACAAGTTTTGAGATCTAGAATTTTTCTCTCACCTTTGATGTGTTTTGATGCAAGAAATGTGTAGAATGGATGCCAAACAATCAATTTCAAGCTTTGAATCACTCAATTCGGCTTTGAAATGCAAAATCTGTGAGAAAAATGCTTTGAAAATGCCTTTATCTTTCTCCTCCAAGAAGCCACGGTTTTGTGTGTGTTTTTGGTGGTGTTTTGCTTTGTTTTTAATGTGTGTTGATCATATATTAAGCAAAGGTCAAATAAATAAAAGAAAGTCAAAGTGGAAACTAATTATTTTTAGTATTTTCTTGACTTTAAATGCATTTTATTGATCACCAAAGTTCAAAACAATTATTCAACACCCAAGATAGCTCAAGTAAATTATTTTTAGGTGACAAGAAGTTTTACAATCAAACAATTTCACCCGAGTCGGCTTAAAACTCGATTTTTGCAAAAGTCGGTGTAAAAATCCTAATAAATTCTTAAGCCGATTTTAAAACCGTTTTAATCAAACACAGGTCTATTAAAGTCCGTGGTCTAGGTCTAGAAGGGTTAAAAAGACCAGTTTCAAAATTTTAGCGGACGTGTTTCGAAAACACTATTTACTAAAAATCGACGATAAAATTTCTGATCCCGTTTTTTATGAAAATTTCATGAATGCACATTTAGCACGTATTAGGAGTATTGACATCAAAATTATAACATTCTAGGTCATATAGCACATAAATAGGTCAAATGCACGCAAAACGAGATAAAACACGTAAATCGAGTTAAAGCAGAAAAGTGGGGTTTCACATGTGTGAAGTCTGCTACATTAAAAGTTGATAAACTGCCGTATGTGATTGAAGTAGGTAATCCTATGGGTACTAAATTTGTTACGGAGTCTGTGTGTAAAGAATGTAATATTTGCATTGAGGGTCACATGTATCCTGTTGATTTGATTATCATGCCATTTCGGGACTTTGAAGTTATCTTGGGGATGGATTGGTTGGGGCGATATTATGCATGTTTGGACTATAGGAGGAAAGTTTTAACTTTAGAAGTACCTGACCAACCTGTTATTAAAGTAACTGGGAGTCGAAAATCTACTAGGATTTGTATCATATCTTCCATTAAAGCTACTAAAATGTTGAGTAAAGGTTGTGATTCATATTTAGCTTATTTAATTAATCAGCCTGGAGATAAATTGAAATTGAATGAAGTACCTGTTATAAAAGAGTTCCCGGGGGTATTCTCTGAGGTATTGCCTGGATTACCACCTGATCGGGAGATTGAATTTGTGATTGACTTGTTGCCGGGGACTAATCCTATTTCGAGAACCCCATATAGAATGGCTCCCCCTGAGTTGCAGGAATTGAAAATTCAGCTTCAGGGCCTACTTGAGAAAGGTTTTATTTAGCCTAGTTCGTCACCTTGGGGTGCTCCCGTGTTATTTGTAAAGAAGAAATATGGGACTCTGCGTTTGTGTATTGATTATCAGGGTCTTAATCAGGTGACGGTGAAAAATAAATACCCTTTACCCTTAATTGAGGAGTTGTTTGATCAGTTGCAGGGTGCTGTTGTGTTCTCTAAATTTGATTTGAGACAGGGTTATTACCAGTTGAGAATCCGGAAAGAGGATGTACCCAAGACTGCATTTAGAACCAGGTACGACCACTATGAGTTTGTTGTTTTATCATTTGGTTTGACAAATGCTCCAGCCGCCTTTATGGATTTGATGCAGAGAGTATTTCGACCCTATCTTGATCAGTTTGTTGTGATTTTCATTGATGATATATTAGTGTATTCTAAATTTGAGGCAAAGCATGAAGAACATTTGAGAATTGTGCTTCGGACCCTGCAAGAACATAAATTATTTGCCAAATTTAGCAAATGCGAATTCTGGTTGAAACAGGTTGCCTTTTTAGGCCATATCATTTCATAGGAGGGAATATCTATTGATCGTGCGAAAATTGAGGTGGTTATGTCGTGGAAAAGACCCGAGACTGTCACGGAAGTTCGTACCTTCTTGGGATTGGCGGGCTATTATAGGCGATTTGTTAAGGATTTTTCAAAGATTACAAGGCCATTAACTTCATTAACCCATAAGAAAACAATGTTTAATTGGGATGATAGATGTGAAGCCAGTTTTCAGGAGTTGAAAAAAAGACTTGCCACTGCACCTATTCTTGCATTGCCTGAGGGGACTGAAAACTTGGTGATTTATAGTAATACTTCGAAAGAAGGCTTGGGTTGTGTTCTTATGAAAAATGGTAAAGTGATAGCTTATGCCTCTAGGAAATTGAAACCATATGAACTCAATTATCCTACACATGATCTTGAGTTTGCTGCGTTGTCTTTGCATTGAAGAAATGACGTCATTATTTGTGGGATAATAAATTTGAGATATTTACTGACCATAAAAGTTTAAGATATCTGTTTTCTCAAAAAGATCTGAATATGGGACAAAGGCGTTGGCTAGAGTTGTTAAATGATTATAATTGTACCATTAGCTATTTGCCGGGAAAAGCTAACACTGTTGCAGATGCATTGAGTCGAAAAGCCACTGTAGCTAGTTTAATAATCAAGGACTGGGAGATTGTGGAAGAACTATGTTTGTGGAAACCGAAGGCTTCTAGATCAGGTATTCAATTTGCTAGCCTACAAATCCAATCTCTATTACTATCTAGAATCAGAGAAGCCCAACAATCAGATCCTCAGTTATTGAAGCTTCTAGAGAAGTCCAAAGGGGGAGAGTCCGACTTCAAATTGCATGATGATGGATTACTCAAGTACAGGAATAGAATTTGCATTCCTAGTAATTCGACTGTGACAGATGAGATTCTTGCTGAGGCTCATGCTTTTAAATACACGATTCATCCTGGTAGCACTAAGATGTACAGAGATTTAAAGCAGAGTTTCTAGTGGAACAACATAAAGAAGGAGATAGCTGATTATGTAGCTAAGTGTTTGACTTGTCAGAAAGTTAAGGCGGAACATCAGAGGCCGGTAGGATTGTTGCAACCATTAGAGATTCCGGTGTGGAAATGGGACCAAGTTACTATGAACCTTGTGTCGGATTTGCCGAGATCACCACAAGGTAATGATTCCGTCTCAGTAGTGGTGACAGGTTGACAAAGACTTCTCATTTTATTGCTGCAAAGAAGACAGATTCCCTTGATAAATTAGCCGAGCTCTATGTTGAGAATATTGTGAGATTTCATGGAGTTCCATCTCAGATAGTATCAGACAGGGACCCCAGATTTACATCACAGTTCTGGCAGAAACTACAGAAAGCCTTGGGGACTAATCTGAGTTTTAGCACTACATATCACCCAAAGACGGATGGCCAATCAGAAAGGACTATCAGGATACTGGAAGACATGTTGCGAGCTTGTGTTCTGGACTTTGGTAAGAATTGGGAGAAGTACCTACCTCTACCGGAGTTTACTTATAATAACAGTTACCAGACTACTATTGGTATGGCACCCTACGAGGCACTTTATGGGCGGAAATGTAGGTCTCCGTTATATTGGGATGAGGTAGGTGAAATAAAAACTGTTGATCCAGCTATTTTACCTGAAATGATCAAAATGGTGGATAATGTGAAGCTTATAAAGAAAAGAATGCTCACAGCGCAGAGTCGTCAAAAGAATTACGTTGATAGACACCGACGAGACTTGGTATTTTCAATGGGTGATCGTGTATTCTTGAAAGTCTCTCCGCGCAAAGGTTTGATTCGACACGGAAAATGAGGTAAACTTAGCCCTAGATTCGTGAGACCATTTGAAATCATTGAGAATGTTGGGGATTTGGCTTACAGATTGGCATTACCTCCGAGTTTGGGCCAGATTCATGATGTTTTCCATGTGTCACTGTTGAGGAAATATAATCCTGATCCGTCGCACATTATTGAGCCAGAACCATTGGAGATTGATGAGTCTTTAGTATATGTTGAGAAACCTCTTCGAGTGGTTGACCAAAAGATTCAAGAACTTCGAACTAAAAGTATTCATATGGTAAAAGTACTTTGGGATCATCATGGAGTTGAGGATGCCACTTGGGAGCGAGAAGATCAGATCAGAGAGAAGTACCCAGAGTTGTTTACTGAATCATGTAAGAATTGCGAGGACGCAATTAGTTTAAGGGGAAGAGAGTGTGACGCCTGAGAATTCTATCATAAATCCTTTATAACTGTTGTATACCTACTTGTGCATTCTTACGTGTATCAACTTTCTTTCTTAATTGCTTTTATTAGAGGTCACTATTCATAAAATTTTCGACTGCCTCGAAAGTTAGATTTCATATTTTTCCTAGGTCATATGACATTTAGAAAGAATCGAGACCTAGTTATTTTAGACTTTCGAGCTTGGGAGCGTACGTTTAGAAAATAGTTTTCATGTCATTTGAATAGTGTTACGTACGTAACAACTTTAATTTTGAAATTGTTAGCATTTGATTAGAGTTTAAGCTTATTTGACCAATCTTTTATAAGGTTTGACTTTACAAAACTTAACATATAATATCATTACACATAACATAACTCAACTCAACCATATTATCATCAAAACAAAAGCAAAAATGCCCATTTAGTCCCCTCCTTTGGCCGACCACCTCAAGGAAGAAAAGAGAAAAATTGCTTCATCAAATCTTGCATCTTGGCCATCTAGCTTGGGTTTTGGAGTTTGGTTGAGCATCCTAGGGTCTCCAACAAGCCTCCTAGTCTCTTGAATGTGAGGGAGTTGCATTTTTATAGCTATCAAGTTTATGTTCATATATTGAAAATTTTGATTTGTTGATTATTGCTATTATACTTGATATAAATGCTTAATATGTAGTTATTAGAGCCTATAGAGTAGACTTTTAAAGCTTGTTAGCAAATTCTATGGTAGAATGTACCAATTGAATGAAAGAGATAATGAATAGTGCTTGTTGTTAGGGTTTTGAATGAATTTGCTAATTAGCTTGAATTGAGACTTCAATTAGATGATCTAGGCCCTAGTGAAGCTAGTTGAAAAGCCACGTGAAGTTGAATCAACCAAAACCGAGCTAAATTGCGAAATTAGTCGACTTTAAAAAGGGGACTTTTCCCGTTGTGCAATCCGGGCACGTTTGGGCTATGGTTTGGGTATCCTTGGGATAAGGAAGCACTTTTGGTGCTTTCGTTACGCGAAAATAGGATTCGGTTAGTATAGTTGTAGTTCAAACCCGCTCAGGGCCTTCTGTAACTTTTGCTTCTAAAATGGATTTTTATGATCTTAATAGGTGTCTTTTACCTTAATTAGGACTATAGTAAGATTAGTAGACAGTTTGGAAACCTTGAGATGTGCTTAGGAGAAGAAAAGATTAGTTAAAGAAAGGGGAAATGTAGTATTTGTCTTGTTTTGATGTATCTAGAGCTTGTTGAAGTGTTGTCATGCATTATATTATTTGTCTAAACTTCAATTGAGCTATTTAAATAGTTGGTGAAAAAAAGTTATGTTATATGCCTCTTTTAGAGAATTATATTGCTATATTGTGTATTTATTGGCTTATATTGCAATTATTTGCGAGGGCGGCCTACTTTGTCGTCCTTCATATGTGTTAATTGTTATACTTGGTTCTCGTGATCATGTTTTGGGTTGCGCAACCTTTTCGGACATGGTAGCGTCAAGAAACACGGGCGACGTCAGGCTTGCCGTGCTCCCTCGACTACCATGGTGCCTATTCATTTCTCGCTGAGGCATACTCTACTACCCCAGAGGCGTGGTTCACCTGCTGGGCATAGACTTACCTCAGGAGAAAGGGTCGTAGGATCAGGATACATCCATAGTATCCCAACCTGTTAGAGTAAGGGGTTTGCCGGCATTTGCGTGAAGTTCGTGGCTCGTGGCTCGTGATTGAAGACTTGAAGTATAACTATATCTTTTTTAATGTGGTTAATTACTTGGCTGGTTTATGTTGTATATATATGATTTCTTGTGTTGCATATCATATTGCACGCCCGGTATGTTGCATCACCTCCCTCGCTAGGCAACACTGTTGCTCACTCCTCATTTAATATGTTTCAGGAGAAGCTGAGGTGAATCCCCAGCTGATAGAAGTAGAGGAAGAAGAAGAAGTTCACGTAGATCAGAATCCGTGACTTTGTGTGATAAGGTGGATCTTATGTGCAGTTTGCTTGGAGTTCATGTTAAATGTTGTATTTTGAGACCTTGGGGTCTTGTATATAAGTTGGTAGTTGAAATCTTGTATGCTAGAGGAAGTTGTTGGATTGTAATAATGGATTTTAGATTTCATCTTCCATTGCATGCTTGGGTGTTTTATCTTTCAGTAGAACTTGATTATAGTTGTATCTCAATGCTTTTAGTTAAAATTAACTTGCCACGCATGCTTGTGTGCTTAGGAGGATTGATGTTGCTCCAAGGCTCGGATGGCCTTGTGAACTTGACTTGGCTTTGGAAATATTAGAAGATAGGTTGTATAAGTTGTTGTTTATAGTTCAAATGTTATATGTATCTATTCGCAGGTAACAGTTTAGTCCTTGGTACAGAGGAGACTATGTCCGAGTGACGGGTCCGGGCTTGACCTTTAGCGTGGGGTTGGGTTCGGGGCGTTACAATACGGGTCAGAGCAACCTACTTTGTTGCCTCCCTTACCTATTGGTGCATATATCTTGTTTGTTATGATAATGATTGCATGCGCAGTAGTTGCAACCACAATAATGGGCATGGTAACGTTCATTACTCCTGGGTAGCATCGGGCTACTAGTCGGTCTCGACTACCTTGGACCCCGGTGATTATCTGGATATCACCTCATGTTTAGAGTTGGGGAAAAGTGATGAAGATTGATTCAAGGCCGATCGTCTACAACAACTGCAAAAAAAAATTATATCCTTTTATATATGGTAAACCTACCTTCGCTTGGGCCCTTGAGAACCTTGGAAGGTAGAGTGATATGTTATTACTTGTTTATTATTTCTTGTACTTAATTGCACTCAAACATATCATGTTTTCAAGAAAGGCTTTCCAAATGTTGAAATGTTTGCGAAAACCACTAGAGACCATTAACCCTCTTTGAGCTAGTTGTAGCTCATTCCTCTTTCTTTACTATTTCAGGTATAGTTAAGCCAGTCTTGGGACGGAAAGCTCCAATTCCTTGTTGAGTTAGATCTTCTGCCTTTTGTGATCTTCCGTGATGTCATGATGTGCTCGTTCTCTTCTGTTATGTTATTGTTGTTGGATTACATGCCCCAAAAGCCGATTTTAGGACATAATAATTATATTATTTATTTAATGTGGGCAGTTTATTTAAATATAATTAATGCGATTAATAATTTAAATAAGAGTCCTTAGAAATATTCTATCCTTAAGAGTAAAGATATGATTGATAGAATCTATATTCATAAATATATTCTAAAATAGTCCCCAATCATTGGATAAATTAATTGGGCATTAATATATCCAGAAAGATCGGATTGCAGTCTACCATCTAGATAATATGGGATATTGATTTGGGCGATTACATGACCGCTAATACAACGAATTACATGGAATTGTTAATAATTCATTGTACTATGTAATAGTGCAATTAGTCCTTAGACCTGAGACACCACAGTTATCTTGTGTTAGGGATAACATGATTTTTTGGTGCAATAAAGCTAGTCCTCATCAAGAATTTGATAATGTACTCAGTGGTTACGATCTATTCCGGCATGGAGATAGGTGCATGTAGATATGAAATCTGTCAATTAAGGATCCTATGCGATCTATTAATCGAGTAACTAGAAATCCTTGGCCGATGTAGAATAGTGGAAGTCGTTCCACGTATTATTCATAAGTTACTGATTAAATAGATTTGGACATATGATTGAGTAATAGAGTTTGACGACCCTATCCATGACTTTGGCTCAATCGGGATGATTCAGACAGAAGGAATTAGTTGCATGATAATTACTAAGGGTTTGTAGAATTTATACTTCATTATTAGTTGGGTGATCGTGATATACTTCTAGGTATCACTCACGACTTGCGAGAAATAAATTAGAAGAGTTCTAATTAAATATTAATTGGATTAATATTATTTCGCTGCCAATTAATTATGAACCCAAGAGGTCACACACAAATAGAATTTGCAGATTAATTGGATTAAAGAAAAGATTAAATTAAATTTAGGATCGTCCTAAATATTAATTTAATTGGGCTCCTAGTAACTTGATATTGATTTAGTTATTACGAGTCCAAGACTGGTCTGTTTAAGACTGGCCCATATGTGGCCTAAGTCATGTATGTTTCCTATATAATGTAATATTCTAACACAAGTTTAGCTAGCACAAAAATCATAGTCAGAATAAAATGTAGGATTTCTCTAGAAACCTAGTGGGGTGAAATCCAATTGAGGGTGCAAATTCTGTGTGGATATTTTCGGAGGCTTCACACTTGGGAAGCTTTCAGATTCTACATCAGTTTCGTCATCATAGAAAGGTAACCCTGAAATCTTTATGCATAATTAATAGTTGATTATTATGCATATATGTAATCTACGTAATTAGGCATGAACGGATGCATGAGTAGTATTAATTGTTTCCGTTGCGTTTATTTAATTATAATTAAAAGTGTCAATCATAGTTTGAGAAATTATTGTGAAAATTAGTAGTTTATGAATCTATTAATTTTTATGCCCATAAATATAATTGGATTAAATATTAGCCCTAAAATTCTTCCCACCATCAATTTCATAAAAGAGTTTTGTGAAATTATTTTAAAGTTTCGTAAAAAATTGATATATGAAACTGGTTTCAGTTTTACAAAATTGTTGTTTTGTGGCTTTGTTAAAATAGTTTTAATATAGGCCTAGATCTGAAATAATCTCAGTTTTATTTTAGAACTATGTTTTGATTTTATAAAATTGTTTTATAATTTGTCAAAAACTTATTTAAAAAAAAATTTCGAAATTGCCCCTACCCCTTTGTCTTCCCTAAGGTTGTAGCCATGGTGGCTACAACCTCTACCACCCATGGGGTAGCTGGGCTGCCCCACGAGTTGTAGAAAGAATGAGCAGTCGTGGCATGGCTGCTCCTCGTAGTAGCAGCCACAGCTGCTTCTCGAGGCAACCATGGCTGCTTCGTTGTGAGCAGCCATGGCTGCTCACAGTGCTGTATCAGTGCGCGCTGCTGCAGAGCAACCAACGACGCGAGGTCACCGTTACTGTTGCTAAGGCATCAGAACGTCGCTGCCATGATGGCAGCGATAGTGGCTGCTCAACGTTGTTGCCAGCGGCCCTAAGCAACAATGGCTGCTACTATGGTGGCAGCAGCCATGGCTGCAGGCAACGAAGAAGAAGGGAAGAGAGGTGGGGGAAGACGTTGGTAGGGAGAAAGAAGAAAAAAAAATTTAATTTTTGATGAACAGATCCATGTATGGATCTAGACCCAGATCCAAACCCAAGGTGTTGGGTGATGGATGGGCTATTTTTATTTTTATTTTTCTTTTGCTTAATCTTTAGTGCTAATGGGCATATGTATTACTAATGGGAATATATGAACTTGGGCCATTTAAATTCAGATTTTAATAAAAGTAGTTGGACTCCTTTTGATATCTGATTTGAGCTAATTTTAAGTTGTTTTAATTTTAGCATGGACCTCTTGGTGGTTTATAATGGGCCAAGTTGAAATTCAGACTTAAGAGAATTAGTTTGGACTATTTCTCTTAACATCTATTTTGGGCTATATATTTGTTTGGACTTGGATTTAATCAAACAAGTTGGACTTATGTTTTGAAGTCTAAATAATTTTGTTGACAAAGTAATTAAAGGAGCCCAAAATAATATTACACACTTTAGGTTAATAAATTGTTTATTAACTAATTAATTATAATTTAATTATATTTGTATTTTGTAAATATGAGATATTTATGGAATAGATTTAGTACAGAGTTTATTAAATAGAATAAATTTAATAAAGAGTTTATTAAATTGAAAAACATAATGTAAAGAGTTTATATTAGAAAATTTAATTGTGCCATACTTGTAGTTAATTAATAAATTGTTTGTTAATTAATTACTATAAATATAATTAGATTATATTTAAATATGTGATATTTAGGGATCCAAATTAATAAAGGTGTTTATTAATTTGATAAACCTAATATAATGAGTTTATATTAGAAGACTAATTGTGCTATATTTGTAGATTACTTTCCTCTATTATTTGTTATGTTTAAGGGTGATCATGGACTAGTCTTAGATGTATGGATGAATGAATGAATGGATGAATGTCATTATTTTATTTATTTATCCATTTTGGGTTTTATGTTGTCACGCCCGACCCCGACCTATCGCTAAGCTAAGGCCGAAACATGACATTTGTAACTCTTATTCTTAAGATTAACAACTTAATAGCTTTAAAACCTGTGATTTATAGATTAACAACCTGAACATCCATTAAAAGAATATCACAAGTAGTTTGAAAAGACTTTCAACATTCTCCCAAAAGATCGGCCTTAAATGGTTACAACACCTTGTTACCTGTTACAATACCTAAGTCCACCTGTCAACATTCAAAGCCTAGGTCTACTAAGTAGAGTAATCAACTTAGCTAGGTATCTAGTTAACCCAAAAGAATATTACAATAGATTAAATAGTTCAAATATACAAGGTCATGCTTATTACAACAAGGAGTACATCTTCATAGGCAAGCATATAGATCACATAAGCAGGAATCCAACTCATCACATCAATGAGGCTTGCAACCACATGAAAGCTTGCTCGGGCTAATCTTCACCTGGAATTGTCAAAAGAGGGTGAGCTAATCCTGCGTATAGCTCAGTGAGGATAGAATAGGAAGGTTTTCACAAAGGTTTTATCTTTTCGTAAACGATATGATAAAACATGCCATGCACATAAGAATGTACATATAGATAAGCAACGGGTGAACATGTAACAAGATTCAAGATTAAACATGATCAATAAGCAAATAACCCTACCCACCGTGGACCTTGAGAGTCTAAACGGGGTAGGAACCACATAGTAAAAAGGATACAATGATTGTTGATGTTGACAGCTTCTGACTTGAATCAAATAATGATAACCCCACACCACAACCGAGGATCAAGTCCCCAAAGATAATCCCACACCAACTCTATCCACAACCGAGGATCAAGTCCTCAAAGATAAAGAATAGGTCCTTTGGTGGTCGTGGCTAAACCGGTAAGCCCGATGCTGCCCGGGGGCCATTGATCGCACTTAGGACTTTAGGAGGTTGGAACCTTGATGATTATATATATATATAAATAATACCCAACTCTTCAATGAAAGACACTGAGCGAGAGAGGGACTAGGATAACAACAAAGTATGTTACTTCCGTCACAACAGTAATAACAAGATGTAGCGAGTAAGCATGAAAAAACTTGATATATATATATATATATATATATATATATATATATATATATATAATACCCAACACTCCAAGGAAAGACACCGAGCGAAAGAGGGACTAGGATAGCAACAAAGTAGGTTGCTTCCGTCACAGCAATAATAACAAGATATAGTGATTAAACATATAAACCTCTTGCGATAATAAATGATTAATCCATGGCATATCAAGCAAGCATATAATAATCATGCATATATAACATTTAGGGTGCTCCAAATATTGCCAAGTATCATAAGATAGTGAAAAGACATCAATATTGCCTACGTTCAATAGCCTCTTAAGCAATATATAGAAGTTAGCAACTATATAGCACCCAAACTGTGGCACAAATCCATAATTAAATACTACTATGATAAACTAGGGTTCGATACGGTTCTAACACTTCCGACCATGCCTCAATCCGACATCTGTAGCTCCCGAAATTATTAAAATAAGTTTATCGTATTTTGACCAAAACAGAAGCTTCACCAGCGGATGAGGGTTCCTCCACAGGTCAACCGGTGGAGGGGGGGTCGTCCGGTCGGGCTGTTTACGGGAAAACACCATTTTTTCAACAATCAAGCTTACAACCATACCACTCTCTACCAACAATTAAGCAAGCTCAAAGTGACTATTAGGCATCATATAGGAGTTCAAAACGCAACCAAAACACATCCCACATCAACAATCAACACCCAACATAAGTTTACAATTCTTAGATCTATAATACAAAATACTCAATCTTCTCATCATCCAAGATTTTGTATGAAAACTATAGCAAGTTTAACACCAAATGAACATTAATAATCTTGAATGAATTCTTTAAAAACCATTTATGAAAAATCCCTCACCTTTGCTCTTGAAGTCTAGATGAAATGGAGCAAGAACATTTGAAGAAAAGCTTGAAAAATGTTGGAACTAGCTTAATCGTTCTTCTTCTCTTCTTTTTCCTCTTCTCGATGGACGAAAATCTGAGTGTGGTGTGTGTTGTATGTGCGAGCAGATGTATGTGTGTGTGTTGGTGTAGCGTAAGTGTGTGTGTGGTGTGTGTAATGTGTTTTCAGATTTTTGTGTGTGTATAATGTATGTGTTTTGTGTGTGTATATAGTGTAATGTATGTTGAGAGGGTGAGTGTGTATTGGTATACGTTTGTGTGTTTTGACTTAGATGAGACCAAATAGTGTAGGATATTTTTCAGATTTTTGCCTAAGGGCAAGAATGCCATTGAACTTACTTGCGTATTACTAGTTTGCCATTCTAGTGTTAATTCTAACTATCTTGGTTTTAGTTTAGTTACTCTAGTTAGTTATTGAACTTAGTTGGTTCCAACTAATAACAACATGATATAATTTACTCACATGCATGTTAAACGATGATATGCTTGTAAATCGGGGAAAACATACATAAACCTATTTAACAACATATAAAACATGTCAAATGCATAAAAAATGATTTAATTATTATCCACGTTACCTAAATTACTCAAGGACACGTAATTGAATTTAAATGCACGCTAAACTAGGTATAGGCACGTAAAACGATGTAAATTCATATTAGTTGATATAAATACATATTAAATAATGCAAAAATATATGAAATGTTATAAAATGCATATGGGCTTTGTACTAGTTCGGTACGGGGTCTCACATTCTCCCCTCCTTAACAGAATTGCACCCTCGCAATTCATTCTTCATTCTTGAGATATCTCGAATGATGGAAGCAAGCTAGGAACCTCAACCAAATAGATAAAAATCTTGGTTCCATGAAAATGGCCAGGCAACCATTAATGCATCACCATTTATAAGAATTCCAATGATCATCGAGGGAGAATACAATTTAATAACCCTAAATAAGAACTACGGATTATACCGTATAAGAATCCCAAACATGATTATCACATAAGTATATCGAATAAGAATTCCAGATAGTGGTGTCGAATGCCGAAAACTGAATATCAAATACGAGTTCCCATGAGAAAGCCCAATAAGAATTATGAGAAAATACCATGTAAGAAATCCTGAGAAAGGAGGCCAAATAAAGGCTCCTAATAAAATACCAAGAAAATACTCTATAAGGAAGCCAATTCAAGAATTCTGAAATAAAGTGCTGATTAGGACTGTCAAAGAAGGATACCACATAATAAAATCGCGTAAAATCCCTAGAGCACAATGTGACAGTTGTGTAAACCGAACTTCATACTGTACAACCGTCAAATCCTATTGCTCAAAAGTCACGAACTCATTGCTTCGAAGTCTTTTCTTGGTGCTGAGAACTCTTGTAGCCATTCTTACTTCACCCACAAAGAGGCACCCCAAGATATGATATGCATATATGCAATTATGTCATATAAGAAACAAGAATGTACCTATACAATTATATGACATAAAAGCAACTATAAATTAATACGTAATTACTATATGATGCAACATTATCACTAATGTGCAACCTAGCATAAATAAAGCAATTGTAACATAATCAAACACTTAAAGCATACATTGCACACATCTCCCAAGACAAGTTCACATCAAAATTACTACCTGACAGTCCAAGAATCCTATCTCAGCTTATGAACTATCTGAACTTCAACTTCCTATGGTATTAAGTCTATCAGAGCTCTAGATCACATTCACGATGCTCCACATACAACCATTACAGAATTAAAGTTCCAATCATATTTACATATAAACATAAAGTCATCAACTTGTTCACAAGTGATGTTAACTCTAAGGGTTAAGATTAATCATACCAACATTCTATTAATCTCTCAAGGGTCCACTATGTTTAAAATAACTTAGTCTATTCTAAACCTTATAATCCATAGATAGATCTATAAGTAACCCCTAAGGATAGAATAACTCCAAATGTGTATCAACCATTATTATTCATTATAGGTACTCTAAGATCGGGGTTTATAACCTACATAACATCAAGGTCATCCTCGTAACCCTTTGCATTAACCAAAATAAGTAACAAAGCACATTGAACAAGTTTTCACATAACATATAAACACATTGAACAAGCATAATCATCCAAAACACATACTAGTTATAGATTACTACCCACTGACCAGGGGTTCTAAACCCAGCTTATGCCAAGCTAATGAGCTATGCTCTGATACTACTTTTAGGCGTCACGCTCCGACCCTGACCTATCGCTAAGCTAAGGCCGAAACATGACATTCGTAACTCTTATTCTTGAGGTTAACAATTTAATAGCTTTAAAACCTGTGATTTATAGATTAACAACCTGAACATCCATTAAAAGAATATCACAAGCGGTTTGAAAAGACTTTCAACATTCTCCCAAAACATCGACCTTAAAAGGTTACAACACCTCGTTACCTGTTACAATACCTGAGTCCATTTGTCAACATTCCAAGCCTAGGTCTACTAATTAGAGTAATCAACTTAGCTAGGTATCTAGTTAACCCAAAAGAAAATTACAATAGATTAAATAGTTAAAAAATACAAGGTCATGCTTATTATAACAAGGAGTACATCTTCACAAGCAAGCATGTAGATCACATAAGCAAGAATCCAACTCATCACGTCAATGAGGCTTACAACCACATGGAAGCTTGCTCAGGCTCATCTTCACCTGGAATTTTCAAAAGAGGGGTGAGCTAATCCTGCGTATAACTCAGTAAGGATAGAATATGCAAGTTTTTATAGAGGTTTTATCTTTTCGAAAATGATTTGATAAAACATACCATGCACATAAGTATGCATATATAGATAAGCAACGGGTGAACAGGTAACAAGAGTCAAGATTAAACATAATCAATAAACAAGTAACCCTACCCACCGTGGACCTTGAGAGTCTAAACGGGGTAGGAACCACATAGTAAAAAGGATACAATGATTGCTGATGTTTACAGCTTCTGACTTGAATCAAATAATGATAACCCCATATCACAACTGAGGATCAAGTCATCAAAGATAACCCCACACTGACTTCATCTACAACAGAGGATCAAGTCCTCAAAGATGAAGAATAGGTCCTTTGGTGGTCGTTGCTAAACTGGCAACCTCGATACTGCCCGGGGGCCATTGATCGCACTCAGGACTTTAGAAGGTTGTAACCTTGATGATTATATATATATATAAATAATATCCAACTCTCCAAGGAAAGACACCGAGCGAGAGAGGGACTAGGATAACGACAAAGTATGTTGCTTCCGTTACAACAGTAATAACAAGATGTAGCGAGTAAGCATGAAAAACCTTGATAATTATATATATATAAATAATACTCAACTCTCCAAGGAAAGACACTGAGCGAGAGAGGGACTAGGATAGCAACAAAGTAGGTTGTTTCCGTCACAACAATAATAACAAGATATAGTGATTAAGAATATAAAACTCTTGCGATAATAAATGATTAATCCATGGCATATCAAGAAAGCATATAATAATCATGCATATATAACATTTCGGGTGCTCCAAATATTGCCAAGTATCATAAGATAGTGAAAATACATCAATATTGCCTATGTTCAATCGTCTATTAAGTAATATATAGAAGTTAGCAACTACATAGCACCCAGACTATAGAACAAATCCATAATTAAATTCTACTATGATAAACTAAGGTTCGATATGGTTCTAACGCTTCTGACCGTGCCTCAATTCGACATCTGTAGCTCCCGAAATCACTAAAATAAATTTATCGCATTTTGACCAAAACAGAAGCTTCACCAGCGGACGAGGTTTCCTCCACAGGTCGACCGGTGGAGGGGGGTCGTTTGGTCGTGCTGTTTACTGGAAAATACCAATTTTTCAACAATCAAGCTTACAACCATGCCACCCTCTACCAACAATTAAGCAAGCTCAAAGTGACTATTAGGTATCATATAGGAGTTCAACACACAACCAAAACACATCACACATCAACAATCAACACCCAACATAAGTTTACAATTCTTAGATCTATAACACAAAATACTCAATCTTCTCATCATCCAAGATTTTGTATGAAAACTAAAGCAAGTTTAACACCAAATGAACATTAATAATCTTGAATGAATTCTTTAAAAACCATTTATGAAAAATCCCTCACATTTGCTTTTGAAGTCTAGATGAAATGGAGCAAGAACACTTGAAGAAAAGCTTGAAAAATGTTGGAACTAGCTTAATCTTTCTTCTTCTCTTCTTTTTCCTCTTCTCTATGGACGAAAATCTGAGTGTGGTGTGTGTATCTTGTGTGTTGTACGTGTGAGCAGATATATATGTGTGTGTTGGTCTCGTGTAAGTGTGTGTGTGGTGTGTGTAATGTGTTTTCAGATTTTTGTGTGTGTATAATGCATATGTTTTGTGTGTGTATATGGTATAATGTGTGTTGAGTGGGTGAGTGTGTATTGTGAAACCCCACTTTTTTGCTTTAACTCGATTTACGTGTTTTATCTCGTTTTGCGTGCATTTGACCTATTTATGTGCTATATCACCTAGAATGTTATAATTTTGATGTCAATACTCCTAATACGTGCTAAATGTGCATTCATGAAATTTTTATCAAAAACGGGATCAGAAATTTTATCGTCGATTTTTAATGAATAGTATTTTCGAAACACGTCCGCTAAAATTTTGAAACTGGTCTTTTTAACCCTTCTAGACCTAGACCACGGACTTTAATAGACCTGTGTTTGATTAAAACGGTTTTAAAATCGGCTTAAGAATTTATTAGGGTTTTTACACCGACTTTTGCGAAAATCGAGTTTTAAGCCGACTCGGGTGAAATTGTTTGATTGTAAAACTTCTTGTCACCTAAAAATAATTTACTTGAGCTAGCTTGGGTGTTGAATAATTGTTTTGAACTTTGGTGATCAAGAAAATGCATTTAAAGTCAAGAAAACACTAAAAATAATTAGTTTCCACTTTGACTTTCTTTTATTTATTTGACCTTTGCTTAATATATGATCAACACACATTAAAAACAAAGCAAAACACCACCAAAAACACACACAAAACCGTGGCTCCTTGGAGGAGAAAGATAAAGGCATTTTCAAAGCATTTTTCTCACAGATTTTGCGTTTCAAAGCCGAATTGAGTGATTCAAAGCTTGAAATTGATTGTTTGGCATCCATTCTACACATTTCTTGCATCAAAACACATCAAAGGTGAGAGAAAAATTCTATATCTCAAAAATTGTCTTTTGCATTTTTGCGTATAAATGAAGATTGAACTGTTAGAATTGTAATCTGATGTTAGATTATTGCTCCTTGCATGCTAGGGATCGTTTAGTGGTAATACTATGAGTTTCTGTCAGATGTAGCATAATTTTTATTTTTCGGGTATTAAATTTTGATTAAATTGTTTAATGTTGAATTAATTGAGTTGTGATGATCGAAATCGATTGCCGTCGATTTCTAAATACTTGATAATTACGTGTTAGCGCTGTTGTAATGCCGAATTTTCGATTGTGATGTCCGTGCTAAAATCCGAAAATTTCAGCCTAGGTGCCTTGAGGTTTTAGGGTTGTTGGGCTTGATTTTGAGGTGTCTTGGTTGGTTTCCGAGAAAGTTAATGTATATGATCGAATGGGTGAGTGTTTGAAACTGATTTGGAGTTGTTTGGATTAGTAGAATGTAAGATATGATTATTTGAAGTTTAGGTTATCTTTCTTTAAATTATTGAATTGAGCCTTAGTTGATCGGGTGTGGTTTGAGTGATTGAATTGTGAGTTGTTGATGGGTAAACTAAGGTTTGATTGTGTGTTTAATGCATGTTCGGTTGGATGGCCTACTTTATCATCTAACTTAGTTATTTGTTGTTTAATTGATTATTGATGTTATTGATGATGATGATATGATTATTGATGATGATAAAATGATATTGATTGATTATTGAGTATAGGAATCGGGCACTTTCGTTGCTGATCTCTCGGAATATTGATGATTGATGTTTATATTTATTGTTGAGTCTCTGGTATGTGTGTGCCACCTCTCGGGTAGCATCGGGCTGTCGGGTTGATAACGGCATGACTATCAGAGACTGCCTCCAGCTCGCATGACGGAGGTGTCATGGAGGGAGAGGTTATTGAGGGTACCCCGGGTGCGTGAGTAATGGGGAGTTACAAGAAGAATGGTTGAGATCGTGATGGCGTTTGGAGCTACACCAACTAGAGAGAGTATCCTTTATTGAATGGTCATATAGTTATATGATGATAGTATTATTGATGTTATTGTGTGTTTACTGACTCAAATGATTATTCCAAGGAGTTTAGTAGACCTTGCTCGAGATCTATCGGATCCTCACTGGGCTTATTTTATATAAGCTCACTCTCTATTATTGCATGCATGCAGGTGTTACTGATTTTGACTACGGGTACGTGCCTCAGGAAGCTGAGAATGTGCTTTATGTGGACGAGTCTTGTGTGCCGGAGTCGTTGCCATGAATTTGTCTTAGTTGTTGTAAAATAATATTTTGTATAATCTATTTTGAAATGTATGTATAGCCTATGTATTAAGTTGGAACAGAGGCGTATAACTATGATTGAAATGTTGAAGAATGATTATTGTATAATATGGATGTGTTGTACGTTGTTAACTTAATTGAGGAGATGATTGTTGGGATTGTTTATGGAGTTTGATGTATGATATTCTAAAGAGGTTGGTTTAGAGCTTCGGTATCCTATTCACTGTCGTTATACTGCCGAAATTCCGTTGCGTCCTGACTGATTATAGGAGGGGTCGAGTTGGGGCGTGACATGTATTGGTATGTGTTTGTGTGTTTTGACTTGGATGAGACCAAATAGTATAGGATATTTTTCAGATTTTTGCCTAAGGACAAGAGTGCCCTTGAACTTACTTGCGTATTACTAATTTGTCATTCTAGTGTTAATTCTAACTATCTTGGTTTTAGTTTAGTTACTCTAGTTAGTTATTGAACTTAGTTGGTTTCAACTACTAACTACATGATATAATTTACTCACATGCATGTTAAACGATGATATGCACGTAAATCGAGGTAAACATACATAAACCTATTTAACAATATATAAAACATGTCAAATGCATATAAATTGATTTAATTATTATCTACGTTACCTAAATTACTCAAGGACACGTAATTGAATTTCAATGCACGCTAAACGAGGTATAGGCACGTAAAACGATGTAAATTCATATTAGTTGATATAAATACATATTAAATGATGCAAAAATGTATGAAATGTTATAAAATGCATATGGGCTCTGTACTGGTTCGGTACGGGGTCTTATATTCTCCCCTCATTAACAGAATTGCGCCCTCGCAATTCATTCTTCATTCTTGAGATATCTCGAATGTTGGAAGCAAGCTAGGAACCCCAACCAAATAGATTAGAATCTTGGTTCCATGAAAATGGCCAGACAACCACGAATGCATCACCACTTATAAGAATTTCAATGATTGTCAAGGGAGAATACAATTTAATAACCCTAAATAAGAACTACGGATTATACCCTATAAGAATCCCGAACATGATTATCACATAAGTATATCGAATAAGAATTCCAGATAGTGGTGTCGAATGCCGAAAACTGAATATCAAATACGAGTTCCCATGAGAAAGCCCAATAAGAATTCTGAGAAAATACCATGTAAGAAATCCTAAGAAAGGAGGCCAAATAAAGGCTCCTAATAAAATACCAAGAAAATACTCTATAAGGAAGCCAATTCAAGAATTCTGAAATAAAGTGCTGATTAGAACTACCGAAGAAGGATACCACATAAGGAAATCGCGTAAAATCCCCGGAGCATAATGTGACAGTTGTGTAAACCGAACTTCGTATTGTACAACCGTCAATCCTATTGCTCAAAAGTCACGAACTCATTTCTTTGAAGTCTTTTCTTGGTGCCGAGAACTCTTCTAGCCATTCTTACTTCACCCACAAAGAGGCACCCCAAGATATGATATGCATATATGCAATTATGTCATATAAGAAACAAGTATGTACCTATACAATTATATGACAATAAAGCAACTATAAATTAATACGTAATTTCTATATGATGCAACATTATCACTAATGTGCAACCTAGCATACATAAAGCAATTGTAACATAATCAAACACTTAAAACATATATTGCACACATCTCCCAAGACAAGTTCACATCAAAATTACTACCTGACAGTCCAAGAATCCTATCTCAACTTATGAACTATCCGAACTTCAACTCCCCATAGTATTAAGTCTATCAGAGCCCTAGATCACATTCACAATCCTAAACATACAACCATTACAGAATCAAAGTTCCAATCATATTTTTATATAACCATAAAGTCATCAACTTGTTCACAAGTGATGTTAACTCTAAGGGTTAAGATTAATCTTACCAACATTCTATTAATCTTTCAAGGGTCTACTATGTTTAAAATAACTTAGTCTATTCCAAACCTTAAAAACCATAGATAGCTCTATAAGTAACCCCTAAGGATAGAATAACTCCAAATGTGTATCAACCATTATTAGTCATTATAGGTACTCTAAGATCGGGGTTTACAACCTACATAACATCAAGGTCATCCTCGTAACCCTTTACGTTAACCAAAATAAGTAACAAAGCACATTGAACAAGTTTTCACATAACACATAAATACATTGAACAAGCATAATCATCCAAAACATATACCAGTTATGGATTACTACCCACTGACCAGGGGTTCTAAACCTAGCTTACGCCTAGTTAATGAGCCAAGCTCTGATACTACTTTTTAGGTATCACACCCCGACCCCGACCTATCACTAAGCTAAGGCCGAACATGACATTCGTAACTCTTATTCTTGAGGTTAACAACTTAATAGCTTTAAAACTTGTGATTTATAGATTAACAACCTGAACATCCATTAAAAGAATATCACAAGTAGTTTGAAAAGATTTTCAACATTTGCCCAAAATATCGGCCTTAAAGGGTTACAACACCTTGTTACCTCTTACAATACCCGAGTTCACCTGTCAACATTCCAAGCCTAGGTCTACTAAGTAGAGTAATCAACTTAGCTAGATATCAAGTTAACCCAAAAGAAAATTACAATAGATTAAATAGTTCAAATATACAAGGTCATGCTTATTACAACAAGGAGTACATCTTCACAGGCAAACATGTAGATCACATAAGCAGGAATTCAACTCATCACATCAATGAGGCTTGTAGCTACATGGAAGCTTGCTCGGGCTAATCTTCACCTGGAATTGTCAAAAGAAGGGTGAGCTAATCCTGTGTATAGCTCAGTGAGGATAGAATAGGAAGGTTTTCACAAAGGTTTTATCTTTTCGTAAACGATTTGATAAAACATGCCATGCACATAAGAATGCACATATAGATAAGCAATGGGTGAACAGGTAACAAGATTCAAGATTAAACATGATCAATAAGCAAGTAACCCTACCCACCATGGACCTTGAGAGTCTAAACAGGGTAGGAACCACATAGTAAAAAGGATTCAATGATTGCTGATGTTGACAGCTTCTGACTTGAATCAAATAATAATAACCCCACACCACAACCAAGGATCAAGTCCTCAAAGATAAACCCACACCAATTCCATCCGCAACCGGAGGATCAAGTCCTCAAAGATAAAGAATAGGTCCTTTGGTGGTCGTGGCTAAACCAGCAAGCTAGATGCTGCCCGAGGGCCATCGATCGTACTCAGGACTTTAGAAGGATGGAACTTTGATGATTATATATACATAAATAATACCCAACTCTCCGAGGAAAGACACCGAGCAAGAGAGGGACTAGGATAACAACAAAGTATGTTGCATCAGTCACAACAGTAATAACAAGATGTAGCGAGTAAGCATAAAAAACCTTGATAATTATATATATATAAATAATACCCAACTCTCTAAGGAAAGACACCGAGTGAGAGAAGGACTAGGATAGCAACAAAGTAGGTTGCTTCCATCACAACAGTAATAACAAGATATAATGATTAAGCATATAACCTCTTGCGATAATAAATGATTAATCCATGGCATATCAAGCAAGCATATAATAATCATGCATAGATAACATTTAGGGTGCTTCAAATATTTCCAAGTATCATAAGATAGTGAAAAGATATCAATATTGCCTACATTTAATCGCCTCTTAAGCAATATATAGAAGTTAGCAACTATATAGAACCCAAACCATGGCACAAATCCATAATTAAATTCTACTATAAATAGGGTTCGATACAGTTCTAACACTTCCGACCGTGCCTCAATCCGACATCCGTAGCTCCCGAAATCACTAAAATAAGTTTATCGCATTTTGACCAAAACAGAAGCTTCACCAGCGGACGAAGGTTCCTCCACAAGTCGACCTGTGGAGGGGGGGTCGTCCGGTCATGCTGTTTATGAGAAAACACCATTTTTTCAACAATCAAGCTTATAACCATACCACCCTCTACCAACAATTAAGCAAGCTCAAAGTGACTATTATGCATCATATAGGAGTTCAAAACGCAACCAAAACACATCCCACATCAACAATCAACACCCAACATAAGTTTACAATTCTTAGATCTATAACACAAAATACTCAATCTTCTCATCATCCAAGCTTTTGTATGAAAGCTATAGAAAGTTTAACACCAAATGAACATTAATAATCTTGAATGAATTCTTTAAAAACCATTTATAAAAATCTCTCATCTTTGCTCTTGAAGTCTAGATGAAATAGAGCAAGAACACTTGAAAAAGGGCTTGAAAAATGTTGGAACTAGCTTAATCTTTCTTCTTCTCTTCTTTTTCCTCTTCTTTATGGATGAAAATCTGAGTGTGGTGTATGTATCGTGTTTGTTGTATGTGTGAGCAAATGTATATGTGTGTGTTGGTGTCATGTAAGTGTGTATGTGGTGTGTGGAATGTGTTTTCAGATTTTTGTGTGTGTATAATGTATATGTTTTGTGTGTGTATATGGTGTAATGTGTGTTAAGTGGGTGACTATGTATTGGTGTGTGTTTGTGTGTTTTGACTTGGATGAGACCAAATAGCATAAGATATTTTTCAGATTTTTTCCTAAGGACAAGAGTGCCCTTGAACTTACTTGCGTATTACTAGTTTGTCATTCTAGTGTTAATTCTAACTATCTTAGTTTTAGTTTAGTTACTCTAGTTAGTTATTGAACTTAGTTGGTTTCAACTACTAACTACATGATTTAATTTACTCACGTGCACGTTAAACGATGATATGCACGTAAATCAACGTAAACATATATAAACCTATTTAACAACAAATAAAACATGTCAAATGCATTTAAAATGATTTAATTATTATCTACGTTACCTAAATTTCTCAAGGACACGTAATTGAATTTAAATGCACGCTAAACGAGGTATAGGCACGTAAAACGAAGTAAATTCATATTAGTTGATAGAAATACATATTAAATGATGCAAAAATGTATGAAATGTTATAAAATGCATATGGGCTCTGTACTGGTTTGGTACGGGGTCTCATATTATCCCCTCCTTAACAACTTTATAGCTTTAAAACCTGTGATTTATAGATTAACAACCTGAACATCCATTAAAAGAATATCACAAGTAGTTTGAAAAGATTTTCAACATTCTCCCAAAACATCGGCCTTAAAGGGTTACAACACCTTGTTACCTGTTACAATACCTGAGTCCACCTGTCAACATTCCAAGGCTAGGTCTACTAAGTAGAATAATCAACTTAGCTAGGTATCTAGTTAACCCAAAATAATATTACAATAGATTAAATAGTTCAAATATACAAGGTCATGCTTATTACAACAAGGAGTACATCTTCACAAGCAAACATGTAGATCACATAAGCAGGAATCCAACTCATCACATCAATGAGGCTTACAACCACATGAAAGTTTGCTCGGGATAATCTTCACCTGGAATAGTCAAAAGAGGGTGAGCTAATCCTGCGTATAGCTCAGTGAGGATAGAATAGGAAGGTTTTCACAAAGGTTTTATCTTTTCGTAAACAATTTGATAAAACATGCCATGCACATAAGAATGCACATATAGATAAGCAACGGGTGAACAATTAACAAGATTCAAGGTTAAACATGATCAATAAGCAAGTAACCCTACCCACCGTGGACCTTGAGAGTCTAAACGGGGTAGGAACCACATAGTAAAAAGGATACAATGATTGCTGATGTGGACAGCATCTGACTTGAATCAAATAATGATATCCCCACACCACAACCGAGGATCAAGTCCTCAAAGATAACCCCACACCAACTTCATCCACAACCGAGGATCAAGTCCTCAAAGATAAAGAATAGGTCCTTTAGTGGTCGTGGCTAAACCGGCAAGCACGATGCTGCCCGGGGGCTATCGATCGTACTCAAGAATTTAAAAGGTTAGAACCTTAGTGATATTATATATATATATATATATATATATATATATATATATATATATATATATATATATATATATATATATAATACCCAACTCTACAATGAAACACACCGAGCGAAAGTGAGACTAGGATAACAACAAAGTATGTTGCTTCCGTCACAACAGTAATAACAAGATGTAGTGAGTAAGCATGAAAAACCTTGATAATTATATATATATATAAATAATACCCAACTCTCCAAGGAAAGACACTGAGCGAGAGAGGGACTAGGATAGCAACAAAGTAGGTTGCTTCCGTCACAACAATAATAACAAGATATATTGATTAAGCATATAAACCTCTTGCGATAATAAATGATTAATCTATGGCATATCAAGCAAACATATAATAATCATGCATATATAACATTTAGGGTGCTCCAAATATTGCCAAGTATCATAAGATAGTGAAAGGACTTCAATATTGCCTACGTTCAATAGTCTCTTAAGCAATATATAGAAGTTAGCAACTACATAGCACCCAAACTATGTCATAAATCCATAATTTACTATGATAAACTAGGGTTCTATACGGTTCTAACGCTTCCGACCGTGCCTCAATCCGACATCCGTAGCTCCCGAAATCATAAAAATAAGTTTATCGCATTTTGACGAAAACAGAAGCTTCACCAGTGGACGAGGGTTCCTCCACAGGTCGACCGGTGGAGGGGGGGTCGTCCAGTCATGCTGTTTACAGGAAAACATAATTTTTTCAACAATCAAGCTTACAACCATACCACCCTCTACCAACAATTAATCAAGTTCAAAGTGACTATTAGGCTTTATATAGGAGTTCAAAACGTAACCAAAACACATCTTACATCAACAATCAACACCTAACATAAGTTTACAATTCTTAGATCTATAACACAAAATACTCAATCTTCTCATCATCCAAGCTTTTGTATGAAAGCTATAGCAAGTTTAGCACCAAATGAACATTAATAATCTTGAATGAATTCTTTAAAAACCATTTATGAAAAATCATTCACCTTTGCTCTTGAAGTCTAGATGAAATGAAGCAAGAACACTTGAAGTAAAGTTTGAAAAATGTTGGAACTAGCTTATTCTTCTTCTCTTCTTTTTCCTCTTCTCTATGGATGAAAATCTGAGTGTAGTGTGTGTAGTGTTTGTATCATGTGTGTTGTATGTGTGAGCAGATGTATGTGTGGTTGTTGGTGTCATATAAGTGTGTGTGTGGTGTATGTAATGTGTTTTCAGATTTTTGAGTGTGTATAATGTTTGTGTTTTGTGTGTGTAGTATTTTTATGTGTGTATATGGTGTAATATGTGTTGAGTAGGTGAGTGCGAATTGGTGTGTGTTTGTGTGTTTTGACTTGGATGAGACCAAATAGTATAGGATATTTTTCAGATTTTTGCCTAAGGACAAGAGTACCCTTGAACTTACTTGCGTATTACTAGTTTGCCAGTCTAGTGTTAATTCTAACTATCTTGGTTTTAGTTTAGTTACTTTAGTTAGTTATTGAACTTAGTTGGTTCCAACTACTAACTACATGATATAATTTACTCACGTGCACGTTAAATGATGATATACACTTAAATTGAGATAAACATACATAAACCTATTTAACAACATATAAAATATGTCAAATGCATATAAAATGATTTAATTATTATCTACGTTACCTAAATTACTCAAGGACACGTAATTGAATTTAAAAGCACGCTAAACGAGGTATAGGCACGTAAAACGATGTAAATTCATGTTAGTTGATATAAATACATATTAAATGATGCAAAAATGTATGAAATGTTATAAAATGCATATGGTCTCTGTACTGGTTCGGTACGGGGTCTCACATATGTAATATTTTAAAATAGGGCTTGATTGCCTCTAACCCCGTTTTAAATATGTAAACCCTTATTCCCATTTATGTATCCCCACTAGATTAGGAATCTATGTACATAAATGTTATAGAAGATCAAGATGATGACTTCGAGAGTTGGTGGGCCTAGTTCGCGAAAGGATTTTTGTGAAGCCGAAGAGGATCAGCCCATGAATTTTTTCTTGTGGGCCCTTCATTTGATTTAGGTATTCAACCTAGTGACTCGGGTTGATAAGTGCTCCTAGTCCATGATCATCCAATTTTATTTTATGCATTTATTTATTTATTTATACGATAAATATATGATAAATGCATGTATGTTTCTGTTTTATTTATGTGATAAATTGAAATTAGAAGCATGTGAAAAGTGAGACCTAAACTAAAGACCCGTAAACCTTCCCAAATTTAAATATTAAGTTAATAATGGTGTAGTCTTGAGAAGATTATATCATTGCCTTTCGTTATTGTAGATTGGTTTATGTGTTGGGCAAGTAAGTAGCTGGCTATGGACACATAGGGGTTATTTATTTGTATTAACATATGAACTAAGTCTATATAAGCATAAGATGTGGAAAATTTGGATTCTTACTGGCAACCAAAAATCTATCATGTGAGGTGTCGGTAATGCATTGATCCAAATTTCCAGGATAATGGGTTTAACTTAAACAATCTTGGAGACCAAAAATCTATAATGTGAGGTCGAAAGGATTGGAGGCAAGAACAATTGGAATTTGTATGAGATACATTGACTAAGAGGCTATTCACCTATTTGTTTTAACTTCACCAAAAATCTAAAATGTGAGGTGGGTTAAAATGAATGGGCCCCCAATTCTACTAAGAAAAACACCTTATTTTTTTTCGTTTTCCACTAGGGAAGTGTGGGATTTGAAAATTTTAGTGGGGGTTACTGTTTGATTTAAAGAGCCAAATCAAATAGTTAATAATATATTTATCTAACATTCTTAGAAATTATTGCATACATAGAATATCGGATATGAACCCAACCTTTTATTTTGACTAGACTAAACTTCGATGAATAGCTCAATGTTTTGAGAAGTGTTCTCAAGATTCGAGAAAGTCATACATATTCTAGATGCCCAAAATAAGTTGTCAAGCAAGAGAGCATGGATAATGTATTCATCATTAATTACTTACAAGAGTTGTGGAGTAAACACGATAGGACAACTAGGTATGAGATATCTAGTGGTAGATATGAGATATCTAAAAATTTATTCCAAAGAATAACTAGAGGAATTGATTTGAGAGCACGCGTTCTTAGGATGAGTATCTTAAGTCCATGAGTTTATTCATTGTTTATCATATGCAGACAAATCTAATCCTCAAAGTAATACTTAATTCTCTCTTGTCGTTTGTAATGGATTGTTCCATGTGAATACATTTGACACAACCTTTGGAAATGATAGTCATGTATCAAGGGCAAATCTGAAAGGTTGAAACTTGATTATTTCCACTGCAAGAAAATGAGAACTACTAGGAGAGGAAAATCCAAAGGACTTCAAAGAGTTTGAAGAAAAATGGATGTCCCCTATAAATATATCTCATCTTCTCGTTTACCCATTTGGGCGTTCATTAATTTTAGAATAATTGTTGTTCATGTGTTTCATTTATTTTTGAAATAAATAAGTTGACACTAGTAAATTAATGAATAAAGTCTTATATGGATAATGACAAGATAAACGAGTAATATGATAGATTTAGAGATACTAATAACTCTAGCTTATCATGGCACTTACGATTAGGTCATAGAGGAGAAACAAGAATCACACAATTGATGAAAGAAGGACTGGTAAGCCCTTGAGGCCCCGGGACATTCCTCACACGTGAATCTTGTGTTCTTAAAATGATCAAATCACCATTTATAGGAAAAAGTCAAAGGACCACAAATATTTAGGGTTTATACATACATATATATATGGGCCTTTTGGCGAAATAGCCCAATAAGGATTTAGCTACCTTATATATGATTGTCATAAATATGAATCTGAATCTTTTGAAGTGTTCAAGGAATTCAGAGCTAAAGTAGTAAATCAAACTAGAAATAAGAAGTAAGTCACAATGATGAGATTATGGAGAATTCTTAGCTTCAATTTCTAAATAGAATCTCAAAGGAAAATAACATAGTTACTTCATTAACTATTTCTGGTATTCCAATGCTTGATGAAGTATTGGAGAAAATGGGTTGGACCTTATTGGACATGGTTTGTAATTGATAAACTATGTTGATTTATAATTTAGCCTGTGAGGCTACATTCTCCTTATAGCAGTCCATCTCTTGGATAAGTCACTTCCAAATTAATCTTAAGTACTTCATATAGGATATGAGAGAACAAGATACCTAGTCTTAAAGTGTTAAGAATGAGGGTTATCTCGTTTTCAATCAAAGGCTTTAGATTGATAAATTGGAAATGAGATTGGATAAGATTAATTGGTTATCCCAAGCATTTAATGGGATATAGCTTTTATTCCCTTGCTGACTAGAAAGTCTGTTAGCAAGTACAACTAGTTCATCTGAGAAGATAGTGTAGGAAGAAAAGTATGACTCAATAGGAGTTACTGAGCAACCAGTTAACCTGAGTCAAATCTAGGATTTGATTTTAGAAAACTCAATCCAAGAGCAGCTGATTATTTCACAGTTTTTCCAGATTAGAAAGATGACAATAATCATGTTGATGATTTTTTGTCAACTATGAATAGTTACGTTTGACATAAGCTTAAATTGCTTGAGGCAATAAGATCTTAAATGGATAAATGTGAAGACCTTTAACACAAATGGTGAAAGATTATAGTAATAGGCAAGGAATTGACTATGAGAAAATCTTTTCACTAATTGTTAAAATTCATTATGATTTATTGGTCATGGTTGCACACTACTATTATGAGATATGGTAGATGGATGTCAAAACGGCATTCCATAATGACTTCATTAGTGAAGACATTAATATAGGATTGCCAGTACGATTTGAGTCTAGTGATGAGTCACAAATAGTGCAAACTAAAAGGGTCCATTTATGGACTTAACCAAGACTAAAGAACCTAGAACATTCGATTGACTTCATTGAGAATGAAGATGAATCGTGACTACACAAGTAGGTCTAGTTATTCAAATAATTTCTCCAAGTAAATTTTTGGATAATCTGCCTAAATCTTTGGAAGTCGATTTATAGCGATAGGTCAAAAGGATTAATTGGTTCTTCCCAAAAAGGTGTTAAAGGTGTTTAATATGTACATAGATTTTAAAAGGAATTGTGCTCTTTTAAGACATGACATTTATCTCTCTAGGGCTGTGAGTTCTAAGACTGCTAAAGAGAGAGAGACTGGACACATAAGGTTCTAAGTGCTGCAGCAATTAAGAAACTTATATACGTTATGTTGTGTACAAAGACATGATATCATAAATGCTATAAGTGTTATGAGCAGATGTCTGTCTATTCCATGTTAGAAATGTTGGAAAACAATCAAGAACATTCTTAAGCGCTTGAGAAGCACTGAAGAAATATTTTTGATATATGGAGAATGTGAAACTTAAAAAGTTTTACAAATTCAGACTGAGAGTCTGAAGTGGATTATTGGAAATCCATATTTGGGTTCATAGTCACCTGGAACGGAAGAACAATTATTTGCAAAAGTTACAAATATTGGTACAATGGCAAATTCTAGAGGTTGAGTGTATCGTTGCATTATATGTAACAAGAGGAAACAATTTGGATCTTGTAGTTCGTAACTGAACTCACGAAAGTTCCTTCCATTAAGTCAATGGGTAGTGCTATGACGATAATAGAGTTGTAGCGCAAGCTAAGGAACTTAGGTCTCACTAGAGATCCAAACGCATTAAAGAGGCATTACCACATTGATCAGAGATTGTGGAAAGAATGATATTGTGCAGTAAATAACGTCAACAGTTGACAGTACTAGTCCACTGACTAAGGCAATGATTCAGCAGTCATTAGATTACCATCTTGAGAAGATAGGTATGAGATACCGTGTAATTGGCTTTAGTGCAAGTGGGGGATTGTTGGATTATATACCCTAAAAGTCAATTTTAGGACATAATAATTATATTATTTATTTAATGTGGACAGTTTATTTAAATATAATTAATGCGGTTAATTATTTAAATAAGAGTCCTTAGAATAATAATTATAGATTCTATCCTTAAGAGTAAGGATATGATTGACAGAATCTATATTTATAAATATATTTTAAAATAGTCCCTGATCATAGGATAAATTAATTGGGCGTTAATTTATCCGGAAAGATCGAATTGCAGTCTACCATCCAGATAATATGAGATATTGATTTGGGCGATTAGTCTTATATCGTAAGGGTAGATGTATAAGTGCTTGTTGAGAACAAGTGACTGGACATGCCGCTAATACAACGAATTACGTAGAATGGTCAATAATTTGTTGTACTATGCAATAGTGCAATTAGTCCTTAGACTTGAGACACCACGGTTATCTTGTGTTAGGGATAACATGATTTGCTGGTGCAATAAAACTAGTCATCATCAAGGATTGGATAATGTACTCAGTGGTTACGATATATTCTGGCATAGAGATAGCTATGTGTAGATATGGAATCTATCAATTAGGGATCCTATATGATCTATTAATCAAGTAACTAGAAATTCTTGGCCGAGGTAGAATAGTGGAAGTCGTTCCACGTATTATTCATAAGTTACTGATTAAATAGATTTGGACATATGATTGAGTAATAGAGTTTGACGACTCTATCCATCACTCTGGCTCAATCGGGATGATTCAGACAGAAGAAATTAGTTGCATGATAATTACTAAGGATTTGTAGAATATATACTTCATTATTAGTTGAGTAGTCGTGGTATACTACTAGGTATCACTCACGACTTGCGAGAATTAAATTAGAAGAGTTCTAATTAAATATTAATTAGATTAATATTATTTTGCTGCCAATTAATTATGAACCCGAGAGGTCACACACAAATGAAATTTGCAGATTAATTGGATTAGAGAAAAAATTAAATTAATTTTAGGATCGTCCTAATATTAATTTAACTGAGCTCGTAGTAACTTGATATTGATCTGGTTATTATGAGTCCAAGATTGGTCTGTTTAAGACTGGCCCATATGTGGCCCTAGGTCATGTATGTTTCTTATATAATATAATATTCTGACACAGGTTTAGCTAGCACAAAAATCATAGTTAGAATAATATGTAGGATTTCTCTAAAAACCTAGTGGGGGTGAAATCCAATTGAGGGTGCAGATTCTGTATGGATACTTTCGGAGGCTTCACACTTGGGAAGCTTTCAGATTCTACATCAGTTTCGTCATCATGGAAAGGTAATCTTGAAATCTTTATGTGTAATTAATAGTTGATTATTATGCATGTATGTAATCTACATAATTAGTCATGAACGAATGCATGAGTAGTATTATTAGTTTTCGCTGCGTTTCTTTAATTATAAAATTTTAAATACCATGCACGATTCCCAATAATTATGTGATGTGAATTGAAATACTTGAAGGATTGTAATTATTCTTTTGAATATACAGATTGTAAATAGTTAGTTATTGTTCTCTTGAGGTCTAAATGTAGTAGATAAACCAATATGATGTAATTTGAAGGATTTAGGTCTTGTCGATATATATCCGATGGTTATAATTTTAGTTATTAATGATGAAGTTTGTATAATGCATTTCATTGGAATTAGGTTATCAATGGGTAAAGTAACTAGGATAATTAGCAACCTGGATGAATAATTCTTGGAAATTAGAGCACAGCTAGTATATCGTGCCTTAGCGGACCTAAGATGAGTGATCTTCTTAGGTCGTGGCATCACGATCCCGGATTTTGAAGTCCACGCAAATTGAATGTAATCCTTCTTGTTTCATTAATGCGGTATCAGAGTCTATTACATTAATTAGGAAAATGGGATTGTGACAAAGTGGTATCAGAGCTAGCCTATGCTAGCGTAGTCCGGGATTTGAAATTTAGGTCCCTGGGTAGATGTTTTGACTTGGAAATGTTCTAATCACTTGCATGTGTCTATGAGACTTATGTGCTTACGTTTACGTATAATTTGCCCAACATGGCTTATGTGTTATACGTGCTTGTGTGAATTTTATGTGCATATCATGTCATAAATGCTTCTTGCTTATATGAAATATGTGTGCTTTGTTTTATTTGACGTTGTTTGCAAGCGTGAGTTGATCCGTAGCTAATCTTTAAGGTCATAGATGGCTATAACAATAGGCAATGATCAATCGGACTAGGTGAAAGTGATCTAGGGCTTTGATGGACTTAAGGCCATTGAAAAATTGAAGCTTAGGAAACTCATAAGCTGAGATAAAAATCTTGGACTGTCGGGTAGTGGTTTTGTGTGAACATGTCTTGAGGGATGTATGCATGTATTATGTCTAGAGTAAGCCAAATGGGGACCATGTGTTTTAAGTGATCAACATGCTTATAGGATCCATGTGCACTATATGCTCTAAGTGATTGTTATGATTCAATTGCTTTCTTTATGCTAGGGTACAGGTACAATATTAGTTGATTGATAATGTAGTATTATATACTAACATAACAATGCATAGGCTTATAGTTACTTTTGTGAAATATGATTATATGTGTATATATTTGCTTCTCATATAACATAGTTGCATACATACATATCATATGATGGGGTGCCTCCCTTGTGATGAATTAAGTATGGCCGGAAGAACTTTTGCAATGATGGGAAGACTCCAGAGGAATGAGTTCATGACTTTCAAGCAAGGGGATTTATCGGTTGCACAATATAAAGCCCGATTTACTTAGTTGTCACACTATGCCCCGGGAATAGTATACACAACTGAAAAGAGGATACAGAGGTTCATTCAAGGATTGAGGCCAGAGATTTGAGTTAGCCTTTCTCTTTTACAGTTCTCCACTTATGGTGAGGCCCTTTTCACGGCGACAATAGCGGAGAAAGGGAAGAAAGAGGATGTGGCAGGGTCAAATCAACCAGTTCTAGTTCAGAAAACAGATGAATTACCTACTGAAAAGATTTGTCAGAGTGGTTTAGTTCATTCTGTAGCTCAGGGCTCCTCTAGAGATAATATTACTCAGACTTCATGTTGTACTTACTGTAAACATAGAGGTCATGTAGAAGTTCACTGTTGGAGGAAAGCGGGGAGGTGTTTGGGCTGCGGTAGCGATCAATATAAAGCTAAACAATGCCCAAAGTGGTGGAAAACACAAGGGCAGTCCACAGGTGAAAGTACATCGAGCCAGGGTCAGAGTCAAAATTAGAACCAGAAAGAACTAGTTACTACTAGACCGCAGCTTAGTACCAAAGCTACCCAACCTACTTGTGGCCCATCAGGAGGTAGGGCTATATCTCAGCATGTTATATGTGATCAATGCAATAAGAGGGGGCATACTAAAGTCGAGTGTTAGAGGGAGTCTGGTAGGTGCATTGGGTGTGGAAGTGACTAACACCGAGCTAAGGAATGCCCTAAATGGCTGGGTAAAGGTAGACTGAGACAACCTACAAGAAATGCTCCAGCTCATAGAGTCTAGACCTAAGGTTATGCAAAGGATCAAGGGGGATCTCTAGAGGCAATAACTGCAGTTGAAGGTAGATTTTCATTTGCTGATATTTTTATTTGATGACTTCACTTAGTCTTCTTAGTTGTCATTCAGATTTTATTTTGGGATTCATCATGGGTATTCTCACTTGGTATTCTTGATAGTATTCTTATTAGGGACTTCTATTCGGTATTTTTGGTTGGTGCTCTTATTCTGAGAAATTCTTATCTAATATTCAGTATTCTTTATCGATATTTTATTTTGACATTCAGTAATTGGTATTCTTATTCGGAGTTTTCACTTGCTTCTTCTGTTTGACACTCCACCACGGAGTTCTTGCTTCGGAATTATTAGTCAGGATATTCTAGTTCGGCATTCTTATTTTGTAAATGTGGTAATTGGTACTCTCCCTCAGTGATCGTTTGAATTCTTACACGCAATGATGCATTCGTAGTTAACTGGCTATTCACATGGAACCATATTCTTATTCTTTTGGTCGAGATTCTGTTGCTGCCTTCACTTGGATTTTGTATGCCTAAGGATTAGCTTAGTAGGAATAGTTGTGGTTGGCTTGCTGTATCTGGTAACTGCCTTCGGCATTCGAGTTATTCCAAGGATGAAGAAGGAATTGCGAGGACGCAATTCTGTTAAGGAGGGGATGATGTGAAGCCCGCACAAAACATCATATGCATACCATATTATTTAAAATGTGATTATATTGATTTAGATGCATTTGAGTGATTTTATGCGTAATTATCTCATTTTATGTACACTTGCATCATATAATGTGCATTTACCTTGTTTTATGTGCACGTGTCTCGTTTAATTTTAACGTGTATTTAAATTTAATTATATGTTTTTGAGTGATTTAGATAACGTAGATAATAATTAAATCATATTACATACACTAGCTAACTAAATAATTGAACTAGAACTAAAATGGCAAACTAAAAGATAGACATTTAGTTGGGGGACAAGGTGGTCTTTTGGTAACCAAACTAAAATATCCTAAAAAAAACACACAAAAACACTACACACACTGTAACGCCCCAACCTAACCCCAAGCTAAAGGTTAAGTCCGGACCTGACACACGGACAGAGTCTCCCCTGTACCGTGGACATTCTGAAAACCTGAAAGCACTCACATAAAGCCTCAACAAGATAAGACAAACTTTTCATAGTCTTATCATAATTAAACGACAGAGATTCAAGGCCATCCGAGCCTTGAAGCATACAATAGTCCCAAAGCATACAAGCATGCTAGTGGCTAGAGTTAAAACATTCACTTCCAAGCATACAAGGTAATTAAAGCAGAAACATAAGTTATTACAAGACATAGGCTTCCAAATCTACACCACAACCAACTATTCTTCAACTTTGTACAACAAGCATCTACATAACCCTTAGGCTACAAAATAGAACATAAGATAAACAAATGAGTCTTCCACATAGCAACAAGAACAAAAACCACCTCAAGCTATCAGGCACAACAACTAAGGTAAAGGATCAGTCTGAACTTCCTCCTCTTCTACTATCACCTCAACTAGCTGGGGATCACCCTCAGCACATCCTGAAACATATATCGAGGTATGAGCAACCACTGTTGCCCAGTGAGGGATAAAGTCTCCCAGGGCGTACAATGCAACAAGTAAAACAATTGGACAATAAAGCAGTTAATCATTCAGAAATAACAAGCTCTAGTAACCACACAATAAAAGGATACATTTCACTTAACCCCATACTCTATATCATCAATCCACAAACACGTTCCACGAACCACGATCACAATCACGATAAGTCGGCATAATCCCAAACACTCCAGTGGGTGTACTCCGGATGTACCCAGATAATCCTACGACCCAACACCCCCTGGCAATCTCCGGACCAGGCGAGTGAGGGAATAGAGCACGAAGTTTGAATATCCACTGGCAAGCCCTTTGCCGCCCAGCCGATATTTAACACATCCGACCCTGACACTATGGTTGCGCAACCACTATGTAATGCACTTTACAATGGCAAGATAATATCAATAATATAAGCAATATCACGTAGGAGGATCGACAAAGTAGGTTGACCTCAATGCAGTTAGAATTGAAGCAATTATACAAGCAAATAAGCAGTTTTACAAAGGGGCATATCCAAGTTACATTTAGAATTTCACAAAAAGTTCCAAATCAACTTGAAATCACATTTAAACCCACGAGAAGTCAAGCCAAGGCTTAGAAGCATGGAACAACCAAGATTGCACTTAAACCCCTTTGTTTTTCAAACTATTTCTCTTCCAAACCAAAATTAATGATTCAATTTCAAAGGAAAACTCTCACAACCTTCTAACTAACCCTCAAGAAACCCTTTCAACCCTCTAACACATTCAAATGCCCGCAATAACCCCGAAAGCCCCAAATTCCCTCTTATAGCCTTATACCACACATACCTCATCCAGGCTTCAAACAAGGGCTAGCAAAGCTTCTATAGCACCTAGATAGCCTAAGAATACTAAAAGTGAAGCCCGAATCCACCTGGATTTGCATTAACCCCAAAACCCCTTTGTTAAAGTCGACTATTTCACGTTTTATGCGATTTTAGAGCAATTCAAGTGTACGGGGCTATTAGAATATCTTCATTAGCACCTAAAGCATCTATTAGGAGTTTTGAATCAAGCTAATACGTGCAATTACACAAAACCCTAGAAAAATGTCACTATTCACCTCATAAATCAAACTAACGAATCTAATCGTTTAGAAGGCAAAACAATGGCTCAAATATGTTCTCTAGCACTCATATACAAGGTATAATAGTATAGATAATCAACACAATAACATTTGGTCACATTTTCAACAAATCAAGAAATTGACAACTATTTTAAAATGCGAAAATAAGCCGTAAAATCCCTCACCAATGCGCGTAGGAGCACCTAGGAAGCTTGAACACTAGTAGAATGACTTGAGTCAAGCTTGGGAGGGCTTGGAATGGAGAGTTGAAGGTCAAATATCACCTCCTTGGGCTGCTTAGGGTTCTCAACTGCTGCACAGTGATTTTCAGCATTTTTTTGTTTTGTTTTTCTGCTAGTTATGAGCTAAGGTGTGTTATATAAGGTGCATAGCTGGGTGGGGTCAAGTTTGGGTGTTTAAGTGGACTTCTAAAATGCGCATTGTTAACTTTAATAAGAGCCTATGGTGAAAAGTGATGCTAGCTATTTAAATCTCTAAGTTTTGTTACGTAACACTATTTATTTAACTACTAAAAACATTTTCTAAACGAGCTCTCCTATCGCTTCTAGCTCAATTGTACATTTTTTCCACTCTTCTAACTATTAATGTGATTTAATAAAAATGCTAATTCACTAATAGAATGTAGTTTAAAAATGGGATGAATAGTAGCTAAAGAAGATAGTTAATAAAGTACAGAAGGAAATGCGCAAACAATGGATGTAACAGTAAATGAATGTACGGCTAAAATCTCGGGCGTCATATCCTCTCCCCCTTAAACTAATTGCATCCACGCAATTCTTACATGATTCGGTGAATAACTCTGGATATCGCTCCCGCATCTGATCCTCTCTCTCCCATGTCGCATCCTCTATGCCGTGATGATCCCACATAACTTTAACCATCGGAATGCTTTTAGTCCTCAGCTCCTGAAGTTTCTGATCAACAATTCGAAGAGGTTTCTCTGTGTAGGTCAAAGTTTTACTGATCTCTAAAGGCTCGGGCTCAAGAATATGAGAGGGATCTGGCTGATACTTCCGAAGCATAGAAACATGGAAGACATCATGAATTCTGCCCAGACTAGGAGGCAAAGCTAAACGATAGGCCAATTCACCAATAGTTTCAATTACTTCAAACGGTCCCACGTAACGAGGACTGAGTTTACCTCCCTTGCCATGTCGAATCAAGCCCTTGCGAAGATAAATTTTCAGAAATACCCGATCCCTAACGGCAAATTTCAGATCACGACGGCGTCTATCTGCATAACTCTTTTCCCGACTCTGTGCCGTAAGCATTCTTTTTCTGATAAGCTGAACATTATCAATCATTCTGTTCATCTTTGGCAATAAAGTAGGATCAATAGATTTCGACTCTCCAACTTCATCCCAATATAAAGGAGATCTGCATTTCCGCCCATACAAAGCCTCATACGGTGCCATACCGATAGTAGCTTGATAACTGTTGTTATAAGAAAATTCTGCAAGAGGTAAGTATTTCTCCCAACTCTTACCGAAGTCCAAAATGCACGCTTGGAGCATATCCTCAAGTATTAAGATAGTTCTTTTAGATTGTCCGTCAGTTTAAGGATGATGAGAAGTACTGAAGTTTAATGCCGTGCCCAAAGCCTTCTGAATCTTTTGCCAGAACTGAGATGTGAATCTGGGATCTCTATCCGACACAATACTCTTAGGAATTCCATAAAGTCTAACAATATTTTCAACATAAATTTCAGCCAACCGATCCAGAGATTCAGTCTTCTTAGTAGCAATAAAATGAGAGGTTTTGGTCAATCTATCCACAACAACCCAGACTGAATCATGACCCCTTGAAGACCGCGGTAAATCTGACACGAAATCCATGGTAATGTGGTCCGATTTCCAAACAGGAATAGCCAAAGGCTGCAACAACCCTGCTGGTCTCTGATGTTCAGCTTTAACTTTCTGACAAGTAAGACATTTAGCAACATAGTCAGCAATCACTCTCTTCATGTTGTTCCACCAGTAGTTCTGTTTCAGATCTCTGTACATCTTGGTACTGCCTGGATGGATAGTATACTTAGAATTATGAGCCTCTGCAAGAATTTCTTTCTTTAAAGCTGGCTCAGAAGGAATGCAAATTCTACCTTTGAATTTAAGAAGACCATCATCATGCAATTTGAAATCTGACTCTCCCCTTTTGACTTTTCTAAGATTTCCATCAATTGCAGATTAGCCTGTTGAGCCTCTCTAATCCTGGATAATAAAAGAGACTGAATATGCAAACTTGCAAATTGAACACCAGAATCTGAAATGTTGGGCCTCCATAAACATAATTCCTCCATGAACTCCCAATTTTTTATGATTAGACTAGCAACTATAACCTTTCGGCTTAAGGCATCAGCAACAATATTAGCCTTACCTAGCAGATAATTGATAGTACAATTATAATCCTCAAGCAACTCCAACCAACGCCTCTGCCTCATATTCAACTCTTTCTGAGAAAAGAGATATTTCAAACTCTTGTGATCAGCAAAGATTTCAAATTTATTACCCCAAAGATAATGACGCCATTTCTTTAATGCAAAGATGATAGCTGCAAGCTCGAGATCATGCGTCGGGTAATTAAGTTCATAAGGTTTCAGTTTTCTGGAAGCATAAGCAATAACTCTCCCATTCTGCATCAATACACAACCCAAACCTTCCTTAGAAGCATCACTATAGATTACCAGATTATCGGTACCCTCAGGTAGAGCAAGAATAGGAGCTGTGGTTAATCTCTTCTTTAATTCCTGGAAGCTAGCCTTACACTTCTCATTCCAGTCAAATATAGTCTTCTTTCGAGTGAGTTGAGTCAAAGGTCCAGCAATTTTAGATAAATCATTGACAAACCTTTTGTAATAACCCGCTAAACCAAAAAAACTACGAATTTCTGTAACAGTCTCTGGTCGTTTCCATGCCATGACAACCTCAATCTTTGCTGGATCTACAGAAATTCCATCCTTAACCAAAATTCACAATTACTGAATTTCGCAAATAACCGATGCTCCTGAAGAGTCTACAGTACAATCCTGAGATGCTGTTCATGTTTCGCCTCAGATTTAGAATAGACAAGAATATCATCAATGAAAATAATCACAAACTGATCCAGATAGAGGCACAATACTCTCTGCATCAGATCCATAAATGCGGCATGAGCGTTAGTTAACCCAAACGGCAGAATAACAAACTCATAATGACCATACCGAGTTTTGAAAGCAGTTTTGGGAACATCATCAGACTTAATCCTTAACTGATAATAGCCCTGCCTCAGATCGAATTTAGAAAATGTCACGCCCCAACTCGACCCCACCTACAATCAGTCAGGACGCAACGGAATTTCGGCAGTATAACGACAGTAAATAGATTACCGAGGCTCTAAACCAACCTCATTAATAACATTAAACATTCAATTCCATAACCATACACACAACGACTCCTCAACAGCATAACAACACAAAACATAACCGTAATATACAATAATCAGTCTTCGTTATCTGCCTCTGTTCCAACATAACATACAATACCTCAACCTTATCATACATTTCAAAAATAAGTTGAGACCCATCTAACAACTTAACCATAGACAAAAGAAAGCCACTAAGTTAACATCATTTGGATCATCATCTTTTCAACATCTATTACAATAAGAACCATAAAGCATATAAAAGTCTATTAAGCTAATGTACATGACATTAAACAACACAGAATCATGGATAAGACTCAGGGACATATGACTCATCCACGAAAGGCACATTTTCCTCCTCAGGAGGCACGTACCCGTAATCCGGCTCTGCAACACCTGTAAGCATGTAATAATAGAGAGTGAGCTTATATAAATAAGCCCAGTAAGGATCCGATAGATCTCGACAGTATTCACTATGCTCCTTTGATTTAGTCATTTGAGCAAGTAAACACACAACAACAATAACATTATCATCTCATAACTATATAACCATTCAATAAAGGATACTCAATTTGGTGTAGCTCCAAACGCCATCACGATCTCAACCGTTCTTCTTATAACTGCTCATTACTCACGCACCCGAGGTACCTCACTAGCCCCTCCCTCCATGACATCTCTGTCATGCGAGCTGGGGGTAGCCTCTGGCAGTCATATCGTTATCAACCCGACAGCCCAACGCTGCCCGAGATGTGGCACACACATACCAAGACTCCATAATCATCATCAATCATCAATCAATCATCAATCAATCATCATTTATACATCATTGATAGCATCAGTTATCATTTAAACAACAATAACTTAGTTAGATGACAAAGTAGGCCATCTAACCAGACATGCATTATATACACAATTAAACCCTAAATCACTCATCAACAACTCACCATTCAACACTCAAACACCACCCAATCATCTAAAGGCATCGTTCAAGAAATTAAAGAATTACAACCTAAACTTCAAAAATTCATAACTTACATTCTACTAACCCAAACATTGCCAAATCAATTTCTATCACTCACTCATTCAACCTACTACATTAGCCCTCTTAGAAATCTACCATAACACCTCCAAATCATGCTCGATAACCCTAAAACCCTAGGATGTCTTGGCTGGATTTTTCAAATTTTCCTACGAGCAATGTAATCGAAAATTCGGCATTACAACAGAGCTAACACGTAAACTATTGTGAAATACCGAATCCATCGTCAGATGGCACACCTCTATAGAGAAAGATTTCTTTTGCAACTTGAGGCCTCGTGATTAGACGAAGAGATTACTCCATCATGCGCACCAATGGAATATATAGAATTGTGATCAATCAAATATTGCAAAGCCCCGGTATTTATTACCGGTCAGAATTGAAGAGTTAGACTGGAATGCAAGAATGAATCTCTGGGTGCTTGGGTATCCACCGTAAGCCTTTCCTCGTTTGAACCTCGCCCTTAACTTCAAGTATTTAGAAATCGACGGCAATCGATTTCGAGCAACGCAACTCAATTAAATTAACTTTGAACAATTTAATCTAAATTAAATACACGAAAAATAAAAATTATACTATATATGACAGAAACTCGTAGTATTAGCATAAAACGATCCCTAGCATGCAAGGAGCAATAATCTATCATCAGATTACAATTCTAACGGTTCAATCTTCATTTATACGCAAAAATGCAAAAGACAAGTTTTGAGATCTAGAATTTTTCTCTCACCTTTGATGCGATAAAAGCCTAGGGATGAGTGAAGTGCGTGCCCAACAAGCAGAATCCAAGTCGGTGCGAAGTTTTACGGACAAAAACCAAGCTTTTCTAAGAAAGATTGATTGAAAAACCTTGAAAATCTCTTTGGCTTTTTCTCCTTCTTTCTCTCGGCCTTGTGTGTGCAATTGGAGTGTGTTTTGTGCTTTGCTTAGTGTGTGTTGATGACTATATGCAAATTAAAGCTTGGTCAAATAATTAAAATGCAAAGTCAAAGTAGTATTTAGTCCTTTAAATCATTTTCTTGTCTTTTAAATGCATTTTAACTATCTCCTTGATCAAAAAAAAAATGCAACTCCTAAGATAGCTCAAGTAGATTATTTTTAGGTGACAAGAAGTTTTACATTCAAAGAATTCCACCCGAGTCGGCTTAAAACTCGGTTTTTCGCAAAAAGTGGTGTAAAAACCCTAATAAATTCCTAAGCCGATTTGAAATCTGTTTTTATCAATCACAGGTCTATTAAAGTCCGTGGACTAGGTCTAGAAGGGTTAAAAAGACCAGTTTCAAAATTTTAGCGGACGTGCGTCCAAAACACTATTCACTAAAAGACGATGATAAAATTTCTGATCCCGTTTTTGATGAAAATTTCATGAATGCACATTTAGCACGTATTAGGAGTATTGACATCAAAATTATAACTTTCTAGGTCCTATAGCACATAAACAGGTCATATGCACGCAAAACGAGGTATAGCACGTAAAACGAGATAAGCAGAAAAGTGGGGTTTCACATTTTCCCCCCTTAAAGAAATTTCATCCTCGAAATTCTTACTTGATGTACGGAATAGATCTGGGTATTGCTACTGCATCTGATCTCGTATCTTCCACGTAGCTTCCTCAATGCCGTGATGCTTCCACAACACCTTAACCATCGGAATCCTCTTCGACCTCAACTCTCGGTCCATCTGATCTAGAATACGAATCGGACGCTCGTCATAAGTCAAATTCTCTCGAAGCTGTAATGGCTCTGGCTCAAGAATATGAGAAGGATCTGGATTATATTTTCGCAAATTAGACACGTGAAACACATCGTGGACATTAGAGAAATTCTCCGGTAAAGCCAACCGATATGCCAACTTACCAACCCTGCCAGTAATCTCAAATGGCCCAACAAATCTAGGACTCAGCTTACCACCTTTACCATAACGAGCAAACCCCTTTCGAGGAGACAATCTCAAGAAAACCCGATCTCCGACTGCAAACTCCAAGTCCCGTCGACGCTTATCACCATAACTCTTGAATCTACTCTGCGCCGTAAGCATTCTCTGCCTGATCAACTGAACATTCTCAATCTTCTCAAGACGTTCTAGCATACTAGTCGGACCAACAGTCTTTATCTCTACTACCTCGTCCCAATATAAAGGTCAACGGCACTTACGACCGTAAAGAGCTGTGAAAGGTGCCATTCCAATAGTAGCTTGATAACTATTGTTATAGGCAAGCTCGGCAAGTGGTAGATGTTTCTCCCAGTTCTTTCTGAAGTCCAAAACACAAGCCCTAAGCATATCTTCCAGAATCTGAATAGTCCGCTCAGATTGACCGTCGGTCTATGGATGATACGCGGTACTGAAGTTCAACTGAGTACCCAAAGTCTCCTGAAGTTTCTCCTACAAACAAGAAGTAAATCGAGGATCTCGATCAGAGACAATACTAGACGGAATCCCATGAAGTCTAACAATCTGATCCAGATAGAGACCCGTCAACTTTGTAACCTCATATCCCATCCTCACCGCAATAAAATGAGCTGTCTTCGTCAAACGATCCACGACAACCCAAACTGCATTATTACCCCTCGGTGTTCTAGGCAAACCAGAAACAAAGTCCATCGTAATATGCTCCCATTTCCACTCTGGTATAGCCAACGGCTGAAGCAAACCTGCAGGTCGTTGATGCTCGACTTTCACTCTCTGACAAGTCAAACATCTAGACACAAACTAAGCAACCTCCCTCTTCATGTTGTTCCACCAGTAATGTTGCTTCAAATCCCGATACATCTTAGTTCCACTAGGATGAATAGTATATTTAGAGTTATGAGCTTCCTCTAGAATACCTCGCCTCAAACTCGGCTCATCGGGAACACATACCCTGTTCCGAAATCGAAGAATACCGTCCTCATGCTGTTTAAAGTCAGACTGATCATCCGTGATCTGATCCTTGATTTTCTAAAGTTTAACATCAAGTTGCTGAGCTTCCCTGATCTGAGACAATAATAAAGGCTGAATACGGAGATGTGAACACATCACCCCAACCTGAGTCAACTCTGGTCTCCAATAACTAAACTCCTCAAGAACCTCCCACTTCTTGACAACCAAACAAGAAATACTAGCCTTCCGGCTGAGAGCATCTGCTACAACATTTGCCTTGCCAGGCAGATAATTGATAGAACAATTATAATCTCCAAGAAGCTTCATCCATCTCCTCTGGCGCATATTTAACTCATTTTGTGAGAATAAGTACTTAAGACTCTTATGATCAGTGAAAATCTCAAACTTACTGCCCCACAGATAATGACGCCACTTCTTGAGTGCAAAGACAACTGCTGCCAACTCAAGATCATGAGTCGGATAGTTTTCTTCATAAGGCTTCAACTTCCGAGAAGCATAGGCAATAACTCGGCCATTCTGCATAAGAACACATCCCAAGCCCTCCTTGGAGGCATCACTGTAAATGACCATATTATCGGTCCCCTCCGGTAGAGCAAGTACTGGAGCAGTAGTCAACCTCTTTTTTCAACTCCTGAAACCCACTCTCACATTTCTCATCCCAATTAAAGATAGTCCGTTTCTGAGTCAACTTAGATAGTGGCTCTGCAATCTTTGAAAAGTCCTTGACAAACCTACGGTAATAACCCGCCAAGCCAAGAAAACTACGGACATCAGAAACACTCTCTGGCCGCTTCCAAGACATCACTAATTCAATCTTAGTGGGATCTACAGAAATACTGCTCTGTGTAATAACATGGCCAAGAAAAGAAATCCGTTGCAGCCAAAATTCACATTTGCTGAACTTGGCAAACAACTGATGCTCCTGCAACTTCTCTGATACAAGCCGTAGATGTTGCTCGTGCTTCGATTCAGATATAGAATAGACTAAGATATCATCAATAAAAATCAGGACGAACTGGTCCAAGTACGGCTGAAAGACTCGATGCATCAAATCCATGAATGCTGCCGGTGCATTAGTCAATCCAAAGGGCATAACAACAAACTCATAATGCCCGTACCGAGTCCTGAAGGCAGACTTCGGAACATCCTCCGTGCGAATCCGAAGCTGATAATACCCCTGCCTTAAGTCAAACTTAGAGTAGACTTTGGCTCCCTGAAGTTGATCAAACAACTCGTCAATTAGTGGCAAAGGATATTAATTCTTGATGGTCACCTGATTCAAACCACGGTAATCAATACACAATCTCAAAGTACCATCCTTCTTCTTCACAAATAAAACAGGAGCTCCCCAAGGTGAAGAACTCTGCTGGATAAATCCCTTCTTCAATAACTCCTGTAACTGAGTCTTCTACTCCTTCAACTCGGCTGGTGCCATCCGGTACGCCGATTTAGAAATAGGTTGAGTACCAGGAACAAGATTAATCACAAACTCTATATCCCTCTCAGGCGGAAACCCTGGCAACTCCTCGGGAAATACATTAGGATATTCCCGGATAATAGGGACTTTCTCTAGCTGTAGCTTATCAGATGGCTTGTTGATCAGATAAGCCAGATAACCCGAACACCCCTTACTCACCAACTTAACGGCTTTAGTTGTTGAGATAACAAAACTCGTCTTTGCACCTCGGTTCCCTACTACCTCAACTACTGGTTGATCTGGCAAACGAAACTGTACTACCTTGGTTCTATAGTTCAACTGAGCATCATACTTAGAAAGCCAATCCATTCCCAAGATAACATCATACCCCCGAATAGGAAATAAAATAAGGTCCGAAGGAAAATTATGCCCCTTAACATGTATTATACAATCCTTACATACTAAGCCAGTAACATACTTATCAGTCAAAGAGGTACTAATCTCAACCACATAAGGCAATCTTTCAGGTTGCATTTTAACACGTTGCACACAAGCATGAGTAATGAAAGAATGCGTAGCACCAGAATCAATTAACACTTTAACAAGTTGATCAAGTATAAGGAAGTTACCTTCCACCACTGTAGTCTCCTCAGGCATCTCCTCCATATCAACTGCATAAGCTCGAGCCTCAACCCGCTGCTACTGTGGTACACTGCCTGTAGGCCTACCCTGGTAACCCTGAGTCGCTGCCCGACCCTCAATCCTCGCATATCTAGGGCAATCCTTCGCCCTATGCTCGATGCTACCACAACCCAAACATGTCCCTGCCTTTACCCTGCAGTCGGACTCCACATGCCCTGGGCGCTTGCAGTAATTACACTGCGATGATGTGGCACTAACACTGCCCCTAGAAGAACCAGAAGCTGATGAAGCAGCTGATACAGCCTGCTGCTGAGGTCTCACCACACTAGGCCTGTACTGACCCTGGGACTGGGCTGGCCTATACTGAGTCTGAACCTGATATGGCCTCTGCTGAAACTGAGGTCGATAGTAACTCTGCTAACCCTGTGGCCTATAAGAACCCTGCTGGGCTGGTGGCTTGTAGACAACCTGCTGTACTGGAGGCCTATATATAACCTGCTGGCCCTGTGGCTGATACGGCCTCTTACTAGGCTGACTGGAGACAATCTGATCCTCTTTTCTCTTCTCTAACCTAGAAGCTGCATCAAAAGCCTCAGTGAAGATATCATAGCGATTCAGAGCCATTGCATCCTGAATCTCGGGCCTCAATCCCAACATAAATCTACGGGTCTTCCTCTCCTCCACAGCTACAAACTCCGGTGCATACCGGGACAACCTAGTGAATGTAGCCTCATATTGAGCCACAGTAGAATCCCCATGTACCAAAGACAGGAACTCAGCCTCTCTCCTCTCCCGTGCAACCCTCGGGACATACTTATCCCTAAAAGCAGTCAGAAAGGCATCCCAAACATACGGAACACCCCGGGTCTCCCAACTGGCTCTCAGAGTGCGCCACCACTCCTCTGCCTCATCATCAAGCAAATAGACAGCACAAGTCACCTTTCTCTTATCAGTGTACCCGAGAGGATCAAAAATTTTCTGTAACTTACTAATCCATGACTCGGCCTTCCTATCATCAGGCTCTCCCTAAAATCTAGGAGGATAATACCCCAGAAACTCCTTCATAGTACCTCGACCGTGATTACCACCCTGTACATTCTGTATCTCAGCCTGAAACGCCTGAGTCTGAGCAGCCTGACCCGCTAACAACTGGACCCGGCCAACCATCAAATCTGCAATCCGATCCATTGCTGCCCCTTACCTGTCATCACCCCTATCACTGCCCTGTGCTACATTACCAGGAACCTCATCTACAATCTTGGGCCTACCACGAGTCCTCGGACTACCGGCCATCGTACTAATCAAAGAGTTAGCACAGGTTATAGCACGTAAACAGGTTATATACAACTTTTAACACATAAACAACAAACTCATATAAAGCACATAGATCACATAAGTTTCAATCACATAAGCAAATTAACAACATAATCACATAAGCACTTAAATCACATAATCACTTAATCATGTAGTCATATCAATACATAATTCACTTTTCTTTCTTTTCATACATACTTCATGCTAAGACCATTAGCCACATTCCGAGAATACCTCGGCTGACAACTAACATGCGCTTTGATACCACTTAAATGTCACGGCCCAACTCGACCCCACCTACAATCAGTCAGGACGCAACGGAATTTCGGCAGTATAATGACAGTAAATAGATTACCGAGGCTCTAAACCAACCTCATTAATAATGTTAAACATCCAATTCCATAACCATACAAACAACGACTCCTCAACAGCATAACAACACACAACATAACCGTAATATACAATAATCAGTCTTCGTTATCTGCCACCGTTCCGACATAACATACAATACTGCAACTTTATCATACATTTCAAAAATAAGTTGAGACCCATCTAACAACTTAACCATAGACAAAAGAAAGCCAGTAAGTTAACATCATTTGAATCATCATCTTTTCAACATCTATTACAAAAAGTACCATAAAGCAAATAAAAGTCTACTAAGCTAATGTACATGACATTAAACAATATAGAATCATGGATAACACTCAGAGACATATGACTCATCCCCGTAAGCCACATTTTCCTCCTCAGGAGGCACGTACCCGTAATGCGACTCTCCAACACCTGTAAGCATGCAATAATAGAGAGTGAGCTTATATAAATAAGCCCAGTGAGGATCCGATAGATCTCGACAGTATTCACTATGCTCCTTGGATTTAGTCCTTTGAGCAAGTAAACACACAACAACAATAACATTTTCATCACATAACTATATAACCATTCAATAAAGGATACTCTATTTGGTGTAGCTCCAAACTCCATCACGATCTCAACCGTTCTTCTTATAACTCTCCATTACTCACGCACCCGAGGTACCTCACTAACCCCTCCCTCCATGACACCTCCGTCATGCGAGCTGGGGGTAGCCTCTGGCAGTTATGTTGTTATTAACCCGACAGCCCAACGCTGCCCGAGAGGTGGCACACACATACCAAGACTCCATAATCATCATCAATCATCAATCAATCATCAATCAATCATCATTTATACATCATTGATAGCATCAGTTATCATTTAAACAACAATAACTTAATTAGATGACAAAGTAGGCCATCTAACCGGACATGCATTATATACACAATTAAACCCTAAATCACTCATCAACAACTCACCATTCAACACTCAAACACCACCCAATCATCTAAAGGCATTGTTCAAGAAATTAAAAAATGACAACCTAAACTTCAAAAATTCATAACTTACATTCTACTAACCCAAACATTGCCAAATCAGTTTCTATCACTCACCCATTCAACCTACTACATTAGCTCTCTCATAAATCCACCATAACACCTCCAAATCATGCTCAATAACCCTAAAACCCTAGGATGTCTTGGCTGAATTTTCTAAATTTTCCCACGAGCAATGTAATCAAAAATTCGGCATTACAACAACGCTAACACGTAATTATCAAGTATTTAGAAATCGACGGCAATCGATTTCGAGCAACGTAACTCAATTAAATCAACTTTGAACAATTTAATCTAAATTAAATACCCGAAAAATAAAAATTATGCTATATCCGACAGAAACTCATAGTATTAGCATAAAACGATCCCTAGCATGCAAGGAGCAATAATCTATCATCAGATTACAATTTTAACGGTTCAATCTTCATTTATACGCAAAAATACAAAAGACAAGTTTTGAGATCTATAATTTTTCTCTCACCTTTGATGCGATAAAAGCCTAGGGATGCGTGAAGTGCGTGCCGAAGAAGCAGAATCCAAGTCGGTGCGAAGTTTTACGGACAAAAACCAAGCTTTTCTAAGAAAAATTGATTGAAAAACCTTGAAAATCTCTTTGGCTTTTTCTCCTTCTTTCTCTCGGCCTTGTGTGTGAAATTGGAGTGTGTTTTGTGCTTTTCTTAGTGTGTGTTGATGACTATATGCAAATTAAAGCTTGGTCAAATAATTAAAATGCAAAGTCAAAGTAGTATTTAGTCCTTTAAATCATTTTATTGTCTTTTAAATGCATTTTAACTATCTCCTTGCTCAAAACAAAAAAATGTAACTCCTAAGATAGCTCAAGTGGGTTATTTTTAGATGACAAGAAGTTTTACATTCAAAGAATTTCACCCGAGTCGGCTCAAAACTCGGTTTTTCGCAAAAAGTGGTGTAAAAACCCTAATAAATTCCTAAGCCGATTTGAAATATGTTTTTATCAATCACATGTCTATTAAAGTCCGTAGACTAGGTCTAGAAGGGTTAAAAAGACCAGTTTCAAAATTTTAGCGGACGTGCGTCCAAAACACTATTCACTAAAAGACGACGATAAAATTTCTGATCCTGTTTTTGATGAAAATTTCATGAATGCACATTTAACACGTATTAGGAGTATTGACATCAAAATTATAACTTTCTAGGTCCTATAGCACATAAACAGGTCATATGCACGCAAAACGAGGTATAACACGTAAAACGAGATAAGCAGAAAAGTGGGGTTTCATAGAAAATACCCTGGCATCTTGCAACTGATCAAATAATTCCTCAATCAAAGGCAATGGATATTTGATTAAGACCCCGATAATCAATGCATAACCAAAGAGATCCATCTTTCTTTTTAACAAATAAGACCGGTGCACCCCAAGGTGAAGAACTCGGCTGAATGAATCCCTTCTCAAGTAAACCCTGCAACTGAATTTTCAATTCCTGCAACTCGAGTGGAGCCATTCCGCACAGAGTTCTAGAGATAGGCGTAGCCCCTGGTAATAAGTCGATCACAAACTCTATCTCTCTATTAGATGGTAAACCAGGTAACTCCTCAGGAAACACCCCTGGAAACTCTCTCACGATAGGTACATCATTCAGTTTCAATTGATCACCAGGTTGATTAATCAAGTAAGCAAAGTATGTGAAACCCCACTTTTCTGCTTATCTCGTTTTACGTGCTATACCTCGTTTTGCGTGCATATGACCTGTTTATGTGCTATAGGACCTAGAAAGTTATAATTTTGATGTCAATACTCCTAATACGTGCTAAATGTGCATTCATGAAATTTTCATCAAAAACGGGATCATAAATTTTATCGTCGTCTTTTAGTGAATAGTATTTTGGACGCACGTCCGCTAAAATTTTGAAACTGGTCTTTTTAACCCTTCTAGACCTAGTCCACGGACTTTAATAGACCTGTGATTGATAAAAACGGATTTCAAATCGGCTTAGGAATTTATTAGGGTTTTTACACCGACTTTTGCAAAAAATCGAGTTTTAAGCCGACTTGGGTAGAATTGTTTGATTTTAAAACTTCTTGTCACCTAAAAATAATCTACTTGAGCTATCTTTGGAGTAGCATTTTTGTTTTGAGCAAGGAGATAGCTAAAATGCATTTAAAAGACAAGAAAATGAATTAAAAGACTAAAATACTACTTTGACTTTGCATTTTATTTATTTGACCAAGCCTTTTATTGCATATAGTCATCAACACACACTAAGCAAAGCACAAAACACACTCCAATTGAACACACAAGGCCGAGAGAAAGAAGGAGAAAAAGAAAGAGAATTTTCAAGGTTTTTCAATCAATTTTTCTTAGAAAAGCTTGGTTTTTGTCCGTAAAACTTCGCACCGACTTGGATTCTGCTTGTTGGGCATGCACTTCACGCATCCCTAGGCTTTTATCGCATCAAAGGTGAGAGAAAAATTCTAGATCTCAAAACTTGTCTTTTGCATTTTTGCGTATAAATGAAGATTGAACCGTTAGAATTGTAATCTGATGATAGATTATTGCTCCTTGCATGCTAGGGATCGTTTTATGCTAATACTACGAGTTTCTGTCGGATATAGCATAATTTTTATTTTCCGGGTATTTAATTTAGATTAAATTGTTCAAAGTTGATTTAATTGAGTTGCGTTGCTCGAAATCGATTGCCGTCGATTTCTAAATACTTGATAATTACGTGTTAGCGCTGTTGTAATGCCGAATTTTCGATTACATTGCTCGTGGGAAAATCCAGAAAATCCAGCCAAGACATCCTAGGGTTTTAGGGTTATCGAGCATGATTTGGAGGTGTTATGGTGGATTTCTGAGAGGGCTAATGTAGTAGGTTGAATGGGTGAGTGATAGAAACTGATTTGGCAATGTTTGGGTTAGTAGAATGTAAGTTATGAATTTTTGAAGTTTAGGTTGTCATTCTTTAATTTCTTGAACGATGCCTTTAGATGATTGGGTTGTGTTTGAGTGTTGAATGGTGAGTTGTTGATGAGTAATTTAGGGTTTAATTGTGTTTATAATGCATGTCCGGTTAGATGGCCTACTTTGTCATCTAACTAAGTTATTGTTGTTTAAATGATAATTGATGCTATCAATGATGTATAATTGATGATTGATTGATGATTGATTGATGATTGATTGATGATTGATGATGATTATGGAGTCTTGGTATGTGTGTGCCACCTCTCGGGCAGCGTTGGGCTGTCGGGTTGATAACGGCATGACTGCCATAGGCTACCCTCAGCTCGCATGACGGAGGTGTCATAGAGGGAGGGGCTAGTGAGGTACCTCGGGTGCGTGAGTAATGGGGAGTTATAAGAAGAATGGTTAAGATCGTGATGGCGTTTGGAGCTACATCAAATAGAGTATCCTTTATTGATTGGTTATATAGTTATGTGATGATAGTATTATTTATGTTATTGTGTGTTTACTGACTCAAAGGATTATTCCAAGGAGTTTAGTAGACCTTGCTCGAGATCTATCGGATCCTCACTGGGCTTATTTATATAAGCTCACTCTCTATTATTGTATGCTTACAGGTGTTACAGAGCCGGTGGATGAGTCATATGTCCTTGAGTCTTATCCTTGATTCTATGTTGTTTAATGTCATCTACATTAGCTTAATAGACTTTTATATGCTTTATGGTTCTTATTGTAATAGATGTTGAAAAGATGATGATCCAAATGATGTTAACTTAGTGGCTTTCTTTTGTCTATGGTTAAGTTGTTAGATGGGTCTCAACTTATTTTTGAAATGTATGATAAGGTTGAGGTATTGTATGTTATGTCGGAACGGAGGCAGATAACGAAGACTGATTATTTTATATTACGGTTATGTTGTGTGTTGTTATGCTGTTGAGGAGTTGTTGTTTGTATGGTTATGGAATTGAATGTTTAATGTTATTAATGAGGTTGGTTTAGAGCCTCGGTAATCTATTTACTGTCGTTATACTGTCGAAATTCCGTTGCGTCCTGACTGATTGTAGGTGGGGTCGAGTTAGGGCGTGACATCTAAGTGGTATCAGAGCGCATGTTAGTTGTTAGCCGGGGTATTCTCAGAATGTGGGTAATGGTCTTAGCATGAAATATGCATGAAAAGAAAGAAAAGTGAATTATGTATTGATATAACTAAATGATTAAGTGATTATGTGATTTAAGTGCTTATGTGATTATGTGATCAATTTGCTTATGTGATTGAAGCTTATGTGATCTATGTGCTTTATATGAGTTTGTTGTTTATGTGTTAAAAGTTGTATATAACCTGTTTACGTGCTATAACCTGTGCTAACTCTTTGATTAGTACGATGGCCGGTAGACCGAGGACTCGTGGTAGGCCCGAGATTGTAGATGAGGTTCCTGGTAATGTGGCATAGGGCAGTGATAGGAGTGATGACAGGTTTGGGGCAGCAATGGATCAGATTGCAGATTTGATGGCTGGATAGGCCCAGTTGTTAGCGGGTCAGGCTGCTCAGACACAGGCGTTGCAGGCTCAGATACAGAATGTACAAGGTGGTAATCACGGTCGAGGTACTATGAAGGAGTTTCTGGGGTACTATCCTCCTAGATTTCAGGGAGAGCCTGATGATAGGAAGGCCGAGTCGTGGATTAGTAAGTTAGAGAAAATTTTTGATCCTCTCGGGTACACTGATGAGAGGAAGGTGACTTGTGCTGTCTATTTGCTTGATGATGAGGCAGAGGAATAGTGGCGCACTGTGAGAGCCAGTTGGGAGACCCGGGGTGTTCCGTATGTTTGGGATACCTTTCTGACTGCTTTTAGGGATAAGTATGTCCCGAGGGTTGCACGGGAGAGGAGAGAGGCTGAGTTCCTGTCCTTGGTACAGGGGGATTCTTCTGTGGCTCAGTATGAGGCTACATTCACTAGGTTGTCCCGGTATGCACCGGAGTTTGTGGCTGTGGAGGAGAGGAAGACCCGTAGATTTATGTTGGGATTGAGACCCGAGATTCAGGATGCAATGGCTCTAAATCGCAATGATATCTTCACTGAGGCTTTTGATGCAGCTTCTAGGTTAGAGAAGAGGAAAGGGGATCAGATTGTCTCCAGTCAGCCTAGTAAGAGGCCGTATCAGCCACATGGCCAGCAGGTTATATATAGGCCTCCAGTACAGCAGGTTGTCTACAGGCCACCAGCCCAGCAGGGTTCTTATAGGCCACAGGGTCAGCAGAGTTACTATCGGCCTCAGTTTCAGCAGGGGCCATATCAGGTTCAGACTCAGTATAGGCCAGCCCAGTCTCAGGGTCAATACAGGCCTAGTGTGGTGAGACCTCAGCAGCAGGCTGTATCAGCTGCTTCTTCAGCTTCTGGTTCTTCTAGGGGCAGTGTTAGTGCCACATCATCGCAGTGTAATTACTGCAAGCGCCCAGGGCATGTGGAGTCCGACTGCAGGGTAAAGGCAGGGACATGTTTGGGTTGTGGTAGCATCGAGCATAGGGCGAAGGATTGCCCTAGATATGCGAGGATTGAGGGTCGGGCAGCGACTCAGGGTTACCAGGGTAGGCCTACGGGCAGTGTACCACAGCAGCAGCGGGTTTAGGCTCGGGCTTATGCAGTTGATATGGAGGAGATGCCTGAGGAGACTGCAGTGGTGGAAGGTAACTTCCTTATACTTGATCAACTTGTTAAAGTGTTGATTGATTCTGGTGCTACGCATTCTTTCATTACTCCTGCTTGTGTGTAATGTGTTAATTTGCAACCTGAAAGATTGCCTTATGTGGTTGAGATTAGTACCTCTTTGACTGATAAGTATGTTACTGGCTTAGTATGTAATGATTGTATAATACATGTTAAGGGGCATAATTTTCCTTCAGACCTTATTTTATTTCCTATCCGGGGGTATGATGTTATTCTGGGTATGGATTGGCTTTCTAAGTATGATGCCTAGTTGAACTGTAGAACCAAGGTAGTATAGTTTCGTTTGCCGGATCAGCCAGTAGTAGAGGTAACGGGTAACCGGGGTGCTAAGATGAGTTTTGTTATCTCAGCAACTAAAGCCGTTAAGTTGGTGAGTAAGGGGTGTTCGGGTTATCTAGCTTATTTGATCAACAAGCCATCTGATAAGCTACAGCTAGAGGAAGTCCCTATTATTCGGGAATATCCCAATGTATTTCCCGAGGAGTTGCCAGGGTTGCCGCCAGAGAGGGATATAGAGTTTGTGATTAATCTTGTTCCCAGTACTCAACCTATTTCTAAATCGGCGTACCGGATGGCACCAGCTGAGTTGAAGGAGTTGAAGACTCAGTTGCAGGAGTTATTGAAGAAATGATTCATTCAGCAGAGTTCTTCACCTTGGGGAGCTCCTGTTTTATTAGTGAAGAAGAAGGATAGTACTTTGAGATTGTGTATTGATTACCGTGGTTTGAATCAGGTGACTATCAAGAATAAATATCATTTGCCACTAATTGACGAGTTGTTTGATCAACTTCAGGGGGCTAAAGTCTACTCTAAGTTTGATTTGAGGCAAGGGTATTATCAGCTTCGGATTCGTACAGAGGATGTTCCGAAGTCTGCCTTCAGGACTCGGTACGGGCATTATGAGTTTGTTGTTATGCCATTTGGTTTGACTAATGCACCGGCAGCATTTATGGATTTGATGCATCGAGTCTTTCAGCCGTACTTGGACCAGTTCGTGGTGATTTTTATTGAGGATATCTTGGTCTATTCTAAATCTGAATCGGAGCACGAGCAACATCTACGGCTTGTATTAGAGAAGCTGCAGGAGCATCAGTTGTTTGCCAAGTTCAGCAAATGCGAATTTTGGCTGCAACGGATTTCTTTTCTTGGCCATGTTATTACACAGAGCGGTATTTCTGTAGATCCCACTAAGATTGAATCGGTGATGTCTTGGAAACGGCCAGAGAGTGTTTCTGATGTCCTTAGCTTTCTTGGCTTGGCGGGTTATTACCGTAGGTTTGTCAAGGACTTCTCGAAGATTGCGGGGCCACTATCTAAGTTGACTCAGAAACGGACTATCTTTAATTGGGATGAGAAGTGTGAGAGTGGGTTTCAGGAGTTGAAAAAGAGGTTGACTACTGCTCCAGTACTTGCTCTACCAGAGGGGACCGATAATATGGTCATTTACAGTGATGCATCCAAGGAGGGCTTGGGATGTGTTCTTATGCAGGATGGCCGAATTATTGCCTATGCTTCTTGAAAGTTGAAGCCTTATGAAGAAAACTATCTGACTCATGATCTTGAGTTGGCAGCAGTTGTCTTTGCACTCAAGAAGTGGCGTCATTATCTGTGGGGAAGTAAGTTTGAAATTTTCACTGATCATAAGAGTCTGAAGTACTTGTTCTCACAGAAGGAGTTGAATATGCGCCAGAGGAAATGGATGGAGCTTCTTGGAGATTATAATTGTTCTATCAATTATCTGCCTGGAAAGGCAAATGTTGTAGCAGGAGCTCTCAGCCGGCAGGCGAAAAATTCTTGGTTGGCTGTCAAGAAGTGGGAGGTTCTTGAGGAGTTTAGTTATTGGAGACCAGAGTTGACTCAGGTTGGGGTGATGTGTTCACATCTTCGTATTCAGCCTTTATTATTGTCTCAAATCAGGGAAGCTCAGCAATTTGATGTTAAACTTCAGAAGATCAAGGATCTGATCGCTGATGATCAGTCTGACTTTAAACTGCATGAGGACGGTATTCTTCGATTTCGGAACAGGGTATGTGTTCCCGATGAGCCGAGTTTGAGGCGAGGTATTCTGGAAGAAGCTCATAATTCTAAGTACACTATTCATCCCGGTGGAACTAACATGTATCGGGATTTGAAGCAACATTACTCGTGGAACAACATGAAGAGGGAGGTTGCTCAGTTTGTATCTAGATGTTTGACTTGTCAGAGAGTGAAAGTCGAGCATCAACGACCTGCAGGTTTGCTTCAGCCGTTAGCTATACCAGAGTGGAAATGGGAGCATATTACGATGAGCTTCGTCACTGGGTTGCCTAGAACACCGAGGGGTAATGATGCAGTTTGGGTTGTCGTGGATCGTTTGACGAAGATAGCTCATTTTATTGCAATAAGGATGGGAGATAAGGTTACAAAGCTGACGGATCTCTATCTGGATCAGATTGTTAGACTTCACGGGATTCCGTCTAGTATTGTCTCTGATCGAGATCCTCAATTTACTTCTCGCTTGTGGGAGAAACTTCAAGAGACTTTGGGTACTCAGTTGAACTTCAGTACCGCGTATCATCCACAGACCGACGGTCAGTCTAAGCGGACTATTCAGATTCTGGAAGATATGCTTAGAGCTTGTGTTCTGGACTTCGGAAAGAACTGGGAGAAACATCTACCGCTTGCCAAGTTTGCCTATAACAATAGTTATCAAGCTACTATTGGAATGGCACCTTTTGCAGCTCTTTACGGTCATAAGTGCCGTTCACCTTTATATTGGGACGAGGTAGGAGAGATGAAGACTGTTGATCCGACTATCATGCCAGAGCGTCTAGAAAAGATTGAGAATGTTCAGTTGATCAGGCAGAGAATGCTTACGGCGCAGAGTAGATTCAAGAGTTATGCTGATAAGCGTCGTCGAGACTTAGAGTTTGCAGTCGGAGATCGGGTTTTCTTGAGATTGTCTCCTCGAAAGGGGTTTGCTCGTTATGGTAAAGGTGGTAAGCTGAGTCCGAGATTTGTTGGGCGTTTGAGATTACCGGTAGGGTTGGTAAGTTGGCATATCGGTTGGCTTTACCGGAGAACTTCTCTAATGTCCACGATGTATTTCACGTGTCTAATTTGCGAAATTATAATCCGGATCCTTCTCATATTCTTGAGCCAGAGCCGTTACAGCTTTGAGAGAATTTGACTTATGACGAGCGTCCGATTCGTATTCTAGATCAGATGGACCGAGAGTTGAGATCGAAGAGGATTCCGATGGTTAAGGTGTTGTGGAAGCATCACGGCATTGAGGAAGCTACGTGGGAGAGACGAGATCAGATGCAGCAGCAATACCCAGATCTATTCCGTACATCAAGTAAGAATTTCGAGGATGAAATTTCTATAAGGGGGGGAGACTATGAAACCCCACTTTTCTGTTTATCTCGTTTTACATGCTATACCTCATTTTGCGTGCATATGACCTGTTTATGTGCTATAGAACCTAGAAAGTTATAATTTTGATATCAATACTCCTAATACGTGCTAAATGTGCATTCATGAAATTTTCATCAAAAACGAGATCATAAATTTTATCGTCGTCTTTTAGTGAATAGTGTTTTGGACGCACGTCCGCTAAAATTTTGAAAATGGTCTTTTTAACCCTTCTAGACCTAGACCACGGACTTTAATAGACCTGTGATTGATAAAAACGGATTTCAAATCGGCTTAGGAATTTATTAGGGTTTTTACACCGACTTTTGCAAAAAATCGAGTTTTAAGCCGACTCGGGTAGAATTGTTTGATTTTAAAACTTCTTGTCACCTAAAAATAATCTACTTGAGCTATCTTAGGAGTTGCATTTTTGTTTTGAGCAAGGAGATAGCTAAAATGCATTTAAAAGACAAGAAAATAAATTAAAGGACTAAAATACTACTTTGACTTTGCATTTTATTTATTTGACCAAGCCTTTTATTGCATATAGTCATCAACACACACTAAGAAAAGCACAAAACACACTCCAATTGCACACACAAGGCCGAGAGAAAGAAGGAGAAAAAGAAAGAGAATTTTCAAGGTTTTTCAATCAATTTTTCTTAGAAAAGCTTGGTTTTTGTCCGTAAAACTTCGCACTGACTTGGATTCTGCTTGTTGGGCACGCACTTCACGCATCCCTAGGCTTTTATCGCATCAAAGGTGAGAGAAAAATTCTAGATCTCAAAACTTGTCTTTTGCATTTTTGCGTATAAATGAAGATTGAACCGTTAGAATTGTAATCTGATGATAGATTATTGCTCCTTGTATGCTAGGGATCGTTTTATGCTAATACTATGAGTTTTTGTCGGATATAGCATAATTTTTATTTTCTGGGTATTTAATTTAGATTAAATTGTTCAAAGTTGATTTAATTGAGTTGCGTTGCTCGAAATCGATTGCCGTCGATTTCTAAATACTTGATAATTACGTGTTAGCGCTGTTGTAATGCCGAATTTTCGATTACATTGCTCGTGGGAAAATCCGGAAAATCCAGCCAAGACATCCTAGGGTTTTAGGGTTATCGAGCATGATTTGGAGGTGTTATGGTGGATTTCTGAGAGGGCTAATGTAGTAGGTTGAATGGGTGAGTGATAGAAACTGATTTGGCAATGTTTGGGTTAGTAGAATGTAAGTTATGAATTTTTGAAGTTTAGGTTGTCATTCTTTAATTTCTTGAACGATGCCTTTAGATGATTGGGTTGTGTTTGAGTGTTGAATGGTGAGTTGTTGATGAGTAATGTAGGTTTTAATTGTGTTTATAATGCATGTCCGGTTAGATGGCCTACTTTGTCATCTAACTAAGTTATTGTTGTTTAAATGATAATTGATGCTATCAATGATGTATAATTGATGATTGATTGATGATTGATTGATGATTGATGATGATTATGGAGTCTTGGTATATGTGTGCCACCTCTCGGGCAGCGTTGGGCTGTCGGGTTGATAACGGCATGACTGCCATAGGCTGCCCCCAGCTCGCATGACGGAGGTGTCATGGAGGGAGGGGCTAGTGAGGTACCTCGGGTGCGTGAGTAATGCGGAGTTATAAGAAGAATGGTTGAGATCGTGATGGCGTTTGGAGCTACACCAAATAGAGTATCCTTTATTGATTGGTTATATAGTTATGTGATGATAGTATTATTTATGTTATTGTGTGTTTACTGACTCAAATGATTATTCCAAGGAGTTTAGTAGACCTTGCTCGAGATCTATCGGATTCTCACTGGGCTTATTTATATAAGCTCACTCTCTATTATTGCATGCTTACAGGTGTTGCAGGGCCCGAGTACGGGTACGTGCCTCCTGAGTAGGAAAATGTGCCTTTCGTGGATGAGTCATATGTCCTTGAGTCTTATCCATGATTCTATGTTGTTTAATGTCATGTACATTAGCTTAATAGACTTTTATATGCTTTATGGTTCTTATTGTAATAGATGTTGAAAAGATGATGATCCAAATGATGTTAACTTAGTGGCTTTCTTTTGTCTATGGTTAAGTTGTTAGATGGGTCTCAACTTATATTTGAAATGTACGATAAGGTTGAGGTATTGTATGTTATGTTGGAACGGAGGCAGATAACGAAGACTGATTATTGTATTTTACGGTTATGTTGTGTGTTGTTATGCTGTTGAGGAGTTGTTGTTTGTATGGTTATGGAATTGGATGTCTAATATTATTAATAAGGTTGGTTTAGAGCCTCGGTTATCTATTTACTGTTGTTATACTGTCGAAATTCCGTTGCGTCCTGACTGATTGTAGGTGGGGTCGAGTTGGGGTGTGACAAAGTAAGCCTCACAACCCTTACCTAACATTTTTTATGCTTTAATAGAAGATATGATAGGAGTCCCCGTAGATTTTCTACTACCAACTATTTTAAGTATGGGCTGGTTGGGCATTTCTAGTTTCACAATCTTCTTTCTACAATCAAGTTGGGCATAATATTTACCTAACCAGTCCATCCCCAATATAATTTCAAAGTCGCGGAAAGGTAGAATAATTAAATCGGCAGGAAAAACACGACCTTGAATATAAATATTATATGCCTTACAGATAGATTTGGTGACAAACTTCGGCCCCATAAGAGTATAAACCACAATATCATGCAACAGTTTATCATGTTTCAACTTAGCATTTTGTGCACAAATAGGTGTAATAAATGAATGCAAAGCCCCAAAATCAATTAAAACCTTAACTGATTGATCATTAAGAAGAAAAGTACCTTCTACTACAATGGTCGTATCCGGAAGCTCCTCAGCATCTAAGGAAAATACTCGGGCCTGACCCTACGGTACTGGTGCTGCAACTGAACCCCTGGTCTAATTGCCTTGACCAGATGTCTGACCCTTATTATTGTTGATTTTTTGGTAGTCTCTAACCTTGTGTTAATCACTGCTGCATCCGGTACATCGGCCCAATCTCTTCCAACAATTATCCTCAGTATGACCCTGGCATTGACAGAAGCTGCACTGTTGGTGACGTCTTGCAACAGTGTCTCCCGAAGGAGCTTTGTAAGTAGAGGTAGCTGAACTACCCTGCTGAGAACGAACTACTGCTGGTCGGGTCTGCCTCTGACTCTGACTCTAACTCTGGGCTAGTCGCGACTGAATCTGAACAGGCCCTGTATAATTCTGTGTCTGCCTCGGCTGTGGACTCTGCCCAACTGGAATAGTCTGCCTCTGGTACCCCTGACTCTGAGACTGAAACTGCCGCTTATTCGATTGACTAGACTCTGCCAACATGTCTGCCTTGCGTTTTTCATACCTTGAGGCGGCTTTGACCACTGCAGCATAGTTAGGGTAATCATTCGCAGACAGACTAAGCATAATATCCTTCCTCAATCCCATAATGAACCTCTGCATCTTCATATCCTCAGGTTGTACCAAAGCCGACACATAGCGGGAAAGCCTAGTAAAAGCAGCCTCATATTGATCCACTGACATACTCCCTTGTTTCAAAGCTATGAACTCTGCCTGACGCCTCTCACGGGCAACCATGGATATATACTTATCTCGGAATTCTCGAACGAAATCAGCCCACGAATATTGAACCGCCTCAGCTTCCCATTGCTCATTAATAGTATGCCACCACTCCTCAGCGTCACCCTCCAACAAAAATGTAGCATAAGTAATCTTTTTCTCATCACTGCACTCTAGAATTGCAGCCACCCTTTCAAATTTCCTCAACCATAATTCGGCCTTCATATCATCAGGTTCACCAAAGAAGCTGTAGGCCCCGTGATGTAAAAATCGGTCATACAAATTAGCTCCAGCAGCACTACTACCCTTGGCTCTGACGGCCTGATTACCCCTAGGAGCCCCTGCCTGACCCTGCTGAGTTACAAACTGTGCAATAGTGTTCATTGCAGTAGCCATAGTAGCCAGAATCTGTGCAGTGCTGGGTTCTGGTCCTTGCGGTGGTGCATTCTCTGCTACTCCTTCACCCTCTCCCAGTACACCCTGCCTAGGAGCTTCTTCTGGCTCTCTCCCCGGTCTGCCCCTTCTCCTCATCTCAACAGCTAGAATGCAAAGTATTATGACAGGCATTTACATAAATTACAGGTAAAGCACATAGGAAGAAGTTCAAATAAATTCACATAAGTCACATATTACATTAGAAGAATGTTCACATACAAGAGATTCATAGTCACTTAATCATGCTTGACATTCTAGACTTTTCACTTTCAAACATTAACTCTTAGAGACCTTTCGCATTCCATTATCATGCTAGCATGTTCCTTTCTAATTTCAAATTCCACATAGGCAAATCAAAGGACCACAAATTCATACAATCACAAGATCACATAACAGATCTCTACCCACAGACTGAGAAATTTAACCCGGCTTCATGCAATCTATAGCTCTGATACCACCTAAATGTAACGCCCCAACCTAACCCCAAGCTAAAGGTTAAGTCCGGACCTGACACACGGACAGAGTCTCCCCTGTACCGTGGACATTCTGAAAACCTGAAAGCACTCACATAAAGCCTCAACAAGATAAGACAAGCTTTTCATAATTAAACGACAGAGATTCAAGGCCATCCGAGCCTTGAAGCATACAATAGTCCCAAAGCATACAAGCATGCTAGTGGCTAGAGTTAAAACATTCACTTCCAAGCATACAAGGTAATTAAAGCAGAAACATAAGTTATTACAAGACATAGGCTTCCAAATCTACACCACAACCAACTATTCTTCAACTTTGTACAACAAGCATCTACATAACCCTTAGGCTACAAAATAGAACATAAGATGAACAAATGAGTCTTCCACATAGCAGCAAGAACAAAAACCGCCTCAAGCTATCAGGCACAACCACTAAGGTAAAGGATCAGTCTGAACTTCCTCCTCTTATACTATCACCTCAACTAGCTGGGGATCACCCTCAGCACATCCTGAAACATATATCGAGGTATGAGCAACCACTGTTGCCCAGTGAGGGATAAAGTCTCCTGGGACGTGCAATGCAACAAGTAAGGCAATTGGACAATAAAGTAGTTAATCATTTAGAAATAACAAGCTCCAATAACCACACAATAAAAAGATACATTTCACTTAACCCCATATTCCATATCATCAATCCACGAACCATGATCACGATCACGATAAGCCGGCATAATCCCAAACATTCCAGTAGGTGTACTCCAGATGTACCCCGATAATCCTATGACTTAACACCCCCTGGCAATCTCCAAATCAAGCAAGTGAGGGAATAGAGCACGAAGTTTGATTATCCACTGGCAAGCCCTCTGCCGCCCAGCCGATATTCAACACATTTTCCCCTGACACTATGGTTGCGCAACCACTATGCAATGCACTTTACATTGGCAAGATAATATCACGTAGGAGGATCAACAAAGTAGGTTGACCTCAATGCAGTTAGAATTGAAGCAATTGTACAAGCAAATAAGCAGTTTTACAAATGGGCATATCCAAGTTACATTTAGAATTACACCAAAAGTTCCAAATCAACTTGAAATCACATTTAAACCCACGAGAAATCAAGCCAAGGTCTTAGAAGCATGAAACAACCAAAATTGCACTTAAACCCCTTTGTTTTTCAAACTATTTCTCTTCCAAACCAAAGTTAATGATTCAATTTCAAAGGGAAACTCTCACAACCTTCTAATTAGTCCTCAAGAAACCCTTTCAACTCTCTAACACATTCAAATGCCCGCAATAACCCCAAAAGCCCCAAATTTCCTCTTATAGCTTTATACCACACATACCTCATCCGAGCTTCAAACAAGGGCTAGCAAAGCTTCTATAGCACCTAGGTAGCCTAAGAATACGAAAAGTGAAGCTCAAATCCACCCGGATTCGCATTAACCCCGAAACCCCTTTGTTAAAGTCTACTATTTCACGTTTTATGCGATTTTAGAACAATTCAAGTGTACGGGACTATTAGACTATCTTCATTAGCACCTAAACTATTAGGAGTGTTGAATCAAGTTAATACGTGCAATTACACAAAACCCAAGAAAATGTTACTATTCACCTCATAAATCAAACTAACGAATCTAATCGTTTAAAAGGCGAAACAATGGCTCAAATATGTTCTCTAGCACTCATATACAAGGTATAATAGCATAGATAATCAATACAATAACATTTGGTCACATTTTCAACAAATCAAGAAATTGACAACTATTTTAAAATGCGAAAATAAGCCGTGAAATCCCTCACCATTGCGCGTAGGAGCACCTAGGAAGCTTGAACACTAGAAGAATGACTTGAATCAAGCTTGGGAGGGCTTGGAATGGAGAGTTGAAGGTCAAAAATCACCTCCTTGGGCTGCTTAGGGTTCTCGGCTGCTGCACAGTGATTTTCAGCATTTTTTGTTTTGTTTTTTGCTAGTTATGAGCTAAGGTGTGTTATATAAGGTGCATAGTTGGGTGGGGTCAAGTTTGGGTGTTTAAGTGGACTTCTAAAATGCGCGTTGTTAACCTTAATACGAGCCTACGGTGAAAAGTGATGCTAGCTATTTAAATATCTAAGTTTTGTTATGTAACACTATTCATTTAACTACTAAAAACATTTGCTAAACGAGCTCTCCTATCGCTTCTGGTTCAATTGCACATTTTTCCCACTCCTCTAACTATTAATGTGATTTAATAAATATGCTAATTCACTAATAGAATGTAGTTTGAAAACGGGATGAATAGTAGCTAAAGAAGACAGTTAATAAAGCACAGAAGAAAATGCGCAAACAATGGATGCAACAGTAAATGAATGTACGGCTAAAATCTCGGGCGTCACACACACACACCCATCAAGAAACACACACAACACATGATCAAATGAAAGGGAGAAGAGAAAAAAAAAGAGAAAAAAAAGAGAAGAAAAGATAGGAAAGGAAATAGGAAGAAGAATGCAAGGGTTCTAGAGTATTTTCAAGCTTCATCTTTGCATCATCACCACCAAGCTTGCATTCAAACATTTATTGAGGTGAGGGTTATTTTCTTAAAAGTTTCCAAAGCTATGTTGAGCATAATTGTTATTATATATGTGTTTTAATATTGCTATAGCTTGTATATCTAAGCTTGAATGAGGAGATTGAGTTTGGTGTGTTGTAGATCTAGGGATTGAAATTTCATTTTTTGGGTGTTTGTTGATTGTTTATGTAGGGTGGTTTTGGTTGAGTTTGAACCCTTGTATGATGCCTAATAGTAACTTTGAACTTGTTTGAAGGTTGGTAGGAGGATTGGTTGTAGTTTGGATGATTTGGGTAGGATTTGGGAGTTTTCCGTCCAGCTATCCGGGCGTTACAGCCTCTATCCGGTCGCCTGGATAGAAGCCCTAACATCCGGCAAAAAACTCATATCCAGGCATTATCTGCTTCATCCGGTCGACCGGATGAAGGCTACAACGCCCGGATGTTTGACAGCTCTGCACAGTGATTTTACAGAGGCCATATCTTATTCGTTTCAACTCCGAATTTCATTTCGTTTGATTCTAGAACTATCTACATTCGATAAGCTTCAATTCTATACCAAAATCAGATTAATTGGTATTTGAAAAAATAGGAAAATTTACCTTCAAAGTTAGGCTAATGCAGAAGTATTGACCAAAATGCAAGGATTTTGTTTTAGAGATTCCGGAAGCTACCGATGTCGGATTGAGGCACGGTCAGATGCGTTAGAACCGTATTGAACCCTAGATTATTAAGGTGGAATGTAATTGTGGTTTTATTGTATTTTCTTGATGTCATATGTCTAGCATGATCAATAACCATTTATAAGCATTAATTGTGGTACTATGAATGTTTATAAATGCGAAGTGTTCACATGTTTGGTTACTGAGCCATATGATATAAAATTGAACATGCTTGAATCATATATATATATATATATGTTTGAATATGCTTACTTTTTATACGGGTCAGAGCAACCTACTTTGTTGCCTCCCTTACTTGTTGGTGCATATATTTTGTTTGTTATGATAATGATTACATGCGCGATGGTTGCAACCACAATAATGGGTATAGTAGGGTTCGTTACTCCTGGGTAGTATCTGGCTACCAGTCAGTCTCGACTACCATGGACCTCGGTGATTATCCGGATATCACCTCATGTTTGGAGTTTGGGAAAAGTAATGAAGATTGATTCAAGGCCAGCTGTCTACAACAACTGCAAAGAAAATTGTATCTTTTGACATATGGTAAACCTACCTTTGCTTGGGCCCTTGAGGACTTTGGAGGGTAGAGTGATGTGTTATTACTTGTTTATTATTTCTTGTACTTAATTGCACTCAAGCATATCATGTTTTCAAAAAAAGGCTTTCCAAATGCTGACATGTTTGCGAAAACCACCTAAGACCATTAACCCTCGTTGAGCTAGTTGTAGCTCATTCCTCATTCTTTACTATTTCAGGTATAGTTAAGCCAGTCTTGGAACAGAAAGCTCCAGTTCCTTGTTGAGTTAGACCTTCTGCCTTTTGTGATCTTATGTGATGTCATGATGTGCTCGCTCTCTTATGTTATGTTATTATGTGATGTGAATTGGAATACTTGAAAGATTGTAATTATTCTTTTGAATATACAGATTGTAAATAGTTAGTTATTGTTCTCTTGAAGCCTAAATGTAGTAGATAAACCTATATGATGTAATTTGAAGGATTTAGGTCTTGTCGATATATATCTGATGGTTGTGATTTTAATTATTAATGATGAAGTTTGTATAATGTATTTCATTGGAATTAGGTTATCAATGGGTGAAGTAACTAGGATAATTAGCAACCTGGATGTTTAATTCTTGGAAATTAGAGCTCGGCTAGTATATCGTTCCTTAGCGGACCTAAGAAGAGGGATCTTCTTAAGTCGTGGCATCACAATCCCGGATTTTGAAGTCCACACAAATTGAATGTAGTCCTTCTTGTTTCATGAATGCAGTATCAGAGTCTATTATATTAATTAGGAAAATGGGATCGTGACAATGTGACTGAACATTTTTCTTATATGTTTGACGATAGAATTACCCATGTTAAAGACTGTGGAGATTTGGCTTACAATGGTTCAAAATGTGGAAGAATTTCTCTTTTTCTATATGAATGCATCAATTTTCCCCAACTTATATCCCCTTTTATGCAAATGGCATTGGTGATACGAAGAATTATATATTAGAAGCGTAGATAATAAGGTAATTTCATACAAACGACACTTCCATACACAAAATATTACTTAGGAGATTTAATTAAATTTCTTGCTAGAAGCCTTGGACTGATTCTAAGTTTCTTATTAACTATTTTCTCTTATAACTCATGAGCTTTTGGTGTCTTTTTAATACTTATTTCACTGGTTAGATTGTGTCAGGAGAATAAATTTGGTAATATATATATAGATGAGGAATTTAATAAATTAAATTGCTCTAAATATCTTCAAGCAATATTTGTATGTTATTTATGCATATTTGTTTGTGGTATAATAAGAGATGACTTTGGAAGAGCATAAGAAAGTACATAAAGAGAAAAGGAAAGCTTTGCAGGCATTAAAATCATGTGAGTGAGATGATTAGAAGACAATAGTAGATCATTTTAGCTTTTTTTATAAATTAATATTATTTTTGTATTAGTTTTTTTGAAAATATTATAAATCTATTGTAAATATTAAAATTTTTGCAAATAATAATTTCTATTTTTAATTTTTTTTGTTAATATAATTTTTTTTATATTTTTTAAATTAAATAATTAATTAGCAACAGAATAGCTACGACAATATGCAGACAAAAGACTACGGATATTTGGCGAGAATTGGTTACGAAGTGGCTACCATAACAATCCGTAGCTGTGGGCGACAGTTGATTTACGACCGAAATGACTACTGCTTTGCTACAGATGTTAATAATCAATAACAAAATTAAAATTTTAGTTAGCTACATATTGGCTATAGAAAATGGGCTACCGATATTCTACGGATACCAATTCGTAGTCGTAGGCAACGGACGATTTACGACCGAAATAGCTGCGGATTTGCTATGGACATTAATAATTAATAAAAAAATCAAAATTTTAATTGGTTACGGATGGGCTACGGTATTTTGCTACGGAAGTTATAAAAAATAAATTCAAATTAATTTTCGGAATTGGCTACGGATGGGCTACGTAATATCAATTTGACAACGGGCTTTTTTACTACGGACGGGATTCCATAGCCTAGCGGTCGCCTGTCCCAATTTTGCTACTGCTAGGCTACAGATTTCGGCCTTCGCCTCAGCCTTTTTTTCTTGTAGTGATGCTTATCTACTAAGAAAATAAATGTAGTATTTTGGATGCCATTGTTGAGGGCAAAATTGACATTTTGCAGGAACTTAACATGAAATCTAACTAACTCCTAACATAAGGGATTTATGTCACATTTTCCAAAAGTGGAAGGGGTCTAAAACAAAATAACCCTATTTTTAAGTCCAACTCCAATAGTATCCCTACATGTACATGGTTCTTTACACTATATGAATGGAAGATGATTGTGTAAATGGACTTTAACAAATTCCTTAAGTGATCCCCAAGTGATTAATTAAATATAGAAAAATTATTAGAGTGAAACTAAAACTAAGAATCCATAAGTATAAGGAAAATGCTCCAAATTCCTTGCATATAAAGGGGGAGGAAGAAAAGAAAAGTTATTGTAGTTAGCCTTATTGTATATGCAGAAGAGAGCCAAAATTAAAGTGAGAGAAAGTACAAGAAAGGTAAGAAAGAGAGTGAAAGATGAAGTGAGAAGAAAGGAAGAGAGAAAGAGATGAGGAAAAAGAAAGAGATGTGTCAATTTGATATTGTTTTACCTACTAATATTAGGGCATTTGTAAGGCCAACTCTAGCATTTTTCCTACATGTAGAGGATTTGGACATTTTGTCTACATCTGGACTTCTCTATTTTAGTTCAGTCCAAAAGTTCCTTTACGTTTAGTCAATCCCTTATTTCAATGAATCTTTATTTTAATTTTCACTCTAATAAGTTCCCTATTCCCTAACTATTTTTTTTACTCCCTAATCTTTCTTTATTTTAATTAAACATATCATTTTAATTCACAAATTTATCAATAATTTTAATCTTTTTAATGTTAATTATTTGTGACGATTTTTCTCCCCATTTTTTCTCTTTCTTTCTTTCTTTTTCTGGATTCAAGAGAGGTCTAAGTCATACAATATATATTAAAAGATGTTATTCACGAGATTTGATCTCGACTCACAACATGGGACATACAATGACTGAAGGCCTATTGGTTATTTTTCTCTCTTTTAGAGGGTGAACCTATTGACTTTCTATTTAAAGAGTTCCTTAGTTCAATTTCACTTCAATAGTGTAACTATTATCTTTATTTTAGCTAACACATCTAATTCATCTACAAATAAATGATAAAATTTAAAAGGAAAAAAATGAAATTATATCTTAAAATATCTAAATAAAAGTATGGTAAAGACAAAAAAATGTGACTTAACTATTACAAATATATTATGATATTGAATTCTAACTTTATATTGCAACAAGAAAAACATAAAGAATAACTTTAGACATATGAAAAATTTTAACAACAATTAAATTAAACAAAACAAAATCATATATATAAAATACCATACCATAGATTATGTCAACACACCACACCAAACAACTAAACACTTTAACAACATGCCTCCTCCTTCCACCATCTTCTTTTGTCTTCAACTTCCCTTTCTTATGTGGGTCTCAAGAAGCCATTGTCATGCTAATGTTGGTGGTGGTAATGATGGAGGAGAATAAATAGGTAGTAGTGATGGTAATTGTGGCAGTAGTTCAAAAGTTCCATTCTCTCTTTCTTTACCTTTTTTTTCTCCCAAAAGAAAAAAGAACAAGCAAAATAAAAAGAAAAAGTAGTGACACTTACTATCCATTTAGTCTAGTGGTATGATTCTTGCTTTAGATGCAAGGGGGTCTCTGTGATGCCCGAGATTTAGCCATGCATTCAATTACTGTTGCATCCCTTGTTTGCACATTTCCTTCTGTGTTCTACTAACTGCCTTCTTTAGTTACTATTCACTCCATTTTCAAACTACATTCTATTAGTGAATTAATATTTTTATTAAATCATATTAATTGTTAGAGTAGTGGAAAAAATGTGCAATAGAGCTAGAAGCGATAGGAGTGCACGCTTAGAAAATGTTTTTAGCAAACTAGGAATAGTATTATGTAACATAACTTAGTAATTTAATTAGCTAGCCTACGCTTTACACTTTAGGCTCGTTTTTAAGTTAACAACGCTCATTTTAGTGAACCACTTAAGCACCCAACTTAGCCCCATTTAACATATAACTCACACCACTCCAATTTAGCTCATAACATAGCAAAGAAAAAAAAAATAAAAGCTGGAAAACAGTAGCAGAAGACCGACAGCAGCAAACAAGAAAAAGAAGAAGATTTTGCCCTTCAATCCTTCAATCCAAGCCTCTCCAAGCCTTGAGTAAGTAGAGTAGGGTGTGTACAAGCCTCCTAGGTGTTCCTACGTGCATTGGTGAGGTATTTCATGGCTTATTTTCGCATTTAAAATAGTTGCTATTTTCTTGATTTGTTGAAAATGTGTCCAAATGCTAATGTATTGATTATCTATTCTATTATACCTTGTATATGAGTGCTAGAGAACATATTTGAGCCATTGTTTCACTTTTTAAACGGTTAGAATCGTTAGTTTGATTTATAAGATGAATAGTGACGTTTTTCTAGGGTTTTGTGTAATTGCACGTATTAGCTTGATTCAACACTCCTAATAGATGCTTTAGGTGCTAATGAAGGTAGTCTAATAGCCCCATACACTTGAATTGCCGTAAAATAGCATAAAACGTGAAATAACCGACTTTAACAAAGAGGTTTCGGGGTTAATGTGAATCCGGGTGGATTCGGGCTTCACTTTTAGTATTTTTAGGCTACCTAGGTGCTATAGAAGCTTCGCTAACCCTTGTTTGAAGCCCGGATAAGGTATGTGTAGTTTAAAGCTATAAGAGGGAATTTGGGGCTTTCGGGGTTATTGCGGACGTTTGAATGTGTTAGAGGGTTGAAAGGGTCCCTTGAGGGTTAATAAGAAGGTTGGTTGAGTTTCCCTTTGAATTTGAATCATTAACTTTGGTTTGGAAGAGAAATAGCTTGAATAACAAAGGAGTTTAGGTACAATTTCGGTTGTCTCACGCTTCTAAGTCCATGGCATGACTTCTTAAGTGTTTAAATATAGTTTCAAGTTGGTTTGGAACTTTTGAAGTAATTCTAATTATATCTTGTATATGCCCCTTTGTAAAACTGTTTATTTGCTTGTATAAACTGCTTATATTCTAACTGCATTGAGGTCAACCTACTTTGTTGATCCTCCTACGTGTTATTGCTTATCCTATTGATATTAACTTGCCATTGTAAAGTGCATTGCATAGTGGTTACGCAACCATAGTGTTAGGGGCGGATGTGTTGAATATCGGTTGGACGGTAGGGGGCTTGCCAGTGGATATTCAAACTCCGTGTATTCCCTCACTCGCTTGGTCCGGAGATTTCCAGGGGGTGTTGGGTCATAGGATTATCGGGGTACATCCGAAGTACACCTACTGGAGTGGTTGGGATTATGCCGACTTATCGTGATCGTGATCGTGGTTCGTGGATCGTGATTGAAGATCAAGTGAAGATATGGAGTATGGGGTTAATTAAAGTGTATACTTTTATTGTGTGGTTACTAAAGCTTATTGTTACTGAATGATTAACTGCTTTACTTGTTGCATTGCACGCCCCATGAGACTTTATCCCTCACTAGGCAACAGTGATTGCTCATACCTCGATATATGTTTCAAGAGATACTGAGGGTGATCCCCAGCTAGTTGAGGTCTTAGTGGAAGAGGAAGAGGTGCAGACAGAGCCTTTGCCCTAGTTGCTATGTGTTGTTCTGAGGTGGATGTGCCTTCTTGTTTCTATTTGGCACTTGTGTATCTATTTTGTGGCCTAAGGGCTATGTATATGTTGGTTGTTGTAAGAAGTTGAAGGATAGTTGGTTGTAATGTAGAATTGGGAAACTATGACTTGTAATAACATATGTTTATTCTTTTATTCACTTTGCATGCTTGGGAGGGAATGACTTAATGTAGGATGTTTCATCTTTTAAGTATATTTTAATGTTTTCTTGGAATGACATGCCTATTAGATTATGTTGAAATCGAGTTCCTGCATGCTTGTGTGGTTTTGAACTGTTGTATGCTTCAAGGCTCGGATGGCCTTGAACCTTTGAATCTTAGTTATTAAAAAGCTAGTCTTATCTTGTTGAGGCTTTATTTGAGTGTTTACAGGTTTTCAGAATATCCACGGTACAGGGGAGAATCTGTCCGTGTGTCGGGTCCGGACTTAACCTTTAGCTTGGGGTTAAGTCGGGGCGTGATATTTAGGTGGTATCAGAGCTATAGATTGCATGAAGCCAGGTTAAATTTCTTGACCTGTGGGTAGAGATCTGTTATGTTACCTTGTGATTGTATGAATTTGTGGTCCTTTGATTTGCCTAAGTGGAATTTGAAATTAGAAAGGAACATGCTAGCATGATAATGGAATGCGAAAGGTCTCTAAGAGTTAATGTTTGAAAGTGAAAAGTCTAGAATATCAAGCATGATTAAATGACTACAAATCTCTTGTATGTGAATATTCTCCTAATGTAATATGTGACTTATGTGAATTTATTTGAACTTTTTCCTATGTGCTTTACCTGTAATTTATGTAAATGCCTATCATAATACTTTGCATTCTAGCTGTTGAGATGAGGAGAAGGGGCAAACCGGGGAGAGAGCCGGAGGAAGCTCCTAGGCAGGGTGTACCGGAAGAGGGCGAAGGAGTAGCAGAGAATGCAACACTGCAGGGACCAGAACCCAGCACTGCACAGATTTTGGCTACTATGGCTACTGCAATGAATAGTATGGCAAAGTATGTAACTCAGCAGGGTCAGGCAGGGGCTCCTAGGGGTAATCAGGCTGCCAGAGCCGAAGGTAGTGGTTCTGCTGGAGCTAATTTGTATGACCGATTTCTACATCACGGGGCCTACAGCTTCTTTGGTGAACCTGATGATATGAAGGCCGAATTGTGGTTAAGGAAATTTGAAAGGGTGGCTGCAATTCTAGAGTGCAGTGATGAGAGAAAGATTACTTATGCTACATTTCTGCTGGAGGGTGACGCCGAGGAGTAGTGGCGTACTATTAATGAGAAATGGGAAGCTGAGGCGGTTCAACATTTGTGGGCTGATTTCGTTCGAGAATTCCGAGATAAATATATCTCCGTGGTTGCCCGTGAGAGGCGTCAGGCAGAGTTCATAGCTTTGAAACAGGGGAGTATGTTAGTGGATCAATATGAGGCTGCTTTTACTAGGCTATCCCGCTATGTGCCGGCTTTGGTACAACCTGAGGATATGAAGATGCAGAGGTTCATTTTGGGATTGAGGAATGATATTATGCTTAGTCTGTCTGTGAATGATTACCCTAACTATGCTGTAGTGGTCAAAGCCGCCTCGAGGTATGAAAAACGCAAGGCAGACATGTTGGAAGAGTCTAGTCAATCGAGTAAGTGGCAGTTTCACTCTCAGAGTCAGGGGTACCAGAGGCAGACTATTCCAGTTGGGCAGAGTCCACAGCCGAGGTAGACACAGAGTTATACAAGGCCTGTTCAGAATCAGTCGCGACCAGTCCAGAGTCAGAGTCAGAGCTAGGGGCAGACTCGACCAACAGTAGTTCGTTCTCAGCAGGGTAGTTCAGCTACCTCTACTTAAAGAGCTCCTTTGGGAGGCATTGTTGCAAGACGTCACCAGCAGTGCAGCTTCTGTCAACGCCAGGGTCATACTGAGGAGAATTGTTGGAAAAGATTGGGCCGATGTACCGGATGCGGCAGTGATCAACACAAGGTTAGAGATTGCCAGAAATTCAAGAATACCAGGGGTCAGACATCTGGTCAGGGCAATCAGACCAGGGGTTCAACTGCAGCACCAGTACCGCGGGGTCAGGCCCGAGTATTTGCCTTAGATGCTGAGGAGCTTCCGGATACGACCGCTATAGTAGAAGGTACTTTTCTTTGTAATGATCAATCAGATAAGGTTTTAATTGATTCCGGGGCTTCACATTCAGTTATTACACCTGTTTGTGCACAAAATGCTAAGTTGAAACATGATAAATTGTTGCATGATATTGTGGTTTACACTCCTATGGGGCCGAAGTTTGTCACCAAATCTATCTGCAAGGCATGTAATATTTATATTCAAGGTCATGTTTTTCCTGCCGATTTAATTATTCTACCTTTCCATGACTTTGAAATTATATTGGGGATGGACTGGTTAGGTAAATATTATGCCTAGCTTGACTGTAGAAAGAAGATTGTGAATCTAGAAATGCCCGACCAGCCTGTACTTAAAATAGTTGGTAGTAGAAAATCTACGGGAACTCCTATCATATCTTCTATTAAAGCATCAAAAATGTTAGGTAAGGGTTGTGAGGCTTACTTTGCTTATTTGATTAATCAACCTGGTGATCAATTGAAACTGAATGATGTACCTATCGTGAGAGAGTTTCCAGGGGTGTTTCTTGAGGAGTTACCTAGTTTACCACCTGATAGAGAGATAGAGTTTGTGATCGACTTATTACCAGGGGCTACGCTTATCTCTAGAACTCCGTACAGAATGGCTCCACCCGAGTTGCAGGAATTGAAAATTCAATTGCAGGGTTTACTTGAGAAGGGGTTCATTTAGCCGAGTTCTTCACCTTGGGGTGCACCAGTTTTATTTGTTAAAAAGAAAGATGGATCTCTTCGATTATGCATTGATTATCGGAGTCTTAATCAGATAACTATCAAAAACAAATATCCATTGCCTTTGATTGTGTAATTATTTGATTAGCTGTAAGGTGCCAGGGTATTCTCTAAATTCGATTTGATGCAGGGCTATTATCAATTAACGATTAAGTCTGATGATGTTCCCAAAACTGCTTTTAGAACTCGGTATGGTCATTATGAGTTTGTTGTTCTGCCGTTTGGGTTAACTAACGCTCCAGCCGCATTTATGGATCTGATGCAGAGAGTATTCCGCCCTTATCTGGATCAGATTGTGGTTATTTTCATTGATGATATTCTTGTCTATTCTAAATCTGAGGCAGAACATGAACAGCATCTCAGGATTGTACTGCAGACTCTTCAGGAGCATCGGTTATTTGCGAAATTCAGTAAGTGTGAGTTCTGGTTAAGACAAGTCACCTTTCTGAGCCACATTATTTCTCAGGATGGAATTTCCGTTGATCCAGCTAAGATTGAGGTTGTTATGGCATGGAAACGGCGGAGACTGTTACAGAAATTCGCAGTTTTCTGGGTTTTGCGGGTTATTACAGAAGGTTTGTCAAGGATTTCTCTAAAATTGATGGGCCTTTGACTCAACTCACTCGGAAGAAGACTGTATTTGACTGGAATGAGAACTGTGAGGCTAGCTTCTAGGAATTAAAGAAGAGATTAACCACAGCTCCTATTCTCGCTCTACGTGAGGGTACCGATAATTTGGTAATCTATAATGATACTTTTAAAGAAGGTTTGGGCTGTGTATTGATGCAGAATGGGAGAGTTATTGCTTATGCTTCCAGAAAATTGAAACCTTATGAACTTAATTACCCGACGCATGATCTCGAGCTTGCAGCTATCATCTTTGCGTTAAAGAAATGGCGTCATTATCTTTGGGGTAATAAATTTGAAATCTTTACTGATCACAAGAGTCTGAAATATCTCTTTTCTCAGAAAGAGTTGAATATGAGGCAGAGGCGTGGGTTGGAATTGCTTGAGTATTATAATTGTAGTATCAATTGTCTGCCAGGTAAGGCTAATATTGTTGCTGATGCCTTAAGCCGAAAGCCTACAGTTGCTAGTCTAATCATAAAAAATTGGGAGTTCATGGAGGAATTATGTTTATGGAGGCCCAACATTTCAGATTCTAGTGTTCAATTCGCAAGTTTGCATATTCAATCTCTATTATTATCCAGGATTTGAGAAGCTCAACAGGCTGACCCGTAGTTGATGGAAATCTTAGAAAAGTGAAAAGGGGGAGAGTCCAATTTCAAATTACATGATGATGGACTTCTAAAGTTCAAGGGCAGAATTTGCATTCCTTCTGAGCCAGCTTTAAAGAAAGAAATTCTTGCAGAGACTCATAATTCTAAGTATACAATTCATCCAGGCAGTACTAAGATGTATAGAGATCTGAAACAGAATTACTGGTGGAACAACATGAAGAGAGAGATTGCAGACTATGTTGTTAAATGTCTTACATGCCAGAAAGTAAAAGCTGAACATCAGAGACCAACAGGGTTGTTGCAGCCTTTGGCTATTCCTGTTTGGAAATGGGATCACATTACCATGGATTTCGTGTCAGATTTACCGCGGTCTTCAAGGGTTCATGATTCAGTTTGGGTTGTTGTGGATAAATTGACCAAAACCTCTCATTTTATTGCTACTAAGAAGACTGAATCTCTGGATCGGTTGGCTGAAATTTATGTTGAGAATATTGTTAGACTTCATGGAATTCCTAAGAGTATTGTGTCAGATAGAGACCCTAGATTCACATCTCAGTTCTGTCAAAAGATTCAGAAAGCTTTGGGCACGACTTTGAGTTTCAGTACAGCTTATCATCCTCAGAAAGATGGTCAATCCGAGAGAACTATCTTAATCCTCTAGGATATGTTACGGGCTTGTATTCTGGACTTCGGTAAGAGTTGGGAGAAATACTTACCTCTTGCAGAATTTGCTTATAACAACAGTTATCAAGCTACTATCGGTATGGCCCCGTATGAGGCTTTGTATGGGCGGAAATGCAGATCTCCTTTATATTGGGATGAAGTTGGAGAGTTGAAATCTATTGATCCTACGTTATTGCCAGAGATGAACAGAATGATTGATAATGTTCAGCTTATCAGAAAAAGAATGCTTACAGCACAGAGTCGGCAAAAGAGTTATGCAGATAGACGCCGTCGTGATCTGAAATTTGCCATTGGGGATCGGGTATTTCTAAAAATTTCTCCTCGCAAAGGCTTGATTCGGCATGGCAAGGGAGGTAAACTCAGTCTTCGTTACGTGGGACCGTTTGAAGTAATTGAAACTATTGGTGATTTGGCCTATCGTTTAGCTTTGCCGCCTAGTCTAGGCAGAATTCATGATATCTTCCATGTTTCTATGCTTCGGAAGTATCAGCCAGATACCTCTCAAATTCTTGAGGCCGAGCCTTTAGAGATCAGTGAAACTTTGACCTACACAGAGAAACCTCTTCGAATTGTTGATCAGAAAGTTCAAGAGCTGAGGACTAAAAACATTCCGATGGTTAAAGTTCTGTGGGATCATCACGGGTTAGATGATGCTACCTGGGAGAGAGAGGATCAGATGCGAGAGAAATATCTAGAGTTATTCGCCGATTCATGTAAGAATTGCATGGACGCAATTAATTTAAGGGGGAGAGAATGTGATGCCCGAGATTTAGACAAGCATTCAATTACTGTTGCATCCCTTGTTTGCGCATTTCCTTCTGTGTTTTACTAACTGCCTTCTTTAGCTACTATTCACTACATTTTCAAACTACATTCTATTAGTGAATTAACATTTTTATTAAATCATATTAATTGTTAGAGTAGTGGAAAAAATGTACAATAGAGCTAGAAGTGATAGGAGCGCACGCTTAGAAAATATTTTTAGCAAACTAGGAATAGTGTTACGTAACATAACTTAGTAATTTAATTAGCTGGCCTACGCTTTACACTTTAGGCTCGTTTTTAAGTTAACAACGCTCATTTTAGTGAACCACTTAAGCACCCAACATAGCCCCATTTAACATATAACTCACACCACTTCAATTTAGCTCATAACATAGCAAAGAAAAAAAAATAAAAGCTGGAAAATAGTAGCAAAAGGCCGACAGCAGCAAACAGGAAAAAGAAGAAGATTTTGCCCTTCAATCCTTCAATCCAAGCCTCTCCAAGCCTTAAGCAAGTAGATTATGGTGTGTACAAGTCTCCTAGGTGTTCCTACGCGCATTGGTGAGGGATTTCATGGCTTATTTTCGCATTTTAAAATAGTTGCTATTTTCTTGATTTGTTGAAAATGTGTCCAAATGCTATTGTATTGATTATCTATGATATTATGCCTTGTATATGAGTGCTAGAGAACATATTTGAGCCATTGTTTCGCTTTTTAAATGGTTAGAATCGTTGGTTTGATTTATGAGGTAAATAGTGACGTTTTTTTAGGGTTTTGCATAATAGCACATACTAGCTTGATTCAACACTCCTAATAGATGCTTTAGGTGCTAATGAATGTAGTCTAATAGCCCTGTACACTTGAATTTTCCTAAAATCGCATAAAACGTGAAATAGCCGACTTTAACAAAGGGGTTTCGGGGTTAATGTGAATCCGAGTGGATTCGAGCTTCACTTTTAGTATTCTTAGGCTATCTATGTGCTATAGAAGCTTTGCTAACCCTTGTTTGAAGCCCGGATGAGGTATGCGTAGTTTAAAGCTTTAAGAGAGAATTTGGGGCTTTTGGCGTTATTGCGGGCGTTTGAATGTGATAGAGGGTTGAAAGGGTCCCTTGAGGGTTAGTTAGAAGGTTGGTAGAGTTTCCCTTTGAATTTGAATCATTAACTTTGGTTTGGAAGAGAAATAGCTTGAATAACAAAGGGGTTTATGTACAATTTTGGTTGTCTCGCGCTTCTAAGATCTTGGCATGGCTTCTTGAATGTTTAAATGTAGTTTCAAGTTGTTTTGGAACTTTTGAAGTAATTCTAAATATATCTTGTATATGCCCCTTTATAAAACTGCTTATTTACTTGTATAAACCGCTTCTATTCTAGCTGCATTGAGGTCAACCTACTTTGTTGATCCTCCTACGTGTTATTGTTTATCCTATTTATATTAACTTGCCATTGTAAAGTGCATTGCATAGTGGTTGCGCAACCATAGTGTCAGGGGCGGATGTGTTGAATATCAGCTGGGCGGTAGTAGGCTTGCCAGTGGATATTCAAACTCTGTGCTCTATTCCCTCACTCGCCTGGTTCGGAGATTGCCAAGGGCTGTTGGGTCGTAGGATTATCGAGGTACATCCAGAGTACACCCATTGAAGTGTTTGGGGTTATGCCGGCTTATCGTGATCGTGGTTCGTGGATCGTGATTGAAGATCAAGTGAAGATATGGAGTATGGGGTTAAGTGAAGTGTATCCTTTTATTGTGTGGTTACTAAAGCTTGTTATTACTAAATGATTAACTGCTTTACTTGTTGCATTGCACGCCCCGGGAGACTTTATCCCTCACCGGGCAACAGTGGTTGTTCATACCTCGATATATGTTTCAGGAGATGCTAAGAGTGATCCCCAGCTAGTTGAGGTCTTAGTGGAGGAGGAAGAGGTGCAGACAGATCCTTTCCCCTCGTTGCTGTGTGTTGTTCTGAGGTGGCTGTGCCTTCTTGTTTCTATTTGGCACTTGTGTATCTATTTTGTGGCCTAAGGGCTATGTATATGTTGGTTGTTGTAAGAAGTTGAAAGATAGTTGATTGTAGTGTAGAATTGGGAAACTATGTCTTGTAATAACTTATATTTCTGCTTTTATTCACTTTGCATGCTTAGGAGTGAATGACTTAATGTAGGATGTTTCATCTTTTAAGTATGTTTTAATGTTATCTTGGAATGACATGGCTATTAGATTATGTTGAAATCGAGTTCTTGCATGCTTGTGTGGTTTTCGAACTGTTGTATGCTTCAAGGCTCGGATGGCCTTGAACCTTTGAATCTTAGTTATTAAAAGCTAGTCTTATCCTGTTGAGGCTTTATTTGAGTGTTTACAGGTTTTCAGAATGTCCATGGTACAGGGGAGACTCTGACCGTGTGTCGGGTCCGGACTTAACCTTTAGCTTGGGATTGGGTCAAGGCGTGACAGTCTCGAAATCCACTCTCATTTGTAACATCTTGAATGATATATAATGGCTGGAAAAATTCTATTTTTATCCCCGAGGTTATGGGTAATTCCCAAAATGGTCCCTCAATTTTGTCCCTCTATTAAGTTGGAAGACGTTATTTTCAACGTTTGAAGGACAATAACATCTTTTTATTATTTTTCTAATCTCCTTCCCTCTCTCTTCTATTATCATCCAAAAATCACACATACACGCACCCTATACTCACTTAACACACACACACACATACACACACACACACATACACAGACTTAGGTATATACACATACACCAGGGAGAACATAGAGACATACTCATAACACACTCAAGACACATACACACACACACACACGCACTCTGTAAAAACGTACACACCTTGCACATACGCGCACACAACGACATACATTGATACACACACGGCGATACAAACACAAATAAGATTAGCTTAATTATTTATTATTTTTTTAGTTAATTTTTGTTACTTTATTGGATTGTTTTGTTTATTAATTTTTTCTATTATTATTAATTTTTTGTATTTCGTTTATTAATTTTTTGATTAATTTGTTATATTTTGTATCATTATTAATTTGTTGTATTGTTTGTCTATGTTTCACAGTGTGTGTATGTGTGCATGTGTATGCTTGACTCTACCATGATTGATTTTTTTTGTTTTTGTATATGAGTCACGGTGCGTGCGTTCGTATACTTAAGTCTTGTTGTGATTGATTTTTGTGTGTGTTTTACGTGTCACTGTATGTGTGTGTGTGTGTGTGTGTATATGTGTGTGTGTGTATGTGTGCGTGTGTGCTTGAATGACAAGAACAATGTTTAGGCTTTATGTGATGCTTGATTGTACTTGTGATTGATTTTTGTTGGGAGGCATTATTGTAGGCTTGGAAAATTTTATTGTTGGCATGTATGTAGACAAACTGTTTATTAATTCTAATAATCTTGTTCACGAAGGTAATCTACTATAGTTATAGAAACTCCGCTATATTTTTTTTAGATGTATTATGGACCCTTCCAAAATTAGGATGGTAACTTTTTATAAATTTACCTCATATTAATTATAATTAATTAAATTAAACTTGGACTTTACTTTGTTTGCTAAACTGAGTATTCCATATATTATGATTATAAAGTATGCCCACTTTATTTTTTTAGAAATGCCACAAGCACATAACGCCAATATTCATATTGGAGGGTGAGATTGGAAGAAACATATGATACATATTATTTTACTAATGTTTGGATTGAGTTTGCGAAGGCTTTTTCTGTCATATCTAAAGAGTTTGCGGCAACATTTACAATTAAAATCTTTGGTCACGATAGTTGTAAAAGAGCGATTAATTATAAGTGATTTAACTATTATTTTTATATTTTGTATTGATCAATATTAATTTAATCAATTAATAGTTATCATAATCGTGCTAATATTTTTTAGTGATGAATATATAGTTGAGGCGATTCAGGTTGAGAGTGATGAAAGTGAGAATGTGGAAGAAATTCTAATGGATGACAAAGAAAGTGTAGAGAAAGGAGATGATAAATTGTTGAGCTAAGTACACTGTAGCTTTATTATTTGAAAGTACCATTAAAGAATCAAAGAGCTTACCTAGTAATCCGTTTTTATTGCTCATTCAATTTTTTTTTTCTCCTAACAAAATCACAAATCATGATTGCATGCTAATGGTCATAATCAAAATATGTTATAGGTGCTCGCAAAGGACTTTGCAGAATGAACTGGAATATCTTGCACTAGCTCTATGACTGTGGTTGATTGTAATAACAATCAACACTATCTTAGTGTTTGTAAAACAGAGGCTGGAAACTACTTCTACCTATGGTTGGCTTGCCCTACGCGATGTGTATAGCGTGAAAGAAGGAAATATGTGTGATTTCGAGCACATCGGGGAAGGTCAATTCAAATTTTTTTTTTTGTGGAAGAAAACGAGGATCCGAACATTGAGTAATAAGAAGGGCAAGTACTAGTCTAAGAAGATGATAAATCATTTGTTTATTTTAATGTGAAATAAAGTATAACCATGACTTTTTATTATTTTTTTGGTAAATTTATTTATTTTGTTTGTGATGGATGAACAAATTGTAATATGGGCATATGGGGAAAATGAAGCATCTGTTGGGTGAGAATCTCAAAAGTCATGTCGTGTTATTTGCACAAAAAACCTATCTAACACCCTATGTTCAATGCTCGACGCATAATTCGAAAAACAACTATTTTCCTTATGTTAAGAAACAACCACATAGATTATTAAGCATTTGGTTCATATGTATATCAGCAATTAGATTTCTGCTTTGTCATTTCTAATCGATGGATATTGGGCCGTCGTGCTTTTTTTTTTTTGCTTCTGAGGAGGCCTAAAGCCGATTACATTAACACACTCCTAGGGGATGAAAACTTACTGTGGTATATATCGATCAACCAAAATGTTTTTTTGGGCTGTCATGCTTTTCAAATGGTATATATCTTGGTATAGAATGAGATTTCGGAGATCATCGTTGGCCCCACGACACAACAATCTACCACCAATTTTTTTTTTCTTTCACTTTTTAATTATTAAATAAAATTCCAAATATACCTCTATTAGAAGAATACATAGTTATCCACTACTTGTCATGTTTTGTTCCTAATCTACCACAAGATTATCAATTACCAAAATGATATTCAATATTTCAAGAAGATTAATCTTTGGAATCGTGATCTTTTCTTTTTTGTCTTTTTTCTTTTTTTTGAGATATGAGTATAAGGAACCGAATCGATAAGTAAATTGAGCCAACCTTTGGGCAGCTGCTCCTTTAGTTCCATTCTTGTGCGGTTACTCCTATTGATAGAGAAAGAAACAAAGGTAATAAGTCATCGACCATAATTTTTTAGAATTTCTTAATTTCCAGGGCTTATGCCTTCCTTGTATCAAAAAAAAAAAAAAGAATAATGGCAATATCAGAACAAATAAAGGAAAATAGAACATACATGAGACTTTTAATTAGGAACATATTAATTGGAGCCTAAATCGTGACCCTAAGCTACTATTCTTTCTGAAAATAAAGTAAAAAATCAAAAGAGGAGAGAGTTGTACCATATTGAGAATTTATACTATGGTTACAATTTTAATACCCGTAATATATATAGAAGTTGGGTTTTTAACCCCAGTGAATATATATTTTTTACTTAATATTTAAGGTCTTACATTTCTAAGTGGGAAAATTTGAGTCTGTACGTATTCCTCAATCCAAGTAGATACACATAACATGTTTTTGTGTTAAAATAAAATGAATAATGAATGAGAAATTTGATGAAGGATTAGCTTGGAAAAATAAAAGAATTGAGGAAGTGTGTTTGTTCCACATAAGAAAAATGAAGTCAAATGTCCCAATCATTGGGGTTGGTCCAATCTACCATAGACGCACGTACACCTACTTTTTGACATGGTTTGGCTTGGTTCGACTCTGTACACGAGTGTCGATCCAACCACGGATATTTTTATTTTTCAGTAGTAATCATCATTATTCAGAATTAATTCCAACAATAAGGTGACCATCGTTCTAGTAAAAAAGAATTGTTACATTTTTCCTATAAATTTTTGAGTGGTTTTTGCATCCAGGCATTGAGGTTTCCAAAAATATGTATACATATAGAGTCTACATAATTAAAGGGAAAGAGTTCTATTGTGACACATCAAACCTAACATGTAGTGAATAGTACTTACTTGCATATAATTATGTACATGTTATCTTTAATGCTTACATAAAATTATGTGCTTACTTTAATTAATTTCATTCATTTTTAGTACTATTTTCATATTTCTTAAAAAAACATTCAAATGATATTTAAATAAATTACATGAAATGAATATTAACTATATCATTTGTATTATTTGAATTTATCTTCTTGCATTTGTTTGCTTTATTTTTAACTAAATGAATATAAGTAGCTCTGAGCCCGGAGTGAATTTTTAACTATTTTATCTTTCTAATTTAACATTTTTCCCTCGATACTAATCATATTTGAAGTATTCGTTCATTGAAATTACGTGCATAGCCTATCGAGAATGAGAGATATAAAATGATTCGTGTATTATATGAATAGCGAAAACTAGTTTGCATTTTGGGCTTTTTGAAGTCTAGCTTTGCTTGGGCCTTGTTTTAATTATTCTACCGATTGTTTGAGCCCAACCCATGTAACCCAAAGCCCAAGCCCAAAACAACTTGTTGTCACCTTAAAATAGCAAACAAAAGAGCAAAAATAGAAAAAAATTAAAAAGGACAAGAAACCCACGAGCTAGGATGAAAGAAAATGGGGAAAAAATTGTTCTAGAGTTTGATTCATTGGTGCAATCCAAGCTTGTGTGAGGTGTTTTGAGTCATCCAAGAGTTTTTCCTTGCTTATTCAACCTTGGCTATGGTGAGGGATTCATGTTATTTGTATTTTTCAATAATATCTAGTTTATATTAGAAAATGTTTATGGATGTTTGATTTTATTGAGTTTATATAAAGCATGTATTGGTGTTTCCTATGTGTATAAGACATGTATTCTAGCCTTATATTGCATTGTTAGCCCAAGAATAAAAATTGTAATTTGGAGAAGATGATGAATAGTACTTTTATGGCAAGTTTGTTGATTTAATGGTTTAATGCTTAGTTTAATGCTTGCAATAGGTGTCATAAGTGCTAGAATGACTAGCTTAATACTTAACGTGATTGGAACTTAGTTAGAAATTATTGAACATAAAGGGCCTTTTATGCATTTTGGTCATGTGTGTGTGTGTTTATGTTTTATAGGGCTTAGTTGTGGTTCATTAGTGATTGTTGAATGTTTAGTGAGCTCGTAGTGTCACCTCGTTGTTTGATAGCTTGTTTAATTGCTAGAAAGTATAAAGGGCTAATGTAAAGAAAGTTAGAATGTTTGTTGGTAATTGAATTGGACTTGACTAGTTAAGTGTCTAGGTGAGCTTGAATAGAATATAGTGCTAATTGGAGGAGTTTCATGAGTTGGAATGCATGCCTAATTTGCTTACATTGAATGAATATATGTGAATTCTCATTTACATCATTGTATTGTTTGTTAATTGTACCGTACGTGTGAGGACAACCTACTTTGTTGTTCCTCAATTGTATGTATTGAATTGTGTGTTTATACTCGTTATTAATATATCATGTATCGTATTGTATCGAATAGTTGCGCATCCATAAACTCGGTATAGATGTGACGAGTCTCTCCTGGCGACATCGGGCTTGCCGGAGCTGTGTTGCTCTAACTTCGTATCGTATTCCCTCACCTGCTTGTCTAGAGATCGATAGAGGGTATTGGGTCATAGGTATTGAGTACAATCTGGAATACTCATTGGCGTTTGGGATACCGGCTATATCGTGATCGTGGTTCGTGGATTGTGGATCGAGATCGTGATTGTGAATTGGAGTAATAAGGGTTATCGAATTGTATCCTTCAATGAATTGTATAGTTATTGCTTGAATTGCTTGGTTTATATTGTATCGACTATATGACTTGTTTATTTGCATTGTCTTAATTGATTCTCTTATGTTGTTATTGCTTGATAGACTTGTCTCTATTTGCATTGCACGAAAGTGTTTTCTAAAACTTCCCCAATAGATGTATCCCCTCCCTCACTGAGCATAGTGTTTTGCTCATCCTCTTTCTAACACCTTTTAGGAGAGGAGGATCTATAAGCTTATGGATCGGTAGGTGATGGTTGTGTAGGAATGATCGTGTATCTATTTATAGTGATGAAGTTTGTATAATGTGTAATACTGAAATATGTATAGTTGTTTAGTTGATGGACTTGTATCATTATTGAAATTGAATTGTAAAATGTAAAAAAGAAGTGAATTTGTTGAGCATGTAATTCAGAATTATGAATATTAGGTTTGTATGTTGTGGAATCTTTTGTTTGTAGGTTTTGGAGATGAAGATCGTTATATCTTAAAATACTTGAGCCAATAAATGTAAATAGTGTAGCAGTATGATAAAAAAAATTAAGGAGACTGAATCGAATTTAAACTTGATCTGATCTAAAGCTTCAATTTCAGCTTGTATAAACTCTTATGATGAAGCTTCAGTCAATCGATTCCTTAGATATTGTAAATATTTTGGAGAAGAAGCTAATTTAGTACCTGGAAGCTAAAAGATATAAAAAATAAAAAATAAAAAAAATAAAAAACTAAAAAGCAAATGTGAAGTTCATCAGTTATTAGATTAGCTTCCAGATATATATATCTGATTGAATTCGAAGTGAATTAATTTGACTAAGTCTATATAAAATTAAAAAAAGGTATAAAAGTCATTTTACACAAAATTTATCTCTCCCTTCTAGTTTCTTTCGAATCCAAACAAAAGAGATTTATAATCCTTTATGATCCTCCCCTCTTATTCCCTTTATGACACTCTTCTTTTCTCTCCTTTATTAAACTTCACCCCTTGAATCCAAACAAGCCCTTAGGGTCTCGATCTTTCTTCAAGTTTCCTGATTTTTTTCCTCTACTATTTTCTAGTATTCTTCATATTTTTTGGTTGCCCATTGCATTTATTTTGCAAAATTGCCACTTCCCAAATTCCATTAGAAAGTGATTGTTGTGTGCCTAAAAAAATCAACTTTCTAAACCCATTAGGTCACTAAAAAATAAACAAAACTACAACCATAAACGTAGGTGGCAAGCCCTCAAAGCATATATGTCCTTGTTTTTCTTTGAGGTTATCAAAGCCAAGCAAAATGCACTAATTCTCATTATCTGTAAAAACATAATTTAAAACAAACTAACAAAAACGAGAAACAAATCTCACTAAGTAGTAGGTCCCCCGTCCCCCAAAAGTATGGACTGGATTATAGGAAACTACACAGAGCAAATGTGATAAATGATGCTAAACATATGCAAAAATCATGAGAGCATTTATATATTTCAAGGACGTAGTGGAATTCGAAAAAAATCATGTATTTTCAAAAGAAATGGAATTTGACAAGTCATATACTGTATATGTCATTTTTGTAAAAAGAAATATACATATAATAATATCTCAAAATAGGCCTGTTAAATGGGTTAACGAACTCAATATAAAAGTCTTTATAATAAATATCCCAGAACAATAAAATATAACTAACAACATTTTTGAAGTAAATATTGAAAACCGGAAATACGCATGGCAAAAATCCAATGTACAAGACAATAAACAATCCAAGCCATGTTATATAACAAACAAAAAACCCAATAATACCTGTTGGCCTTATGGAAAAGATATGATTTTAATGATAACAAATCAAGTTTAATTAGATTTGTAATTGTGATTGTACAAATGTGTTTGCATGCTTAAAATACACATTTGTTAGTTTATGTGCATTAAATGTATATTTCACTATAAGCCCAATTGTTCTTTAATGTTTTGGCTTGTGTGTATTATATTGTATTAATGATTTTGTAAGCCAAATATATTATGGATGCATGGTGTTGAAAGAGAAAGAATATATTGCATGAAGAGGTAAATGGTTTTGATTAGAGAATGCAAGATAAAAAAGATGTAAACTTATGTATGTCATTGAAGAATACATAATGAAGATCAACACAAGAATGAAGAAATGAAATCTTGAAGAGTTGAAAAAATGAAAATCATATTTCAAGATTCAAGACTAGAAGACATGAAAATGAAGTGGTGTTATAAGGATGAAGACGTGGCAACATAAGAGGTAGCGACCTAAAAATATCGTTTGTCTTAGTTTTGTATTTTTATGATTCAAGTTCTTGGTAAACTTTCAAAAATGTCCTAAAATCTTTTTTCAAGAGTTTTGAAAAGATTTTAAAAGGTTAATTGGGCTATAACATCTTTCGAAGAAGTTTTCTTTAAAGGTCCAAATGATTTATCTTCAAAAGATTGAATTTTCAAGTGAAAAATGTGTTTTAAACTCTTGATTATAAAAATCGGTTTTAATTTTTTCACAAGAGTTTAGAAAATATTTTGAAGTGTCAAAAAAGTTAGAAACACTTTAGAATAAGTGTTTTTGAAGTCCCTAAATGTTTTCCCTTTGAAAAATTGAATTTCGGGCTCAATTTCGCAAAGCTGAAAAATGGCACTATTTGGCACTGTTCACTCGATCTGGTATTGTTCATTCGTCTGGATTTACTCTTTCAGATCAATGGTAGAATGTATCCGGAAGAATCATCTAGACGAGTAACTCAATCGGATTCATTCGACTTGATTTTCAACAGTTTGAAAAACTAGTCGTTATTTGTTCGTTGCTTTGTTTTCTTTAAATAACAAATTAACACATTTAATCAAATAACTCTTCCAACAACTCCAAAACATCTTGTATTGATTCTAAGTTTCAAATTTCGCATATTTCAATCAATACACACCAAGCTTGAGCTATAACTTGCAAATCTATTGAGCATTCAAAGATTGCAATTGTATTATCTACTCATTGAGGAGTTTTGATTGTTCTTCATTGTACTGTCATTCAAATACTTAAATTATTGTATTGTATACACTTTTGGGCTCTAAATTAGGATTGAAAGAATTCTTGTAAAGAGAAGAGTGTGAAAAATCTTTTGTGGACTCAAAGGAAGAGAGATAGTAGGTTGGAGCTTCACCTACATTAGAATAAGCTTGTGTTTCTCTTGTGGACTCAAGAGAAGGTCTTAAAGTTGGTTTGTGCTTCACCAACATTTGAAGAAGTAATAATTAGTGGAGTTTAAGTAAATCCTAAGGCGGAAGACCTTAAGGGGGTGTTTAGTTCACAGATTAGTTTTTTATTCCTGGGAATGACATTTCTGAGAATCACATTCTTAGGAATGCGATTCCTAGGAATATAACAAAAAACTGTTTGGTATATCAAAAATATTCTTGGGAAAATTTTCTCAAATTCCTGAGAATATTATATTATTGTGTTTGGTCTACACTCAACATTCCTTGGAGTCTTGAATAATTTTCAAAAAATGCCCATAATTTCTAAAAAACAACCCAAATATCATATTCAAGGCAACCATTGGTAACAAAATTTTTCCACAACCCAGTAATATCATATTCTCACCCCCCTCACATGGGAATAAAATTTGACAAAATCATGAGAATTGATTCCAGGAATGTGATATTCTCAAGAATATTTTTTTATTCTGCGAATCAAACATGAGAATATCACATTCTTAAATTCACATTCCCAAGAATTTTGAACGAATCCGTGAACCAAACGCCCCCTAGGTGTTATACTAGGCTTTTGGGAGTTCGAATCACTTGAAAATACCGAGTTTGATTTCTCTCTCCCTGCTACTCTATTTACATTCATTGTCATGTATATTATTTAGAGTAGTTATCTTGTTCGTGTGTGTGATTTTATTTATCATAATATCTCTTATCAAGTTATCCACACAAGGTGTCTGATAAAATGTGTTAAAGAGATCTTTGTAAGTTGTAGTAAATTTTTAAATAGCAATACTTAACTATAATCTTAATTCACCTCCCTCTTAAGATTATTTGCCACTAACAATACCAATAATAGATCCAACGATATGACGATCGATGCTAAATTTCTAGTAGCACAGTACAAAGAAAAGTGATTTGTTGTCGCACATATCACCAAGTAAATGAGAGTCCCTTATAAAATGATGGTGCACTACCCCATAATGTGTTGATGCACAATCCCCACCAACAAGGGCCAAAAGGCCATGCCCAAAATGAATGGTACAAGGATTCAAATTCGTTACGATAAAATCAGTGTTATTCATAGTAAAAATTATGAGAAAGATGTGAGAAAAAAGCTTTCATGATTCTTTTTAGGTCCCAAGTTTTAAGTCCCAAGTTTTATTTGAGTTTTAAAAACCTTTTTATACAATCAAAGTTGTTTAAGCCATGTGAGGCGTTTAAAAAGACGTATACGATTGTGAAACTTTGGCTTTCCTACTCACCTCCATTCCTAAGATGAATCAACAGTCAAAACTTTTCAAACTCCATAATATCACCTATACAATTGGCTAATGTTGCAAAGTAAGTTTTTAAATACTATAATGAACTAAATACATAGAAATATATATTTGAGAGAAACTATAGAAAATTCTATTGATTCACTTGATGTTTTGAATTGAATGAAGCATTATTTATATGAAACTATAGTTACTATACACCGACCATGCAATTACTATGCAGTGACTATACAATTATGATGCAGTCACTCTTAACACCTGAGGGATTATTGTTCACACATATATGAAGTCACTGTTCACGCAATGGGTTACTATTCACACACAGATTAGGTTATTGTTCATACTCAAGGGTACCATTCATGCATCATTTATTGTTTTGGGGCAGTTAAAATACTCTGGTAAGAACAAGTAATCTTCTTTCGTAATTTATATGTCTTTCTTAATATATACGCATATTGTTAAGTATATCTATACGTCATCCTCTTATTTTCCAAATATCTAGCATCCAAGCAGATGTAGAACTACTGTAAGTTTTTATCACTGTAACTTTTATATAATGCAAAACAACGACCTTTAGAGGTGTGGCCAAAATATATTCTTATATGGTTTTTGCCACCACTCCTGCCTCGTTTTTTTTTTTTTTTTTTTCCATTGCTTTCATGACTTCAACATCCTCTTAAGCCGTGTCTACTCCTACTTCTTCCACAACATCATTTCCTATTCTCAAGCATATTCCTCAGGAGATTTCTCTCACTTGGGTCTGATAATTTCGTCCTTTGAAAAACTCAAGTTTTTCTGGTCGTGTGTTGCCATGGTCTTCTTGGTTTCATTTAGAGGTGGCAGCATTTGGGGTGGGCCGACACAGACCTAGCCCAGCCCAACACGCAAAAATTTAAGCCAAGTCCAGTTCAATTGAAAGTAGGTTCGGCTCGACCCAATCCACTACATATAGGTGGGCCGTTTGGGTCATGTAATATTTGATGCAGTCCATTTGAGCCCGGGCCTATTTCGACACAGGGCTAGCCTAGCCCACCCAACACAGGCCCAACTCGAGCCTAGATAAGGCCTATCTTGAATCCAACACAAATTAAGTACAATTGGAGCCCACTTATTAAAAAATAAAAATATTATGCATTATGCAATATAAGTCGTAGTAACTAGTAACTAGTAACCATTTTTTTAAAAAACAAACTAGCAAGTCGAGTAACTATTTTTTTTTTAAACACATTAATAATAACAAGTAGCAAATTTATTTTTTCAGCTAATATTCAATGACTTGTCATCATATATTTTCTATGATATTGCAAACTACAACTTGCAACTTTAATTCAAAAAAAAAATCTATCATAATTCACTTGGACATGATCAGTCTGACGAACAGATAAAAGATGTAGATTGAGAAAAAAAAACTATCATATTTTAAGGTTTTTAATGTCTATTTCATGACATGACCAAATTATTTTCTGGATCATATTATCCTACCTCAAACATAGTAGAACTTCACTGTGGAAAATATCTAATCTCTTTTCTGAACATGAAGATGATTTCGTACTTCAACAAATAATTTATAACATGAAGGAAAACCTTTCAAAAACATTTTTGAAAATGTGTCTATAGTTTATTGTTTTGCTGCAATTATTGGATCCTAGATTAAAAAAAACTTGTTGTTATGTACGTATCACAATATTTTAAAGAGACTTCCTCTTTGTCTCGTTCTGTAAATAGTAGTAGCAGTAAAGTCTTATACAAATTTTTTTCAATTTATTTTTATTTTTTAAAAAAACTAGTTCTTTACCGTCACATATAAATGAATTGGTATTTGTATATGTGTTTGTATATTAGTAGATATATATTATATTCTAAATACATTAATTATAAAAAATATATATATATGGGCTAGCTCAACCTAACTTGTGACCCATGGTAACAAGTTCGTGGATTGAGTTAGGTCCTATATTATAAGAAATGAGCCCAATCCAGCTCAGCTCTCTAGGCTTAAATTCTGGGCAAGACAATCATTCAGTGCAAGTGATATCTTATATAAATAAATCCATCAATCGGGTAATTAAAGTAGTGTTGGTTTTTTCAAAACTACTAGAGACAGTCACCTATAAGAGTCAGTTTATCTACGCTACATTGTAGAGAGATTTTTGACTCTACGTATTCGCTGAATAGTTCTGAAGTAGCAAGACGAGTGATTTTGAAAATAGAATTTCCTCTTCTGAGGTAGTCAAAAGTCGAGAAAGACCACTAAACATTTGTGTCTAACCAATCTCAATTTTCTCGACCCTTGATTCAGTCGGGCCATACCGAGTTGATCCACATACCCTCTAGTACTTTCATTGATGACACTCACTAAAAAGGCCTCATCTACAGATGCTGTTACGCAATGGAATTGGCTTGACAAATGGTGCTCGGTTGGCTCTTGGTCTCTTTGTCTGACTCGGTCCTCTCGCAAATCATCAACAACAATACTGCCCGTGATGTTTGGCACGCCTCGGAAGTCTTAAATGGCTCTCAGTCAAGGGCCCGAATGAACATATTGGAAGTCTTAAATGGCTCTCAGTCAAGGGCCCGAATTCAGCAGATGAACACAGATCTCTGTAGACAATAGTTAATCATGGTTGGATAGAATTTGAAATTCAGATTTTTACTTATTTTTCATAAATTCAGAGATTTGTGACAATATTATAATTCTACAAATCATGGCTTCCTCTAAATAGAGGTTGCTTTTTCAATCTCAGCATTAAAAATTGGCTAAAACTTTTGTTATCGTCAGTTGGATCATAATCAGCCTGTATTTTTATTCATCTCAAGATCTAACTAAAGCTTCCATCAACCAACGCCATTAATTTCAAGGCCTAAGAACATGCATGAGCTCTTCCTAGGTGGAAAATGTCATAATAAAAATTAAAAAAACTCTTTTTATGACATAACCATAAAGAAGGCCTGTGTGTGTGTGTGTGTTATATACTTTTAGTGTTAGTCATGGTAAGAACTGTTAAGGAACATTCGATTTCAAGTATGTATTCTAGCCTCTGAAACCTTGGGGATATACCATTCAAGTAATACAGTGAAGGTCTTGATAGATGTCGACATTTATCAAATATCTTTTTAATTAAGTGAAACTTACAAACATATTAATCAGGATACACTTGTAATTCATAACTTATCGAAATTAGCAAGCAAATGTATCGCTGCAGAAGTCAAAATATGCAACTTTTTGAACAGTGCAAATTGTAACAAAAATTAACTTTTGACCGTCTGGATCAACGTCATATATCTAGTCAACATATTACGCATCTATTCCGCTTCTCATTTTTGGTTCAAGAAATCTCAAGAAAATGTAATTTCACAATTTTTAAATTTTCGGGGAAACTTTGATATCTTGTGAAACAACTGAAATTTAGCCTCAAGGTCAAGTGTATTTTCCGCCTTTATTGTGACTGTTGTCATGAATTTAGCATTCTTCAAAAAATAAGCTACCATTTCAAGTTCATCTTTCAGGCCTCCAAATCCACACATCGACAGTGTTTTAAGCATGTCAACAAGCATCTAGGCACTTTTTTCGGTCTGCTCCACCATGTCACATGGTTATGAGGAAACTTCTACAGCAAAAACAGCAGAAACTTAAGTTTTCCAATTAAAAACGAAATCAAGCAGAAACTTAAGTTTTCCAATTAAAAACGAAATCAAGCACTCACACACACACACACACACAATCTCCATGAGCTTTTACTGACCTTTGAAAAGGTGAGAGATTCTAATTTGTTGCAGCCTTTAACCAAGTCTAGCAGCGAATTCCGTCCACAGTATTGGACTTCCACAGACAATCGAGTTAGTCTCGGAAAGCTTGGGAAGACACCTGCACGGCTAAGAGCCTTCGCAAAAGGTACACAAGTTAAATAAAAGATTGAAATTGTGTTTAGATACTAATAGTTTAGGATACTATAAACACCAGAATAGCAAGGAGGTGGTGAGAAAACAAGCACTGCATCTCCACCACAAGGAGATGAATATATAGATCCAAATCTCAAAATTAGTAATTAAGACATATATAACTTCTTGAGCTAAGAAAATTCACAATGTAGAGACTTAAAGAAATTCAGTTACACGAGTAACATGATATCAAAAGTACAAACTATTGATTAAAAGATTGGCATTACTTCAACTGAGGGGGAATCCTTCTATTGAAAAGTCAAGAGAAAAATATTCATTTCGATTGAGGTATTAAAGCTAATCTCAAGCCTAAAATCGAGATCTTCAAAGGACAGCATCATATTGTACACTTGGCACGGATAATCAAAGATCAAGCAAAAGCTTATTGATTCGCTGACTGTTTGTTTGGCCAAACTTTGAAATTTTAGTTGTTGTACCGTAGATTTCAGCAGTAGATCCTTAGTTAGAATTATTGTTGAACATAAGTCATTGACTGTTTAGTGTTGTCATATTAGAAGTACTATTCAGTGTCATGTTAGAAGTTTCGAGGACAATGTTGGGCTTCCAAAAATATAAATAAGTATTTTTGAGAGAATAAAAAAAGAACAGCAGATTGCGGCATTATATAAAAATAGTTTCGCTGAAACCTTTTTTAAAGAAACTCCAATTTGAAGCTTATTATTTTTTATCTTTTTTTTTTAACTTTAACTTTTACCCAAACTCTCTTTCAAAAGTGAACCAAATAAATTAATTTTAACTTTTAAACTCAAGGAAAACGATTTGAAGTGTTTAAAAATTAGATCAAACATACCCTTAAAAAGAGAAAAACTGAAGATCAATTCAGCACATAGATCAACAACCAGACTCTTGGGCAAGTGAAGAAGCTACATGGCAAAGTGCTAAAGTAGACATGTCAAGGATATTATCACAGAAATTGTATAAGATGATAGGGGAAAATAGGTTACCAAAATCTTACAAAACAATGAGATTACACAAAGAGAAATTAATAGACAAAATCAGCAATGTTAAAAACTTCACAACAAGAATGTGTGATCGAAAATTAACAGTTTACCTCAAGAATGTCACCACTTAAAGATAGATGCTTGACGTTATGAACTCCTTGAAGAAGTTTAACTACAGCTTTGGAGTATTCATCATAGTCAATCAGCGGAACATTATTTGCTGTGTCTTCATCTAGCGAGCAAAAGTTTTCAACAGAGAAGTCCTTCGAGACAGCGTCAAATAGGTCAAGGCATCCAAGTGCGGGAGCATTTATCACCACGTTGTCATAATGAATTCTACGAATATAGAGAGTCTTCAGCGATGAACAGCCAGATATAAGCTTACGCACAGATTCATCGCATTGGTAACTCACCGCTTCAAGATGAAGGGTTTTGAGATTTGGAAGAAAAACAAAGCTTGGAACATTGATCAGACGCATGATCCCTTTTAAAACAAGAACCTCTAGACTCTTACAAGTGAAAAGACTACAAGGAAACTTAATGTGTGGATCAGAACCATAAAATTCTAACTCAAGCACTTTAACGTTCCTACCAACTGCAGTAGCTACCCAAGCAGTAACGTCATACACCTCACAAGATGACTTGATTCCAAGAAAAAACTTGTCTATGGTTTGTTGATTGAGGGATAGCAAAACCTTATTAACAAAATGTGCAAACTTAATCCTCTCGTGCTCACTAAACCAGGTGGGGAAATCATCATAATCCTTGAAGATGAGATTATGGATATTTGTCCAGAGGAATTTCCACCTTTTTGATAGCAAGCTGGTGGCCACAGCGTCCTCTGTTGGAAGAAGTGAGAGTATGTGATAAAGAACAGATTCTGGCAAGTTGCTAATCCTATCGACTTCGGTTGAATGTCTTTGTCGCTTATGGCAAGAAGGTCTTGCAAGCGATGACATATTATTCAGAATGGAAAAATAGGGGCTAAAGACACAATGGAACACGGTAGGGTTTTGATAATTTTTCTAGGTTTTGGCTTGTGTACAGAAACGCCAACTTAGTTTTAAGGGGTACTTTTGTTTGAGACCCCTTCTAATTTTATAAAAGTGTCACATAAATCTCAAACTTCTTATAAAATATGATATAGACCCCTGTTATGAGTTTTGTCAAGTTTAACTTCAATACAAGAGTAAATACGTCGTTTAAAAATTATTATTAAAAAAAAAAAATTATTCACAAAAGATATGCACCGAAAGTCTCTGACTATTCACTTCTCTATTCTTCTCTCATCGTTTGCCTCCTCTTTCATGTCTCTTTATCACTTATCTTCACATTTCTTTACTTTTCATTTTTCTTTATTTTTTTCTCTTTCTATCAAACAACATCATTTAGCTATCCCTTTCCTTCCACTCATGGGAGAATATCCATCAGATGCGTTAAAAAAAACGTATACGATGACAAAAATAAATTGTTGATCAAAATCGTGACATGATAGAATCCATTTTGTATGCATGACCCAAACTCATATATGTATAGACAAAATATTTTCACAAAACTTTGACAAATGGATAAGTAATTAATATAACAATTTTAGACGAAAATAAAAGGGGGTTTAAAGGGAGGTGTAATACTCGAGATTTTTTTTAGGAGCAAATAAAAAAAATTATAAATGATGATGTGAAGAGTATTTATTTCATAGGTATTAATCTTACAATTATTAAGTTTTGAGTTACAATTGTTCACTTTCTTCACATCATGGATCATAATTGGGAGTTAATGAGTTGGGGTTATAACTATTCACATTCTACACAATAAAGACATAATCAAGAGTTAATGAATTGGATGATAGTGCATTGGGTGTTACAATTGTTTCATTATAATGTCATTACTTTAAGAGATATTTATGTGATTCTTTATACTCACATGATGAGTGAAATATGACTTGGAAGAGTAAAAGTTGGTAGAGACAATAGAATTATTATGAGACTATGGTTGCAGTAGTTAAGGTGCTGGCATATAGACTTTGGAAAAATTCAGATTTTTTACATGAATGTTTCGATATGGATTTGATCGTAAGTACCTGCAATTCTTCTAGTTTTTGTTTTGAACAAATGTTTCATTCTATGTTTCTGAAATTATATTATATTTTATTTGGTTAATGAAAAAAAAATTGATTTTCTAAAGTGGATTTGAAATTTAACCCTATTTATCTTGCTTTGCAAAATTTGTTTGATAAATGACGTTGGCATGACAAGTATGAAATTTGTTAAGTCTTCGACTTTGAAAATTTAGTTTATGTGGCTTTAGTGCACAAGTCGACTATGATTGATCTTCGTTATGAGTCTCTTTAAAGGGCTAATTTTGTGACTTTGTATACGCTATGAGACGCGTTATTCAAAACTAGTTTCGATCTTTGTTTTTGTGGATCTTCGTATGGCTACATGAATTTGTAGCGCTTTGTGTGTCTCTTTGTGATCATAGTCGCTTGTTGTTTATATGCTTTGATACTAAATTTGTATACCTCAACAATCTGTTTCAAACTTTGTAAATAAGCTATTTTTGTTAAGCAAGGTATTTATCAAATATATATTTTTTTTTTTGTGTCATGCCAACATGCTAGAAAAATTGTGGAGTACTTATTGGGCTGTGTAGCTCACTCTTTATTATGATTTCAGATGCAGAGAATATGATTTTGTGAGATCAAATGAGAACGATAAAGCATGAAGTTCACGACTTTAGCTTCGTCTTCATCTATGTTCTAGTTTAAGAATATGAATTTAACCTTTGTTTAGAAATGATATTCAGTGAATACATTTATTTGGATGTAACTAAATTTGAAGTATTTGTAATATTAGTTTTGAACTAGTGGTAATATTGAGGAATAGGTTTGAGCCTTGCACTAGAAGTGCGGCGATTGTCACGTGCCATATGTGTGAATTATTTTTGGTTTCGGGGCGTGACAGAGGGCTTTCTTAATTACCTCCGTTCCAAAGATCAACAAATAGCCCAAACTTTTCGAACTCCACAATATCGTCTATAATTGGCTAATGTTGCAAGATGACTTTCAAAATACTATAAGAGTAAAATGCATCATATCCCCTTGTGTTTTCAAAACGTTGTGTCATAGACCCTGTGTTTTAAAAAGTCACACCATAAACCCAGTGTTATTGAAAACATTGCACACACACCCCAAACTCAAATTCTATTTCACTCTGTTAATAAACCTTGTAAAATGTCAAAATTGCCCTCATTTAAATCTTATTCACCGCACGCTTTTACCTTTTTTTACCATTTCACAAAAAAGCTTTGCCAATTGTAGAGAGAGAAACTCCTCTTTTAAAACCCTAGAGAGAGAAACTCGATTTTTTTTTGTCAATTTGAAGCCCATTTTACAACGATGTAAAGGTATAATCTGCTTGTAGAAGAAAAGGTTCAAAGTGAAGGTAAAACTTTTTCTTAATCGCGAATCATATCGTTTCTGATTTCTTTATTTTTTTTTAATCAACGCCTATTTTTTTTAATCCGATTCTGATATCTTGAATGAACACCAATTTTTTTTGTGAATCAACACCCATTTTGTTGAAGCCTATTCTGATTTCTTGAATCAACACCTATTGCTTGATTTTTTTTTTGAATCAACACCTATGCATGTGCAATTGAGTTCGAATACTAGTCTTATAAAGAGGCCAATATAGCTGTGATTTTTTTTTGGTTATTGGAAAAAAAAATTAGGAATTGCATGTGTTGGCTATGATTTTTTTTTCTTTTAATGGTCAAGGTGTTGGCTGTGATATGTATAACAAGAAGTTGGTCTATTGAGAGTGTATAAGTTACAACATATGAACAATATTTCAGATTGCTTTCTTTTTTCTAAGTGTTAAATGTTGTAATTTTCCTACGCTAAAGTATGCTATGAACAGGTGAAAGGGTTCAATTTAACATAATTTTATGGTTGTTATCATCTGCAATCTAGTCGATTTTGGTGTTAAGATAATCATTGCAGTTTGAAAATGCACATTTATTCCTAAATGGTCTAATTTTGATAATGGTGCCTAGAAAAATTTCTTAGAACTTAATAGTTTCGAGGAGAAAGAATGTTTTATCTGATGAGTTTTTTATTGGGCTTTTATGAACCACACATGCTTGCTATGATTTTTTTTTTTTTTTTTTTGGTCGAAGACATGCTGGCTGTGATATATATATATATATATATATATATATATATATATTCATATTTATCATATTACTTTTTTGTAGGATGTCTTCTGAAAGTGATAGAGACAATAGTATTGGGATGATTGATGGTTTTTTTGAGTTCACAGTGTGGGTTGGTGGACACTTTGTATATGATCCTGAGATTTCCTATCAAGGGGGTAGAAAACATGATTTTAAGGATATTGAACTTGATAAACTGAGTAAGTTTGACTTTCTAGACATGTACAAGAAAATGGGAGGACAAAAAGTAAATGTCACTATATATTATCTACTCCCTAATTATTCTCTTGACCATGGTCTTAGAAGAGTTGATGATGATGCTAGCATAAGGGACATACAAAGTGTGTTTAAAGACTTACATTCTTGTACCATATATATAGAGGAGGAAGAGGATACTATTGCAATTGTTGACACTCAGGGAAATATTATCCAAACAGATCAGTTCCAGCCAATACAACTCGTAGAGTGGCAAAGAGAGAGGTCAAATGATAGTGCACATCTAGAGGGTGAATATGATACAACACAACAAGGGCATTTAGATAGTACACACCAGGGGAATAAACCAAGGGTTCAAGTGAGTAGATACAAGTTAAGGCAGAGAAGAAAAGGGGTGATGATTGAGACTGAGCAAGTGGCACAGTGTAATATACAGTGTAATATACCACCCTGATTGATTTATTTTTGCAGGAAGCTCAACAAAAAGCTGCAACAGAGGCACAAGCAGAAATTCCTATGCAACTTTCTGAAATTGTAAGTTGTTAAGCTTTGCAATAACCTTATAGTCTAAAGAATAACAATTGTTTTCATAGTCAATGAACAAAAAATAATGAAGCCATTAACAAGTGTAAATTTAGCATAAAATTCAATTTTCGTCACGAGTGTTTTTCAAATTAGAGGCTTGTTTTCGAAAGTTCAAAAAGTTGAAGAACACAGTAGAAAGCTGAAAAGAAAGTCATATAACCATTGGAACTAAGTTCTCATAACTTATTAATTTTTGGTATTTATTAAGGGTATAACAGGACCAAGACCAAGACCAAGATCAACGCAAGCACCTGCAACTGAAACTTCAAGCAGTGGATATATTAGCTTTAGGAATGTAGCTTTGCTTGGTACTAGCAAATCTAGTGTGAGAAGACAAGCACCTGCTCCTGCACAATCCCATGAGCCATCTATTATGCCTGTTGATGTCACTACTGCCTCCTCTTTCCCTACATCTAGTTTTCATCTTGCTGCTTCTAATTCAGACGGACCAAAAAGGGCAACAGAGTCACAAGTTGTAGAGAATATCAGGAAAAGGAATAGAAGAAATTTAGATGAATCAATTTAGACAAAGTTTGGTGAATGTATTTATTGGATTTTGGTTAATGGTCTTGTGGTGGTCCCTGACACTGGTTTCCAATTGCTTTTTGTTGAAATCTTTTTTTGTTGGTATTACTTTACTACAATCTATGTACTTGTTGACCATGTGGTGGCAGCTTTGAAACACTATCTTTTACTACTATTTTAAAGTCTTGGACAACGCATTTATGTTGTGCACTGCAAGTTTTGTGATATTTGGTGTATACTGCAGGTCAAAAAATATGGGTAAATTATGCAAATAGGGGCGGTATTTTCAAATTTTTTATTTTTGGAGGGGTAATTTGCAACTTTATCAAAAATACAGGGTGCAATTACCAACATTCTCAAAGTCATAGGGGACAATATACATCTCTTATATTATCATAGGGGGTAAATCATATCATTCATTGTATCACGCAACATGCTCCGTCTGTTGTTTACTACCAAAATTTTTGCAGACTTCTACTACCAAAATACACCACACAACATGCCCATCTGTTGTTTACAAATATCTAGATTACAATATAAATTGTTTACAACCATCAAGTCTACAACAAGAGGAACAACCAAATCTAACCTCTCACTTTAAAATCAAAACAACAAAGACCCCAACTAGAAATACACAAATAATACGATACCAAATGAGTTGCATCTTCATCTTCATCAACTCGACATCTTTCTTTTGTTTAGTAGGGATCATCTCAACTTCATTATTATACTTTTTATCAAGGCCCATAACCTCTGCACCATAGTCAACTTCACTATTTGCAAATCTAGTAACACCTGTATGCGGAACAATAGGTAGTCCACTAGGATCTCACCTTGTCGTGTTTGGTTCACACCATTCAAAGAAATTGCAATGATTACTTCGACAAGTATAGAATAAGCAACCGAAGGTTTGCTTTTTCCAAGATGATACAATACATATTTCAGTCCATTTTTTACAATAGCAACAAATGTTAGAATAACGCAAGTCTAGCTTTGGAGTCGTCGAGTTCCTTGAATTCCTACTGCTTAAGCTTGACATGATCAAATCCTTCACAAATTACTTGCTACATTATGCAATTAAACCATAGTCATTCACATAAAATTCACATAGAGATCATCTCAAATATTACAAACATAAAAGAGATTATCTCAAATATTATGCAATTAAACCAAGTTCCTTGAATTCCTACTGCTCAAGCTTGACAAGATTTGCATATCATATAAAAAAAATTACGAGCCTCTTCTTTTGTTTCTTCCTAAATAATCTAAGCCTCATTCTCTAAAATAAAATAAAATAGAAATAAGATACGCATAAAGAAAACATATACAAATAAGATATTACATTATAATATATGCAACTCAATCATTGAGAGATAAATTTCTCACCATGAATAGAAGAAAACTTACCTTGTGAAAATCTGCTTGAATAGAGATAACCAAAGAGAAAATTTGATTGAAGAAATAAAATCATTTGTTAGCATATGTTAGACTTAAAAGAGGCTATTGATGTGAGAAGAAGGGTATTTTCATCATTCTCCATGTGTTTTATGGTTTGATAAATGTCACATTTTCATCACAACGTATCACACTTACATTAAAGTTGACGGAAAAATTGACGGCAGGGGGGAATATGCAACGTTTTCAATAACACAGGGTTTATGGTGCGACTTTTTAAAACACAAGGTTTATGACGCAACTTTATAAAAACACAAGGGGGTATGATGCATTTTACTCATACTATAATGAACTAAATAGAAATATATATTTGAGAGAAACTATAGAGAATCTTATTGATTTTACTTGTAGTTTTTAATTGAAATGAAACAGTAGTTTTATAGGAAAATATTGTTAGTATGCGATACTATCTATCACTCTTCACACATGAGGAGTTATTGTTCACACGCAGACAAAACCACTGTTCACGCACGAGGTTACTATTCAAGCACACATGAGGTTACTGGTTATGCACAGGGTTACTGCATCTTTTTTTGGGCGCTCTTAAAATACTCTACTAAGAACAAGTAATTATGTATCCTAATTTTTATATATTTCTTATTATATACACATATATTTGTAGTTAATTTGAAATTCATATTTGTTCTTTTTTGTCATAAATTCAGATATGCAACAAATAGAGGCTTGTTTCTTTTGATATACACATATAAATCAAGGCTTCCTCAAATAGAGGCTTGTTTCTTCAAGGTAAGCATTAAAAATTAGCTACTTTTGTGATCGCCAGTCTGATAATCAGCTTTGTATGTGTTGGATATGGCTCGAATTCCAAGCATAATCAAATATTGAAGATACTAAAAGTTCAATTAGACTTAAAGTACTACAGAATATAGGAATCTTATTCCTAGAAGGATTAGCAATTATTATCTATAAATAAGACTATTTGAGTTGAGTTTAGTTGTCACACACCACAAGGTGAGTATATCATATTAGATTATATTAGAATTAGTGTACATATACCTTTAGTTAGGTATATCGGAGTCATTATTGTAGTAGTTTCTATGAATAATAAAGAATAATATTTTGTGGACATAGGATATGATGAACCACATAAAAATACTGTTGTGTTTCCAACATATCTATGTGTACGATCTTTCCAACAAAGTGGTATTAGAGCCTGAAACTGCATATAGATATGTTGGTTATTATCGTCACCAAGAGAAAGTGCATTTCGCTGCTAGAGCAGATGACTTCAAAGAAGAGGACGTTGAAGCAATCAAGAAGCTTGCGTCGAGTCATGGTGTAGTACTCGTTGTTGAAGATTGTTGTCGTGTCGCATTTAGCAGATTGATGTCGCACCGGAACAATGGAGTTCCAATAGCAACTCCAAGTTTAGAAGATAAGAACATGGTCAGCAGAGAAGGGACATCTGCGCGTCATCACTGTTGTGCCATGAAGGAGATGACGTCCCCAAGAGCACTGAAGAAGACAGACAGCTGCAGTTGTCTAGAAGAGAATCAATGGGCACCATTATTGAAAAAGAAATCGGAGATTGTTGGATAAAAAAGAGCTTGATGTTGCAAGCTAGGAGAGAGAACACAACCAAAAAAATAAAAAATAAAAAACAAAAAAGACAAAAAAGGACAAAAAAATAATAATAATAAACAAAAAAACAAAAAAAGAGGGAAAAAAACAAAAAAATTGCAGATTTTCAAAGATCTCAGTGTTGGGAGGACTTGAGATTTGCTATGATTTGGCTAGATGGAACTAGAAGCTTTTGATCTAGTTCCTTGCAACTCAAGGGTGGATGTCTATCCATGTTGACCAATGTTTGACCGCATTGACTAAGAATTGAACAAGGCTTGATCAAGTTAACTGAGAGTTCTCTAAAGTTTTTCGATGTTCTGAATCCAAGCTAAGGTAGGATTTGAATTTGATGTTCCATAACCATTGTTGGATTGCTGAATTCAGAAGGTGTTGATCAAGGATTTTGAAGCTTGGATTTCTTGCCAAGGCAGGAATTTGTTGGATATGGCTCGAATCTCAAATATAATCAAATATTGAAGATACTAAAGTTCAATTAGAGTTAACGTACTACAGAATATAGGAATCATATTCCTAGAAAGATTAGTAATTATTATCTATAAATAGGGCTATCTGAGTTGAGTTTAGTTGTCATACACCACAAGGTGGTGTACCATATTAGATTAGATCAAGGTGGGTGTACCATATTAGATTAGATTAGAGTGAGAGTACATATACCTCTAGTTAGGTATATCAGGGCCATTATTGTAGTAGATTTTATGAATAATAAACAATAATATTTTGTGGACGTAGACTATGTCGAACCACATAAAAATACTGTTGCGTTTCTAACATATATCTATGTGTGCGATCCTTTCAACAGTATTCTTATTCGTCTCAAGATTTAAGGCTCGCTTCCTTCAACCGACGCTATTTCAAGGCGTAAGAACATGCATGAGCTCTTCCTTAGGTGGAAAATGTCATAATAACAACAACAAAAAAAAAAAAAAAAACTTTTAGGACATAACCATAAAAAGAAGGCCCGTGTGTGTTAGCCAATGTAAGAAGTGTAACAATAAGCAACATTCAATCTCAAGAATGTATTCTAGCCTCTGAAACCTTGGGGATACACCTACAAGGTTAGGAGCTTTAATTTCACAGAAAGATCAAATGATATTATCATGCATAGATCAATACAGACAACTACATGAATATCTGCAACTTACCTACAACATGGTGAAAGAAGGACGTTTGTGCGATGGTTAAACTATTTTGATTTATACGAAAACATTCTAAGTAATGCAGTGAACATCCTGATAGATGTTGAAATTTATTTCAAGAATGTTGTGAAGATCTTGATAGATATTGTATTTCACATTATTGAAGATAATAAAATGATATAATAAACCCTTTGTCTAATACTTTAAACTTTTAGATGAAGGGGTTACTTACAAACATATTAATCAGGACACTCTTGATTCATAACATATGGAAATTTGCCTGCAAACGTACCCCTGCAGAAGTAAAAATATGCAACTTTTCCTGAACATATGCGAAGTGTAAAAAAAATTATTTTTTGCCGTCTGGATCAGCATATCTAGTCAACATTTGTGCATCTGTTGCACTTCCCATTTCACTTGGAAAAAGAGAAGATGGACATGATTATTCAAGAAATCTCAAGAAAATATAATTTCACATTTTTTAGACCCTCGGGGAAACTTTGATATCTTCTGAAACAACTGAAATTTAGCCTCAACGTCAAGATGAAAGGCAGCTTGTATTGTCATTGTTCTCAAGACTTTAGCCTTCTTCAGAATATAAGCTATCATTGCAAGTTCGTCTTCCAGTCCCTTAACTCGAAGAATGGACGTTCTCTCAAAGCATGACAAGAAGCATATGGGCACTTTATCAGGTTTGCTCCAGCATGTCACATGTTCATCTTTATTATTGCCAAAAAACTACAGCAGCAACAGAAGAAAGTCAAGAATTTAATTAAGAAAGAACCAACCAAACCAACAACACCCACACCCCACCCCCCCCCCCCCCCCCCCCCCCCCCTCCTCTCCTCACTCACTCTCTCTCTCCATGAGCCTTCACTGACCTGATCAAAGGTAAGAAATTTTAATTTATTTGAGGCTTTAACCAATTCTAGCAGTGAATTCCATCCACAGTATCCAGTTTGCACATACAATTGAGTTAGCCTCCAGAAGCTTGGGAGCGGACCTGCATGGCTAATTAAAGCCTTCACAAAAGTGGACCAAAAAAAAAGATTAATTAATTCTGTTTAAAAGATGTCCCTTCAGCCCTCAAACTTTAACTTCAACTCTACCACAATATCCTATATTAGAACAAATCCAAGAGTACCCAATTTAAAAGAAGACCTTACTCAGCCAAAGAAACCATATGAAGAATATTCCCCATCTTATTGAGTTTCATCATTCTTCTGTAGAAATTTTATAATGGTGTTACAGAATATTATCTCAAATTATAAATAACTAAGCGATTAGCAATTAACATGAGTTGTATGTGGCTATTGTCAAGTTGTATAGAATCTCGTCGAAAGTAATGTTTCCTGGAATATTCTGATAGATTTATTAAAGGCCAAAGCAAGAATATAAGATGAAATTTTTTGGTTAAACCACAAGTACAAGATTTCAGATAAGCTACTTATGTCAAAAAGAACAGAGAAGCAAAACATGAATGCTGTTGCATACACATTGATTTCCCATTGCCAGTACGAAGAGAAGTAGAACAGATCAGTAATAGTAAAATTCACAAAATTTTCAACATTACTTTGAATAACAAGAATGTAAGATCAAATAATCAGCAGTATACCTCAAACGCATTACGCCTTAGATATAGCTCCTTCACGTTACACACCCCTCGAAGAAGTTTGACAACAGCTTTGGAGTAATGGTCATAGTCATTCATCGGTCCACCAAAGTAAAGATCAATATCTGCTTTATCTAACGAGCACAAACTCTCGACAAACAATCACGTAGATAAAAGTATGTAAGTGCAGGAGCATTTATCTCAAGCTTGTAACCATGCTGTTCAATGTCGATGGCGTGTTCATAAAAGTGGAAGGTGAGATTTGTCAATGTAGGAGAAGATATGGTAAAGGTGACAACATTATCATATACATGTCTTCCAACATACAGAGTCTGCAGCGATGAGCAGCCAGATACAAGATTACGAAAAGATTCATTGCACTGGAAAATCACGTTCTCGAGCCTCAGGGTTTTGAGATTTGGAAGACAAACCAAGCTTGGAACATTGAGATTCATCATACCTTTTAAAACAAGAACCTCTAGACTCTTACAAGTGAAAAGACTACAAGGAAACTTAATGTGTGGATCAGAAAAGGAATAATTAGAAAAGAAGTAAGTGCTTAAACGAAAAAACTCAAGCACTTTAACGTTCCTAGCAACTGCAGTAGCTATCCAAGTAGTAACATCATACACCTCACAAGATGACTTGATTCCAAGAGAAAACTTGTGTATGGTTTGATGATTGAGGGATAGCAAAACCTTGTTAACAAAATGTGCAAACTTAATCTTCCTGTATTTTAAGTCATTCAACCAGCTGGTGGAAACATCATAATCACTGAAGATGAGACCGTGGATATTCGTCCAGAGGAACTTCCACCTTTTTGATACCAAGCTGGTGGCCACAGCGTCCTTGGTTGGAAGAAACGAGAGTATGTGACAAAGAATCGATTCTGACAAGTTGCTAAGCCTATGAACATCAGTTGAACGTCGTTGGCGCTTATGGCAAGAAAGTCTTGCAAGCGATGACATATTATTCAGAATGGAAAAGTAGGGGCTAAAGACACAATGGAACACGGTAGGGTTTTGATAATTTTTCCGGATTTTGGCTTGTGAAGAGAAAGGGAAAATGTCACATTTAGTCCCTATTGTTTTCCTTTAGTTTCAGTTTAATCTTTATTGTTTAAAATATCTCAACTTTATCTCTATTGTTTCTAAAAAAGTCTCAGTTTCTTTCCTATTATTTTCAAAAAATCTTAATTTTGTCCTTATTATTTTTCAAAAGTTTCAAGTCCGTTCCTATTGTTTAAAATGTCTCAATTTAGTCCCTATTATTTCTAACAAACTCAAATTTGTCCTTATTACTTCTCAAAAAAATTCAATTTAGTCCTTGAATAATAGGGACAAATTTGAAACTTTAAGAAAATAATAGGGATGAAATTGAAACTTTAGAAAAATAAAAGGGACGAAATTGAAACTTTTTTAAAATAATAGGGACGAAATTAAAACTTTTGGAAAACAATAGAGATGAAATTGAGAAATTTTAAACAATATGGACGAAATTAAAACTTTTGATAAAACAATAGAGACGAAATTGAGACATTTTAAACACTATGGACCAAATTGAGACTAAAATGAAACAATAGGGACTAAATGTGAAATTTTTCCTGAAGAGAAACGCCAACTTGTTGTTAAGGGGTATTTTTGTTTGAGACCGCTTGTAATTTTAGAAAGCTATGACATAAACCCCAAACTTCTTATATAGTGTGACATAGAGGTTTGTCAATTTTAACATCAATACAAGAATAACTACGTCATTAAAAATCATTATTAAAAATGAAAATTATTCACAAAAGATTTGCACCAAAAGTCTCCTGACTATTCACTTAATTTTCTCTTCGTTTGCCTCCTCTTTCATGTCTTTTTCTCTCTTATCTTCAATCTCTTTATTTATCATTTTTCTTTTTTTTTCCCTCTTTCTCTCTCTCATGGAAAACATAATTTAGCTATCCCTTTCTTTTTCTTATTGGAGAATATCCATCAGAGTTTGGCTATGAAGGTGCTACAGCAAATATTATAAGGAATTGGCTCAGTTCTAACTATGCAAAACTATTTTTTTAGGAAAAACATATATATTCAATATATATGCCTTAATTTTAAACATTGTGTTATTGCATGGTTAAGGATTTTTTGTTCAATTTATATGCCCTAGTTTTTTAGAAAACATATATGTTTATTACAATGAGGTATGGATATTTGTTATTCTCTTATCTATATGCCCTAATTTCTATTTATTTTATACAATGGCAACGTTAGTAATATGGTGAAAAGTTGTTGAGATGCATTAGAACATGGAACTTACAAAACCTTGGGCTCCACTTTGAATCGGATTTTGAGTCTCTGAAACTAGACCATAGAAAATTGTTGACTTAAAATGCGCCCCATCCCAACTCATATTAGAAATTAAGTGAAATATAATTGATTGCAAATATGGTATGAAGCCTCATGATGGCACACTTTATTTCACCTAATAAAGTTAGCCCAATTTTTTGCCTATGGATGATGAAAACCAACTTTGGAGTTCTGCAAAGTGTTCAATGGTGGGTGAAATTATTTGTCATGATAAATTATGGATATTTAACTTCTCAACTGCATAACTTTTGACTAAAAAATGTGGTGTATAGATTTTTTAAGACTACCTCTGCAATATAATATATGACATCTCAATTGTATGTTGGAGCATTGGTTACTTAGGTTTACATGTCTTATTTTATATTAACTTTTCACTTTTTCTTTTTTATTTTTTTTTTCAAAACTTTTTGGTCACAAAGCATTGAGCCTATCTTCTGAGAGTTTTTTTAAAAAAATTTCGGGGAGGCCTAAAACTGTACAACATATTACAGATGTAGTTAGCGAGAGTTGAACTCTCAGATACTGCGAGTAACATACTGGACCAAAGCCCGATGGTATCCTTTGAGAGTTTTAGGAGATGAACTATGAACTTAGCTAAAGAACGTTATTGTCTGCGTGAGCAGTTTGTGAACACAAAATAATTGGTCTATTATGTGTTGTATAAAAGTATGCTTATACGCTGAGAAAATAAATGTAGTATTTTGGATGCCAATGTTGCGGGCAAACTTGACATTTTGCGGGAACTTAACATGAAATCTAACTAACTCCTAACATAAGGGATTTATGTCATACTTTCTAAAAGTCGAAGGGGTCTAAAACAAAATAACCCTATTTTTAAGTCCAACTCCAATAGTATTCCTATATATCTTTACACTATATGAAGGGAAGAGAATTGTGCAAATGGACTTTAACAAATTCCTTAAGTGATCCCCGAGTGATTAATTAAATATAAAAAAAATTATTAGAGTGAAACTGAAACTAAGAATCCGTAAACGTAAGGAAAATGCTCCAAATTCCTTGCATATAAGGGGAAAAAGGAAAGTTGTTGCAATTAGCCTTACTAGTTGTATATATGCAGAAGAGAGAGCCAAAGGTAAAGTGAGAGAAAGTACGAGAAAGGTAAGAAAAAGAGTGAAAGATGATGTGAGAAGAAAGGGAGAGAGAGAGATGAGGAAAAAAAAAAAAAAAAGGTGCTCAATTTGATATTGTCTTACTGACTAATATTAGGGCATTTGTAAGGCCAACTCTAGCCTTTTTCCAATATATTTTCCTACATATAGAGGATTTGGACATTTTGTCTACATCTAGGCTTCTCTATGTTAGTTCAGTTCAAAAGTTCCTTTACGTTTAATCAATTCCTTATTTCAAAGAATCTATATATTAATTTTCACTCCAATAACTTCCCTATTCCCTAGCTATTTTTCTTTACTCCAAAATCTTTCTTTATTTTAATTAAACATATCATTTTAATTCACAAATTTATCAATAACTTTAAGCTTTTTAATGTTAATTATTTGTGATGATTTTTCTCCCTGTTTTTTCTCTTTCTTTCTTTCTTTTTCTGGATTCAAGAGAGGCCTAAGTCGTACAATATACATTAAAAGATGTTATTCATGAGATTTGATCTCTTACTCACAATGAGGGATATATCATTAGACTGAAGGCCTGTTGGTTATTTTTCTCTCTTTTAGAGGGGGAACCTATTGACTTTCTATAGGGATGGCAACGGATAACCATTGTAACTGAAACTGACGAGTATCCGCCCGATAAAAACCCGATAACAAAAATCGACGGGTAAACCGATAGGTTTTGGTTTTTATAAGTTATAACTGACGGGTAAACCGATAGATTTTAGTTTTATACGTTAAAAAAAACCGAAACCCGAAACCCAATTATAATTTATCATATATATATATATATTAAGATTTTAATGAGAATCCAACAATTTTGATTTTGTACAAAACAATTTATTCATACATTGTGTTTGTCTTTTTTCAGATGTTTTCTCGTAGTTGGATAGAAGAATGAAAAAATATGAAGACAAATTTTCTGTAATTTGTTGAGAACTTTGTTTTCTAGTTGTATTGATGGACAAATAATTTCTCATTTTTATTTTTTTCGAAGTGAATATTTGCAATGAGGTAGTATATTTTTAATTTTATTGTCTTATTATGTATGGATTGTGATATATTATATTTTTAGATTGTTTTATATTTAACTTATTTTTTTTTTTTTATTTTTGGACTCTTTTTCTATTTAAATTATTTTTTTTAAGTTAACGGTTTCGGTTTCAGTTATCTGTGGTTTTTTTTAAACCCTTCGGTTTCGGTTTTGGATAATAGTTTTTAAATCCGTAGGTTTTCGGTTGCGGTTTTGGTTTTCGATTTTGCTAAAAGGTTTCGGTTTCGATTTTGGCAAAAACCGCGGTTAACCGAACCGCTGTCATTCCTTTTTTCTATTTAAAGAGTTCCCTATCTCAATTTTACTCTAACAGTGTAACAATAATCTCTATTTTAGCTAACACAACTAATTCATCTACAAATAAAATATAAAAGGAAAAAAATGAAATTATAACTTAAAATATCTAAATCAAAGTATGGTAAAGACAAAAAATTGTGACTTAACTATTACAAATGTATTATGATATTGAATTCTAACTTTAGGCTACAACAAGAAAAACATAAAGAATTATAACTTTAGACAAATGAAAAATTTTAACCACAATTAAATTAAACAAAACAAAATCATATATATAAAACACCATACCATAGATTGTGTCAACACACCACCAAACAACTAGACACTTCAACAACATGCCTCCTCATCCCACCGTCTTCTTCAATCTTCAACTTCCCCTTCTTATGTGGGTTTCAAGAAGCCATTGTCATGCTAATGTCGGTGGTGGTAGTGGTGGAGGAGAATAAATAGGTAGTAGTGATAGTAATTGTGGCAGCAATTCAAAAGTTCCATTCTCTCTTTCTTTTCTTTTTCTTTTTCTCCCAAAAGAAAAAAAGAGTAGGCAAAATAAAAATAAAAAGTAGTGACACTTACTAGCTAGCCACTTGGTCTAGTGGTATGATTCTTGCTTTAGATGCAAGGGGTCTCGAGATCCACTCTCATGTATAACATCTTGAACGATATATAATGGCTAAAAAAATTCCATTTTTAACCCCGAGGTTTCCCAAAGTGGTCACTCAATTTTGTCCCTATGTTAAGTTGGAAGACGTTATTTTTAACGTTTGAAGGGCAATAATGTTATTTTATTATTTTTTTCTAATCTCTCTCTCTCTGTGACGCCTGGGAGTTTTAATACCTCTTTTAAATAACTATTGCATAAATTGCTTGTGCATTTTATGTGTATTTCTTGTCTTCTTTTATTGTGTTACTATTGGACACTATTCATAAGAAATTTGACCATCTAAAATGCTCGATTTAATATTTTTTCTAAACCACATAGCATATAAAAGGAATCGAAAACTTGTCATTTTAGACTTTAGAGGCCGGGAGTATGCATTTGAAAAATGGTTTTCGCTTCGGTTGAATAGTGTTACGTAAGTGTAAACTATGATTTTACATTAGGTATCAATTAATTGGAGTCTTAAGCTTGTTTGACCATATATTATAAGTAACATTTGACCTAAAATAATATAACCTACTCATACATATATACAATACATATTACACATAAGCTATATACTCATAAAAACAATGCAAAAAATTCTCAAAATGCCCCCCATGAACCCGATTTCAACCTAGGAGAGAAAGAAGGAGATTTCTTCATCAATTCTTGCAAGCTTGACTTCTTGGCTTGATCTTTGGGAGTTTTTGAGGCCTCTAGGACTTCTACAACTTGTCTTCAACACTTGAATTATGAGGGAGTTGCATATTTTGTTGATTTTGAGTTTATGTCAAGTTTTGAAATTTTGAGATTTGTTAGTTATGGCTATAGTTATGCTCATATATTGTTATATACATGTTTACTATGACCTCTAGACCATGTTTATGTTGTGTATTAGCTTTTGTCATGGTTAAAGTTTGAATTGAGGCTTCCTTTAGGTGCTCTAGGCTCTAGTGAAGCTAGTTGGGAGGCCACGTGAAGTTGAATCATCCGAAACTAAACTAAATTGCAAAATTAGTTAACTTTAAAAAAGGGGATTTTTCACGTAAAACAATCCGGGCACGTTTGAGCTTTGGATTAGGTATCCTTGGGGCATGGAAGCACTTTTGGCACTTTCGTTGCGTGAAATTGGGGTCCGGATAGGGTAGTTTTAGTTAAAGTCCACTCGGGGCCTTCCCGAGCCTTTGGCCTCCAAAACGGGTTTGCATGGCCTTGATATGTGTCTTTTGTCTTAATTAGGAATGTAGAATGATTGGATTGTAGTTTTGTAACTTTGAAATGCGTATAGAAGAAGAATAACTTGGTTAAAGAAAGGGGAAAAGTGGTATTTGTCCACCTTGATGCTTATAAGTGCTTGTAGATGTATTATTATGTATTTCTATGATTGTCTAAAGTATAATTGAGCTATTTGAGAGGGTTGTGGAAGAAAATGTGCTCTTGTCCCCTTTATGTTTATATCACGATTTAGTGCATATTGCGGTTAATTGCGAGGGCGGCCTACTTTATCGTCCCTCTTATGTGTTATGTGTTGATTTTGATTTTCGTGATCTTGTCTCGGGGTTGCGCAACCTTCTCGGACATGGTAGCATCGAGAAACACAGGCGGCATCGGGCTTGTTGTACTCCCTCCACTACCATGGTGCCTATTCCTTTTCTCTCGCTGAGTATAATCCACTACCCCAGAGGCGTGGTTCACCTGCTGGGCATATGGACCTACCTCAGGAGAAAGGGTCGTAGGAACGGAGTACATCCAGAGTACCCCACTTTGGAAGAATAAAGGTTTGCTGGCACATGCTTGAAGATCGTGGTTCGTGGTTCGAGATTGAAGATAAGAAGTGGAACCGTATCCTTTTTATATATGTGGTTAATTACTTGTCTATCTAGTTTTGTTACCTTGTGTTGTTTATTTAGCTATCTTTGTTGCATATCATGTTGCATGCCCCGGTATGTTGCATCACCTCCCTCGCTGAGCAACATTGTTACTCACTCCTCATTTAACATGTTTCAGGAGTAACTGAAGTGAATCCCCAGCTAGTTGTCGTAGTTGAAGAGGAAGACGTTTAAGTAGATCAACTTCCGTGACTTGTTGTGTGTTAAGGTTGGCTTATGTACAGCTCGTGTAAAAGTATTGAGTAGTATTCTTTTTAAGACCATGTGGTCTTGTGTATATTTGGTGGATGCAACAAATTGTAATCTTGTATGTTAACTAGTAAAGTAGATGGCATGTAATAACTGACCATAGACTTACTGCTTTAGTTGTTTGCATGCTTGTATGGTATATACATTTTGTTGTTCCAAGGCTCGGATGGCCTTGAAGAGCCTGTTGGATTATGAATCGTGGAAGCTAGGTTGTATAATTGTTTGAATGTGGTTCAGGAATTGTATGTGACTATTGGCAGGTGTCAGTTTAGTCCATGGTACAGAGAAAACTCTGTCCGTGTGATGGGTCCGGACTTGACCTATAGCATGGGGTTAGGTTCGGGACGCTACATTTAGGTGGTATCAGAGCTACTTGAATGCATGAAGCCGGGTTAATTTCCTTGGCATGTGGGTAGAGGTCTATATGTGAAAATTGAACTACGTGACTATGTGATTGTTTAATTGCCTAAGTGCTTGAGTAAAAGACATACTAGCATGTAAGAGGAATATTAAAAGCATGATATGATATGAATATGAAAAGTTTAGTGTTTAATGCTTGGTAAGTGTTTCATATGTCGTCTTATGTGAATAAGGTGTTTTGAAAACAATATGCATGTTATCTTGTGTTATCTTTTTGCTTATTATAACACTGTATTCTTCTAGCATTGAGATGAGGAGAAGGGGAAGACCGAGAGGCTCCTAAGCAGGATATACCTGGGCAGGGTGCAGGAGTAGCGGGGAATATACCTCAGGGGCAAGAACCTACCAGTGCACAGATTATGGCCACAATGGCCACCGCCATGAATACTATTGCTCAGTTTGTGACACAATAGGGTCAGCCAGGAACTGGTAGAGGTAATCAGGCCGCTAGAGCTGAGGGTAACGGTACTAATGGGGGTAATTTGTATGACAAGTTCTTGCACCACGGAGTGTACAGTTTTTATGGGTTACCGAATGATATGAAGGCAGAAATGTAGTTGAGTAAGTTTGAGAAAGTTGTTGCAATACTTGAGTGTAATGATGATAGAAAGATTATTTATGTTGCATTCTTACTTGAGGGAGACGCCGAGAAGTAGTGGCGTACTGTTAGAGAGAAATGGGATGCCGAAAGGGTACAGTATTCGTGGGCTGACTTTGTTCGAGAGTTCAAAGACAAGTATGTTTTGGTAGTAGCCCGCGAGAAACATCAAGAGAATTTCATAGCTCTAAGGCAGGGAAACATGTATGTGGATCAGTACGAGGCCACTTTCACTAGACTCTCCCGATACGAGCCAGCTTTAGTGCAGCCGGAGGACATAAAGATTCAGAGGTTTATCAAAGGGTTGAGGAGTGATTTTATGCTTCATTTGTCTTCGCAGGATTATCCGAGTTATGCTGCAATAGTCAGGGCCGCGTCGAGATATGAGAAACGTAAGGCAGATGTGTTGGTTGAGTCTAGTTAGTCGAGTAAACGGCAGTATCAGTCTCAAATTCAGGGTTATCAGAGACAGTATCAGCAGTCTGTTCAGACTCAGCAACCGAGGCAGACCCAGAGCTACCTAGGACCAGTTCAGGCACAGTCTCAGCCGAGGCCAGCTCAAAGCCAGCCACAGGGACAGTCACAGACCCGACCAGTGACCACTAGATCTCAGCAGGGTAGTTCTGCTACATCTACTTACAGGGCTTTTACGGGAGGTGCTGCTGTCAAGAAAAACCAGCACTGCAGTCATTTCAATCGCAAGAGCCACATGGAAACGGAGTGTTGGAGAAAATTGGGCCGATGCGTAGGTTGTAGTAATGACCAGCATAGAGCTAGAGATTGCCCTAGGTTTAAACAGGGACAGGGACAGACTTCTGGCCAGAGTACTTAGACTAGAGCTTCAGGAACAGCTACTATTCTACGAGGCCACGCACGAGTATTTGCACTCGATCAAGAGAAACTTCCAGACACGACAGTGGTGGTAGAATGTACTTTTCTTATTAATAGTCGGCTAGTAGTAGTTTTGATTGACATCGGGGCTACACATTCATTTATCACTCCTCTGTGTGCACAATCTACTGCTTTAAAAGTTGATAAACTACCTTATGTAATTAAGGTAGGTAATCCTATGGGTACCAAATTTGTTACAAAATCTGTGTGTAAAGATTGTAGTATATGCATTGAGGGGCGTATGTATCCTATTGATTTGATAATCATGCCATTTTAGGACTTTGAAGTTATTTTGGGGATGAACTGGTTGGGGCGGTATTATGCATATTTGGATTGTAGGAGAAAAATTGTAACTTTAGAGATACCTGAGCAACCTGTCATTAAAATCATTGGGAGTCGAAAATCTACTGGGGCCCGTATTATTTCTTCTATTAAAGCTACTAAAATGTTGAGTAAAGGTTGTGATGCATATTTAGCTTATTTAATTAATCTGCCTGGGGATAAGTTGAAACTGAATAAGGTACCTGTTGTAAAATATTTTCAGGGAGTATTTCCTGAGGAGTTGCCGGGGTTACCACCTGACCGAGAAATAGAGTTTGTGATTGACTTGTTGCCAGAAACTAATCCTATTTCTAGAACCCCATATAGAATGGCTCCCCCTGAGTTGCAGGAGTTGAAAATTCAGCTAAAGGGTTTACTTGAAAAGGGTTTTATTCAGCCTAGCTCATCTCCTTGGGGTGCTCCTGTGTTATTTGTAAAGAAGAAAGACGGTACTTTACGATTGTGCATTGATTATCGGGGTCTTAATCAGGCGACTGTGAAAAATAAATATCATTTGCCTTTGATTGAAGAATTGTTTGATCAGCTGTAGGGTGCTGTTGTGTATTCTAAATTTGATTTAAGGCAGGGTTATTATCAGTTGAGAATCCGCAAAGATGATGTGCCCAAGACTGCTTTTAGAACCAGGTACGGCCACTATGAGTTTGTTGTACTGTCGTTTGGGTTGACAAATGCTTCAGCTGCCTTTAGAGATTTGATGCAGAGGGTGTTGAGACCTTACCTCGATCAATTTGTTGTGATTTTTATTGATGATATATTGGTGTACTCTAAATCTGAGGCAGAACATGAAGAACACTTAAGAATTGTACTGCGAACATTGCAGGAACATAAATTGTTTGCCAAATTTAGCAAGTGTGAATTCTGGTTGAAACAGGTAACCTGTCTAGGCCATATCATTTCAAAGGAGGGAATAACTGTTGATCCTGCTAAAATTAAGGTAGTGATGTCCTGGAAAAGACCCGAGACTATCACGGAGGTTCGTAGTTTCTTAGGGTTGGCTGGTTATTATAGGCGGTTTGTTAAGGACTTTTCTAAAATTACGGGACCATTAACTTCCTTAACTCAAAAGAAACCTGTGTTTAACTGGGATGATAAATGTGAAGCCAGTTTCTAGGAATTGAATAATAGACTTACCACTGCACATATCCTTGCATTGCCTAAAGGAACAGATAATCTGGTGATTTACAATGATACTTCGAAAGAAGGTTTGGGTTGTGTGCTTATGCAAAATGGTAAGGTCATAGCTTATGCCTCAAGGAAATTGAAACCATACGAACTTAATTATCCTACACACGATCTTGAGCTTGCTGCTATTGTCTTTGCTTTGAAGAAATGGTGTCATTATTTGTGGGGTAATAAATTTGAGATATTTACTTATCATAAAAGTCTAAAATATCTATTTTCTCAAAAAGATTTGAATATGAGGCAAAGGCGTTGGTTAGAATTGTTGAATGATTATAATTGTACCATTAACTACTTGCCAGGAAAAGCTAACACTGTTGCAGATGCTTTGAGTCGAAAGGCTACTATGGCCAATTTGATAATAAAGGACTAGGAAACTGTGGAGGAATTGTGTTTGTGAAAACCGAAGGCTTCTCGAACAGGTATCCAATTTGCTAGTTTACAAATCCAGTATCTATTACTATCTAGAATCAGAGAAGGCCAACAATCAGATCCTTAGTTGTTAAAGGTTCTAGAGAAGTCCAAAGGGGGAGAGTTTGACTTCAAGTTGCATAATGATAGACTACTCAGGTATAAGAATAGAATTTGCATTCCTAGTAACTCAACTGTAAAATATGGGATTCTTGCTGAGGCTCATAGCTCTAAATACACGATTCATCCTGGTAGCACTAAGATGTACAGGGATTTAAAGCAAAGCTTCTGGTGGAACAATATGAAAAGGGAAATAACTGAGTATGTGGCTAAATGTTTAACTTGTCAGAAAGTTAAGGCTGAGCATCAGAGACCGGCGGGATTGTTACAACCATTGAAAATTCCAGTGTGGAAATGGGACCAGGTTACTATGGACCTTGTATCTGATTTGCCGAGATCACCGCGAGGTAATGATTCTATATAAGTTGTGGTTGATAGATTGACGAAGACCTCCCATTTTATTGCCACAAAGAAAACTGATTCTCTTGATAAGTTAGCTGAGATTTATGTTGAAAACATTATGAGATTGCATGGAGTTCCATCTAAAATAGTATCGGACAGGGATCCCAGGTTTACATCACAGTTCTGGTAGAAACTACAAAAGGCACTGGGGACTAAATTGAGTTTTAGTACTGCATATCACCCGCAGATAGATGGCCAATCTGATAGGACTATCAGGATTGTAGAAGATATGTTGAGCTTGCACTCTGGATTTCGGTAAGAGTTGGGAAAGGTATTTGCTTCTTGCAGAGTTTGCTTACAATAATAGTTATCAGGCTACTATTAGTATGACACCCTACGAGGCACTTTATGGGCGAAAATGTAGATCTCCATTGTATTGGGATGAGGTAGGTGAAATGAAAACTGTTGACCCAGCTATATTACCAGAGATGATCAAGATGGTTGATAATGTAAAACTTATAAAGAAGATAATGCTTACAGCACAGAGTTGACAGAAGAATTATGTTGATAGACGCCAACGGTACTTGATATTTTCAGTGGATGATCGTGTGTTCCTGAAAGTCTCTCTGCGTAAGGGTTTGATTCGACACGGGAAGAGAGGTAAACTCAGTCCATATGGGGCCATTTGAAATTGTTGAGAAAGTTGGAGATTTGGCTTATAGATTGGCGTTACCCCCGAGTTTGGGTAGGATTCATGATGTATTCCATGTGTCATTGTTGAGGAAGTATAATCTCAATCCTTCGTACATTATAGAGCTGGAACCTTTGGAGATCGATGAGTCATTGTCATATGTTGAGAAACCTCTTCGAGTGGTTGACATAAATATTCTGGAACTTCGAACCAAGAGTATTCCTATTGTAAAAGTCCTTTGGGATCACCACGGAGTTGAGGATGCCACTTGGGAGTGGGAGGACCAGATAAGATAAAAGTACCCGGATCTGTTTATCGAATCATGTAAGAATTGTGAGGACGCAATTAGTTTAAGGGGGAAAGGGTGTGACACCCGGGAGTTTCAATACCTCTTTTAAATAACTGTTGCATAAATTGCTTGTGCATTTTATGTGTATTTCTTGTCTTCTTTTATTGTGTTACTATTGGGCACTATTCATAAGAAATTTGATCGTCTTAACTGCTCAATTTAATATTTTTCCTAAACCACATAGCATATAAAAGGAATCGAAAACTTGTCATTTTGGACTTTAGAGGATGGGAGTATGCATTTGAAAAATGGTTTTCGCTTCGGTTGAATAGTGTTACGTAAGTGTAAACTATGATTTTGCATTAGGTATCAATTAATTGGAGTCTTAAGCTTGTTTGACCATGTATTAGTAAAATTTGACCTAAAATAATATAACCTACTCATACATATATACAATACATATTACACATAAGCTATATACTCATAAAATTAATGCAAAAAATTCCTAAAATGCCCCCCATGAACCCGATTTCACCCTAGGAGAGAAAGAAGGAGATTTTTTCATCAATTCTTGCAAGCTTGACTTCTTGGCTTGATCTTTGGGAGTTTTTGAGGTCTCAGGACTTCTACAACTTGTCTTCAACACTTGAATTGGGAGAGAGTTGCATATTTTGTTTATTTTGAGTTTATGTCAAGTTTTGAAATTTTGAGATTTGTTAATTATGGCTATAGTTATGCTCATATATTTTTATATACATGTTTACTATGACCTCTAGACCATGATTGTGTTGTGTATTAGCTTTTGCCATGGTTAAAGTTTGAATTCTCAAGGAAGAAGATGAATAGTGACCTAAACTTAGGGTTTTGATAAAATTTGTTAAATAGAATAAATTGAGGCTTCCTTTAGGTGCTCTAGGCTCTAGTGAAGCTAGTTGGGAGGCCACGTGAAGTTGAATCATCCGAAACTAAGCTAAATTGCAAAATTAGTTAACTTTAAAAAAGGGGATTTTTCACGTAAAACAATCCGGGCACGTTTGAGCTTTGGATTAGGTATCCTTGGGGCATGGAAGCACTTTTGGTGCTTTCGTTGCATGAAATTGGGGTCTGAATAAGAGTAGTTATAGTTAAAACTTACTCAGGGCCTTCCCGAGTTTTTGGCCTCCAAAACGGGTTTGCATGGCCTTGATAGATGTCTTTTGGCTTAATTAGAAATGTAGAATGATTGGATTATAGTTTTGTAACTTTGAAATGCGTATAGGAGAAGAATAACTTGGTTAAAGAAAAAGAAAAAGTGGTATTTGTCTACCTTAATGCTTATAAGTGGTTGTAGATGTATTATTATGTATTTCTATGATTGTCTAAAGTATAATTGAGCTATTTGAGAAGGTTGTGGAAGAAAATGTGCTCTTGTCCCCTTTATGTTTATATCACGATTTAGTGCATATTGCGGTTAATTGCGAGGACGGCCTACTTTGTCGTCCCTCTTATGTGTTATGTGTTGATTTTGATTTTCGTGATCTTGTCTCAGGGTTGCGCAACCTTCTTGGACATGGTAGCATCGAGAAACACAGGCGGCATCGGGCTTGTCGTGCTCCCTCCACTACCATGGTGCCTATTCCTTTTCTCTCGCTGAGTATACTTCACTACCCCAAAGGCGTGGTTCACCTGCTGGGCATATGGACCTACCTCAGGAAAAAGGGTCGTAGGATCGAGGTACATCCAGAGTACCCCTCTTTGGAGGAATAAGGGTTTGCCAGCACATGCTTGAAGATCGTGGTTCGTGGTTCGAGATTGAAGATAAGAAGTGGAACCGTATCCTTTTTATATATGTGGTTAATTACTTGTCTATCTAGTTTTGTTACCTTGTGTTGTTTATATGGCTATCTTTGTTGCATATCATGTTGCACGCCCAGGTATGTTGCATCACCTCCCTCGCTGAGCAACATTGTTACTCACTCCTCATTTAAAATGTTTCAGGAGAAGCTGAGGTGAATCCCCAGCTAGTTGTCGTAGTTGAAGAGGAAGAAGTTTAAGTAGATCAACTTTCGTGACTTGTTGTGTGTTAAGGTTAGCTTATGTACAGCTTGTGTGAAAGTGTTGAGTAGTATTCTTTTTGAGACCATGTGGTCTTGTGTATATTTGGTGGATGCAACAAATTGTAATCTTGTATGTTAACTAGTAAAGTATATGGCATGTAATAACTGACCATAGACTCACTGCTTTAGTTGTTTGCATGCTTGTTTGGTATATACATTTTGTTGTTCTAAGGCTCGGATGGCCTTGAAGAGTCGGTTGGCTTGTGAATCGTGGAATCTAGGTTGTATAATTGTTTGAATGTGGTTCAGGAGTTGTATGTGACTATTGGCAGGTATCAGTTTAGTCCATAGTACAGAGGAAACTATGTACATGTGACGGGTCCAAACTTGACCTATAGCGTGGGGTTGGATTCAGGGCGCTATTACCATCCAAAAATCACACACGCATACCCCCACAAACACCATACTCACTTAACACACACACATACACAGACTTAGGCACATATACATACACGGTGGCCTACCCACACATATACCAGGGAGAACGCATAGACACACTCACAACACACTCAAGACACACACACTCTGTAAAAACATACACACCGTGCACATACGCATACATAACGACATATATTGATACATACACGACGATCCAAACACAAACAAGGTTAGTTTAATTATCTATTATTTTTTTAATTATTTTTTTGTTACTTTATTGGATTGTTTGGTTTATTAATTTTTTTGTTGTATTTTGTTTATTAATATTTTGATTAATTTGTTGTATTTTGTATCATTATTAATTTGTTGTATTTTTTGTCTATGTGTCACGGTGTGTGTATGTGTGCGTGTGTATGCTTGAGTCTACTTGTGATTGATTTTTTTGTGTTTATATGCATCGCGGTGTATGCGTTTGTATACTTGAGTCTTGTTGTGATTGATTTTTGTGTGTGTTTTATGTGTCACAGTGTGTGTGTGTGTATGTGTATGTGTGTGTGTGTGCTTGAATGACGAGAACAATTTTTAGGCTTTATGTGATGCTTGATTGTACTTGTGATTGATTATTGTTGGAAGGCATTATTGTAAGGTTTGGAAAATTTTATTGTTGGCATGTATGTAGACATTAATTACTGTTGCGCTTGAGAAAACTATTTATTAATTCTAGTAATCTTGTTAATAAAGGTAGTCTACTATAGTTATAGAAACTCCACCATATTTTTTTAGGTGTATTATGGACCCTTCCAGAACTAGGCTGGTAACTTTTTATAAATTTATCTCATATTAATTATAATTAAGTAAATTAAACTTGGACTTTGTTTGCTAAATTGAGTATTTCGTATATTATTATTATAAAGTATGCCTACCCTATTTTTTTAGAAATACCACGAGCACATAACGCCAATATTCATATTGGAGGGTGAGATTGGAAGAAAAATATGATACTTATTATTTTACTAACGGTTGGATTGAGTTTGTGAAGGCGATTTCTATCATATCTAAAGAGTTTGCAGCAACATTTACAATTAAGATCTTTGGTCACGATAGTTGTAAAAGAGCGATTAATTATAAGTGATTTAACTGTTATTTTTATATTTTGCATTGATCAATAATTTAATCGATTAATAGTTATCATAATCGTGCTAATATTTTTTAGTGATGAATATATAGTTGAGGCGATTCAGGTTGAGAGTGATGAAAGTGAGAATGTGGAAGAAATTCTAATGGATGACAAAGAAAGTGTAGAGAAAGGAGATGATAAATTGTTGAGCTAAGCACACTGTAGCTTTATTGTTTGAAAGTATCATTAAAGAATCAAAGAGCTTACCTGGTAATCCGTTGTTATTGCTCATTCAATTTTTTTTCTCCTAACCAAATCACAAATCATGAGTGCATGCTAATGGTCATAAACGAAATATGTTATAGGTGATCGCAATGGACTTTGTAGAATGAACTAGAATATCTTGCACTAGCTCTATGATTGTGGTTGATTGTAATAACAATCAACACTGTCTTTGAGTTTGTAAGAGAAAGGATAGAAGCTACTTCTCCTCTCGTGGTTGGCTTGCCCTACGCGATGCATAGAGGAAGGTCAATTTAGTTTTTTTTGGAAGAAAAGGAGGATCCGGACATTAAGTAATTAGGAGGGCAAGTACCAGTCTAAGAAGAAGATAAATCATTAGTTTATTTTAATGTGAAATGGAGTATAACCATGACTTTTTATTCTTTTTTTGGGTAAATTTATTTACTTTATCTGTGATGAATGAAAGATTGTATAGTTGTAGTTTTTGTGATAGAGTATGTAATGCTTGTCAGCATGCTACTCGTTGCTTGTCAGCATGGTTACAGTAATGTGCTTTAAGTGTTAACAATTTAATATAAATTATTTAGGGGCATAAGAATCATTTTAATCGATCAAACATTTGACCATTATGTTTAATCTAACTTCTGTTAGATTGAGGGACCAATTTAGGTGTTTTCCAAAATTGGGACTTATTTGGGACTCTCAGCAAATCTTAGGGACTAAACGGACATCTTCTCTATAATGACTTAGGCTTTTTTTGAATTAAAAAACAATAATAATAGTGACACTTCACGTTTTTTTTTTAAAGAAAAAAAAGAAAAAAAAAACCTTGCCCCTCGTGACTAAACAGTTAAAATTTAAATGTAAAAGGGGGTTGAAGATGAAATAAACTGCATTTCACATATTAAATTTGAGATTTTTCTTTTTCTTTTGTCGGAAACTTGAGATTTTTTTTTTTCAATTTTAGAGAGACAATTTCCAATTTTATCGGATGTCCCCAAAGGGCCGAAACGAATTTAACAATCGTTTTTAAATTATTTTTGCTATTTAAACTCATTTTTTCTTCTTTGATTGAGATGATCAATTTTGAATTTGGGTGTCTATAAATTTTTTTATAATTATTAGGTTCAATTTTGGTAAACAGTTTTCAAACCCATCCGGTTTCCAATTAATCAGGTTTTGATTTACCATTTTCCAGAGGTGTCCAACCCCACTGCTATGCCTAGTAATAATCAGCAATCACATGGTTGACAGATAACCAAATCGAAGCATAATAAAAGGAGACTTAAAGTGTAAAACGCATTTAAAAAAAAAAAAATACCATTCTCGAGACGTCTCCCAAGGCCCGGTGGCAACGAAGCACAATGTTGCTCAAATTAATAAATATATTCTCTTTTCAATTTCCGATACGAAAAGTCAGAATAAAAAATAACTTCTTGTTCTGAAAGTTGAAATCATGATTCGTATTTAGTATTTAGAATACTTTAATATTAGAATCAAGAGTAACTTAATTGACACAGAACGATAGCAAAAGCAAAAATTTACTCGAATCAGCAAAATATATTTCTTTTCTCGGTTTCATATAACAAAAATCATAAGCAAAACAATAATAAAGCTAACCAAAGCAGCTAAAATATCATCCCACACAGACCCTATCCTCCACCCTTATTGAACACAGTATGGCCCTCGCAGGAAGAAACCATTTTTTTCACCAAACACCCCAAACACCTCCAGAAAAATATCAAGAACTACCAATCTAAAATAAATCAAAGAGATGGAATCGAAACATCGTCCGCGCCATGAAACGACTGTATCCCTTTTTGCTCAGTACCTGTAATGAGGGGGCTTGTAAGGACCCTCAATTGGTATGCTAATGTAATCAGCCTGGTCCTTAGTAAGCTTAGTAAGTTTAGCACCAAGCTTGCCAAGGTGGAGTGCAGCAACCTTCTCGTCGAGGTGCTTGGGCAAGACGTATACCTTCTTCTCGTACTTCCCGGTGGCCTTCTCCCTCCAGAGCTCAAGCTGCGCGATCACTTGGTTAGTGAAGGAGCAGGACATCACAAAGCTAGGATGTCCTGTGGCACAACCCAAGTTCATTAGACGACCCTCGGCCAAAACAATGATGCCAGAGTTTGTGTCCGGGAAAACCCATCGGTCTGTTTGAGGCTTAATTGTGATCCTCTTCACACCAGGGTAGTTTTCCAGACCGTTCATGTCGATCTCATTGTCGAAGTGGCCAATGTTGCAGACAATGGCGTTGTTCTTCATCTTTCTCATGTGATCAACCATGATAATGTCCTTGTTACCCGTGGTGGTGACGAAGATGTCAGCCTCAGAGACTACATCCTCGAGGGTGAGGACCTGGAGACCTTCCATGAGGGCTTGAAGAGCACAGATTGGATCGATCTCAGTCACGATCACACGAGCACCAGCTTGCTTCATGGCAGCAGCGCAGCCCTTGCCGACATCTCCATAACCGCAAACAACTGCAACCTTACCGGCAATCATCACATCAGTGGCTCTCATCAGCCCATCAGGGAGTGAGTGGCGGCATCCATACAAGTTGTCAAACTGGTCAAATCAAGATTAGGAAACTACATTAGATTAATAATCAATAAAGTTTGTAAACGCTTGATGATATGAAGCAACCAAGATCGAGTGATTGTTATAATATTTTCCAAACAGATGCATATTAATATGGAGCTAGATCAACAAGCTCTCCTCAATAATAGCAAAATAATGCTGTTACATTGTTTTAGTACCCAGAATCTGATCCGATAAAAGAAATCAAGAGTACAAAATAAAGTAAATTTAAAGAGTTAAGAACACACGATATAGTCCCATGTTCACTCCCACTGGTATTTTCAATAGGACCAGGAAAACAATCGCGTCCGGGAAAAAATTTGAATACGATAAATGGAATGGTGTGCTTGTTTCGCTAATTAGTATGCAATTACATAGTAATAACACGAGATAAATTTAAATTACTACAGAATTAAACGCGATCTGACCCACGACCAAGATTTAGATCGTGTTATTCAGTGCAGAATCACATTATACTAAAATCTCATATATCATAGATCAGTCAATGCCAATAATTAAAATGCATATCAGATCTAGAGCAAAAGATGTCAAGTGCATAGAACTGAATAAGGAAATGATCTCTCTTAACAAAAATGAATAAACAATCTACATAACTAAACTAATTTTACCTACTAGAACAAGTCTTGATTTGATTTGGTTAATAAAATGTCAGATCCGAACCCAATTATGCATATTGAGCAGTTAAAACGCAAGCACATTGTTTCCAATCACATAATAAAAATCAGATCTCGCTTGCAAAGAACCAACAGAGAATATGGCAAAAATACTATCAACAGAAATGAATATCATCATCAGTCAGATCTGTAAATAATCGAACACACCTAGTGAGATAAGACTTAAACCCGATTAAGTATATTACACATAGATGTAGAATATACCTTGCTCTTGGTGACAGAGTCATTGACATTGATAGCAGGGAACAACAGAGTCCCACTAGCCTGCATTTGGTACAACCTCTTCACACCAGTGGTGGTCTCCTCCGAAACACCCACCAATCTCTCCTTCATTTTCGTATACTTTAAAGGATCCGCCTTGAGCCCATCTCGGATAATGGTCAACACGATCTGAAACTCGGCGTTATCAGTACTATTCGGGTCAGGCAACTTCCCGGTCTTTGCGTACTCCTCCTCTGATTTTACACCCTCGTGGATCAACAAAGTAGCATCACCACCATCATCCACAATCAAATCAGGTCCACCACCAGGACCCCAATCAAGAGCCCTTTCAGTACACCACCAGTACTCCTGCAATGTCTCGCCTTTCCAGGCGAACACGGCCGCGCTGTCGCGTGCTATAGCAGCGGCAGCATGGTCCTGAGTTGAAAAGATATTGCAGGAGCACCATCTCACTTCAGCACCCAGGGCTGTCAAGGTCTCAATCAAGACAGCAGTTTGGATAGTCATGTGCAAACTTCCAGTAATCTTAGCACCTTTAAAGGGCTGTGCTGGGCCATACTCGGCACGGCATGCCATTAAACCGGGCATTTCAACCTCGGCTAGCTCGAGCTCGAGCCGGCCAAAGTCGGCCTGGGACATGTCCTTAACCTTGTACTCACGCCCAGAAGTGGTTTTCTCAACGAGCAAAGCCATTTTTGGTTTTGGTATAGAGTTCAGATACAGTATAGATCTGAGAAATGGATGTGTGTTGTGTGTGTTTTTCACACTCTTTTGGGGTTCCGAGGGAGAAGAAGAGTGGTAGTGAGCAAAGATAGGGGGAGAAAATGGAGGGATATAAATAGGTTTTAATGGGTTCAAATGGACGGTCAGGATTGGATTTGCTGGATCTGGGATTTGGTAAAAGGGTTGCATGCATAGGGTAGGAGTTAGACCCA